>JAREIS010000275.1:0-1302500 GCA_030060385.1 Muscicapa striata striata | reverse complement strand
GTCCCTGTGCCTGCTGAGAGCCCTGACTCCCAGCAAGAATGGGAATAACAAGGGCAGGATCTCTGTTTTTTGGGGGGTGTTTGGTGTGGTACCTGCTCAGGTGTGGCTGGGGCTGTACCTGTGTTTAGAACTCAATATTTGGCCCCAGAAACACAGACACAGCCTCTGCATCCTGCCCTGGCTAACCTGGGAGCCACCACCCCACAGGAGAAGGAGAAACATCACAGCAAGGACCAAGAGAATCTGGATGATGTCCCCAAGCCCAGTCAATGCCTGAGTTTTAGGTGTGCCAGTGCTCTGAGTGAGGAGCTCAATAAAAAGGGAGATCACACCTCTGATCTGGGATTCTGAGCTTTGAATATCCCTTCAGGTCTGGGACTTTCCCAACACAGAGAGAAGGCTGGGGGCTGAGGGATGGGAGCTCTCTGACCAATTAGAAAGTCATTAAAAGACCCACCAAGAAAGCTTTGCACATGGACTTTAATTATTACACCACAGTCCTGCCAGAAAAACACAAAAGAGGATCTTGGGCAGCTTGGAGGATGCATATGGCTTGTGTAGGTGGAGAGACCTAAGAGACTGTTACTTTGGGTAGGAAGTGGATTTTCCCTCTCCTATAATCTTGTTAAATTACCCTGGTTTTAAATCAATGATTTATATCTCCCTCTTCAAATCCAGAGGGGGAGGAGGGAAACCCCAAACCCTCTCTAAACAGCCAGTGTGTGACAAGCAATACATTTTCACTTTCATTTACCCTCCCACTGCAAAGTTCACTCAGCAAACCAGAAGTGTTAAAGGAAAATACTGGGAAGGACTGGTTAAAAAGAAAACCTTGGCTGAAGTGAGATGGAAAACAGATTTCCCGGGTTAGGTAAGTATCAGAAAATAATACATAATGTTAGACATCCGAAAAGGGAAGTAGGAAAATATTTAGGAATGTGCATAACCATTTGCAGCCTAAGAAAAGCAGAAAAAACCAGTTTCATGAGGAAAGGACACTGCAAAGAGTGCCAGGAGGTGCCACACGCTGGGATCTTCCTGGGAAATGGCCACATCCTGTGCCCAGCACTGCTTTCTGGGACTGCCTGGGATTAGCTGGCTGAGGACACCCAAACAGATTTCAACCAGTTTGCATCTGTGTAGGTCCTGCAGCTCCCGGGGGGAATCATCTCTTAGTAACACTCACAAAAATAAAATCGAGTCAGAGGCAGCACAGACCTGGAGGTGAGGCCACACTGCAGCCCACCTGCAATGGGGAGCACTCCAGTCCATCCAGGTAACATCTCCCTGAGCTCCCAGCTTGGTTAAAGCCCCCCTGTGCTGCCATGGAGCACCATGAAAAGCCAACCATGCCCTGGGCTGCACTAAAATGAGGGTGGGCAGGTACAGGGAGGTGGTTCCTCCCTCTGCTCCTCTCTAGTCAGGAGCACTGTGAGCACTGTGTCCAGCTTTGGGGTCCCTGGAAGGAGCTGGAGCTGCTGGAGTGTGTCCAGAGGAGGGCACAGAGATGCCCAAGGGCAAAAAGTGTGAGGTGTCACCAGTGGTGACAGCAAGGAGGAACTGCAAGTCCCAGAGCCAGGAGGAAGCACTGACATCACCCAGGGACACCTCCAGCCCTGCTGAGTCACTGCTCTTCCCCCAGGAGCAGCAGGAACAACATCCCAGCACCAGGGGAAGCAGGAACAACATCCCAGCCCCAGGGGCAGCAGGAACATCCCAGGGGAAGCAGGAACAACATCCCAGCCCCAGGGAAAGCAGGAACATCCCAGGGAAAGCAGGAATGCCCCAGGGGCAACAGGAACATCCCAGCCCCGGGGCATCCCTGTGTCCCTGCTGGGGCTGAGCAATGGGGAAACCCAAAACAGCCCCTTTCCATTTCTGGGTGAGGTGGATGGAAATCACCAGGCTCCCTGTTCCCATGGGAAGACATTCATAACCTCCTGCACGCTGCCACATCCTTTAAAGCAGTGCTATTATGGGATGCTCCTGCCCCTGCAGCACTGCCAGCTCCCCTGGCACAGCTCAGGATGGACTCTGTGTGCCTGTCCCCACTGCCTGCTTGGGAAGGAAATCCCCCCACGTGCCCTGCAGCACCCTGAGGGGAATAAAGCCATCTGTTCATTGAGGCAGGCCAGCTCCAAAGCAATTAATGTAAAGAGCTGGTATTAAAGGGTCTCTCCTCCATGCAAATCCCCTCCTGTAAACAAACCTTGCAGGTCCCAGCCCCAGTTCCAATCTGATTAGTTTCTCCACGTGCCTTAAATTCCCCCCTTACAGTTCCCAGTGAATAAAACCATCTTTTTGCTGAGATGTATTTAACACTTAGAGAATTTCACCTTGAGGTGTCCTTCGCAGTGACAGGGAAACTGAGACCCCTCTGGGTGAAAAACAAGCAATTTAATTTGTTTTGTGGCAGTAGTTGTCCTCCAAACCACCACCCACACAGCACAGCACCAGACCTCCACAAAGTCCAGCACACACTGAGTTTTATCTCCCATATTTGCACTACTTTAGACTATTTTGGGTGCCTGCCTAAAGCAGAGCACAGAATGCAAGGTGTGCAGTTCAGTATATTAAAAACAGGAGAATGAATTAATGAGCAGAGAGTTCAGCAAGAGTTTTGTGCCATTCTCTGAGCAGCAATCCTGGAAAGCACTTGTGGGAAAAGCACTTGGTACAGGTGAGCTCACCTGGGCAGGACGAGGGCTGGGAATTCCTGCAGGAACACACACTGTGGATTCTGGAAAAGCAGTGGGATGAGGAAACAGTCCCCCCTATGGAGGAAATACATTTGTTAACCAATAGTTTAAACATGGGAGCACCAAACTGGAGGCTCAGGCTGCTCAAGGAACCCCAAGGAAACCCCACAGCTCCTCTGAGCCTGAGCCTTCCCTCCCTCCACCAACACCCACTTTCTTTTCTCAGACAATTAATTTGTCTTCTCAGTCTTCCCAGTTAAAGACCCACATCTGAAAGCTCCCCAAATTGTAACACAACCTGGGAAAAGCATCATGTGCATCCCTTCCAGCTTTATCCCTGCCCCACTGCTCCCCACAGCAGGGATGTGGTTCCAGCTCACCTCAGCCCATTATAAAGTGTTTGATCCTGAGTTGAAACCAGCCTGATTTCTTTCCACTGCTTTGTACATCACTTTTTTTTTCTGTTCTGGTTAAAAACAGACAGGAAACTGCTAAAATTATGAGAGCTAACTGAATATAAAGCACTTTATACCTCACTGATTTACATTTCTTCCCTGTAAAGCATTCTCTAGATGTCACCTGCAATGTTCACACAGAGACTTTGCTTCCCTTGTCTTGTCTCAAGTCAGATCCCACAATCTTCACTCAGGAGAAGCCCCTTTCCCCCAGCAGTAATGGGAATTTCCCAGACATGGATAAAACGATGGTTCTGCTGTAGAGGACTGTAGGAGAGGAGTGAGATGCATTACCTGAAAGAAAAAAGAAATATATTTTCATTAAAGGTGAGCTCTGCTGTCAGCCCCAGGACTTCCAGGCAGTTCAGAACCAACATCTCCCCCTTGGCCTGAAGGACCAGAATGGCAAGTTTTGGTCTTACCAAAAAATGAATGAAAAAGTGAAATTGTGGGTGCCCTGTGTCTGTGGGGGGCTGAAGCCACCTGGAGCTGCCCTGAAACCGGTGCAGGCAAACAGGAGATCTGATGGCCAGGGAAGAGCCAGTGCTGGGAACACTTGTGATTTTGGCATTGAAAGTGTTACAGAAAACTTGCCATAAAGCTCCTCTGAGGCTTTAATTTCCCTCCTCCCAATCTTCCTTTGATTTTGATCCCCTCCTTTCCTCGTGTCCTTTGAACTCTTAAAAAGGCACTTTGAAGAGATGTCATAAAGTGGGAGCTTTATTCAGGATCTCCTCTTTGATGCTCCTGCTCGGCCTGTGCAGCGCAGCCCCGCAGGATGTGGAGCCAGGGGAGCTGAAAGCTGAGACAGAAAGGAAAGGGCACAGAAGTAAAAGTGTGGATGTGGTGTTGGGAACAGCCCATGGGCACAGGCACAGCCCCAGGGGGATCCTGGACCTGCTGTGGTCACACCCAAGCTGCTCCTCTGAGGGTGGAGGAGAGGGGCAGCAGGCTGGGAATCCCTCACCCCTAAAGATCCCTGATGTCAGCACAAGGTCACAGCTGTGTGACAGTCCCCCTGTGCCTGTGGGAAGAGCTCTGTGTCACTTGGAGCATCTCTGGCACCCAAGGCTCAGGCTCAGCCCAGCCCAGCAGCTCCAGGGGTGGGTGCTGGCATCACCCTGCTGCCCTTCCCAGCCATAAAGGGTCCTGCTGCCAGACTCACAAAACAGCATGAAACAATCAAAAATATCAATAATCCTATTAAACAATCAAAAATGTAAATAACCCTGTGCACACAAACTACCAAGAGCAGGCCCTCAGCTTCCCAGCCCATGCCTTGGGACGCTGATGGGAAGCCCAGGCAGGAGGCAGCAGGTGCAGAGCTCAGCACAGCACCAGCTCTTCAAACCCAGGAAAAAACACCCTTCCCACTCTGGAGCACCTAGAGATCAGAATCACAGCATCATTCAGGCTGGGAAAGCCCTCTGAGATCATGGAGTCCAACCTCACTGCAGCCCAGGCTCAGGCTGGTGACTTTTCCCCTCCTGAGCTGCTTTTGGAATTGCAGTGGGACATTTGCACAGTTTGTGCAGCACAAGGCCACTGGTTGGATCCTCTCAACTTTGTTTAACCTTTGCATATAGGGAATTGCATGAACATCCAAGGGAACCTCTCAGCCAGGAGAAACAGATGTTCAGGCATTAGATAAGCCACAAGCAAGCCCACGGTGTTTATCAGCACGGATGTGGGGCTGAGTTTGGGTTTGTTATTTTTAATGGGTGACCAGTGGTAGGAATTATTCAGAAATAAGTGAAAACTATTCTGAAAACTGCTTGAAGGGTTTCTGAGAGGACTTTTTCCTCAGTTGCTCCTTCTTACCTGCAATATCAATTTATATTCTTTTTTTTTTTTTTTTTTAATTACAGCCAAGTATCTGCTTCCAAGACTGAATGCAGATGCAGCTGGAACAGGAAATTTTAACTTGCTTCCAACCTGGGAATTTTGCACTTTAAGCTTGAGATAAGGAGAGAACTTGGTTTTAAAGACACATGTCCCCTAACAAAAGCCAATTGTATTTCCAGAGGGGCCACCCCCCAGCCCTCCTGAGAAACCAGCACTGCAGAAAATGGCAAAATCTAAAGAGCTAAGTAATCCTAGTGTGCATTTATTAAATTATTCCCACTTAATACACTCCTAGAATCACAGAAACACAGAAAGCTTTGGCTTGGAAGAGACCTTAAAGATCATTTATTCTACCCCTGCTATGGGCAGGGACACCTTCCACTGTCCCAGGTTATTCCAACCTTGCCTTGGGCACTGCCAGGGATGGGGCAGCTTCTCTGGGCACCCTGTGCCACCCAGGCAGAGCCACAGCTACACTGGCATTGCCCAGAAGCTCTCCCAGAGGACAAGGACAAAGCATCCATGGCTTTTCTTGGTGCAGCCAAGGAGCCTTGGGAAGAACCACGGCAGCCTGGCTCCTGCTGCAGCTGCTCCCTTCACACAACTGGCCTCGAGGAAAGCAGGGAAAGAGAAAAAAAAATGAGGTACTGAAAGAAAAACGAGGATTTTGTGATGGGCATTTAGAGTTCCTGACCTGTGGCAGATTTTTTAAAGGCACAATCTAACATCTAAAGCTGCAAATACAAAAGCTGGCACTAGGGAGAAACACAGCACCCAAACACCACCTAAACTCAGGGCCTGGAGTTGCCATGTCCTTAAACCCTGCTGTCCCACTCACATGGGATCTCCCAAGAGCAGGGCAGGGAGCAGAGAGCTGCCCTGCCACAGCCAGACCCACTCTGCAGCAAAGTAGGTCAAACTGAAATGCTTGCTCTCAGCTGAAGGTCACCACTGTCTCCCCAGCCTGCTCTGGGCAAGTTAAGTGTATTTACATTGAGAAGATGTGGAGAGGTTTTAGAGCTGGAAGTGGCTGGAGGAAAAACAGGCTGTTCAAGAGAGCAGGAGCATGAGGCTGCATCCGAAATGCTGAACGCTGAGGGAGGAAAGAATGAAAAATCCCAAATAACAGACATTTCCCTCAAAGGGCAGGAGTGTTAGGAACTGCCTTCCCTGCTCCTGGGCAAGCACTGGGACGTGTTCCTGTGCAAACTGCAGCACTGACCAGAGGTCTTGGGTAACATTTGCAGAGGGCTTTGACATGGAAAGTCCAAATTTCCCTTTACGGAGGCAAAGTCTGACAAAAGCATAATGGAAAGAGGCTTCTGAGGGACAAAAATTGACTCCCTGGCACACACACAAGCCCACGCAAACTTTCCAGCCTGCCCTCCAAGTGTGAGCACTGGTGTTTCCATTAAGTGCCTGAAAGCTCAGAAAGCTTCTGCAGAAAGAGTAAACTCATGGTTAGACCGAGCATGACTTTTCCCTTGGATTTCTGCAGAAATTTTACAAGTGGTTTTGCAACAGGAGCAGGGATTACCTGGGTACATTTGTGGGTTTCTCTTCTGACTGCACTGCAAGAGGAGCACAGATGTGACCATTTTAGGGTATTTATCTGAAATCCTTGTTGGGAACATCTGACAGAGGAGACTTCATATAGAAATAAACTCACAGAAGAAATCACAGAATTATTCAGGTTGAAAAAAATCCCTCTAAGATCAGAGTCCAACCATTCTCCAGCACTGCCAATGCCACCTCTAACCAATGTCACCATGGCTGTTAAGTCCCTCTGGGGATGGGGACTCCACTCCTCCATCAGGGAAGAAACCTCCTTCCCTGCAAAGCATTCTCTAGATGTCACCTGCAACACACTCTGGAAGCAGGCAGGGATCACCATGTGACAGAGGGCTCACCATTCTCACAACTTCGACCAAGCATGCTCAGGAGAGTCCTGGCTGAAGAATCTAATGTTGGCTGTCCCAAGAAACTCGAACTAAGCAGGCATGCCGCGCCTGTGACCGTCCTTCCCTGGACCTGGCTCAGGAATGCCTGAGCTGCGTGATCATCCACCCAAACGACTAAGTCACATGCCTGGCTGCAGGATTATCCGGAGGATGGGGATTCCTGAAGCTGCTGTGCATCCAGCGATGTCCGCCCGTCTGCCATGCGGAGGTTCGGGATTCGGGATTCGATCGGATTCGGGATTGCGGGATTCGGATTCGGATTCGGATTGCGGATTCGAGATTCGCGGGATTGTGCGGGATTCCAGGATTCCGGGATTGCGAGGATTCGGATCGATTCGGATTCGGATTCGGATTCGGGATTCGGATTCGGATTCGGGATTCGGGATTGCGATTGGATTCGGATTCGCCCGCGAGCAGAGCGGCTGGAGGCGGATGAGCGCCTGCCATGGAGAGCAGCTCTGACTGAGGTTATTGCATTCCTGACTTAAGCCCATTTTTCTGGTTTCCATGCAAACGTCAATGAATTTTAAAAGGGAGCATTCAGCCCGGACAGTATCTCTCTATATGGGGATTATTCTCCTGCTTGGCACAGGGGGAATCCATTGGATTTCTTCTCCTCTCACCACCACAGCCCCTGACTGTCCCACACATCCCAGTTACCTCCACGGGTTGCTGCACCATTCCCATGAGTGCAGGCAGGGCCCTCACTCTGAAAGCACAGCTCTAGAAACGCCTGCAGCCCATCCATGACCAGCCACACACGTACAGGTGTGTGCCGGCCCCGAGCACAGGAATGGAAATATGTTTTACTCCTAATTATGGAAAGTGCTTTGGCAGGAGGCAGCCGGGGACACAAAGAGCTACTATTGAGGTTCCTCATGCTGTGGCCTCCATTCAGCACACAATTGACAATATTTAGACAGCATGGGCTGGTTCCTTCCTTCACAAGGTAACTTCCTCGTCTGGCAGCCCCGGCGGGCTGTAAATGACCTTGTGTTTGAGGACAGTGGCAAAGCAAAGCAGTGAGCAAAGCAAAGCAGTGCCTGCTCACTGCTGCTCCTCCAGCAGCACCCCCTGCTCTGCACCCACAGCCCCGTGGGCTGAGCAGAGCTGGGAGCTCTGGCAGGAGATGCTCCCGTGCTGCCCAGGGAGCACTGGGTGATGTGCAAAGCAAAGGGATGCATGCAAATAATTATTAATCCCAAAGGAATCTCATTGGGGGTTTGGTCTCTCTCATCTCTCCTCTCCCATTTTCAGCCTTCCCCAGGCAAGCTCTCCCCTCTGAGATGCTCCAAGGTTTGCTGGTCTTTGACTGGGCAGCTTCGCTCCCCATCCCTTCCTCGCTGTCCATGCCCTGCTCCAGCCTGGCTCCTGTAACACACAGGGCCAGACCACAAGGCACATGGATTTCTGCAAGTCTGGCTCTGAAACCAAATACAAAGCTTTTCATTGACACTCAAGTGTAGGTGCAGCAAGTCAAAAGCCTTATTTTCATGTTTTACAGCGCTCCCACCTGAATAAATTCATTTTAAGTGCCACTTTTCCATTTGTGTATTATGTAAGGTTGGGAGGTCTGGATGCCATCACCAGGGACCAAAAGGCAATATATTACCCACTGCAGGAGCTGTCAGTGCTGCAGTATCCCACAGGCAGGGGCACTGCAGAGCCCTGCCAAGGATGACCAGAGCCCTGCCTCGGACACACGGACGGACACACGGACAGAGGGACAGCTCCTCGCAGAGTGGGACAGGCACATGGCCATAAAGCAGTGGTGGGACTTGAATGTGGCATGGCTCAGTGGGAAAAAAAAAAAAATCCCTACTATAAAACATTTCCTAATCCACCCACCTTCCTGCTCCCGTTTGGAGCAGAACGGCTCCATTGTGCTGCGGGGTTTGCTCAAGGCAGAGCCTGCACAGGGCAAGGAGGGGCTGCACATCCCTCAGCAGCAACACACCCCCAAAGCCAACTGGGGCTCTTGCAAACACCCACTCTGGGCCCAGGGCTAGCCCAGTTCCAGCTGTAATGCACAGCATCACCTCAGATTACCAATCACATGTACCTGTGGGTGTAAGTGCAAGTGCCTGAGGCACATTTGGCACACCAACAGCTACAGAGAAATCTGAAGAAATAAAGTGTCATGGGATTGTTGGCTTTGCATATATTTAATTTTCCAGCCATTTTTAATCACAGGAACCACAGCTCAGGGGTGCTGGAGCATCACTGCTGCCAGCCCAGAGGACAGAGGTGCTCTGTCTGCCCAGCCACAAGATCTGAAGCTCTGTCCACAGTGGGAACATCCTGTCAAACTCACAGAACATCAGCAAGCTCAGCATCTGAAGCATCACCAGGTTTAAAATCAGAGCAGAAGCAAGAGGAGCTCTCTGGTTTTTCTGCCACAGAAAGGTTTTCCACAGCCTTTGACAGCTCTGAGCAAACCAGGGGAGGTTGGAGTTTATTCCACTCGTGCAAGGAAACTCCTCTGACAAACCCAGGCAGCACCACGTGGCTCCTCCCTGCTCACACACAGCCCTCCACAGTAATGCAGGGACAGAAGCACTAGGTGGCAAAAAAAGCCAACAGGTTCTTATTAGTTACAATCTGGAAATGAGCATTAATGCCTCTATAAAATTTCAGGGACTTTCAAACCAACCATGACGGGTCTCAGCCCAGGACCAGCGAGTTTTGTTGTTCCCAGTGAAGGATGGAAGTGAGGGCTCACAATCAGACAAAGAAAAGGGGGAGAAAGGGGTTAAACCCCAAATTGTTACTGAATAAATAGTACCAGCAGAAAAAGCATCTTGCTGCATTTCTGAGCACCATTTCCTTCCTGGCAATGACCGTGTAATAAAGCATCAAAATAAACAGTAATCAAAAAATAAATGTCTGGAATTGGTCTGTATTCCAGATGAGAAACATCTGCAGGGGTAGATCAGCAGATCTTTTCTCTTTTTCCTGGGCAATTAGTTGGACAATTCTGTGCTCTTATAGGTAAAATTATTCTCCCAGCCTCTTCTATCACCTCATAAATTAAATCAGTATTTTTGCAAAGGAAGGTAAAATCAATAAATGCCTCCAGATAAATAAGAGCAAAAGACTCCCCTAGACACAGCTGAGCCGTGTTCCTTGGGACCATTTCCTGTGCAGCTCTCCTCATTTCCAACTGCACTTTCTCACAAGGATGAGGGAAAAACCAACCCTCAAACGTTTTAAAATTTAAAACTTAGATTATAATTTTTCCTGTGCTAAAATGAACATGAGATTAGGCTGGATTAGACCAATGTATCAACTGTGACTTGTTACAGACCATAAACAAGGACAGTCTCATTCATTTTGGAACCACCACTGCCAATTATGAAAGCATTGTGCTTGCCATACACATTGATTAGAAAAGCTGTTTATTTGAACTAATAAAGCAGTAAATGAGCTGAAATTGTCTTTTCTTTATTTTTAATATGATAAATGGAATAAACTATGGGTACATCTGTTCCAAGCTTCTTCTCCACAACATGTTATGTCTAAAAAGCCTGAAAAATGTTCTTTTCTATTCCAACATTTCAAAGTAATGATTTTCTGCAAAGCATCACCTACAAAACATCCATCAGGCTTACACAGTTTAATCCTCATTGTGCATTTAGTTCCCTTTCTGAGCTAAACCACATTACATGGGGAGGAGAGAACAGGCATTAACCTCCAGATAAATCATGGGCATCTCTGGCTCAGCACCCCAGGGTGCAGCTCCCTGAGGTGCCACAGAACCATGGAACCTTCTGGGTTGGAAAAGCTCTCCAAGACCCAGTCCAGCTGTTAAGCCACCACCAAACAAAGTCCCCAAGTGCCACTTGTACAAATGTGCCACTTTCAGACAGCAGGAAGAACCCAGAGGGACAAACACATGCTGTATTTTAGCCACAAAATGATTTTCCCCTCTCCCATTTGCACTATTTTTTTAAACCTTGCTGCTGTCTCTGAGCCTCTCCCAGCAGGATAAACCCCATCTTGAGCAGGAAAATGCACACAAAGTTCTCAGATTTTAAAAACATTTCCACCAAATAGCAAGGGAAAGTCCCCCCAGCATCTGTGCAGCAGTCCCTGCCCCCTGAGACAGCACACCATTATTCCACAGAGTAAATGCTGAACTTTTTTTTTGCCCAGGCACTGTGGTGACACAGCACATCAAGACAAACCCATATTCCAGTTTTGGGATCTCCCAGGATCAGTGCAGCTGGAGCTGGGAATGCAGACCCTGCACTCCTCAGAATGGGAGCTTAGTAAAACAGCAAATAGAGGGAAAAAGTGTCACCAGATAATGAACACTTTATTTTAGGCTGTGGTTAAGTAATTTGCTTTTCTGAGAAGGGAGTTTTTTATTGTATTTAGTGGGGGTTTAAGGGCAGCCATGGTGAAGTTTCTACATAAAGGAAAAGCAAACAGCTGAAGAGTCCTCCCTGGGCTTTGATCCTCCCTGCAGTGAGTAAACCATGAAGGGACTGTTAAATCCTAATCCGATTTAAAACTGCTTTTGAATGCTTTAGGGGAGGAAGTGCTGCCTCTCACCGTCCTTTCCAGCCCAGGGGTTTAGAGCTGTGTCACCCTGCCTGTGCAAAGCCAGGATCCCCTCCCTGGCAGCTGCTGGAGCCCAAAACACCCACCTCGAGATAAAGCTCATCATTCCAGCTGCAAGTGAATAAATCTCCTCATGTGGGCACCTGGAGAAAGCTCCCCAGTAATTCAGCAAAGCCCTGGAGCTCTCCTGGGCAAGCCTGGCTTTGTGTGACAGACTCTGCTGACAGCACAACCCAACCTGGCACCAACAAACAGCCCTGACTCTCCTGAGGAGCATTTCTGGCATGTGCATCCTGAGGAGCATTTTCCTTAGCACATAAAACTATATTTTTTCCTCCAGAAATGCAATTCAAAAGGAATCAGGATCAAGCAACCTGCAAAAATGTAATACAACAATTGCCAAGCAAACTTCAGCTGCAGCATCTTTCCTGTGAGTCTCCCATGACATGCTGACAGATGAACTTTATGCCACCTATTGTTTTTTCCACTACCTTGTTATTCTCTGGACCTGTCTGGTTTGTTGTTGAGATTATCTAGGAATGCAGCTGGGCACAGGTACACCTGAGACCCCATTATTACAGACTCAGAGAGCTGCAGGACCCTGCCAGGCCAGGAGCTGCACAGCCACAGGGACAACCCTGCTTTCAAAGGGTTTATGAAGGAGAAAACCAGGAACACTGAAGATTTAGGATCCTTACATCTGGATTCTGTCACTGTAGCAGGATAAAACAAAGCCATGATCCAACCTTGTTTGGTCAAGTGTGGATCTGAAGATGAGCAAACACATCCCAGCTCAGCAAGTCATTATTTTCTGTGTGTTCAGTCCAGCAAGAGCCTGGTAGGAACAGAGATTTCAACATGAAAACCAAGGACAGCAGGATTAGAAATGTGCTGGCAACTGGCAAGATATCAGAACAGTTTCCTTGGCTGGAGCCAAAAAGCAGTGATTTTTGTCCTGGAACTGTTTATAAATCCCAGCTCCAGAAAAGCTTCAGAGACTGAGAGTGATCCTTGACACAGGAAAAGCAGGACACGGGTGTCAGTTCTGGGGACATGGATCTTCAGGGGAAAAACGAGATTCCACGAGCCAGGGCACATCCAGCCATGGCTGCAGCTCTCCTGGTGCTGGAGCCACCTTGACCATGGTCTGAGAGCTGCTTTGAAAGACCTCATGCTCTCCAGGATGTTCCAAAGGCAGGACAAGGAAAGGCAAGAGCAGGACCCTCCCCTGCCTTCCAAAAGCAACTTCTAAAGAGCAAAATAACCTTTCCTTCAGGAGAATGTGCTTTTGTAGCAAGACTTACATTTTTTGAAATGATGTCTTTTCAAACAATTAAAATCCACACCATATGCAAGGCCACGAGTCAGATCTCTGCTTTACATCACACACGGCACTTTTAAATGACATCTCCTTTTTCCGGGGTGGAAAATCACAGTCAGCATTTGTATATAAATATTATTACACAGCTTGAATGTAGAAGCCAGGAAACAGAGAGTGCTGCATGACAACGTGCTAAAAATTCCTTGCTGCATTTTTTTTTTTCTGTGTGTGTGGAGGAGCCAGCACTGTTTGTACAGGGATCCCATTGTCACACACAGCGTTGTGCCCACAGCAGCTCAGCCAGGACCAACACTCCTGAGTGAGCAGCATGGAGGAAATTCTCTCCTCAGCTCCTGAGACTGCTCTCCTAAAAATTACAGATTCATTTAACCTGTGCATACATTAAATCCCAAGCTATTGTCATGCTCTGAGTACTCATACACCTAAGAACAGGAACACAATAATTAGGAGGGTGAGCTTGTCCTCCAAAAAAAGGCAGATGAAGAAACTGCTGGCACACATTCTCTTTAAAGTAATACTAGCATTACTTATCTTAATAATATTGCTTTATTCTAATGAAAGCACAGCATGGCTCAACAAGTGAGTGACAGGGCCAAAAACTAGGCCTGGACTTTGTTTTGGGCTAAGATCAAGCTTAGGGTTGGGTTGCTGTGCAATAGCTTGAGCCTGATGGCATCAGATCCTCATTTCTCCTGGGAAGCTTTAACTTGCTATTCCAGGGCTACAGAGGCAGAAGTTTAATAGCCCAGGGCTTTTCCATCTCCAAGGAACAAATAACAATACCTGAAATTGAAATCTCCAGCCTCCAGCTCACCAAACCTTAATCCCTCCATATCAAATGGTTGAGTCTCTGCTGCTAAAAATATCCCAAACGACGCCAGCTCTTCAAGCATCCAGAAATAGAGGTTGGTTTTTGAAAGCCACACACTTCCATGTGTCCACAATGTGCTGCTTGCCTTTGAAAACAAAAACACTTCCACTGGAGATACACACTGTTCCATTAGGGCAGGCAGTCCCAGCCCTGAGGCACAAAAACCTGACAGAGGGAGAAGCCACGTCCGGAACACACGGATCACAAATACCCAACAAAACACAGGGCACCCTGGGGACCCTGCAGCACTGACATCCAACTGCTGCTGCCCAAAAGCAGCAAGATCACAAAAAATGAGCAGGGAAAGACACCCCACCACTTACAGAGACACCATGGGATGGGCAGTGTGCAGTCCTAGTTAAGATTATCCTTAAATAATCTCACTGCTTTCCTGCTGGACAAAGCAAAACTGACTTGTCAAAGGTGCTAAAGTTACTTCAGGCTTAATAAGAGAGCTTGGAACAGAAAAGGGACACATGACACCCTCTAAAAAATATTTTTAAGAAAAAAATATGAGTGGAGAAGGAAAGTGCCTGGGATGGGGAATACAGGAAAAGTGGTCTAAGGTGGGGGCTCCATTCAATCTGTTGTTTCACTGCTCTACAAATCTCCCTAAAACTCCTGAAGGCAGCAAAACCTTTCCCTTTGGAGCTTCCAATCTTGGAGCCCTTCAGAAGAGCCACAGAGCTGCTCCAGGGCCTCCTGCCTGAAATAGCCCCAGGCTCAGATGAGTAGGACACATCCACATAATTTCATTATCGATATCACTGAACTTGTTGAGATAGGATAAAATATCTTGAGGGCTCCCTGTCCCTTTGGCTGCCAAGCTCCTGTCAGGGATATCAATTTGCAGAGCAACCCTAAGAATTCAACATTCCTGACAATTCTGGGGGCCAAGATTTGATTTGATTATGAAAATTCAGGGTCATTTCCAAACTTTATCCATTCTGGTTCTAATTACTTCGATAACTGAGACAAGTTTTGAGGTGAAATCTCAAGTCTCTTTCAACACATGCTTTAATGAAAAGAAATTCCCAAAACCAAAGAATAAACAGGTCAAAATGAGTACAAATAACTTTTCACTTCTAACATTAACTCTTTCAAGGAGTACTGGACATAAGTTGATGGTTTTGGGTAGGGTTCCCACCCATTGGATAGATAGAGGGCTTTGCTTTAGAACTGAAAAAGTGGGGGTTTGGACTGGGCAAATATAAAATATAAAATATAAAATATAAAATATAAAATATAAAATATAAAATATAAAATATAAAATATAAAATATAAAATATAAAATATATTTCAAAATTCCCAAAATTCTGCACCAATAATTCACACCAGTTTCTCCTCCCTAGTTCTCCCATTTGACCCAGAGATGAGCAAAGCCCCTGCAGTGCCTTGCACCAAGGCCCACTGAGGACGTGCCCAGGGGCTGGGGAGGATTTTCCCTGGGAGGAACTGGCCTGTCACATCCCATTCCGTTTGGAACTCGGGCTATTTTTGCCCAGTGCATCATGCAGTGCCTGTCCTCGCTGGCTCTGCTGCCAGGACCATGACTAACTTTCTCCCTCCACTTGTTCCCTCCACCCCTGAGAACATTCACATCCATCTGGAGTTTCTCACAACAAAATATTTTTCAGCGAACCAAAACAGCGTAAAAGAGGATGAGCAGAGGCAGCCCAGCGTCCTCCCTGCTCCTGGCCCTGAGGCTGGGCTGGGAGGCCCAGCCTGGCTCTGCAGGTGAGGATCCCCCTGGGCTGCACAGCCTTTCCTTCATCACTGACATCCTGCTCATTGTCTGGGCTTTATTTGCTTCCCATTTCAAGAGAAATGAAAGAGAATCCCAGACTGGTTTGGGCTGGAAGGGACCTTAAATCTCATCTCGTTCCACCCCTGCCATGGCAGGGACACCTCCCACTGTCCCAGGGGCTCTAAACCTCATCCAGCCTGGCACTGCCAGGGATCCAGGGGAGCCACAGCTGCTCTGGGAATCCTGCCCACCCTCCCAGGGAGCAATTCCTGCCCAACATCCCATCCAGCCCTGCCCACCCTCCCAGGGAGGAATTCCTGCCCAATATCCCATCCAGCCCTGCCCTCTGGCCGTGGGAATTCCCTTTGTCCTGTCATTCCAGGCCCACTTTTCACCTGCTCCAACCACCCAGCCTCACCTCCAATCCCCTCCCCACCCAGAAAAGGAGGCTCTGGAGATGCTTTACCCAAATATCTGGATCCTATTCAAAGATTAGAAAGCTAAGGAGGGACAGAAACAAAAGGCTGCTATCAGCTGGACTGGAATTAGTCACATTAATTTCAAATACTATCTGCTTTTGTTCATCAGCAGCCAGGGCTAATTACCATGCTGAGGAAATGCATCCCCTCACAGGTGTTGTGCTTTGTGCTCTGAGCCCCTGACACTGATAAATCCCCCACTTGGAGGAAGGAAGAAAACTCTGAAGGGAACCAGGAACAGCAGAAAGGAAGAAGGTGCTCAAAAAAGAGCTTATGAGGAACAAAGGAAAAAAAAAAAAGCAAAAAGAAAAGTTTCTGAGATCCATTAAAGGCAAATCATTTAACATTTACTTTTCCTTCTGGTGCTGTTCTAAGTTTCCACATTACTGCACCATTAATTAGGCAAAACTACAGGAAATGATGGGTATTTTGACAGAGCATCAACTGCTGGACTCAGCCCAGCAGAGCTGTCATAACATCCTGACATACAGCATGAGGGGGCTGTGGGCTGCTGGGGCTTTTAAAGAAAAAACTAAACCACAACAGAGCACTAAACCCCAGTCATTCTGTCAAAGGCAACAGGTTAAGGCCACAAAGAAAAGTGGGGTTTAAGTGCAAAAAAAAATCTCCTTTCAAATTGCGTATTTTCCAGTCTGTAAATTTTTAATGGATATAATCTGGGTATTTTCAAAGCAGAGACAGGAGGAAATTAGTCAGGAAAATATTTAAGTGTTAGAATATGGTAATTATATACAATTATGTGACTCTGTAATACCCAGTGATACTTCAAAGAGGGAAGGGTTGGGTTGATTTTGTTCTGCTGCTGATCCCAGAGGAGGAGTAAACACAAGGGATGGAAAACCAGGGGAACCAGAGCTGATCCTGCAGGGACAGACAGACTGCCCCTGTTCCCCTGCAGCTGGGGTGAGGTGCAAGCCCCCCAAAAGCTCCATCAGGGCCCCCCCAACCACCATCAACCCCCTGAACATTCACACCAAACCCTGACCTGGAACAAACTCCAGCTCCTCAAGAAATGGCACTTTCCTAAAGGAACTTTCTCTTGGATGAATATTTGCACTTGCAGTTTATTTTAGCAGTTATAAATCATGAATGAAATGCTAGATTTCAGCCTTTGCCAGCGTGATGTGTGCTACAGATCCACCAAAAACCAAACCAAGTTAAAAATGACAGTGTGGGGCTGGGGACAGGAGCCACACAAACCAGATCAATGTCACAGGGCCCAGAGGAGCTCTGGTTAAAATGTGCAGTTAATTAATCCTCACCCATCCTGGGGAGCCAGCAGAGAGCTACAATCCAGAATGATTTTAGAGTATAAAAACCCCAACCCAATTGTTTCCACCAGCACAGCCCTGTCACTGCAGCACTCAGACATCTCACTGAAGTCTTTGCATTTTAAACCTTAACCTCAGAAATAACAGCAATTACTCCACAGGGATACCTTTAACTGCTGCAGCAGCTACACTGGGATTAAATATTTTTTGCTGCTCCAAGTTTCATAAACTTCAGGCAAGAAATGCAGCAGGAAAAAGACACTGGTGATGCCTTGGTGGTAAAACCACAGCCAGCTCCAGGGATTTATCCACCAGCACTGCAGGACTTCAGCTCTTTCTAAAGAAACAGCCCCAACATCTTCCCCAGCAAATTAAAACTAATTGGACATAAAAAAAGGTTTGAAAGCTGACAACAGCTTATTTAACTGAAGAGACCTTGGAGGTTGTTTTGATGTAGCTTGATTTTGGGGAAGGTTCCATTCTACAGAAGGAGGAAAAACAAGAATATAACAGTAATTTATTTGAGCTTTTATGCTGATACATTAATAGAGCATGGCTGCTACTCATCAGGATCCCTTTCAGGTGGAAGATACAGACCTTACTCCTGCCAAAATAAAGATGGAATTGCTGTTTGCTTTTTATCACTTCAGAATATGTGCAAAAATCACAAAAATGTGATATTTAAGTGCTTGCATTGCTGTTCATTAATTACATTATGCAGTAAAAAGTGATGTGGCTTTTAGGAAGGACTTAGAAGGTTTTGTGACCAAAATGTAGCTGGGTATTAGTGAGGGTTTCAGGCATGGATGCAGCATTTCTCAGGCTGCTGTCAATAATCTGTAGCTCTGTCCATGCACTGGAGAAGTGAGAACAATCCCAGTGCTGGATTTTTCAGGCTCAGCCTGACCTGCTGCAGCAATGCAGACACCAGAAGCCCTGTGAAGCTCTGCTGCATGGTCAGCATCACTTTTAAGGTCAGGACTTCTCCACAATGTTGCTTTGTTGGCCAGGGAACACCATTTCCTCCCTGTGAAAATTCATTTCTTAGTCACAGGTGAAGTGATGGCTGCAGAGAGCCCTGAGCCAGCAGGTGCTGCTGGAATCTAAAACAACAGATACCAGCTCTGCTGAGCCCCAGGAAAGACAATTCCCAGCTGCTGCAGACAGGCAGAGAGGGGCTGTGCCCTGCCAGGGAACCACCTGCCTCCACCCAGGGCATTGCCACACCTGGGGCATGGGACAGAGATTCCACTTGCATTATTGAGCTGCAGGTGGCCAAAGTCCCCCTGCCTGCCCTGGCTGACCTGCAGGGTCCCCAGACAGGGATGTCCCCAGAAGGGACCTCTGCCTTGTCACAGCCAGGGCACCTGGGGAGAGCTCTTGGACACAGTGTGGATAGCAACGCTTCCCCTGCCCTGAAAATATGTTTGCATTTGTTCACTTAGTTGCTAAAAATGCTCGAGTCACATGGGAACGCCTGGGAATGCAGCCCAGGAATTTCGTTTGTAAGCAGAATTGTGTTTCTGGAGACTATTGACCTGAGCTGTAAATAAATATTCAAAAAATAAAAATATGGATATATTCACAAGTTATGGTCCTTGAAATGATCGAGTCAATCAAAAACAGGTGAAATATTTTCTCCCCTGATCTACTATCAAGGGGCTGAGTCCTACAGGCTGGAAAATAACCCACAGCCCTTCCACAGAGATTGAGCAGCAGGTCCAGTTTCAGACCTGGAGCCCACGATGGGGAAATCCATATCTCAGACTGATAACAGCACTGCTGCTGTGCCAGCTGGGCAGAGGAAGGACCCCAGCAGCCCCAGAACCCTGCTCATCCATCTCAGCCAGGCTGGACCTGCTCTCTGCCTGCACAAAGCACAGTTCTGCACAGCAGCCAGTCCATAATCCCAACCCTGGTCAGGTCCCAGCTGCAGAATTTGCATTTATCTCAGTGGAATTTTTTATGCCAGTGAATGGCAAATTGCTCTGATATACTGAGTTCAGCTTTTGAGATGATGACACAGCCAGCACACAGCAAACATTAGTCAGAAAACATCTTCAAAGCAGCAAAACTCCAAAAAGCAAGAGCAAAATATGGGGCATTCAGGCAGGATTAGAATTGCCAGATAAATCAGATATAATTGCGAAAAACAAAGAAGTGTAACATCCAAACCCTCCAAAAAATCCCTTAAATACTTTATATGTCCAAGGCCAGGTTGGGCAGCACTTGGAGCACCCTGGGATAGTGGAAGGTGTCCCTGCCCAAGTTTCTTCCCCACCCAAACCATTCCAAGATTCTGTGATCTGACATTTTCCCAGTCCAAATTTGCTGCACCATTTTTCGTTTAGGTTTGCTTCAGATTTTTTTTATACCACTCATAAGGAATTGGCACAGAATTCCCCACCACAGGCCGTGGCTGCAGCACCAGCTCAAGATTAAAGAGCATCCCTTCTACCTGACTGAAATCTTCTCATCATTGTGCTCCCAAATTTCCACTGCTTGTGTTAAAACCCAAAATAACCCCAAAGGCCCCACAGCCAGGTAAGGGCACAGAACTGCAAGGGAAGGAAGGAAACGAAGCAGTTGGTGTTAATTATGCAAAATGAGATGTGACTCCAAGGATGTGAGTAATGTCTGGATACAACAACAGGTGCCTGATAAGAGAGGAGGAAGCCCAGACCTTTCATCTGCACGGTGAATCAGCAGAGATAACAATTCTTAGCCACCCCCAGGGCAGTGTGCACTTTATGGGGTGATTTCATACCAGGAGGGGATGTGCTGCCCGTGTCAGGGGCCTGGCTGCCAGGGACATGCCCCTGCTGCGTGCCAGGGCATTTCAAGGCAGCCAGATCAAGCTCAGGAACACTTGCATGGAGTGTCCCTGCTTGGATGAGGCCAGCTCTGCCTTCCACCCACAGGAAATCCAGCGAGGTGGCATCCAGCCATCCCTCTGCCCCTTTCTGGGTTAAACACCGAGCTTCTCTCTCACTCCTCTCAGAGGCTGTGATCCCAAGGGAACTCCTGAGAGGTTTCCTGGGGAGCCAGAGGCTCCATCAGCTCCCATCCTCCCAGATTCTGCCGGTCCCACACGCCCAGCCCAGGGAGAGCTGCACCCCACAGCTCAGCAGGCACTGCTGGCTCCTGGCTGCACCTCCTTTGTGTCCCCTGCTTTCTGCTTGCCATCTCAGCACGCTCCCAGTGCAGGCTGTGCCCCACAGCCCACGGTCCCACTGTTTTCCCAACACTTCTGTGATTCCACACCAACCCCCCCTCGCTCATCTCCATGACAGAGCAGCACAGTAACTGCTGGTTGCAATGCTCAAGGGGAGGAGAATTCCTATAGCAACATCCAAACAATTTCTCTGACTTATGTATGACAAATATTTGGCACAATCCCCCAGCACTTATCGTAGGACTAATCCTTCCTACTCTGCCTATGGCTGGAGGCATCACAAGCATCAAACACATCAGGAACATGGGATGCTGCCCCAGATGGATTTTGCAGCAATGCATTTCCATTCAAGGGGCATGTTGTGTCAGTGGATTAAAAGAAACATTCAATTTTCCAGGTTTTATCAATTATTTCTAAAATTTGAAATTCTCATTTTTCATTTCTAATAAGAAAATTTAATCTACAGTTTCCATCCTTATAACATGCACGGCAGTGATCAAGTAAACAATGAGAAGGAAAAGGTTCTGCTCCTCCTATCACCAAGAGATGGCAAAACCACCCCTGTGGGCATCCTTTGGTTCCAAAGGCCAGGCCAAGGCTACAAACACCTCCTCCATAACAACCTGCAGCCCCTGGCAGCAGATGAGAAAATTCCCCAGGCAGGATCAGCTGAGACAGGCAAGGAGCTCCCTCCTCACACCGAGCCACCATAAGGCTCCTCCAGCCAGAAAGGATTTGGAGGAACACGAAAACCTCAGCAGATAAAGTCTGCACATCTGCTCTTGATCCAGCTTAAGGACAGCAGAATGCCAAGTGGCCCAGGATTTAAGGCAGAACAGGCTCCACATCCAGAACGCCTCTGAAGCCCGAGTTACGCCGTCCCCAGGGGGTTGCACTTTCACTTTCCTAAATTGCCTGCATATTTGCTTTTTTCTGATGGCAGATTAGGAACCATGCATTTCCTTAAACCGCCAGCTTTGGGCCAAGACACACACGCCCTGCCTGGAGCTGTGCCAGCCCACACAGCAGAGGCAGAGCTCAGAACCACGTTCAGTGCGAGCTGCTCCAAGGGGAGCCCGGCAGGCACTGACTGCAGGCACTCGCACAGCCCAGCTCTCCAGGCCAGGCAGGCTGCTCCCAGGATGTACAAGAACTAAATTAAAGAACCTTAGAGGCAATGCAAGTGTGGCAGCACCACCATTCACCCCAGAGAAGAAATTGTGATCAAAAATCTGTAGCTCTTTCAGGGTTTAAATGGGCATGAAATGAGCGAGCAATTAATTTCCTGCACGAGGAAGGAGTGCAGAGTTCAGTATCAGCAGCACTGCCAACATGTATAAACCTATTACATGTCCTGGGAGAAGTGGTATTTCCCTTAAAGCCTCAGCTTCCAGAATCCCACGATGATAACACAAAGCTCCTCCCTGGCACTGCAGCAGCCCCAGAACCTCCTCCCCACAGGCACAACCTGCTTTGTACAGCAGCACGAGCAGATTTGGGCAGCAGACAGAGCCTGGGCAGAGGTGGGGAGACACCATCCCTCCCCTGCTCATCCCAGCACAGCAGCACAGGCATCTCCAGCTCCCCCTGTTTCAGAGAAATCCGGGAATGTCCGGAGTGCAGAGCATCCACCACCCTCACCTTGGGCTTTTGCCTCAGTGACCCCCAGCCCAGCTTCTGGATCCTGACCCAGAGCCAGAGCAGATCCCGCTGGTACAAATGGGAACAGCAGCTGGGAGGAACCCACCTGCAACTCCAAAATCCACACACGATTCCAAAATCCACACACGATTCCAAAATCCACACACGATTCCAAAATCCACACACGATTCCAAACCCAAAGCCTTGCATGCCAGAGCATAGCAACCAGGCTAAGATCTAGCAAAAAACACCTTTGTCCATAGGGGAGAATTAGTCAAATAATGTTTTCAATACGTCTTAAGGAAGAGGTGAATTACCTCCAAGATTTACAGTCTCATAATTCTCTGCTTCAAAAGGTTTCATCAGTCCACAGCAGCAGCATTCCCAGTTTTCTCTCCCTAGAACCACACAGCCAGACCCCATTTCCTCCTCACTCCTTCACACATGGATAATAATTTTTGTTTCCTCTTTTCAGTTTTGTTGCTGGGGGGGTTTCAGGAGGCCAGGGGCTGTGCCTGGGGCTGCTGTGGGATTACAGCCTCAGCCAGCCCAGAGCAGCTCTGCAGGCGGCCGGGGGCTCGTAGGGAGATGCTCAGTGCACTGCAACAAAGGACTTCCCCCGGGTATTGTGCCCGTGGCCCTGGAACACAGAACTCGGCATTCAGAGATAAAAGCCTTGGATTCAGAGGCGCTTGACTCTCCCACTGCTTCAGCGTTACAGAACGCTGGCAGCACTCAAATCAAGGTGCAGAATTTATCCTGTGCCAGTGTTGCAAATGATGGGAGCAGAGGTTTTTTGTGCTCAGGAATTTGAGTCTCTCAGCTTCAGGCTGGTTTCCAGCACTAAATACAGCACGATGATAATTTTCTTCATTTTTTTCTTCTATACAAGCTTTTGTAAAATTGCATTTTCTTCCATTATCTCTTTATTTGCCAATTTCCAAAATCATAGACATCGAATTTCTCTTGCCTGTCCTTCCAGCAATATTTCACTGCAAAGAACACCACCAGTAACAAAGCAACACTTTTACCAACCACCTTCTATTTATTTTCAAAAGCACCTATCTGACAGATTTGAAGGCCAGTAAGATTTTACACAACCTTCTGGAAAAGCTGTTCTTTAGGGAGTCTCCCTCTTCTGTCCTTTCCTTGTTAAATTGCATTTGCCCATGACCCATAACGCGGCTCTCACTCGGAAACGTCTCTGCCCTCGGAGACAAACACACCTAAGAAAATGACCAGCCTCAGAGCACAGCTCTTGGAGAGAGAAATCTCCCTTGTTTTGTATCTGCGGAAACATACACTGTTTGTATTAGCACTAAATAAATAAACAACGGGTGTTTTTTTTTAGTGTCGTGCAAGCTTTGAAATATACGTGCCATAAACACGGCAGGAAATGAGCAGGGCCTTGGTTTGTACCCTGCGGATGACTCCTCGCAGATATTGAAATACATCATTAATGCATTTTCAGGAAAGCAACCTGCCTGGGAGGCTCCTGGGGGAGCGCACGGCCCCACCTGCAGCCGCTTCCGCGCAGCTGGAGCGCAGGTTCTGCCCGTGCCGAGCCGGGCCGAGCCGGGCTCGGGAGGGCACTCGGGGCTCTCGGGGAAACAGGACAGCAGCAGGATGGGGGCAGAGTCCGGCCCGAGGCTCCCAAAAAGCTGAACGAGAGCAGCAGCGCGGGGCCGAGAGCAGCGCATCAATGGCCTCGCGTCCATGAATGGAACGGGAGCGCTCGGTGGGTGTGGGGAACCTGCGCAGCTCCAGCCCACCTCAGCAGAGAAGAGCCATGGAATAAAGCCGCAGCTTCAGCGTGCAGGGAGGGGTTTGTGCTCGCATTTCCACCCAGACACTGCCCCGAGCCGGGCACGGACACGGGCGGGCGGCGGTGCTGCAGTGAAAGGCACGAGCAGCTCTCGGTCAGCACCGGGGAACGAAGCCGAGCGCAACAGGAGAACCGTTCCCATTTCACCCATGGTCACACACCCCAAAACCGGAGCCGAACTGCCCCTGTCCCCCCCGGCTCCCAGCGAGAAGCGCTGCCCGCGCTATGCGGCCGCCCGGGGAGCGCCGGGGGATGCCCGAGGGGCCGGGGGTCCCTCCCGGCTGCTCCCGGGATGGGGCCTGAGGGGCCGGGGGTCCCTCCCGGCTGCTCCCCGGAATGGGGCCTGAGGGGCCGGGGGTCCCTCCCGGCTGCTCCCGGGATGGGGCCTGAGGGGCCGGGGGTCCCTCCCGGCTGCTCCCCGGAATGGGGCCCGCAGGGCAGGGGGCTCGGGAGCGCGGTGCCCCCCACCCCCGCCGTTACCTCCAGCCCCGGGCGGGGGGCGCGGTGCATGCGCAGCTGCCGCTGCCCTTCATTCATAAAAAAAAAAAAAAAAAAGGGGAAAAAAAACCCCGGGAGCCGCATCCGCGCTCCCCTCCAGCCCCCATTCATAAAAGGCAGCGGAGCATGCGCGCTGCCGCCGCGGTGCCCACCCATTCATAGAGTCGGGCGGCGGCGCATGCGCACGAGCGGCCGCTGCCCTCCCATTCATAAAATAGCCATTTTCCCAGGCAGGCGGGTGCAGCGCCGCTGACAGCGCCGCGCTCGCAGGTCCCTGCCCGCAGCTCCAGCCGCTCCTGCCAGCGTTCTCCCAGGTCCGGCCCCCTCGTCCGCCTCGCATTTGGGATTAACTCGCCTATGGAGAGATGGTCTTAGCTGAATTATTTAAAGTAAGTACGAGATGGGTGCTTGCGAGCAATTGTTAAAATGTTTTAAGTAGAAAAAAGGCAAAGCCTGCTCCCCGAGGGAAAATCCTGCGCTCGTTCTAGATGTGTTCGGCTGCTCCTTACAGATCACTGATCATATTTCTGGCTATGACTTTTCTAACAGTGATTATCTATAATAATGTACAGTGGAGAGCTGCCTAGTGCTTCCCAGCCTAAAGGAGACTTGGCATTCTGGAGAAATATCCTGTTTCTTGCAGAATTTCCATTTGTGTCCCTGCGGCTCTGATTTATTCCTCTTTTCTGCGTTCTCCCATCAACATCTGCATTTGCTGTACATATATGGCAGGCAGGTTTCAGCACACTTGGGTCGGGATTGTTTGCAGGCTTTTACAGCAGAATAAGTGGCTTTTTTTTTCTGCTGATGGGATGTCTTCTCCTTCATCCCTTCTTCCTTCCCCGAAAAGCAGCAGAAATACACGGTCACCTGGGCTGACAAGTCAGAATTGGATCTTTTTGCTTTGGAATGGATTATCCGCATTTCCTCTCTTTTCCAAAACCCTGTCTTGTGAGTGTCAAGTAGTTTTTAGCTGTCTCCATAATAGGACACTTCAGAAATCAGCCACTCATGTGTTAGACCTTTCCTGCATGAGCTTTGCTCTTCAGCATTTTATTTCATACAAGTCTTTTTTTCATTTTTTTGGGCCTCAGTGCCTTATTCCATCACTGTTCTTCCCTGTCTTGCTGTACACTTGTTTTAAATCTGGATGGATGCTGTGTTTTAAAGGCTAGATGAGTAATAAAAATGTGTACCTGGAATAACTTCATCTAATAGATGAAATATTTTATATATGGAGGAAAAACCTGTGCTGGCTGCTCCTTCCTACCAACTGCGTAGCAAAGATAAGCCAGGATTTTATTTTCTGGTACCAGTCCTGGCGTCACAGGAGAAAGACAAGCCTAGAGACGACATGTTCTGAAAATTCATTATCAGGAGGGGAATGGAAAAAGCAGAAAGGGGCATATAAAAGGCACAAAGGTCTTAGAGGAAAGCAGGACTGGGAATGCAGACCTTGGAAATGGCAGTGCAAAGGATGATCACGGGGGGAGAGGCTTCCCTCTTTTACCTCCAGTTACCAAGGGCCGGATTTCTTCATTTCAACCTTTTATAGCCCCAAGTTTTTCTTTTAAGGGTGAAGGAGAAAAGCATCCCTGTATTATCCAGAGTGGAAAAGGCACGTTCTAGATTCTTTAAAACTTCTCCAGCTGCTGCCTTTCCTCCATACCATGCCAAGGGGACAGCAAGGCAAGAAATTGCTGTTTAATTAGGTGAAGAGAAACGCAGCTTTCCCAATATTAAAGCTTCCTCTCTCTGCCTTTATTTTGGGTTAAAGAATAAAGCTCCAATTTGTGCACGGAATCACAATGATCCTGATGCCTGGCTTCCCCCTTGTCCATATAAAAATGAATGATAGCAGGAGGAGGGGTTGTTCTCAGTTATTGGAACCCCACTGGGGATGTCTCGTTGATAAATGTGCCCTTTTCCATGGGCTACTGTGTTTTCCCTTGCTGCAAGGGACTCTATATTGGGATTATAAAATTAAAAGGACCATTTCTGAATACTGCAGTCCTTTTGAAATTCTCCATGAGGTATGTGCAAGGGAGAAATTATTTGTTCTCCTCCTGAAACAGCAAAACAAAAGCTGTTTTCTTGGAATCATGACTAATTCCCAAATTGTACTGGGAAATGCAACATTTCAAAAAGCAATTCCTACCCCCCCCCAAAAAAAATTCTGTTCTCAGACTTCGGTGAAATAAAATTCACATCCCTTACAACACTACAGCAATAATTAATAACCAGTTCTGACAGTTTTCAAAAAATTAAATGTGAAATAAAGACAATTCATTCATCATATTGCTATACAACTTTCCAGCTTCAGCCCAGTAGTAAAAACTGTTTTTATAGGCAAACAGTTGCACAAGTGTTGTTTTTTTATCCCTTTTCAATGCAATACAATGTATTTCCTCAAGAAAATCTACAATCCTTCTAATAAGGCCATCATTAGCTTAATAGATCATATCTGAGCTCAGTTTCCTGACCTTAAAATAAATGTTTTTGTCCAGTTAAAGGCTTTGACTGAGAAATTCAAGTCCCCAGAGATCTGAATGCTAGTGGGCCAAAATGTGCTTTATTCACTCGCACCATAGGAACAGACTTTAGCTGGACAGAGACAGCTTCTTGGAAGTCTACAGGTCTCATTTCCCAGCTCCTGAATTTCCATGCTCTGGCAAGAATTTAGTGTCTCATTTTAAAAATGGCAGGTTTCCCTAATAAGCTTTCTAATTTTTTTCCTGCCTTATTACTTGTAGAGAAGATTCTAGCTGGCCTTAGCTAGATAAGGCTGCTAAGGAGGGGAACAAAAAGAATGAATGTCAATATTTTGTTAATATTAATACACACTTCAGGGGGAAAATGCATTTTTTTCCTTTTTTTTTTTAAGCATTTACAGCTCGATTCAAACCCAGACAGCTGAACTCGGTCTTAATGAACTCCAACCTTATGAATTATTCTTAATCCCACATTAAAAACATGTGCTTGCTGCAAGGTCTCCTTTAACTACCTCTGAGTGCAGTCTTCCTCATTAAAAGCTTTAATTGAGCCCTTTGGCTTGCAGCAGCAGCAGTGTGTCCCTTGTCACTGCTGGCAGGCCTGGACAAGAGCATGTCCTCAATCCCAAACAAAGGCAGGGGCAGAATTTGTTCCCTTGTCTCCAGCTCCTCCTCTGCTGGGCCTTGGGGGGCAAATCCTTTCTCGATCCCTGGGGTGGGAGCAAGCCCTGTCCCCTCAGCATCCCTGTCCTGTCCCCTCAGCTCCTGCCCTGTCCCTCAGCATCCTATCCTGTCCCCTCAACACCTCTGCCTCGTCCCCTCAGCCCCCTGCTCTGCCCAACACTTCTAGAAGAGCTTTTTAGCCAAACCACCAGAGGGGACAGACTGGTGGCAGGTCAGATTTGGCACTGGGTACATCCATTCTGGGCTGGGTTGTCTTGCACAAGCCCTGAAATGTATCTGCCCACCCCTGGCCTGATGCTGCTTCCAAGTGTATTGCTTTCAATTATGATCATTTCCTGTATTAAGACTAAATATCCTGGGCTTTTCTTGTTTTCTTCCTCTTGCACTGTATTTTCAGAAATTCCTGTGTCCCATACAGCAAAGAAAAGCCAATTTCTGCAGTGCATTTACTGCAACTATTGCTGCCTCTGTGCCCGTGTCAATGAGTGATTGTCACAACTCTCTCAGAGGCTAATTCTACTTTTCATTGCTAATGGAGACATAGAATGGTTTGGGATGGAAATCTCATCTCATCCCACCCCAGCCATGGCAGGGACACCTCCCACTGTCCCAGGGGCTCCAATCCCAGTGTCCAGCCTGGCCCTGGGCACTGCCAGGGATCCAGGGCAGCCCCAGCTGCTCTGGGCACCTGTGCCAGCCCTGCCCACCCTCACAGGGCACAATTCCTTCCTAAAATTTAACCTAACCCAGGTCTGTGTAACCAAGAGAAGGTGTGACCCCTCTGTAGGTGCAGATTCAGAACTGTCTGCTCTGACCCAAAGCAGATCCCCAAATGAGCAGCTCAGCTCTCACCCAGTGCAGGGCTCACCTTTCCTCCATCCGTGGCAATTTCTCCATCCCTTCTTCACAAAAGCGTGTGATGCTTCCATAGTTGGAAAATTCTTGGAAACCTGTGATGGAAAATTCATACTGAAGTATCAAATTTGCCTTATTCTGTTTACAGTTGCATTTGACAATCCCAAAGTCTTTTCCAACCTTAACAATTTGATTACAAGAGGGTGGCTCTTTGTGCACCAGTGCTCTCCATGCCCCCAGCACCATTAGAACCATCTTAATTTATAATATATATAATATATATAATATATATAATATATATAATATATATAATATATTATATATAATATATTATATTTAATACATATAAAATATATAATGCATATAATATATATAATATATTAAATATATATAATATATATAATATATAATATATAATATTTATATTATATAATATTTATATTATATTATATTATATTATATTATATTATATTATATTATATTATATTATATTATATTATATTATATTATATTATATTATATTATATTATATTATATTATATTATATTATATTATATTATATTATATTATATTATATTATATTATATTATATTATATTATATATAATGGTCCCAGAGGTGGCCACCAGCCCCTGGCAAAGGGCAGCACAGCACCACTGGCAGGTTCAGCAGCTCCCTGGTGTTCCAGGGCACAGTCCAGGCTCCAAAAAGGAGCCACCAGGGATGTCACAGGACATGGAGAGGACAATCCAGTGCCAGCAACCCCAGGAGAAATCTCAGTTTGCTGAGGCAAACAGCTCTTCTGCCACTGTGCTGTCAGACACAGCAGAAGGACAGGCTGCTCATGAGGTGCAATTAAGGTGTAATTAATTAGACAGAGATAAGTGGCCCCTGATCTGGTGCATGCAGCTGACAAAGGACAGAAGGGGTTTGGTGGCTGCATCACTTCCCTGCCCACCCCAGGGTCTCTCAGCAGACACCCCCCAGGCAGCACATTTGGGGCTTTTTGGTTTTCTGGAACATTTGAGATTCCCTTTAGACATTTCCATGGCAGCATCTCATGTCCAAAAAGGGCTGGGCAAAACTCTGGCTCCTTGTACCTGATGCTGGCTGCAGAGGAGGAGCTCAGGGAAGCTTTTCCCATTCTCCTGCTGGCTGCACTGGGGATGTGGCAGTCCAGGATTGCTTCCACATGGGACCCTCCTCTGGACTGAACTCCCTTATTCTCATTATTCTTTTATTACCACAAATATCTAGAATATTGCTAAACATGAGAGAAAGAACTAATTAAAATTACTAACCAATGAGTGACTCAGATAGTTATGAATATTACATATTTCTGCCCTCACTGGATTTTTTAAGTCAAGATCCATTTTGTTTTTCAGTAACTGGAAGATTTGTTGTCCAACTCCACTCTGAAAATAAAGATATTAGAGCCTTATTATTTCAAAACTTGTTCTGAAGACATTAATGAGAGAGAGTTTTTCTGAGGGTTTACATGACTTTCTCACGGAATTGCCTACAAGGGCAAAGTTTTCTCTAAAATGATGTAGGCAAATCCAAAATCCTATCAAAACATAAAATGCCTTTTGTTTTAATTTCATCTGAGTTCAAAATTCTACAAAACGTTTGAGTCTAAAATAATACCAAAACACTTTACAGTAACAGTTGGTTTCCTACAACTTTAGGACTTGTAATTACCCAGTACAACAGTAATTTTAAATTGGCCATATCTTGATGAAGAGATGGAACAAACACTGCAACACGTGTATGAACTTGAACTTTTGAGTCCAATTTTACTCCCTTGGAAAGAAGTATATTTTGACTTGAAAATTGTATGTGGTGAGTGACTGTACAGTCATGGGGGAAGAGAAATTTTTCTCTACATGGGAGTTTGCTGCCTTGAAAATAACTTCATTGTTTCCTCCAAAGAATGAAAAATTCCCTATGTAAGAACACAGTCATGAATTTTTCTTCCTGTTGTCTACTTTAAGAAAATTATCTGTACAGTTGCAACCAGTGAATTTGTACCTGTGTTAATGCTGTAATGCATCTGTAATTACCTGTGATCAAAAAATAATTAATTTTGTATGCTGTATGGCTTTTTTTTTCTTCAATTGAAATGCAATTTACAGTCAGGATTAGTGCAGTGGACAAAGAGCCCTAAGGTGACACACCTCAGCTCTTGTCCTCTTTCAATGTCCAAAGTTCTGCCAGGTTACCCCAAACATTTCTTTTGATTGGGGATCTGGCTGGGATAGGCTTTATAAATTCAGTTTATAAGACACCAGTGTTGCTGCTGAAGGCAATGTTATCCTTGTTAACCCACGTGTGTGGTGGGTTTTGAGGGGCAGGAAATGCTGCCCTGCCCCTGGGTGCACATCAGCCAGAAAAGATCCAGCTGTGATGTCTTGGAGCATCACCCAGGGAAGTCACAAAGCTCCATCCAGGGAAGTCACAAAGCTCCATCCAGGCAGGCACATCTCAGCCTGGGACACTCCACAGCAGCAGTCTGGTTTATGATTCCCTTTGCCCCAGCACTAATCCTTAACCTGAGCACTTGTGTGGATTCCTCTTTGCCAGGACAGGTGGAGCAGTGTGAGCCCACAGAGCTGCAGGGTCCCTCCCTGACCCCTCCCCTGTCCTGGGACACAAACACCTGAGGGAAAGGTGCTCACAGCACACAGACAGACTCTGGGACAGCTCCTGCACGGGACATTGCCATGGCTGTCACTGGGCAGAGCCCAGGGACAGGAGCACGAGCAGCACCCAGCTCCCCTGAGTGCAGCACTCGAGGGGTTTGACCTGGATCTGTCACCAGAGATCTCACTGCACTGCTGGAACTGCTGGTGACAAGGCCAGCAGCACTGTAGTCATGGTCCTTGGAAAATTCCATCAATATCAGAAACATTTGTCTGTTCAGAGTTAACTGTGGAAACCCTCTGCTCGGGAGAGAGGGCAGGGCAGAAAGGGGAGGACCAGGTGTCCAAGCACCCAAAGCTGCCAGGGTGCACATCTGTGCTGGTTTAAAGGAGATCTTGAGCCAGAGGGACTTTGTGTCCAGAGCAGGGGTCTGGGAACTGGGACAACTGGGTTTTATTTGGCTGCTCTCCCTCTACAGGTTTTATCCAAGTAGATCCTGGGCCCAGATATCTGCAGAGTCTTTGAGTTCACCATGTCAGGCTTCCCTTCCCCTTGTCCTGCAGAAACAGTTTGTCTATCAAAAAGACAATTTGAAACTGTATTACAGCAAAAAAAGAGGATTAAAAACTTCTGTCATTAACTCTCCTGACGTGTGGTATTTAGTCTAGGGTCCCTCTCCTTCCTGTGGTAATTAACTGAAATCTTAATTAGCATTATCTCAGATAAGCCATCTTCAACATCTGCCTGCATGAGGCCCCATCTGTGCACGGGGGTGTTTTAGGAGTGGCCTGGCTCTAATCCTTCCCCAAATTAATGTGGTGACACCATTTCTGTGTGATGGCATCACTGGCCCCGTGGCAGAGCCAATGTGAAGCCTGGTGCCATCCCCAGGGGTTCCCCATGGTGTCACCGTGTGCCACCTGGGGCTCAGGTGCCACGCTGGGGACAGGCAGCACCAGCTCCCTGCTGGGCACACACTGCTGGCACCCAGGGCACCTTACAGTAAATGGTTCTCTGTGGGTTCCATGGAATCTGGTGAATGGAGCAGATTCCTGAGGGGGAGTGAGCAGAGAGCCCTGGAGATGCCCAGGCAGGGCTGAGGAGGAGCTGTAGCACCCTGCAGCACTGCCACCATTTCCTCCAGCTACCTTCCTTCTAAGATCAGCTCTGCTGCTCTTACTCTTGGCAACCACAACAGCTGCATCTCTCTCCTTAAAAAAAAAAAAACAACCAAGAAAACAAACCCAAAAAAACCCAGTGGAATCAAAGTCTCCCTGCAAATGTAACACACAGCCGATACAGAACTGATGATTTTGCTAAACTCTGACTTGCAGCAAATACTTTTTATATCATGACACTGGATTCTGATGCACAAAAGAAAATCAAGTTCTTTTCCCTCTGCACGCCCCATAGTTGTCAGAATCATTGCTTCTCTTTGTTTTTTACATACAGTAACTAGGAAGAGATGCTTTATAAACTCCCTTGTTCCTCCAGTCAGGATGTCAGCGAGCTATGAATAATGAAATAAAAAAAAAAAAAAAATTCAAATGAATGGCTAAGACCCAGCAGAGAATTTTAACTGGGGGAGAGAAGCAGCATAAGGGTTGCATGACAATAGTCATCATTACTGCTAATAAAGCATTTCTTCCTGCTGGTGTGTGCGGGGCACAAAGGGGGCCCGGATGCGGTGCCGGACCCGGCATGTGCCATCCTGCCTGTGCCCTGCCTGTGCCCTGCCTGTTCCCTGCCTGTGCCCTGCCTGTTCCCTGCCTGTTCCCTGCCTGTTCCCTGCCTGTGCCCTGCCTGTACTCTGCCTGTGTCCTGCCTGTGCCCTGCCTGTGCCCTGCCTGTTCCCTGCCTGTGCCCTGCCTGTGCCCTGCCTGTGCCCTGCCTGTACCCTGCCTGTGTCCTGCCTGTTCCCTGCCTGTTCCCTGCCTGTGCCCTGCCTGTGCCCTGCCTGTGCCCTGCCTGTTCCCTGCCTGTGCCCTGCCTGCCCTCCCCTGATCCCGGGAGAACTGGCACCTCTCCAGCCCCAAATGCCAAGTGATCCATCAGAGCAGCCGTTTACAAATAGAAGGGTGGACTCTGGCATTTTTCAGGGGGTAAAAGTGGGCTTCCCTTTCTTCTTCCAAGAACGCAGAAACGGTTCTTGCTCCGATTTTTGAGGTGTCCCGTTCATTTTAGGGGAGATGTGCTCTTGCAGAAGTGTACACACACATACACACACACTCCTCATGCATTATTGGCTGTAGTTGGATGCAGTTTTTTCCTTTTTCCCACTGCTTGACATTAAAGTCATAGAATCATAGAATCATTTAGGTTGGAAAGGGACCTTTAGGATCATCTAGCCCAGCTGTTAAACCAGCGCTGCCAAGTCCAAATCTTTCACGCTGCTGCAGAAGGTTAATTTGTTTGTTGAACACAAACAACTAGCAATGCCTTAAGCTGTTCACTTCTTCCTTTTTCTTGATACCAGCAGCTTTTCCCCTCCTGCGACCGAAGCTTTACTCACCCCTTCTTTCAACTGATCTGCAGCATTATATTATTTATGAATAAAGGTCACCCCGTGAGGAAATGGCACATCTACTAGAAAACAATGTGCACTTTCTAAATTTGAACCAACTCGTTTCCGTTCTTTGATTTAAGTTTAGTTACTTCCTGTGGTTTCTTATCCTACGCCACTGCTGAATCTTTGGATTGACTCCAGGATAAATTGCACTCTTTCAATGAAATTAGAAACTGCGGCAGTGACGGCTCAGCCAGAGCGGCTGGTAAACAGCACTTCAGCTAAATATTAGTGCACTTAGTGGGCTGCACAAGTGTCTCATTACCTGTGTGAGGGGATGGATCCAGCCTGAGCCCTGGGGGTGCTCTCCTGGGAGCTGCACCCGCCCTGGTTTGCCACCAGACAAGGTGCTGAGCAAGCACTTCCACCTCCCATGGGAGGGATAAAACCTTTGGAACCAGCAGTTCCTGACGGAGAGGGGACACTTCCTCACCCAAATCCATCCTCACACAGGCAGATCCTTGGTTAGCAAGGACAGGTGCTCAGCCCCATGCTCAGAAACACCTTTGTACCAGGCCGAGGCTTCCACAAACCACAATCCTGCAGCAGGTTTTTTTAGGGAGCAGGGTCAATTGGGGAAAACCTCCAAAGTTTAGAGAAGTCATTTCAGGAAGTTTGCTGACAAAACCACATGTGAATATGCACCAGTAGCCCCAAGATGTGCTTTCCCTCAGTAAAACCATGAGTAGGCTCTTCAGAAGGCTGCAGTGACCACAACCCTCCCAGGGCTGGAAGAGCTATAGATGGCCAAGGTCAGGGAGAGGGACACAGCAGCAAAGCAGGAATGAGGCACTTTGTACCTGAGTGCTCTGCCTGCCTGGGACACAAGCTGGCCTTACAAGGCATAACAACCTCAGTATAACAACCAGCCTCAGTGAGGAGCCCTTTTGGGCTGGCATTGCAGGATACCACAATAACGATGTGCTCTCTCTCTCTCCCTCCCTCCCTCCCCTTTTCTTTCTCCTTCCCTTTTCCCAGGACACTTAAGCTCAGATTTTCCCCAGCAGTCAGACTGATTTCTCAATGGAGCCCCGGATTCCTCACAACATCACCGTGGTCCCCAACTCTGCCATGGTGCAGCCCTTGCTGGACAGTCGGATCCCCTACGGGCGGCTGCAGCACCCGCTGACCATCCTGCCCATCGACCAGATGAAGACCAGCCACGTGGAGAACGACTACACCGACAACCCCAGCGCCTCCCAGCCCGCCCAGAAGCGGCCCCGAGCCCCCCACGAGCCGGGCTCGGGCAGCCAGCACCCGCAGCGCTGCGAGCAGGACGTCACCCACCCCTGGATCTCCTTCAGCGGGCGCCCCAGCTCCATCAGCAGCAGCAGCAGCACCTCCTCGGACCAAAGGCTGCTGGAGCACATGGCCCCGGTGCCCGTGGCGGAGCAGCCGTCCCCGCGCGCCGTCCGCATCCAGCCCAAGGTGATCAACTGCAAACCGCTGGAGCTGAAGGGCCCCGCGCCCCAGGAGCTGGACAAACACTTCCTGCTGTGCGAGGCCTGCGGCAAGTGCAAGTGCAAGGAGTGCGCCCTGCCCCGGACTCTGCCGTCCTGCTGGGTGTGCAACCAGGAGTGCCTGTGCTCGGCGCAGAACCTCGTCAACTACTCCACCTGCATGTGCCTGGTCAAGGGCGTCTTCTACCACTGCACCAACGAGGACGACGAGGGCACGTGCGCCGACCAGCCCTGCTCCTGCTCCCAGTCCAACTGCTGCGCCCGCTGGGCCTTCATGGGCGCCCTGTCCCTGGTGCTGCCCTGCCTGCTCTGCTACCTGCCCGCCACCGGCTGCGTCAAGCTGTCCCAGAGGTGCTACGACCGAGTGAGCCGGCCCGGATGCAGGTGCAAAAACACAAACAGTGTCATTTGCAAGGCCTTGCCTGAGAGCAAAGGGGCAGAAAAGCCCTTTTAATAGTTTGGGAGGATGCTCCGTGGAGCAGGGTGGTGGTGGCTCTTTTTAATAACCTGTGTTCTGAGGGGAGCGTTAGCCTCTCGCCTTCGGGGAAAGCAGAAGCAACTATTTCCACAAACTGAAGCACTTTGGGTTATTCAGGGTTTTTGGAACTGGTCGCAGTTGAATAGACGGGGCCAAAGGAGGAATGTTAACAATGCAGAGTGAAGGCTGCAAACCCATGTACACCGTGAAGTAACAGCTGCTGAAAAACTCCAGCTTGGACATTCAGCTGCTCACCAGGCCTGCACACACAGGAACCACGAACTGCTCGCTTGGCAGGCACTGCCTCACAACCAATCCCCTCTCCCAGCTGCAAAAAGCTGCTTTGAATTTGGATTCAGGGCAGGCTGCTTGTTTCCTGTCTCCTTCCAAACCCCAGCTCGCTCCCAGCAGCTGCTGAAGGTGATGGGGGAGCTCCCTCCACCCTCCTTCCCTCCTAGACACCACTCCAAGGGCTGGTTGCACGCAAAGTACTTGTTTCTCAAAAGCTTTCTGCATCCCTCGAGGATTTTTTGACCAGAAGTGAAGCTGTATTTCATTCATTGAAGGGTCTTTTGGGCATATCCCACCCAGCCCCAGTGGTTTGCACCCTCTTTCTGAAGCAGCAGGGTAGCAGGGCTGCTCCTCCCGGGGGAATTGCAGCAGGATGTGCTCAGCTATTGAACCAGCACTGGGTCCTCCTGCCTGTGAGCTGATCCACGGCTGCACGTGTCACTCCATGGAATATGAGTGTTCCACCAACAGAACAGCACTGCTCCAGGAGGATGGATGGTGGCCCTGGAGGATGGTGGCCCAGGAGGGATGGTGGCTCTGGAGATGGTGGCCCAGGAGGATGGATAGTGGCCCTGGAGGATGGATGGTGGCCCTGGGGGATTGATGGTGGCCCTGGAGGATGGATGGTGGCCAATCCCGTTTGCCCCAGGCCCACACACCCTCCCCGAACAAAGGGGATGTAACTCACACCACAAAGCAAAGATGGGCAGGGTTTGTTTCTCTAAAGCTCTTAAGCTCTGGTAAGAATTCCCACCAACCTACGTGTACGATGCACACAGATGTATTTTTCTAGGGATCTCAGTCCAGTACCTCCCCTCCTGGAACAAGCTCTTCTTTGCTCATTAAATACTAAGATTTGGTTTTGTCTTGGGGGGGTGAATGGCATTTGCTTGAAGTGCAGCACATCCCCCCACCCCTATTGCTGCTGTTTCACTTTTGCCTCTTCTGTACAAAAGTGTCTTTTTAAATGTAAAGAATGCTTTTAATGTTTATTTTAGTGTTAATAACACACTCTAGGGAAAGCCAGGGGAAGGAAGAGAGTGTAGTTAACGAGTGGGCCCGTGGTTTTCAGCATGCAAATATTGGCTCTGTCCTTGCACTCATCCTGGGGCTGGTCCTGCCTTCCCCAAGGATGCTGTGACCCCTCTCTCTTGACAACTACAAGGTGCTAAACAAGAATCTTGGTCCAAACATGCAACACTCTAATGAGTAGGCAGGTACTTGTTGCATGCAGAAAACTGACCTAGTCTCTCTTGGTGTTTTTAATTAGAGGAGATTTCCTCAGTAAATGCACAGCAGTGACAGTGAAATGTCATCTCTAATTAGATAAGCAATAGGCAGAGCTCATGTAGCATTTCCAGGAATCCCCTTGGCCTGGTTGTGACACAGCCACGGGTTGGGGTTGATGGGACTCTGGTGTCTGTGGGTTTCAGAATTCAGCTCAGCTGGATGACTTGGGGTTTAGCTCAATTGAATTGTAGATATTTATTGAATGGGGGAGTTAAAAAACAAAAACTTTTCTATTTATAACAGTTGCTAGCTTGTACATGCTGAATCATAGAAAAAAGGATGTGATGTCTGTTAGCAGATACCAGTTCCTGTAGGGTAGCCTCAGTTAACTGTGTGTGGGCACCAGGAAGCAGGTAGGGATCCAGAGCTGTATTTATATTATCTTGCACAAATTGGAGGGGAAAAGATAAAAGGAAAACCAACCCCACACTAGCTGAACTGTTGGTTGAATGTATAAGATATTGTATTTAATAAGAGAAAATCATTTTCCTCAGATACAAGCAAGCTAGAAAAGGCAGCAGGAGAGGCATTCCCCTGCTGCCCTCCTCTGTCCCAATGGCCTCCAGCCACAGCTGCTTTGCCTTTCTGGCCCCCTGGCTGTTCCTGGGCAGTCTGTGCTTGGCTGCACGGCCCTCGTGGGCAAAGGCACCTCTGGACTGGTGGCCACTGTGCCAATCTACACTCATGTCCAAACTCCCAGAGCCCAGCCAGATTTCCTCTCATTGTACATAGCTGTAAACTACTTCTCTGTTGGTTTGTTTTGATCTCCCAGCCCTGATGATGCCGTGCTGGAGCCTGTCAAGCGTTGTGGATGTGTTTGAGCAGTGGTCAGTGCAGCACAGTGACCCTCCCTGCCCTCCTCCCCTGGCTCCCAGCCCAAGGCATGGCAGGAGGGAGCTGAGCCCTGCCTGGAGCTGGGGCAGGGCTGGGCTCAGCCAGGGGCACAGCTCCATCAGCAGCATCAGCATTCCCTTTCCTGCCATCCCAACAACTCCATCCCCCTTCCCTTTGAAGGTACTTGGCTCTCCTGCCAGCCCAGAGCTGTGCCACGGGCACTGCTGTGTCACCATGTCACAGCTCTGCTGTCCTGCCTGGCAGAGCCCCCTGCTAATGAAGGGACAGCTGCTAATGAGGGGACAGCTGCTAACGAGCACAAGCCTTGCAGCCCCAGCCCCGTGCTGGGCTGGTCACTGAGGCAGGAGGGCAGGTGAGGGCAGGGCAGGGCAGGGCAGGTGAGGGCAGGTGAGGGCAGGTGAGGGCAGGTGAGGGCAGGTGAGGGCAGGGCAGGTGCCCTGGGCAGTGCCCTGCTCTGCAGGAGGATGGCAGGGACCTGCACTGCTAATTGCTGCAGCTCTGCTAATTGCTGTGGCAGGTTCGTGCCAGGCTTTGCCCCTGCCCTCACAAGAAGGGGAGGCCTGAGGGTGCTGGCAGTGCCACACCACATTCCCAGCAGGAGCAGAACGTCCCCAAGAGACAAACACACCATCACCACAGCCCTGTGCCTCGGGTGCCAGGAGCAGATCCCAGATTTGGTAGCTCCTGGGCACCTGCTGTGCCACCCTGATGAGCCCTCACCCCTCCCAGCACTGGCTATTCCCTTCCCCTCCCACCCTCTGACACCCTGAAAAATATTTCCCCCATCTCCTCTTACCACCCCCTCACATGTACACCCTGAAAAGTTACCACAGAAGGTTTTTCTTTGTATAGAATATTTATTTTGAAGCTCTATTTTAATAGTATTTATTTTAGAAAGTCTACTATTGTAAGAGTTCTTCTGTTTGTGAAGAAAAACAAGTACTGATGAATGTACTGATCTAGAAATTATATATATATATAAATATATATTGTTAAATATATAAATGGCTGTTGTGGTTCTTTTTTTAAAAAAATCCCAAGAATGTTTGTAGCAATTATTCTAAAAATACAAGCAGAGAGTAGCCCAGAATTGGGTATTTGATGCTCTCCAGCCCTGCCAAGGAACTCGGGGTGATGCTGGGGTTGCTCTGCCCCACAGCCTGGCACATCAGGAGATCAGCAATTAATTATCCTTCAAATTACCTGTGATGGGAAGGGTACTCTGTGAGGAGGGGTACCCTGCTCTGTGAACCTGTAGGATCAATCCTCTCCTTCCCTGCACCTCTAAAACATCCCCTCAGTGTGACAAGGGGACCCACATGAAAGAGAGCCAACACAAAGTCCCCCCACAGCCCATCCCCCAGAGCCTCCCAGCTGTCCTGCTGCTCCCTCCCAGGAGCAGAGCTGTGCTGCCCATCCACAACTGCCCCACTGGGGCCCTGGGTGGGCACAGAGCATCCCCCAGCCCAGCCCAAGGTGCCCCAGCCATGGGAGCAGCCAAAACTCTCCCTCCTCCTTGGAAAAGGGCAAGAAGCTGTCAAGGACCAACTCCCTGCTCACCCTCTGAGCCACATCCTGGGGCTCCCCCCCAGCAGCACCCACCACCCTTCCTGCCCCCAGCTCCACATGTGTCACCATCACACTGGACTGCTAAAAATACAGGATCCGGGTTATTTTTCACCATTCCTGTTATTTATTTGCACACACTGTGGAGCTGTGACTCACTGGAAGCTGTGCCATGTTTTGTGTCATCACAGAGGTAACCTGAGTGTGTTACCTGGCCTGAAATAATATTATTGACACAATAATGTTGAATTAGTCAATGGATCAGATAAAGAGACAATAACGACACTGTGCAGATCACCACATCTGATGCCAAAAAATTTGCATTAAGGAAAAGATACTGAATTTGTTATGCTGGGGGTGGTTTTTCTTTTTTTTTTTCTTTTTCTTTTTTTTTTTTTTAACAAACAGGCTGAGCCAGGATGTATAAATTTAAATCAGAGTTTGGCAACACCAACTGATGTCTTGCACATAAAGCTTTTAAAATAACCAGCACGACGCTCGTGTCTCCCTGCTGGAAGCAAACCAGAGCACTCTGCTTGATTTGAGCAGTAGATGTTAAAGCAATATTTTTTAAATCTATCAGAATTATCTGCTTCTTTTTTTTTTTTTTTTTTAATCCTTTTTTTACTGGCTCTCAAAGGAAACCAGCTCCACAAGCTCAGGCTATAGAATGGTAGAGATGCACAAAGCTAAGAGTACAACAGAGGCCCTAGAGCAAGCCCAGCTCCTGGATATCAGAATTTCTAGTGAATCAAAGCATCCTAAAAATACCCTAAATCAATGTATTAATTCTGAGAGAATGGGCTGAAACTCATAGAAATGATGAACTTACAGAAATGAGTGACCAGATTGAGCAGTTTGCATCCTTTGATCCCTTTAAACCCAAACCATTGTGGGATTACACAAAATGAGATTAAAAAAAAAAAAACCTCTTAATTCCTTTTAGAACTATTTTTCTAAAATATATATTTAGTAAACACAATGAGATTTTCCCAAGGGTGTAAGTGTTGCAGACAGATAAAAGATGTTCTAAAAGAAAGGCCTTATGAAATCAGCCTTGCTCTGCTAACCTGTCACTTCTTCTAAGTGCAGATAACTTGCAAGTTCCCATATGAAATAATCTCAGGTAAGAAAAGTTCATTAACATAACAACCTATTCTTGGGGAGAAAAATAAGGGCATCTGTACAAAAAGTAGATCTTGTCCCATGAGAATCCACAAAGGAAAAATGCAAACACCTGAATCTTAGCACATATACACAAATCACCACCTGACCAATAAATGAAGTATAAGAAAATTATTGCCCAGTTGGTGTTGCACACAAGGTCTGTATAAAATAAGATGTGTGAATAAAGAATTGGCTTTTCTGCATGAAGAAAATGGAGTCCCAGGTGACTTATTCCAACATGTAAAACCCCCTGGATGAGCTGTGAGGTTTGTCAGCACTGCCAGCAATGGGAGGAGGGGATGGGGAGAGCAAACAACAGGGCAGAAGCTGCACCCACTCTCAAAGGCAAACACTCTGATAATCGGGCTCCACATGAAAAACACATCTTAAACCAATTCAAATCAAATAAACCCTAACTTCTCCTCCCCTGGCAGCCCCAGGTGGGTGTTTTGGTGGGGAGGAGGACACATCCTGCCTGGTGAGACCCCTCTGCCAGAGCCAGGGGAGCAATGGCCCTGGAGAGATGCAGGGAGAGCAGGAGGGCAGCAGTGCCCTGCTCAGAGGCAGGTTCTGCAGCACAGGCACAGCCCAGCACCTGCCTTGGGGCCAGCAGGATGGGACCCCCCAGGCCACATCCACAGCCCCAGGGTGTCCCCAACACACAGCTCAGTGATGCCCAAAACAGCCACCTGCCCAAGCTTCTCCAGGAAAGGGATATTTCAAAATTCTTTGCAATTATACACATTTTCCCACCATGTGCACAGGTGCAGAGGCAGAGTGGGATTGTTTGGTGTCCCTCAGTGAGCACCTCTGCTGTGTTTACATGGAAACAGGATAAGGGATTCAGGGACTGGCTTGTCTTTACCAACAACAAAAGAAAGGATTATTAAAAGTCATCAAATCATCCTGGCAATGGAGAAGCTTTTCTTTTCTCTCTTGGGTTTCCAGGGGTGCTGTTGGGGTGAGCGTGGCAAGGAGATGCTGCAGCATAGGGGGGCTGCACCACTCCCACAGCACCATTTCCCAGTAATAAATCATTTCTCTCACTGGGATTAGTGAGGTGTGAATGGGGTGAGGGAGAGCCCCATTCCTGGCCAGACACAGAGCTGGCTCCTCCCAGGGCTCCACAGCACCCAGGGATGAGGTTTGGCCTCTCTGTGAGTGGCAGACAAATGGCCAGGACAGAGATAAATTGCCTTTGCACTTTGTTTTGCTTCCTCCCCATAACGACCTCCCGTGGGGCTCTGAACCCCTGGGCTCCTGCTGAGCTGTAAAACTTCAGGGATGTCCTCAGAGGGTCCCCACACAGAACAAATTTCCCTTTTCAGGGGTAGGAGGCAATGGCTGCAGAGGTCAAGGCAAAGCTTTCAGCAGGGACTCAGCCCTCCTCTGGCACCCACAGAGCCTGGACAGGCTTTGGGGCAGAGCCAGCCCAAACAGAGCCCAGGGCAGAGCTGGACACCAGGTTTTGAGGCTCAAGAGGCTTCACAGAAGTTTCTGACCATGCTCATCATACCAGAGCTCATCACAGCCCTGGACAACCATCTAGGACACAACAGGGATGCTGCTGCTGCAGAAAGTAAAAAAATAACCAGCAACCTGAGAAACATCACCCAAAGGTGTGATGGAGGAGATACTCAAAAGGTTATAATAAAAATAAATAAATATAATAAAAACCAAATCCCAAGCCTTTGTGTCTCCCTGGTGTAAACAGCTGCATTTATTTCACGTGGGCTCAGCAGCAGCCTGCTCTGGATGAGGCTCAGGACCAGAATTCAAGCCCACCACACCCTGTTAAACCAGAAAAGAGCCAAGAACCAGCCAGGATTTCAAGTTTCTTTGGTTTCTGATCACTCTGCCAGTGAGGGACTGGGCAGGGCCAGCAGCCCCTCATCACCTCCTGCTCCCTTCCCAGGCCAGCTGGGTTCTGCAAACCCAAGCAAGGCTTGTGCTCCCAAGCACAAAGGCACAGGAATTGTTCCATAAAAAGCCTAAAAATTTACTTTTCAGTATTCCTGAAGAGAGGCAAGACTGAACCACATACTCCCCATTAGCACCATACCACTGCAGCTTCCATTGACGTTTTCCTGTCCTTACAACAGGGAATAAATAGAAGTTTCTGCATGAAGAAACTCTTATGAATAAATCATCCAGTTCTGCTCAGAGCTAGGTATGTTTGTGATTATGATGCCATTATGTAACTGGGTGCTCCTAATCAGAAACACAATATTCTCAGAGCATGAAACTGGGACGTTCTGCAGCACATCCCTTTGCTCCAGGTGTGGCACTGGAGCCTCCAAACAGCAAAATCCTCCACCCAGAAATGCCCTGCTCTGAGCTGGCAAGGAAATAGTTCATGCTGTCCCTTCAGGGAAATCACTGTGTCCAAAGAGATGCTAAAGAATTAATTAATTAATAATCCATCCTCATTGTGACATTATTTAATTGCTTTTCATGGAGAGGGTGAGCCTTTAGCACAGATCCTCCACTTCCACCCCTGCAGGGTCTGTGGTCTAACACATCTAGAGTCCCACCAAAGCCAATTTTTCATCACCTTTCACATCTGAGGATGAGGAGCTACAGTTCTGTTTCTCTCAGCAGCAGCCCCATGACAAAGAGCTTCAAGACTGGCACATATCAGCTCTCCTGATGTTCCTGTAAATTATCCTCAGGAATACAACTAAATTAATTTTTCCTTTACATGAGTGTCTATCCACTGCTAAGAAACCTCCAGCTGTACTGGGGGCTAGACTAGATGGTCTTTAGAGCCCTTTCCACCCCAAACCATCCTGTTTGATTCTGTGATTTCACAGGCACTGGTGCACCAGTGGCATTGGCTTACTGGGAGTTATGGATGGGACAAATCCCAGCTGCCTGAGGAGCCTCTGTGCCTGCAGCTCCCTCTCCACAGAGGAAAGGAAGGGTCAGGAAGCAGCTCTGGCCACACACCTTTGCACTGAATGGGAAGGTGGGAGTGTGAAATAAGGCCAGAGAGGACTCTGAAGGGTGGAGTTTAAAAAAAGGACCCCATGCTGCTGGGAAGCAATGGGAATTCCTGCTGGTCCCACAGCCAGGAGCAGAAAATGGGGTGTAGGGCTCCAGGGAGGCAGCAATCCACCCCAACAATCCCTCCTCTGCAGGGTGAGCCTGGCTGAGCACTGCAAACTGCAAAGGAAACCCAGAATGACAAACAATTGTAGGAACCTGAAAAGCCCAGTTCCTCTGGATTCCATGGGAAGTGCGAGTTTCAGTGCTCTGACCTGTCTGGCTGAGGGGAAGTGGGCAATAAATAGCAGCCGGGTTGTTATCAAGAGGATGTGAGCTATTTATAAAAAATTCTTGGGCTTTTTGAACTCTGTTTAAAGAGGCAATATCCTTGGCTTGGGTAATTGGGGGCTAAAATGCTAAAGCAAACACGATTGCTCAGTCACCTTGGGAAAGTTTAGTGCTTATTTCTGTTGGAGTTTTTGGGCATATTTAAACAGCTGCACTGGTGTTGTCCCCAGATCCAGAGGGGAAGAGGGTTTGGAGATCCCTGAGCAGGGCTGCTCCTGGCACATCCAGCATCACTGCTCAGCAATCCCAGCAGCTGGTGGTTCCATGGCTTAACTAAACTGAAAGTCCAGGCTGGACAAGGCTTGGAGCACCCTGGTCTGGGGGAAGGTGTCCCTGCCCATGGCAGGGGGCTGGAAGTGGATGACCTCGAAGGTCCCTTCCAACCCAAACCATTCCATAATTAATTAAAAAATACCTTCCATGAATGAAGTGCTTTGTCTGAAGAGGTTTCTCTGTGCCTCACAAATGCTGGCTGCCCAGCAGGATTTAACCATCTCCAGGAGTGGGTGCCAGCTCATGCCCTCTGCAATCCCAAGAGGAGAGGTTTTGGTGGGGTGGCAAGGGGAAAACAAAGACAAGATGAAAGTCCACACAAAGCACTAAAAAAAAAAAAAAAAAACCTCCTTGCTCAAGGAAACTCATCCCAGCCCTCTGACAAATGATTGTTGTTAACTAAATCAGGAAAAACTGCTGGAACAACCAGCACCCAGAGATGCACCCAGAGATGCACCCAGCTTTCAGAGAGGCATGGCTGGGAGCACTGAGAGCCAGGGTGGGGCACAGGCAGCCCCAGAAGGGGGGCTCAGCACCCAGGGGACACTGGCCATGGCAGCCTGACCCTCCCAGAGCCATGTGAGGGACAGATTTAGGGTCACTGGGCTGAGCTTTGAGCACAGTCCTGGGAGCTGCTCCCAAGCAGGAGGTGCTGAGCCTCTCCCACCAGCCAGGGAAGGGTCCCTCCCACCCAGCCTCACTGCCCCAAGGTCCCCATGGCAGGATGTGGCACCAAACAGAGCCCTCAAGGGTTTCCACTGGCTGCTGTCTTATTTTTGTGAGCCCAGCCATGGGGCAGACAACATTGCTCCTGTGTGGGAACCACACACAAAGTGTCCTGACAAAATGATGGCATCGTCTAAAATACACAAACACGCTCAAAAGAAGGAAAACCATGAAATTAAGGATAACAAACAACAAAGAGAAGCTCATACACAGAATCTGTTAGTGTTTATGAGTCACTGAGGCCTTCCTGTCTCCTCTTATAAATTGTGGGAATGCTCTGTGGTCCATCCTCTCCTTGAAAACCACCGAGGTGCTATTTTCCTCAGGGGCGGGGGGAGACATTGCACAAATGAAAGAATTTTTTTTTTTTCTCTCTTATTTTTTCCTTTTTCCTTCTTGTTTTTTTTCTTCAAAGTAGGAAACCAAATCTGAGGAGCAAATGCTGTGGGATGGGTAAACAGAGGCGAGTGCAGAAGCCTTGGGGATGAGATCATCGAGCGCCTTGGCCCGGCGCTGTTTTCCGACAGCAAAGGGCTTAACAATGGAATGGATGGGAAATGCCAGGAAAAGTTAAAGAGCTTTGGACACAAGGTCTTTGTAAAAGCTCATTCTTTATTATTAACAAACAACTCTTCCCCATCTTCCTTCGTTTCGCCCTTCAGTAAATGAGGATTTTCTCTCTTAAATCGAATTCTTTTTCATCTCAATGTTTTAGAGCTCTCCCAGCGTGTCTGTTCTGCTGCACCCAAGGCTGCCCCACATGGCAGGACACTGGGACACCAGCTGTGACCATCACACCTCCATGAGCACCACCATCATCCAGGGATTTTGGAAATCATCCAGTGCAAGGTGACCCTGTCCATGGCAGAGAGTGGCACTGGACGAGCTTAAAGGTCCCAACCCAATCTCATTTGTGATTCTGTGATAACCCTGAGCTGTGATCACTTCAGAACCAAGGTTTTCCTCTCTCCAGGCTGCTCGAGGTTTGCAGGAGGGCCAGTCCCACCCTCGGGCTCCCAGGAGGAAAGGGCATCACCCCTTTGAGAGACAGAGCCTGTGCAAACCCTGCTGCATCCTGAGGGAAGGATGCTCAGCCCACACAGCCCAGCCAGAACTGGAATGCACAAACTGGAACCAGGAACAGCGAGTTTTGAGGGATTTTTATGTGAAAACCTCACACAACAGGATCTCAGATGGCTTCAAGAGAAGCCACCCAGGCTCACTCCAACCAGGGCTGAACAGCTCAGCCAAGCTGCAAGTCAAGCACTGGATACACACAGGGAATTGCAGCACCAACTTCACACATTGAGATAAAAATACAAACAGAATTGTAGGATAATAAATAAAAATTCTCCCCTGTGAGGGTGGGCAGGGCTGGCACAGGTGCCCAGAGCAGCTGTGGCTGCCCCTGGATCCCTGGCAGTGCCCAAGGCTGGACACTGGGGATGGAGCCCCTGGGACAGTGGGAGGTGTCCCTGCCATGGCAGGGGTGGCACTGGATGATCCTTAAGGTCTGTTCAATACAAACCAGTCTGGGATTCTGTGCTCTAAGATGGTGTTCGATACTAAACCCCAACAGCCAGCCCATGGAAGGGCAGCTCAGAGCCCTACCCAGCACCTAGACATGACAAACACTGCCTAAAGCTCAGGGGAGATGAAATCTTGTCCTTTTCTGTCAAAGCTTCTTCCTTGCCCTTTTCCTGAGGGAACACCACCAGCCCCTGATGGGTTGTGTGGTTTCTCAAGCATGAATGGAAGGAGAGAGCAGAGCAGCAGCTCCCTCAGCCTGGAGCAACCCCATGAGCTGGGAATGCTCAGCAACACCTCTGCTGCCATTCCTGCTCAGTGCACACAATCCCAGCTGGCAGCTCAGAACTCTGCTCCTGCTCCCTCTGCATTCCCTGGTTTCTGCACCACAAGCACTGGAAATGAAATTATTACAGTAATGATTATGCTAAAACAAAAAGGCTACCCCCAAAATTACATCCTTTGGGAGGAACAAGGGAGTTTAAAACCCTGAAATGCCAGCTGGGAGTGTTATAATTTGATGTTTGCACTGACTACAGGACACATCTCAGCAGCCCCTTTCAGCACTAATAACATCTCCCTGCTGGAGCAGCCCCGGGCTGGGGGACAGGCAGGGACCCTGCTGCCAACAAGGCTAAAAACACCAAAAAAAGGGATTCTGAAATACAGCAGAGAGAGAGTGGAACCAAATCAGGGGTTTAGAGCTATTTTGTACCACTGCAAGTGGCTGCAGAAAGAGCAGAGCATCTCCTGGGCACCAAGACTTGCCCAAAGAGAGCACAACACCTTCATGAGATGAGAGCCTGGAGCTTAATTTTCTGTTCAGATGGAATCAACCCTTACTGACATAAAGGGAACAACTTTCTGAAAGTCTCTTTCACTCCCACCTGCACTGCCAAGCTCCCCAGTGGGTACCTGTGACTGCAGGGCAGCCCCAGCCCCCAGACTGGGCAGTGCTGGGTATTCTCCCAGGCAGGAGCCACCAGCCCCCGAGTCTCAGATTTTACAGTGGGAAAGCCCCGGTGTGGGATGTGCTGGAGCCCCAAAGCCCCTCTCAGGCTCAGCATCTGCTCATCCCCACGGCAGAAGCGGGAAGGCAGCGCTGACAGAGACCATGAATGAAACAATAGGTACCACTCATCGCCCCCAGGGCTTCCTCATACCGGCACCCATTTCCCTGGAAAACAAAGAACAATTCCCTGCATCGTGTACTGATGGCTCTTGGGTTTGGGCCCCAGTACAAACACACACACACATAATTGCTTCTTTTACATTTTTGCCTGATGACTTGCATGACAAGCCTAATAAAAGCCGAGACAAATAACCCAAAACACACAAAAATGTGATACTGTTTCCTATTAACATCCAAAGCACTTCAGTGACTGTAGAAATAAACGGCATTAAAGCATCAGGAAAAAAAAAAAAAGAAAAAACCGACCACATATGGAAAAAATATATATGTAAAAGGGGAATATACATATACATATATATATATATATGTATATATGGAGGGTAGTGGGGCACTGGCTGCTCCATGGCATCTCCATGGGCAGCTGCTGCAGCTTCATCCCCAGCTGTTTCAGCACATCCAGAATCTCTTCCTGCCTTTGAAACCACCACAGCAGGACCCTGGAAACCAGCTGGGTACCTCCCCTCCATGGGGCTGGGACATCCCTCCCTAGCCCAGGGTGCCCAGCATGGCAAGATGGGCCCTTGCCCCACAGCCCTGCACATCCCTGTGCCACCCCCTCCTGCCCCAGGGTCACTCCAGCACTGCCCTGCCCCTCAGAGGGCACTTTTTGGGAGCATCACCCCCACAGCTGGCAGCAGCAGCTCCTGGGGCAGGGGCTGTGCCCATCCCCAGCCTGGGGCCAGCCCTCGATGAAAAATAACCCTGTGAGGGAGAGCAGAGTGAAAATCCCCCGGGCTCAGCAGTGCTGAGGATGCTCTGGAGAGGTTTTTCTTGGCAGCAGCCCACGGGACATCCCCCAGGGACCCCGGGGACAGCACATCCCATCCGTGTCCTGCCTGGAGAACAGGCTCTTCCCTCCAGCTGCACGGCTGTGCTGGCCAAAAAAACAAGGAAACCCAAAAACCACCACCAAAACACCTCTGCTGTAACAGCAGCACGAACAGCACAGGCTCTAAAGCAGGAGCACTCCCCTCTCAATACATCGATGATCTGCCTGTGGGTCTGAAAAACTTTTTTGTCATCAAAGGACCCCAGTGGCAGTGGGGAACAGGCATCAGAACTTATGATCTATACATGAGCAGCTTGCAGAGAAATGGGAACAACTCTTCCAGAAGCTGATAGTGGACTGAAAAGAACCTTTTCCAACTCCAATTGTGCCAAGCAGCTGCAAGAAAGAAACACCAGCAGCAATGGAAAAATGTTTGCATGTATTTTCCTGGGCTGCCTGCCAGGGCAGAGCCGGGCAGGGCCCAGGGAGCCCCCGGTGCCTGCAGTGGCCAGGGGGGAACGCCTGGGACCTTCTTGCTGCGAGAAGCAGCGACGGGAGGCGGGCGAGTGGAAACTGGCCCCGTTCCACGAGGCACAATCCAGGAGCTCGACTTGAAACCACTTCCTCTACCTCCCAACAATGCACTGAGGAATTTCCACAAATCCCAAGGCTGCCCTGACTTCCATTTCTAAACTTGGAAAAAGAAATACCAGGACATTCCTTTGTTGTTCCAGCTCACTCGCTGTTTGATCTGGGGTTTTTGCTCCAGCTGAGCCAATTAAAGAATCCCAATTTTTCCTGGGAGGAAAAAAAGGGAAAAAAACAAAAAAAAAAAAAAAAAAGTAAGCACAAACTAGTAACAAACAATGCATCTGCTTCTTTGATTTTTAACTAATTGTTTTCAAGTTGAACCAAAATCTGCCACCTCGTTTGGGTCCATGTGGTTTGATGCTTAAATAGCACTTTGGCCAGAGAGAGGAGGGTGATAGAGGCATTTCCAGCTGCATTCCTGCCCTCTGGAAGGAAACACTCCACTGCTGCATTTCTTGAATGTGGCTATTTGGGATCACATAAATACCCCCAGGCCAAAGCCACAGCCAGCACCACCAGAGCCAGAGTCTGACAGTGCCCAGCCTGAGTAGGAACACCACTTCTGTTCTTATTTCCTAGGCATTCAATCTACTTTTCTACATTTATAAGAATTTCAATTTCTTTTTTATTTTATTCACTCTTATTTGCAGTGGATTTGCCTTTTCCATGTGCTCTGCCACCCTATCCTGACCTCTGCCTTGGTCCTCCCTTCCTGTCTCCCTCCTTGAGGGCATCAAGGGAGTTCCAGCAGCACTGAGTGTCAGATCCAGGTGCCAAAGCTAAGCAGGGATGAACACCTCAAGTGTTCAAAAGCCACAGGGATGTGGCACCTGGGGACATGGGCAGTGCTGGAGGAATGGTTGGACTTGATGATCTCAGAGCTTTCCAGCCTAAGTGATTCCATGCCTTTGTCCTGACTCCCAGAGGGACCAATTGCTAATCCCAAATCCTGGCATCAAAAATCATCCCACAGCCACCAAACCACAACCAAACTGCAAAGCTGGTGGGGCAACTCTGGCCTCAAGAGCAAGGAAGCATCTCCTCTTCTGCCAGGAAGGAGGAGACACAAACCTTGAACTTGAGGAGGAAGGAGCCAGTTCCTGTTGTTCATCTGGAGCAATTAATCACCAGTGCAAGGAGGGAGAGGGGGAACAGGAGCTGGGCATGGAGAGGCAGTGAGGAGCCAGCTGTGGGGACAATGCAGGGACAGGCAGGGGCTCCATCCCCTCCCAGAGCTGGTGGCTGCAGACCATGGCCCAAAGCCATCTGTGAGCTCAGCACAGCTGGGCTGAACCTCAGGACTGGATCCAGAGTGGACACAGACCATGGCATGCCCAGCAGCCCACAAAGGAGATGCTGCAGTGCAGCATCAAAGTGATCCTGGGCATCATTAGGGAAATTTTTTTTCTCATGCTACAGCAGAAACAAAGCTCAGACCTCTTTTGCTTGCTCTTTTTTTTGTAGTATCTTATCATCCAGGAGCTCATTAGGCAGGAATTCCTCATGCTGTTTATTTTCCATTTGTCCATATGTTCCCCACAAGCTCAGCCTCATCTCTGTTTTAAGTTTATACTTAGCAGCAGTAATTGGAAAGGATGAACAAAGGCACGAAGGAAGGCAGCACACACAAACAAACTGCCCAGATGTTTTGGATTCCTGCATTTCCCCAAGAAGCAGGATCCTTACTGTTTTGATCATGTCATCACAGCACAGAGCTGCAGGCCAGAGTACAACTCTGGCTCCTCTCTGCTGACTCTTGGCCACAGACAGGAATTCAAGCCACCACAAGTGACCCAAATCTGCTCATCCCACAAGCGAAAGTGAAAACCTGGGACCAGCCTGATCAGCACCAATGCCTGCAGTGGGCTTGTCCCAGGGTGGATTTGGCTCTAGACTTTGAAACAGGACCAAGCCAAACTGCTCAGTTCACACCACCTGCTCCTAACGTGGACCCAGAGCTCACCTGCCTCCCAAAGCATCATTTGGGCTGTTTGTTATTTCAGTTGTGCTTTTCTTTCCCCTTAAGTTTTATTCCAGTTAGAAACCAATTTAAACTTAACCAAAAGAAACCAGTTTTACTAATGACATGACAAAAGGGAATGGTCTCAAAGTAAGAGAAAAAAGGCAGATTTAGGTTAGGTGTTAGGAACAAATCCTTCCCTGTGAGGGTGGGCAGGCCCTGGCACAGAGCAGCTGTGGCTGCCCCTGGGTCCCTGGAAATTTCCAAGGCCAGGCTGGACAGGGCTTGGAGCAGCCTGGGACAGTGGGAGGTGTCCCTGCCCATGGCAGGAGGTGAAATGGGACCCAAACCAGGCTGGGATGCTACATAATACAAAACATGGCTTTGCACTGGTTAAATTAAAGTGGTCTTTGCTTGCTTGCAAGTACGGCCTTGATTTTCAACACAGCTATTGCAAAACTCTTGGGACAACACTGAGATACTCCACAGAATGGAAAGAAATTAAAATTAAAGAATGCCAGCAGTTGTGCAGGAGCCATGGACAGCCTCGACGTTGCCATTCTCCATCTTCCCTCCCAAGCAGAACACAGAGTGAGAACAGGACAGAAGATTAATGAGAGGAAAAACTGTGACCACAGCAAATAGAGTGACTCATGCCCACTTCATGGTCTTCATTTCTAATCTAGAATAGTGATTTACTGCAGGACCAGATTAAATATATTTTTCCTCCTGCTGAGCCTGTGGCCATGGGGATGCAGCAGCCCACACTGGGAGCACTGGCCACTGCCTGGATGAAGCCAGCCCCAAAATTATCCAAGTTCTACATCAGCCATGCACCAGCAACACAGGCTGGGGGTGAGGAAAAGCAACACATAGCAAAGAAATCCCTCCTGCTGCCCTTGGTTCTGAAAGGAAGCAGAGTCCTCCAAATGCCACCTCTGCAGGCTGGCAGGAATCAGCTGGATCCAGGGAACTAATTAAAGGGAGAGCACTAAAAGCAGACTAAAGACTGGAAATCATGTTCTAAACTCACATTAGGATCGGAAGGGGAACTTCCCAATTTGATGGCAGAAAGCAATTTACTTCAATTAGCAGGGACATAACCGGAGCCGTTGCTTAATAGAAGCATTGCATCTCAAAAAAAAAAAAAAAAAAAAAAAGCAGCTCCCTTAATTGCATCCCTTGGCATTCTGGAGCTTGCTTTAGATGAGGTGGGGTGAAAGACACCCTTGGTTCTTTCTTTTTGAATCTCCTGCTGGGGTTTGAGCCCTGTCCCAGTGCAGAGGGCACACACTGGACCAGAGAGGAGATGGCCGAGGGGAAAAGCAGCAGAAGAGCCTTTCCCTGCCTCCTCCTCCTCCCAGCACAGCCCTGCCTGCTCTCTCCTGCTGGCAGCTGCCTCAGGCTCTGCCAACGTATGGATGAGTCATTGCCAGCAGCTTCAGGAAGTTCGGGGCTGTAAAGAGCTTCTTCCTCTCTATTTCCAGCTGGGAGCTTTGGGGTGACAGATCCGGGTCTGAGCAGAGCCTGGCACAAACCTGCAGAGCTGCAGAGCCAAGGACAAGGGGCTCTGGCACCCCTCACACCTGGCCCCACATCCCAGCTCCAGTTTATCCCCAGAGTTTTGGGGCCACTTTATGTCCTTTGAGACACAGGCTGAGAGGGCTATAAAATCCCTCAAGAATTTAGGAGCTATTTTGCTCCAAACAGACAAAAACCAGCAAAGGACACTGACACAAACATCCACACAGAGCAGGAATCAAGCACAAGGGGCTCATCCAGAAGCTCCAGTACAGAGTCCTGCATCCTATGCCACAAGAAACCTTTCCCTACAAGACATTTCCAACTGAAACATTTGCCCAGGCTGAGCAGCTGCCCCTGTGGGGTCAGGTAACCCCTTTTGGGACCAGCTAACCCCTGCCCAGCTGTCCCTGCCCACCCCCAACCCACCCTGGCACCAGCAAACAGCACCAGGAGCTTTGCTCCCCAGTCCCAGCTTTACTTTGTCAGTGCAAGAGCCAGCCCCTCATCTCTCTCCTGAGGCAACTGAGGATTTACCCTCCCAGGTCTAACCCTGAAGCCAAGGGCCAGTCTGAGACAGGACCTGTCCAGCTCCAGCAAGAGTTTCACCACCCAAAGGGACAAACCCCAGCACTCCATGTCAGCAGGACTTTGTGCTGCTCTCACTTACCTCAGGGAGCTGGGAAACCAAGCAGCAACTCAGGCAGGTCCTCACACAAACCAGGAGCACATTCCATGCAAAGGATGGTGCTGGCACAGCTTATTTGGGGTCCCAGAGCAGGCTTGGGGTGCAGGGGAGAGAGGTTTTCCCCAAAAGAAAGCTCCCATGACCTGCTGCAGGCACGGGAGCCCCAGAACAAGAAACACCCACCCAGGGCTGGGGCTTTTGGGCACCAGCACCCACTGCCAGCTGTGGGAGGGAGAGGGAAATGATTGTTATTGCAAACACATCTCAGCTGCCCTGGCAGCGCTGCCCAGGAGCCGCCAGCACCTCCCTGGAGGAGGCAGCAGGAGGGTGACCCCAGCTCCTTGTCCTGTGGCAGCAGGAGCTGCTTTGGGACAGGATGGTGCTGCACAGCAGCAGCCAGGTGCCACCACCTCGCCCCCAGCCCAGGAGCTGTGACTCCGTGTCTGTGACTCTGTGTCCTTGTGACTCTGTCCCTGTGTCCCTGTGTCTCTGTGTCCCTGTGACTCTGTGTCCCTGTGTCTCTGTCCCTGTGTCTCCGTGTCCCTGTGTCTCCATCCCGTGCAGGAGAGTTTGGCAGCCAGCTTCCACCAGGGGCTGCCTTGGCAGGGCAATAACCCCCCCAAATGAAACCCAGGGCAGGGGAACACACTCAGATCCCTTTAATGGAGCTGCTACAGAGCTGGGCGGGGGCTGGCAGAGAGAGGAGCAGCAACCAAGATCCCAAAAACATTAAAATGACACAATCTGTAAATCTGTTTGGGGGATGGCCCCAAGCTCCTGCTGCATCCCGGCCCTGCGAGCTTGGCCTTTGCACATCTGCAACCCCTTTGCTTTCCTTTTTACCTTTTTTTTTTTTTTTTTTTTTTTTCCCCTCGTCCCAGATCACTTTAAAGGTCCAGCTTAGGGCATAATTAGCAGAGCAGTTAAAGTGGCGAGGGCAGTGACCTTGGGCGGTGGCAGGAAGCAGCAGCCGTGGGTGGCCTGGGGGGGCACAGCACCCGCCCAGGAACCAGCAGTGCCTTGTAAAATCTGCTCCTGCATCCCCCGCACAGCCGCGGTGCCTCACCTGCCCCGGAAAAGGGCATTTGGTGAGGCTGTGATGCTGAGCTCTTGTCCCACAGCTCCAGGGACAGCCCAAGGACATCCCCAGCCTCACCCAGCGCCACCCTGGCCGTGGCACTGTCCCCTCTGTCCCCCTGCACTGTGGGGCTGCGTCTCCATCTGAGCTCCCTTATCACCACCACGACCTTTGCTGCTCACAGATTAGGGGCTGGAGCCGCTGCATTTGTTTGATTTCTGTTGATGGTTATTAGGCAGAGGAAGTGCCAGAAGGGATTTTGACCTCCAGTTTAAACCTACTCCAATTAGAGGCACTGAGCCTTTAATTACCGCGCTCCGGCCACTTTGGTTAAAGCAACAACAAAAACAAACACAGAATCTGCTTGAGGATGGGCTTTTCTTCCCATGGCTCCTCTGAGCTGCCACCTACTTTGTCCCTGTGCTGTGTGACTGTGGCATGGGGCATTCTGGCCCACCAAGCTGCCTCTAGACACAGACGTGACACCACTGCAGGTGACACCACTGCAGGTGACACCCACGAGCGGGTGACACCCACGGCCAGGGGACACCCTGCCCTCACCCCCTGCCCCTCATGCCACCCCCAGCACCCCAAGGATGCTCCAGGGGTGACCCCCTGGTGCCCAGGTGGCTCCAGTGAAAAACACCCCAGGTTGCAGCTCAGGGGATCATTAGAGCTCACTGAGAGCTGGTGGATATTTTGGAAACACTGATTTCTTACTTGGCAGAGCTGCTATTAAGTCAAGATTTTTTTAAATGCAAGTCCAGAGTGCTCTTGTTCTTTGTTCCACTTGGCCCTGGGACATGGACCATGTTTCATCCCCTGGCACCACTGGCTCCCAGCACAGACCTTCCTGATGCTCCAGAGCCTGGCAGATCTCTGCCTTTTGCTTTATTGTTATATTCATTAATATAAGACTTCATTAACATATTTTAAACTTAGCAAAATAGGGTCTGTGTCCATGAAAGTTGTATGATTTAAAATTACTTTCTAGGATACATCTTGTGATTTATTTTTTACTTTAAACAGTGACTTAATCCTTATGCTCTGATAATTTCCTTCCCTGCCTGATTTTTGTCCATTTTACCCAAAAATCTGAGAGGAAAAAAGCCAAGGGGAAATTCTCCTTCTAAGCAGCACCTTAGCTGAAGTGGGATGGGGTGACAGCCCAGCTGAGCAAGCAGTGCATGGATTTGGGCATTCCCAGGACCTGGGGGGAACACAACAACCCTGCCACTCCCACTGTGAAGTGTTTTATGTGATGAGTAACAGGGATCAGCACTAAAACAGCCCCTGTAAATGTTCCAAATATTTAAATAGGTTCCTTAATCCAGCTGCTACCAGGTTTGGGGGATTGTGTGTATTTTCAAACACTTTGGTTTCTTTTTTACTCCCTTCCATGGAGTGGGATCTATCTGTGCCATCTATTGAACACAAGGTAATGAAAACAAGAATAGGTGCATGAAAACTGAAATTCATGCAAAAAGGGATTTCCTCAGCCCCCATCAGGCATGGGTTGGGCACAGGGAGCCACAGCATGGGTGAGCTCTGCCCCTGTTACATTTTCAGCCATCCCCAGGGTTATCCCACAGATCTGAGAGGAGAAGAGAGCCCCAGCCCCGAGGAGAGGTCAGGGCAGTCCAGCCCGTGAATCACTTCCACTAACGAAGCCACTGAAAATGAGTCAGTCCTTGCTTTGTGTGGCCAAGGCACACAGGGATTAATTCACTGGAGTGTTTCTCTGGTGAGAAAGGACTTCTGCAGTAAAGCCAAAAGGTTCAGAGAAACCATTCCTAAATCCAGCAATATTTATTGATTTCTTGTTCATGTAACTGTATTACCCAGAGTGAGAGGAGAGGGGAAACATCCAGTTTAAGGAACTGGGACGTCTCCAGTTGAGTGGTTTTATTCCTCAGTGTAATTCTGTATTTCACATTATGCCATGGACAATTAGCACCAGTATTTTCACTGGGGTTCCCTCCCACCAGAGCAGGCAGAGGAGCACAGGCAAAGGGCAGACCCCACTCCTCTCCTCCATGGTGCTCCTACCTCCTCCACAGGCAGATCTGATTTCTTCCAGCATATGCTGTTCTCCCTTCAGCTGAGCCTTCTACCCTTGGCTTGCTTTTCCTTCTTCCATGGAAACTGGAAATCAGATCTCAAGATGCACTTCTTACTGGTTTGGGTTGGAAGGGACCTTAAATCCCACCCAGTGCCACCCTGGGACACTTCCCACTGTCCCAGGCTGCTCCCAGCCCCAGTGTCCAGCCTGGCCTTGGGTACTGCCAGGGATCCAGGGCCTTGTCACCCTGCCAGGAACAATTCCTGCCATTCCAGTATCCCATCCAGCCCTGCCCTCTGGCAGTGGGAAGCCATTCCCATCCCTCCTGGCCAGTCTGAGCTTTCTTCCCACCACGGCACAGCAGCTCTGCAGTCGTGTCTGCCCTGCACAGCTCCCAAAGCCTCCATCCCAGCCTGGCTGCCAGGGAAGACCAGAGGTGTTTATTTGGTCACTGCAGGTGACCACAGCCCTGCCACTGATGTGAAGTGGCTGAGCTGTCACAGACCCAAAACAAGTATTTGAGCCTGGAGTTGGTGTGAACACACCAAGCACAGCGTGGCTTCTCCAGCCCCTGTCACCCCCTCGTCCCTCCCTGTGCTCCCAGAGCCTCTGCCTGGGCAGGAACATGGGGCTGGAGGTGGCTGCAGCTTCAGGCCACCGCAGGAGGAGCAACAGGAATGCCAAATATTCCAGTTCTCTGGATATTCAAGCCCAAATAAGGCCCAGAAGCCAGGAGAGCAAACACGAGGCTGATCGACCAAGTTTGGGCAAATGTGATTGAGCTCCCCAATGCTGCAGATTTTGCCTTGTAGGATAAAATTCCTAATTCTGTGTTCACTTATTCCTGTTAAAAGAGGGATCTGTAGAACCTCTATCCATCTCTGTGAGCCCCTAACTGCTTGTTTGTGGAACTGTACATTTGAGAAGTTGAGCTGGGAAACAAAACCAGTTTCATGGTAAGTCAGGTAAGTCATGAAACTACCAACAAATCCAACAAATCCCCCAAAATGGAATCACCACTTCCTGACAGGCTTGGTTACAGAGAAGATGGACACCTTTTGGAGATGGAGATTTGTGTTTCACCTTCCATGGAAAGTGATGGAATGCCCCAGATAATGTGTTTGTCATCAATAACCAGGTGCAATAACACATCAAAACTCAAACATTGTCCTACAGCAACAATTGCTACAGAAGTGACATTTATTGATGTTCTGCTGTATTTACAGGTTGAACATAGTAAAACTCCAAAGTGAATGACCACTTGGCAGAAAGCACAGGAGTGCACATTAAATCTACATTTCCAACGCGTCAGTCTCTGCTAACACAATTTATAAAAGCAAGAATTACAGGTATGTTAGGAATTGTCTCAAAAGTCCCAAGCCAAAGAAAAAAAAAGGCCTTTGTTTTGCAATATGGATTTTATACAAAGTTGCAACATGATCTTTCAGTTTTACACTACAGACTTGTTCTGTGAAAACCCCTGGAGAGCCCAAAAAGTTGGTGATGTGAAAGGAAAGGATACTACAACACCGAGAAGAAAGACTGTTAAAAGTTAATACTTGTGCCACCTCTGAATTCCCAGTGCCACCTCTGAGTCTGGACTGCACCACCCCTTTTCCTCCACAGGCCCTGGGTGCTGGGGGATTGCAGCAGTGAAGCCACCCCTGTGCTGTCACCCTGTGCTGCCAGGGCAGCTGGATGGGACACGGAGTGATGGATGGACAGGGACAGGGACAGGGATGGACAGGGACAGGGATGGACAGGGACAGGACATGGAATACAGGGACACAGGGGATGGACAGGGACAGCGAGCACAGGACAGGGATGGGCAGGGACAGGGATGGACAGGGACAGGACATGGAGTACAGGAGATGGACAGACAGGGTGTCACATACTGAACAGGACAGTGTCACACTGCACAGGACAGTGTCACACGCTGCACAGAACAATGTCACACTGCACAGGACAATGTCACACACTGCAGTGTCACACAGCACAGGGTGTCACACAGCACAGGGTGTCTGTCACACATGCACAGGGTGTCACACACTGCAGTGTCACACAGCACAGGGTGTCACACAGCACAGGGTGTCACACAGCACAGGCAGAGCCCTGGCAGCTCCCAGGCTTGAGGAGGAACTAAAGCCAAGCCTGGCCCCTGCTGGCCCCAGGACAGCTCCTGCTGCCCAAACACCACAAACTGCCTGAACAGCTCCATCAGCACTGCACAGACCCACTGCAACAGCTGCTTCTAACATCAGCCACTAATGAGTCAACAATTACAGAATTCTGCGTTAATTATTAAAACTTTACACCTAAAAACAAATAGAAATAAATGCTTCTCCTTTTTTTTTTTTTTCTTTTTCCAACAGTACTTTTATTTATTTATTTTAAAGCAGGTGATTATTTTTTCTTCTGCTCCAGAGCCTTGATTCACTTCCTGCAGGTGTCCTGCTGCTTCTTGGGGGGGATTTCACTAATGCAGGAAGACATTTGCCAGAAAACATCTGTTGGAGAAGGATATTGAACACTGAAACTGCAGTCAGAGGGTTATTTTGGAGAACAGGAGGATGTCGTTCACACAGCACAGGATGTCTAAGGGCTTATGAAGTGTCTCAGCACACAATGATGTGACTCCAGGAAAATGCTCAGGAATCTGAGTGTGTTTAATGGAATTACACCAGGATTGTGTCCATTGCTGCACACACAGTAAACAGCTAATATTAAGGAATAGTAAATTCCAGCTTTCCAGCAGATTCATTTCACCAGGTTGTATTTTCTGGTTTTCACTCATTATTCCCCTCCTAATTTTCTAAAAATTATCCCTGCTCTAAAATAAAAATAACCCCTCACTGTGCCCTTTGCATCATGCCCTGAAGAGGAAATCTCATCTAAGGACAATATTACAATAAAAATCCAAGTCTTTTGTGGTTTCCTCACTCAGAATTCAGGATTGAAGATTTATTTTTAGGGGAAGTATCAAAGTTGCAATATTTATGAATTATTCTGGACATTTATCTCAGCATGTCTGAAAGAGAAAGTGTTTTTTTGAAAATGCTCTAAAATTACACATAAATAAGAATTTAAACACTCTACATCTCCACAAGCAAGGAGTGAAGCCAGATCTCTAAAACTGTAATTTCAAATTTCAAACATAGGAAAAGTCTGTGCAAAAAGAAACCACAGAGTTCCTTTAGGGAATAAAAAATAAAAGTTTTGGTAAAAAGTAAAAATTTTAAAAAAACTATTCAGTCAGACAAAATACAGAGATAAAGCTGATTTTAAATGCTCACAATTCCGTGACCATAAACTGGGGTAAATCAACCTTCTGGTGACTCAGCAGGAATCTGGGAGGATATTACAGATCCTGGAGGAGGTCACAAATCAGAACTTTGTCAAACAGAACTGAAACACGTAAAGAAATTGGCTGAACTATTTTTACACACTATCACCAGAGGAAAACTCTGCACAAAGGCTGTTCTGTGCTGCAGGTTCTCCTCACAGACTGGGAATGAAGGAGAATCGTGGGCAATTTGCAGTTTCTAATAAAAGGGAAGTGCATTTGGAAACCCAAGGCTCGTTTTCAAATCTCAACAATTTAATGACCCCCAATTTCAAGCTGGGCTTGGTTTGGTTTCTTTGACTGTCCCAGCTGCAATTGCCTCTGTCTGGGGAAATGGAGTGTTATTATGATATTTCTAAAGGGAGCATCATGTTGCATTCCCCAGCTGGGAAGGAACCTATTCCAGGATTTCCTTCCCCTCGGGGAGGGACAGTTAATGCCAGGCCATTATCTGCTGTGAGCAGGAAATTGTGCTGCAAGGCTTCAGCTACTTAAGCCTGCTCCTTTAAAACCCCATTAGGGCAGCCAGGCTGAGGCTCAGCACTGAAGCAAAAGACTCTCAGGCACTCAGGTTTTTGCAAGATGCTCAGGCAGGACAGCTCAGGTGTGTGGGAGAGGTCTGAGGAGAGCAAAGGTGTGCAAGGGTGTTGTTTCTTCAGGAACCTGGCAGCAATTTCAAACAGCAGAATTCAGACAATTGCTCGTTCTGGGACAAAAGCCAAAGGCACTGGCACGTCCCTCTAACCACTTTGGTGACCTCTCCTCGGGTTTGGGACACACCACGTGTTTCAGGCATGTGATTTATTCTCAAAGACACATTTGCCAAATGCACTGCAGCACCAAGGGGCAGAGGTTTTGTTCTCACAGTTTCTAGTCATGGAATCAAATGAACATCCAATTGCTCACAGCAAAAAATTCAGGGAGGAATGTCCAGTGTTCCTGTACCTCCCACCAGGTCAGTCTGGGCTCTGCAGACTCAGGAGCTGGGAAGGGGATACCAAGGGGACACCAACTGTTTCCTGCTTCCTTAAGTTCTAAAAATATTCAAACAATGGGAAGTGTAGCCTAGAAAAGTCACTGAATAGAGTTAAAATCAAAGCAGAACAAATTCAGGAAAGCAGAAAATTTACCTTTAGTAAATAAAGAGAACTCTGGTTCTGGGGAGAGTGGAAAACGTATCTGGCATCTTCCTGACCTTTGCATAATTAATAAATCCTCTGAGAAACAGCAGAAAACCTGCAGGGGAGAGACACATTTGTCCAGTTAACACAGGTGCTGCTTCTTCAAGAGCAGGGAGCAGCTGAACTCCCTGCAGCACACACAGGGACCTCAGCACTGGCATGGACAGCAGCTCATCACACACAGTCACTATTTTGGTACCAGTAACACCTCATCTTTCCATTTCAGGTAACTTCAAAAACAAACTTTCTTTGGGCAATCTTAAAACTTTTGACTCCAAAAAAGATCCAGTCACTCCCAAAGCAGGGAAAAGAAAATGAGGAAGGCAACAATCCACTCTTCCATTTCAGATGCAAGAGCAGACTCATCATCAGGTACAAGCATTATTCTCTTCTTAACTTCTGGATGATATAAGGATGCTGCCACCAAGAACTGGCAACTGGAGGACTGAGATGTGCCTTTAAAACCTGAATGTGTTCAGTCATTTCATCTGTACATCTACACACACAGATTTAACAGCCAGGAATGCTCACAAAATCCCAACTGACTTCTCAGAGTTTTAAAGCATCTTTTCCCCCCAGACACTCACCTAGTACAAGGAAGACCCACCAAAGCCAGTACTGGCCATCGAAGTAACCAGGAAAATAGGTGGAGAACTGAAAAACAGCCAAAACAATACAGCTTAGAGCATGTGGAGTTTGTGAAACAAAATCTATTCCCCTCAGTTTCAGCAGTAATCAGATCAGGGCTGCACACAAGAGATCTCATGGAATGCTGCATTTCACCAGCTGCAGGAATGAGTTATGCCCTCAAACTGGTATTTATGGCTCTTCTGCACCAGCTTTAACAAGGGGAATTCAGATTCAACACTCAGCTATGAACTCTGGCAATCAGTGGGGCACAAGGACACTACTGGGCAATTATTCCTGTTTTAAATTGTGTCCTGGATGATGATAAAGCACAGCTGCAGTTTCTGAAAGGGCAGAGCAGGCTTGCAGCAGTGCAGCACATTCATTACACTGTCAGGCTGGATGGTGTGACAGCTGGAAAAGAAATCTCACATCTGTGGAACCCACTGACAAGATTCCCAATTGGGAAAATTACTGCTATTAAATGAAAGGTACCAACACTATGAGAGCACTGAAGTTCACAGTTTCACTATAAATACAGTATCATTCCTCTGGGTTTGTTCTATTCAAATTTAAAAACCTAACAAAAGATAAACTTGTTATTGTGTTTAAGTCAAATCCACAGATAATGTCACCTCCTTCTGTCACATCTCTCTCCAGCAAATAGCTCTTAAAAACCTCTGTACCAAGATGACCACAAAAACTGTCTACAGAAAAGTGAAGAGATGCTTTATTTACAAATTAGAATTCCCCAAAAGACAGGGTAGGAAGTGACAGCTCTGACATTAATGCTCTCTACTTCCACTTACAGCCAATGAGCTGCTTTGCTTGAAATTTGCTTGGAATGTCTGTGTGCCATCATTTCCAAATAAAGATATTTCCTGATGGAAATATTTCCTCCCTCCCTCCAAGAGCCCAGAGCCCAGAGCAGGATGCAGCTTGCTGCTGGTGGCTGCTGCAGGGAGGCTGCACCAGAGGGCACCCACGGCCTTCTCCCACTGCTGCTCCACACCCAGCTCCTCCCCACGCCCCTCTTTCCTCTCCTCAGCAGCTGTCCTGCATTTGAGAGAATTTCCTCATTTCCAGAGCAGAGCCTAAGGCACAGCAGGCTGCCTGGGTTAATGTTTCCCCAGGATCAGAGCACTGCTGCTGCTCAGCACAAAACCACACTCTGCTCCTGGCCAGTGGCTCTGTCAGACACTCAGAGTGAATCCCAGAATCCCAGAGCTGGGTTGGAAAGGATCCTACAGCTCCTCTCTTTTGCCACAGACAGGGAGTGACACCTTCCACTATTCCAGGAATCCCTGTCCAGCTTAAACTTGGACACTTCCAGGAATGGAGCACCCCCAAAGCATATCTGGGTGTGCAGTCTTTCTCTTTTTGTACTACAATTGTAATTCCAGCATATAAACAGGATATAATTATGAAAAAGCTCTGTTCTTAGTGAATAAGTAGCTCCAAAATTATTTCATTATTTAAAAAAAAAACAAGCAAACAAAAAAAAACCAACAACAAACCTAAATTTATCACTAACTCCAGTATGAGATAAAAACCTGCTGGGGAAAAAGAGTATCAGTGGTTTTGCAGCACTCAACTCACCCTGACAATAAGGATCCACTTAATAAGAGACAGACCAAACCCAGAAATGGCCCCATATCGTCCTGCAGCTGAAGTAGTCAGACAGAAAGACAGGAAAAATCCAATCCAGTTGAAGAGGAATGCCACTGAGAAAGCAGGAGAAAAGCAGCAGGTCAACACACATTAATATTCCAAGGAAAAAAACCACAAACCCCTTGCACACAGGTTTTTCCTGGTGCTATATAAACATAAATGTGACCCAAATTATTTTGGGTCATTGCTTGGAAAAGAAGTTTATTCCATCAGGTACTTACTGAAGAAAGTCAGCATGAAAATGCCATCATTGCCTATCCTCAGCTGGTCAGTGTCATCAAAGTCATCCCGTGTCACAAAATCTTCATCCTGCAAAGCAAGGGAGGCAGCACATGGGGATTCAGGTCATACAGCAACCCCACTTCTGGGTGTGACTCTTCAAAAAAAGGGTCACTCTGGGTGTGACTCTTCAAAAAATCCTAAATCTCAAAAGGCTACAAATGCAAGCATGAAAAATTTCCTGTTTCTCATCCTGAAATGGTGCAGGGCATTAAATGTTATCTATACACTAGGAAATGTATCTTTATTTTTAACACAGTCAAGATCCAGCATGTTCTTGTTCTCACTGTGAAGAATTCTTCAACTCATCAAAAAATTATCATCTCAGCAAGGAATTTGGCTTCTGTGAAGAAGTGTAATGAGCAGAGGACTTCTAATGCTAGCAGGGGTAGAGGGAATGGCTGAACAAGAGATAATGTTGAAAAAACAAAAAGAAATAATTCTGACAGAATGGTTTTATCGCCCTTGTATCAGCTACACTGACCTCCAGAAAAGTCAACTAAGTAAGCAGCAGGAGTATCACGGCTAGATATGCCAGACAGCTGAAGAATTAATCCTAAATCTTTTTTAAAAATGAAAAAAAAAAACCAACAAAAACCCCAGCGTCAGTGCACAGGGTTACAGTACAGTCCCTCTGTCAGTTTGCCAAGCTAATCTGGCTAGCACATGCTCGCATTACTGAGATGTCTGACATCATCACAGTGCTCAGAGGAAAATTAAAAAGAAGAAAAAAATAAAATAGCCACAGGACTCTCAGGAGTGTGGAATATCACCACCCCAGAAAGCTTCAAAAACACAAAAAACTCAACACAAATTTGAAAAGCCATGAGACACGATGGGCAGGAGTTAGAGCTGGAGCTGCAGGACACTCACCCTGCCAGGAACCAAGGGGATGGTGGCCTCAGCCTTGCTCCTCTCGGCCTCGTCGTAGCTGGGCAGAGTTGTGGCCACGTTGTAGGACGGCGGCTTCGGGAACCCTGACTCATCCTTGTAGTCAAAATAAGCTGCAAAAAACAGTTCCACAGGAGGTCACTCAGCACTTCCTCAACAACTCTGTGCTGGGAACCAGCAGTGCTCCAGTACCCCAGGCTGTTAAAGCCTGTCCCCTCCCCACCCTTCCATGCACTCCAGCCTCCTGCCACCCCAAAGGAGGAAGCGGAAAGCACAGGAGCACCTTCTCTGATAGCCAGCAACCCACAGAACCCTCACTGAACATGTCTGGCTGTGCTTCTGCTTAAAACAACACCACATGCTGTGCCTCTGCTGACTTGGAATCTCAGAAAGAGTCACGTTTCCAGATCCAAGTGCTTATTAAAGTTATTAGTGACAGGACAGCAGGAAGATTCAAAGTCCCATCCAAGTGCTTAGTTATTGGAAAGTGCAGGGAAAGTGAATTCTTTAAACCCTTTTAAGTAACAAATCCTTTAAGGAAGGGGCATAGCATCATCCAAATGCCAGATAATGAGAGGGGAACCACAAATCCTCCCAGCACTTTGATTTTTAGCTGCCTTCAATTTACTGAGAACACTGTGAACTGTAACTTGAACACCCCTTGATGGGATGACATCAGATGAAGGCAGCCAAATTGCATCTCCCAAACCACAAGTACCAACAGGCTCTGTGCATCAATCCTGCTCCCTGCAGCTCAGGAAGGTGCTGCAGTGGCAGCCAGGGATGAGGAGAGCAGCCAGGGCCAGCAGAGCAATCCCAGCCCTGCCCCAGGTGAGAGTACCTGTGCTCTCTGCAGAAATGCTGCTGTAGGGTGGAGGGGCATCGTTCACCACGGGCACGGCCTCGCCCGGCTCCTCTTCATTCTGCAGCTGAACAGAAGCACACACCAGGGCTTAGGGGGGTCTCTGTGCTCTCACACACCCCTGCAGCTTCAGCTGCACACAACAGTCCTCTCTGCAAGGAGACTGCTCTGCAGCACCACGGGGCACAGAGCAGCTGCTCAGCTCCCTCCGAAGCATTCCCACTTGAAATGATCAATCTTCCAGCTCAGTTTTAATGTTGTTTTTAATCCTCTCCTCACACACCTGGACTCCAGCAAAGCACAGCTTTCCAGTACCTTTCCATTTCCCTGGCACTTCCACAGCTCACACTGCTTAGGAGCTGCAGCTGCATCTGTTTTAGTCAGAGAAATACAGTGAGTACCCAACAAAAGGCTCCATTGCTGCCTGTGGCTTTGCTAAGGAAGGGTTTTTCCATGGATACCTTACATAATGATGCACAGAAGTATAAATGTTGCCATTTCCCTTCAACCTTTCACACTGCATGACTGAAAAGGAGCTGGTTTATTTTGTGCACTGTGCTTCCCACAGGCTCTGTATAAATAACCAGGAGCTATCACAGATCCAGCACAGCTCGCACGAGGCAGGTGTGCCATGGCAGCTTTGATCAGGGAAGCAGCAGTACCAGGCCAGAAAGGAGGTTACAGCTGCCATCTCATGTTTCCCTTCCTTCCATTTCTCATCACCTCAGCAGCAAAAGCACTGAGGTTTTCTGCAGAACAGCTCACCTCAAACAAGCACCCCAGGACTGAGGCACTGGGCTGAGCAGGGGGCACTGCCCTTGTTTAATTCACCACTAAACAATGTCTCCTCCAGCCTTCCCTCCTGCAATCCCACACATTTGCTCCTGAAGCCAGCCAGGATATTTTGCTTTCTTTTCTTTGGAGAGACATGTTGCCATTCTCTTTGAGCATTTAACACAGGGTGTGGGGGCGTAGGGGGATGTTCTTATCTAATCTGTACCTCTTATCAGGGGAAAATAAATCAGCTCTCACTTCTAAATGCAGATCTTGGATATCCAAGTGTTCTGTGGTCTGGAGTTTTATTCCTATTGCTGCTTTACATCAAAGACCACAGACTGGTTTGGGTTGGAAGGGCCCTTAAAGCCCATCCCATTCCACACCCTGCCATGGCAGGGACATCTTCCACTGTCCCAGGCTGCTCCAAACCCATCCAACCCGGCCTGGGGCACTGCCAGGGATCCAGGGGCAGCCACAGCTGCTCTGTGCCACTGAAAGTCTCTAATCTATAATCTATAGTCTGTTCCAGATCACACTATATCTACATCCTCTGTGAAAGTCTCGATTGGGCTTAGCAGATGACAATGAGTGGTTCTGCTGGAGGTCAGGGAACAACACTGGAAAGCACCAAAACAAAATCAGGAGCACTGTCTGCCAGTCCAGGTGCAGCAAAACAGCAGAAAACCACAGTCCTGCACTCCAGTCCCACAGCAGCTGAAGCTCACTCTGCTCCCCAGGAACATTTTCTGAACAGAAGAGGTGGGGGGGAAGGGTGTGGTCAGCCCCAAGCTTTGAGGATAAGAAGCCCTCACATGACAACGCTGAGCTGTTTCCTTGAAGAAGGAGAAATGAGTGATGGGGATGAACATTTAATCCATGCTGCAGCAGGAGCAGCTCCCAGCACAGCTGGCAGCAGGACACACCCCCAGCTGGGCCCTGGCCAGATGTGGAGCACAGCAAACAGTGCCAGGGTGTGAGGCCCTGGGGTGGAGCTGGCAGGACCTGCCTCACCTGCAGCTTTCCTGAGCCCCAGGGCACTGAGCAGGGACAGCAGGAGCTGCAGCAGCTCCCACCACAGCCAGGCACCTTCCAGGAAACCAAAATGCATCATTTTATAAAACCCATGGAGCTCAGCATTAGAAGTAAATGCAAACTAACTTGAGAAGTAATTGCCTGTTAGAATATGATTTTTTTTTTTTTTTTTTTTTAGACAGTATTACTCCAGAAATCCCAAACCAACCTGCACAAAGCACAAGGGGCAATGGAAGAGGCAGGAAAATACAGAACCAAACTGCTTGGTTCAATCTCTGCCCTGAGAGGCTGCCCCTGGATCCCTGGACACAGCAGAGGTAGGAAAAGATCATCTTTAAGGTCATCCCAAGCCAAACCATTCTGAGATTCCATGATTCCCCCAGGTCTGTAGTTCATGAATTCCCAGAAAATGCTCCACCATGCTCACTGGCAGTCTATCCATGAAAATTCAGTATTTCTTTTCTCCCTGTGCCTGTGCAGGACCTGGTCTGTGGAGAGAGGAAAGGCTCTGTCACAGCTGGGACACTCTGGGTTCCACATGACCTTTGTTACCTGCTCTCCAGCTCAGGGGGTGGCAGAAATTCAACCCCTCATGCCTGTAAGGAAGAAGAGCCTGAGAGCACAGTCAGCAGGGAGGAAAGCACCACATGTGACAACACTGGAAGAAATGAAACAAAAGAGGACACAGATATTGAGTGGAATATTAACTCCTACCACTGGCTCTTCTTTCAATAGTAAAAAGAAATACATGTTCTTCCACCAATGTCATGTGGGAGAAAGCAGCTGAATTCACTGCTGCCTTCAAACATCCCAATTCAGGTAATACATAATGACACAAAAAATGCAGCTACTTTCTGAAGTTGAGCTCGAGGCTGTAGGAGGTTACAGCTATAGAAAACATATTTTTCTCCTAATGGACAAGGTACACAAATGCCTTCCAGCCTTTTTAATGATTCCAGGCATCTAAAATTCAACTAAGTGCCTATTAGCAGAGCAGGGAGGGTTCATGTGACAGGAAGAATGACTCATCAGGCCTGGCAGTGCCACACTGCTGCCCTGGCCTGGCCCTGGCTCCCACCTGCCCTGCCCAGCTCCAGGTACAGACCTGGGGCTCCAGAACCCAGAGAGCCTGGCCAAAAGCAGGCTCTGACTGCAGCCTGCTCTGCTGAGCCTGGGGGATGATGCTTTCCTAGATTCACTCAGGGGTTTTAGCTCTTCAGGCAAGGTTCTGGTATTCATGGCATTAAAAAATAAGACAGTCTTTACAGCCATGAATGTAGTTACTAAAACAACAGCTTGGTTGGGATTTTTTTCACCAGACTGCTAAACCAACAGAAAATTGACTGATGGAACACCCTGGGATATTCATTTTCAAAAAAACCCCAGCATCAGAAGCCTGGCACTGAGCAGGACATCACTTCTGCCACTTGCCCTGACTGAGACCTGTCCTGTGTAAATTCACAGCACAGCAGCATAAAAGCTGAAATCTTCCAAGCTGTTTGGAAATATTTCCATGCAATTTTTGAAGAAAGAATTTCCAATAAATATATTGGTTAATTCTTCCAAATTTCCTAAACTCAGCATATGGGCTGCTGACATAGTTTTGAATCTTTATTTTTTAACTCCCCTTTGCCAAGTTCTGAGGCTGCACATAAATACTCTTTACACTAAATCAGCATCACTACACTAAATCAGCATCACTATAAGCTTGTCCTTAGCAATATACCACATATCATTACATCTCTTCAGCCTTTTGGAAGTAAATTAAAGTCACTGCCAGCTCTGAAAAGGAGAGTTATTTTTACTGACTTTTGCTTTACCTAATTAAACACAGTCAGGATTTAAAATCCTGACTTTTCCCCAATGTTGTTGCAAATTCCTATAACTTAACACAGCTTATTAATCAGCAGGAATAATGATAAGCTACCAGAGAAGCCAACCCACACCCTCCAGCCCTCTCCCTGATGAGCAAATAGCTGTTTTCTCCCCCAGGCTCTTGCAGCCCATTTCTCTGCAGCAGTGCCACCCTGAGTGTCACCCAGCTCCTGCAGTGGCCCAGGTGTGCTGAGCACCTCTCAGGTGACACATCTGGCACCTGTGCCAAGCCAACCCTCCCTGGGGAGATGCTGAGCCCCAGGAGTGACCTCCTTGCATGTGCCAGCCTGAGAATTGCTGCATGGAAAGGTGCTCAGGCTTTGGCAGGGGCTGCCCAGGGAGGGCTGGATCCCCACCCCTGGAAGTGCCCAAGGAATTCCTGGAGGTGGCACTGAGAGCTCTGGGCTGGGGACAGGGTAGGGATGGGGCACAGCTTGGACTCAGTGGGCTGGGAGGGCATTTCCAAACTGACTTTGAGATTCTGAGATACTCCTCCCTTTTAACAAAGGACTAAAAACTTGAATTTCATTTAAATTATTAAAAGCACCTCCAGCCCCAAAACCTGGGTGTTTTTTCCCCAGCTGGAGCAGCCCCCAGTGAGCAGCAGCAGCTGAGGGCACAATGTCAACAAACCAAAACCTATTTTATGCCCTTAAAATACAACCTGTGCTCATGAGGGTGCTGTCCTGTGACTCAGTGCAGCCAAGGGCCTGACACCACAGAAATGCTCCTCAGTCCTGGGAAACAAGCTGGTCTAATTCCCCTGTTTCTGTTCAAACAGGGACTTGGACTGGTCTGGACAGACTGGAAACTTGGGCCAGCACAAACCTGTGCCCACACACCAGCCTTAGACTTGAGAGATCAAGGTCTTAATATGGAAAAAGTAGGTTTTAATCTTGGATAGCTGTAATTAAATTTCCCACACTTAAAGCATAAGGCTTTCTCATAATATTTAGAATCAGATTAATGTTTTTCTGGACATCAGGGCATTAAAGTAAGACTTCTAAACATTTTAAAATATCACATTTTTTAAATGGTCATATGAAGAAGGTTAAGTATCTTCAATGGAAAAAAATCCGATATATTGTGTCACCATAGATCAAATTTGGATATTTCACAACAGGCAGGAACAGAATGTTTGGATGCCCCTTATTTCTGAATTCACACACACACACAGAGCTTTTGCTCCTTGCTCTCTGCATGGCTACTTCTAAGTCATGATGCCAAATCCATGGAAAAAGGTTCCTCATCTCCTTAACAACCTAAAGCCCTCAGGGATTGTTCCTACAGCTGCTTCCCAATGGGGTCACTGAGCCCCACTGAATTTAGTGATGAGGGAAAAGTTACTAAAAAAGCCCAACTCAGAATTCAACACCATCCTGATTCTGAGATAATGTAGTATTGAAAAGTCTGCATGCAAAGCTATTTTCTGCTGCTGCACAAGCTGTGAGATGACACTGGACTGCTGCTGTTCCCCTGCCTTTCCCACATCCTTTGAGCTTTGGGGACAGAATGTATTCTAATTCTGTAACTTTTTCACACAGAATCACTAAACCCTTGCAAACTTACCTGACAGGTACTGTTGCCTACAGAGGTGGATGTTTCATAGGAAAATAACCAGATTTTAGTCATCTGAGCACAGCCAAGGCTGGACAAGGGGCAGCTTCGGCACAACCTCGGAGCAGAGGCTGCACAAACAATTTTACTCTGCAATTTTTCTAATTTTACTGGGTTTATGTCAATGGCATCTCCTATTCTGCTTACAAATAAAATAAAATATACAAATAAATATGCAAACAACCTACCCTGCAACTTTTCTTACCGTTCTTATCTTTAGCCAGCACATCTTGCACACTGCAAGGACCTCACTGAGGAAACAGTCACTGACATTTCTGATTCTAATTGCTGACATGAAAAGGTTTGGGATGGTCTCATGTATTAGTTTCAAGCTGTGTGCCCATTTCAGTTGAAAAATTAAGCACAAGCTTAATGTACACACAAGGCAGCAACTGATATCTGCCTCTCTGTTCCACTCCAGCCTCCCCAGATATTAAAGACACATTGTGGTCCTTCATCATGGATTTAAATTCTATTCCCATTCTATCTCCAGCAATGTATTTCTTCTCCAGTTTTCACAGAACAAAAAACAAACAAATGGAAAAATCCTTCTTCCTTATTTTTCCCATCAACACCTTCCCTTATGGAATGATTCATGATCCATGTAAACCTTCAACAAGTGAAACAGGAAGACACAGCACTTAAAAACGAATACATCTTCATTATTTAACACTCCCACCATTTCCCAGGTGGGTTTACATTACTCAGACACCTCACATATATTTTTGAATGCTCCAAGTGCAAAGTATGCCTGGAAAACACAGAGTGTAAATAAACCTGTTAAAGCTGGGCTATTTTTTCCAGAGTGGAAGGTAATTTCTGTTCCAAGGATGAAACACAGTTCTGCCAACTGAACTCTCAATCCAGGGTTATGCTGGAAAGGCTTTAAACCCCCCTAATCCCAACAACATCCCTGTATAACTTTCCCAAAGGCAGATTGAAATGACAACAGGCTCTCAGTGTCCCTTTTTGGGGACAGCAATGCCCAGAATAACAGTACCAGGGTGGGCTGCAGCTCTCCTTCTTCCCAAAGCTCTCCATTCCCACCTCCACAGGCACAGCCCCAGCACCTGGCCTGCAGAGGAGGATCCAAACCCAGCAGCCTGAGCCTGGCCCAGCCCTGCTCCCCATGGAAGGGCTGGGGAGGCTGAAATCCCCTCTCCAGAGTTTTAGTTTTATTTGACATGGAGCTGCACTTCCTCAGTGTGTGAGCTCAGACTCACATCACCCAAAGGCATCACTGCAGGCTACTTTTTATCAGATTATCTAATGCCTGAACAAAGCCATGGGCTGGGAACTTTGCTTTGGAAAATAAATCAGTGCACGCCCCTTGCACACTGCCCAGAGTGGTGAATGACCCAGGCTGGGAGTTTGCAGGGAGGAGAGAGGCTGCTGATGGAGCACAGCCCACGCTCCACATTCCCACATTCCCACCTTCCCACATCCCACCTGCACGGCTGAGGAAGGGGTGGGAGAGGAAACACACGGGTCTCAAACACGGGTATTGAGCTCTGCTGTGCTCAGACCATGGTCACTAACTCTCACCTTTTTTTCCTGAAAATACAGGCACTTGAGGAATCCTACAAACATTGTACAGGTTCCATAATGCCCACACCTCAGCGCTGCTCCCACATGTACATGGATCCATCAGGAACCCATCCCAGAGTGAGGGTTACACATCCCTGCCATGCTTGGACAGTCACATTTACCAGCACAGGAACCACCTACCTACATAACCAACTCCATTAATGCATTACCCCATCACCCAAAAAGATCAAACTTTAAGAATTCCTCCACTGACTCTTAATCCAGTAATTTAAAGGATTAAATGAGCTTGCTGTGAATTTCTCCACTGACAGGGTCCTGTACTCACTTGTAGCCCTTGCAGTTATCACTTCACTATCATCTCTCTTCCTTGGCACATGGTACATTCCTTATTGTACATTCAGACACATGGTAAGTTTCAAAATATGGGGGAAAAAACTGACGCTTTCAGAGCGTTACAGAGACTCTCCCACTCTCTCATCCTCTCTTTATCTAAATCCCAGCTGCATCTCGACAGCCTGCAGGGCTTTTGAAGCAACACAAGCATTAGGAGCCAGTTGAGCGATAACACACTTCACAGCAGGAATACCTGGGTTCTGGCAGAGGGTGAGGAAAGAGAAGCAATTCCTAAGCAGCTGCAGGAAAGTAAGTATATTTACATGTGAGAATCTGCCTCTCACTCCAGTTAAACCAGTGGCTCCACAGGCCTCCATTATGTGCTTGTCTTTAGCAGTGCAAATCTCCCCTAATCTCCACAGATGAGTCTGCCCTGAGGTGTGAGCAGACACAACACTGAGCTGGCAAACAACAGCTTTACACACCCCTCCGGGAGGGGACCAGGAGTGTGTGCATCAGCCAGGTAACACACGGCAGTGGGGTACAGCAGGGATTCTGTCACCCAGCCCCAGGCTCTGGGACACACTGCAGATCCCTTGGGAAAAGGCACTGGTGAAGACACTTGTTGAGGTCAACACCCCCAGCAGAACTGTGCCAGGAAAGGCGATTATGACAGACCTGGTTATCTGTCCCTAGCAGGTCCCAGAACAACACAAGGAGATTTGTCATTGTAAGTGTGCACATCTGTTTCGCACTGAGGAAAAAAAAATAAAAGACTAATTTTTACTTAACTTCTACGTTTGCAGTTCGTAAAAACACGGAGCTGTCAGATGAGACAAGTATTCCATCCCATGGGAGGGCGGATGTCGAACTCTGCCGAGCCAGAGCCTACCCACGCTGGGAATGCTACCCAGGAAAAGTCACAACACAGCGATTTCTCGGGAGAACCTCGCTTCAGCAGGAGCGAGCTGTCTGCTGTTCTGAGGGACTTCTCCGTCACTCTAAGTAAGAATTCTCCGTGTCTGATGTCAGAAAGGCGCCTGCCAGAACTGGGTCACACCGGGGGGCCCGGCCGAGCCTCGGCCCTTGCCGAGGGCGCTACTGCGGACAAACGGGAGGCAGGAAGGGAAGAACGAGCCCGATTCCCGAGGGAGCTCTCTAAGGCCAGCCCCTGGCCTAGGGGGTTTCAGAGGAGTCCGCACCTCCAAGGCAGAAGGAAACTAACGGTGACCTCGGCCCGATGCCGAACGAGACCGTTCCCGGCCGTGGGGGGGAAACGACCGGCGGGGTCAGCGCCCTGCGCCAAGGTCGCCCCGGGTCTGGGCAAACAGCGGCCCCGGACACACCCGGCCCCGGCACTGGGCAAACACCCGGCCCCAGGACAGAGCAAACAGCGGCCCCAGCACTGGGCAAACACCAGGCCCGGACACACCCGGCCCCGAGCCGGCGGGCAGCGGCTCGGCCCGAACCCCGGGGACCCGCGGCCTCCGCCCCGGGCGCTGCCGCCAGCACAGGCCCCGCTCCCGGCCCCGCCGCCCCGGGAGCCGCCCGGCCCCGGCCCCGGCCCCGGCCCCGGCCCCGGCGCCCCTCACCTGCTGGTAGCGGCCGGTGCTGGGCTCGGCGGCCGCGGCCGCCATGGCGCTGCGGGTCGGTGCGGGCGCTGCGCAGGAGGCGGCGGCGGCCCGGGCGCTGCTCGCTGCGGGCTCCGCTCGCTCCCGCCCTCCCCGTCACGCTCGGCCGCGCCGCCTCCCGCCCCGCCCGCCGCCGGAGCCGCCCCGGGCCGCGGGCAGCGCTCCTGGAGGGGACGCGGAGGCACAGAAACACCGAGGCTGGGACGGAGCCCCAACACCATCGAGAAGCTGTGCCCAATCCTCGCCTTGTCCCCAGCCCAGAGCACTCAGTGCCACCTCCAGCCCTGCCTTGGGCACCTCCAGGGATGGGGACCCAACCCTCCCTGGGCAGTTCCAATCCCTGAGCACCCTTTCCATGGGGATATTCCTGCTGCTGTCCACCCTGATCTCCGCTGCCCAGCCTGGGGCCGTTCCCTCTCCTCCTGTCCCTGTTCCCTGGAGCAGATCCCAAATCCCCCCAGCTGTCCCCTCCTGTCAGGGAGCTGTGCAGAGCCACAAATTCCCCCCGAGCCTCCTTTTCTCCTTCTGAGCGCCTTTCCAGCTCCCTCATCCTCTCCTGGGGCTCCAGCCCTCCATTCCCTTCCCTGGACACGCTCCAGCCCCTCCCTGTCCTTCCCAAATTGAGGAGCCCAGAACTGGACCCAGCACTCACAGTGTGACCTCAGCAGTGCCAGCACAGGGGACAGTCCCTGCCCTGCTCCTGCTGCCTCACTATTGCTGAGACAGGCCAGTGCTATTGCTCTCCTGGGCACACCTGGGCTCGTGTTCAGCTGCTGTCAAGCAGCACCCCCAGATCCTCTCTGCTGGGCTGGTTTCCAGCCAGGACAGCTCCCCTGGGGCTGGAGGGTGACAAGAAGCAGCCCGGAGCCAGCCCAGCTGTGCGTGGGGACCAGTGTGCCACTGCCTGCAGGAATGCCAAGAGCCGGCAGCGTGTCCCCAGCACCACCAGGGCTGCAGGAGTGACCCCACAAGCTCCGTGCACTACATATAATGCACATTGTGGAACTCAAGTATCATTTTCAGAGTGGAAGCTGTCACAGGATGTGTTAGTGAAACTTAGGGAGTCAGGAAATTGATGTGAAGCCACGCTGACAAATAATGCTGCCTCAGCAGGGACACTCCAGAGCCAGCACGGAGAAACCAGCCCTGCCTGAGCCATGCTGACCAAGCCTGGGTCACACAGAACCCCACCCATCCCTATCCCACAGACTGCTGCACCAAACACGAGGTGTTGGCCTCAACTCTTCCACATCCACAGGGAGCAGATGGTGTTGAGCTCCTTCCTTCCAAAAGGAGCACGTGTAGGAAACCACACAGTGAGAGAAGTTGGTTTGTTCTGAGTTCTTCAGTGTTACATTGGCCAAAAGACTTCTCAGCTTGTGTAACATTTGTTTTCTGTGTGCACAGTTCAGCTCTAGTTAGGCTTGCACAAAATTACCCACATCAATCCCTAAGGTGGATGAGATTTAAATATATCAGCTTTAGGATGAGGAAGGCTGAATCAGCCCCGCTGGGATTCCAAACTGCAGATTCAGAGAGTTGCAAGCACTGAAGCCTGAGGACATGGTTTTGAACTGCACACTCAGTCATAAATACAGGCCTCAATGCTCATTATTTCATACCATAATCAGCCTGGATTCTTTTCTCCCTGTATTTTGCCTTTAAGGGGTAGGGAGTTCATCGATGTCCTAGTGAGATGAATGAACATCCCATGCTGAGGGAGAGGCAGGAACCGTGAAGGATTTTAGCCATGAATAATCTCAAAGAGTGACTCCTGAGAATTGCTGGAGACACAAGGACAAGGCAGGGTTCTTGCAACACAGGTGCCTTTGAAAGAGCTGGAACAAGAGCTGCAGGCACTGACAGGCTCTGGTTTCACCTTTCCAGAGGATTCACAATTTGCACTGAGAATTTCCCTGCAGAGAGGAGCTGTCCTGATGACATGCATGGATTTACTCACTGCTGAGGTGGGATTACATCCCTAAGTCAGGCTGTAGCAGCAGTGCTAATTAGCTGCACAGTGATTGACTTGGACAACACAGAGACTAAAATAAGATTCAACCTGTGCATGTCCTCAGAGAAGATGCTGGAACATATCCTGGAGAAATGGTGAAACCATTTGTGTCAAAGCCATTTTGGGGCCAGTGGAGGCAAATCACGGCCTAATTAGTCCATCTAGTCTGAGCATGACTGACTCCAGAGGGGTAAGGGCAATTTCTTCCAGCTGCTCTCCCTGTATTTATTTTTATTTTCTTAGGTGGGGAAGCTCAGTAGAAAGATGATGCTGTGGTTATAGCACATGACTGGTTCTGCTTTCATTTCCCAAATGGTTTGAGGCAAATCACTTCATGCCTCTCCTGTGTTTTTTTGTCTTTTTCTCCAGTACAAAATGTCTTTTCTCCCAAGAGACACTTGAAGCTTGAAGTCATTGATTTTAGTGACTTCTGTATGGGATGTGCTGGGAAAGTATTTGAAAGCAATTCAAAGTATGACAGAAGTGAAATTGAGTGAGTCTTCTGAAATCTTGGAGCTCTGCATGTGTTCCTTTAATTATTGTGTACAACTGAACAATAAAGGGAACACTTTTAATCTGCACTTTGTAATAAATATTGATCACTAAAAGCTAAATAATAAACCTCAAAAGCAGGGTGTGTAACCTAAACTAGTAAGAACTGAGCAGGACATTAAAACTAGATCTTTCTTCTAACTTTTTAGTGCTAAAGTACCCAATTAAAAACAAATCAAAATGTTCAAATGACAAAAACCTTTTCATCATCAATTTGAAAGTACTCCTATGTCCCTGGAGGCAGAGACACTCCATGTGCAAGAACTGGATTCACAGGGTTTGAATATACATAGAAGTCATTTCCCACTGTGGAATGACATCCTGAATTAGAGTTGTATAATTAAGCTGGAGAGATTTTTTAGGAATTAATAAATCCTAACAGATGCTCCTCCCCAAAACTTCACTTGGCCACAAAGACTTTTGGTGCTTGGGACCATCTTGTATTAGAATCATCTTTGACCTTTTTGCCCAAAAAAGCCAAGCTGTGGCTGGCCCATCCCTGGAAGTGTCTAGGGCTGGGTTGGGTTGGGCTTGGAGCCACCTGGGATGGCGGAATGCTCATGGCAGGGAGTGAAACTGGATGATCTTATGGTCCCTTCCCACCCAAACCATTCTGTGACCCTGCCCAAGGAAGCTGCCCCACTGCCTCGGGAGCAGCAGGTTCTGCAGGTGTGGGCTCTGTACAGGGTTTTGGACACACAGGCAGCTGCAATTTCAGTGTTTGATGCAACAACAAAAGGCACTCGGTCACCTCGGGTCTGCTGGCACGAGCAGAGCCCCAGTGAGCACAGCCACACGTCCCACAGCCCGCGCTGAGCGGGGTGGAAGCACTGCCTTGGTCACTGGGGTGGAAAATTATGCCCCAATAAGCCATGAGTATTGTGAGGAGTAGGGATCAAAACAACAGCAGCATTGAGTTGGAAGACTTTCCCAATGGGAATTCTCTTCCTCTGAAAGCAAGCAGAAGCGAGGGATGTGGAGTGGTGCAGTGAGCTGTGCTGGATGGTGCACGGGCAAGGCAGAGCTGAGCTCCAAATTGCCTCAGTCCAGTCTGACTTTAGGGGCCCCAACTCACTGCTTTCACCAATGTCCTTTGTTGCTCTGTTATTTCTTCAGCCTACTGGAGAAATCACAATTAACCAATGGTTAATTTAACTTTGCTATCCAGATTAAATCCTTTACTGCTTAGACTGGCAGTTTTGAACCGGGTGAGGAGTGAAGTTCTGACAGCTTTGTCATGGGAGCCCAACCTGAAAAATGGGGAGGGTCTGGCATGGGTGTTCTCCAGAGCTGCCCGTTCATGCATTGCCCTACACACCAGCTTGTTGTGACCCCAAAAATATCCTAAATAGGATTTGAGTGCTGCTGGGAAAGCTAAGATATGAGTGGGACTTGCAGGAAAGAGCAGCTCCCCTCCAGATCTATTATTTCTCCTTTTCTTATAAATTGGGGTCAGAAGGTAAATGGAACATGCTGGAGCAGGAAGAGGTGACTGAGGGTGGATATTAAAAAGACTCTTTAATTACAGGATTTGGAGAGAGGATTCTTCATGGAGATAATTTTTTAATTGTTGCTGTTTCAGGAAAGAATCCCAGTGCTCCCAAGCAGTTCCCAATAGCAAAAGCCCTGGTTTCTGAGCACTACTGACTCCGATCCCTTCAAGATGGGGCAAAAGAAAATGCTGCGTTGGTTAGAGCTCCCCCATTAAATTTCAACTTCTCCTGAAGAGAAGTGCTTGTTTCCTTCCATCTGCTGCTTTTGCAAGGAAGGAAAATCAGCCTGTTCAGACACCAGGAAGTTCTTCAGCAAGGGAACAGCTCGCTGTAAACGCAGGAACAATAATGGGTAGAAATTATCATACCTAAAAATACCCGGCATGCGAGTCACGGGGAGCCGCGGGATGCGCTGGCTGTGGGCAGCGCGGGGGCACCTGCCTGCCTCTGCTGCAGCTTCTGCTTCCACCAAAACATGTTTTGCTGTCACAGGGAGCTGTCGGCTCCTCCCGCATCTCTGTGCGCTGCCCAAGCCACTCGCAGGGGAGATGACAGCCAGCCGTGTGCAGTCAGAGCCCTGCTACACTTGCATTTCACCGAACCCATCCCCACAAGAGCTGTGTGAGCGGGCAGAGGCAGCAGCTCTCCAGGAGAGCCGGGCAGGTGAGGTGGGAGGCAGGGGATGAGGTGACACTGTCCACAACCCGCAAGTCACCCCGGGTGTTGCCGTAGATCTCACGGCCGAGGGAAGTCCGTGGTGTCTCCTGCCATCAATTCCTACGCGGGCTGTGCCTCCAGGATTTGCTCTTCCCAAATCTCCGAGCGCTGGCCGCGTTTCCAGGGTAACGTCGAGCCATCCCATGAGGTTTCTTTGCACAGCGGCGGTGCCGGTGCTCTCTCCCTGCCGAGCCCGGCAGTTTTGGCTTTGCACACCGGGAGCTGCACTTGTGCCACAGTTGGGGTGAAGTGGGAACTCCCAGGTGTGTGTGCAGGTCAGGTGTGCGCTCACCAGGTGTCCTTTGTGCCCGCAGCATCCTGGAGAAAGGACTGAGGCAGTACACGTGTTCCAGGGAAGCGTCCAGACCTCAGGGTCGCCATCCATCCCTTCCATCCCAGCGGTGACAGCCCCCGGTGAGCTCAGCACCTCGGTCCTGTGCCTCTGAACCCTCCGGTGCTGTGATTCCTGCCAGTGGCCGCGGCAGCCATGGGGCTGTGGCACCGAGATGGCCCCGATGGCACAAATGGAGAGCTGTGTCCCACAGAGCCAGAGCCCAGGCTGCCCTGCCCTGCGGGGGAATGCCGCTGCTGTCAGCTCCTCACCACTGAGAGAGCTGCCCGTGGGCTGACACTGCCCATGGAAGCACATGGCCATGGAATTTGTTTCGTCTCTGTGGCCTCAAACTCTTCCCGCAGCCGGCACACCCATCACTGCCCGTCTCCACGCTAACCGAGGCTCTCCAGCATGAGACCAGGAGCACTGGTTCTAGCCAGGTCATTTAAATTATTAAAATGAGAAGGAACTGCGTGGGCTGGATCCCAGCAAAGCAATTTGTAGCTCATTCTTCCTTCTGATGAAATTGAAAATCTGTCTGACTTTGAAGTAAGAGCTTTGTATCCCAACAATGAACCAAGCCTGTGCAAGGAGAGGTCGGGCACGTTTTCATGAGAGCTCGAAGGCAGCTGGAGCAACAACAGGAAGGTGTTTTGGGGTTACACTGTGCCAGGAGCAGCAAGGACAGACACTGTGGTCTCTCCATCCCCCAGAACGACCCCAACGTGCCCCAAAGCGAATCCCTACAGAACCGTCCAAGCGTGAGAGCAGCTCGTTTTGGTGGGACAAGACTGGGAGCTCCGCTTTAGGGCTGAAAAGCTGAAGGACAGAGTCGGGTGGATCCCTGCTGTGATGGTGACACTCCAGCAGAACCACATCAAGATATTTACGGCCTTTTAAATTCATTTGGAGAAAACACTGCTTCCCACAGCTTTGCTTGGACAACAGGCGCGCTCGCAATGTGGTGATGATTCACCCGAGCAGCCGCACCGGATCATTCCCGTGGATCCAGCCGTGCTGCTCAATTCCAGCAGCACCACACCATTTCTGGGTGGATCAGCCGTGCTGCTCAATTCAATTCCAGCAGCACCGGATCACTCCCGGGGGATCCAGCCCTTCCTCTCAATCCCACCCACACCGGATCACTCCCGGTGGATCCAGCCGTTCCTCTCAGTGCCACCCACACCGGATCACTCCCGGGGGATCCAGCCCTTCCTCTCAGTGCCACCCACACCGGATCACTCCCGGTGGATCCAGCCGTGCTGCTCAATTCCAGCAGCACCACACCATTTCTGGGTGGATCAGCCGTGCTGCTCAATTCAATTCCAGCAGCACTGGATCACTCCCGGTGGATCCAGCCGTTCCTCTCAGTGCCACCCACACCGGATCACTCCCGGGGGATCCAGCCCTTCCTCTCACTGCCACCCGCCCGCCGCGCGTTCCCTCCCGCGGGGCCGGGGCCGGGCCCGGCGCTCTCCGCCCGCCCACGGGGCGGCCCCGGCGGCGCCTCCCGGCCCGCGGAAGTGATCCCGGGCAGGGGCGAGCCGGGAGGAAGCGCCGATTTGGCACAGAGGTGATCCCAGAGCAGGCGGCGATCCCCGGCGGAGGCGATCCCGGCAAGGCAGCGGCGGTGCCCACCATGAAGTTGATCATCCTGGAGAATTACACTCAGGCCAGCGAGTGGGCGGCCAAGTACATCCGCAACCGCATCGTGCAGTTCGGGCCGGGCCCCGGGCGCTTCTTCACGCTGGGGCTGCCCACAGGTGGGTGCCGGGGGCCGGGCGCGGGGCCGGGGCCGAGCGCGGGCCCTGCCCCGGCTGAGGCGGCCGCTCCCCGCAGGCAGCACCCCCCTGGGCTGCTACCGCAAACTGGTGGAGTATTACCGCAACGGGGACCTCTCCTTCAAGTACGTGAAGACTTTCAACATGGACGAGTACGTGGGTGAGTGCTGTCCTGTCGCTTTTGTCCCTGCCTGGGAGCTGCTGGGCCCTTACCCCGGCAGGGCCTGGCGGTGCCTGAAATCCACCTGTCCCAGGTAAGGGGATAACATTTCACAGTTACAGCATCAGTTGGGATGGAAACGACTTCTGAGATCATCGATCCAACCTATGATCCCGCACCACCGTGTCATGGCACTGAGGGCCACTTCCATTCTTACCTTAAACACCTCCAGGGAATTAGCAAAGGGGGACAATTTAAAAACCTATGGAAGAAATTTGAAATTTTTCCATAGGTTTGAGAACATATGGACAAAACTGGATAGTGGGTGTTGCCCAGTATTGCACACACTGTTACAGACACTGCTGTATGTTAGCTGCACCCAGGCACTGACCAGGTAAGGAACAGCTTATCACTGCAGGCTCAGTGTGCAGCATTAACTTCAGCCTTTGCTCTGGGATTATAAAGGTCCCTTACAAAGACCTGTGTGCTCCCTGAGTGCCCTCTGGTATCTCCTGCTGAGATAGGAAAGCACTGTCATTTCTGCAGCCATGGTGAAACAGTCTTCTCAGAAGAAACAGATCCAAAGGTGAAAACACAGGCTAAATATTTGCTGATGCTGATTTTATCCTGGCCAACAGGTTTTTTTTTCTGTGAATAATCCCAATCAAGCAGCATTAGGGAATAAGCAGTCCAGTGTTGGTTTACAGCATTCAAGGGGGGTAAATATGCAATAATTATAGAATAATTATTTCCTAGGCTTCTGCACAGTTTTTTAATAATTCTTACTAATATGAAATGGGGAAAAGGCTGAAAAGGTACTGACAGATGAGGCACAGCACACACCTGCTTTTGCACATGTGTTGTATGTTAGTATGGGTACATGTCTTACAGGAGATTATTTTAATCCTGGTATTTAGGGAAATAAAAACAATTCTGAAAGCTGAGGGCATGACAAAGGACAGAGAGCAGTGCCCTGTCACCACAGCCACTGCAGGGCTATGGAAGTGCTTTGTTATGGGTGATTCTGTTCCAGCTGTGCTCAGTCCTGTGTGTTCTGTGACCAGGTCTCCCGAGGGATCACCCAGAGAGTTACCATTCCTTCATGTGGAATAACTTCTTCAAGCACATTGACATCTCACCAGAAAATGTCCACATCTTGGATGGAAATGCCCCTGATCTCCAGGCAGAGTGTGATGCATTTGAGGAGAAAATCAAAGCAGCTGGAGGCATTGAGCTCTTTGTTGGAGGTGAGAACCTGAGAGCAGCAGCCTCTAAACCCTGTCCCAAAGCTGTGCCTGTCCTCCCCAGCTCTCATTTATTGTCAGTATTGTTCACTTTCAGTGCCTTTGCAGTGAAATCCGCCCCACAGTCCATGGCCCTGGGCACTGCTGTGTCCTGGCAGCTTTGTATCCCCACCTGCAGTCAGTGAATTGTTCAGGAAATGTTAGCAGGAGAAATGGGAAGGGCTAGCACTGAAATATGAAATGTTTATCAATTGTCAGTAGCAACAGGAAACTGCTGGGAGTATCTTTTCCCACACAAGCTCTTCCCATCAGTTTGCCATAAGGTTCTGCCACCTACTTTGCTTTGTTGTTGTCCCAGCACAATCAGGGAATTGTCTGGTGGCTCCTGAGGAGGCTCTTGCTGTTCCTGCCAGACACCAATCTGAGCTGGAGCAGAGGAATTGCGGGGTCTGTGTTCCTGGGACTGTGCTCCTCCTGGGAGAGCTGCTGGCCCTGCTCCCACAGCTGACCCTGCTCTGCTGTCCCTGTCCCAGGTATTGGCCCCGACGGCCACATCGCCTTCAACGAGCCAGGATCCAGTTTGGTGTCCAGGACACGAGTGAAGACCTTGGCCATGGACACCATACTGGCCAATGCCAGGTTCTTTGATGGTGACCTCTCCAAAGTGCCCACCATGGCTTTGACAGTTGGAGTAGGCACTGTCATGGATGCCAGAGAGGTGAGGAAAGAAGTGGCTTCCTGCAGTCCCTCTGGAGCAGCCAAAGGTTATCCTGTTATGGAGCAGCCAGGTGTCCTCTGGTGTAGGGAATTCCTGCCACACAATATCTGATCCTCCTGTTCTCTGGCATCCTCCAACACCATGGAGAGGCTCTTGCTTTGTCTCTGCTGGCACTTGTGTTTGCAGCAGCTGTTCCCCCAGGGAGCCAGGAAGGTTTGGGAGGGTGTCTTTGGTTAGGAATCTCACCTGGACAGGAACTGCAGAAATCAGGTTGAGTTGATGTTACACCAGCTGGTCATGAAACTGTGTGGGACTTTTACTGGAGTCTACTCCTTGATCTCCACCTGTTAAATCTCAGTGTACAGGTGCCCAAAGGATCATTCCAGTGACCCACCAGGCTGTGATTTCATTGAGTGCTGAAGCAGTCAGAGGAGCAGCAGCACAGAGAAGTCGCTGTGGGGAGGGTGACAAGGCTGTCCCCATCCTCAGCTTGGCAGGGTGTGGTTGGGCTCTCCCTGACCTCCTGACCCAGGCCCTGACTGCCCCTTTCTGTGCCTGGGGGTGCAGGTGATGATCCTGATCACAGGAGCCCACAAAGCCTTTGCTTTGTACAAAGCCATCGAGGATGGTGTGAACCACATGTGGACAGTGTTGGCCTTCCAGCAGCACCCCAACACCGTGTTCGTGTGCGACGAGGACGCCACACTGGAGCTCAAAGTCAAAACAGTGAAATACTTCAAAGGTGAATGTTTGACCAGGCCAGGCTGCTGTTCTGTTACATTTTTTTGAGCCACTAGCCATGCTTTGGAGAGATGTTGCTGTATAATTAACTCCCAAAGGAGTATATTCCTTAAATATACCACAGTAGTACAAGTGTGATGCTTGGGTGGGAGCACAAGGACAACAGTAATGTGTAATTCCATCAGCATCCAATGAAGGAGAACTTTCCTTTAATGTCTGCTTATATTGTCTTTTGACTCTCTCCATCAGGTTTAATGCTGGTTCACAACAAGCTCGTGGAGCCCTTATACAGCATGAAGGAGATGGGAACAGAGAGAAGCCAGTCCAAGAAGCCATACAGTGATTAACATGCTGGGGCAGTGCTGAACCAGCTGCTGAAAACAGCTGGGAGAAGAGGGAATTGCTGCAGAAACTGATCTCATATTTGTTCTTAAATTAGCAGAATGATCATATGGTTCCTTCTCTCCATTAAAGAGATGGATGCCAAACACCTGCCTTAATTAACCAAAGGAGGATGGGATCCAGTGTTCTGTGCTCCACAAACTTCTGCCACCAACTCATTCTCTGAAGTAAATGAAGAGTGAGTTGTTTGATCTGTGAACTGCCTGTAATCACGGACTGAAGGCTGCAGAACTGAAATGTGAGGATAAATTGTTGCAGAAACAAGTGGGTGATCCCTTTGGGGTGTATTCCTTGCAATTAGGACAAGTACCTCATGTTATTCCTTCCTCCTCTGTGAAACACTCCTACATTAGAATCCTGGAGGATTGTCCAGCTGGAAAAGGGAAGCTCAGAGCTCAGAGCACCCAGAGGGCAGGAAGAAGATGGAGCCAGGGGGAAGATGAGAAGGGACAGTGGGGCCTGAGTGGAGACACGATGCCCAGGCTGGAGAGGATGAAACCCCACTGTGAGAACAGCCGAGCAGTGGAACAGGATCCCCAGGGCTGTGCTGGGTCTCTTTTAGGAGGTTGCCAAGACCTGACTGCTTCTGTTGAATTACAGACACCCCACACAGGTGGACAACAGCCAAGACCCCACCAATTCTGAAATGTGATTCCTGGGATTCCTATCCAATTCTCTCACAAGAGGGACAAGAAAATTGGGCAACGTTTATTTTCTTTATACAGAAATTTTGTAAATTGTTCATCTGTAATGTAACTTTCTTCACTAAATGTCTTTAAGTTTTTTTAAATGGTGATATTTGACTGTATCTGGTGCTTGGTCTCAGTGTACTCATGGTACCAAAGCTGTCCTGGAGGCAGTTTGGTGGGAAGAGCTCCTGCTGCTCCCCCCTTCCTTGCCCAATTTTTTCTCTGAGGGAAAAGCAGGGCCCTGGGGGTGGGAGGGCACTTTGCATGCATGGAAATCCCATGAGCAGAAAGATCCTGTACTGCAGGTTGGAGCTCTGGGCTGGCCCATTCCCAGCAGCACACCTGTGCTGCCAAATCCATGCCAGAAGGAAGACAAACAGGGACACTGTGTTTACCATCTTAAAGTGAATTTAGTGCATGTGAAAGGTGCAGGAAATACAACTCAAACCATACACAATGTACACTTTTCCTACACACTGACCTAGAGCTTCAGCTGAGATGGGATTTGCTCCTCCTTTCATCTTTTTAATCTCTGTGCCAGTTCCAACAGTGCAGACTCCTCTTCTGCAGAGGGAACTGAAACACTGTTCATTTTGGCCACACATACCAGGATAAATTTATCAACTCTCAGTCAGAACTGAGTGAGCTGTGACCACCCTGAGTTCCTGAGGAGTCCCAGCTCCAGAGCTTTCCATCCAGGCCCCAGGCTCTTGAACACAGCACATGCAGCTTTAGTTTCCAGATAAACTTTTAGACTGTTCTGCAAGTGGCAAAACTTGTCAAAAATCAGTGTTTGCCTCCATTAATCACCTTCATATTCTCAAAATCACTTGCTGAGATTTTAGGAGAAACAACTTGGTTTCTGAAATAATCTGAAGTGCAAACTCAATGGAAATAAAGGATCTAGTCCAGAAGCAAAAGTATCAACAATCAAATTTCTTATATGAAGAATTAATAAAAAATAAATTACTTCATCAACTGAGAACACAAGGTAATAGTTAGTATCTTGAAGAATTCAAGTTCATCTCTTCCTGATACTTTTCACCCTCTCACTGGGCACATCCTCAGCTCACTGCCTTGGCTCTCATCTCTGCCAAAACAAGGACAGGCAATGTGAGGGAATCCAACAGCAACACTGGGAGTCACCAACTTCACAGAAATCCCTGGAAGTGGCTGTTGGTCATTTTCTGCCCAAGCTCTCAGGGATGCAAAGGCTCAGGCACAGCAGCCAGTGAGAAGGGATGGGGATAATCAGCTTTAATGTCATTAGAAAGTACCAGTGACAGAGCCAGCAGCTGCTTTTCAGAGAAGCACACCAAGAAATTAATAAAAGCAACAAACTTTGTTGCTGAATATGGAAGAAATTTTCTGTATTGTATCAGAAAACTTCCCTAGTCTAAACAGCTCCAGAGAGAGCACCAGACCTCCACCAAACCACCCAAACCCCCACAATATTCACGATCCAAGAGTCTCCAAGGGTCAGTCTCCCTAAAGGAAACTCCCAAAATACTTCCTGGATTTGAGGCTTCAGCTTTGTCTGCTGGCTTTTAAAAAAGGGACACCTCTTATTATATATTTTTCCAATGGTTTTCCAATTTCTAACTTGTTTAATAACAGACATGTTTGTTTGGGTATTCCATGATGATCCTGATCCCAGGATGGGGAAAAGTCTCCTTTGGTTTTGGCAACAGGCTCTGAGGTGAGTGTCCTGCACTGCAGGGCAGTTACCACTCTTCTGTCACACAATGGAAGTGAAAAGCAAACAAAGGACACACAAAAAGCATCTGTCTCTGGTTTGTTCACCTTTTGGTGCTGGAGGAAGTTACTGATCATCATCTTCCACTTCCCAGAACTCCCCATCGTCCATGTGCATGGCTTGAAACAATCTGCAAGACAGAAAATCAGTGATACCAGGGCATTAAAAAAAGTCAAATATGTTTAAAAAAGTATCACCCTAAATGCAACAACAGTACAGCAAGTTCCCCTGGTTTTTTCAGTATCACAAACCACCATCTGTGCCCTGTGGAAGGGCCTAGAGAGGCTGCCACTGTCACCCTCCTGTGACCTGCCTGTCACCTGTCCCTTGGCTCTTCCCCAAGCGAATGTGAGGCAAATCAGCAGCTCCTCAAAGCAGCTCTTCCCCAAATCCTTGAGCTGCTCCTGAGCAGTGGCAGGGAAGCCCCTGCAGGCTGTGGCAGCACAGAAAGGGTGAGGTCATGACCTGACTAAAAAAAATCAAGAAGACTCCTCCAGAATTTTAAACCTAAAGTTTTTAAAGAGCAAAACCACATCCTGAATCACTACTGATTTTTACTGTTAGTGCAAATATTTGAGAGGAGAAACTAGGTCTTAAACTGTAGCTACAAATTTCAGGTAAGAATGTGGGAGAGACTGTAAGGAAAAGTAGAAAAGAGGTGCAGCAGCAGTGGAGGAGGCCCCTGAAGCACAGACCTGTTGAAGCAGGGGGAGGAGGGGTCGTTGAAGTGCCGGTAGGGGTTGGCCCGGGACAGGGAGCCCATGCAGAGCCAGCAGAAATACTGCATGCACCCTGTGCAGGTCATCTTGTTACAGCCATCCAGTTTCTGGGGAAAAAAACCAAGAAATGGTGATAACAGAACCCTGCTGTGGCAGGCTTCAGTCCCTCTCTGCCCTCAGGACCACAGCACTCAGTGAACACATTCCCCCTGGCCCCACCACACACGGATATTTTCACTGGAATCCCAGCACTGGAAACTGGTTATAATACTAAAAATACTGGAAGTTGGTCTTTTTCTGAAGCTGGATTGATTTCCTGGCTCTAGTGTGAACCAGAGGTAGCCTGAAACACCTGGAAAACAAAAGGATTATACAGGGATCTGTTCAATGTGGAAGTCCTGACCACCAGGCACTGTTTGTACTCCAGTCCTTGGGATCCCCAAATATCACCTCACCTCACCTCCTTTTCCATGTCACACAGAAATGGAAAGTTCTCTTAGTATTCCCTAGAGATTTCCTCTCCCCAGAGGCTCCAATACACCCAGAACTGCCTCCTTGTGTGATGTTTTCTGTTCCATGGATCCCCAGCCTTTCCCTCCTCACCTCGATGTGGGTCCCACAGCAAGGACAAGACTTGGAGTTCTTTTCCAGCCATTCTTTACTCTCCATCTCCTCCAGGGCTTTCTGAATCACTCTCTTGCCATAGCGTTGTTCCAAAAATCTTTTATTTGTCTCATCTGCTTCTAAATATTCGTTCCTCAAATCCATTAATTTCTCTGGGGGGTCAAAATCAAACCAAACCAGACAGCTTTTGTAAGATATTATAGAAGTCCAGCCAATTGTAGCATAAAGATTCTCAAAGAACAATAACAGCATGAATTAAAAAGCAAGAAAATTATTAAAATACATAAGATGATAATATTAAAACCACTCTACCCCAAAATTCAGCAGTTTTACACTGTTTTATTATAAAAGAGGTCTGCTGATGAAATTAGAACAATGTAAAATAAACTAAAAATGGATTTTTTTTTCTGACTACATATTTAATGAAATTCTGTCACAGGACTTTGAGGCCAGGCAGAGAGAGAAGCCTCCACCTGATTCCAGTATTAACTCTGAAAATACAAAGCAGTGAAAATATAAAGTAATTCTTTCCCTGCTACAGCCTCTCAGCATTTGACAATCAGCAGTTTAGGGAGCTCCTGGGCTGAGGAGTCTCACCAAAAGAATATTTAATTGCCAGCAACAGCCCTCCGCCAAATGAATGCACCTTTCAGAAAGCTCAGGGTGAGGAGTTCCCCTGCTCAACTTCAGACTTTTCCAGCCAAGATTTTGTGTGTGGGTGTGACTGTGGAGCCCAGGGGGAGCAGACTCACCTGCAGTGACCTTGCAGGGGGACACCCCGTGGTAGGTCATCCTGCAGAGGGTGCAGAAGGCGTAGTTGCAGCGGGAGCAGATGCCCATGGTGCAGCCGGGCTCCTGCATCACCGGGGTCTGGCAGCCAGGCCGGGGGCAATAAACCACGTCAGCCATCAGGTCCAGGCTGGACTGCAGCAGCAGGCGGTCATAGCGGGCAAACAGCTCCTCCCCAACCAGCTCCTTCACCTGCAAACAGCCACACCAGGCACATCCTTCACCCAGAGCCACCCAGACCTGGCACAGGGTGCCCAGAGCAGCTGTGGCTCCCCTGGATCCCTGGAAGTGTCCCAGGCCAGGCTGGACATTGGGGCTGGGAGCAGCCTGGGACAGTGGGAGGTGTCCCTGCCATGGCAGGGGTGGAATGGATGGGCTTTAAGGGCCCTTCCAACCCAAACCAGTCTGGGATTCTCTGATTCCTTGCATCTGTAATTCTGAGCCTGCTGCAGCAAGTCAGTGAAAAGGCACCAACAGCTGGGATGAATCCATTTCAGATTCTCCAACAGGTCACAGGGGATCAAAGACCTGCTCCCACGAAAAAGGGACAGGACAAACAGCCTCAGGCTGGGCCAGGGGAGGGTCAGGTTGGACACCAGGAGGAATTTCCTCATGGAAGGGTGGTCAGGCCTTGGCAGGGGTTACCCAGGGGAGGTTTGGAGTGCCCATCCCTGGAGGTGCCCAAGGATGTGGCACTTCATGACACGGTGGGATTGGGTCAAAGGCTGAACTTGGTGATCTTGAGGTCTTTTCCCACCTAAATGACTCAGTGACTGCCAATGTCCACCATGCAGAGCCACAGCCTGGCCCTGAACTCGGGCTCCAGAGCTCCCAGCCCCTCTGCAGGGGAATTACCTGGCCTGGAGTGGCAACAGAAGAACACTTGGGCTCGGGGCAGTTGAGGCAGTGCACCTGTCCATCCCTGATCTGGATTTCAAAGTAGTCCTTCAGGCAGGCTTTGCAGTACACGTGGCTGCACTCGGTGAAGTGCATGCACTCACTGCCCAGCTTCTCACAGAAGCAGATGCTGCACGAGTACATCTTACTGTTAAAGCACCTCCTCCTTTGGGCCTGGTCAAAGTCCAAGATCTCCCTGATCAGACTGGACAAGGACTCCACATCCTGCACAGCCCTGGCATCCATGATTTCCTCCTTAGCTGTGGAAGAGCCTGTGGCACCCCCAGAGTCCTTCCCAGCCTCCAGGGGCCCCCCAGGTGTCCAGCTCAGCCCCTTCCCCTGAGGGCACATTTTCAGCTCATATGGCGATGAAATATTCAGGTAATTCAATGTTTCCTCCTTCAGGAACTGCATCCAAGCAAACAGGACCACACAGCCTCGGTTCTCTTCCCACACATTGTCCAAGTGCTTGCAAAGAGCGCTGAGCTGGGAAAGAACAAAGAATTCCTGATTTCAGTAAGTTTGAGTAACTCCTTACTAGGCTCCTCCCCTCACACAGTCCTTAGTGCAAACTTTGATTTCAGACTCAGCAGTTTTTATCCATAAAATACACATAAAATAGTTCTCAGATGCAAGTTTTCCTTCCCCAGAACAGTAATCAAATGAAAACCAGCAAGAGACAAAAGAAGAGCAATGTTGTTGTTTTTTTACTTTGTTTAACTGTAAATTATTAACATACTCAGCAGCCAAAATGTAAAAAATGCTCTGCAAACCTGGGCCTGGGAGAGCCATTTCCCACTGAGGGTGAACACAGGCGGGGAGGTCGATGGGTAGTCAGGTGGGAGCTCGAAATTCAGCACGAGAGGAGGCAGGAAGCACACGGAATACTCGAACCCACTGCTCTGGAGGCCCTCTGTGGAGCTGCCTGAGCCAGGGCCCACCGAGGCAGTGGGAGAAATAACACAAAAATGAAAATTAACCAACTGTTGCTGTTTCTGACAGCACCCAATGTCTGTTAATTTGATGTATTTCTGGGGTTAAAACTATTTGTTCCACCATAAATAATGAAACTCTGTAAAATGTCACAGGGCTGGAGATGTGTGATTAAAGCAGTTAAACAGCAGAACTATGAATGTCAGATCCTGCACAAACCAGGAGCCTGGAAACACATATCCTTGAGGGAATAAAAACCCAATAAACGAACTTAATTATTCTGAGGAAGTGCTATTACACATCTGTGATTTTAAAGTGTAGTGAAGATGTTCTGTGTATGAGCATTGAACTGCTCAAACACAATCCCCAACAAGCACAGCACAGGGTGAGCCACAGCTTTGTCCAGCCACTGTTCCCTCAGGTCACTCCCCAGCAACCACCTGAGTTTGGTAAAGCCTCCCTTGGGGTAACACAAAACATCTCAACTCACCCCTCACAAAAATTTTGAAGTCTTGAGGCAACTCTAGACAAATTCTTGTTTCTCCTCCTTGGGCAGACTCTGCTCTCTTAAATTCATCCTCATCATAGATGCTGGCCAGAGCCAGCAGCTCATCCTCCTGAGCCTCCTTGTCCTCTGAAGACATTTAATTTTCTCTAGAGTTACCACCACTCTGCAACATCAACCAAGTTAATGCATCACATTCCAATTATCAATTTGAGGCATCTATTTTATAGCATAGTAAGCTTTAGAAAAACATAGGTAACCAATCTAAAAAGAACCCCAAAAAACCAACAGAATATTGAAAAGTCACAAAGTAAATTGTTTGTTAGTAGGTAAAAACAGCTGTAAGGGGGTAAGATAATGAAATATGGACATGGCACAGGTGACACAGGGATATTTCACTAATGTTTGGAAGAAAACAGAGCCCCCAAAAAACACAGGAGAAATGAATTAGTAACAGTAGCTCTTATCCCGTGCTCTAATACAAATAGGGAAACAGTCCCATTTGTGATTGAAAATACCAGAAAAAGGTCCCAACCCGGCACAGGTATCTCGCAGATGCACTCGTGGAGCATCTCAGCTCTACGTTTAGGGAAATGAAGGCAGTTCCGTGAGTTACCTTTCGGGTCAGAGCCGCGCAGAGGCCGAGCCGAGGAGCCGCTCCCCGACCATCCCTGCGGGCCCGGCTCCTCCCGTCCCTGCGGGCCCGGCCACGGCGCTGCTGAGGGGAACTCCCGCGGCGCTGGCCGGCCTGGGGCTGCTGCGGATAAACAACACCACAGGCTCGGGTTAAAGTCCCCTCGGGGTTAAAGTGCCGGCAGCTCGCTCAGGGCTTGGGGCTCATTTCCAGCCGCAGGAGCTGCGGGGCCGGGCTGGGCCGGGCCGGGCTCTCTGCCGGGGCACCGCGCGCCGGGCCCGGCCCTGCGGTGGTGGGTCCGGAATGACCGCGGGGCTCCAGGCCCGGCTCCGCCGCGGTGATGGCGGCTCCGGCCGCTGCCACCGCTGGGCCCCGGCAGAGAACCCGGCCCGCCCCCCGCGGCCCCCGGCAGACAGCCCGGCCCGGCCCCGCCTCACCCGCTCCTCACCGGGGCAGCCGCGGCCGCACCGAGCTGACCGGGGACAGCGAGAGGGCCCGGCCCTGCCCCTCACGGAGCGGCGGCGGGGAGGGACGGGAAGCGCCGGCGGGAGGAGGAGGAGGAGGAAGAGGCGCCGGCCCGGCCCCGCAGCTCCCCCGGCGGCCGGGAGGGCCCGGCCGGCCCAGCCCGGGGTGCTCCGAGCCCGCTGCGGGCGCTGCTCGGGCACTGAGCGGGCTCCCCCGGGAAGGGGCACGGGGGGAGCGCTGCGGTGCCTGGGCTGTGGCTGAACTCACTGGGCCCTGGGGGTCCCTTCTAAAACATGGCTGTGATTCATAACAGGGAGCTTGAGCTCACACCCACCCACAGCCCCCGGAGCAGCCCGGCAGAGCTCCTTGCTCATCCCAAAAGCAGGGACACAGCCCTTCCCTCCACCCCGACCCCGCTCTCTGCCTCGGAATCAACAGCTGCAGCAGGTGATCCAGTAGAATCCAGTGCATTTATTTCTTGCAATAACTGAATGGGTGTTATTCAGCTTTGGATTTTAACACATACAAATTAATTTTTGCAAGTTTAATGACAATCAGTACTAGAAGCAAATCATTGTATAAAGCTCATAGAAAAAAAAAAACAAACCCTAACAAAACAAAACAAACCAACATAATCCATCAGTTCTTGGTTTTCCTGGGAAAAAAGAAACTAAAACAAAAAACCAAGCATTCCAAATGAAGGCCTCGTGGAAGCAAGCATTCCCCTGCCAGAAAAAGTTAGGAACAAGTCAGAATCAACTATCAGCATAGGCAGCTGAAATACAAGTATTCACTCTTTCTACAAGCAGCTAATTTAACTAGAGACAAAGAGTTTACAGGGCCTAATTAGCTGGGGAGGTTGTGAGAAACCCACTCCCCTGTCCAGGAGCACATTCTGAGTCTGATCTGCAGTCTGGGCTGAGGAACAAAGGTGCTGATGATCCACCCCCTGCTCTGCAAACCCCCTGTAACCATCAACTGTTCCAGTGCAAATCGGAGCGAGTCCAGAGCAGGTATTAACACAAACCAAGAGCAATGGAAGACTCTGCCTTGGCTCTCCCTGCCCTCCCTGGAGTGCCAGCGCTGCAATCCACGGGGAAAGGAAAGAGCAGGGTGCACACCAGACTGCAGATGTTGCTGTCCCCCTCCTTCAAGGGAGCATTGACTCAGCCTGGACATTACAAATGGAGAAGCAGCTTATGGCTGTTCCTAGAGGTCTAGTTAGACTACCAAAACTTCTAAATACAATCAATAAAGGCAAACACTGCTGAGCTGAGCGAGTCCTTCGCCACCTCTGTGTTCTGACCTGCTGCCCTGCCCAAACCTCTCCAAGAGTTACCAAGAGTGCTGTGGGATTCACTTGCTTCGGTTTGTATTCAGAATGTACAAAGTTGACAACTTAAAGCTTTATTGTAATTTGCAATAATATAAACAAGTGCTGAAATTCAGTCAATGTCCATTTCTGGAAGCTTCTTGTCGGTGGCTGTGGGGGCAGAGCCCTGCTCGGGGGGCTGGGTCCCGCTCCCAGCGTCTCCCTGCCCGTCCAATGGTCCGTTGGGTTCCGTGGGCTTCTGCTCCTCCTTCGGCAGCTCCACCTTGGGTTTGGGTTTGTTCACTATGGGGTTACAGATACCTGCCAATTCCTAGGAAACACAGAAATAACACATCCTTAGAAATGGCTCTATCTCCCACAGCCAAACTGTAACTTTTGAAACCACTGTTGGGAATACTCCAGTTGAGGGTTGATGTTCCCCAGGTATTTTTGAGATTCTGACAGAGCAATAAACACCAAAATTCGCTAAATACAGTGAGTTATGCAGAAAAACTTACTTTTGCTTTAGCCTGTATGTCTTTTGCTTTTATAACTGGGTCCAAAGTAAGACTCCTCTTGTTCTGAAGGTTGAGGTTGTTGTTCATCCACTCCATGGCTTCATTGGTGCTCTTCTCCACCTTTGCCATGTCTGCTTCATCAAGATGTTCATACAGTTCATCCTGCAACACCCAAACAGGAGCACCCGTGTCAGTGTTTGAGCACAACCTGCCTCCTGATTTCCCCAAAGCTCAGCTTCAAAATACTAAAGACCATTTAGCCAAGAGCTCTTGTGGGTAACAAATCAACCAAACTGATCACCACAGCTCGGTAACCAGAGACTGAAGTTCTCCTGCTGCTCCATTAGGAAATCAACACTTGATTAAAAAGAGACTGAGATGTTGCAAGGCTCAAAATTTGCTTCTGAAAATCTATTAAACATCAAGAACTCACAAGCTCCCTGGGAGGTTGCAAGAGATTTTTGTCTGAAGCACGTTACCTAAAATTCAGAAAATACCTGTACCATTTCCTTGCATTTTCCAGAAATTAAGTATGGAAATACCTTTGCTTTGAATCCATGAACAGCTTTCATGTACTGCTGGATTTGCTTCCCCAAGTCCTCAAATGCTTTTGGTCTTTCCTCTGATTCTTGGAATCTTGCCTGAATAGGCTGACCCAGAGCCTGAAACAAAGCACAACAGATATCAAAACTCATGGAGCATCACTGAGGGATCCTCAAGGTTTGACAGGATACATCAACTTTCCTGAACTCCTCAGGACTCTGACTCTCACCTCAACTTACAGGAAAGACTGAGCCTCCCTCAGCCCTGTTGTTACAGGTCTGTTGGTATCTGCTCCTCACACACTTAAATTCCAAAGCAGGCTGTGTGTTACCTCAGAATCAACAGACCCCAGAGAGGTCCTCACTGGAGCAAAGTTCTCCAGCTTCAGTAAATTCCCACAGGAATGTAAGAACCACTTACTTTCAGTTCTGCCAATTTATCAATGTATATTTGTTTGGGCTGGTCTTCACCATCTTCATAAAGCCAAATTTCTGTATCTTCCAGCTTCAGTGTGAAACTGTTGCGATCCTGCAGCAATGCACACACAAAACAGGCAGCTGACATCATCTACTAGGTGAGAAATGGCATTAAATGGTACCTGGAACCTTTCTGGAAGGGTTCTATTTTTGGAATATGAACTCTGTCTGGAACTCCATCCTATTTAAGTAAAAAATAAGAAATAAAAGACTCTTCTGTACAGCCCTATGGTGAATTCCAGGCCCAAGGAAGAACCATGTGTGACAGCCACAGTTAAGATCAAATACTGTCACATCAAAGGCTTTTTTGTCCCCTGCACGTTTTCATTGTCACTGTATGAGCAAGCCTGAGAACAGAGGGAAACTTTTCTTTAGCAAAGGTGCCATCAATGTCACCTGCCATGTCCCAGTTTGGGCTCTGCAGACACCTGGCTGGCAAAGCTCCATTGCAGTCAATGGAGGTGCAGTCGGGTGTTGAGATTCACCCCTAAAAGCAGAGTTAAATTCATTGCACACAAAGCTCCTTCAGTGCAACAGCTGATTAATAATGCCAAGAGATTTTTAGGCAACCAGCTCAGATACAGGTGCCCACATTTAGCAATTATCATCTGAGCCAGAAAGGTTACAATTATTTCTTCAAATTTTAAGTCTGAATATGTAATTTATGTAAATACAGTATGTGATACAGGTCAAGAGTTACTAAATCCAGCTGCTGATTGTAGCACAAAGTTTCAGGACACTCAAGCAGCAATACTCACATCCTCACTGACGAATTTCTCGTAAACACCGCAGAGCTTGTCTCTCATTTCGTACACGTACTCCTCCACTGCATTCTTGGCATCATTCCTCTCCTTCTCCAGCTTATCCTGCATTATCATCTTACCCTGGGAACAAGGTGTCAAATTAATTGGCTAAAAAGATCGTTATTTAACATTTGTTTCCAGGACACCTTGTTAGGAAGGGCTCAAACCAGATCAAGATTTTGCAAAACTGATTTACAAAACTGTTCTAACACAGCACATGCCTGAACACTCACTCCAGTTTTGGTGTGATGTCCAATACAGCACAGAAGAATCCTCCTCCAGCTGAGGAACCTTAACCCTGAGGGTCACCTGCACCTTGTACCTGCAGATGATTCTGGAGGTGTCCTGCAGAGCAGCTCCTGGGGAGTGACAGCTCCCCTGGCCAGGAGCAGTGAATGTATTCTGCCTCCACGGGGCACTGTTGTGCACCTCAGACTTAAAATTGCTTGTTTTATTCTTTTTAATCCTTTCCTTAACCATCCTTAACCATGCTGAATGAACAACATTTCTGGAAACCAGCAAGTGACATTTTTGGCTTGGGCAGGAAGAGTTTACCTCATTCTCAATGAACAAGTTGAGCATGTCTTTCCCTATCTGCCACACGAGCTGGTTCTCAATGGGAAGGTCCACAGTGGTCGTCTTCACTTTGGCCTTCTTGGCCTGAGGTGGCTGATCCACTTTCTTGTCTTTTGAGTCAGCCTGACAAGTCTGCATTAAAAATATATAAATACATTGATAGTAAAAACAGCATCACCACTCAGTTTGAGGGCAGCAGTCAGGGTTTACACCAGGAAAATGGAGTTAGCACCTCAACAAGAGAAGCAAGCACTCCCTGCCATTCTGACACCTCAGCTGCTGCAGCCTGAGATAATTAATGCAGCCACTGACCTTTCCTAGGCACTGTCTACAGCTGTGGGGGAGGGTGCTCATGGTAGAACACTGTTTTAGTATTCAAGTTATTGAAAACCAGTTGATTATTTCTTCTCTGAACAGGAGAATTCCCCCATTTTATTAGTAATGGGTCACCTGACAGGTCTGCAGTTATCAGTGCCATTTTTGTCCTTTCTAAAGCTCTAATCACAATAGACCACCAGTGCACTGAAATAAAAGTTCAGCTTCCAGAACTATGACAAAGGCAGCAGATGTGCTTACACTCCTCATATTCTCAGGAATCTCATGAAAATAAAATCTCAAATGCTCCTGTTACCTCCATTTCTTCAGACTCTGTCTTATTTTCAGGCTGGGTTTGCTGCTGCTCTTCAGCCTTTTGTTGCTCCTCATCTACTTGCATCTTCTGAAATTCAGAGAAATTCACATATTAAGCAAATGCAGATCACTGCTTCAGTCCCCAGGCTGTTCCCTTAACACCTCTAATGCTCTTTAGGCCAAAGAAACAGAATGAAAACTGAAGGAATAAATGATGAGTTCCCCCTCTTTGCTCCAGCAAGCCACAGCTCCATCCTGATTTCAAGAGATCTATCACTGGGGTAATACACTATAATGAGTACTCAATCTCGTATCTCAGCTGGGACATGTCTACTAAGTCTTTACAGAAGGCTGAGACCCTGGCCAGCTGTGCTTCAGGGGGATTCTGAGCAGCTGGGGGCAGTGACTCTGTTACCTCTTCCTCCTTCGCGTGCTGATCCGTCTCCATCGGCTCTTCGTTCTCATCAGATTTATGAACCTCTACCAGAGATGCACTTGACACACTGAAGATGCCATGGATATTTACTCTGACTTTGACTTTCACTTTGGAACTGGATCCATCTGTTTGAGGAGTGACCTTCTGAACCAAGAAGTGAGCTAAACAGAGAGAAAGAAACCCAACACTTTTGATGAACTTGAGTGCTGAATGCAAAGCAAACACAACTGCTGCTAACACAGCTCACTGCAATGTGCCCAGGGAATGTTAAAACCTACTCAAGTTGGAAAATGCAGTTTACTTACTCAGCAATGCTGGGGCACAGCTATTGGGAATTCTTTATGGAAAACCTGGTGTAACCTTTATCAGAGCAAAAGACTGCACAACTCTCAGTGTGCCCCTTCCAGGTTTGCTCCAGTATTAGGATTCTCTTTTTGCACATAAACTTCATGTTATTCCACCTATTTTACTGAAAATCCATTTGAAACATTGTCCTGAGAGCATCTGCAGCAGGCTGCATGTCCAGACTACATAATCTTAGTTAAAGGTACAGAATGGTGCTAACCTATAGCAGGGTCTGGGTAAGGCAGCTCCTTGGGGCAACTGTAGTAGGCCTCCAGAGTGAAGGGCTCCTTCCTGTAGAAAGTGAGGACCTTGGAAAAGGGAGCAGGGTGGTTCTTGGGGAACACCTCACAGTCACTGCAAGAGAAAATACAGTCTGTGTTCAGTATGACAACACAGCTGGTAGGGAAACAAAACATTTCCAGAAAAGCTTCCTTAAGAAGTGACAAGACTGTCCTGATGTTTCAGGTTAAGTAACACCAACAGCCATGCAGGAAGTGCCAAACTGCCACTCAGCCTTGGTTTTGTTTATCATCATCATTAACTTCAAAATATCAAACCCAGAAGTGTTAAGTGGGCATTTAACCCTGGAAATACCCTGTTCTAAGGGTATTTACTGATGTTTGTTATTTACCCTAACCATCACCAGTCATTTTAAGCTGTAACATGCAAGCAGATTGTACTGGTTTTACCTTAGGCCTTCCTCTGCTGGCGAATTCCATCGCAAGGAGATGGGATATGGTATCAAATCTGTGATAGAAAACTCTCTCACTTTGAAAGCCGGGGACAAAATTGCACACTGCAAGAGCACAAAAGCCACATTACACATTCAGACTTTACGTGAACAAGCCTTTCATTCAGCAAGCAGCTATTGATGCTGCCTAATATTCTCAGAGCTAAAACAAATACAATTTTTTACCTGCAGTGCACAGCCTCGTGCCACAGCCTCATCTGCATTCAGGGTTGTACTGACTTCTTTGCCAAAAAATTTACTAATCTTCTCTTTTACAGCAGGAATTCTTGTGGTACCACCAACTATCTCTACTGCATAAATATCTTCCTTCCTCAACTCTAGAAAAGAGTCAGACAACAGATTAAATGTTTTTCCTTCACATGAATACATCGACATCACAAAACACAAGTTTTAACAGACCAACTTTAGGCTAAGTTTCTAAGCAGTAAAAATTTCAGCTCTTTGAGTGAGAAAATTTTTTAATCTTGTAACTCCTAAGCAAGAAATTGTTGTTTGTGGTAAACCCTTGTGCCCAACATGCAAAGGAAGCCTGCATTCTGGCTGGCTGCTGTGTGCATGCAGAGCACCTCCTCCATCCCCCCCCACTTACTGGCTTGGTCCAGGACGCTGCGAAGGGGCGGCTCCACTCTTGCCAGGAGTCCTTCACACATCTCTAAAAATTTGCTTCTGTTGGAAGAAGCCATAAACAAAGCTCTAGCAACACAAGCAACATTGCAAACAACAGGATGCTGAAACTCAAGGAATGCCACTTTCACTGTGTACTGCAGTTCTCTCCCCCAGTCCTAGCTTTATACTTTACTATATTCTCCCAGACAAAACCTGGTTCCAATAACCCTGGCATCCTTGCAACATTCCCAGCCCTCCCTCCTAACTCCTGAACAGGCTCCAAACATTTTCATTTCCACCAGTGTTCCTGTACATGTTGTTCTTTGATTTCTCATCTCCCTGCAGTCCTCAGAGCTGACACTTCATACCAAGTTTTTAAGTGTCTGAAGGGGACTCTATGAATCCCCTCGTAGAGGAGCCAAGGTTACCTGTTCATGGTTCCTGACACATCTATATCATTCATGAAGCACTCTATGTTCATGGGCAGGTCAGAGGCATTGGCACTCATCAGCTTCTTCAGCCTCTCACACTCCTGGTACAGCCTCAGCAGCGCTCGGATCTTGGACTTGATGTCAAGTTTGTATTTCTTCCCAAACTCCTCACAAAAGTATTCCACCAACACCTCATCAAACTTCCTGCCTCCAAGGGTTGTATCGAAGGCTGTAGCAAGAACCTTAAAGGAAGGGAACCCTTCAGTTACAATACAATGTGCCATTACCCAATGAAAGCAATTAGCAGTAACATCACAGCAGTGCTTTGTTTCAAATACAGCTCAACTTTAAGTCAAAGAAATCAGGCCCTCCTGGAATGAGGTGGCAAGTGCTTTAAAAGGAATTCAGGGAGATAGGGCAGGACTTAGCAACACAATCTGTTCCATAGCTTGTGCTGGGAGCAGATCTCTGTTTCCAAATTCTGCTTAGCCACTGCCAGTTTGAGTCATATCCCAGTTTAATATTTGATGCCTCCTAAGGGTGGAACATGTTTACACCAAGCTAAAAATAAAACAAGAAGAAAATAAATGATATTAACTCTTAAACAGGTGCTCCTTTTTGATGAAGGAATTATCTGCAAAGAACACCTGTAGCCCACCCACCTCAGCTCATTCTGCTTTGTAAACACAGAAGGAGTTTATGTTTTTTAGGAACAGAAATCATTACCCAATATCCCAGATGGCTTTGGCCTCTACACTGTCTAAGAGCCCTGCGCCCTGGACCCCAAAGCATCCCTTCCACAGTGCCATGGCTTGCAAATTTAAAAAACAAATCTCAGAGAAACACAAAGGTTACATTTCTTCACTAAATAAAACTATGAGAAATGAATGTTGTCAGAACATTTCTCTGCATTTCATTACTTCATGCTTTAAATCTTGCACCTGTTTCTCCAGCCAATCATGAGAAAGGTATTTTAACTGCCAAGTCCTGATTGCAATAATAAATAATAATAAAAAAGTTCTGTAAGAAATGCTAATAGCTGCTGGCAAACAGCAGTGCTTTGGCAGTGCACACTCAGAAGTACAACACTGTCATCTGCTGAGCTTCCACTGGCAGCTTAAAGCAATCAGGAATGTTTCCTCTCTTTACATGAGCACCACAGTGAGGGTTCAGAAACAATGTCTGTCACTTACACCACTGCAGGAATTCCTGCTTTAACACCAGATCTCATGACTGAACTGGAGTATTTTTTTGAAAGCAACACAGTCAGATATGATAATTTCTGAATAAACCATTTAATCTAGGTTTTTTATTCTTTGCCAGAATCTGCTGATTAAGACGTGTTTGCTTGCTCCACACAGTGCTCAAAAGCTCTCTAGCTCCCCGCCCTATTTTTTGCTCCAAGGTGCAAATTTAAGAACATGAACTGAGCTGTGGGGATGCCCCATTGTGAAGCCAGGCAGGCTTGCCTGCCACAGTCCATAGACGTGCTGATGAATGTTCTAGAAATAATTAAAATAGATATGCAACAGCTTGCTCACTTTCAGTTTGCCTTTGTTGAATGCACAAACAGAAACTTGATATGCAGAATGCCCCATGTCCACAAAAACAACGTTCCGTGGCTTTTCTTCTAAGGCAGGCAGGTCTTGCTTATAGATCCCATATGCAAGGGCAACTACAGAAATAAAAGTATAGTTAGGACATAGAGGTTTGCAATTATCAAGAAATTAGTGGTAATTAGGAATCAGCATTAGCATTTCATTGTGCTTCTCAGGCTACAGACACTGAATAAACAAAATTCCCAATGCTAAAGAAACACAGAAGAACATTAAACAGCACCAGTCCCTCCCTCAGCTGCACTAAAACAGATATTCACTAGATATCTATGCCTTTGTATAGCAATGAAAAAACAGAATTTAAGAAACTTACTTATTAACTCAATTTCAATTCTATTTCAAGTGTATAAAACCAGCTGTAATTCCAGAAAGCAAGGCTCACTGGCAGATTAAAAGCCCTTTGATGTAGCAAAACTGCAACGCTGAGTGAGGAAGAGGAAGGAATTACCTGCAGTTGTTTCATTGATTAGTTTCAGACAGTTGAGACCAGCAATCTGGGTAGCATCCATCACAGATCTCCTTTCTGCATCTGTGTAGAAACAAGGAACCTGCAAGGAGGTCAGAGAGCCAATATTAACATTTACAGGAGCCACCTTCAGGAAACAGTTACAAGGGTAAACAGTGAGCTCCTGGAGCACAGCTGAGGCCTCCTTCAAATGCAGGGCTCATTTCAGTTGCAAGAGAGAAAAAGCAAAAACAATTAAGAAATTTACATAAAGACAAAAGTTCCTTTTTCCATTCCATATCACAAGCCACCCATTTTTGGAGCACATCATCAGAAACAGGTATCAAATATTATTGATGCTGCCAATTAGCAGCAATTTAAGACCATGAATGACATAAGTCTAGTTTCCAAGAGGTGTAAAACTCAGTTTAAACGTTCAAGTTTACTGGCCAATTCAATCAGATTAAATGTAATGCTGCAGCCATTCCAGCTCAGACAATAACTAAGTTACCTAAGTGTATTGTGGTGGATTCCATACTTACAGAAACAACACAATCAACCACAGGCTTCTTAAGCGCATTCTCAGCGGTCTCCTTCAATTTGGTCAGAAGCATTCCTGTCACCTGTTCAATTGTAAAGTTTCTTTCTTCTTCCATATACATGGCCTTCAAATAAAAATTGTGCACACTCATTACACTGCAGTGGAACCCATGCATCATCCCCATTATCAGCCCTTTATTCCCTTCTCTGTTAAGGCTTTCCATTCAAAAGAGAACACAAACTATAGCGAGCAGATTCAAAACAGGGAACTAAAAGGAAACTTTATCAGTTTCCTCCTCTGGCTCTTTCTCAAACATGCCAGACTTACCTTGATGCCAGTTGAGCCTGTTGGCAGCTGGACAAGTTCATAGGCAAGGCTTGCTTTTTCAGCTTGAACAAAGGGATCTGAGAATGCACGACCATGAAATCTTTTAAAACTTTGTACTGTATTCTTTGCATTTGAAATAACCTAGAGGAAAAGAAATCTTTAATACAACGTGGCAGGGGAACATCTGTATTTCAAACAGAAGACAGAGTTTTGTTCTCATGCTTCTCCTGCCAGAGTACTTTTGTCATTTGTATCCTAACAGTATCTGGGCAGGTGCTGGGAGGCAACTTCACTCTGGTTGCTCAGGGAACCTACAGGAATTTGAGATGGAAAACAAAATGTACACTAAAAACTGAGCCAAGTCTATAAAATATTGATTACAACAGCACTCAAATTTCATAGTGTACGTGTAGGAAACTCTTCAGAACTGTTAGCAAAACTTCTCTCCCACTTACCTGTTCTCTACCCCCTACCTTTCTACAATCAGTGATTGCCCAAACATAACAAGCACATGGATGTAAACTCCAGCTCAGGTTCATCACATGCACATGACACTCAACACACAGATACTCTCACAAAACAGCTCAAGGACCCGCTCACAAAGCTTTAAAAGGTCAGGAGGTCCCCTAAGATGATACTGTCACCTTGATTGAAGTGACAAAAGGTAGACTGACTTTCATGACCAGCAGAGATCAGCACAGAAAAGTGAAAGCCCATCCCAGCTGGCTTCACGCAGCACAAGTGAAGGGAATTGTGTCACTGACAGCAGAGCAGGCACACACTGAAACCACAGGCACTGAGAGCAGACACTGTTCCACAGAGCATTACCTGGCAGGGGGCTCAGGCAGCTGGCTATTCCTAAGTAACTTGGGCTGGATGTTCTCTAAGTTTAGTCTGTGCAGGACACACTCATCTCTACAGGGCTCTGCACCAATGGATTTCGTTAAGCTAAGCAGACACTCAATTCCAGAAAAAACAGCTGTGTTTGGTTCTAGTACAGTTGTGCTGTTCTTGAATAACATGGCTGTGTCCAGGGATTTCTGTATTTTAGATAAAGAATCTTCATGCATCTCTAGGCTTTATAGGCTAAGAAAAGCCAACTGTTTGACTAGTCACCTCCTGCACAATACTTCAAAAAAATAAATCATCTTTTATAGGGGTTACTTACACAGCAACATAAAATCTGATCCAGCAGGACCCAAATACCATGAGTAGGACAAATCAGCTTAATTTCTTCTCATTCCTTAAATCACATTTACCTGCCTACAGCAACAGAAACTCAGACTATGGGCAAGAACACCCAAGAGAGATATTTAGGTTGTAACTGAGCCACAAAGTCAAGAAAGATCTGTCTATTTACACTCAAATGTGCCCCCTTTCTGCCTAAATCATGCACTGAATGGAATTCTATAGAACAGAGTAATGTAATTAAAAGCTATCATAAAGGACAGGAACTGGAACAAGCTAGGGCAGGGTGAAGTACCACTGCTTAACTTCAGAATTTACGTTCCAAACTTGAAAAAAATAATTAGCAGTTACAAGAATTCCTTGAGAGGCACAGCTTTATTTTGTACAATTCATTATGTGCAAGGATCAACCCTCAGATTTCTCTGCCAGATGACAAAGCAGCAGCCCATGGTGAGCAGCAGAGGGCAGCTGAGGAGACATGGGGGCAGCAGCTCAGGGACATCTGTTAGTGCAGTGCCACTCCCTGCTGCTCTGGAGCTGCTCCACCCAACCACACTCACCTGGCTCTTGGCTGCAGCACCAATGGAGCGGTTCTTGGGCCCAAAGGATATACAGGCTCTGCAAGGAAAAGAGGATTCAGTCAGTGACTCCACAGCTGCACATCTTTGGGGTAAAAAGTACTGATAATGCCTGGAAGATCACTGTAATTAGTATGATTAGGTCCATTAAAAAAGTTGGTCACTCGCTGCAATGTGTGTGTGTGACATTCTGTGAATTCTGGGAAAAGCAGGCACTATAACTGCATTTAAACAGCAACAGTGCTCCCTGCAGAACAGCACTAACCCCAAACTCACCCATGCTCCTGCAAGTTCATCCAAGCCCTGCCCAGGCAGCCTTATCTCAGGGACTGCCCGTGGATGTGCTGCACTCAGAGAAAAGCTGGGTGCCATTAACATGGAAACGTTCGACTGCTCAGCAGACAAACACGGGGTCACTCAAGGAAATGGTTCCTACACGTCTGCAGCACATGCTAACTAAGCTTTCCAGTTTTAAGGCAAACCCTTTCAGGGCAGGAAGAAACTACCTGCAGAGAAAGATCGGTCTTTCAGAGTTTCATCTGTACCCACTGAAATAACACAGAGCACAAAAAGAGAAATTATGTTTTACTCCCCCTGCTTTGTGACAGCCTGCAGTTCTGAATGGAGAAATTCTCCTTTTCTGAGAAATTCCTTGGCCGATTAAGCCTCTTGATTTACATATTTAACAAACTGTAGGAGCCCCAGCAAAACAAAATCCAGCCTCTAATCCAAGCTGCTCATGCCACTGGGGTAAACTTGGTGGGGGGAACCCTGCCATTAGGCAAGCAGATCTTTACTGCTCACACAACATACCAAAAGTCTAATTAAGCTGCTCTCCATGCAGCAGATTAAGAATCTGCTTTAGAGCAGGGTGATGCCATAGGGCTGCCACAGGAAACATTCCAGCTCAGCCTGAGGTTTGGAATTGGGTGTTCCAAGCAGAAACTGTCAAAACCAGACCTGAAGGATGGGGTGACAGAAACTGCACTGGGTTTGTATCTTCTTCCAATTATTAACAACTTCACAAATGCAACAAGGCCTACTCTAAAGTATGTGCTGCAACAGAATTAACATTCCTGAATAAATCTGCAGTTGTTTGAAACAACTTTCCACGAGATAAGTTAAAACCAAAAGGTACATTTGTGCTTTGCAGACCCTCAGACGCACACCAGGGGAACAGGAGGTAAAAAAAATCTAAAGAGCCCAGAACAGGGAGCTGGTTATTAATTTACTCTGGTCTCCTGAAAGGAATTAAGGCATTAATTTTTTGGCAGGGACCCAGCACAGAGATGAGTGAAACAAGGAAGGAAGGAGAGAAGGAAGAATTTTCAATGAGTCTCCTTCCCCAATCAGTTCACAAGAACCAGTAAACTCATGAAATACAAATTACACTATTACACAATTTCTGGAAGCTGAATAACTGACCAGTGCATTTTAAGTAGAAACATTGAGTGGAGGTTATCAGAGGACTAATGAAACAACTTCAGAAAGTTAAAATCTCTGCTCCACGTACCTGGAAGCACCTCCTGACCCTCCCAGCACTGCCACTTCCTGGGAAGTTCCCTTGTCCCTGCCAGTTCATGTGCTGTGCACTGATCACCAGCACCAGGTCAATCACAATGATCTCATTTAACTCAAGGCCCTTCATCCCCATAGAAACAATTAATTAATTTTCCTCTCAGATTCCACTACCTTTCTCTCTACCACTTTTCCATGTCCAAAGACAAACACAGTTTGCACAGCTTTGGGATGTACAAGTTCAAATTTTACAGCATTCCAGAAGAATGCAAGGAGCAGAGCTGAAAGCAGATTCTGTGGGAGTGTCATCTGTGCCACTGAACTCAGTCCAATGCACTCGGTGGGGTTTATTTTAATACTACAAATTATTACAGCAACACCTACAAACCCCAGTGTTTAACCCTGACCAGGAGCCAGTGCCTGAGGAAACCTTCACAACACCTTGCATGACTTCCTCACTCTAACAACTGCTCAGCACTGACTTTTTGAACCAAGCCTCTGATTCCAAGTCACTTAAAAACCATGCTGAAATTCTTTTAATAGAAGGGTCTGCTGGCAGAATAGTTTTCTGCATTCCCTCAGAACAGTACCTGGAGATTAAGTCCTGTTAAAAACCTCTCATTTTCATTATGACAATTTCTTCCAATTTCACTTCAGGCTCCCATAACTGAATTATTTCCCAAGAGATGCACTGTGTCAGATATTTTATTTAGCTCATCTCCTTCAACAAGGGAGATTTCTGCTCACATCTCAAATATATAGATATATTTATCAGCAGAACTTCAACTCCCTGAGGGCCAAATACCTACAGCAATTAGAGCACAGCTCTGATATTCTCTACATTCAGTATTTTCCCAGTACATTTAACCTTTAAACTTCCAGTTTACTGAGAACACTTAAGAGATCTCCAGATACTCAAGCATGCATGCTGAATTCAAAATTTCCTCCTCCATTTATTCATTGCTTAGAGACAGGAGCAAGCAAACAGTGATGTATTGTCTAACGAGAAGCAAGGTCACTCTGGCCTTTCTGAGGTGATGAGAGGGATCTAAAGAACCCCAAACATCAAAGATTATACAATTGTCTCACTGAGTTAGCTACTGCAGGATCTGCTTAAATAAAGCCATACTGCAACGCAGGGGAAGCTCCAAAAACACGTTTAGAACAGCTTTCCCCATAGCTCCTCTCCAGGTCTGATGCCCAATTCTTGACTCAAATTCTTTTTCCACTTTCATTTTGCAACTCATTCATAGAGTTTTATCCCAGTCCTCTCCCTCCTTCTCAGGAAGTTCCTTAATTAATGGAGGCAATGCACCCTCCTGTTGAGAATGTGCTAGGAAGGATCATTACCCGAGCAGGGCTAGAATGTACTGATCACATTGTATCATGGAATCATGGACTGATTTGGGTTGGGAAAGACCTTAAAGCTCATCTAGTGCCACCCCAGCCATGGCAGGGACACCCCCACTGTCCCAGGCTGCTCCAGCCCCAATGTCCAGCCTGGCCTCGGGCACTGCCAGGGATCCAGGGGAGCCACAGCTGCTCTGGGCACCTGTGCCAGCCCTGCCCACCCTCACAGGGAACAGTTCCTGCCCAATATCCAATCCAAACCCCCTCTCTGTCAGTTTTGAAGGCATTCCCCTCGTTCTGGCCCTGCAGGCTGCTGAGCAGCTTTCCAAACTCTGAGCCCAGGACAAACCATGGGGCTCACACCGAGCCCGGCCCCAGCTCAGCCCAGCCCTCCCCAGGCCCGCAGGGCAGCGACAGCCGTGCTACCAGAGCACGGCCTGTGAACACACAGGGAATTGAGGTCTGGCACTTCCAGCAGCCGGGGATGCTTTTCTCTACACTCACAGCCCCCGTCCTTCCAACGCCAAGAGCACAGCCCCGCCTCGGGGGGACAAACCGGCCGTACCGCACCCGGAGCTGGGGGAGCCGGGGCTGCTCCGCCGGGAAATGAGGAGGCTGTGCGGAACCTCCGAGCGTCTGAGGGGCTACAAGGAAACCGGAGAGGGGCTCTGCACCAGGAACTGGACTGACAGCACAAGGGGGAACGCCTCCAGACTGAAAGGGAAATTTAAGTTAGATACAGAGTAGAAATTCTTCCCTGTGAGGATGAGAAGGCACCGGCACAGACTGCCCACAGAATCTGTGGCTGCCCCATCCCTAGAAGTGTTCGAGGCCAGGCTAGACGGGGTTTGCCGCAACCTGGGAGAGCGGCAGGTGTCCCGGCCCATGGCAGAACTGGATGAGCTTTAAGGTCCCTTCCAACCCCTTAACATCCTGGAATTCTGTGATTCTACAAAAGGCAGCTGAGCGGGTCTCCCGAAGCCCCCTCCGTGTCTGCCGCCCTTCACCGCTTCTCTTTAACCACTTTACACCTCCGCTCCTCCAGGTCCCGCCGCTTCCCTCCCTCCCGGCCCCGCCACGCCGGGCCCCGCGGGCGCTTTGCCGCCGCCTCAGCGCGGCTCCGGGGCTCACTCACGGCGTGCTGCGATCGCTGTACTCGTTGGCGACCGTCTCGATGCCGCCGGCGCGGGCCACGGCCACGTAGCAGCTCTGGAAGCCCAGGTCGATGCCCACCACGGACATGGCGGCGGCGCTGAGGGGGAGCGCGGCACCGGCAATTCTCGAAAGATCCCGTCGGGCCGCGGCCGCGCCGGCGCCGAGGGGACCGAGATCTCGCGAGAGCGCGGCGCGCGCTGAGGGCGGGAGCGCCCCAGCCTCGGCCCTGCCCCACAGTGATTTATTTATTTCCTGCCGAGCTCCGCGGAATGGCGGAAAGAGGCGATAACGCCCCATCTCGGCGGCAGTGCCAAGGTCGCTGAGTTACTGCCCTCAGGCCGGGGCGGCCGGTGCCACAGAAAAGCCATTCAGTGAAACTTTCTCCTTGCCCGGGATGTCACACCTCAGGGTGACAGGTGTGCTGGATGGCAACAGTATACACACCGCGAGACTTAATGATAATAAAAACACAGTTTGGCAGAAAAGGACTTAAACGCCTCCTCAGATTTTTTCTTTGGTGATTCAGACCTCCCTGGCAGTGCCCAAGGCTGGGCTGGATGTGTTTGGAGCAGCCTGGGCAGGGGAAGGTGTCCCTGCCATGGCAGGGCTGGAGGGGATGAGATTTCAGGATTGGGATGGGATTTAAGGTCCTTTCAACCCAATCCGGTCTGAAATTCGATATTCTGATTCACAGCAGAAAGTCCTAGGCTGGTTTTGATGATCCCAGGTTAAAAATTCATGGTGTCATAATTTGAGATTGCATTAAAGGATAATTTTATACCCGCTGTGCTCCCAATAAAATTCAGCATATGATTGCTCTATGTCCAGTAGGATTTACAGTACACTTGGTCTATAATCATCACAGAATATTTTAATATCATTATATCTCACTGGGGCCCTCTTGCTGCAGTTTGGATGAGTACAGACACACTGTGTTTTCCAGGGCAGTGTTTCGCCACCAAGTGCTTTGTGGGCGTGTGGGAGAAAAGTCCTTTTAAGGATCAGAAATTCCTAAAGAGCTAAACAAATTTAAAAAAAAAAAAAAATCCCTAGGAGTTCCTGGGGCATTCCATGGTCCCAGCAGTGGAGGTGGACACTGGAGCTGCTCCCCTGCAGCGTGCCAAGGAAGCATTTTGGGATGAAAGCATAAGAGATTGGATCCATCCTAACAAAACCTAATCCTGATACTTACGAGTTTTGTGAAACTGAATGTTTAGGAATATTTTTAATTTCACAATGAAGCCCATGTGGCAGTGCAGTGTGTCACAAACAGCAAGTTCTGGCTGCTCCTTGTTTGAGTGACAGAGAAACTCCACAGTGCAGCAAGGACACCTGCCCAGAGCCACTGTCTGGCTGGGGAACTGCACCACGGTGCTAATGACAGAATACTAATGAAGTGTTTGACCTCAGATGTCCTTGAGGAACAGCCCTGGTTGCTGCTCCAGCTGCTTTTTGTGTTTTTTACTTGGCTTTTCCAAAGAGAGCCAGGGAGTGGAGCCTGGCCTCAGAGGGGATGGGAGCACCTGGGGTGACCCTGGGCTGGCACTGGTCCTGCCAGCCCCAGCAGACAGTCCTGGGCACACTCTGTGTTCTCAGTGTCCACCTTAAGTTTGAGCTTCTGTATTTCCAGACTCTGCCCTGCATTAGGATATAACTCTGAACTCCATAAAGTGTAACAAGTTCTCCCCCCAGCTCAGTCACACAAAACAATCCTTGTCCAGCCCCAGAACCAAGGACACACTGCAGCTTCAGCCCCAAAAAGTGCAAACAGAGAGAATTGAGGAGAGAGTCTGGGAGGGTGGGACTGCAGAACCTGGAGCTGGGGTTGGACAATGAACCCAAAATGGGAGTGGACCCAAACTGATAAAAGTGTGAAACTCCTGACCTGGGTCCATCCTGGGTGTAACCTCAGCCAGGCTCTTGCACTGCCCAAGGTGAATCCTTTGAAGAGTTTTAATAAATCCCTGCTTTATTCCTTTAATTCTGTCCAACCTCTCCTGTGCTTCATTCACTGCTTGACTCGCTCTGGGCCATGGGCACTGCTGATCCCAGCCTGCAGCCCCCAGGCATTCCCAAAACTCACTCACATATAAATCCTTGCCTGGCACATCCAACACTCTCCTTTTCCTGTGATCTGCATAGGAAACGGATTTCTGATTTCACTGAAACCCACCAGCACTGTGTGTCCCAGTGTCCTCCCAGAAGCTCCAGCCTCAGTTTACAGCTCATTGCAATTCCAGTTCAGTCTCGGAATTCATTAACGCCAGCCAAACACAACCACGAATGGGCTTAAAATAATCCCTGGCTGCAATCTGTGACCGGCTCTTCCTTGGGCTGCTGGAAATAGCCCTCACACATCGCCTCACGTAAGGTTCACCGGGCTATTCTGGGATATTCCGATAGGAAAGGGCTTTGTGATCCCCTCTGCTGAGGGATCTGGCAATCACACCACAGCTCTGCAAAACCCCACCTGCCTGTGCTGCCCAAGTCACCCAGGCTGGAGGACTCAATCTCTATGATCCTGGAGGACTAATTCTCTATGATCCTGGAGGACTCAGTCTCTATGGTCCTGGAGGACTAGCTCTCTATGGTCCTGGAGGACTTCCTCTCTATGGTCCTGGAGGACTTCCTCTCTATGGTTCTGGAGGACTCAATCTCTATGGTCCAGGAGGACTAATTCTCTATGACCCTGGAGGACTCGCTCTCTATGATCCTGGAGGACTCAATCTCTATGGTCCTGGAGCTATGGCTTTGGAGGACTTAGTCTCTATGACCCAGGAGGACTCAGTCTCTATGACCCTGGAGGACTCACTCTCGATTATTCTGGAGGACTCACTACGATCCTGGAGGTCTCTCCCTACTGTCCTGGAGAACTCTCTCTCTCTATGGCGGCCGCACCTTGCCCATAGGCCGCACATCCCAGCATGCCCCGCAACAGCCACTAGTCCCGCCATTCTCCGCAGTAGCCTCACTTCCGGCCCCGGCGTTAAGATGGCGACGCCCATGCACCGGCTGATTGCCCGCAGACAGGCGTAAGTGGGCCCGGGGGGCGGCGCTGGGCGGGCACGGGCTGAGGAGCGGCGGGCGCTGGTGACCCCGCGGCGCCTGGCGTTTTCCCGGCGCTCTGAGGCCTCCACGCCGTTGCGCTGTGTCCCCGCCCCAAAACACGGCTGGGGCGAAGCGATGGCGCCCTCGGGTGTCCCGTGCGCGGCCGGGGCTTGGACTCGAGGGTGGCGGCGCGGCCTCGGCCGCTCGGGGCGGCCGTGCCGAGGCTGAGGGAGCTGCCGGCCTCTGGCGCTCGGCGCTGCCGCTGGGAGCGGGCCCGGGGAGCGGGAGGAGCTCTCGGGGTCACTTCCCCTCCTCTCGCCGCAGTCCCGACAGTTCACAGGTGAAAAGTTCAGGTTCACGTTACTGTGAGAAGTTTGCGGAGCTGTCGAAAAGGCAAAGAAAAGCCGAGCGAGCGGCTCCTGCTCAGCCGGGGATGTTGCAATCGAGTAATTCCCTCAGCACCGAAGGATTGCAGAACCCCGAGAAGAAAAACCCACATTTGTGCTTGTTTGTGAATGCAGCAAATGTGCCCCACTCCCGTGAAGTGCTGGCGTTGGTTTTTCAGCTCTTTGTTGGTTTGGGTGTTTATTTTTTTCTTAAATAATTTATTTCTCTTGTTTCAATTTTTGGACCATGGGGTTTTGCCCCATCACAATGTGCAGGATGTGGTCACGAACTTCTTTGTGATTTAGTAATAATTTCTATTTTCCAGTGGAAGGTAATTTGGGGATTACAAAGTACTCCTGGAATGTTTGTTTTTTTGAGTTGCTGTTTTATTTGGGCTAAGGACTCGAATTTTAGATTTGCCAACACTGAGTTATGGGAGACAAACACTGGTTTTGGGAGTTGTAACTGCTGTGGCAAGGAGACAAAGGCACAGCCAACCCCTCTGAGCAGTTGGGTTCTGTTCATTCCCAGAAATTCTGATTCCTGCCCAAGTTCATTGTGCTGGGAGTTTCATCAGTTTTTTGTGCTGAGTATTTCTAAGGCTTGAGGATGAGGCCAAGTGCTCTGCATTGAAAAAGTGATGAATGTTCAGCAAAAGATTCCCTTCAGGAACTGGCACCAAAAGTGGTGGCTGCAGCTGAGGCAGAAGCAATTCACAGCTTGGCTGGAAGAGGGGAGAATGTTCACTGCTGCTCTGTCACTTCATCCTCACCCACGGATCTGGGAGCAGCCAGGCTGCAATTTCAGACACCTTACATGGGCTGGCCTTGAAAAACTCATGTTTTGGTGCTTGGAACAAAAACTGAAGGTGGCAGGAAGGGACAGCAGTGGCAGGGAACTGCAGTGGCACAGCCCTGAGCTCAGGACTAATTTTGGTTGTGACCTTGAGCAGTCCCTGGGCTATGAGTTCCCTTGTTTGTAAAGGAGGAGAGGAGGCAAAACAGCTTTGCAGGGCTTCAGAAGAGCAGCTTAAGAGCTCCAGCATGAAAATAGGAGAGTTTTCCCTTCCCTGATGGCTGGAAATGGCCAGAGTGAGAACTGAGATTGAGTGTGAGCTCTCCCTGCTGCTGCAGATGTTTGGGGAGGTCTGGCTCCATTCAACTGCTCAGAATTTGGGAATCTGATTGTCCCAAAGATAAACCTTGGGCCAGGCTTTAGCAGCTGCTGGCTGTAGCTTATTTGGATTTACTGGGAGCCTCTCAGAGAGTCCTGGGCTGTGGGTGAGGATTGGGCAGTTTGGGACTTGGGTGTTTCATTTCAGGAACTGGAAATGAAGCTGCTGCTCTTTGTTCTAAAAGAGAATTTCAGTGATTGCTCTGAAGCCAGAACCACCTGCAGCTGTTGGGTAGCAGCAAATTGAGCAGTGTGATTGTCCCCATGTGAAAGTGCTTTAATAAATGGTGATCTGTTTGCCTGAATTTTGTATCTGCTTGGTGCTACTGCCCATTCAAAAGACAATCTGAAGCACCTGGGTACATCTGGTTGAATCATAGCTTGGTTAAAGCTGCATGATAAAAACTGGATATTTTTTCACTGGGTAGAACAGACCTGGAATGAGTTACTTAAGCAATTTCTGCATTTTTCTAGGGAGGCAAACAAGCAGCATGTGAGGTGTCAGAAGTGTTTAGAGTTTGGCCACTGGACATATGAATGTAAAGGGAAGAGGAAATACCTGCACAGGCCTTCCAGGACAGCTCAGCTGGCCAAAATCCTTAAGGAGAAGGAAAAGCAGCTCCTGCTGCAACAGAGGTAAGAGTGGCAGGATGAAATGTCTGGTTTATGGTTGAAATAAAATGAAAGAAAAGATGTTGTCCCAGACCATTTTCTGTGATCTTTTCCTCCAGACTGTGGGATGTGTGCTTAATGTAAAGCTGATCTGTGTGCTAGGTGAAATATGTACACTCAGGTCCCAGAGAATTAAAATCAGTATTTTAATTTCATTCACACCTGTTCCTCTGAAATACATTTACATGTTTTGGCCTGTCTGAAACAAAAACCAGCCACTGAGCCAAGGTTAAGTCAGTTGGAGCCTTTTTGGTAGTGAAGTGGTTTCCTGAGTTCCTTGGTTGTTTGATTTCATGTTTCTGTGCTGTCCAGGCAGATGGGTGTGAAAGCTGTAAATGTATTTATAGCCAGTTCTTGCCCCATGTCAGATTTGCTGTTCAGAGCTGCAGTTAAAGCTGGCCCAGCCCTGCTCCTGCTGCTCCCTGGGGTCAGGCAGGTGAAGGAGACTTGGGTTATCAGCTTTACCTCAAGGTGGAGTCAAAACATCTCACTGGACTGCACAGTTATTTCCTCTTGTGACAGCCCAGGGGTTGGAAGGGACAGAGAAACCCAAACAGAGCTCTGCATTCTGATTTCCTTTGCACTTTGCCCTGGGAACACATTTTAATGCTCTCCCCAGGCAGATCCAGAGGCAGCAGAAATGCAGCACCTCCGTTTTCCGTGGAATTCCTGAGTGTCAGCCTTGGTTTTGCCACTCTGCTTGTTTGATTTTTGGGAGCTGGAGAGGGACAGGGTCACTCCCAGTGCCACTCCTTGCACCTGGAATTCCTGAAGGTTTGGCCAGGTGTCCTCAGTCACTGCCACTTGCAGCTCATCCCCTGGGAGAGCATTCCCAGCTTCTGCTGCCTCCTGATGGGACACAGAGGGGAGGGAGCTCAGCCAGGGCTCTTTGGCCTCCTGGGCTGCTCCAGCTCAGCAGCAGCTCTGAGTCACAGGCCTGAAACCCTGCCTGGAGTGGAGACTCATGAGCTTGTGAGGAGAGTGATGTCAAGTGATTGATTTTGAAATTAATTTTGATCTAGTGAGTAATTGTGAAGCAATTAGAGTCATCCAGAGTGGTAGATAGAGCAGGAGTGCTTAGACTCTGACACTTGGCTCCATTTAGAGGCAAAATCTCTTCAGAGACTCAAGATTTTTAGGCTAAGTTTGAGTTTAAGGCTCAGATTATTTCCTTGTTGCTTTTCTGCCCTTTCTCTGATGAATTCTGCAGGTTATCACAAGGATGGTGAATTGGGGCTGAAATTCCTTGTCCCATCCTTGGCCTTGAATCTGAGTGTGGGATCATTTTATGTTTGTGGGAGTTTCAGGACTGGCCAGTCTGGCACAAAAGATTTGGGGCTCTTACAGTGAGGGGCTTGTGCTGAGAAAAATCATCTTGTGGAAGGAAGGCTGAGTAATCCCAGTGGGAGCAATGTTTAATCCTGGTGAATGGGGCTGGAATCCCAGGGTTTATGTAATCATAATAACCATCACCTCCTTAGCTGGGCCAGGAGGGATCCTGTTCCTGTGCTGCCAGTGCTGCTCTTCCAAGGATGAAGCTTTTTCTTCATGGAAAAACAACTTCCTGCCTCACACCTGTGTGGCATTTTTGTGTCTCTGTCTTTGGGAGGTTCTTCCTTGCCTTTGGAGAAGTTGGTTCTCCCCCAGGTCTGCTTTGGAGAGCCTGTGTCAGCACCTGGAAAGAGCCCAGGAATCATTAACCAGAGGGCAAACCCAGCCTGGACAGGTCAATATTTGCCTGTGCCAAGCTCAGCCAGGTGTTTGCAGCAGGAACTCCTTTCCCAGTTGTTCCAGGCTCCCTGTGCCTGCCTGCTGTTGGCCCCACAGTTCTGTTGGCCACTCTGGGGGTGTCAATGAGCCCCTGAGTGCCTGGGCAGGGCTGGGAGCTGAGGGAATGCTCATTGCTGGGGCTGCTGCAGCTCTGAGCCCAGCCCTGAGCTGGGTTTGTGGCTCTGAGGGTGAGAGCAGCAACTCCTGAGTAACTCCTGAGTAACCCACACCTTGCTCACGAGAGGGAGGCGCTCCCTGAGTCAGGTCCTGTCTCCCCAAAGGTGCTTTGGGGTTTAATTCTGCTCTCACCTGGGAATGCCCTGGGTGCCTGCAGAGGGTCTGAGGCCTTAGGAGTGTAAGTATGGATGGGAGGGATTGAATCTGGGTTTCAGTGAATCTTCCCCTTGCCCACTGCAGGACGTGGAAAACTTGTGTGTGATGATAATGTTCTCATGCCTTATGTGTGAAAATAAAAAAAATGGAGAAATCCCACGAAGAACTTTCTTCTGTGGCACCACTAAAACTGCTGTGAGGGGATGAACACCTGGGAATCTGAAGAGATACATAACTGAAAAGCATCAATAGAAATGGATTTTTCCCTTTATTTTTGCACTTGAAAGAAAGGTGAAAGCTACAGGCCAAGTCAAGCTTTTACCCTTGATTTCAATCAATTAATTTATTGCTAAATATAGTTACACACAACTTCTGCATCCTTTTCTCCTGTGCCTTTCACATCCCAGCTGCTGCTGTCCATACAAAATGAGGCAAAGGGGAGAGCAGAGCATAAACAGCACAGAAAATTAGAGCTCATTTGCTGGTTTGGCTCACAGGTGGGTTTTGCTCTGCTTTGCACAGGACTGAGCTGCCCAGTGCCCTTTGAATATTAAACTCAGCCTCAATGTGCTGCTATTTATTTAATTGTCCTATTGCATTAATCAAAGCCATTCTTTTTTTCCCCTTAATTAGTACTGGAGAAAGTGCTGCAGAAAAGAAGACCAAGAAAAAAAGGTATGTGGGGGTTGGTGGGACTGGTCCTGGGCTGTTCCAGCAGGACTTTGGGGAGGGGGTGACAAAAGTCAGCTTTGCAAATAGGTTTTGGTTTTGCTGCTTTGAAGATGTTACCAGCTTTTGTCTAACAGACATCTGGAGAATTTCTGCTCCTCCCTGTTCAAAACCTCTCAACATTTTATTCTCTGTTTTTCTCCCTGCTGATTTTCCACCCTCTGGATGATCTTGCTGTAGTTATAAAAGTCTTCTTATTTCTGCCTCAGAGTCCATCAGGAGTCTCTGAAAAAAGGCTGGAGTGGGGCTCACCTGCCCATCCTGCTCTGACTTCTGCAGTTTCCATTCCCTTCTCCTGCCAGTTCTCCCTCTCTCTCATCTTCATCTAGAGGATGAAATAAAACATCCTAAAAAACCCAATCCCAAAACCAAACAAAACCCCCTTGATCCCAAACTAAACCAAAATCCAGGAAATGACCCTGCCCCTCTCCAAGTCCTGGCTGGAGCCAAGAACTCTTTTGACATTGTTTGTGCTTTACTTTGCATTAATGTTTACTTGGGAATTTGCTTTCTTAGCCAATGGAAAGGAGGAACAGGCAGAACTGTGGCTGTTACACTCCTGGAATCCTGTTGGGAATTTTGCACAGGGAATGTCTGTGCAGTCACAGCCCCAGCATCTCTTCCCCTTCACTGTCACTTCTGAGTCTCAGTCTGATCTAACCCAGTTTTCTGGAGGTGTTTCAAGGCCAGGCCTTTGCTGTGTGTGGCAGGCAGTAAATAAGGCAGAGCAGATCTTTAAAGTGTTCCTTTATTCCAGGCTGTCCTGTGGAATGTGGTTTATTGGAATGCTGGGCTGTCTCAGTGTGTTTCAGCTTTCCCAGAAGTGCCAATTTATTGCTGGGGTTACTCAGGACTGGTGAGATCATGAATTAACTGGTTTTGAGCTGGGCAGCTCAGGCCTATTCCTGCCTCAGCTTCCTCAGACTTTGCTGGCATAATTATTTACAGAGTATTTGAGCTCCAAACCATTGCAAAAGTGGACAGAGCAAAAGGGTTCACGGGGAAGGGAAGTTTGGGCACTTTCTCCTTGAAATTCTAAAACTCTTGTAAATTTGAATTATTCTCCTGCTCTATGCAAGCACAGAATCCTTCAATATAAATTCCTTTCCAGTCAGTGTGCTATTCAGATTTTTACTGTAATATGGGAAGAATTAAATTTCTAAGTTCCAGATTTAAATTTAAACTCTAAAAGTTTGGGTTCTGGCAGGAGGAGCAGGAACCTTTTCCACAGAGTGTGTTTGTTTTGATATAAACACTAATGAGGGAGCTCAGGCCTAACCAGAAGAACAGGCTGAGGCAGAGCCCTGTGACCTCAGGTGACAGAGGCACCTTCCAGCTGCTCCCTGGCCTCAGTGTCCCACCTGGAATTCCCCACAGAGACCCCCTGACACTGAGCACAGGGAAATCTGCCTGGCTCAGGGGCAGGGTTGTGTCCTGCTCCCCTCCTGCTTCCCCAGATTGTGTTTTGTGCTGGAGTTTTAGCTGTCCCCATCTCCATCCTCCAGCCCACGTGTTGCCTCTCCTGAGAACAAGTTCCTGCCTGTTCCCTCTGCCTGCCCCAGCTCTTGCTTCCCTCTGGGAGAGGCAGCTTTTAGTGCAATATCCTGAACTTCTGGGAGTGGGTTTTGGAATAAACCTAAACACTGGATGTCCATGGATTGTTGCCATGGACTCTGTGAAAGGTGATCAGGAAAAGTTCAGGGTTACTCAGGGGATCCTCTGATTCCTGCCCATCTCATGGGACTGCTCAGACTGAAACTACTGCTCCCATCTTTTTTATTTTCCTTGTCTTAATGCTGATTTTTTTTTTTTTTGGCCAGAAAAGTCAGTGTTGAAGCAGCCCTTATGGATTTATCTGTAAGGAACAGTGGTTGTGTCTGCACACAGAGATAGCAGATTACAGATGTATTATAAACACTCCAGTGCTCTGTGGCTTAATCCACACCCACATTTGTCAGCTGACAGGGCTGATATGATGGAAAAAATCTCACACTTTTTATAACCTTAACACAGGCACTTCCTGAGTTGTTACATTTAACCAAACTCTCTGATAAAAAATGCTGCATTAATTTTCTAATGGAAACAAGAATCTGCAGTATCATAATTTACATTTTTGGATGCTCTTTGATTGGCTTTGATGGGAAGGGAGGTGAATCAGTATCTTGTACTTTGGGGAGAGATCTGTGGGAGAAATGAATTGTACTTTCTTGGAATTCATATCACCCCCTTAATCAGAGATGTTGATCTTGAGAACAACAGGCTGCAGGAAGGGCTGAACTTGAAAAAAAAGGTGCAGAGCAAACAGAAATCCTCTTTTCTGTGTTCATCATTCTGTCTTAATCTTGGATTGTTTCCACCCTTCTCCTCCACCTGGAGAACACAAGCATCCTGTGGTGGCAGGTGCTTTGGGCTCTTTTGCCAGGAGTAATCTAAGAACAGTTTTTGCTGGGAACAGCTCTGACCTTGGTGCAATCACTGCTGAAACCTCCCCTGACTCTTGCAGTGGCAGAATTTCAGTGTTGCAGTGGTGAGGCAGGGACTGAGCCTGGCTCATTTTCCCCAGGGCTGGGCCAGTGCAGGGCAGCCAGGCCAGCAGAGCCCCTGTCAGGGCTGGCAATGAGACCCTGGCCAGCTTTTCCTGCCTGCCTCTCTCTGCAGTCCTGCTGCCTTATGTCGTGCCCTGGGGCCACTCTGCCATTGCTCACATGGCCAAAATCCACTCATCCAGGAGTGGAGAAGGGAGGGGAGGGCACAGGAATTCATCTTAGATGGTGTGGCCTGGAAATTTCGATGATGAGGCATGGAAATTTTCAAGGCAAACAATTGCTCTGGATGATTACGACAGAGCAGGGGAACAGTGTGTGTGTGAGAGGGGCTCTGGCAGGGCTGTGCTCAGCTCTTTGTTCCCTCTCAGGTCCAAGAGTGTGACCAGTTCCAGCAGCAGCAGCAGTGACAGCTCAGCCAGTGACTCCTCCTCTGACAGTGAGGACTCCTCTACCTCCTCCTCCTCCTCGGACAGTGACAGTGAGGACAGCAACTCCTCCTCCTCCTCCTCCTCCCCCTCCTCCAGCAGCTCTTCCTCCTCCTCCGACTTCGAGTCAGACTCCAGCTCCTCCTCCAGCAGCAGCAGCAGCAGCAGCACAGACAGCAGCTCTGAGGATGAGCCCCCAAAGAAGAAGAAGAAGAAATAGCTGGGGAGGTGAAGGACTGCTGTGGAGTGAGTGGCACTGCCCTGCCAGGGGGCTGGAGCACACGCCTGCCAAACATTCAGTGGTCAAACATTTCTACTGCTCAGATTTCTAAGTGTTTTGCATAGCTGTTCATAGGACTTGGGAGATATTAAATGGCACGGGAGACTAACAGAGAGAGTATTTTTGTGGTTTATCCTTTTATGAAAGATTTTACTTTTTTAGTTCCCAAAAAAAAAAAAAAAAATCTATCATCAGATTTGTTTATATGAGCTTAAGTCCAGTAACCTGGATGTTTACGTGCTGGAAAGCAAAAGCTTTTTTTTTGTTGCAGATTATGCTGTGCATCATGTGCTGTTCCTCTGTTAATGACAGCTTCACTTCCATTGAGAAAAATCCCCTAAACTGTTCAAAGCAGAAGTTTTACAGTGCTGCTCTGGAGCTCTGGCATTGTTGAACCTGAATGCACAACGTGTCCCACACAGAGTCTCCCATCTGGCTGGTGACAAATGGATTCTGTGCTGCTGAGCTTGTGTTCCAATGGCTTTTCCTGATGCTTCCAGGTCGAGTCTTAACTGCACCATCCAGTTGAGCTGTGTTGATTTGTTACTGATCAATGTAGTGCTTGTCCTGCCCACAGCCCCGGGGCTTTTCCCTCCCCTGTGTCCTTGGCTCTGTGTTGGAGGTGTTTGCTGAGACTCTCAGTGTTGGTGTTGGGAAGCAGCAGCTCAGTGAATCGGGGCTGGTGCTGCTTTAGGAGTTTCATCTTGGTGCCTTTTTTTTTTTTTTTTTTGTAAATTCAGTGTTACCCCAGTGAGACAAGGGCTGGAGTGGGTGTTCTGCACAACTCCATCAATACTCCAATCTGTAATATGGTCAGCAAGAGCAGAGAAGTGATAGCAAACAGAACTGGGCACTTTTCTCTGGATGCTCAGTAAAAGAGACTCCTTGAGATAAAGGTCTCAGAGGAAAGTGTTCCCCCTTGGATGTGTTTCCCAAGGAATGTGTGAAATGCAGGATTGTGTTGGTGGGCACGTGCTGAGTGTCACTCTGCAGGAATTCATTCTTTGCTTGTGGGAATGGCCCTGGAGAAGCAAGGGAGTGCAAAACCTCACAAACCCAGCAAGAGCAGATCCAAACTGCAGAACAGGGATTGCTGGGTGCAGAGTGGGAATGATTTGTTGTTCTGGTGGATCAAAGCAGTTGCCATTAGTATTTTGTTTGGTGATGCAGTCTCCTGAATTTCTTATGTTGGAGTGCCCTTTTTGGGGAGGGGGCATTAGGTTAAATACAGTAACTAAACTATTTTTTATATTTTTATGGGAAAAGTAGTGTGTAGACTTACTTTGGAATAAACTGTACTTATTTAAATGTTTGAAAATACCTATGTTGTGTGTCTGTCTGTGACCACTCCTGTGTTTTCCAGAACACGCTGCAGACTGTAAATAAAACTACCAGAAAGGTGTTTAAGTCTTGTGGAGTGAATGTATCATTTGATGGGAAAGTGAATAAATTATTAAACAATAATTGCTAAGTTGATACTTACTGCAAATATCTAAAATATTTGTGGTGCTTGTGTGCAGGTTTCAGCTGGAGTTGCCCTGGCATTCCCTCACAGAGGGGCAGGATTGCTCCCAAGGAAGTTCTCCAGACAGAAGTCACTCTGTATCCAGATTTATTTATTTATTTATTTATTTATTTTAAGTTTAGTTTCAAATACAATGTTTATATTGGCTTCTTTTTTTTTTTTTCCCTTGCCTTTTCTGGTTACTTTGTCTCTGCATGTTCTTATTTTACAGACTAACCTTCCCCTCCTGTATCTGCCACGACCTCACTTCCTGCTCTCCTGCTGGATTGGGAATTCTATAGAATCCCTGTTAACCAGGAATTGTTCCAGGGACTGCCCCATTTAATCCCTCCCACTCCAGGCAAAGCTGCCACTGCTCATTGGGGGGAAGCAATTGATGCAGCCTGGCAGGAAAACAGCCTCAGGAAAAGCTGTCACCTTTCAAGGAGAAATGCTGGGATCAGAGGGGAGAGCAGGAAAAGGGAGAAACAACCCCGTTTCTGAGTGCAGGCTTTATGAACCCAACCAGCTGCCGCTCGGAAATGGGGTTTGGGTGCTCTGGCTGCAAGTGCATTGGACAGTCTCTGTGGATTAGTGCATTGCTTGCTTTTCTTAGGGAGGAGTCCTTAATAAACAGGAGGTTCTCCAGTGAATGGCTTTGCTTTGTGAAATTCTGTTTGTCCCAGCTGTGCCTCAAACAGCCCCTGGGACAATGGATCCTGCCTGAATGAGGTGCATCTTCACAGCCTCTGTTCCCCCAGCATGTGGGCTGCAAACCTTGACAGCAGAACAGCAGAGAATCCCAGAATGCCAGGATGGTTTGGGTTGGAAGGACCTTAAAGCATCCAGATCCATGGCAAGGACCCTTCCCCTGTCCCAGGCTGCTCCAAGTCCCTCTGACCTGGCCTTGGGCACTGCCAGGGATCCAGGGGCAGCCACAGCGGCCCGGGTGAGCTCTGCCAGGGCCTCAGCGCCTCCCAGCCAGGAATTCCTCCCCGATATCCCTCCTGTGCCTGCCTCCGGCAGGGGAGAGCCATCCCCTGTGTCCTAAACCTCCATCCCTTGGAAATCCCCTCTCTCTCCATCTTTTCCTGCAGCCCTTTCCGGCACTGGGAGGCCACAACTGAGTGACCCCGAGGCTTCTCCTCTCCAGGCCGAGCAGCCCCAGCTCTCCCCGCCTTTCCCGGGAGACGGAGAGGCCCGGGATGAGGCCCGGGATGGGCCCAGCCCTTCTGCGCCGCCAGGGGGCGCTGCACGGCGGGAGCGCTCCCCGCGCGCTGCCCACGTGACTCTCCCGCCGCCCCATGAGGGAGGCGGGGCCGGGCCCAGGCCACGCCCCCACGCGCGCGCGCTCCGTCGGGTCACGTGGTCTCACCGCGCGTCACGTGATCGGGGCGGCGGCGGCGCGCGGGGCCGCCGGGAAGCGCCAGGCGGGACCGGGCCGGGATCGGGACCGGGAGCGGGCCCAGCGCAGCCCCGGCCGAGCCGCGGTCCTGCCCGAGCCCTGCGAGCCGCCAGCCCGGCGCCGGCCCAGCCATGGATCGCCGGGACTCCTACGGAGCGGCTGCCCGCTTGTGAGCCGCCCCCTCCCCGGGCCGGGCCGGGCCCGCCCCGCGCCGCTCGGCGCTCCGTGACTCGCCGGCGGCTCCTCGGGCCTCATCGTTCGCCGGTGGCGGCAGCCAGGAGATGGTCCGGGCCTAGCGGAGCGGCCAGCGCAGGTGAGCGCGGCCGGGCTGGGCCTCTCGCCGGCACCGGGGCAGCGCCGGGGCCGCGTCGCCCCCGCCCCGGCCACTCCCGGGACATCCCGGCCGCTCCCCCGCGGCGGAACCGGCGGGCCCGAGGGCGGCATCGGCCGCTCCAGGCTCATCTCCCGCCGGGAGCCGCGGATTTCCCCGCGCTTCGCCCCGCGGTGACACCCTGCGGAGGGCGGGGGTCCCTCCCCGGGAAACGCAACCCGGGGCATTCCCTGGAGCGGGAATTTGGGGGGCGCTCGGTGCTGGCGGGGCCGCTGCGCTGCCCTCCCCGGTGATGGATTTAATCCTGTTCCGGTAATTGACGTCAGGGCTTTGTTCCTTCCCCTTTGCCCTGCGCGGTTCGGGGCGGGAGCCGCTCCGGGATGGAGCGGGCAGGAGCGGCACGGGCTGCGGGGCTCGGGGCTGCGGGGCCGGGGAGGGGTCCCGGGGCTGCCGCGCTCACGGAATTGGCTTCGGGCAGGTGCTGCCGCAGGTCCAGGGAGGAAAAGTCTGAGTTCCGGACACAATCCCGGCCCCGAGTGAGTGGGTGGCTGTTATGTAAAGCCTCATCCCTGGTGGGGGGTTCTGTTGGACTTTGTGAAAGAGCAGAGACTTAACATTCCTGTACTCTGGGCTGATTTTTTTTTCCATTTTTTTTTTCCTTTTCCAATGAACAAAACAAAGCATAAAAGTGTTGAGATGTGTAACCGAGGTATTGGCGCATTCAGTGCTGTGTCTGTGGTTCTCTTCTGGAGATGAGCAAGTGCTTGACCGAATTTTCGGGGAGAACTGAGTGCTTGTGCCCAGACCTTTGGGCGGATGCTGTACAATGGGCAAGGAGCCTGAAAAGGGGCAGGTGTGGGACCTGCTGTCCCCCCAGCTCATCTCTGGTCTTATTACAGCCTTGCTTGATCATTTTCTCAGGAATTCTGGTGGTTTTAAACATTCACAGTGATGGCAGCCAGGCCCCAACTGCCCCTCAGTGTCCCTTTGTCAGTGTCCCTCTTGGGAACGAGCTGGTTCTGCTCAGGTCTGTGTGTTTATTTGTCACCTGGGCTCCCTTCCAGCTACTGATCTCTCAGGTGGATTTCTAGTTCCTGACATTCCTTTAAAACTACCGAATTCTTCTCTCAGATCCCTGGCAAATGGGGATTTGCAGCCTGGGGGTTATTGCAAAATAGGGTTTAGTGAAGTGCTTTGCAGGAGTGGTTGTGCACCTGATTGGTCATTTCATGGTCTCCTCTAATGAGGGAAACGTGATTAAACTCCCCAAGCTGCTGTTGTGTGTCTGCCTCGAGGTGTGAGACAGGAGGTGTGAGACAGTCCCAGTGTAACTGGGACCTGGGGCAGGTCTTGTTGGTCAGGAACAAAAGGGAAAATTTATCTTTTTGCATTATGAATATCTTGGCTTTATTAATGTAGCAATGTCAGTTTTTGTCATTTGCTGCCGCCTGTCCAGTGTGTTTGCAGCTCTGTGTGAGAGCAGAGTCTCCTGTGTTCAGGGGACAATCCTGGTGTATCCTGAGTGGGGAGGGACCCACAGGATCATCCAGTGCAGCTCCTGGCCCTGCACAGCCCCAAAATCCCACTCCATGCATCCCTGGAGCAGTGTCCAAGCACTCCTGGAGCTCTGGCATTCCCTGGGGAACCTGGACAGTGCCCAGCACCCTCTGGGGGAAGGTGCTTTCCCAAAATCCAACCCAAACCTCCCTGGCCCAGCTCCAGCCCTTCCCTGGGTGCTGTCCCTGTCACTGTCACAGAGATTGGAGCTGCAGACCCCAGTGAGCTCTGACCTCAGGCTCCTCTTCTCCAGCAGAGCAATCCCAGTGCCCTCAGCAGCTTCTTCATGATCCTTCCACACCCTTCCCCATTCCCATGTCCCTTCTTTGGATGCTATCAGCTTTTTGTATTTTTTATATTGTGGCCCAAAAGTGCCCCCAGGACTCCAGTACAGTTTAACATCAATGAATGAAAACAGTGAATTTCAATTCTGATCTCAAAAGCTGTCTCAGGTCCCTGATATTTCTTCTAAACATCTTTGCAGTTCTTATTTTATGACTTTTCTCCTTGTCTCAAACATTGAGTGAGTGAGACTGAGCCCCTGGGGTCAGTTTTTGTGTGAGAAGCCACACAGCAAGCCAGAAAAATAATTCATATTTATGTCTTTAACATTCTTGCCAGTTCTAGTGACCTGAACTTGATAAAACACGATAAAACCCTGGTGAAATATGACTTGGGATTTCTGGGATGTTTTTTTTAAGGAAGCTGGAATGTGCAGATGCTTTTGCATGATTACGACCCAGTTCTTTAATGAGAAGATTCCACACTTCTGTCTGCACAAACCACAGAGTTTGCTTCTTGGGGGTTTTGTAGATAAAGAGCAGCAGCAGCACTGTGTCCTGAGGTGGCAGCTGGCCCATGACAGGGTGGCATTTGCTCCCCAGTGTCACTGTGGCTGCTGGCAGGTGTGTTGTGTGTGCCCTGGTGTTTTCCAGCGTGGGTGCTCCTGTCGGATGTGACTCAGGACGTGTGTGACTGTGCCTTGCTGACTTGAGACTGTGGCTCTTGGTATCTCCTGGTGCCTGGCAGCAGGGACTCTGTGCCCAGGTGCTGCTGGAACTGCTGGCATTGTGTCCCTCTCTGCTTTTCCAGTGCTTAGGACAGGTGCCAAAGCTGTTGCTGGTGCCTCCCTCCCTTCCCTTCCTGCTCATCCTCTTGGTTTAGGAGTTTTGTACTCACCACTGCACTTACTCTTCACTCCAGATCATCAGAAATTTGCAGTGTTGAGGGTGGAAATACTGAGAGTTAAGTCTTGAGAGCTGAGCTAGAAAAGCAGCACCTCTGCCATGGGCAGATTTAGGCACGTGGAGAGAGCTTGAGCAGCTTCCAAGAGGCCACAGCAATGTGCGTGCTGAGCTGGGAGCAATGGGAGTGGCAGTGTCGTGTTTGGAGTCCCCCTATGTGAGGATGTAGGACTAGTCTGGAGTTTTTGGTGACTGGGGTTTCTTTTCTGTGGCAATAATTGTTCCTGGCCACATAATTTCAGTTTGTTACTCACCTGTGGTTTGTTCTGCAGGCCTATTTCCTTTCTCTCATTACTATGGTGTCACAGTTATCTTCAGCAGAGGCTCACAAATAACTAAATTCGAGATTAGGTACCAAAATTCAGTTTAGATTACATCCACAGAAGGAATCCTTCCCTGTAAGGGTGGGCAGGCCCTGGCACAGGGTGCCCAGAGAAGCTGTGGCTGCCCCTGGATCCCTGGCAGTGCCCAAGGCCAGGCTGGACAGGGTTTGGAGCAGCCTGGGACAGTGGAAGGTGTCCCTGCCTGTGACAGAGGTGGCACTGGATGAGCTTTGAGGTCCCTTCCCACCAAGACGCCTGTCCTCCTTCTCCTTCAGTGTCTCCCTCAGAATGTGTACTAAGACCAAAATGAGGTTGGTGTCACCTTCTCTAAACTGGGAGAACAGAACACCCCGAGCTGTGGGGAGATGGAGAGGCTGCAGGATGAGGAGGAAGTGTCTGGAAACGAGTCAAGAAACTTTAACAGATTACATTTAGCTAGAGCAGGGTTAGATGTATGTAAAATATCTTGCTAACTGTGTTAAACTAAGAAAATAAGCAATCAAGTTCATAGAATTGCAAAACTCAAGATGAAAGAACTTGTGTGGCAGTTACTCTTCTCTTGCAGGATGGTTCCTTCTCTGCAGTCACTAATGACTAAGGAGATGCTGTGCAGCTTGTGAAATGACAGGGCTGCTGCCAGTGCTTAGGAAATCCAAGCACAGCCCCTGCTCCTTCCCATCACAGCCTCTCTGAGCACAGTCAGCCCCAGGTGCTGGAGCTCTGCTGTTCTCTGCCCGTGGCTCTCTCTTGCAGGAATCCAGGTTTATTCTCTTTCCAGCTGCTTGCACTGGATGCCTGTGTTCCAGCTGAATTAACACTTCCCAGTTTGGAGTGGTGCTGGTGCTCTCTGAGGTGACCCTGTGCCATGGCCCAGCTCCTTGGGGCTGGGCCAGCCTCGGCCGTGCTGGCCAAAATTCCCTGGAGCTGGAGCTGGAGCTTGTTTGCCTCATGCACTCGTGTCTCATTTGGTGTCTGCCATCTCCCCAACCTCTCAGATTTTTACTGCTTTCCAAGTTTCTTTCTTCAGCTCTGCATTTCAAACCCCTCTTCTCCCTAACTCTGTCCCTAACTCTGTCTTTTCTCCCTGGTGCTTGGAGTTCCTCAGGTTGTCTTGTCTCATGTTTTTACTTGGTTCATTAATTCTTGGTGATGATTGTAAAACCTGGGCTATTAACTGCCAGTAGCACCAGGTACCAGCAGGAAAAAAACCTCCTTGTACTCCATACTGTACAAACTAGAATAAGGGAAGTTCTTGCCCTGAAGTCTTGAACTAATTTTCTTCTGTTAACAGCTCATTAAGAGAGATCTTCCTGCTCATCTTTTTATGGAAAACAACACCTCATGAGGCAGCTCAGAGCCCCTTTTACTGTTTTTGGTTTTTTTTTTTTGCAGTTCATCTTAGTTTTTATTCACATCACAACATTTATTGATAAATTACTTGAACGTGCTGCTTTTGTGTTTTATAATTAAACAAATAGAGTGTACTTTTACTAATGTGCAATCCCGTAGTGCTCATGTTTTCCAGGAGAGGCTGTTTTATCATTCCATATCTCTCCCTGTGGATAGGTGTGCTCCTCTGCAGCCCCACAGCAGTTTCTCACTATTCCCAGTACTGCACTGGGAACATAAAGGGCAGGATAATGGTGTGCTTCTCTTCAGTGTGTTTGTTTCTGAAGGATTGATGTTCCCACATTATTTGCAGTTTCCAAGAGGAGCTTTAAGCTGTTTGTGCTTTGGGCTGGAAACTTCCCTCAGTTTTTCAGCTCATGGAGGGGCAGAAATGAGTCCTGGAATGGTTTTGTTCCTCCTGCAGCTCCTGGGGTGGCTGAGGGTTGGCAGGTGTCACAAAAGGTCTCAAACCAAAGCAGATCCCAAAACTTTTCCAACTCTGTAGCCTTTACTGTGTGTGGTGTTAAAATGAGAGGGCAGCCAGGTTTTGGTGTCACTTTGTCATCTCCTGGAAGTTGGTGCCTCACTGGAGTTGGGTGATACATCACTTTATTGACAGACTTTTTCCAGTTTGAGAAGAAAATAAAGAATGTTTAATTTGCAGAACCAGACACTGGGAAAACATTGTTTGTGATCAGTGACAAGTTAAACTCCTCAGACAGAGGAAACTGTTTCCACTTGTCCTTAGCTGGGATTCTAAGATTTCACGGAGGTAAATTGTTCCAGAGCAGATATTTCCCTCAACAGTTTGTTCCTGTGGAAATTTCACACCATTGAACAATCATTCAGTTTTTCACTTCATTTTCCTTTGAAATTCCTAATGTTCACTTTCCTTGGTGTGATCCTGTTGAAGGTGTCTGATTTTAAATGACTATTGGGTGTTTATATTGGTTGTCTATTATATTTTTATATAAATTAGGCTTCAGGAACTGTGTACTGCCATGTATTTCCCCATTCCTGCTGACATGACTATAAAAGCTCAAACCTGACCATAATTGTCCAGCTTTGTGCATTCACATGGAGAGTTGTTTTTTTGTTTCTGCATTTAATTTAATTTCCAAAAGACGTTAAAGAGATTTCAGTGATGGAAGTGCTTAAATGGTTTTAATCAGGCTTTGATGTGCACAAATCATTAAAGCGAGGAGGATGAAGAGATCAGAGTCCACAATTCCCTTTGTATGGTTTGGCTGCAGAGGAACTCACAGGAGGAGTGTTCAGGAAATCCCAAAGGTGCAGGAGCAACAGGACAAGGGAAAACAGCCTCAAGCTGTGCCAGGGGAGGTCCAGGCTGGATATTGGGAAAATTCCTTCATGGAAAGGATTGTCCAGCCTTGCACAGTGCTGTCCCCATCCCTGGTGGGTTTAGGGTGTGGAGGTAGCAGTGGGGGAATGGTGAGACTCGAGAAATTTGAAGGGCTTTTCCAGCTTAAACAATACTATAATTCTGTTTTTCCCACAGCAAAGGGAAAAAAAAAAAAAAAAACTACATCAAAATGGGAATTTAGTTTGTGTGATGCTGTGCGTTTCGTGGGCAGAGGAATAGCCAGAGTTTCTGTGGGAAAACAAAATAATTTGAGAGATCTGCCAATGTAACTTTCCAGTGTTGCATTTTAATTAGCATAAGCATTTCCTTATTTAAAGATACTTTTTAAATTGTTTGGTCAAAATCCAGATTTGAAAACATTAAGATGGAAATTTCAGAAAATTGAATATGGGAACCAGGTTGAAGAACTTAAAGGAACATGTTGTAACTTCAGCAAGTTGTCCTGTGCTTTGGCATAAATAAAATGAACCTGATGGAAATTGCTGAGTGAAAAATGCTTGATTTTACAAAGATCTCCTAATATTATTGTGTTTTTGTAACTTCAGGAAGCCTTGAAGCACAAAGATTGGCCAAGAGGAGGTTAAATGCATTGATGTACTGATATTTTCCCTATCTCCTGGGGTTTTTTAATGTTCTGAGTTGTCTTCTAAGGAACAGAGTTCCCTGAGAGTTTGTTTGTGTGTTTTGAGGAGGTTTTTATATTTTGGAGTCAGGTGCTGTGTTTGTTTGGCATTTTCCATTAAACCTTCCAGTTCACCTCTGACTCTTCCTGGTGTGGAGCTGCTGGAATGCCCCTGTGAAAGCTGAAAAGCTCTGTGGCCACATGGAATATTGGTGTGAATTGCCTGCTGAACTTTGGGATTTCTAGTTAATTATTTTATTTTTAAATTAATTAATTTAGATTTAATTTAGCCTTCTGATGCTGATAGGATAAATTAGCATGATATTATAGCATTGATTTGCCATGGTGGAAATTGGTGCTTGGTGTAAACCAGCCAAAAAAGATAAAGGGTGAAAAGGTTTTTCCTGGAGCAATTGCTCGTGCTGAAAGAGCTCCACTAATTATATTTAATGAGCAAAAAACACAAGTAAGGACTTTGCACTGTGACACATTCTTAGCCAATAATTACCAGAAATATGTTTTAATAGGAGAGTTTTAACAAGTAGTCTTCAGCTTAAATTTGTTATTCACTAATAACCTCCTAAAAAATTTACTTTCTTCAGTTTTTTTTTCTTCAGCTTTCTGGGTTGTTTTTGGTGGAAAAAGTTGCATTATTTCCTGGCCACGTGAAGCAAGGTTCATGCTGAATTAGCATTCAAAAATGTTTTTGTTTGGTTTTGTCTCTTTTTTTCAGAGGATTGTTCAAATCTGTCCAGTCATGATTTGCTGACAGACTTGAAGCTCAGGATGGTCAGAAATGGGTGTGGTTTAATCTTGATTGCTATTTTAGAGTATGAAATTAGGATCTCATTAGCTGCTCTAATGGGCTTATTCCTTGCTATACAATTTATTTCAATGCATTATTCAATTCTAAAAAAAAAAAAAAATACTATGTGTGACACTATAAATAGTGAATCATACCTTAAAAAAAATTAATTTGAACTGTTGCTTAGAAGAATTCCATTAATTGACCCCCAACTAGGGGTGTCCATCAATCCCTGGTGCCTGTTCAGTTGCAGCTTTGCCCAGCACAGCCTGGGAGCTTTAGCAGTTCTCACCATGGAATTTCTGGGGCACATGGAAGCAGTTTTGGCTTTTCCAGAGACATTTCCAGAGCTCTAGCTCTGACCCAGCTCGGTGTGAAGTGACCTCTTGCATGAAGGCTTTTGAAACCCAACTGAATTTTGACACAGCTTTTGCAATGGGTCTTGTGTTTGTCTTTAACTTGGTGCCACAAAAAGCTGAACTTCTCTTGCTGGTGGCAAAATTCACTGAGTCTCACTGGCTGGAAGTGAAATATGTTGGTAAAATTCTGTGTTTTGTAGTTTCATGTCTTTTGGTTTAAGACCACATCCAGAAAAGTGCAAGAAGTTGTAAGAACTTTTGGGGAAAAAAACCTAAGCATCATTATTATGGGAAAATATGATGTCATTTATATTAATAAAAGAGTTTGTACAGCTAAATTAACATTTATCAATCATTTTCCTGAGGTAAAAGATACTACACTAAATGCTCTGTTACTCAGTGGGGGCAGAAATATGGATGTTTTTCTCAGTCTGCCCAGGGGGATTATAAAGTACAGGTGGCATTTAGCATGTAGGCTGAAAAGTGAAAACTTTCCAACTTTTTAAGCAGTGCTTGTTTGGAAGCACACACATCAAAGCTGTGCCTTTCCTGCTGCATTTCACTTTCTCTCTGTAGATAGTTCTGGGCCCTTCCTCTCGCTTCCAAATTTTTTTGCTCTGCCTGCAAATCTTACATGCTCCTCTTCCCTAGGTTTTTTCAGAGTTTTAGCTACTCTGTGCTCTCATCTTCAGTGTGTTTAAATTCAAAAAAGAAAGTTGGAAGGTACCAGGAAGTATCCCAGGTCTCAGAACTGTCATGTTCTAACAGCAGATTTTAGACAAGTAGGAAATGATGCTGAGTTTGATAAACCCTTTGCATACAAGTTAGGGCTGAAAACTGGGAGGGAAAACTCACATTCTTGCTTTTCTGGTACTCAGAATTGTGGATTTTGTGAAATCTTTGAAGTGTAAAGCAATCCTAGAACTGCTGCAGCTGCCAGTGGGGAGCACTGGCCCTGTGAGGGTTCACTTTTGAAAAGATATTGATAAAAATACATTGCTGATAATTTAGAAAATCCATTGATGTGCCATGGACCCACCCTGGTGGTTGTGGTGCTTCCCCTGCAGCTCTGGGAACAGCCTGAATTTCCCTTTAGGCCTCTCTTGTTCTGTGGCTCACCCTGAGTGGTGTCCCATGCTCCTGGGGAGAGTTCAGTCGTTGAACAATGAAGTTTTTATCCTGCTTGCTGTGCTGACCCTGAGCTGCTCCCCAGCATCCTCCATCCCTCAGTAGCACATTGCAGGGTGATTGTCTCAAAGCCTGGTGTTGGTTCTGGGGGGATGCAGCACAGGGCTGAGCCTTGGACACGATGGGAAGTCCAAGATGAATGTCTGGAGAGATTGCACACACATGATCTTACACAGGCTGGAGGAAGTGACAGTTAAACCAGGGTAAAGTGTCTGATGAACTTTTTCTCTCCTTTCTTTTTCTGTTATTGAGATGGGAGAAGGATGTGAACCTTGAATGTGATTTTCCCTTTTGCCTTTTCACTCCTGGTTTAGATGGCACCTCATTAAAACCTTGTCTGCTGTTTCAAATCTTCCACAGAGCAGATTTATCAGAGAATTTCTGTCAAGTGAATCCTTTCTTAATCCTAATGCCACAGAGTTCATAGCACTCAAATGTAATGATGTCTTTTATGAAAGTAAATTATTGGGAGGAAGTCAGAATGATAATAGCCAGATTAATGTTAGATGTCAGAATAACTATTGCTTAATAAAATCTAAATGCCAATTGTCTTGGCTTCAAAGTTTAAGCAGATGAACATGTAGGCACAGGAATTGGGTTATTAAGTTTCTGCCCAATTAAAGGGCAGAAATTTGTTGGGAAACTGTTGGAATATGCTTTGGCTAACCTGTGTGGACATGAAAGGACTTCATGTAAAAATGCTGGATTTTTGTGATGGTCCATCTTAGCACTGGGGCAATGAAAGACTCTCCCAGTGATGGAGAGAGTGGAAGGGATGGGGAGGATGCCCTTGGTTGAGTGGGAGATGAAATTGGCTGGGAAGAGATTTAACTGAGAAAGAAAAGAGTGCTTCTGGTGAATGGCTGAGCTCAAGGTCAGTGCACTGCTGGCTTGGTGATCTCAGCTGTGGTGTCTCAGGGCAAGGAATTCCACTACCTGGGTAAGAAAGTCCCCTGTTCCTCAGAGTAGATCTTGCAGGATGAAGCAAATAGAAATGCAAAGACTTGGGAAGGCAAAGTTGAAATTCAGCTTTGCTGAGCAGCAGCAGCAGCTTCACTTCCCTGTCCTGGCTCGGGCTGGTTCTTGTGGCAGGAATTCATTGAGGCTCCTGGGTCTCATCTGACCTGGAATCCCAGCCTGGCTGCGGGGTAGGTGCAGAAAGTGACAATTTTAGTGGCTTTGTGATCTCGTGGTGTCAGTCCCAGAGGTTCTGTGGGATGGTGCTGGGGCATCTGTGGTGTCCCCCAGGATGGAGCCTGGGGAGAGAGGGATGGAGGAGGGACCTTCCCTCTGCTCCCTGGCCTTGGAGAGAGGAGGAGGAGCAGGGATCTGTGCTGTCATTGCTGGCCTTTGCTGTTCCTCTGCTGTTCCTGAAGAGACAGCACAGAAAGGAGGGACTGAAGTCCTCTGAGCAGCTCTGCTCCCTGTTAAAGAGTTGGGAATTAATTTCTGTGTTCTTCAGGGAGGGGGGACCAGACACTTTCCCTCCTGGGTAGTACTTCTGCACAAAAATGAGACATTTAAGATGTGTGGTTGTGCATTTTTAAGGTCCCTTGAGTGAATTACATCAAACCAGTCTGGCAAATTCTTGGATATAAACAATTTTAAGCTGTTTTAGTAGTATGATTTTAAAATGGACTTTAAAATGGTTTTAAATGAACTGCACTGCAAGTGCTGAATTTAGAAATGTCCCCCTTGACTTGGCTTCTAAAATCCAGTTCCCTGAGGGTTCACTTTTACCTTAATTCTTTCACCTTATCTTGGCAGGAGGAATGGAACTGGATGATTTTTAAAGTCTCATCCAACCCAAACTCCAGTTCTCCCTTGCTTCTGTGTGCTGAATCTCATGTATGATGAATGATGCACCCAGTTCTCATCTGGACTTGTTAAATGAAATGTTACACTTGCAGAGCCTCTTTCTAAAGGATCCCCAAGTCCTTTTCCAGGGGTTAGTGTTGAGTTACAAATGATTACTGTAGTTCTTTTATCCTCCATCGCTGAGTGTTGACTTCTCAGGTGGAAGATGCTGACTGATCCTCAGGTAACCTGATATTTGAGGGATGAAGGGGACTCTGGCAGCTAAAACTCCAAAGCAGGATGTAATTACTTGCACCATCACTTGAGTGAGACGCTGGAATTAAGGCTGTGCTCCCACAGAAAGTGCTGTGGAATTTCTCTCAGCTAACGGTGGTGAAGGATTTGTTCTGCTTTGTCTGGGGAGCAACACAAGTCCAGGCACATCATGCTTGGTGGGGATTTCTGGGTGCTCCAGAGCTGAGTGGGAAGGAGAAGTTTGCCTGCAGCAAACTGCTGGCTCTGCCCTCCCTGGGAGTTCTTGTCAAACATTAACCAGACCTAGGCCAACTCACTTTTTTTATTATTTTTATTTAAAGCTCTCCCACCCTCAGTATGTACAAAGGTGTTTCCCAGGCAGCTCTTGGGGCACTTTCTGTTCTCCCTGTTGAATGTGCAGTAGGAATTCCTGATGTGAAGGATGGGATAGAAGCATTTGTTTTTGTATTGTAGGAATGAGAAACATTTGTGATTCAGTTTGTGGTGAATCTGATTTATATTTGTCTCATATTACCAGTACAATTGTATTTGAATTGTATTCCCAAGAGCTGAAGTGTAACCTTGGAAAGAGGGAGATGGAGCTGTGGAAAAGTTCATTCTCATCAAAAATAGCTGAGCAAGATGATGGCTCAGGGCTTCCTATGTTCACCTGTGCAGTCTCACCCAGTGATACCGAGTTATGGGATAGAATTTTGGGATACTGGTGCTATCACAACCTTTCCTCTGGCAGAGCAGATCCCACGTGCACCAGGAGCCATCCCAAACCAAATCCCTCTCCTGTGGCATTGGAGCCTTTGTGTCAGAAGGCGAGGGACAGAAACAGACAGCTTCATGCTTTTGAGAAGTTGTTTTTTTCTTTGTCTGGACTTGTACAAAAACTACTTGAATTCTGTGTAAATTCTTGTTTTTAGCTGTGTTCCTTATTTCAGTTGTAAGACTCTGAAGATGTCTCAGCTGCTTCTGTATTTGCACCATCACAGGAGAATCGTCCTGTTTGTGCTTTTTTGGGCAAAGCTGTATTGTTTTAGTAGGAAATGTGATCTTTTTTTTTCCTGTGTTTTTCTTCTTCACCATCACATAGAACATGGAAGTTAAGATTATATGTACCCTTCTGTAAGTAGCTCTTGGTGACACCAGGGCACATTTCGCTTTGTGTGTCGGTGTTTTTGTGTTAATTTTGTTGTTGCAGGGCAGTTATTTTTCAATGTCTCCCTTTTTAAACAGCTCCTCTGGGAGTGTGTTTGTATTAAAAACTGACAGAGTAGCATTTTAGGCTCATGCACATGAATTCAGGGCAGGATTTGTGGTGATGCCCTACTTGATGCACAAGCTGGGAGAAGTGTCCTGTGCCAGCTCCTGAGATGCCCCTTGCCCATGGTAAAAAGAATATTTGAAATAATCAACAAGCATCTTTGGATGCAGCTTTAAGGCAGCTTCAGGTATTTTGAAATGCCTTCTGAAAACATCATTCCTTGTTACAGGCAGGCTCTCCAGCTCTTCTGCCCCTTTCTTTTAAGAGAAAAGGGTGGAATGGTGGGAGCTGGGTGTGCCCCCGCAGCTGGGTGTGCCCTGCACGGAGCTGGGATCCTGCACGTTCCCTCTCAGCCTGTTTATCCTCCGTGGCCAAATGTTGTCAAACAAAATTGGGGTTTCATTGCAGCCAATTAACCAATTAACTGTTTGATTCCTCTTGCTCATGAAACCAATTGAGACTGAAGAAGCCCTGGAGTTAAGTGAGGGTGTCTGGAAGGAAGTGGAGGTGTTGTGAGCAGGCTTTGAAGATGCACTGCTGGCTGGCTGAGGTGTGCTGTGTGGGGTGGGATCCCTTTGGATGGGATTCCTTTGGATGGGCTGCATGTGGAGGCTTCCTTGGGCCAACCTTGGCCTTTGAAGGTTTTGCCTCGTGGTGTCTGGGAAGATGAAGAGATGCTGCTGGTGCTGAGCTGGAGCGAGGGCTCGGGTGCCTGATGTGGTTCAGGGGGTGAGAAGGGTTTGGCCAAGATCCTCTTTTCTTTTAACAGCTTTGCCAGGAAATTCAGGCAGTGTGGGTGTGCTGGTTGGGGTTTATCTTTAGTCTGGAGCTGTGGTCCAAAAGTCCCAGAGCTGGGATGAGGGAGTGGGAGGTGGGAAGCAGAAGGAGCAGGCAGCACCAACACTGCCATTTCACACCACGGGTTACACATGCAAGGTGGTGATCTCTCAAACCAAAGCCGTGCCCTTGCTGGATTAGGGATGAACAGAAATACCAGATGGGATTGAGGAAGAGGTTGGAAGGAGAAATGAAATGAAAGCTGTGTCTGCTCTGGGTGATGCTGGCACTGATGTGCTCGGTGTGCCTGGGTCAGCAGGGAATGGTGGTTCAGGAATCCACACAGGGCGAGGCTGGGGCAGGAGTTGCTGTGAATTCCCTGCTGCATTTCCTGCTTGCTTTCAACTCTTCCTGTTGAGCTGGAGCTGAGATGGGAAGGGTTGGTAGTGCAGGGGAATCTCAAACACAGGGACTGTTCAAAGTACAGTGGGACACGCTGCAGGAGGAGTGACTCAAACCATGAAGAGTTCAGGTTCCTAAAAATGGAAATACTCTGCTCTGCTTTAGGCCTGTTTTCTGATTTTTTTTTTTTTAATTTTTGAACTTCTCTTTTCCCAGATGTGGAAACTAAGCTGACCTTGGCCTTGCTGCAGGGCCAAGCCAGCTCTCTCGGGCTGGCTCTGCTCCTCCCTCACTTTTGCTCAGGCCACCTGGGAAAAGGGGAATTTAATTTTAGCAGGATCCTCCTGGTAGCATCAGGTACAAGGCAACAGTTTCTTCATCTTCCACTTCCAGGCCTGTGCAGGGAGGGAGCAGAGGTGCAGTCCCTGTTCCCAGAGGATGGGATAGGAGTGGTGGGAGCAGTACATTTTAGTGGATATTTAAGGTTTGTTACAACCTGAAGTGGTCTGAAAACTGAACTGCTGCAGTTTCCTACCTGCTGGAGTTAATGCTGATCAGCAGACAGGCCTTGGTCATCTGCCTTTCAAAGAGCCTCTCCTTGCTTTTCCTGAGCATTGGAACATTTCCCTCCTGTGGGCTCGTGGCTGTGGAAGATGTGGCTGTGGGTGGGAAGTTGTGTGAAGTGCAGAGCTAAGGAAGCCCCATGAACTTCCTCTATTTACACATTTAATGCTGGTGTGATTTTAATGGCCTTGTACACATTATAGGCACCTAAAATAGCTCTGTGTGGAGATTGGATGTTGAGATACCAACAAGTCTAACTTGTATCACAGTCAAACTATTTGCTCTAATAAAAACATGTAAAAGAGTTAAAAAAACCTAAACTAAATCCCCATACAGTTAAGGTGACTCCCATGAGGGTGTTTATCATTCACTGTATTACAACAGGCTGGAGAGGGGTGGTTAAAAGTGTCATTAACTGGTGTCTTTCTGATGACTAATTTTACATTGACCTGGGCAGGCACAGCCAGATCAGCTCTGGGTTTGCACCAGCTCAGATCTCAAGTGAATCTTTGCTGTAATGTTCCTTTTGTGTGACATCATTGGTACAAATTATAGTTTTTCTTCAGCTCTAAGAGTTATAGGAAATGTTGATGCAATTTTAAAAGATGATGCTTGTCTCTGTAAAAAATAGCAAAGGTCTTTTTAAATATTTAACCCTCTATTTGGAAAAGAGAGATGGAAAAATCTTTGTTAAACTTGTAATATTCTGGCTATATAGCTGTATATAATTCCTGATTTTAGTGTATTGGTGGGAATGAACCACCCAGAACCGGAGCATTCCTATTCCCTGCCTCAAAATTTGCCTTTAACAGTAAATGCCATGGACTCAGACTGTTCCACTTGGCTTTAACTGATCAGTGCCTATAATTAAATCTGATATTTATCTCTGTTGAAATCCTATACATGTAGCAAATTGGGCTGCAATCTCTAGATTGAGCTTTTTAAACCTCAGACTTCTAAAACAAGTTTGTCATCAATGCCAGAATGATGCCAGGAGTTTGCTGGCCACATTCCAGAGCACAGGTCCCTCTCCTAGCCTGTGGTTACATGAGTTCAGCAGGTTACAGGAGAACTGGAGAAAAAAGTGATTTTTCACATAAAATGTAAATTGTATCCATGGGTTTGATATCAGCACAGAGTTGGGTTATGCCAGTGCTTGTACTTTGTTTGCAAGGCAGGGAACTCCAGCAAACATGGTGCCTTAGAAAGCAGCAAAGATCTCAACTTACAGCCTGGGTTTAGTCTGCTTTGGGCAGCCTCTGAGATTTCACTGCTTTCAGAGCAGTAGACAGAGTGGGGCCAAATGGGGAAGAAATGTAAGAGGCTAAAATGTTACTGAGGTGAAAAGACTCATGTTCTAAAAACCATGTGCTGGGTTGAAGTTTTCTTGTTGAGAATGCAATAGGTGGGTTTGCACAGTTTTCAGAGTCATGCTCTGGCAAGTCATATATTATTTTAAATAATCAGACAGCTCTCTAAAGATATGAAATAATGTTTTTCTAAGCAGTCAACATTTTCATTTTAGACTGCAAGTGATGTGGTGGAACATCAGTTTTTTTCCTGGATGCACATACTGCACTTTGTGCAGATCAGTAAAGAACATTTCTGAATCTCTTGCTGCAGAGTTTAGCACATATTGTGGCTGCCCCTGGATCCCTGGCAGTGCCCAAGGCCAGGCTGGATGGGTTTGGAGCAGCCTGGGACAGTGGGAGGTGTCCCTGCCATGGCAGGGCTGGCACTGGATGGGCCCCTCCCAACCCAAACCATTCTGGGGTTTGGTGCTAAAGGAGTTAATCCTTTATCATCCTTTATTATCCTTTACCTTCTTTATCATCTCATTTTGTTTACTTCTTTATGTCCCAATGCTGTGTCAAGGTCAGAGGGAATATTTTCCAGCTTCTGTGTGTGTTTTGCAAGAATTTGATGTATTTCTGTTAACACAAGCAGCAAGACCAAACTGCAAAGGAAAGTTTGTTAAGAAGGGGGATTGGCAGGTTTTTAATCTGCATTTTTGCAGTAGGAGGATATGGTCCAAGGCAAAAGGTGCATTATTGTCAGAGCTTCCCTGAAATTACTGCTTTGAGTTGAAATGCCTTTTGGGAATCAGGGAGGGAGAGAGACCTGGAAACCACATCAAAGCTTGAGGTTAGAATATGTTGGAGAATGGGTGCCAAAAAAAGGTATGTCAGCACCAAAAATAGCCCTAATCTACAGGAGAAGTCAAGGACTGAATGGGTGGGGGGATGGCAGAACATCTGGGGGATGTGGGGGAGAAAAGGTATTTTAGAAATGAATGGGAGATGTTTGGCGTGGGCTGGAGCCAAGATGATTCGAGCGGGTGAAGTGGTTTGAAATAGTTACTTGCCTGAGGACTTGGTGGATTTTTTTCAATTTGATTTTTTTTATTGCTGCATAAAGTTTCCTTGTTAGAAGCCAGCTGTGGGTTGGGGGTTACAGCCCTTTGGAGGGGGCTGAAATTGGACAGATTTGAAGGATTGTGGCCCTCACAGGGTTCTTAACAGAGATTATTCCTTGGCCAAAAAGAGCCAGAGGCTGCTTAGGGGCACTCAGATCCCTCCTTTGGGCACTCATCCCTCCCCTGGGCCCTCTCATCCCTCCTGCTTCCCTCTGTGATCAGGACTGATCTTTTTGCTCGTAGCAACATGAACCGTGAAGACCGGAATGTGCTGCGTATGAAAGAAAGGGAAAGGCGAAATCAAGAAATTCAACAGGGTGACGAAGCCTTCCCACCCAACTCTCCTCTCTTTGCTGAACCATACAAAGTGGTGAGTTCCTGCACCTCAGGGAAATGCAGCTTTTATTACAGAAATCATGTGCAAATTAATATTTTTATTTGTTTTCTTGTTTGAAAAGCTTGATCGAAAGCTCTTACGGCAACCAATTGTTTAAGCAGGGCTTGGAAATAAAGCTGGACAGTCACAGCTCCACTGGCAGATTTATAATGCTTGGGAAGGGGAGGAGCCTTTATAGGGAATGAGAAAAAGGAAAATAAAAGCATCAATATTTTTTTTCCTTCCTTTGCCTTCTATACAGTGACTCAAAACAATGAAGCTGTCCATTGTGTGATGCCAAATTGCCATTTTTGGGGTGCTTTAGCCTGTTGCTAAACTTTCTAACCTTTCATCAACATCATCCAGACCTGGATAAGTTCAGGAAGAGAATGTTTAAATAGGAGGTTAATTTTAAATGCTGGGATGTTTGATATGACAGAATTGTCAGCTCTAACCTGTACTCCAGTAGTTTGTATCTGATATTTTAGTTTGTTTTGAAGGAGCTCATTCTGTTTGTGGTCTTGCACAGCTTTCAGCTTGTGCTGGGTTTCTTTCCAGGTTGCTTTGCTGAACAGAACTGGAAAAAATAACCTAATTCTGGAATAACTAATAAAATATTATTTAATATGTTAATTACGTAGTTCAAAACTCACTTTGAAAGTGAACCCTTCTCTTGTTGCAACTTCAACTGGTTTGCAAGAAGTAAAACATGACTGAAAACTGACTTCCTGCAGGAGGAAGGTGGTTTTTTAATCCTGTCCTCCCATCACTTTCTTGTGCTTGATAACCAAATTTCACATGTATGAAATGAACTTGGAGCTGGTTGGGATGCATGGGGGAATGATCCAGGATCCCAGATTTGGAAAACAAAATGGTTATAGAAGAAAGAACCCTTTTAACTGTGTGCAATGAACATTATGCCAATATAAATACCAATTAAAAATGACTTACGGGGGTGAGGTTAAATTGATTTTATTTTACTGCTAATTAAAACCTTTTAGGACTGATGCATTCTACATTAGAAAAATTACAGTCTGTAAGGTGACAGGAGGCATCTGCAGCTTTGGAACTTGCCTCCTGCTCAGCAGTGCATTATTTTATTGCTGGTTCAGCTGTTCCTGCTGCTGAATTTTTGGTGTGTTTTAGGGAGTTAAATAGGTATTATTCCATATTTTTAGTATGTTTTAGGGAGTTAAATAGGTATTATTCCATATTTTTAGTATGTTTTAGGGAGTCAAATTGCTGTTTTAAGAACTAAAATTCAGAATTGGAAACGCTGGCAAAGGAAGGTGTACTCTAGCCAAAATTCAGGTGCAATGCTGCAGTTATCAGATATTTAACTGCACACAAAGTTGTGATTGGTTCTAAATCCTGACTTTTGTGGCTTCTCATCCCAGACCAGCAAAGAAGACAAGCTGTCCAGCCGCATCCAGAGCATGCTGGGGAACTATGATGAGATGACGGATCTCATCGGGGACCGGCCGCTCCAGAAGATCGTCGCCATTCCCAAGCCCTCGGTGCCGGTTCCCGCCGCGGCCGATGACAAAGCCACGCCCGGCTTCTTCGGGGAGCAGCGGCACGGCGCGGGCTCTCACCAGAGCAGCAAATGGACCCCGGTGGGGCCGGCCCCCAGCACCTCAGCCCAGTCCCAGAAGCGCTCGGCGGGGCTGGGGGGGCACGGGCAGCGCTCCGGGGGCGGCGGCGCCGGCGCGGGGACCCGGCACGAGCGCGACTCCTACGGGGGCCGCAAGAAGGGCCAGCACGGCTCGGAGCACTCCAAGGGCCGCTCTGGCAGCCCCGGGAAGCCTCCAGCCGTGTCCTCACTGGCCTCTGGGCACTCGAGAGCCCACGGCAGCGAGCACCACGGCAAGGAGCACCAGCGCTCCAAGTCGCCCCGGGACCCCGAGCCCAGCTGGGACTCTCCCTCGCGCGTGCCCTCCTTCGCCAGCGGGCAGCACTCCAACCAGTCCTTCCCTCCCTCACTCATGTCCAAGTCCAGCTCCATGTTGCAGAAACCCACTGCCTACGTCAGGCCAATGGATGGGCAGGAATCCATGGAACCAAAGCTATCCTCGGAACACTACAGCAGCCAGAGCCACAGCGGCGGCGTCAACGAGCTGAAACCCAGCAGCAAAGCGCACCTGACCAAGCTGAAAATTCCTTCTCAGCCACTGGATGTAAGTTGCTGGCTGAGTCCTGCCTTCTTTAATGTAAATCTACTTGGGTTGGGATTTTCCAGCGTCTCCAGAATCCCAGTTTGCCTAGCCCAAGTGGAGTTTTTAGTAAACACTGTGTCTTTGTTACTCAAAGCTCCTTCATCTAAGCTGTGTTTTCAGTGTGGAGTATGCAGAAGTAATTATTTTTGTCTTCTGCTTCTTCAGTGTGGATACTGGGATTTTTATTAAATAAAGGCTGAGACATCCAGAAAGGTTTACTTAACCCCAAGAGGCCAATTTTCACGGAGTATTTCTCTAGTCAGGAGTTAGGGAAATTGCAGGATATCCACAAATATTTTGACAAGCTGGGTAAATACATTGTTGTTCCTTGGAGCTGAATTGACTTAGAGTTGTTGATACAATCTGCCTGTATCAGATTTTCTTTTGAAGTGAGTAGCAATTACTAGATGTGATTATTATACCTTCACACCAAATTGAACAGGGTGCAGAACTTCTATCAGTTGTGCTGGATGTAAAATACTATTGGGTTAACAACTTTGAGGAGTTTGGTAATTCCCGAATCATTAAGACACAGACTCTGACTCCAGCTCACTTACAAGGAGAGTGCCTTTCCTAGTAATAAAGTCTCACTTCATCTCCTGTCTAACTGCTTGAATCATGGTAGCCAGAGAAAAGCCCTTGTTCCTGGGATTGCAACAGATAGCAAAGTAAGATCCAGCACACAGGTAAGGAAATCAGAAATTATTTTATTTGTGAACACTTGCCACATCAGTGCTGATGCAGTGCATCCTTTGGTAGCTTTGCTTCTTTTTGCTTGTGGCAGCCAGGGATGCAGAAGATTCATAGTTTGGTAATTATTGCTGGTTTTGGGATCCCTCTGTGATGAGTGTTTTACTTGGGAATGCAGTTTGTCATTCCTGTGCATTCAGGGTCCTGCAATTGAATTCAGATTCCTGGGGCTGCTTCCAGGAAATGATTGAAAGCTGTGATTCTCTTTCCCCTCTCTACAAGTTTTTAATATCACTGACTGCCTGTGATCACTTTAACTGTCAACTGAAAAGTGAGAGATTATTATCACGGTTTTCTGGATGTCATGTATTTGTTTTTCATAACTGTGACTCATGCCATAAAAACATGGATCTATCTGGTATTAAAATTGATGAAAAAAGTTAGCAAGGCCTGTTTGTGTCTATGTGGAGTCCATATGAGTCACAATAAGGATTGAAGTTTGTTTTTAACTGTTTGTAGTTGGAAAATTTGGGAGATGTTAATTTTGAGTTTTGCTTTGTAGGCATCAGCCTCTGGTGAGGTGAGCTGTGTGGATGAAATCCTCAAAGTAAGTTCTCAGTGTTCTTGTTCCCAACTTTGTTGAAAATACAATTCCCAAGGAGGGGGAAGGACTCTGCAGCTCTCAGTGTCCAAGTGCAGGTGGTTACAGAGGGGCTCCCCCAGCACAGGGAGACTGGGCCAAACTGGGAGCAGAGCTGGGCACTGGGTGTAGTGGTGTGCACATCATCTCCTGGAGATCCTCACTGCATTCCTCCTCCCTGATAACCAGACTACACTGCTTCCACCAAAATACAGCTTTTATTCCTGATATTTTTATAATATATTTAGATTATAGTAAGTGCTTTGCTGCTCCCTGGCAGCACTTTCCCTCTCTCCTACCTGGGATATTTTCCCAAGTCCTTTTACCCCTCCTGTGATCCCCTGTCCTGTGTCTGCTCTCACAAAAGGATCATCAGGTCCCTCTGGAGCATTTCCATGGTTTATTATTTCCTGTGACCTCCAGTACTGCACAGGGCCTTGGAGATGTTCTGGGAGAATAGGAGGCACTTCCCAGCTGCAAGCATTTGATTTCCCCCTGTTCCTCAAACTCTACAGGCCTCCCTTTCCTGGGATTCTTCTTCCCACACACTCTGAAAGGATCAGACTGACTTGCACTGGAGTTTATCTTCAGGCCAACCAAGCTGATTGATTTATGCTTTGCTGCTTATTATTATGCCATAACTCTCTCTTCTCATGGGTAGCAATTTAACATTCAGGTCCACATGCAAAATCTTTGTTGCACATTTGGGAAATTAAGATTTGAATATAAAACTTAGTGAAGGGTGAACAATGAACTGAAAGTGGAGAGAATCCAGATTGCAAGTTGAAATCTGATTTATTTTTTTCATAACTTTCCTTTTTGTTGTGTTTTAGGAGATGACCCACTCCTGGCCTCCTCCACTGACTGCCATCCACACCCCCTGCAAAACTGAACCCTCCAAATTCCCCTTTCCAACAAAGGTCAGTGCTGAATCAAGCAGTGGATGCTGTTGAAAAAGTAACTCCTGCTAAAGATCAGGATTTTGGAACTCCTACACTCAGTTCTCTATGATCTGGGTTTGTTGCAGTGCTTTGTCTCTCTTTATTTTCCTTCACATCATCTGTCAGCAGTGGCCTTAGGAAAAATGTCCTTGGTTTTCCTCTGCTTTGCACAGGCAGTTTGCAAAGTTATCTAAAATGCTACTTACCTTTTAAATTTTTGTTGGAAAAATTCAAACTTTCAAACTCTTGAAGCTTGAAAATGCCTTTGAGCCCTTTCCCTAAAAGGGAAATGCTTTTCACCATTTTGTGTAGAACCAAGTGAGTTTCCCTCCATGTAGCAAAATAGAGGCTGAATGGTAAATGCTGAGAAATTTAAATGGGCTTTTCTGCATACACTGAATTTCCCTCTTAGTTTGCAGTCCATTAATAATTGTAGGAGATTATTTTGCATTTTCAATTACAAAAAAATGAAGGCAGTTTAAGAATCACATGTTTTGCTGAAGAAATCCCTCATTCCAAAAGATCCTCTTCCCCAACCTCCTGTGCTCTTAAGTACTGCTGAAGGGTTTAAGTCATTAATTCCAGAGAAATCCACCTCTGCTGCTGTTGGCAGCACAGGGCACGTGTCCACGGCAGCTGCTGGAGCTGACACCTCTGAGGAAGGAATTCTGCTGCCTCCCCTGAGGCTGGGCTGGCAGCTCCAGGGTACACTGGCACAGGGAATTGTTTGCCTTGAAGAGCAGCTCTGCAGGATCCTGGGAGCCCAGGGGAGGCAGCTGTGGGTAAAACCCAGCATGGGGAGCTGACTCACCCAGGAATTCATGGTCTGCTTCCTGGACCTGCTGATTACCAGTAAAAGATTCAACTCAACAACGTGATTTTTTTCCAGGCTCATCTCTCTGGGATGAATTGGGGTGCTCCACCCCGAACTTGGCAGAGCTTCAGAGTGAAGAAATTGCACTGTTTGTCTTTTTAAAGTTACCTATGTTATAATCCAAACCATGCTCTCTCTGACCAGCTGCTAGACACCACTTAATTGCTCTTAATTTCCTGTTTGATCCAAATTGCTCCCCCAAAAAAAAATCTGAAGGAATCATTTGAAGATTTTCTCACTGAGGTTTCTGCTGTCATCTCTCTAATCCCATCCTTTTATGTGAATACTTTGACATGACATTCCTTCAGCCCAAGGTTCCAGTCCCTGCTGGAAGGGCACATCCACAACCCTCCCCAGGCTGGTCCAGGTTCAGATTCTCATCCTGGCAGGATGTCCCAGAGCCAGGAGCACTCCTGCTCTCTGTGACCTGTCCCTGCCTCACTGCATTTTGCTTCTCTTCAGTATCAGAAAAATGCAGGATTTACCATTCAGTTCTCAGCTTTACTTTGGAAGACATACCTAGAAATGAATCCTGTTTTCTGTTTTCCTAGCATTAGATCAATATTAATCTTGCAAATAATTACTTTTAGTCAGGGTTTATTTGTGTGTTACATGAAACTGTCAGCCTGGAAATAAGTTTTACATTTTCTTATAAGGAAAGAAATTCCACACCTTTCCTCTTCAACAAAGGTCCTTATTCCACTGCTTTGAGTACTCCCTCCTGAACCTTTAGGGAGATGTTTTCCTTTTGCATTTTGAGCACACTTGACTGTGGGGCTGCTTGGTTTTAGTTTCTCTGGCATTTGACTGAGTTTGGGAAGAGGAAGGTGTGCAGAAATCCATGTGGCTGTGGCACAGAGGCCACGTAACACTGCTCAGCTCTGGTGATGTTTGAACAAAAGCCATGGCTGGTGGGGCTTTTTGAGCCTCTCAACCTGGATTGTGTCTCTTCACCCAGTTTGCAAAAAATTCCATTTATGGCTGCTGCAAGTCTTTTGACTTTTTGCCAGCTTTTTTATTTTGTGGCTGCACATCTTAGCCACGGAACTCTGTCAAATTCTCTCTCTGCATCCAAAGCCTATAATTTCCTCTGCCTTCTCCCCTCTGTCATTCTTGGCAGCAGCAGCTCTGCAGAATTCCAGGGAGTTAGTGAGCCATAGGCCTGTGCAGTCTGGGCCCAGAGCAGAATCCAGCAAACAAAACACAACAGTGGTTTACTTTAATCAAGCAGTTCTGCTGGAGGAAAGCTCCTTCTCTTTAATACTGTGCTCCATTTATTATTATTTATTGTTATTTATTGCCAGTCATCTGCTGAAGAGTTTCACAGCATTGCCCTTGTGGGCACAGCTCAGTGTGTTCTTCCTGCTCACATAAAGTGAAGCTGCCCTTCGTGGACCACTTGATTTTATTTGTCAGGCTCCTGGGATGGGATCACTTTGCCTGTGTGTAGGGAGTGAGTAACTCCAAGGAACCCAACCTCCTGACTGGGGCCTCTCTGATTACTATAAATATATCTAATAGTTCCCAGGAAGTCTTTGGATCAGAAGAGAAAACTCCATGAAAATAGGTCAGGGAAAGTTTTATGGATGCTATGGAAAAATGCAGATTCCTGTGTCTTGATAAAAAATGTTATGCTGTGACCTAACACTCTATAATTTTATCCACGGGCTCACAGTCAGACACTCCAGAAATGTTTGTGAAATGCAGTGAGCAGCCCAGCTGCTGGCTGGGAGGGCAGGTTGGGTTCCAGGGGAGGCTGTGCCTCTGCAGAGGTGGCTCTGCTGCACAGCTGGGGCCAGCAGGATCCCTCTGGCCATCCCTGCCCTGCTGGGGGCACAGACCTTCTCCTGAGGAGTACAGATGAGATGTGACCTGGGGTTTCAGCTGTTACCTGGGAATGGGCCCTGTCCCCCCCAGCCAGGGCTGTGGGATGGGAACCCAGCCCAGCTGGAGAATTCTTCTTTCCAGGTTTTTTGTCAGAGTTTTTGGTTTTTTGTTTCCTGCTCCAGTGTCTTCCCTGTGTAACCTCAGTCCATTATATTTTGCTTTAAAGCATTTCCTTCCTTTCAGTTGTTTGCAATTTCTTTCTGAAGCAGACCTTTAGAAGCTGCTGCTCTAAATAACTTGGGAGTTGAAAGTAGAGCTTTTTTTTTTTTTTTTTTTTTAGTCTCTGAGTTTCTTAAAGAAATATGTATCCAGTAGATGGCAAGGGAGTTGGAAAAAGTTGCACATTGAACCATAACACCTCATTAAAGTGCCCTTAGCTGAGGGCCAGTGCTTTGCCTGTGCAATAGGAAGTTGACTCAAGTGGGGAATTAGGCAGGGGTGTTGTGCAGAATTCCCAATCCCTGTGCTGCTGGAAGGGGTGCCAGTTCCCATCCTGTGCTCCCCCAGTGCTGTGGCTTTGGAAATGTGGAGTTTGTGGTCTTTATTTCCTTTTTCACTCAGTTTGTTGGCTTGGCTGGGCTGCCAGTGACAAAAAGTAGCCAGGGATTCACAGCTGCCTCCTCCCACCTGTGCAAATGAGAAGAAATGGTTTTATTTTGAAGGAAGTGTGGCTGTTCACAAGACTTCTCTCCATCTTTGCTTTACTCTTGAATTCTTTCTGATTTTTTTTTATTATTGTTTTTATTGTCCCTTCCTTTCAGTTAGTAAAGATCAGAGGTATTTGAAACACCTCCCAAGGAAAGCTCCTTATGAAATCATCCATCCACAAAATTCTTGTTCAATGCATTGTTCCATTTTTGAAATACGAAGCTGAGGGAAATTGAAAACATCTCAAGGGTGCTTTGCTGTGTAAAGCTTTTGTGTGTTTAAAAACTTCATTCTGTGAATTGCCTCTGTAACCACTGCCTGGCACTGGCTTGTTGTGAGGGAAAACCAGGTCACAGGTGTACAGGAAAAATGGAATTCATTGTTGAATTGTAGTTCTGCTTTGCCATTGCCAGAGCATATAGGTAAAATGTGTGTATAGAACTAGAAATTGAAAATACTGGACTCAATTTCTTTTTCAGTTGTCCTCATTTTGAAATGAGGTCAGGAAGGTCCTATTTTAAAAAGGCTCTCGAGCCTGGAAGGGAGTTTGCAGTGGCTCAGGAGCCTTTGTGTATTTGTTAAAACAATGGTTTAGAATTTCAAAAAAAGTTCATAATCTGCTGTGTCTTGGGAGTCAGAAATGGAGTTTCTGAAATGGGAATACTGAGGATGATACAGGTGCTAAAATGTGTGAGGCTTCATCTCTCCTGGCTGGTTTTATAGAATATTATTGGGCAGGAATTGTTCCTGGCAGGGTGGCAGGGCTGGCACAGGTGCCCAGAGCAGCTGGGGCTGCCCTGGATCCCTGGCAGTGCCCAAGGCCAGGCTGGACACTGGGGCTGGAGCCCCTGGGACAGTGGGGGGTGTCCCTGCCATGGCTTTGAGCTCCCTTCCAGCCCAGCCCACCCTGTGAATCTCTAATTCCATTTTATTGCCTTTTCTACCAGATGTGGCAGTTCCAGGCTGGAATGCTGAGCTGCCCACCCAGGCTGGGTTTACCAGGGACCCACATGGAGCTTTTGGGGCAGAGTGTGCAGAGCTGATCACAAATGAAACCTCTCCTTGTCCCTAAGGCTCCTTTGTGGCTGGGGAATATTTTTTTCTGGAGAGTTTTTCCCTGTTCCCATTGCTGTGTGTGCCTGGAGAAGGAAAATGAGGAGAAAAGAGTTGGAAGGAAAACACTTCAAACAGCAGCAAAGTTTGTGTGTGTAGAAGGAGCATAAACAAACATCCTGAGCAGTTCCTCTCCATCCTAAGCACAGAGGAGGAGGGGATTTAGGGAAGTCACTCAGCCCTGATGTGCCCTTGGGAAGGAAGTGGGTGAGGAAGAGAAGTGTGAAGGTCTCACCTGGGCTGCCCCAGGGCCCAGAGAAAGAATCCCTTTTTTTTTCTTGTTGTTATTTTTTCCCCTTTTCTAGAGATTAAGTGTCATCCATTAGGTAGAAAGCATATCTTCCTTACAGCCTGGTTTGTGGTACCTTAAGATTCCCACTGAAAAAAAAACCCATTTGTGGTCTTTTATTCCCCCAGGAGTCTCAGCAGTCCAGTTTTGGCACTGGAGAACAGAGTGAGTACATGAAACTTCCTGGAATGTGTTGAATGTTTTTGTTGTCATTCAGTGTTCTCAGCAGCTCCTAAGATGTCAGGGCTTTTAGGAAATGAGGTTTTCCAGACTGGTCACAGGATGAAGTCTGACTTCAAATTTTCTCTGCTTTCTCAGGTTTTTAAGCTGTTAAAACAGTTGCTCGATTTTCTTTTAGCATTTCTTGTTCAGATCTTGAAAGTTACCACTGAGTGGAGTGGAAGGGTGGTGTGTTTGAGGGAAAAGATATATTTTAATTGATCCAATTCTTTACAAAATGCCTCTATGGTTGATTGATTTGAAAATAACTAAGTACTAAACCAAAACACCTTTAAAAACCCAACTCCCTGCTTGGGGACATCTTAGAAACCAAAAGAGTGCTTTTGCTTTTATTTCAGTAGAAAAAGCACATGACAGTTTCACCATTTTTTTTACTTTAACATTTTAAAGTCAAGAGAGAGAACTGGTCAAGAACTTATATCACATGCTATTATCCATGAGTTTCTTACAGTTCTTTTGGAGAAAAGTAGCTTTTATTTCTTTTAACTGTCATTCTTTTGAATATTACTGAAATGAACACTAAACTCTGGTAAATACCAGGTAAAATTGAATTAAATTTGTGCTGTTACCTTCCAAAGGTCCTTCCACTCCCTCTTGAAGTGATTAAACAGCTTAAATAGTAAAAGAAGAATGGTTTATTCTTAGATATTCACAAGCAGCTTAATCTGAACATCTGATACAGTGGAGAATTAAGGAAACAAATTCTAGCTTAATTCCATAATGCTAAACCATGGGCTCACGTTATAGGAGCAGCTGATCTTTAGGTGTGGAAAAGAAGAGCCAAGGTTAATTAAACACAGAGCCAGATTCCTGTGCCTGTTTGGGTTTTCTGGAGAGCTTTTACCACCTTCAGTTCTTGTTTTTGTTGAGTTGCACTCAGTTATTTAGCAGAATTAAAGAAAAGGGAAGGGAAGAACCCCCAAACTAAGGAGCAGATTTTCTCAGGGTGTGTTCCTGCTGTCACAATTAGTGTGTGAGTTGGATTTTGGGGTGTGGAGGTTCTCATCCATCTGAAGCTGTGTGGAGGTGCTGGAGCAGTCAGAGCTCAGCAGAGGGATCTGTATCCCATATCCTGCATGCAAAAGGCAGGAGTTTCACCTGGGTGGGAGCAGAACAATTTTCCACACCATCAATAACAGATTAAGTGTGTGTTGGTTTACACAGCAATGATTTAAATGATTTTCTCTGTTTTCTTGGTTAAATTATTTGCTGTATTTGGTGTTTGCCTCTGCATTCCTCCCTCCTTCAGCCCTGGGGGAGGTTGTACCTGGTGTCACCTGGGTGCTGCTCCCTCCTGTCCCCTCACATGGCCTTGCTTTATCTATCACTGCATCCTTGTGGCAGCTTTGGGGTGACTTCCTCTGCTGTGCCTGAGTTTTCAGCTGTGCTTTTCTTCTTTTCTTCTCCTAGAACGATACAATCCCTCATCCAAAACATCCAATGGTCATCAATCCAAATCGTAAGTGGCTGCTGAGAAAACATTTCACAAACAATAATTGTATTTTAAGAGATTTAGGAAATAGGGTTTAGTAGAATGTGAGTGACATTCCAACATCCTTCTCCTTGCCTGGCAGGAAAAGGAATCATATCCCAAATAAACCAAATATTGCTCACTGGAGTGAGTAAAAAGCACCCCAAGCTGCTTTTCTGCTGTGTTTTCCTGGCAGCTGCCAGGAGAGGAGCAGGAGTTTGGACCTTGGAATTGGCTTGGGAATCAGAAAGGACATCAGTGTGGGATGGGACCTGCCTTGCAGAGCTGGCAGCTGGAGGTTACACAAATTCAGGATGAGGAAAGGTTTTGGAATGGAGGAGACAGAACTGAGTCTGGGATCCTGTGAGGTTTGTTCTGCTCAGCCTTTAAGTCCCTGACAAACATTTTGCACACAGACCCAGCAACACAGGAAAGCTCAGAGACAACTGGAATGTTCTGCATGGCTGTAGTCCAACTTTCTCAGACTTAAGAATCAATGATATGCAGTTAAAAGATAGTTTCTAGATAAATATGCCCATAAAAATAAATATTTACCAGCTGATTGTGTGTTAATGAAAGCTGTGGACTGCAAGCTGACTCTGGGTTAGAAACATTCCTCAGTTCAGTTTTGTTGGGATGCACTCACAGGATGCAGCCTGGTGCTTCTGCCACAGAATTGGCAAGATGAAAAAGCACCTGACCTATGGGAAAGAAATCAAACCAAAGAAACCCCATTCAATTCATACAAACCTACAATCAGTGTCCCAAAAGCAGACAGTTCAGGAAGGTGCTGAGAGGGAACTGTGCTATTGCCAGAGCTGGGAGTGGGAACAAGAGGCAGCACTGGACACCTGCTGAGCTGGGATGCAGGGGAAGGAAGTTTAGATGATGTTTACTGTGACAATACAGCTTTAAAGATTTAATTTTTTTAAAGTGATTATGATCTGGTAAAGAAAAAAGGAGATAAATGCACCATTTGTAAAATGATAGCAATGAGCAGGAGTGAGCTCCTAGAAGCTGATGTTCCTGTTCAGACCATCAGTAGAGCAGCTCAGTGTGAAACCCAGGAGAGTCAGGCTTTTAATTCTTTCTCATTTTCTCTCCACAGATGTGAATCGAACCAGACAGAGTAAGATGTTTTATTTTTCTAATCAGATGTTTCCAATAATCACAAAGGCCCTGCTGTGTGTTTTCATTGTGCTCATGTATTCTCAGTGTGTGAAACTGTGTGTGTGACTACCAGAAGTAATTATGGCTTTGAATAATAGAAATTAATGATGGCTTAGGACAGTTGCACTGTGCCACGAGACAGGAAGCAGCCACTGGGGTTGCCTTTCTTTCCTCCATTTCAAACACAGTTCTTACAATTGTGTGTAAGAAGTGGAACATACACAAGTTACCTCATCCCACACCAGTAAATTGTGTCAGATTTCCTTTCTAAATTTAACAGAATGGACTCAGGAGCCAAAGTACCTGAATCCTCATTCTTCTCTGAAGAATGACTCAACTCACCATTCTTAACATGAAATGTGTGAGTGGTGTCTGGTGTCTCACCCACGCAGCCTCTGCAGGATAAACAGTGCCATGTTGAAATCTAGCAGAATGCTTTGGCAGTAATTAAAGTACTTGGAAAAACTTGTCTCACTTTCTCCCTTTTCCCTTAGTATGTTGAAAGATGACTTAAAACTTAGCAGTAGTGAAGACAGCGATGGAGAGCAGGTATGTTCCTTAAATGGCTTCCCAAAAAACCACTGCACTTATCCATGGGGCAGCCCTGGGCAGGGATCAGAGGCCCAGCAGCAGATCTGGGACATTAAAATCTTATGGCATGTGTTTAGACAAACCTCAGGTATTCCTAAATGTCATCTGAGGGAAAATTTTGTGCAAACAAATTGAAATGTTGTGTTTTGTGGAAACAGTTTGCTTTTATCTAGAAAATTGTATTAACTGATTTCACATGGGCCTTCTCTAAACATCAAATGACAGTGGTGCACTTTAAAACTTATGTAATGACTCCTAATTAAAGATTAACCCCTTTGAGTTCTGCCATCCCAGCTACAGAGCTCATGGTGTGAATGTCTGTGTGCATTGGTGCCCTGGGATGTCTGGGGTGACAAGGGGCTGTGTCTGTCCCTGGGGTACAGCTGCACCTTTATATTTATCAAAAAGTCTCTTTTTTACTCTTTTCAGGATTAACTTTGTGCAGCTTCTGCCAGACTGGCACTTAACATGCTAAATAAAAATAAAATGTGTGTCTGTGCTGCCCAGTAACCCCCACTGCTCTGGGGTTTCTTTTATTCCTGTTCCAGTTCTGGTACTTGATTTTCTTCAAGTAAAAAACTTGGAGTTGGTGAACTCCCCTTACCCTGGGCATCTCTGGAACATCATTGTGAAATGCTGAATCATCTGATTAAAAAAGTGGAAACAGGATATTAATTAGTGGTAGAAATGGGAACTCTCACAACTGCAATCAGAATATAGAGATTTGTGCTGAAAACTTGGAGAAAATAACTCTGCTTCTCTTTCTATATAAGGAAAATACAGATAAACTAATGCAAATAATGAATTTTTAAAAAATTAAATGCCCCTAAACCGATGTTTTGCAACTGAATTATATATACAAGCCTAAAATAGCTTCTAGAAGCTTCATGCTGTTTTTTTAATTGCAGGACTGCGATAAGACAGTGCCAAGGAGCACACCTGGAAGGTAAGAATTCCTGGGGGATTGCAGCATAGGCAGCACATGGGGATGTTCAGCCCAGTCAGCATTCCTGCCTTGGTCTGCTTTCCAAAATTCATCTTTGTCCTTTGGCTTGTATAAAAAGAGGTGATTAGAATCTAATCAGTGATTAAATAGTAATAAATATAATATTAAATATTTCCTGTGAATGAGACTGACCACTTTGGGAAGGGGCAACACCCAAAGGCTGCTTGTTTCCAGGCTGAGCTGTGTTCCCTTCTGCTGAATTTTCTCCTGAACGTTGGTTAAAATGTTGTATTTTGTTACTTCTAACGAAAGGATTTGAAGGCTGTGCTTATGCCTCAGGTAATGCTTGCTTCCCCTCCTTTTTGTTGCAGTAATTCTGAGCCTTCCCAGCACAACAGTGAAGGAGCAGATAACTCCAGGGATGACTCGAGCAGCCACAGCGGCTCCGAGAGCAGCTCGGGCTCCGACTCGGAGAGCGAGAGCAGCTCCAGTGACAGCGAGGCCAACGAGCCATCCCAGAGTGCATCCCCCGAGGTAGGGCTGCCAGGGGCTGCCTGCAGCACCTTGCCTCCAGTCCTGCCTTTCCACAGCACAACAGTTCAATAAATTCTCACGTTGTTCAAGAAAAGACAGACCAGCATGGGCTCGCTGTCAGGCTGCAGTTCCTGTGGTGGATGTGACACTTCTCTAGCTAAGCCTCATGTTTGATGTTTGATTTGAGGTGGTTTTTACCACCAGCTGTCTGTTGGAGAGCAGAGTTAGATATGGTATCAGAACCCTAAAAAGCCTTGACATCAAATATTGCCTGTTGGTAGGAGACAAAGGGAATAGTTGTGTTATTTGGGTCTGTATTTCATTTATTTATCTCAGGTTTTGGGTGTATCTTGTGCTTTGGTACATGGAAAAGATGGAAGAATTGGGAAATATTTTATCTAACTCTGTTTTTCACTTCGTTTTTAGCCAGAGCCACCACCCACAAACAAGTGGCAACTGGATAACTGGTTGAACAAAGTGAATTCCCATAAAGTGTCACCAGCTTCTTCCGTGGACAGCAATATCCCTTCTTCCCAAGGCTACAAGAAAGAGGGACGGGATCAGGGTACAGGGAGTGGGTACACTGACCAAGGTGGATCCAAGGACTCCATTTCTTCTACACCAGGGAGAGATTCCAAACCCACCCAGAAGGGCTCAGAGAGCAGTCGTGGGAGGCAGAAATCACCTGCCCAGAGCGACAGCTCGACTCAGAGGAGGACTGTAGGGAAAAAACAGCCCAAGAAAGCAGAAAAGACATCTGTGGAAGAGCCCAGAGGAGGTCTTAAAATAGAAAGTGAAACCCCAGTAGACATGGCAACAAATATCCCTTCAAACAGGCACAAGGCAGCCACCAAAGGCTCCAGGAAACCCAATATAAAGAAGGAGCCCAAGTCTTCCCCTCGACCTACAACAGAGAAAAAGAAATACAAGGCTTCAAGCAAATCTGCCCAGAAATCCAGGGAATTCATCGAAACAGATACCTCATCCTCTGATTCAGATGAAAATGAGAGTCTGCCTCCTTCCTCACAAACACCCAAATACTCTGAGAGCAATAGGACTCCTGTTAAATCTTCCATGGAGGAGGATGACAGCTTTTTTCGGCAAAGAATGTTCTCTCCTATGGAAGAGAAAGAGCTTCTGTCCCCACTGAGTGATCCTGATGAAAGGTACCCACTCATTGTGAAGATTGACCTGAGCCTCTTATCCAGGATACCAGGGAAGCCTTACAAGGAGGCAGAGGCTGCCAAGGCGGAGAAGAAGAGCGCTCCGGAGAAACACGCGCGGGACTCCCAGAAACAGCCCTCGGACAAGAGCTCCACCAAAGGCAAGAGGAAACACAAACAGGTGAGGCCTCAGGGCACCTGCCCTGTTCTCTCAGCCCCCAGAGTCCAGGTGATGCCTCAGGGTAGGGACTGAGCTGTGCAGCAGTGGCTTTGCTGGCTCGTGTGGAACTCCTGGGTCATCCCTGTGCTGTTACAGGACACTGCTGGGCTTTTCTTACAGAAACACCTGGAGCAGTGTCAGCCCTGGGGCCAGAGCTCAGGGAGGTCACAGATCTGTGCCTCTGAGCTCTGCATCCCCTCCTGCCTCCCTGGAACCAGCCCTGGTGCTCTGCAGGCCAGCTCAGGCAGCTGATCCAATGGGAAATCCACCTGGGAAAAAAACCCAAAAGTCAATTTTCAGCTGAATCAGCTCCCTGAGCCATGGAATTGCCCATTGCCAGGATAAGGGATGGGGCAGGACTGGGCCTGCAGAGCAGCTGCAAACATCTCAGGTGCTGCTTTCCTGGGAGCAGGGGAATCTCTCCATGATAATACTGAACCTTTTCCAAAAGCATTTCATCTTTCCAGCTAGAAGTAAAAGGAATGGCTGGGGGCAGTAAAATAGGCAGGGGTCAGTGGGGGAACTGAATAGAAGGGTTACTCTTGGAGGGGGAATGTGAGAAGTCAATGCTGGTGTAATTCTAAACTGCTTTTTGAAAGCTCAGCACAGGGACACTCTGTACAAAGGGCAAACCTGGGGCTGTCAGATGGGATCCCTGGGAGCCTGGTTTCCAGGAGTGCAGGGCTATGAGGCCCTGGGGCTGGGATTCAAAAATCCCTGTCCTGCTCTGGATGTCACTCTGAACATTTCATTTTACCATCTCAAAGGGATCTGACAGGGCTTGGAGACTGTTGCCATCTGCAATCCCAGGATTCTGGGAGATCATTCCCAGAGTCACTTGAGGAGATGGATAATTTCAGTTACACCAAAGTGAACTTGATCACTTGCTGAAGTCTGTCATGCAGAAACCCTGACATGTAACTGCAGATTTATCCTCTACTGTTCCTAACTAAGATTCCTCTTTCCTCTGGGTGAGGAAATGAAGTGAGAAAATGAGCTGCTTTTGTAAAAGGGGAACAACTCTGCCCAGTACAGTGAACAATTCCTGTGTGCAGGTGTTACTGTGTAACTCCTGGTGTTCCTGGGAATGCACTCACGAGTTCCAGTGGGGCTGAATCCCCTGACTTCTCTCTCTCTGACCAGTTTTGCTTTAACCACATATTTGGAATTACAGTATTAAAGATCTGTGCCCTCACATCCAGACCACAGAGCTTTGGTGAGACCAGTTAAATTGAGGCTTTATCCCAGGAAAAGTGGTGGTTAAATGTTAACTCAGGTCACTCTGGTGCTTCCTGAGAGGATGGAAACCTGTGTGAGGCAGGGACAGGACCCCCCTTGCCCACCCTGCAGTTTTAACTTTGTGCTCCAAACCCAAGTGGCACCATTTGATTTTCTACATTTCCTGGGTTTCCTTGATCACAGTTCTCAGGTTGCAGCATCAGTAACAAAACCAAAACCTTTGGGGTTTCAACCTGGGGTTTGTTATCAGATGATTTATTCTGTGAGGCCCCATTTCCCTCTTATTCACTGTATTGATCCCTCCTGTGACTTGAGGATTAAATTGATATAAATACCTAGTCTTCAACATCTCTGAGCTGACTTTAATAGACTGATTAGATTTTTATTCTTTCCTGGCATTCATCAGACACCTCTTTTGACCCCACAACATCAAATCTGTCTCCTGGTCTTGCCAAAGCCCTTGGCAGATTTTGCTGAGATTTCATGGTTGTAATTTATCTGTGCTGAAATGAACAACTTGGCTGTTGCTGCTTTTATCAGGTTGTAATTCAGTGGCCAGACTGGGATTTTCATTTTGTTCCAATATCAGGATCTGGTGAGGATTTGCTAAGGATGAGGTGGTGTAGGCCAAGGTTTTGGGGTCTGTATTTACCTGTGAAACACCTGCTGAATGATGTCTCAGTGTGAAATGCTGCCACTCTCAGTGATGTGTAAATGTGGATCTTTGCTGGATGTTTTTCTCATTTGCTTTGCTCAGAACGAGGATGAAAACAGAGCCAGTGAAAGCAAGAAAACGAAACTGGAAGAAAAAGCTCCCTCAGGACACAAGAATTCCAGCAGCAGGGAGTGAGTATCTGCTCTTCCCTGCCCTGAGGTCAGGGTGGCCATGGAGAGAATTGTGCTCATCTTTCCTCTTTCTTCTCTCTCCCATCCCAAGTTTTCCTCAAATAATTGGTAAAACTTCATTTTTTCTTACCCTTCAGACAAATTTACTTCAGAGCTTCTACAAGCAATTGGTGGAAATTAATTTCCATCCCTAAAAACACTGGCTAAGGACAATTGTGCTCCTTAACAAAGTGAGCTCACCCCTCCTGTGAAGGGGATATTTCCTTCCTGGTTTTCTCTGATACACAGTGGGGCTTGGGTTTGGTCTAGAAATCAAAATCTGTGCTTTTAAATTAACCCCATCTGGTAATTCTCTGTTTAGTAAGTTCTAAGCTGGGTATAAACTCCTGAACTGACTTTCTTTGGGAAGCTGATGGCATTGAGCTTTGGATCCATGGATTTAGCCTTCCATCTCCTTGATTTGTTAGTTCAAGAAAAGTGTGAGTGATACCAAAGCAAAGTAATACAGAATTAGCATCTCAGCACCATTGTTTAATATGTTATTTCTGGATTCCCCATGCTTTTTGCAACACCTGTTATGCCTTTATTTGATTGATTTCTTGGTCAGTGTTAATCCACAGGAGAGATGAAGTTTTTTTCCACTTCATTTTGAAACTTCTATTTCCGTTCAAGCAACTGAAACCTGGTATAATTGTGTCATGGAAAATATTCTGTCCAGTGGGTAATTGCCAAATTACAAAGATGTGTGAAGCTGCAGCAATTTGGATGCTACAACTTTTATTTGCCTCTTCTGAATTAAACAATGTCTTACTGTTTGTGAGGGAACAGCTGTAGAATGAATGGATACGCTTCTAGTTTGATTTTTTTACCTGATACTTGATTTTTTTCTGGTGTTTGCTTGATTACCAGTGCAGTTCTCTGAAGGACATTTAATTAAGTGTAACTATGATTTTCTAGAAATAATGTGTAGAAATAATAGTGGTGGGAAGGCAGGAATAGCCAACAGCAGCCGGGTGAGAGTGTCCTGAAAGGCAGTGCTGGGGCAGTTTCCCATTCCCTGGCTTGCAGAGGTTTATCTGGAGCATCTTTCCCTGGAGCTGTTGGCTGGCTGCAGTGCACAGACAGCCTGGCGCTGCCATTGGCTCCCACTGCTGAAATTGGGAGGCTTTGGGGTGGTTTTTGTACACAGCTGGTGCAGGGGTGTGGTTTTATGGTTAGAACTTGTCTGGTTTTGCTTGTGTTTTCAGGTCAGAACAAATAAAATGGTGAAAACAAGTTCAATCTGGCTTTGGAGAAACCTTCTCACTGTGAGGATTATTCTGTTTTTCTCCAAAGCTGGAGCTGACAGGAAAAATCTAGGGGGGGTAAAAGGTGTTTAGTTGAAGATTTAAAAATCAGACTTTTGTGTGTTGTGTTCTTGGAGTTGTTGTTGTTTATTTTGGTTCTGGTTTGTTTGTTAAGGCAAGAAACCCAAACCCTGAATTTGTTCCTCTTTTCCAGGTCTTCAAAGCCAAGTGCTGTTAAAGAGAAGGATTTGCTGCCCTCCCCTGCTGCCCCAGCCCTGCAGAAGGATTCCAAGCAGGAACATGGCTCCAGGAAGAGAACAGTCAGTCAGTCCTCATCCCTAAAATCCAACAGCAACCCAGGCAAGGAGAGCAGCAGTGGCAGCAAGAGCAGCTCTTCTTCCAAGCAGAAGAAGACAGAGGGGAAGGGGTCCAGCAGTGCCAAGGAAGCCAAGGTGAAGGGCTGGTTCTGTCCCTGCCTCTTGTATTTATTTTAGTTTGATCTAAGCAACCATTTCCAGTTCAGTTGAAGACATCATTTGTTTGAGATGTGCATTCCTGCCATAGAGCTCAAGAGCCATGGAAGGCCATAAATGAGAAGTCATCTTGGAGAGATCAGGGAATACAAATGCTTATCCTGCCAAATTGCTGTGTTTATAGAGAAATGGGTTTAGTCATCCCCTGGTGGCTGCTGCTGCCTGTTCATTGTTGAAGTGGTTAATAGAACACCCCTAGAAAGCTGTGTGCACACTGGAAATGGAACTGGGAGGCTGCTCTTGACTCCTCAGGACAGATACAGGATTTGTCCTGGTTTCAAAGGACAGCAGGAGCTCAGTCCCTGCTCAGTGCTGGGGTGGAAAGCTCTGGCTCTCATTTTATGACATTGTAGAAAGATTATTTCAACTGCAGCTCAACAATTTAGAGAGCTCTCCATGGTTGGAGAGAAGAAAACATGGAGATGGTGCAGAAAATGGTTTGTAAGAGATTTAGGTTAGGAAGATGGATGTGATGGAATTTAAAAATATAAATGTCCCCAGGCCAGCTGTTCATTTGTGATCTGCTTGTTGTTTTATACTTCAGGTGTGCTTACTCATGTCCTTCTCAGAGGAGTAACTACTCCTGTGTGGGTTTTTCAAGGCAAAGGCATTCACAGAATTTTGTTGACAGAAATCCTCAAAATCCTCCTCATCTCTGTTAGAGCAGAAAAACAGGATTTAGAAACAGTGACAGGGGAGACAGAGGGAAGGATTTCCTGCCCCTGGGTGTATCTGGAAATCTTTGGCTGCTTCCTCCCCTCTGCAGTGAGGAGCCCCAGCCCAGCCCTGTGGGAGCACCCTGGGAGCTGAGTTATTCCCAGGGCTCCTGCAGGCTGTCCTTCCTGGATGGGATGGAATGGGGGCAGCCATGGGGGAATTTGTTCAACAAATGCTTTTCTTGTAATCATGGCATGGATTTCCCTTCCAGGAAAAGATCCTGAACAATTCCTCCAGCTGCCCTCCTGCCTCTGCTCAGGCCACGGAAAGTGCGAAGTCGAGGAGAGCAAAGCTCGTTTTTGATGATAGGTATGGACAGGAAATTCCCTTTCCCTCTGGGGGGCTCTGGATCTCAAGCACTGGCAGCTCCCCACTGAGGAGAGTTGGTGTTTTGCTCCACAAAAGATGATACACACAAACCCTTTGTCACAGAAAGTACCTTGAAAAGAAAATTAAACAAATATTTCACCATCTTGTGCAGACTTGAGATTTCAGTTGGGCCAATTCAGTTGTCAGCTTGCTTTGAAAGCACTTTTTAAAAATTACTTTACAAATGAAATTGTTTCCAAATGTAAAATAACTTTCTGCTTTAGAACTTGGTTGAAATACTGTTGGAATTACCTGAAACTAGAGAATTAATTTTAAACTACTTTTAACATTTTTGTCATATAGTTAACTAGTCTAGCAGATTCCTTTAAACAGTTTTAGCATGGTATAACTTGAGTTAGAGCAGAAAAGCTCTGCAATGTGGCAATATTAAGAAGCTCCAGTTACAAAAGGCTGTGTAAAAGGGTGGCTCCAGTCCCTAAATCCATGTCCTCTCTTGCAGGACTTACTCAGCTGATCATTATTTGCAGGAAGCAAAGAAGCTGAAACATAATGCAGATGCTTTGGTGAGTGGATCTCCAGTGGCCACCAGTGTGAGCCCCTGATCCTGGGGTTGGTTTGCTGCCTTTGCCATTCTCCTGCCCTTCTGTGCTGGGATTTCCTTGCACTTCTGTGCTTTGTGTTCTGAGCTGTTCTCCCTCCCTGCAGTCGGACAGGTTCGAGAAGGCCGTGTACTACCTGGATGCTGTCGTGTCCTTCATTGAGTGTGGGAATGCATTGGAGAAAAATGCTCAGGAATCCAAGTCCCCGTTCCCTATGTATTCAGAAACTGTGGAATTAATCAAGTAAGCTTTGCAGAGCTCCTGCAGGGGCAGGTGGGTGGGGGGAGCTCTGGGATTCAGAGCTTTCAGGTGTGCAGAGGTTTTGCCCCTAGTTTTTGAGATCTGTTGTCATTCCCAGTAACACTGGAGCAGTGACCAGTTCGTTCCAGTTGCTGGGGTTTAAAGCATTTCCAGGAATGGTGAGGTGGTTTCTGTTGAGGCTTCAAGTCCCTCCACAATGAGTGACCCAAGAGGAGCAGAATTATTCTGGTCACTGCTGACTCAGTGCTTTATTCAGGGCTGAGAGTGTTCCTAGAACAGAGGAGCCAGCTGAAAGTGGAAATTCATGAGAACATGAGTGTTTTGTGCATGATAGATGAAAGTAGTTTTTGTTTTGGGGCTGATCTGCTGCTTTCTCTGCAGATACACTATGAAACTGAAGAATTACTTGGCCCCAGATGCGACGGCTGCAGACAAAAGGCTGGCAGTGCTTTGGTGAGTGTGCTGGGACTTCTGCAATGCCCCTGTGCATTCCACATCTGTCATCTACACAAAATGCTGCTTTACACTGAGCTCAGGGTGTTCCTGAACCAAGCACTGAGGATTTCCACTTGGCTATGCACAGAAATTAAGCTGTGTCTGATTGCTGTAAATGGGGATGTTGCCAGCAAGGGCCAAGGCTTTGGAACATTGAAGGGTGACAGCAGAAGGTGCCTCCTGAGCACTGAGCCAGGGATAAATCCCACTTGGGCTGGTTGTGGGGATGGCAGGAGCCCTGAGGAGGCTGAGGGAGTGGCTGCAGAAAGTGTAGAGGAGCAGAACCTTTTGGAAGGCTCTCCCCTGGCAGGGGCTCAGGGTGTCCTGGCACAGGTGAGCAATAAATGAACCCCTTGTCCAGGAAGGCACTGGGTGGTGTCTCCCAAACCCAGCAGCATCACTGAGAGTTTCAGTTCCAGCTTGAGGCACACAGAACTGTTCCAGTTCCCTGCAGAATTTCAAGGTGGTTGTGGATTTTCTGATTGAGTTATAGTTGAGAGCTGAGCTGGCAGAGAGAACATCAAGACCACAGCTATTAGATTTGTGAAATTCACTGAGTTGAGATAAACCTGACTTTAATTGTGACTGATTTAATTGTCCTGTCTTTGGGCAGCCTTCGGTGCCAAGCTCTGCTCTACCTGAGGCTTTTCAAACTGAAAAAGGAAAGTGCATTGAAATACTCAAAAACTCTGACTGAACATCTGAAGGTAATTGCATCTGTATTTTCTTAGAGCATTAAAACCTAATGGTGTGGAAGCTCTACATCACTTGAAGTTCCCAAATCCAATTTCAGACTGCTGCATGTGAACACCTGTTTAGAACTGGACTTGAAGGTGTATTAAAGCTGGGCAGAGCTTTAATAACCATAACCCTGCTGGTCCTGGCATGACAACTCTGTTAATTTGATCTTCTTTAATAAATGTAGTAGGCTTCAAGGAGAAGGTTGTTTGCAGTGGGATGTTGGCTGGGTTTAGGTAAATTGCCCATGAATTTATCTACATTTCTGTGCAGCTGATTCTGAAGCTTCCAGCTCTCAATGCTGAGAGGACACAGGTTCATCACATGCCAAATCTCTCAGATTTGGGATATCTTTAATTATTCAATGCCAGTGATCACAGATTATTTCTATTAAAGCACTGAAAAAATGAAAATGTTCCCATAAGGGACAATGGACTACTCTAATACTTGTTTGTTTTGCTAAAATAACCCTTTAATTTGTGTCTTAGCCATCAGTAAAAAAGGATATTTCCCTAAATTTCAGTTTACTGTGATGTTATTGAGAGCATTACTTGAAAGTACAAGTGCAAAAAAAAAAAAACAACTTGGTCAAAGAACCAATTAAACAACCAGATAAAATGTAACTGGTGAAAGTATAAACACAAATCGGGTGAAATGTGTCTTTTTCCCCTCCACAGAACTGCTACAATAATTCTCAAGCACCGTCCCCTGGTATGGGAAGGTGAGTAGCAAAAGCTGTTACCTGTGTTTCTCAGTTTCTAGGACTTTTCTCAATTTCCTGTGTGCCAGGGGGGCTCAGGGAGCAGCTTTTGGGGTGATTATTTGAAGGGTGTGGACTTGGATCCGTTTTTTTGTGTAATTATAAAGGTGGAGTGTGCTCTGCAGGGTTTGTCAGGATAAAAAAGGGGCAGTGTGCCACTAACCCACAAGTCATTTATCCCAGGGACTTTTGGTGTTTAATTTAATGCACTTCCCCCAAACAAGAGCTTTATTAGTGCTGCCAGGCCAGAGGTTACAAGCACTTGGAGGATTCTCTGTTCCATAGTTCAGCAATCACTTCTGCTCTTTTCAACCCAATAATGGAGCTTTGATAAATTATTCAGTGAGTTAAAGGGGGGGCACTTCCGATTTCCATTGTGTTATCTGCAGTAATGTTATACAGTGCAATATTCTGGCAGTGGAGTTACCAGGTAGCTGTAATTTTTTTGTTCTTACTCTTTAAAGTTCATTTAAACAATGAATTTAAGAGTTTATTGAATGCTGAGGTGCTCAGGTTTGGTAATTAGGTTTTGTAAGCTAGAAGTAGTTATTGGAAGATCCTCAGCAATTCCCAGCTTGAGATTTTAATTTGCTGTAGGGCAAATCCTGATTTTTGGTGTGTAAAGTGGAAGTGTTTTCCCATCCCACACCCTGAGTGTGGGCAGATCTTAGGGGACATCTCAGAGCATGATGTGCCTAAAGCTGGTGCATTTCTGCCTTTCCAATTCCATCTTCCCCTCTGTGTGAGCAGCAAACCTGTTGGGATGCCATCTCCAGTGTCTCCAAAGCTGTCTCCAGGGAATTCAGGAAATTACTCTTCCGGGGCAGCCAACCCTTCAGGGAGCGGGTCCTCGGTGACGATCCCGCAGCGCATCCATCAGATGGCTGCCAGCTACGTCCAGGTCACCTCCAACTTCCTCTATGCCACTGAAATCTGGGAACAAGCAGAACAGCTCTCGAGAGAACAGAAAGGTAAGGGCTGCCTTGGGGGCACCGAAACCTCCTGAGGGGGCTGGGACACTCCCAGGCTTTGATTTTGGTGATGGGTGTTGAACTCTGCAAAATCAGGGGGAAAATTACACTTGCAGTTGTAAGGATACCCCAGGCTGGGTGTTGTGGTTGTCAAGGCAGTGTTGGAGTTGTGCCATAAAAATCCTTATTGTGTTTCCTGTAAAATGTTGAGTGTAGGAAGAGGAACTTGATGCATTTTCCTTTCTGGAATTCTTTAGTGACAACTTCTTAAGAAAGTAGTTTAGTTACTTCCTTTTGACAGTAGTAACTACTTTTGGCAGTAGTTTAGTTATTTTCAACTAGTGCAATTCAAGTTTTAGAGTAAAACCAAGAAGTCTGGCAATGGTTTAGTTGTTGCCAAGCAGTCTTATGCAGAAGAGTAAAGAAATGGATTAGAAAGGACCTTTCCTCTTGACTCCCCCATTCCCCCACCTCTCCTCCTTCCCTTTCTCTCCATCCCAGCGACTGACTCAGGGAACTGGGGTTGGATGTGGTTTCCAGATGTGCTCCTTTAACCTGTGCTTGTGCTGTTTTAGAGTTCTTTGCTGAACTGGACAAGGTGATGGGGCCCCTGGTGTTTAACACGAGCATCATGACGGAGCTGGTGCGTTACACCCGCCAGGGGCTGCACTGGCTGCGCCTGGACGCCAAGTGAGGAGCCAGCCCAGCCCAGCCCAGCCCATTCTTCAGCTGCCTCTGATCCTCTCCACAACACTGTGTCATGTCAATAAGGAAGACTGCCATAACACATTGCTTAGTTGACACTAAGAGCAAGGAATGCTTTCCCATGTCTCCCATCCTCATTTGTGTTTTGTGTTTAACCCCCAAATCAGCTGGTTCATGGACTTCTCCAGTATTCCCGGTTTAAGTTATTTAAATATTTGAAAATTTGCTACATAAAAGTTGTAGTTTTGCTGATCTGTCATGGATAGATCATTGGAATTCCAGTCACAATACATGAATAGTCAGTCTAAATCCTATTTATTTTAATTTTTTTTAATTTTAATTTTGAAAAGCCCCTTTTGGGGCTGGTTTTAGCTATTTCTTCTTCCCTAAATTTCCCCTTTTGAGTACTTAGAAATTAAACCTAGACACTTTATTTAAGTACTTTGTGAGCTTTGTTACTCTGTAATGTCTTGTGGTGGTAGAGCCTGTAAAAGGAACTAGGGTTGATAGGTTCTAACGAGTAGGGACACCATACTTCTCATGCCTAATGCCTATGAGTCGACTAATAAATGACAACTACAGATTTATTATTGCAGAATTTGTACTAAATAGAAAAGTTCCAGATATTCTTCTACGTATTGAGATACTTCATTTAAATGAATTATAAAGAAATTTATATGGAAAAATATTTAGCTGGATCTGCCTTGGATTGTTTCCAAGGCAGCTTCAAGCCATGGATTAACACTATAACAATCACAAAACATTACAGTAATTTGCATTTAATGTAACGTCCAGGCAGTGGTGTAGGAATGACCTTCAGTCCAATGGGTGCGATGCAAACAGGAAAGGCTTTGGAAAAGGACAATCTCCTGCTTTTTTGCATCTCTTCATTTCAAATCCCTTTTGTTTCTGTGCTTGTCACTTTTTGACAGTTACAAAATTGGGGAACTTGGTGGTTCCAAACCCAAGAGTAGCTCAATTCCTACCGGAACCGTCATGTGCATCTTTTCCATTGACTGAGAAACCAGGAATCTTGAGTAGAACTCTAGGTCCATTTTGTCCTCTTAGGGTCTGCTGGGTGATGGACACTACAGGCTGGCGGTGCAGCAGCCAGCGTGGGGTGGGAGCAGAGCTGCTCCTGCAGGAGCCCTGCTCTGCTCTGTGCAGCATGGATGGCAAACTTGGCTTTACCCTGTGCTAATGAAGGTCCCGTTCATGTCACGTAACGCCCACTCCCGAGGGGGCTGCTGGGTGCCACAGAGGCTTGCTGGAGCTGCAGGTGGCCCTCTCTGAGTGCAAACCAAAGTACCTTTCCACGTGAGGTGCTTGTCTGAGTTAAAGGTTTCAAATGCTACTGCTTTCAGTATTGCTTAGTGCCCCCAACATGTCTGGTGTGCCTTATGCCTTACTTTTAGATGAAGATTTTATGAACTGTTTACAAGATGTTTTACAGCAGGACCAGGTATACTGTATGCAGTGGTCTTCTGCAGTACTTGGGTAAAATTCCATTTCCTTTTTCAAAGTCCCAGTGTCTGTCACACAAACTGACTCATCGTGGTGGTCTCCTTCCCCAGAGTCCAACTCTGAATCCTTTGGAGTGAGATTGTGGAATGCTGCTTTGTTTTCTCTCCCATTGAACCCTCTATTCTGTACCAGATATGAACGTGCATGTTCAGGAAAATTATTGCACTAAATTTTTTGTGTAGGTGTAGTTAAGTGCCAAAATCACGGCAACCTCGAGAGAAGGAATAGAATTCTACGCTCCTTAGTACTGCAGTATGTCCTATGGGCTTTAAGAGTTTAGAAGTTTTGCAAATTAGTAACCTACTACAAGGTAGCTGCATCTTCGTAGAGCTTCCTTTGCGTCCCAGCGTGTTTTGTACTTCCAGAAAAGCTTTGCTACGTCCGGATTGATAAACGGGGAACAGACCTGGGGCTCTCCCTGACTCCACTCTCCAGGTCTGTTGGAGCATCCTTTTTATGGAATCACTGTGCAAGGTCACCTTTCTGTTAGTCTTTGCTGTTGGAGACAGAACTCTGTACCCTCAAACTCCCCGCCGTGGGCATGGGACACTGTCAGCTGTGTTTCCTTTCCTCCTCTGAAGTGCCTCGCACACCTCTGACGCTAAGAAATCCCTTGGTAGAAGTTGCATTCGTGGGTGGGTTTGTGTGTAGTGCTGCACTAGCCAGCGTGGCTGTTCTTGGCTTGCTCCTTTGTGCACAGTCACCATTGCTGTCAGCAGGAATGGTGGCATCTCGGGGAATTTTTTTTCCTTAACTAGAGTCCCACAAATACCTTTTGGTGTCACGCGAAATCGGCCTCTTGAAAACGCATCGCTTATCCCTAGAGCAGTGGATCTTAGGAATTGGCTTCAAACAACCAGAAGGCTTTTTTTGCATCCTGTCAAAATGTGGACCTGAGCTGGTTGGAAGTGTCCCAGCTGAAGGGTGAGCTCCAAATCCTCTGGAGTGTGTCCCAGGTGTTGTGTCCATGTGGGGGGGCTTGGGGATGGGTAGGAAATGCCTTGTACAGCTGGGGCTGGTGCAAACAGATCAGCTCAAACCTCACAATTCCAAAAGCATATCTTAATTTGGGATTGACCCTTGTTTCCTAGAGGAAAGTTCTTTACTTGAGCAGATTTTATAGCCAAAAAAAAAAAAAAAAAAAAAAAAAAGGCGAATACATCCTAGGCTTCCATCCCTCTGCCAAAGTAGGAGGGCTCTGTCCCTGTCCTTGGCAGCTCCCAGCACCACAGGGGGAGTGTAGGTCACAGGAGTGACTGAGGAGGGACTCCCCAATCCTGGCTTCCCAAATGATTCTCTGGATAGGGGATGTGTATCAATGCATATCAATGCTGTAATTTTAATTCCCTTGCTGATCATGGCCCCAGTTGGTGAATCTTAAAAATTGCTCAATCAGACTAGGCTTGCTCAGCTATCTGTGCTGTTTGACTTTGCTCTCAGACTTGCAGGTTCCAGGGTGATAAAGGTGCAAACCATTTGTAATTCCAAACAAATCTTCAGGACACCAGAGTAAACCAGCCCAAGAGTTTTGTTTTGATTTGAATCTCAGCCATAAAGCAGAGCAGACAGACGGCTCTCCTTGGCTTCGATGGCAGTATGCAATTTGTATTGTATGTGTCTTTTAATATATATGTATATATATATGACTCAGTCTGTCCAAAGTATATGTTATACTTGTTTTTAGATTATGGTGCAACTGACTATATTGATATATTATTTATTGAGTGCTGAGTCACCATCTTATTGGTGATAAATATTGCATATTATCCAGGAGTGCAATGTATATTCCTTTAGATTGCTGAGGCTTGATTGCTGTGGTAACAAAGAAATGCCCTGAAATGTATTTATGAATGGCCCCAACACACAGAAAGTCAGAATTTATGGGAATGATGTAGCACTTGCCTGGGGCAAGTAAAATAAAGCCGTAGGCAGAGAATTATGGAGTTTGCCCAAAAGGCAAACTGCTGGAAAGAGAGAGAAACTACCTTTGCTGTATTTAATGTCATTTTTTGAACAGATCTTTGCTGTCACTGCCGTGTTTCCATTGAGGCAGATCCACAAGGGCCTGAGCAAGTCAAGTTTGAATTACCCATTGGGGAATAAACAACTTCCAAATTCTTCCTTTCCCAACAAATCCTTGGGTCAGGGTTGAAACCTCTCCCTGTGATGTGTCAGTGTTCTGGAAAACCCCTGTTCCAGCAAGCAATGAGGTCAGTGCTGGCATCCCGAGGGGCAGAGAGGAGCCCCAGCTTTGCTGCCAGCTCCCCCCCATGCAGAGTGTTCAGGAGGGGTTCCCAGGCAGGAGCTGGAGCTGCCCCTGGGCTGTCCCTGGTGCCCTGGGGAGGGAAGGGCAGCGCTGCTCCTGGGCCAGGCTCAGCCCCTGCCTCTGCTCTGGCAGCAGTTCCAGCTGCTGGGGCACTCCCAGGGAGCTGGGCTGTTGTGGGGCTGAGCCTGCCCTGCTTTGATTCCACCTGGGAGCTGAATTCCCGTTGGCACTGTGCCCATCCCTGGCTCCAGGCTCCATCCCTGCCCCAGGACACGGCTCCTGGCGCTGCCTTGGCATTCCACATCCCAAACTCTACTCCAAGGACCAGGCATCACTTTCCAAGCACAGTTCCTGACATTTGTATCTGGTCCCCCTTTTAAATTGTTTTAAAAAAATTTTGTATATGGAGGATAAAATGCTTATATATTTATTAAAAATCCTTTATCTTATTTGAAATTATTATTTGGTGAAGAAGGGGTTTTTCTTTTGGGGGAGGGCTGGGGAGGGGAGGTAACTTTTAACCTGTCACTTATAAATGAAGCCCTGATTAATCCTACAGAAAGGTACTATTAGTAACTAATGGGATGTCTCTGTTTTATGCTTTGTACATGACAAGTCCATGTGTTACATTTTGTTTTCTATCAAAAGATTTGGGCATCTGTCTTCAACCAAAACCGGAAAAAAGAGAAACAAACTGTGATTTTATTTGTTGCAATACATTTGAAATTTCAAAGGGTACTTTGGGGCTCAAAATTAGGATTTCTAAGTCAGTATGTGCATTTCACGTAATAAAGCTGTTAATGGTGAGCAAAGTATTATATACTAACTAGATTTTTTTCCACATCTGTATAGTATATTCTATGTATTTTGTGGTATTGAGATTATAGAAAGTTTAGTGTCTGAAACATGCGTTTAATGTGTATTTTTAAACAAATTTATGGCAATTAAAATATTTGGAGAAAAGGGTATCACATTTCAATTTGTAAAGATCTTTTTAACTACTGTGTCATTAAAATGCTTTGTACAATGCAAAACTGTAACTGGAGAAACTAAGTTTAATAAATATCAAATAGATTTTCTGTATTAAACTTCCAACCCCTTGTGCTTGTATCTGTTTTGTGGGACCTTCTCCTCCCTGGAGCTGCATTTTTAAGCAGAATTTTCTTTCCTTGATCCTATTGCTCTGTGAAAAGAAAGAAAAGTAGCATCCAGTGCATGTGTTGATATTTTTTTGTTTGTCTTTCAGCCTCCAAGTCAACATCCAACACATCAAAACAGCATTTTGATCATTTTAAGGCAGGATATAAGGTCAGTGGCAAAAGTCAGTCTAGGACATGTATTTTAAAGTAAATTTGATTAGAAGTAATTAAAAGTAAATATTTCTCATTCCACTTATCGCTGGATATATTTGGGATATTGGAATTGCTATCAGTATTATCAGTTTGGTTCCCTCTTTCCAACAGGCCTTTATCTGAGGACTGATAAGAGCTAGGCTGGGGGGAGATGGGGCCTGATCTACTTTAGGCTCTTGCCAGGGGGAAGGATGAATGTCCAAAGTCTGGCTGGAACTGAGCCCCAGCTCTGTGCTCATTGTCCACTTTGCTCAAGATACAAGGAAAACCAAGCTGCTTTGCTGAATATATACTTTAATTCACACCTTCAAATAAATAATAGAAAGCATTACAAAAAAACCAAACGAGCAGGAGATGCAGAGCCCTTTTATTGAGCTTGGCCAGAGGCCTCCTGAGGCATGGCTGTGAGAGGAGATGCTCTCGAGCTCTTTGAAGTCCTTTTATCAGCACATGTGACAGAAGTATTAAATACTCTGATTGCTCCAGGCCCTTGCAGCTCCTGAGCAGTCAATAAATACATCCCAAGTGTGTGGAGCATGGTCAGCAGTAACAGTGCAGGCTGTGCTTGGTGCCAGCTCAGGCCGAGGCCGTGGAGAGGAGGCAGCGGTTTTTCCTGGGGAAAATAAAACCAAAACCATCATGAGGAAAATAAAAACAAAACCATCGTGAGGAAAATAAAAACAAAACAATCCTGAGGCTCTGAGGGCTCAGCCAGGGGTCCCAGGTACATCTTTGTGCACTGTGCCAGCAGTGCTGGGTTCAGGTACACTGCTCCCCTCAGCTGTTCAGTCTTGATTCATTTTTTCATTTTTGCTTTCCGTCAGAATTCCAAACATATCATAGCAGCCCAACCACCCTCTCCTATTTGCTTACTTTTCCTAATAATTTATAATATAAAATAAGCTTATTTATAACAATATTCATTAATAATAGAATGTACTATATTATATTCATTAATAATAGGATATACTTATCCATTATTGCTACTTACATACAGTAGAAAATTACTATTTTCTATGCTGTCTCTTAGTGCTGGTGTATGTGTACAACAAGGTGCCATACAAAATCACCTTTCCGTCATTAAGTAATAACTAATCAATTTATGTGTAGCTGGACAATGTGCTCATGCCTAGTGAGAACTAAATAGTCCATATTGTTACAGAACTAAATTTTGTTACTGTAGTTGCTTTTTAAACTATGAGCTTAAATAATCACCCGAAATTGATTTAATTTAATTTACGGTAATTTAATTTAATTTAGGGTAAGATATTAATACAAGCTTTTTCACTTTTCATTAGTACATGCTTTAAAGGAAAGGATTAGTGGGAAGATCTGTAAGTTGGCTAAAAGCTGTCTGGAGCCCTGTGTTCTCTTTGGCCAGCCAGGTTATTTGGGGTTGCAGTGAAAGGACTGGGGCTGGACTCTGCTCTGTTTGTTCTGCTTACTAAAGAGTCTCACTCTGTTGCCCCATCCCTATTCCTGGTATCTTTTTTTATGCACAGAGTGACCTCTGGATCCCGTTTGGCCGAGCCCAGGTGGGAAGCTGCTGTGCCTTGGCACCCAGGGAGGTGGTTACCTGCAGAGCATGGTGAGGCACTCGCTGTTGTCCCTGCAGGAGGCTCCGATGGGCCGCAGGGACACCCCTCTCCAGAAGGGCGTCATGCGCCGCTGCCGGGGGCTGCGGGGCTGCCGGGGGGGCAGGGACACGCCGTGGCTCTGCAACACAGCACGGCCACTGTCAGACACTGCCAGGGCACTGCCAGGGCAGCACTGCCAGACACTGCCAGGGCAGCACTGCCTCACTGCCTCCTGCTGCTGCTCACATCAGCAGCCGCAATTCCACGCGAAGCACTTGAAATCTTTCTGTGTTTTCAGATCGCAGCACCCTCTGGGTAAAGCATTGCTTGCAGCCCAACCCCAAAGAAATATCTCCCAAAACTAATGATGGTTTTAATCTTCTTGGGAGGCAAGGCAGAATTGCTGGCTGAGCTATGGCTCAGAGTAGCCCAGTGTTCACTAGGCAGTAACTCTACATTCTTATGATGCTGAATCCTCTAAAAAGCCCTGCTGTCAGCTCTTAACTCCTGCCAGTTGTCCATCCAAATCATAACAGCTTTTATGGACTGCCTGTCCTTTGAATTAGCCCTTTAAATAGTTTATTTCAGTATGATCTCAGTTTACCTGGCTGAGCAGCAGTGAGCAGAGCAGAAGGGCTGCCATCACTTTCCACCAGTGCATCTTCCCAGCAGGAGCTGTCACTTGGAGCAGGCGTGGGTGGAGGAGGCACAAAGAGCTCCAGTCAGGACTTCCCAGGCTTGCAGCTACATTTTTATAGACTTCATTCTCTTATCATTGCATCAGCTGCCAGATATTACAGGGCCAAAGTTCACTTTGGAGCAAGAGAGAATTGCTAAGTCTACATCTGCTGCAGTGATCTGGTTCAAGGCCTATCTAGAGCTAATGATTTACTCCCCTTCCACTTGTACTTTGTCTGGTCAGTTGTGCTGACCCCTTGTGCCAACTGTTCCGTTTTTTTAAAGCCCTCCTAAGACGTTACCAGAACTCCATGGTCTATTTGTAAGCAAAAGTGGGGCTGGCCCAAATTATTATGGTCAAGATCAAAAGCCTAATTTAGCTTCAGTAGCTGTGAGTTTGCCAAGCAGGGGTAAGGGTTGTCTTGCCAAGCTGATTTCTCTGGAACAGAGAGTTGTGCTTTTGATTTGTTTCTCGCTCTTGGTACATGAAAGAACCATAAGGAAGTTGCTTAACCTTTACTTCCAGGCACACAGTGCTCAAAAAGCAGATGTAACACTTCCCAGCTGGATTTGGGAATGTAAAATGTGTGATAGCTCTCAGAGCTCTTCCCCCAGGAATCCAAAGGTGTCGAAGATAATCATCTCTAGGTAGATAATGGAAAAGGCTGCTCAGGGCTTGTCTGGAGCTGCTCCATGTGCAGGCTGTGGTTTCCCTGGATGAGCCATCTCTGCCCCAAAGTGTCATTCACCATCAGGCTTCCAAAAATGCCAGCAGCTCCCATGGGGGTGGAGAAGCTCTTTGTCATTGAAAGGAAGCTTCAGATTTTCCATTGTGGAGTGAGATTGCAGCAGCAGAGAAAAGTGTGAGCAGAGCTGGTACCTCTCATCTCCTCTGCCCTCTGCTTGCACACCTGTGCTTGTCCCAGTGCATGTGTCCTGTGGCTCCTTGCCTGTGGGATCTTGTGGATCTCCTTGGATGGGGCTTGGAGCAACCTGGGCTAGTGAAGGTGGGGGGAACTGCAAGAGCTTTAAGGGCCCTTCCAACCCAAACCATGCTGTGGTTCTGTCTGGTTCCCACATCTGTTCCATGTGCCCCACATCTGTCAGGTCAAGACATCTGAGACTGCAGAGTGGCCTTGCAGCTTGTGTCAGGTTTTGGAACACACTGTTTTAATTCAGAAAATACTTTATAAGTAAGTGTAATAATGAACAAAGTAAGTGTATAATGAACTGTGTTTTGGCTAAATTGGAAATAGAGATTTGGATGTCACAGGGTCTATTTCTTTGATTGCTTAATTATGAAGGCACAAGTGCCAGCGTGGAGTGCAAGTGACTTCGATTTAGATAATGCTGTGATGTCAGATGATTAGCCCTTAGCCCAAATTTCACTGGGATTAAAAGAAAGACCTTCCCAGCACAGTCTACAACCAGTGTTTGATCTTTTCCATCCTAGGATGGTTCTTACACACTTTCCTCTGCCCTACTTGATTTGCTTCTCTGGGAGGAGGAAGCAAAATTTTCATTATTTCACCTTCTTGAATCTTAAGAAGGGAATCTTAAGAAGGGAAGGAAATGGAACAGTAAATCATGGAGACAAGTAGCTGAACTTAAAAAGTTAATTTATATTTGGCTGGGAATTTGTCAATTGTTTTTCCCGTGGAATCCGTTCTTTTCATGCATCTTTTCATGCATCTGAGTTCTAATTTCTGCCATTTCCATCAGGCACTAGTGTAGAACACAAAGGAGGAAAGGCAGCAGCAGGAGCCTTGACTTCTTCCATAAAGCACAAGATTTGGAAGAGCAGCAGAGGCCTCTGTAAGTCACTGTCTCAGTTTTTTTGGCTGGGGAAGGTTGGTACTTTGTGATGATTTATATTTATTTATATTTGTATCAGAATTGTTGTCTGTGCTTCTGGGTCACTAATAGCATCAGACTGTCCCTATCTGGCAGCAAACTGCTCTGTGCAATAAACTGGGGGAAAGAAAAAAGTGTAACTGAGCTCGTCCTTTCCATGCCCACAATTCCCACAGGCTGGTAAATCACCACAGCAGAGATGTGAGAAAAGAAACACAAAATGTTGCTCTGTTGCCACTTCTAATAATTGCCCAAAGGACAACAGAAAAAAATGAGTGAAAACTTTTCAAGCACCTTGTTCAGATTCTGCAATGCCCTCCCAGTGCCACAGGAGCCATCCCAGTTTGGAATGAGGCTTGGATCAGAGATGGAGGTTGGCAGGGAAGGTTTGGGATGGGTGGGCACAGTCACAGGATGGCAGAGCAGGGCTGGGATGGATGGGCACAGTCACAGGATGGCAGGGCAGGGCTGGGATGGATGGGCACAGTCACAGGATGGCAGAGCAGGGCTGGATAGATGGGCACAGTCACAGGATGGCAGGGCAGGGCTGGGATGGATGGGCACAGTCACAGGATGGCAGAGCAGGGCTGGATGGATGGGCACATGGATCACAGGGATGGCAGAGGCAGGGCTGGATGGATGGGCACAGTCACAGGATGGCAGGGCAGGGCTGGATGGATGGGCACAGTCACAGGATGGCAGGGCAGGGCTGGATAGATGGGCACAGTCACAGGACAGCAGAGCAGGGCTGGATGGATGGGCACAGTCACAGGATGGCAGGGCAGGGCTGGATAGATGGGCACAGTCACAGGATGGCAGGGCAGGGCTGGGATGGATGGGCACAGTCACAGGATGGCAGGGCAGGGCTGGGATGGATGGGCACAGTCACAGGATGGCAGGGCAGGGCTGGATGGCTGGGCAGGGTAGCAGCAGGCTGCAGGTGGAGCAGCTCAGTGTTGCCCCTGTCCCTGTCCCTGTCCCTCCATGCTGACCCTGCAGACCTGACCCTGCCCGGGGCTGGCGTGGCCACCGTGCCGCTGCCCCTCTGTTTGCCTTAGTCTGGCCTCTGGGCCAGGCACAGTTCAGCTGTCTGTGAGCAGGAGCAGGGACCTCGTGAGAGCCCTGGGCAGCTGCTGGGACAACACACAGTGACCGAGCTGCCAAGGCAGAGCCTCACTGGGACTGTCACTGAGCCCACCCAGCTCTGTGGGGCTCGGAGGCACCGTGAGCAGGACACAACGTTCTGGATGAAACATCTCAGGGAGAGGGACTTTAATACAGGCAACAGTGACAGACAAGGGAATGGCTTCAAACTGCCAGCGGGCAGGGTTAGATGGGATATTGGGAAGGAATTGTTCCCTCTGAGGCCCTGGCACACATTTCTCAGAGCAGCTGTGGCTGCCCCTGGAGCCCTGGAAGTGTCTAAGGCCAGGTTGGACACTGGGGCTTGGAGCACCCTGGGACAGTGGAATGTGTCCCTGCCCATGGCAGGGGTGGCACTGGATGGGCTTTGAGGTCTCTCCTGGGATAAATCTCCCTTTATACATCTCTGCCGGCTCACAGCCACAGCAGCCAGTTTGTAGCTCCCCACTTGCTTAAACTGCCTAGAAAATACCAGTGCAGTTAAGCACAGAATATTTTTGGAACAACTTGGGAGCACTGGCTGACTGATTTTATTGCCACTTTTACTGCCTCCAACCTCAGGCTGTGCCTGGAGGAAACACAGGAGGCTGAGCTCAGTCTCGTGTGCTCTGAGCCCCAAAATACTCCAGCATTGAGCTATAAAAATTGCATCAGCCCAGCTTCCTGAAGTGAGAGCCTGAGCATCATTGTCTTCCTGACAGCCCAGCCCTGAGCACACTGAGGGAAACTCACACAGGGAAACGTCATTCCTGCCCTGCAGACAAGATAAACCCTCAGGACAGCTCCAGGAATAGCACAGCAGGAACACCAACGTGTCACTCTACATGGGATGGGAGCTGGAGGCAGTCAGTGGAACACAGGGAGGAAAAAATTAGGATAAAGGAACCAGCCACGTGTTCTGAGCTGCCAACTGTGAAGGTGTTTCTATACTCAGAGACACAAGGTGAATTTGTCACATATTTAAGCAACTTTTATTATCAGCAGCTGATTTTTTAATCATCTTCAGGCTTTAAATAGTCTTGCTTATCCTGGCAGTTTTCAAGAAGGTTCTAATGCAGCCTCTTACCACTGATCATATATCAGAGTGTAGTTAATCGCTCAATTAACATTTGTATAACTAGGTAATTAGAATCAGAAGATCAGAGAACAGCCCAGGTTGGAAGGGACCTTGGCAGATCAGCTGGTGCAGGCATTTTGTGGGAAGGGAGCCCAGAGGAGGTTACCTGGCACCCTGTTCAGTCACCTCCTGAAACCCCCAGGCTGTTCCAGGGACTGATTGTTCTCACTGGAAAAAACTCCTTTTACACAGAGATGAAACCTTTCCTGGTGCAGCCTGTACCTGTTCCCCTTCATCTTCTGCCCTGGGCTCCCATGAAGAGAGAGCCTCTGGCCAGAGGTCAGGGTCCATCCCAAATCCCAAGCCACCAGCCAGCCCATGCAGCTGTAATCAATACCAAACCAGGGAGTGTTTGTATTTCACAGATCTCAAGGCTGGCGGAAAAGCAGCAGCCAGTGATGGGAAAAATAAAGAGGACAAGGAACAATTTCAAACCAGCCCTTGCTGCACTTTACATTGAGAAATATTTCAGCAGGAATTATGAAGGCTGGAAGTGCTCTAAGATAAAAACATCCGAGCACATGGAACTTCAGCCTGATTATCTGCCTGTACAGAGAGAACCAGACAAGGGATTTGATGCTCCTCACCTCAAACAGCTTAAGACACGGATTTCACACAGAGTCATGGGGCAAAGTTACAGTTTATTATCCAAGGCTTATCTCCCGTTAATCCCCTCTGGCCATGGGAACAAGCACAGCAGGTCCCCAGGGAGCTCCGGAGCCTCGTGGTCACTGCCCGTGGTCACTGCTCGTGCTCGTAGTCAGCCGGGTTCTTCCTCTTGAGCCGCTCAAACTCCTGCGTCCCCCAGGAATAAATGAGGTAACCGATGGCCAAGGCTGGCAGGGACAGAGGACAGGCATGGTCAGGGGACAGCGGAGAGAGGGGACACTGCTAGAAAGGGACAATCTCCATTAAAGGGACAGTGGAACGAGGGAACACTGCTCCATAAGGGGACAATGCAGTGAGGGGACACTTCACAATAACGGGACTTTCACAGTAACGGGCATTCACAATCAAGTGGCACACGATGCAGTGAGGGGACACCTACAAAAGGACCCTGCAGGGAGGGGACACTGGAATAAGGGGATTTCGCAATATGGAGACACCGGGAGAAGGGGATTTCACAATATGGGAACACCTCAGTGAGGGGACACTGCGCCGCGAACAGCAGCCACCTCCTGGGACAAAACAACATCCCACACCCCCCGCCCCGATGCTCCCCCTCCCCAAACTTACACTACAAGGTACAAAGGGGGTACAAAAAAGAGGGGATCCCCCCTGTACTCACGGGGCACCACCTTCAACACCTGGGAGGCGAAGCGGCGACCCACATTGGGGACGCCGTGGGACACGATATTGGGGAAGGCCTGCTGCTCGAAGGGAGACAGGCTGTAGGTGATGACATGGCGCACCCGCGCCAGGTTCCCGAAGTGCTTCCCCATGGTCACCGCGGTGTCCCCTCGGTCACCGCGCAATGGCCGCCGCCCGCCCCGGAACTGCCTCAGCGACGCCTTCCGGGGCACGGCGAGCTGCGCTGTCCGTTTGTAATTAACGGGAAAGGCGATGAAATATGCGTGTGATAAATCACGGTTATACCGAAGTGTGTTTTAACAGGCGATTTGTTATAAATGATGTGCGCCATAAACGGGCCCTGTCCTGAGGGGAGGGGGGCACACGAGGCGCCTGCGCCGTGAGGGGAAGGGGGGACGGCGCCTCAGCGCGGAAAACGCGCCAAAAATAAATAATGGAGAAAAAAAACCCATAAAACACTTTTGTGTGGCTATTATGGGGTTCCGATGGAAAATATGTAATGGAGAAAAAAAAATCCCACTTTTGTGTGGCGATTGTGGGGCTCCTATGAAAAATAAATAATGGAGAAAGAAACCCCACTTTTTGTGGTGATTGTGGGGTTCTAATGAACAGCGGGAGTGTCTGCAGCAGAAAATCGTGGAATTATGGAATAGGTTGTGCTGCAAAAGGCTTTTAAAGGTTAAATATCCGCCACACCCCCTGCCGCAATGAACACAGCAAACAATATTGGAATTATTATTAGAATTTGTGAGACATCTTCCACATAATTGAAATTACTATTAGACTATATTAGATATCTTCAGTTTTACTGGAATGATTAATAGAGTCTATTTTAACTATTAGACGTAGACATATTCCATATTATTCAAATTTTATAATATATTTGACATCAAACTTTCAAATTGCTATTAGAATATATTAGAGAACTTCAACGTTATTGCAATTGTAATTAGAAGATATTAGAATTATTGTGCTCTATCTGCTTCCATATTAATGGCTAAATATTAGAATTACTATACTATAATCATCTTCCACTAATTGTAATTATTAGAAGATATTGGAATTATTAGGTATATTTAACATTATTGGAATTATTATTAGAAAATATGAGAATGGTTAGAACATTAGACATTTTCACCATTGTTTGAATTCTAGTGGAATTATTAGACTGAATTAGACATTTTCAACTTTTTTTGGATCATTATGATATACTAGACATATTTGCCATTATTTAAACTAATATTACAATATATTAGATTTGTTTGAATGTTAAACATCTTCAGCATTGTTGGAATTATTATTAAAATATATTAGATAAGTTCAACACTACTGGAATTATTACAGTATATTATACATATTTAATATATTACTATTTGAAGTATTAGACTGTATTAAAGATGATCCCCATTAATGGACTATTAGAATATATTAGGATTATTGGACTACATTAGACATTTCACCACACCTAGAAGGATTTGTCTCAAGAAACAACTCAATTTATTCTCTTCTCTGGCAGGTGAGCAAATCCAAATTCCCAGAGTTTGAAGAGGTGAGCAGCAGTGGTACAATCCAAACTCAGTGCTGGGACCAGGATGGTTTTATGTGACACCAAGATTCTGCTTTGAGCTTTTAGTGCCAAGCTCTTTGATTTCAGCAGCCCAAGACTGAAACCTGGAGCAGGATCCTCATTCTAGGGCAGGTTTGTGCCTGTTGCACCCCAGCATCCGTGGGCTCAGTGAGCAGGTGAAGCACCACAGTGACACCACCAGAGACAGCAGCCCCTGCCCTGCCAGCCTGAATTCCCAGCCTCTGAAATTGCTCAGGATCTAAGGTAGGGGCTGGTTGAGTGGCTGAGTGCAGAAAGTTACAGCATTTGTTTATTAATTCAGTAGCAATTCAATGTTAAAGGATGTTCTGAACAAGTTTTACAAGATAGTGCTGCTGCATAGCTTTTAATTAACAAACAAACAAGAAAAATCCCCACTAAAGCCCAGAGGTTTTGTGTATGAACCCCAAGTCTAGGAAGAGAAAATAAATCATAATAAATCAATTACAGTAAAAATTTGGTGTGAAAGCATCTAGAATTGAGGCACTTGCTACCTGCAATTTCATTGTGAGAGGAAATAAATCTGTGGCCCCACATTTCTAAATATTAAACCCATTGAACCACATTTACATCAACACATTTAAGGCTTTTAGAAGCCATTTTTGGGGATTAAGCTTTTTAAACAATTTTTCCTACTTCAGAAGCCAGTGGCAGTGTGGCCCAAGTGGACAACCCTCTGCCCTCACCCCGTGGACAGCTGCTCTTTGTTCTTGAATCAAAGGAAGCTTTACCTGATGGCAATTGTTACCAAAATAGTGCCTTTATTTAAGTGTTCACAAATTACCCACTGCTGCCCTTAAATTCTTACCCTTCTTTTAGCTGAGAGAGCCCAAAGAGTGCAACAGAAGTAAAAAAACAACTTGGTAACTCTTTATAGAGCTGTAAGGAAAGGTTTTGTCATTCTGCTTGGAAGAGCAGGAATGTGGAAGGGAAAGAGAATGAAAAACTGAAGAAATAGTTCTAACACTAAAGATTTGCTTCTCTTCCTAATCATTGCTGGAGGTGGCACACACAAGGGTTCTGTAGGGGCAGAGTAGCAGGCACTGCATGTCAGGGTATGTGTAATAGCCATTTATTTCTCTCTTATTTTAATCTGTAATAAAGCAGCTTAAAAATAGACATTTAGTACTTGAAACCTTCCCCCCATTTTAAATGCAAAATTCTCCCGATAAAAAGACACTATTTACATTTAATTGCACATTCTAGAAAGGCTGAGTGAGTACAAAAATCAGTGCTCTGATGTGAACCCCCTTCTGTGCTAAATCCCAGAGTTACAGCAACACTGCTGGCGTCGATTGCAGCAAGAGATCCTGAGACAATGCGAGACTAAAATCTATTCGAGAGCGCGAAGCAGAGCCGGCGCTAGCGGCAGGTGCACCTGGTGGCGATCATGTCCTCGTACTCCTTGTAGGCGATGGAGCCGTCGGGCTCGATGGTGAGCACGCTGAGCGGGCTGTAGGCGGCCGGCACGCACGAGGGCCGGGGCACGGCGGGGTCCAGGCGCTCGTAGATGAGCGTCTGCACCATGGTGTGCACGGGCGAGCCGTAGCGCTGGCCCAGCGCGCGGGGACAGTCGCCCCGGCAGAACTGCGGGCTGTACCTGTGCGGGGCGATGATCCAGCGGTCCCAGCGCAGCTGGCTGAAGCTCAGGCGGAAGTTGTGCAGCTTGCACTCGTGCTGAGGGAACACCAGCTGCTTCAGGTACTCGCTCAGGTTGTGGGGTGAAGTGGCCGGGGTCGCTTTTGGGTCGTTCCTACGCTGGCGAGAGGCCCTTTTGCCCTGGGGGGTGCCTTGTCCTTTGCCCCCCTTTGAAGGCTCCACGAGCGGGCTGCTGCTTTTCCTCCCGTGCCCCAGGGAGCTCCCCCGGTGATAAGCTTGCTCACTGGTGTCATTCAGATACAGCAGAAGGGAAGGGGGAACCAGTGTCACATTGACAGCATTTGCCAGTTCCGTGCTCTGTTGTGGGTCACCCATCACACAAGTGAAGTTCAGAGCCATGTGGATGTTCCTCCTGTTTGTAGCAATCAGAGGCTGGAGGAAAGAAGTCACATCCATTTCCACCCATTTGCGTCTCCTAACATCAAAGTGCAGGCTAAAAGCTAGAGAGTGAGAAATGCTGGGACAAACTTGGCTGGAGAAATCATGTTCCTTAAGGGATAAATGGCATATGCAGGTAATGGAAGAGGAAATGGCAACAGATGTGTCAAAGGAATAGAGCAAGACAGACTTGAGTAAGTGCTCCAGAGCAGTAACACGATCCAAGTTGAAGAGTAAATCCACCGAGTGAACATCTCCTGGGAAGGGAAACAAGATTCCTGTAGTGTTAATATGCCTTGTTTTTCCACCTAGACTTAAGTATTGTTGTAGTAGATAAGTAAAAATTATTCAGCAGCAGATGACCTCCTTTATATTTACTGTATGAAATTTCTATTTTGGTCAGGGACATAAAAGTTAAAAATTAAGAAATTAAAACAAACTGAAGAAAACAGATTTTTAAAACCCAGATTTTAACAGCTATTAGGATTCATTTATTTAAAAGAACCAGCACAGGAGGAAGTCAGCTGTTGTCTCTTTAGTGCTGTATGGAGGAACAGGAACTAAACACTCCAGATGATACAAACCATGAACTCCACCTCAAAGGGCTGTTCCTGTGCAGCAGTGCAATGCTTGTGTTTATGTCTTTCTAGTGAAAAATCTGACTCAGAGGAACTCAGGCCACCTCAGTAGGATTAACAGCCAACGACTTCTGGGTGCTGTTGTGATCAGCTCACATTTAAGAAATGTTACAGGGTGCCCAGCCATCCCAGCTCTGAGCCTGATTTGCAAATAATTCTGCTCTTCCCTCCAGGCTGTGGTTATGATTCTTCTCTAGCAAATGTAGCAGGCAAGGAGAGGAGTCTCTGGCAGTTTGGTACAAGTCTTGTACCAGTGCTGTGGTTTTTTGAAAAAAACAACACCAAGATGTGCTGTAGAAGGAAACGTGCTGCCCATTATACCTCAACATTTTTTACACTTCTCTTATTTCACTTAGATCTGCTTGTGGCTTTTTCTGACTCACGAGGAGATGAGTCAGCCCAAAACATCGCCATGCCTCGTGCATACCACTTGTGCGGTGTTCCCCAGCCTGTGAAGTCTGTGCCTAATGCCATTCAAGGAGAAGTAGGCTATGAAAAACTCCCACAGTTTAGGAGAAGTGCCTCCAGGACTAAAATAGCAGCAGCTCTAAAGAAAGGAGGTATTTTTATCTCGTGCTGCCAGCACACAGAACACACAGAAACCCCGAGTAACCTCCGCAGCCCAGGCAGCGCACACCTACCTTTCCCCAGGTGGCCGTGCTCGCATTCCCAGCACGGGGTGAAGAGCCGCACCGTGTTATAGAGGCGGCCCCGCTGCGCCTTGGGGATGCCCTCCCTGGTGGCAGACATCCTGTACAGCCTCTTCATGTACCGCAGGGCCCGGGAGTCCGGCTGCAGCCGCGGCACCTCGCTGTGCCAGCCCCGGGAGCCGCGGTCGTGCAGCACCTCGAGCAGGGGGGGCAGGAGGGCATGGGCTGGTGCCCTGCTTTGGGACAGCTGCAGCACCGCGCTGAGCTGGCTGGCAGCATCCTCAGGAGCTGCCGAAAACTCGGGGGGCTCCTCAGAGCGGCCCCGGGAGTGGGGAGAGCACTGGGTGCCAGCAGAGAGCCAGGGCAAGCAGCAGTACAAACACACACAAATCCTCCAAGTGCTCTCCATGCTCTTGAGGCTGCAGATGGAAAAAAAAAATACCTCCCCTCAGGTATTCAAAGAAAAACAAGAATGCCTTAGCCCTATCCCTTATATAGGTTGCAGCTGTAGAATGTGAGGGAGGTTTCTTTGTGATTAGGAAGCAAAGAGAAAGATCTGCAGCTGGCCCCTGAAACCACAGGTTCATTGCAGTTGGGCTAACTTGGCCCTGAACGCTTATTGTAAAGAGATACTAATTCTGAATTAACCTTTTTCACATGGGAAATGACAGGCTGGGAGCAAGAGCCAGCCCGCAGAGGGAGCTGGGGAGGCGTTTGTGTTGCCTGCTCTAATTAGTCCTGGTTTATTTGCAGGAATATATAAAGCTAAATATTACTGCTCTTAGCCTTTGGCTTCTCTCTATGTGAGAGTAGTTTTCACCAGCTCTAAGCTGAACAACCCAGCCCCCAGCTGCTCACTGGGTAAAAAGTTGTGGGTTTTGTTAAGGAAGAAGGTTTGAGGCTGCTTTGAGAGCATCTTACAGGTAACTTAATTTAGGGGTTATAGCAGATGTTCTCCCTCTTGCCTTGGTGTGCTGCAGTGGAAAGCTGAGTTTGCCAAGCTCATTACTCTCTCTTTCAGCTTCCCTGGTGTATTTTCCTGCCTGACAAGCTCTTGTTTACAAGCTGGAGAGCAAAGAAAACCCTGAAGAATCAAAAATTGTGGAAAATGGAGAGCCTGCTGGTGTTACCTGCCCTGTTTGCTGCCTGAGGTGATGTTTGAGGTAACCTGCTGTACACCAGCTGGGAGATATTTTTCAGAAATTTTTTTATTACTCCTAAATAAAATAATGGTTCTGTCCTTCTTGCAGGATCTCTGCCATGGGCTTCAGCTGGGGCTTTAAGATAGGAGTAGGGAAATTGTTTCTCATGTTGTTGGTGTCTCATTTATTTTACATTGTTATTGGATATGGTTAAGGTGTAAGTCTGGTGCTGCAGGCTCCAGAGCAGGAGGGCTGGAGGTTTTTTGTGATGCAAAATGCAAGGCATTTTCAAAAATCCTTTCTTGTCTAACTATGTTACTTGGTATCAAGGCAGAGACTAATCGTGGTGATCAAAAAGGTTGCTGAATTTACTTCAAATTACAGAATTTACTGAACTTTAGAAGGTGCAGGGAACAAAAAGCAACAACCCCAAGCTTTACAGCATCTGCTCAGTGCTGGCAGTGGCTCACTGGTGATTGGACTGGTTCCCACTTCCGTCTTCCCAAAATAAGCTCTATTTATTTTTATCTTAATGGGTCAGGGCTGCAGCTCCTAAGCAGAGCTAATGGTCTCAAGGGCATCCTTTAAGTTTAAACACTCATTTTTATGGTGGCTTTTGGAGAAGGACAATCACTCTCTGTAGGCTGCTTACAGACTTCCAAGCTGCTTTTATGCAGGACAATAAAAATTACTCAAATCACCATCCCACACTAAGACTGGAGGCCTGTTAGGTGGAAAAATGCTTCTTCTTTCCCATTAGTATCTCCCCAAAACCCCAAAGCACTGACACTCATCTTTGGTGAGGCACACTTGTACTGTTATTGCTGGGTTTTAGGCTGCCTCCAGCCTCGGGGTGAATTTCAGCTCTTCTAGCATTTGCTGAATCATTTTATTTGGTTACAAAGTCATGGCTGCAGGGTCAGTACCTAACAATAAAACCAGTGAGTGCTCAAAAGGTAAACAAGGGGAAATCCTTCCAGGCTGGGACACAGCCCTGTCCTGGGCTGGGAGCTGATGCTCACCTACATTTAGGCACTCTCACTTCTCCCCCACAGCACGTGCACAGCAGCAGCAAAAGGTGATTGAACCTTTAGGTGACTTTGTCCTGCAGGATTAACGATGGCAAACCAGATATATTTATATAGAAATAAATGATTTATCATGCTAATGATAAGACTAAAAGAACCTTAAACAGAATTACTTGCTGCTTAGTATGAGTAGCCAGAACTACTAGTATAGTACAGTGTACTGTTTTGAAGCAAAATTGAAGATTTATATTAAAGCAGTTTTATTAGGGCAATTATACTAAAGATAGCAAAAAGTATTAACTAGAGAATGGTGTTACTCATCCAGACCAACCACTGTGGGCAAATCTCTTTGGCTCAGCCCTGAGGAGTGTTCCCACTTCAGGGAGGAATCTCCACACTGTCTCCAAGAAGGGTGTGTTGGAAAACCTTCTGTTAAACAGTGGGCCTGGGCTGTCAGTCAGATGTGTCTGGGCCAGCTGTTCCAGATGTGTCTGTGCCAGCTCACCTTTGGGTAAGGTGTCAGTAGCATCACTTGTTTGTTCCTTTATCAGGCATTTTATTATGTGCCACATTTTCACCTCACTTTATGGGTCAGGCTGGTTTTAGCATTATTGACCCCCAAAGCAGCATGATCCCCTTCTCCACTCACTGACAGCTTTTTGAGCAGGGCATTGTTTGAGTTGTTCCACCCTCATTCCAGGCAGAGCATCCTGAGCAGGGACTGCACCCCCAGCCCAGCCCACAGCTGTCCCTGAGCCCTGGGACCCTGGGGACACCATGGGAGTCACAGCACAGAGGGGACAAGATCTGCTGTGATGTGCCCTGCAGTGTCTCACTGACACAGAGAGCAATGAGCACGAGTCTCAGGCTGCTCTGATTCTCTGTGCAGTTTGTTTATTTAACAAATTGTGCTGCCAAGTGTTCTCAGCAGAGCTGTCTGGGACCCTGATGGAGCCTGGCCTGGGTGTGCAGCACAGACAGATTTTCCATCTGCCTGGCAGAGCTTCCCAGCAGTTTCTCCCCATGCTGCTGACTGAACTAGGTCAGGCTCTCACTGCCTTCCCCATGCTGCAGACCTGGGCACAAAATCACCCTGAGCTGTGAATTCCCTCCTCCTGCCTGGAGCTGCCTGGCAGGATTGCTGTGTGTCCAAGCATCCTCTCATCCCTGGCCCGTGTCACACCCATCCCAAAGCACAGGTGTCGTGGGGCAGGAGCAGGAAAGGAAAAGGAGCTTTTCCTTTTCCACACCATCACTGTCTGAGGAAACCACTGTGGCTTCCCATTCTCATCCAACTGGCACCACAGAAAAGCCCACAGGAAGCTTTCACCTGGTTTTTATTTCACATGCATTGCCTTGAGCCTTTTGGCTCACACCCAGGCAGAGGGGCCCAGTATGAGATCTGGGTTCTTATGAACATAATGGAAACAGGCAAAAAAAGGGAATTTCTATGTGACCAATATCCAGGGCAGCCCTTGGAGCAGTGTCTGGGTCTGTGTCTGTCCAGCCCTCTGGAGCAGTGTCTGTCCCAGCTGTGCTCACCCCAGTGCCAGAGGTGAGCCAACTTTTCTAAAGCAGCCCTTTTCCCAGGGAAATGCAAATGCCATGATTGCAGGGTTTGGGAAGGAGGGTTGTTCAGTGTCAGGGAGCTGGCTCTGCAGGAGCTCTGTGGGACTGTCAGCACAGCACAGAAACAGCCCTGTGCTTCCTCAGCCAAATGTTCCCAGTCCTCCCAGGAGCATCTAAACTGTGTACAGACTTCATTTTTATGTTAGATCAGTTTCCACCAAGTGCCAAAAGCAAGCACAGGGGAAAGCTTAAAAATAAACCACAACAGCTCTGAGAAGGATGAATTTGGGTGGAGCAGGGAATGACAGTTCCAGCACTCTCCTGATCAGCTGATGTTCTGCACTGAGCAGAAAGGATTTACAGCTTGTCCCACACCCCATGTGAGATCCTGGAGGGGCCAGAGCAGGAACCCACAACCAGAGATGAGTCTGGTCAATACCAGCCCTGGCAGCATCCCAGAGCATCTGCTCCAGCCTCAGCTGCTGCTCCTGCCTTAACTTACAATTGTTGGGGGGGTGTAATTACTTTCCAAGTTTAAAACAAAATCCCAATCCTTTCCCAAGACAGAAATGTTCCTGCCCTGCCACCCCTGTGACAAAGTTGTATTTTGTATTGCACATCAGCCTGAAGAACTGCTAAGGTACAAATTTGCATTTGCAGAACTGCTGCTTCATGACTTTGGCCTTAAAATCAAGCCTGGAGTGATTGAAGTGAGTTTCCACCCCTAGGACAAGATTTTCTTCCCTTTAATGCTCCAGGATAAAGTGTCAAAGTTGTTCCCCGGTTGGATCAGCGTTACCCATTTCCTTCATGTGTGGGCAGCACCTACAGCAGAGAGGGGCAGCATCGATCAGAAATGATCCAGGCAGCCCCTGAGCTTTTCCACTGTGGGGGAGAGGGAGAAAGGGAAAAGCTCCCCAAGCATCAAGAGCTTTCCAGCCACATGTGCATAAAAATCTCTTCCCGTGCCACGTGACCAAGGAAGAGGCACAGATCCATTACACAATAATAAAAATATGCCTTTGGCAACGTGGAGCCAAAGTGGAGCTGCTGCAGGAAACTCAAACTACGCACAAGAAGGAGTAAAACAGGAGTAGAAAGGACCCAAGTCAATCCTGCACAGCCTTCCCAGGAGCTGCTGTGGCAGGACAGGGCTGGGGATCTGCAGCAAAACATCTGCCTGAAGCCCTGGGGGCTGCCAGCGCCTGTCAGGACCTCACTGGGGCGACCAGGCTGGTGAGTAGATCGACTTTTCCTTTTTCTGCCTCTCCCTCCTCTTAACCTTAACTTTGAAAACTTCCCAAATAAGGTTCAAGTCACTGAGCACTCAGGTTTCCAAAGCCTGTACAGGAATCTGTAAAGGCAACAGTTGCCAGTTAAAGAAATAACACCAGGAGGGAAACATTCCTCAGCCTCTGCTGGGAGCTCCCACCTCCTTCAGCCTGGCCCTGCGCTGGGCAGCTGCCGAGACGGGCTTGGGCTCGGGGCTGGGGGAGGTTTGGCACAGGAACTCCTGGTGTTTCTGCTCCAGGCTAGGGAAGGTTTGGCACGGGAGATCCCGGTGCCTGAAGCCAAGAGAGCACTGCAGGTTCAGGACAGAAGGTGCATCCTCTGCTTTCCCTCCTTTGCCATTGCTTTGTGCAGCAGCAGGGAACAGATCAAACCCCTGTTGGTGTAAGTACTTCCCTGGCCCCTATCAGTTAAATCTACCCATTTCAGGAATTCTGTCACTGCTGTCACACCTGGTTTTACCTAAATCAGCCTTGCAACCTTCAGAGCTGGGAATTAGCCTCATGGGGATAATTATTATCTTGAGGATTAATTAAGACACCTTGAGGTACACCAGGAAATAGTGAGGCAGAAAGATGGATGTTTTGTTTGAGAAAGCCTCAAATACTGAAAGGAAATAGAGAAGAAAGTCACAGTGTTTGCTCACTGCTGTCCCCTCATCCTGCTCCTGCCTCCCTCCAAGCAGCAATTCCCCAGTTTCCTATTTCCACATGGCACAGGGTGGCTTCACTGGCCAAAAAATCACCATCCAACCACTGCACGTGCCACTAACCCTGCATCTGGCAGCCCTCAGGGATTTTCCTCTGGGATTTCAGCCTGGCTGCCCTGGAAGCAGCAGAAAGTACAGCTGGTGCTGACTCTTCCAGGCAGGATCTTTTCTTACAGAAACACTTCTTTAATGCACAACAGGCATTGGTCATGGCCCAAAGGTCTCTAACCCTGGTGACAGAGCCATTGGTTAAAATGTCACTGGAAAATCAGCCCTGCTGCTGCACAGCCTCCTGTGCTGGGCTGGCTGCCCACACCACAGAGAGGGGAGGTGCTGATCTGCTTCCAATTTGCTTTTTGGAGCGCATCAAACCTTCTACATCGAGGAGTAATTTTCCTTTTAAGGTGGAACACCATGAGGTTTGTTCTCTTTCAAAAAGATTTCTTGAGGAGGTTATTTATAGATGCTCTGGTGGATGTGGTGGTGCTTTGCATCCCACACACGTTGCTGGAATATGGGATGAAGCTTCTTGTGGAGACACTAATTAGCATCAGCTACTTAGATACTCCCCATTTATCCGAGTACTGGCCCCACAGACCTCCCAGCCTCGAGGGATTTTGTTTGCTACTTTTTATCCCATCAGGTCAAGGAGCTGGGTTGTCTCAAGGTAACAGAAGTAATTACGGTAAGAAACTGTCAGGGGAGGAGCTGCTCTCCCACCTTTGGCTCCTTCTTGCAGCTTTCTTCTCCACATGGGGCATTCCCAGCTTTTCTCCAGGTTATACTCCACAATGACATTTTTCCCTGCCACAGCGTGAGTCACATCTATCTCCATCTGCCTCTCTCTTCTCTGCCCCATTAGCAGGTTCCTGGGAAGCAGGGGTGCAGCTTTCCTTGTGATCTCCCACTCCATGGGCATTTGAACGTTTTGTTTCCCTTTCCATGAACTCAAAAGCCTTCATTCAGCTTTCCACATGAACACTGGGTGGTGTTTTGCATCTCACAAGTCCAACCAATGCCTTTCAGCAGCAGCAAATCAGAGCTGAAGAACCAAAGGGCTTAGCAGCCAAATCCAGCTCTGGATCTGGTTTGCATTTCCCTCTCCTCTGCATGTTCTTAATTATAATATCACAGAAGTGGGGGCTCCCACTGAGCATAAATATGTAGGATCAGCTGGCTGGATTTGGAGCATCTAAATATGCATTTCCACCCCTCAGGAGCTGAGAGCAGGATGAGAGCTGAGGCCAATGTGGAATTTAGCCAGTGCTTTAAGCATCTTATTTCCAGTGCAGGGATTGCACGTAACAATACTGGGGAGCTGCTAAAGCTGAGCTGCACTGAGGAAGGGGATGAGGCTCAGCTCAGCCTGACAGGCAAAAGGCACTAAGGCCTGGCCCAAAGCCTGCCCAGCCTCTCTTCACATGGTGGGCTTTGTGCTTTGGAAAAACCTCAGTGACCCAACCACAGGCAGGTCATGCTGGGGATGTTCCAGCAAACCCCTTCTCCTTCTCCCACTCCCCTGGTCCCAGGCAGCTGCTTTCTGCACCCCTCTGCATTGCTTCTGGTGTTTTGGGGGAAAAGAGGCTCAGGGAGCAAAACAAAATGAGAGATGGCCACAGATACAGAAAAACTCCGTGAGCCAAGTCCTTGGAATCGCATCACACCAAGCAAGCAGCTCCCCCACCCTGCCGAGAGAGCCAAAGAATCTCCCATTTTCGTTCAGGTTTGCACAGCAGTGGTGCCACAGCTGCTCCCATATCCCGTCTCCTCCCCGCAGGCTGTGCCATGATCTCTGCTGCGCTGCTCCTCTGGACCGTGCCCTGCGTGGCCAACCACATCCTGGGCGGCTTTGGCCGGCGGGAGCTGCAGGAGGGAGCCCAGCTGGCCTGCAGCCTGCCGGGGCCCCCCGGGCCCCCCGGGCCCCCCGGCGTGCCCGGCACTCCGGGCACCGTGGGCAGGATGGGCTTCCCGGGCAAGGACGGCAAGGACGGCCAGGACGGGGACAAGGGCGAGCAGGGCGATGAAGGTAAGGGAGGAGCTCGAGGTGACGGTGGCAAGTGGAAGCTGTGCTGAACAGCCCCTTCTCAGCTAAACTCCGCAGGAATTCCCAATGATCCCACTCGTCCGAGGGGCTCCGGACTCGCATCATGTCCTGACAGCTGCTGCAGGTTCTGTTGGCTTCATTTCGTGGCACAGTGAGGTTTGCCCTGCGCTGATCAGGGCTCTCCAGAGCAGACAAGGAGCTGGTCTCTGGTTCCTGCTCCCAGGAAAACCCGGGAAAAGGAACGATGGGCTGGCCGGGCACTGTAACACTAGCCATGCTGGCCCCATCCAGAGCAAAGCACGGAGCTGAGGCGGGGCTGTGCTCTGCATGCTGCCAGGGCCAGGAGGAGCAGGAGCAGCCCTGTGCACAGCAGCGATTTCCCTCTGCCACACTAGAGAGCACTCCTGCCTCAGCAACGCCGGCGAGCCCAGCCCGCGCCTGCCTGCCTCCTCCCTCCTCCCTCCTCCCTGCCCAAACCGGGAATCTGGAGAGCACATTTCCAGCCACAGCTACTTTTCGACCTGCTCTTGCTACAGCAGGTCAAGAGACGGCATAAATCCTCACGGTTTTGCTCATATCAGATACCACCGAACCAGAATCACTGCCAGCCCAGCTCTGTTCCCATCTCAAGGCAGCTCCTACCCCTGGTGTTTGCTGGTCCATCCCCCAGGTGGGCTGGGCTGGGCTTTTAACCACATCTAGATTTACTTTTACTTTGGTTTTAAGCAGTTTCATGCTAAATGTAAAAAAAAAAAAAAAAAAAAAGAGAGACATGAGATCAAAGGTATTCATCTGCTCAAAGCGAGGCTCTGAAAGCTTCACAAGCCTGCCCCACTCTGTAAAACCCAAACATTTAAAGCTTGTCTTTTAATTCCTCCTGTTTCTCAAGAAAAGCCAGATAATGGAATCAGCCTTTTGGTCCTTAGAAAGGACAGAGTTCCACTGTTGTCACACCAACTCCCTGCCTGCCCTGGCTGGTCAGTCTGGACAGATGTCCAGCCCTAGTGGGATTTCGTTGGGATTCTCACACCAGCAACAGCTTCCTCTTAAATGAAATCCCTGCTGCAATGTTCTAACCCCCTTCCCCCTGCTGTATCAGCTCTTTCCCTCAAAAGTGATAAGAAAAACTGATAAGGTCATTTTTCTTCCAGGTCCCCAGGGCAAAACAGGAAACCCTGGCAAGCCAGGCCCGAAGGGAAAAACAGGAGCCCTTGGCAAGGCAGGGCCCCGGGGGCCCAAGGGATTAAAGGGCAATCCCGGGAAAATCGGGGCCCCGGGGAAGAAAGGGCCCAAAGGGAGCCAGGGGAGCCTGGGCTGCCAGGACCCTGCAGCTGCAGTGGCAGCAGGGCCAAGTCTGCCTTTTCTGTGGCAGTGTCCAAGAGCTACCCCAGGGAGAGGCTGCCCATCAAGTTTGACAGGATCCTGATGAACGAGGGGGGCCATTACAATGCTTCCAGCGGCAAGTTCATCTGCAGCATCCCAGGGATTTACTACTTCACCTATGACATCACCTTGGCCAACAAGCACCTGGCCATTGGGCTGGTGCACAATGGCCAGTACAGGATCAAGACTTTTGATGCCAACACTGGGAACCACGACGTGGCCTCTGGCTCCACCATCCTGGCACTGAAGCAAGAGGATGAGGTGTGGCTGCAAATCTTTTACTCAGAGCAAAATGGGCTCTTCTATGATCCCTACTGGACAGACAGCTTGTTTACTGGATTCTTGATTTATCCTGACCAAGATTATCTCAATGAAGTGTAGGATGAGATACTATGGGGGAAAATAGGAAATGGGCCTTAATCCAACAGTGTGGCCTTACATGGGACATGTCTGGGATTATGAGATGATTCCAGGTTTGCCTATGGGATTATCAGTTGATTGCACCCTGTATGGGCTATTTAGACTTTTCCTTGATGTCATCAAACCCACAGGATACCTACCAGGCTTTCAGCAGCCTCATGAATGTCTCCATCCCAAAGCCACCCGTTATATTTTCCACAATTATTCCAACATGCCATGGACATGTAACTCAAATACTGGTGCAGAATGCTTTGGCTATTGCATTGTTATAATAAAGCATGGAAACCAATAGAAATTTCCTGAAGCTGAGCTGGGAAGTGCCGTTGATGCTGGAGATTGTCACTGGGTCTCCTCTACACTCCAGCAGAACCCTTGTTAATGGAATTAGGCTTTGCCAGCCAGTTCAGAGTCAGGAATTTGTCAGCTGGAGTTGTAAAAGTCCCTCCCAGCTCCATAAAGGCAGCAAAGGCATCTGGTCTGCACAGGAAGTGATTAAAAGCTCTTGTTCTTAAGGTTCAGGGCTCCTCTCAGGGCACAAAGTGTTGCTCTGAGCACCACTGGTGTCCCTCAGAGCACAGAATCAGAGTCACAGAAGGGTTTAAATCTCATCTTCTTCCACCCCTGTCAGATATTTAGGTAAGTATTAACATGAGAATGTTTATAATACCAAGAAAGAGACAAAGACAGAAGTTTACTTTATTTATTTTATTGTTGGCTTTCAGTGCACTAGAACAGACTGGCCTTGGAGCCTTAGGCAATCTTTTTGCTGGTCCTTTTGTAGACTACACCAGAAGAAGTAGAAATCTGGAACAAAGAACAAACCAAAACTTTGGTTGAGCAGTGTAATCAGAGCTCCAAAGTCCCAGGCCAACAGCCCTGGGAATAGTTCAGAGTCTGTCTTCACTTAAGATTTTTTTCTAAACTTTAAATTTAGAGTATTTTCTTTGTTTTTATGAACTGCCCTGGATCTTTGAGCACTCACCTCTACCAGCTTCCCCCCAGAGATCTCTGCAGTGTGGCGGTAGTTGGGGAAATCAGCTACAAGTTTCCCATCTTCCATTTTGACAGTTGCCTGTAAGAGAGAAAGGGCTCATGTTGCTGGGGCTGCTGGAATTTCTGTCACCAGATTCTGTAAACACCTGATGCTGGAAGTTTATGAGGCAGATGTTGTATGTGGCCCAGGTGGCCTCATGCACTAAAATCCATGGGCTTTAGCTCTTGAATGCTCACAATTTAAACAGACATTTGTTCACCTCCCAGTTCCTGCAGGTTCTAGATCTCCACATCACTCATTAACACCTCTGAAAATGGTCCTAGCAGGCAGCCCAGGAATCAGGGATGATGGAATCAGGGAATCCCAGGATGGGCTGGGTTGGAAAGGGCCTTAGAGCCTCTCACGTTCCACCCCGTGCCATGAAGGGACACCTTCACTAGGTTTGCTTCTCACCCTAAATCCAAACCCAGCTGAGGCTGGGGAGCTGAAGAGCTCCATGAATTTACCTTGAACTTCTTCCCTCCCATGGTCTCCATGTCTGCCTCGGTGCCCACGGTGAAGCTGTTGGTGGTGGTGCGGCCGCCTGGGAAGTGCTGTGTCCAGGTGAAGTCATTCCCATTCTGCACCACCTCAGTCACAATCTTGCAGTTCCTTCCCATTTCAACCTTGTCACTGGGGAGACCTTAAACAATAAACAACAAATCTAAGCTGAATTTCAACTGAAGGATGGTAGTGGTGTGTTTGTTCTCAGAGCATCTGATTTGTTGTTAATTTCTTATTTTTAATTTTTTTACAACATCAAACCTCTGAGTTGAAATTACTGATTCAAAGAAATATGTTGGTATATTAATGCATTTGCTAAAATAAATCTTGCATTCTGTTCCCTAAAAAACAATACACATGAAAAAAGTAAAAAGTACATAAAATATTCCCTTCTCCTTAACCTACAGATGCAATGCTTGGAATTTCATGTGTGGGACCTTGGGCCTTTGCTGTCTAGCTGCACATACCTGCTTTTATATTTGCTGTTCCTCTTTAACTAGATGCACATGGAATCATGGAATCTTTGGGCAGTTTGTGTTGGAAGGGACCTTAAAGATCATCCAACCCCCTGCCATGGGCAGGGACACCTTCCTCTATCCCAGGTGGTTCCAAGCCCATCCAGCCTGGCCCTGGACACTTCCACAGATCCAGGGGCAGCCACAGCTGCTCTGGGCACCCTGTGCCAGGGCCTCCCGACCCTCACAGGGAAGGATTCCTTCCTAATATCCCATCTAAACCTACACCCTGCAAGTCTGAATCCATTCCCCCCTGTCCTGTCACTCCATTCCTTGTAAAGTCTCTCTCCATCTTTCCTGGAGCCCCTTCAGGCACTTCAGGCCACAACTGGGTCACCCTGAACTTTCTCCTCTCCAGGCTGCACAGTCCCAGCTCTCCCAGCCTTTCCCCAGGATTTTTATCCAGTCCATGCCCCGTGCCTGACCCCAGCCAGACTCACCAATCTTCTGCACAAAGGCATCGTAGTTCTCGTCCCCCTCGAACTCGTATTTGCCTGCGAATGCCATTGTTCCCTTGGGATGAGCCTGGGGCAGAGGAGCAGCAGCTGGATCAGAGCAGGATGGATCAGCTAGGCTGAGCCCTGGCTTTATAAAGCAGCCCAAGCTCTCAGCCCACCTGGCCCACACCCCTTGGAAGCAGAACTTTATGGTCCCCGTGAGTCACAGCGATGCCATCGACCTGTGTGAGAATCAAGGTTATCAGGCAATTGTGCATCCTTGCCAATAACCTGGAGATCAGCAGGAATCAAGGCCAAAGGCTCCTTTTTCCTTTAGTGCAGATTTCAACAAAATTATATATTTTTACTTTTAAGATTTCACTGGTTTTGCATTCAGGATGGAATAAAAGTAAAATAAAAATGGACCATGCACCAGTTCTCAGCTCTGCAGAGAAAGACCTGGGGAAACTTGTGCCACCACCAGGGTTTCCTTTGCACTTTTGATTTAAAAGTGGCTGTTAAATGACTGACTATCTTGAAAACATATTTGACACTTAGTTTGTTAATTAAAACTCCTTCAGATTAATCTCAAGATTGCTGAACTCAACGAAAGGAAACTTCCTTTCCCAGCTGGACCCCGTGCTGAGGCCTCACCTGTAAAGACCATTAGCACAGGGAGCAGGGCAGGGGTGGCACAGCCATGGAAGCCTCAATCACTGCTCTGTTCCAGAGGGATCTGCACAACCTTGGGAAGGAGGTCCATGAACTCAAGCCATAAACTCTCCTGCTCACATAAAACTTGCAGGGACAATTCCACTGGCAGAGTAACACCACAGGGACCTTGGGAGAGAGATCAAGCTGGATAAGGAAAGCAGCCCAGTCCTGTGTGAATGGATGGAGATAATCAGATTATATGAACAGTACTTGAGCTTTTATGCTCCTTGTCCATAAAGATCTGATTGTATTGATAGCTGTCCCACGATGAGATATAGAAATGCTGACAGCTCCATATAGGCATGGATAGAATATTCCATAATCCCATGGTGTGATTCTGCTGGTGACAAGGAGCAGTTATGCAGAAAAGCTCAGTGCTGCATTTGAAGGTACCAGGATGATGTAAATTCCAAGTGTGTGGCATTTGGAGACAGTGAACAGGAATAAGTTGTCAGAGAAGTAGAACTCTTGTGGAAGCTCATCCCCAAAGGAAAAGGTCATCCAAAGTGAGCAGTGAATTCCCTCTGCCTCCCGAGTCAGCTGCCTCTGATATGCAAAACAGCCGAGTCTTCAAATGCTGCTGGGAACAGAGGGAGCTTTAAGGAGCCAAATCAAAGCCTTGGAAATCTTTACTTTGAGAATTTGCTTGCACAAAATAATAACACAACGTTTTTGCATTCCTTTTGTCTGTGGAGTGCCCTCACCCTTGGGTGGCTCCCAGCAGCCTGCCAGGTTTATTAACCTTTCAGAAAGCCAGGCAGAATCACTGGGAGACAAAACGAGGATAAGGGAGATAATTCCAGCAGTGGCTGAACCAGGCAGTGCTGGGCTTTGAAGTGGTTTTAGAGCTGGATTGAAACTGAACTGGGAGTAGGGATTCAAAATATCAGTGGGAACTCTCCAGTGACCACAGAGCTCCAGTTAATGACTCCCTTCGAATGGAACTTGTTGGGGAAAGCCTGTGGAGCCCTGAACCAGCAGCGGCAGTCCTCCTTAGGAAATGCTAATGATTATTAATTCCTCTGGTACTCAGAGTAATCATTGCTAATGAATTCAGGATGAGCTCATTTGGCGTTAATGTGCTGGGTAATTCCAGGGGAGTCCTGTAAGCTCGGCCTTGCTAAGTGCCCGTTTAGTCTGGTCCGAGGTGCTGCGGCTCTCCAGCCCTAAAGAGCAGAGAATTCATTACCAGGATGGGGCTCAATTATTGCACGGCTTGGACAGAGCTCAAGGATTGCACAGAAATGCACCTGCCAAGCTCCACAGGTGACACAGCACAGAGATGTGGATCTGCCCAACAAAACCAGGAAAACAGGAGCTCACCTGGAGAGAAACACCTGTAAGGGAGGAAGGCACAGATCTTCCAAAAATCCTGTACTTTTGGGGACTCCTTAAAAGAAAATTCAATTACTTAGTGTGACAACACTCCATCAGGAGAACCTTCAGTGTGTCTGGATCTCCAGAAAAATAAAACAACCAAAGGATCCATCCAGGCTGGCAGAGCCTCTGTAGGAAGGGCTTGGATCCCACTGGTGTTCCTGATCTCTGAGTAGAACCTCAGGGGGATTGCTGAGGTCTGGGCTGGGAATTACAGAGACAGAAAACTAAATCTGGGGAAAATGTACCTGGTACCACAACTTCTTGGGAATTTAATTCCCTCCTTTCTCCAGGATTATTCCCTTTAATGAGTTATCCTGTAGTAAATGTTATCAGTGGTATCCAGTTAAATGGGATGGGGATGCACAGCAGAAATGGGAAGCTATCTTGATTTTTAACAACTACAACAGAAGATTTGAGTTTTGTTAAATCAGTTTGGATTTGTGTAACTTGAAAAGGCACAGGAAGACTAATTTTGGCTGCTCTCAATTTGGCTCCCACAAAACTGCTCAGATTCCTTTGAAGTATCATCCTTGGATTAAAAGCCACTGTGGAATATTTTGAACTCCAATGGTTTTAGTCTAATACAGACAATGTTTCAAAGGTTGCTAAAAAGGAAGATATAATTCAACTTGATCTGAAGAGTCTTCTGGTCAAAAATCAGAGTTAAAGCTCCTCTCTCTATGGATTTCTTATATAGAAATACATGAAGTTCTAATTAAGTTAATAACTGACAGCCCTAAAGACAGGAATCATTGCAACTCTTCTGGACTTTTCTGAGCAAACCCCAAAGCCACCCCCTTTATCTACACAGTTCATGGGCTGTGTTGTAAAGATTTTATTACTTGATAATATCTGTGTGATTGTCCTTGCTGACATATCAGATAACACAGCTCCAAATGGCACTTATCCCCAGGGAATCTAATTGGGATTTCCTCACATGGCTGAGGCTTCCAGAGAACTCCTGCTGCTCCAGAGCATTTCCTCAGCTGTGCTTCCCAAAGCTCAGGCCAAGGGAACATTCAATTCAATTCAATTCAATTCAAACACTGCTCTTTTCTTTCTCTGAGGGCACATCTGGTTTGCAGCTGACCTTTTGGTATTCCCAGGTCCCCTCCTCTCTGTGTCACCCCCTGAAGCCTTTCCTGCTCTCCCCTCCCCTGCAGCTCACCTGGGACAAGGCTCAGGTGGAGCAGCACCTGCCTGGAGCTGGGGAGGAGCCAAGCAAAGAGGGATTTCATCAGAAATCATCTCAAAGGTAAGCAGGAGAAACCAATATTTGGGTGCATTTTTCTTATGCCAGTGCAGTGTTTAGTAAGTGCCCCACTGAAAATACTGATCCAAGTCAAGTGTGCAGGGACAGACAGTCTGAGAAGCAGAGGAGGATTTCTTTCCTTGAAATACAAGAAAAGTCAGTTTTCTTTGCACAGAAAGCCTCTTCTGGGCCTCAGCTCTGCTTTGATGTGTGGGATTCACAGCAACATCTCACTGCATACTTTCAGCTCTTTGAAATTGTTTATATTGCCTTGGATACATTTATCAGGAGAAGAAAATATACTTCTGTGGCAGAGCAAATACACACATTTCACGTGCCATTCCTTCCCCACCTCCACACCAAGCACATCTTTGCATCTCCTTGTTCCATGAACTGCTTTTATTACATCTGGTGTCCCTCTTCTACAGTTTGATTTATTCCTGAGCTGCTCAGCACTAAGTTTGCTCTTATTAATCAAACAACATTGATGGAAAAGTGGGAAAATGAGACTGGGTTGGTAACAGCTGTGATTTTCTCAAACCCTGGAATAAGTCACATTTCTCTTAAAGATTCCTTCCAGAACCAGAAGAAAAATCTGGGAAACACTTCAAAATCTGAACTTCTACTTAAGTGTTGCTTTACTCCAGAGTACCAAACAACAGCTGCTTCCCTCCTAAACAATGGGAAAGCATCAGGGGCCAAAAAGCCCCTAAAAAGAGGCAGATTGGCTCAGCTGGTCAGAGCAGGGTGCTGAGAACACCAGGTTTGTGGGTTCAGTCCCTGTATGGGCTTAAGTGTTGGACTTGATCCTTGTGGGTCTCTTCCAACTCAGAACATTCTATGATCTGGAAATTTGTTTATATTTTAAAACTTGATTTTTAACCTAAATTTGTCTTTCCCAATGGCTCAGACTGGTAACAGGCACAGGTCACTCTCAGGGTGCTTAAAACCTCAGTGATTGGGTAGGAGCCAACTTCCCAAAATTCAGCTTCCTCGGGCACAAACTGCTCTTGCAAAATCTGCATTTGAAAAGAATTTGCATGCAGGAGCAGTGCAGGATGCTGGCTGTGCCTGTGGCTCCCCTGGTGGTTCCAGGAGCAGCAGGATTTGTCTGGCAGCCAGGTGAGCTCACCTGTGCTGGGCCACAGCACCATCCAGTGTCAGCTCCCAGCTGCTGAACCCTCCCCTGGGAATTCCAGGGGAAAAGCTGCAGCTCGTGCCCTAAAATGCATGAGAGGTAAAGAAACCAAAGTACCTCAGCTCTCCCTGCATCAGAACTGGGTTTTTTACGTTTACAAAATTCAGGATCACAGGCTGATTTGGGTTGGCAGGACCCTGAAGATCCTCCATTTCCAACCGCTGGTGCAAAGTTTGGGGGCACAATATGGATTTTGAAGCTGAAGGGGAATCTCTTGGATTTTAATCTGCATTTCTACAGAGCTTTTCTCCCTGTCATCTGTACTCAGGGCCTGTTTATAGCCTGGATTTGGGGGGATTTTTATCTGCACTGTTGCCACCCAGCATTGTGTGCAAGCCAGGGCTCACAGGGAGAGGCTTCCCATCCCTCCTCTGGACCTGAGGAAGGGGGACCCAGCCAGGATTGACTCCCTGGGGTCAGCACAGCACTCAGCTCAGGAGGCAGCTCCAGAGCAGGGGCCAGCCCAGCTCTGCCCACCCTGGGAATGGGAATCCCAGCAGAGCGAGACACAGGGAATGCTGCAATCCATCACTGCTAATTTAGGGTCTTGTTGGAGAAAAAAATTCCTCCTCCTGCAACAATGGCTTTGTTCTGAGAGGTTTGGTTTTGTCTGGTCAGTGCCTGCTCTTTTAAGTCATTGTGACCTACATACAGAGAGGATCCAAATAAAAAATTAAAGAGAAAGAGCTCTCTGTGACACTGCCTGGCTGAGCCAGCCCTGCAGTTCTGTGGCCTCTGGATTACTTTTTCACACAGGGCCAGATATGAGTTTATACAAATTTTGTATGGTTGGGTTCTTTTCTTCATTATCATATGAATGTTTAAATATCCCTCTTCAAGAAAAAAATGTTGAGTTTTCCCACTGAGGGTGAAGGGATGGACACACTCTTGCCAGTGCTGTTATCCTGATAATATAAAGACAAACCTAGCCTGGAGCTGTGCCTGTGAATAAATCCCAGGACTGAGCACAGGGTGAGGTTCTGGAGCTGACACCTCAGCTACCCTGAGCCCCAGGTTCCTGTGCCAGCACACAGCACAACACTGGGTTAAAATCATTTTCCCCAGGATACTTTGATGAGGTCTGGATGGCACAAGGAATTCCTCTGGAGATGTGGAATCCAAGCCCTGCTCTAACTCACATTTAAATCAGGATTAGTGGGACCATGACTCCTGCTGGCTGCTCATTAAGCTGGGTGAGATCAGTCTGGGATCAGCTCAGCCCCCAGGGGCTGCAAACTGATTTCACAGCCCAAAGGTCTGTTCCACCTGGAATAACCCAAACTCTGAGCTGAAGGAGAGCTGTGCTGCTGCCCCAGCCTGTGCAATCCCTGCCACAGCTGGCACCACCTGGAGAACCAGGAAAATAAATGCCAGGGACAGAGGGTGCTGTGCTGGGTGCCCTGCCCCTGCAGCTCCCCCAGGCTGGCACTTTCCCTGCTCACACACAACCACTGGCATTTCAGCCCAGCCGAGGGAAGCAGCTGGCTGGGGTGGAGGAAGAAGCAAATTAGAGTTTATAGGGATCAAACAAACCCACATCACTCCTTGTGCTTGGGGCTGCAAGGCCAGCTCGCATCCACCTCTGCTGCTGATTGTTTTTTTGACAGGAATTGCTCCCCAAACAGTCATGTTCAGTGATTATTTGTCTCCTTCCCTCTTCCTCTGATTACAGCCAGACTGGGACATCCCTGATCCGCATAGAAATGAATATTTGAGAAGGCAGGGCTGTCCTCCAAGGGCCCTGTGCACCATTAGGCCTCCAGATTTACTGCCCCACCAGAGGCCAGGGGGGTAATGAGGCAGCAGCAATGGGCTACGAGTCAGGAGAAAGGAGCTCAGAGAAAGGGATTTGCCTTGGCACATTCCTGCCTGGCTATAAATTAAAATTATCACTGAGTTCCTGCCTTTATATGAGGAGCTTCCACCTGATTTTGCAGCCCCACTGCCAGAGGCTGCTCTGCACTGCAGCAGCTCCTCTTGACTCAGCAATGTCCTGTGTTCTGCACCATCCAAAGCAGAGCCCATGGAGCAGGGCTTTTGCTGTGTCACTGTGGATGAAGCCCTGCTGTTTCTGGGCTCTCTGCAGGAGAGCTTTTCCCTCGGTGCTGAGCAGTGACTGTTCCCTGTGTGCCCTCTCAGCAGCACAGATTTGCCCAGGGCTCTGGGGAAGCACAGGCATTAATTGCAATCTGTGCACCCAGGCTGATGCAGCTGCAGCAGGAATGCTCATGAGTGGCAGGAATTGTGTCCTGCCTGTGGAAAACACGTCCCAGCCTCAGCACCTGCACAGCCCTGCAATCCAACATCTCCAGCCTGGGCTCTCAGGGGCTCCTTCTCTCTTGTGCTGCTTTGGATCTCAGTGTGCTTCACCCTCGGAACTGACTCATGTTTCCCTCTTTTGGGAATGATTCAAGAGCTTCCTTTGGCCGGACCACATCTGACTCACCCTGAGTGACTTCAGCAATTCGCATCAAATTGAGATTGGTGGAGAAAAAAAGCAGAACTAAAGTCAAATTGTAACTGCTGCTGTGACAAAGTATTCCTGCCTCCAGTCTGCAGGCAGAGGAGGATTTATCTGGTCTGTCACTGGTCCAAATCTGCATCCACCAGCCAATTTGATTTGATTTGGAGGGGAAAATATTATAAGTATCAGGAATCCCTTTTATATTAAATTTATCCCCTAGAGGAAACCCCTTTGCAATGGCAAAATATTCCCTGTACCACAAAGATTTCCAAACCCCACTCACACAAGGCTATGAACCCATGGTGAACACCCAGAGAAACAGTTTCACATTCCCCAGATACAGCGTCCTAGAGAACAGTGCTTTTACTGCAAAGAGCTATTTTGTTTGAAGAGCTTACACAAGCATTTAAACCTTTCCTATTTCATGCAGGGGACAGTTGCCAAGTCTGCTCTGTGCCTGCAAGCACTGAGAACAGAGGATGCTTTGTGAGGACTGATTATATTCCATTTACCAAATTTTAAACCACTGATTTTTACATCTTTCATTCTTCATCTCAGAGAGGACAAGAGATTTTCTCCTTCTTCCTTTGTTCCTTCCAGCACTGGGGAGGTGTTTGGCTGCTTTTATGCAGAATCCTGACTGAGACTTCTCCATTCTCACTAATGAATAACTTGATTTAATCCTGATAATTTTTTTAGGACCCAGTCCCTCACCTTGCATTATGTGATTCACCAAGGGACCAAGGGACTACAGAAATGTGTTCCTTGAGGGGTGCAGCATGAAATTCCAGATTTCAGAACATTTTTGTCATTCCCAGGGATGCCAAAGCAGAACAAACAGAGCACCTTAGACATGTTCTGGGCTGACGCAAAGAGGTAGAGAAGGAACAAGGAGTAAACACCAACTGCCACTGCCAGCACAGCAATGCCATGTGCCAGGGGGCTCTGATAGGAATTATCCAGAGTGCAGGTCTCAAAACACAAGGGCTGAACCCTGTGTGAAGGGCAGATTGCTTGCCAACAGTAGCTGTAATTGCCAGCCTTTTCCTCAGAACAAATACAATGGCATGGTGCAGTTCATTTGTTTCCTTTACAGGCTTCCATTCCTCTTTATTCCAGAAGTTAGGCTGAGCCTAGAGGAAGCTGACAATCCTGCAGCAGAGCAGTCATTATTGCAAAGGTGCTTCCTTTTCAGCATCAAGTACCTCTGTTGTAGTTTCATTTCTGCATTTTCTAAACTGGTATGAACTGTGCCTGGAAAATGCATTTTTCAGAGCATTTCCCAGTGTTTTGGAAGCCTAACCTTGCCTACTCTCAAGAGAAACAACCACACACTTCCAGCCAGTTGTTCCAGTGAACAGAAATAAATTTAAGATGGCAAAGGTATCTTTTCCCAGCAGAGTGTGTGCTGCTCAGCACAGTGGTTTCAGGAGAAGTGGGGAAAGAACAGTTAAAAAGAAATTATTATCCAGCTCCAGCAGCACATCCTGGGCACTGCAGTTTGGGCCCTGCTCTGTGATAAGCCCCACATGGGGGATTGGATTAGATTAGGGCAGTATAGAGAAATGCAACCAACATATTTCCTCACAGGTGGTGACACAGTTGTTGAAGGTTTGCATTTTTCTTTTTATTATTTACTGAAGGGTGAGTGGGGAGAGTTTCACTGGACCAGCTCTAGAAAGAGAGTCAGAGGCAAGATCCAGTCCCTGATCCCAGGAAATGCAGTTAAAAGCACAAACAGTGCTTTGCAAATCATCAGGATTGGTTCTAATTCCATTCATCTTGTGCCTTTGGAGCTGCTAACAGACAGATGTGCAAGAGTCAGGCTGAATGACCCCTGACAGAGATGTTCTCATTCCTGGCCTTTGTCACTTTATGGCCTTGCCTGTGACAGGACCAAGGAAAAGGATATTTTAGAGTTCCCATTCTGATTGCATCACTCCAACTCTATACTGCCCAAAACTCTTGGACAAGCAACATTTACTGTCTTTTTGCAGGGATCACCACATGTCCTTATCAAATCTCTCATGTCAATCATCTCTGCTGTGGGTTTGTGGAGCAGCTGCCAATCACTCACCCTGCCATCACAAATCCCAGTGCTTTATTGATTCCAGTACCAGAGCCACAGCCTGTTTTGTTCTGGAGGTGATGGGATGTTTTTTTCCATGGCCTGAGTTAAAGAGAGTCTCTAAATGAGGGCAGCACAATTTCCCAACCACTGACAATCCCTGAAAGGTAACAGAGCAAACTCTTGGTGTGAAGAATTCTTTATCTTGATGGCACGTGGTGTTGCTCAGGGTCAGAACTTACAAGATTACCTGGGAAGAGAAATTAAAAATTGACCTGACTTCACCAAAGGAAGTGACCTGCAAAGGATTTGCAGGTGAGCTCTGACAGGAATTCAGGCTGAGCCTGGGCACTCCATAAATTGATCCTACTTGGAATTAGATTAGGAAAGGGTAAGAGAAAATGCCTACCAGGTATCCATAAAATACAGGGATACATCTCTTGCTTGAAATACACTTGGGTCAAGAGGTTGCACAACTGAAAGGCCACAAGAAACCAAAACATGAGACAATGACAAGAACAAAGGTTTGTAAGAGAACACAAGGTGAAACACTGACTGAGAGCAATCTGGGAGAGAATTTCCTTACCTATTCCCTCTGTGATATTCTAAAGTAATTACAAACTTGTCATTTTTATTCTTCACCAGGGTGCCTTCATTATTTTTATCCAGAATGCAAAAATACACAAAGCAGACAGGGACACACAGTCCAAGGTCTACTTTCAGAATCAGAAAGCTGAAAATACTTGCCTGTGATGACAGCACTTCTTTGCTCCCACCCCTCCCAGGAGAGCTGCTGACCTCAGGAAGAGCTGGGACTTATTTTTTGGGTTGGTTTATTTGGGTTTTGACTGAAAGACCAACTGCATGGAAAAGCTGAGCTTTCAATACTTTTGCTTTTTAGGCATGACTTTAAAACTTGACTGCATTGTCATTTATGCCCAGCCCCTGCCTTTGGAACAGCTTCAAAGGTGTCACAGGAGAGGCAGAGGGACCCAGGGGAGTGTGGAACCCCAGGCTTTGCAGTGTCTCCATCACAGACTCTCAACTCCCAGGAAGATCCAGGTACAAAACCTGCAAGTTCTGAGTGACATGGGAAAGCAGACAAGGCCCTGAGACAAGAGTTGCTTGGTTTTACTGAGGTAAACCATGAGGGCAAGCTGGCTTCAGGAGGGACAGCCTGTTACAGGCCTTTTGAAATCTCCCTAGAAAATCCCACTGCAAATTTGTTCTCTTTGGGGGACCACCTGCAGCGCTTGGCTCTGGTCTGCAGCCAGTCCATTTCTAATTGTTGTGTCAGACAATGTCAAGCTGGAAAACACATTTGTCTCCACCAGTCAATTTGCTGAAATCCATTCAATTGTTAAAGTCAAACAATTAGCAAGAAAGCTGGATGTCTCAGTAACTCTTCATTTAAGGAGAGGAATTAGTTTGTAATTTATGGAATAACTTGATGCATCTGAAAGACCAATTTTCTGGTCCCCGTGTCATTGTCAAGGATAACATTTAGCACTTATAAAACATTTCATCCTCAAGTTGTTTTTAAACCTTCACTATAATTAAACCACATCACTCTTGTGTGAATGAAATGTTATTGTCCATTTTTCACAGCCAGCAGAGCTGAGGCTCCACGTAAGTGCCAAAGAGAAGGACACAGTGTCACAGGCAGTTGGCAGCTGCTCCTTCAGCTCGGGAAGTACAAAGGATCCAAATGATTACCAGTCAATTCCATTTCCTCTATTGTCCTGTCTCCTTGAGCTCTGTCAGCAACAAACCTCGAGGAGAACAGATTGTGTAGGATTCCCACTCCTCTAATTAAGGTGTTTTACCCTTCCTGCTATTCCTGTGAAATAGGGTTCATCTCCAGGGACCACAGGTGAGGAAAAGCCACACCTCACCAGTTGGACACTCTTGATGTGAACAGAGCTTGGCTGCAGATGTAGAATAACCTCAGAAACACCACAAGGAACAAAAAAACTGCTCTGAAATATTTATGGCTGAAGAGACTTCTGTAATTTCTCAGAAGACTTTTATGAGGAATTCTCTATTAATTACCTCATTGCCTTACCTACAGCTGAGTTTGGCCTCCAGTCTGTCCTGGCTCCACTGCTGATGCCATTTTCTCAGAATGGAGAAATCCATGGAGATGCAGTGTGGATGCCACCAGCACCTGCAGCTGCACAGGCTTCAGAAGAAGCAGAAACCAGACAGATGATGAGATAAGACAGGAAGTACCTTCAGGCTCCATTTCCTCACCATTACAAAGTGAGATGTCAGCAGTGAGACAGTGCCAGTCTTTCACCCCAAGGGCCCACAATTACCATTTCTTTAAAGCAACCCCAACTATGGAAATCCATTTCAATCAGCTCTCCATATGGATTTTAGGTGAAGCCCCACTCATTGACTTCATCTCTTGTTCACAAGAAATGCAGCACATAATTGACTTTCCAGATTGCAGGCAGAATTCTGGTGCCTGCAGTGAGGTTTCCCAAATCCTTTAATGCTCATTCCTAAAACCCAACAAAATGAGCTCTGTGTTCATAGGGCCATAAAAATCAGTTACCAACATTACAGGAAGGACTGATGATTTTCTCACCCCAAACTAACTTTCTGTAATAATTCACTTACAAATTTCGATCCAGCTTAAATATAATTAACAATTGTTGTAAGAGCATTACTCTCCTAATCTGTTAGAGGAGCAGTGAGTTTGCAGCACACAACCAAGACCTAGATTTACTTTCAGTTTATTTGCCTGCACCCTCTGCACTGCTCATGTGCAGTGGTTTTCACTGATTACACTTTTTCTTTTTAACTTAGAAAGCCTTGAACATTCCCCACCAGCAGATCGTGCCTTGAAAACGCTGACTGGTGGGTTTATTTGCACTGTATAAAGCTGTGAACACTAAACCTGGCTCGGGAGGGTTTGGTGGCCCTGCCCAGGATCACAGGAAGCCACTGTCACTGCAGCTGGGATTGAGCAGGGCAGCAGAGCTCTGTTCCTGCAGCAGGGAGCTGCAGAGGCTGCAGTGAGGATACAAACCTCACCTTGGGGAGTCCCAGAGCCTCGGGGGGCTGTTGGAGCTCCAGTCTCAGAACATCCTCTCCAAAGTTCCTCCACCCCGGTGCAGGAGGTGAGAGGGATCTGATGTCCCACTGTCCGTGTAAATCCTCACTTCAGAGCCTGTGTGCCCACGCTGAGATCAGCCAGGACAGCTCAGGGAACTCGGGAAGCTCTGCAGCTCCTTGGATACCTGCAGCACCACAGATTCCAGCCCCTGGCAATTCCCTGGGGCAGCTCCTTGTGGAGCCTGTTAACACAGGGAAGCTGCAGCCACAGGTTTGGATCACCTCACTGGAGCCCTGGGTTCTGTCCGTTTGTGAATGTTGCTCCTTGAAGCCTTGCACTGGCTGGTGGCTCCTTCATGGCAGTGCATTTCCAGAGAACTTGATGCCCAGACAGTGATGTTCCCACTGTCCAGAATCTAAACACTCCACCCCCCACCCCATTAGTTACTGCCTGAAGTACTCAGAGCTGCTGGGACTGTTCACACTTCTAGAGTGGTTTCATGACAGAACAAATCAATATCACTAATGCTGAGTTTAAAGGTTCCCCTGCCCAGATCTGTCTCATGTCCCAGCCTGCCCACACCAACAATTCCTTCCCCGTGGGTGCTCCAGCTCCAGTCAGATCTGCTGCTTCCCCACATCCCCTCACTCCCTCACCCAAACTCACAGCTTCCTCAGCTGCCCATCCCCACAATTTACTGCAACACATCTTTATGGAGCTCAGCATTTTTCCTGCCTTCATTTTAATTGTTTTATTCCCTCTGATTGTCTCCATTCCTCTCTGTAATTTATAGTTTCTTCTCTCTACTTCTGTCCTTCCTGCCACTTGCTGAACACAGAGAGACTTGTTTTAATTTACAGAGAGTGTGGTAGTGCAATCTGTTTCATTAACTTAATTAGTTTTATTTTGGCAGTTTCTAAAGGTTCCAGGATAGAAAAAAAAGACTCCAACTATGCAACCACTCTGCAAACCAGCCACTGTAAGGCAAATCCTGCCTTAAGGAGATTACAGGTTAGATTCGAAATAAATAGAAATTAAATGGTGATCAAAGGTATTTGGGATGGAAAAAAATTATATAGTGAGGGCTTTTTTGTTAAATTTACGAGCTCCATCCTGCATTCACATGCCTGTGTTGGTAAGGTTGAATGTGAGTAACCTATGGTATGGTATTTCTGTGAGGCATTATCCTGAGTTATAAATGTCCTTACGTACCTCTTTTTAAAAGCACACGCAGCACCTTTCAACATTCACAGGAGCCGTTTATGTTTTATTTTGATCCCTCAGTAGGGTCAAGCACATAATCCGCAGTTACTGCAGTGAAGCAGAGAACAAGCCATACACCCACACTGTTCGCTACGGAGCACGGGAATTGCTGGGGACTTCAGGGGATGCAAAACACAACAGTTTGCATTTGACTGTCTTCCACAAGCAACACCTGCTGAAAAGGTGCGTTCCAGCAGAAGACTTGCAAGAGGAAATCTTCGGTTTTATGCCCATCCTTTACATAAATCCGAGCTTAACATAACAAAGAGCCTGCTGGGCTGAGCTGTAGGATCTGAGCATCCCATCAGCTCCAGGGCTGAGCAGTTTTAGTTTCTTCCTGTGTCAGTCGGGGATTTTTTGTAGGCTCAGGATTTAGGGCCCGTCTCTGCTCAACAACCACTGAGGAAGAGAAAAGGGGCCGAGTGTCCTGAGCACATAGAGCGGTAAAGAAATACCAAGAAACAAGAGAAAACCTCTCTGCTTTGTAGCGAAGGCCACGACCCTTCTGTCCTCTCTGCCTGAGATGTGGCTGGAACTCGGCTTTGGCAGATTTCTGAGTGCAAGTGTCTCTTAAGGTGCAGGATCAAAGCGGCTGCCCCATCCCTGGACGGGGCTTGGGGCAGCCCGGTGTAGTAGAAGGAAATTATCAACTCCTTTTCTTCCCTTTCAACTTTACGTTTTCCACCTTTACCCGATGTGCCTAATTAATGGTGCTTAACACCTGGAAATGCCGACTTGCCTCACAAAAGGCACCAGTCCCTCTGCCTTCCCACAGCAGGTGAGGGCGGCAGGAGGGTCAGGCACTGATCTGTGGTGGCCAGGGACAGCACCAGGGAAGGGCTGGAGCTGTGTCAGGGGGGATTTTGGGAAAGGTGCTTCCCTCAGAGGCTGCTGGGCACTGCCCAGGCTCCCCAGGGAGTGCCAGAGCCCCAGGGATGCCCAGGATGGGATTGTTCGTGGGTCTGTGCAGGGCCACAGGATGATCCTGTGGGTCCTTCCAGCTCAGGATATTCTGTGATCTTCCCTCCCCACAGTGTCACCCCCTCAGTGCTCCCCCAGCACGGGCACCAGCAGCTCCCCTGCCCGCGCTGTACAACGCAGGAGGCAGCGCCGGGCTGTGCCCCGCGGGGGAGCCGCTCCAGGGCACTCCCACAAGGGGCGACCTGACCACGCTGAGGAGCGACGTGATCCCTCTGACAAGGGAGCCGCGCTCCCCATGGCCGCCCTCCTGCCCTCGCCATCTTCCCCCGCGCGCTCCCCGGCCCCGCTTCCCGCCCCGCGACAGACACCTGGCTCCGCCAATCACCGGCCTCCCTCGGAAGCGACGCCTGCCTCCGCCAATCAGGTGACGGAGAAGACCCACCCCACCCCCCCCTCCCGGCGGGCCGTGGCCGTCGCTCCCGCTGCTGGAGGGAGGCGGCGGAGAAAATGGCGGCCATGGCTGCGGAGGCGGCGGCGACTGCAGCGGTGCCGGGGGACGGTGGGGCCGGCGAGGCTGAGCCCGAGATGGAGCCGATCCCGGGCAGCGAGGCCGGCGCGGACCCTCTACCCGCCGTCAGCGAGGCCGTGGAGTCGGCGGTGCCGGATGGCGAGGAGGCCGACGCCGGCAAGGCCGAGGAGCCGCCGCCGGTGCAGCGCGCCCGGAGCCCCGGCGGGACTCGCGAGCCGGACGCGGGAAGGACGGAGGAGCCGCCGCCGCGCAGCCCGGGGTGGAATCGCCGCGGGCCGAGCCCCGCGCAGCGCCCAGCCCGGGGTGCTCGGAGCCGCCGCAGCCCTGCCCGCCGCCTGAGCCGGCCCGGGAGCCGCCGCAGCCCTGCCCGCCGGCTGCCGGGGCTCCGCGGGGCCCGGGGAGGAGCCGCCCCGGCCGGAGGAGGAGGAGCCGGATGCTGCTGCCGCCGCCGCGCTGGAGCCCGAGCCGGCGGTGCCCGCGGCCCCGGGCGGAGGGGAGGCGGAGGCGCCGGCGCTGCTGCCCGGCTCCGAGGTGCGGGTCACCCTGGACCACATCATCGAGGACGCCCTGGTGGTCTCGTTCCGGCTGGGAGAGAAGCTTTTTTCCGGGGTCCTCATGGACCTCTCGAAAAGGTGAGAGCTCGGGGGGAGCCGAGCCCGAGCCCCCACCCAGCGCCGAGCCCCGGAGCGCTCCCGGAGCCGCCGGGGGCGGGATGGGGGCGGCACCGCCGGGACCCTCGCGTGCTCTGCAGCTTCCATCCCATCCCATCCCATCCCATCCCATCCCATCCCATCCCATCCCATCCCATCCCATCCCTCCCCTCCTTGGCCCCAGTCCGCCCCGGGCCAAGCAGCTCCTGCCCCCGCGTTCTCCCCGGGGAGCGGAGCAGCAGCTCCCTGGCATCCTCTTGCTTCTCTTTCTCCTCCCCGACCCTTCCAGCCGGGGGTGGGAAATGGGAATGGGAAAACGGGGGAGCCGGGAGAGGGGCGAGCACATGGGCACAGCCTTTGGGCTTGGCCGGGGTTCCCAGGCCTGCAGCAGCATCCCTGTGTGCCGGGAGCAGCACGGAGCAGAGCCTGGCGTTTATTCCCTCTGTGTACAGAACAACCCAGAGATATGACTGCCCTGTTCGTTCGGGCTTACATTGCCTAGGTAACCTTCTTTTTCAGTACCTGCTATTTTCCAGAGTAATGCTTTTCCAGCTAGGCTGTTGCAGTTATTAGTTAGTACTGATTGCTCCTTGTATGCAATAGTGGGGTGAAGTTTTGTCGTTCTTAGATACCCTTGTGGTAGGGGGGATTTTTGTATATCTGTGAATGACTTATCAGGCAACAGGGTTTGGAGTTTGCTTTTTTTCACTGCCTTTCAAGAGTGAGAAGCTCTTGGGAGACCAGAAATCATGGTATCTTACAAGTAATCTAGGTTCTATCAGCAGGTGAAAACACTTCTTCGTTTTAGTGTTTTTTTTTCTGGACATGTAAGGACTCTGCAAATTCATGAGAGAAAAGTGAAATTTAAGCAAGGTTATTATTTAAAATAATCGATATGCAAAATATGCAGCACTATTCCCCCACAGATTTAAACTGTGTGTGGACATACGTCTTTTACACACCTTTCATGTTGTTAGTAGCTGTTCAGCAACTTCCTGGAATATTAATATTGTCAGTGGTTCCTAAAACGAGAATTGTGGGGACCAGCACTTCTGGTTTGGGCCTCACTGTGTAGCTGGGGTTTGACACAAAAGGCCTTGTCTGAACCCAGGTTTTGGGTAATGTCATGGGATGATGTTTTCAGTCTGTCTCTTGATGAGGTGTGAAATGCTGAGCAGACCTCCTGCCACTTGTAGGGTGAAACAGCATCTGAGAGCAGGGCAGGAGGTGACACAGACCAGGTGTAATCCTGGGTAACACTGATGCTTTTATAGGTTTGAAGTTGTCCCAGCAGAATACTGTGGGTGCCCTGGGCAGGACGGTGACAAAACCTCTGCTTCCAGGAGTCCAGGGAAATACCAACTTCTCCTTTTCTCCTGAAAGGGATCCTGTCCCCCTAAACACACCCTGGTCACAAACATCCATGTTTTCCCAGATTCTTGTGCACTGAGGAGCCTCTGGCATGCAGCAGATCTGCAGCCCTTTGCAGCAGAAGTCACTTTGCAGGCTGCTGCAGCTGCTGTGCCATGGGGGAAGCATCTCCAGCTTCCCTGGGTCCAAGCTCAGCTCCTGGGACAAAGCTTTGCAGTGGGAACTGTGGAAAAGCCATACAGGGAGAGAGGCTGGGGCTGTCCCTCCCAGGTTCTCTTGGCAGTGGAGCCATTTATTCCTTCAGAGGTGCTTTAACATGGGAATCCAGGAGGGGAAATTTCAATTCTCAAGGCCAAGCTCTACAGAGAGTCTGGACAAGGACTGAGTTTTGAGACATAAGGTCTGTAATATTTGGCTGGTGACAACAGAACACTGGTAGATAACAGGAGTCTCTTATCAGATGTCTCAGAGCAGAAAATGCAGTGGAAAACAAGCTCTAGAAATAGTCCAAGAACTTCCTACCTCTAAGAAATGGAAACATTATTAAAAAAAAAAAGTGTTGCCTGTATGTCCAACAATTCCATTTTACCACTCCTGTGGTGACTAACAGGTGGTGTTGTCTAGGTGTCAGCTTTTCCTTCTATCTGTTTATTTTTGTTTGGTGTAGCAGCACCTGGACTTGCAGAGCATGAGTATTTTTCATGAACTTCCTTCTGTGTCTGTGGCAGGCCCTGAATTCTTGTCATAAGTTTTTCCACTGGACCAAAAAGAAAAAAGGAGGGCAGGGTTAAATGAAAACCACCTACATTCCATGCATTTACATGACAACACTGGGATTTCCAGCATGGGAGATGGGTGGTTGCTGAAATCTGTCTCATTCAAATGCATGAGAATAATCTCCCAAACTTTCCTAATGCCAGAGGGATCAATATTTTAAGACTGACAGTTTACTAAGTAAAAGTGACAATTTGTATTAGAATTTACTCATTCAGTAGCTTCCAGAAGTGGCTGTGTTCACTGCACATGCTAATGCTGTGTCCATTGTATGATCAGAGGGAAATAATTCCTATTCCTTTCTGCATCTTAATTTCTCTTTCCCTTCTGCACCCTCCAGAGCAATGAAGGTGCTACTTCCATACAGTACTAAGAAGAGTAAGTTTAAGTGACTCTCTTAAAAACCTGCTCACTGTCTTCTTTTTTGTCTTCTCAAGCCATGTTCTGAATTACTTAAACTTCACAATGAAAGAAAAGCAAAAATATCCCCATGTATTTGTGATTTTAAAAGGTTTTTTGGCTGTTTTTTCCATTGTTGAGATGATGCCCTGACTTTTCCTTTTATTCTTGGTGACTTTGATATCAGTGATATTTGTATGAAGGGTCTGATTCCCTCTCCCACCCCCTGTAAATGGGATATCCCTTTAGGAGTTTGTAGCACAAGCCCCTTTACTCCTGCATTTATTTGAGGAGAGGAAGCACTTCCCTGCCTGTACCAGTGGCAATCTCCTGTACCTGCTGCCCAGGGAGTTTTGAAAATCAGCAGAAAATAGGAACCAACATATCCTGACTGTCAAACCCATTTGTTGTGCAGTAAATCCTCATCTAAAGAGGACATGTCCCCACTTTGGTTGCTCTGAAAACTCATTGAGGATGTGTTCCTACTCTTAAACTCTGCTGAAATTCCCTTTAAAGTGCTCTGCTGCTCAAGGCTGAGGTTCTGTGGGGTTTCTCAGGGTGGATGTGCCTGCTGGAGTCCTAAAAAGAGAGAGACAGGGAATGCTTCAGACAGGGAGAAGTGATTGGGGAAAAACTCAACATATCCACAGGAAAGATGGGGATCCTTACCTGCTCAGGTGAGACCTCACCTGCAGAGCTGCTCCTGCCCTGGGCCAGCACAGCAAGGACCTGGAGCTGCTGGAGAGAGCCCAGAGGAGGCAGCAGGATGCTGAGGGGTCTGGAAGGAGCAGCCTCCCTGTGGAGGGGCTAGGAATGCTCATTCTGGAGAGGAGAAGGTTGTGTGGAGAGCTCACAGAACTTTCAGCATCTGGAGGGGCTGCAGAGAGGCTGGAGTGGGGACTGGAGTGGCAGGACACAGGGAATGGCTTCCCACTGCCAGAGGGCAGGGCTGGATGGGATTTTGGGAAGGAATTCCTCCCCTGGGTGCCCAGAGCAGCTGTGGCTGCCCCTGGATCCCTGGCAGTGCCCAAGGCCAGGCTGGACATTGGGGTTGGAGCAGCCTGGGGCACTGGGAGTTGTCCCTGCCAGGGATGGTGACACTGGATTTAAGGTCCCTTCCAGCCCAGCCCATGCTGGTTCTGTGGGGTTTGAAGTCCCTGTGGGCTGCCTGTCCCTGGCATTGCTCATTCCCAGTTTGCTGAGGGGACAGGAGATGTCCATCTGTCCATCCCAGCTGCTGGCTGAGGGGAAATCCTGCTCTGCACCTGGAGGTGCAGAATATACCTGGGAAATGTAGCATTTGTAAATCTTAAAATACAGGATTAAGAAGTTGTGGTTTTAGTTTGTTCTTCTGGGGAAAGGATAATTATTTCTGTGTGTGGGTTTTATTTCCATCCCAAAGATTAGGGGAGGAGGGAGGATTAAATTTATGTTCTGCCAGTAGTCAAGACTTGGCTTTTTTATTGCTTTATCATTTAACTGAAATTTTCCTTCTAATGCTGCAGATGTGAAGGATGTGTTTTGTCTTCTTCTCTAAACCAGTTCCCTTCTGACTTGTGTTTTCATAACAGTTCTTGAGGGAGAGAGAAAGAGCAAAAAGGTGTTTTGTGACCTAAGAGCCTTAGCTGGATATCCAGAAGATGCCCAGTGTACTCCTAGTGGCCATATGTTTGAAATTATGTCTTTATTGGGCATTTGTTATGGAAGATAAGGAAGGACTTCCTGCACCAAGGTGTGCATGAGCTGTGTGATGAAAATAAACTTTTATAGACAATTTGCAGTTCTTACAATCCCAGAAGCAGTTTTCAGGTGCAGCACTGACTCTTGAATCCTGTGCATTTCCCAGTTTGTTAATTCAAAAGAATGATGTGAGAAGGAAACAACAGAAGCTTCACTTGAAAAAAATGTGTTCCATTTCTGCCTGCTCTTCCATTTAATAAGCAGGGACAGCATGTGCTCATCCTTGTCTGGGGAAGGACTGTGTTCTGCAGGAGGCCTGATGGGCTGTGATGTGATTCTCAACACTAAAGAAGTGTCTGTGGCTCAGGGCTGTGTATTAATTTGGTTTATTTTATTTTAAAACTTGCACTCAGTTCCCAAGGTGTCCCCACACCTCGGCACCTCCTCTCTTTGGGGTTTCAAGAGGAGCTTGGTGAAATTCTGGCATTTGAGGAGCAGCCCCAGCACTTCTTTGACTTTTGTTTTTGTCATCCCCAGAACATGGGAAGCTCAGGTGTGGTGGGAGTGTGGTTAAGGGAGTATTTCATGTGTCTTGTTTGTGACAAGGTGTCCAGTGCAGGCTCACTTGGAGGGTAGGGTTAGAATTGGGGTGTGGGTTGGGACTCAAACTCTCCTTTCCTGAAGGAATCTGTGGTTTTCAGTTGTTCTTTGTTGGTCTGGGATGTGACAGTTGATCTGTCCTCCCTTATGGAATTCTCTGTATTCCAGCAGCATGGCTTGTCCTGCCTTTCCAAGGGTTGCTTGGCTTTTTTCAAGGTGTTGAGGCAGGGCAAGGTGAAATTTTCAGTCTGCATTCAGTTTATTTTATTCAGTTTGTTATGGGACTGATGAATCTTGGCCATCTTGACACTTCTATTCATCCATTATTTAATGGTATGATTCTCTCCCATATGTCCTGGGTCTGGCATATGGGTGATCCTGAAGAATATATTCAAGGTATAATCCTTCAAAATAGATCACAGCAAATATATCAGCAAAGTGTCTGCTTCAAAATGCAACTGACAGCTAATAATGGCAACAGATGTAAAAATTAAAAGATATTTCAGTTTAAACAGACCTTCAGCTTTATAGATGTGCCAGTAAAATTATGGTAGTTAATGGAAAGCCTAAACTCAAAGCATCTTAATGTTCCAAAGAGTCATTCACACTGCAGTCCTTTGCCATGCCTTCAGAGCTCTCAGTGAAATGTGCATTTTCTGGGCTATTCAGCCTGGTGTTCCATTGCTCAGGAGGTGAATAAACCATGGAGCTGATTGTTTGGCTTCTGGGAATGCTTTTTTCAGGAAGGTGCCTGCACTTAAAGCAATATATTCCATCCTGTGCTTTATCACACCAAGTAAATCCTTCATTAAAAATAGGTTGTTGCATAATCTGTGTTTTCAATGCCGGTTATTTTGAGGAGTTCTGCAAAACTTTGTGTTCAAATAGCTATGATCTAACTGTGTATTACACAGAAAGTTATAATTTAAACCCTCAGTTTATGCATGAAATACAGATCCATAGTTCTTTCAGCATATTATTGTACTCCTGGAACTTCTGTGCATGCAATAAAAATGGCTTCAGTAGTTGCAGGGCACCAAGGATGATCTTGGCTACAAGAGCAGAAAAGGTAACAGGAGATTTCTGCACTGCCTTGGTGGTGAAGATGAGTTTTGATCATTTACCACAGACTTTACACTTTGAACACAAGTTTCTTTGCTTTGTTGATGTCAGTTGAATGTGTTCAAAGACAAATGGGAAATAATTTTGAACCTGCTCAGTGGCTTCACTCCTTTGGCAGAACAAGGGGCTTTTCATTTCTCTCCCTTTTAGTAGAGAAGTCAGACATTGGAGGCTAGAGAGGAGAACTGAAAACTTTAGGTACTAATGTAAAACACTTTACCCCCCGGGCATGTTGTTTATGTACTTTGTTTATGTACATACAGTCATGAGTTAAAATGGGATTTGTTCCTTATCTCCAATGGTTATTTCTGAAAAAATGCTCTTTAACTGTTCTGTTTTGCATGTAAATTGAACAGTAATATGCATTCATTGTAGTAATTGTGCTTTAGATTTAGGATTTAGATTTGAAAAAAGTGGCTTTACTTTCTTTAAGTGCTTAAGTTTATATGTCTGTAATATAAAACTCTCAGGCTTTAAATGACAGAGTTTTGGGTTTGGTACCCAAACTGGCTTTTGGATGCCATGGCTGCCTATTAATTAACTTACAGCTGGCAAGCTGGAGATGAAACCTCCCTGTTTTTACCCTTTTTGTGTCTGCACACCCTGGTCAGTTGAAAGCTCCTCTCAGTGTAAATATTGCAGTGCCAGAATTGATCAGGCTCTTAGTGCAGTGCAGGTCCTGATCCCCTGTTGCTGATTCTGTCTCCAGTGAAAATGTTCATTGCAATGGCATCTACAGCAGAAGTGCAATCAGATCCTGCTGACTGCCCTGGTTACTTGAAAAACCTCTGAGAAATGGGTTTTATACAGCATAGCCCCCATCCTCTCTGAGAGGTGCCTTTTCAAAGCAAATAAGGCTGGGCCACCTTTACAGCACATGGAAAACTCTTATTTTCACAGGTAGGAAGCAGCAGGGCTCTGCTTCCCAGCACTGCCTTGGATTGAGGGTGAAAAGCCTATTTCTGAGTTTGGTTTTTGTAACACTTCACTTTCAGCTGCCCTGTCAGTGAATGTTGTCATTCCTTGGAGTGTGAGGGTCTGAGGTAGAAGTGTCCCAGGAGTCAGGAGTGGGCTGGGCAGGGAGCAGTGGAACTTGGGCACCAGGGGATTTTTACTTTAAGCAAACAGCAATTGCAATATATCTTTACTTTCATCCAGAAAAACCTATTCTTGAAATCTTGTGGGGTAAGGTGATATTTGGGATCAGTATATTAAAACCAAATCAATTTGTTGTTGGAATAAAGACAAGGCAATTTCTTGTAGAACTTAAACATGTGACAAAAGGAGCGTGTTGGGAGTCTCCCTGTGGGGAAACTGAAATGGTTTCTCTTCAGAGCTGATCCAGTGCCAGCCAGTGACTGACTGGGGACCAGTAAATGTCATGGGACAACTGAGCTGTGTGCCTTGGAGTTGTTAAATTTTGTTTCCTGCAGATGCATTTTAGTCCTCCTTCATCTCTGTGGCAGATGAACCAAGTTCTTTTGCAGCTTTTCTGTCTGACTACAAACAAGTAACCAGTTCAGCCTTGCAGTTGGTGTGACAAAAATGGCTGTGGTTGTATGAGAAGTGTTTATCTTCAAGGTCCACCAGCCAGCTGTGTGAAAATAGGGTTTGAAATTCTGGTACATGCAATAAACCCTTGTGCTTGCTGCAGAGCTAATTAGATGCTGTGTCATGCCTTGTGCTGAAGAGGTTTAAGCTCACATCTTCATTCTGCTGCTTCTCTTAGGAAAAATAAATCCTTATTTTCTTACCTTGTTCTTTGTCTTCATTCTTTCCTGAACCTTTACTGTTTCATTTACAAGTTTTTCTGCCATTGTTTTGTTTGTTTTCATGTCGTTCTTCCAAGTTGCTGGAGAACTTGATTAGGCAGGGAGGGAACAGAAATAATCAAAAAGTGTTTATAGATCTAGTCTGCTCTTGGGGGAGGCCAAGAGAAGACACAGTACTCTGAGCTGTTGGTAATAATCATCAGTCTCTTGGCTTACCAGAGATATTTTGTCCTGCAGGTGGATTGTCCTGATTAATTGTGTATTTTGTATTAACACATCATTTACAGGAATGGTGCTGTACAGAACTGGCACAATATCCATGAATGTTCTTTACTTCCCCAGGTCATTCATTTGTAGGTGGACAGGGGTGGGAGAACCTGGTTTATTTTTTAAGCAGTACCTTTTGTGAGGGATTCTCTGACTTCAGGGCTTCACTCTGGATTGGTTTTGTGTCTTACTAAAACAGGTTTGAATCTTGGATAAAAATTAGCTTTTGTGGCTTCCTGTTCTTCAGTTCTGGCCTGTGTTTTGTGCTTGAAGGAAAGGAGAATGGAAGGTGCAGAATGAATATTTGATTTTCTGTGCTGAGCTTTCCACCAGCTTCTTGTGCCTTTGGAGTGCAAATGGTGCACACTTTGCTGGTGAGGCAATAGAATGAAAACCTGGGAAAAGAGAGATGAAATACTTGAATGGGATCCTTCTGGAAACCTTTGCAGTCCTCATCATCTACCTCTTCCTAGTGACAGCTAATTATTCCTCATTTCCTGCCACAGAGTCCCAGAAATGCCCTCTGGGAATGGCCTGTGAGGGCTGGAAATGCAGCTCCTGGGGCACTGAGCAGGTGTAAGGGGTGTTTGTGTGGGGGGTTTGAAATCCCACTCCTGGCTCTGCTCTTGTGCTCTTTGGGATTGGAATTTGCACAGCAGAGATCTTGCCCTGTCTTGTTTTCAGCTCTTACCACAGATTAACTTTTTACCAAATCCTCTAATCTTTATCAGGTGGTGAATGATAGGATCTGGATCTTATTTTCTTTTAGAAGCTGAAGGTCTTGATGGAGAAAGTACTGAAAATATTGCTAATTGAATTACTGTCAGCTGATAGTTTCTTTTAAAGCCCTACTTGGAACTGAGTGACTTTCTTACAGTCCTTTGTGGAGGGAAAAGCATTTGTGGAAAATCAACTTCTTTACCCTTGATGGACCTATGGGACTTTAGGGAATGTAAAAACTTGGTTATGAGCGAGTCCCTTGTGGTTTAATGGCAGACCATAGGCTGGAAAATGCCTGTACAAGCTGCTGAAATGCAAACTGGGTGGATAATTTAACCTTGGGTGGGTCGTTTGCTTCTATTACAACTTCAGATGTAGAAAGAATCTCGTGATAAGCAAAAGGACAAACAATGGCTTTTGTTGGGAACACTGTTAAGAACCTTTTAACACATGATGACTTTTTTTCAAATCCAATTTTGAGGAAATAAAGGCAACTTGTAGGCACTTATAAAAAAAAAAAGTAGATAAACTTCATTTTATTCAGCTGAGGGGATGGTGCTGTTGAGCAGCCACAGTGCAACACAAACCTGAGGACAGATCTTGGGGAGTTACTCCCTTGTCCTGATCCAGAGCACCTCCAGTCTGGAGAAAAGGAGTGAAAGGTTTAAAATCCTGTGGTCTTGTGGAACAGTGAGGGATGGTTTGTACTGAGTTGAAATAAGGGGAGTTTTGCTGGGAGAGATTCAGACTGGGCTGGGGAGTTTTGGGCTGTAAAGCCTCAGGTGCTGAGTTTGTGTGGATGGAGGGTGGTGGCACTCCCTGTTCACTGCAAGGGTTCAGGCAGCCCAGATTTGTCTCTGTTAAATCTGGACCATTCATTCTTTTCAGCTGTGCTAAAAATGGAAGAAAAGTTCCTGAAGATGCCTTTGCATGAAGTTGACTTAGTGTGGAAAATGAGCTTGGGTAGATTGGGAGTTGCTGGGGTGGGTTTGGATGTTTATGAGCATTTTCCAGAAGCATAAAGTTAATTGTTTCGCTGCTGTCTCGGGGATATTTTTGTTTCATTTTCAGGGCGTCTTGTTGATACAAGAGAAACTGATAGTAAGTGAAGTTGTGTGTTTTTCGTTCTCTGCTGACTTCATTTTGATGTCTTGCATTTTCAAAGCTTCCCATAAGGCTGGATATGGAGCTTTAATTTCTCTGGGATTCATGGTTTTCAAATGCTGGCTACCCAACGCCGACAGCTTGAGAAACGCTTTGTGAGAAACACTGCAATAATTCCCACAAAACACTGAATTTTTTCTCCTTCTCTCTTTAAGGTTTGGCCCCCATGGAATCCCTGTGACCATATTTCCTAAAAGGGAGTACAAGGACAAACCTGAAGCCATGCAGCTCCAAAGCAAAGCATTCCAAGAGGAGGCGCAGGTGAAGTGTGAGGCCGATGCTGCAGTCCCTGATGACTCCTCCCTCACTCAGCCATCAGAGCCCAGCATAGCCAAAAGCCTTTGGACTTCTAAACCACCTCCTCTGTTTCACGAGGGAGCCCCGTACCCTCCTCCTTTGTTTATCAGGGACACCTATAACCAGTCAATACCTCAGCCTCCACCCAGGAAAATCAAGCGGCCCAAGCGGAAAATGTACAGGGAGGAGCCCACTTCCATCATGAACGCCATCAAACTACGGCCCCGGCAGGTCCTGTGCGACAAGTGCAAAAACAGCGTGGTGGCAGAGAAAAAGGAGATCAAGAAAGGTGGCAATGCAAGTGACTCTTCCAAATATGAGGATAGTAAAAAGAGAAGAAACGAGAGCGTGGCTACTGTGAATAAAAAACTTAAGACTGACCATAAGGTGGATGGAAAAAGCCAAAATGAAAGCCAGAAAAGGAACGCTGTGGTCAAGGTTTCAAATATTGCCCACAGCAGAAGCAGAGTAGTTAAAGTTTCCGCACAAGCAAATACTTCAAAAGCGCAGTTAAACACAAAAAAAGTTCTCCAGAGCAAAAACATGGATCATGCAAAAGCTCGGGAAGTCTTGAAAATGGCCAAAGAAAAGGCACAAAAGAAGCAGAGTGCAACCTCCTCTTCCAAAAATGCACATTCAAAGGTCCACTTCACGCGGCGTCTGCAGAACACCAGCTCAGGGTCCCTCCCGCCCCGATTGCGCCTCAAGCCCCAGCGGTACCGCAACGAAGAGAATGACTCTTCCCTCAAGACAGGACTTGAGAAAATTCGGAGTGGCAAGATGGCAACTAAGCCCCAGTCTCGCTGCTCCTCCACCCGCTCAGCAGGTGAGGCCCCTTCAGAAAGCCAGAGCCCCTCAGAAGGCCCCGAAGAGGCCAGCAGTGAGGTTCAGGACACGAGTGAAGTGCATGTAACTGTTGATCAGGATGAACAGCAGACACTGGGCAAGAGAGGCAGCAAAAGCAATATAACGGTTTACATGACCCTTAATCAAAAGAAATCTGACTCTTCCAGTGCATCAGTTTGTAGTAGTGATAGCACAGATGATTTGAAATCCACCAACTCTGAGTGTAGCTCTACTGAAAGCTTTGATTTTCCTCCAGGCAGCATGCATGCACCTTCCTCCTCCTCTTCCTCCTCCTCCTCCTCCTCCTCCTCTTCGAAGGAAGAGAAAAAGCTCAGTAATTCCTTGAAAACAGAAGTCTTTTCCAAAAACGTCTCTAAATGTGTCACACCAGATGGCAGGACCGTATGTGTAGGGGACATTGTTTGGGCCAAGATTTATGGCTTCCCTTGGTGGCCGGCCCGTATCCTTACCATAACCGTGAGCCGCAAGGATACCGGGCTGCTGGTGCGCCAGGAGGCTCTAATCTCATGGTTTGGCTCCACCACCACGTCTTTCCTTGCTCTTGCACAGCTCTCCCCCTTTTTAGAAAGCTTCCAGTTGCGCTTTAATAAGAAGAGAAAGGGTCTGTACCGCAAGGCCGTCACTGAGGCAGCCAAGGCTGCCAAGCAGCTCACGCCCGAGGTGCGGGCCCTGCTGACGCAGTTTGAGACGTGAACGTGGAGAGTAAGGTAGGCAAGAAACCTGGAGGCTCCAGCAACCCCCCAGCCAGGTCAGACAGAGCTGCCAGCAGGGACGTGGCAGAGGCACAAGTTGCACTCTCTTGACTGCTCTTTTTCCACGACGCTCGTGCCGTGCGTGGCAGTTCGTGACGGTTCCAAACCAATCCAAATTAGCCTAAAAGTGAGGACTGCGGGATTTTTCAAGTGAGAATTTTTTTTTTTTTTTTTAAGAGAAAGAAAAAAAAAAAAAAACAAACCAAACCTCCTCAACCACCCGATGCATAGGAGCCATAGCCTCAGCTGGAAGGCAGCTGATTTGCAGGGAATTTTTTAGTAGTTTCTACCCAGTATATAACTAGTTCTGTGTGGCCAAGGGTTGACATGAGGGATGAAAGTAGTAGCTGTGACTTTTTTTGTTTTGTTAGGTGGCCCATCAGGGAAGTGTAGAAATGTAAGCCTTGTCTAAATGGTCTTTAAAAGATTATTTTGAAACTGGTCTCTAATGGATTTAGTGTGGCCAGGCTCTCCGGGCAGGCCGGGTTAAATGGCATTGGAAACATGCTCCAGGTTGGAAAAGGAAGAAGAATTTTAGTGACTTAAAGACCAGATTAAATGGGGTTTTATCGTAGTGACCACTTAAACACTCAACCTTTCTATGCACATGGGGGCACAACTAAATCACTTCAGGGTAGGAGAAGTCGAGGGATGCCTGTAGCTCTAAGACAAAGCTGAGGAGGCCTCAGTGTTTGGGATCAAGGGCTGTTAATGCTGCATAGGTGTGAATCATTCTGGTCTTTCTTCCTGAAGAAATCTTTCAGGCCGTTTGCCTGGAGGTTTAGCTTAAGAGAGGCTTTGTTTTGAATGTGTAAATAGTCAATTGATGAAATTGGTCAGATTTTCTCCTGACTGGTTGTTCCTAAATTCTTAGGATACGTCCTAGTAAATTACACTTTGTGAATTGTCAGATGTGTAATTGTTGCATTTTGGATGTATCTAACATTTTTTTTCTTTTTTTTTTTTTTTTTTTTTTTTTTTAATATTTCCGTTTAAGGTATCTGTTTGCAGGTCAGAAAAATGAGATATGTAATTGTGTAATGCTCTGAAATGTAAAAAAACAAACTGTAAATAAAATTGACTAAATCTGAATTATTTGTGTGTGTTTCTCAAAAAGCTTTGAAACAAATCCAGGATGTCAGAGTATTTTATCTGTATGCCGGATTTAGAGGACACCCTTAAAAAGTAAATTGTCCTTTTTCATGCATTCTTAAAGATGAAGTGCTTGATGTAAATACTATTGGTATACTTCTTAATTTGGAGATTATTATTTATCTGTCCCTTTTGTTTCAGAACCAGCTCTCTAGAGGGCTTTCTGGAAAGTTGATTAAATTTCTCCCTAAATTAGCTTTTGGGCCGTGTATTTGAGTAGAGACTGTGGATAATGTCACTTGTACAGTGGGGAAAGTTTTCAGTTTCCATCTCAGAGCCACTCCCAGCTGCTCTCCACTGCCATTCCAGCTTTCCTTGCATGGTTTTTGCTCACTCTTGGGGCATTTCCATGCAATGCACTTGACTTTTTTTGCTGTGCCTTTTGGTCCTTACCTGACCATGTGAATTCCTGTGTCCTCCAACCCATTCCTGCTTCAGCCTTGCAATGCCTTGTGAGGAGTCTCCTGGTGCTCATCCCAAAGCAGTTTTCATCCTGGTTTTTCCAGAACTGCCCACATAGGCAGTTGTGACAGATGTAAAAATTTAAGCTCAGACTGAAATTAAACAGACATGAAAACAAGGGCCAGGATTTAATCATCAAACCCTGAAAACATTTTTATTTTAAGGTTTTATTTCATATGTTCATGATACTGTCTGGTCTTGCCAAGGCATTCTATTTCTTTTTACCTTTTTTAATTATTCTGTTGTGCCCACAGAACTATTGGAAGTCTAAAGTGTCAAACTCATGGCTGTTCAAATTTTCCTCAAGCTGACAGTCATTAATTGCTAATTAAGCTTCCAAATATACCAGCTTAACAGTTCCCAAAAAGCCCCACTGGTCAATGCTTTTTGAATGTGATAAACACACAATAAATTTTGTAAAAAAAAAAAAAAAAATTGGGAAAAAAATCTGTTTCACTTCTCTGTATTCTCTCCTGCAAACAGAAACAGTTTCTTTAAGTAAATAAGCTGTATTTTGTTATTAAAGCCAACTGCTCTGTGGAGTCAGGAAGCCATGTGAGGTGGGTCAGGTGTCTGCACCACTTCCTTGAGGTTTAGAGCTCAAGTGAACTGGTTCTAAGTTAGTTGTTCTAAGCCAAGCAGTGGCAAAATCAGTATTAACATTGTTATTTTTTTCTTTAGAAACCTGGAAGCTTTGTTCTCTTAATTTATAGAATAGCACTGCAGCTTACATAGGCAGAGTTTGCTCAGATGTTTGCTGGGGAGCAACAGGTGTGGGAGGGCTTTTTTTGGGTGGTTTTATTTTCAAAAGAATTGTTTGTGGAAGGCATTTAAAGTCAGTTTGGAGTTGTAGCTGATAAGTTTTAAGTCTTTCCTCAGTTTCCTGGTGAATGTGCTGTGTTCTGCAGACTGAACAGGGCTCAAAACAAGCGATTTATTCTGTTCAATTCATCTTTTACAGCACCATGTTACAGTAAGTTGAAAATCTCCTCTTCATCCCCATCCCTGATTCTCCTTTAACTCCAAAGGAGCTGCTCCCGTGGGTGCAGCAGTTCCCAGGGCTGGGCTGGGCTGAGCCTGGCTCAGGGCAAGGAGAGCTTTGAAGGCTTGGGGCTGGTTTAACTAAACTAAAACCCCACTTAGCCGTGCCTGTGGTGCCCAGCAGTGCCCCAGCCCCGAGGCAGTGACACTTCCCATCACTGATCCCTGATTGATCCAGTGCTCCCCCCAGGGGCTGCCCTGTGCCAGGGCTGGCTACAAACAGCCTCAGGCTGTGCCAGGGGGAATCAGGAGGAATTTCTTCCTGGAAAGGATGGTTGGGCACTGAACTGCCCAGGAGGTTTGGATCCCCATCCCTGGAGGTGCCCAAGGAATTCCTGGAGGTGGCACTCAGTGCTCTGGGATGGGGCACAGAAAGGACTTGGTGCTCTTGGAGGTGTTTTCCAACCTAAATCCTTCTGTGACTCTGACTTCAGAACAGCAGCAGAGAGGGTGACTGATTTTCCCATCGGTTTAATGGGATAAATTGCAAACAATGCCTTTTTTAGTTAATGAAATGCTTTAGTGTGCTTGTTGGATATTTATGGCCTGAGTTTAGGGGAGGATGGGGCAGGGCATGATGAGTTTCTAATACAGTGTTCTGTTCCTCTGAACATCTTCAATTCAATACCTTGGGAGAGAGAGCAGTTATTCCAAAACTTGGAGCTTGTTCCCCAGAGGTGTTTGGAGGTGTGAGGCTTCAGGAGCAGAGCTGGAAGCAATGGGAAATGCTGGTGTGTGTGGAGTGCAGGAAATGAAACTGATACTTGTTAGGGTTCTAATTGGAGCTGTAACTTTGTGTCAACTCTTCAGTGAGATAATCATCTCTGATGATTTGGCTTCTCTTTCAGACACTGCTGTGTTTAGTTTGGAACCTACAGAACTACCCTGGGGTGGGGTTTGTGGGGTGATTTAGGTCTGTGCAAGGCTGAAAAGACTTTGCTTTGGATTTTTTAAGCATAGTTTCTAACTGTGCTTAGGATTGAGAGTAGCACAAGTGGGGAAGTGTAAGAGTTACTTTTTGCATTGCTAGCCCTTAGGCCTGCTTCTATTGAACTCTTTTAAGTCCTAATACTGATTTTCTTTCAGGTCTGCTAAAACTGTCAGAGTAGAATAGGAATGTGAATTTTGGAAGGTAAATGTCAATGTCACTAGCTCATTCTCAGCATCATTATGTGCCCTTCTGCCTGTTCAGTGAAGTCCAGTGAGAAAACAGAGCAGCTTTCTTGGCTGAGGAGTGTGGAAAGGAGCAGACTGATGATCAGGGAAGGGATATTTCAGTCCATCTTTTGCTTTATAATTGTGTTCCAGTGAATACCTGCAGGAACAGCAAATTCAGGCAGTGCAGGGGGTCCTTCACTAATCTGCAGCTAAAGACTGAGCTCGAGCCTAAAGGGGTGGGTGGCAGTGTGTGGTGGAATAATCCATTGGGTAAAATGACAAGGACTGTTTAAAAAGAGAATTTTTTTCATAACTAACAAAGCTTCTGGCCATGGAGTGATCAGGATCACCCACATTTAACACTGAAAACTTGTGTAGCTGACTGAGGATCCATGAGATCAGGTTTGAGAGATGGGGATGGGAGTGTCCAGCATCAAATTATCCTGAATCCCTGATGGAAATCCCTGTGTTGTGATCCCTGTCCTTGCATGATGGCAGCTCCCAGCCAGCTGCTGCTCTCTGTGACACCTTTGGATTTTAGTTAAAAGCCTGGCAGTGTGTTCATAGGGTGGCTGTTTAGGTAAATAATATCCCCTTTGTGTGGTGGCTTTTCCCTTCTCTCCCCTGCTCAACCTCCTGGCATTTTTGGGCACCTGGTCTAGTCTGGCCTCATCTATCTCTGACCTCAGTGGGAAGAACTGTTTGTGGTCATTTGGATGGATTTTACCAAACAGCAGCAATTCCTCCCAGGCCAGAAACACCTCTAATTGTTGGGGTTTCATTGTTGGATCCTAATAGCAGCTTATGGTTCTCTATGATTTACTCACACATTTCAATCTTCTGTGTTACCTGGGATGTGGATACAATCCAGACTGTCATTTAAATTAATTAATGATTTTTTTTTCTTAAATTTAACAGTGACACAAGTGTCCTTGTGTGAACACAAGGCAGAGCAGCAGTTCCCAGGCAGGGCTGTGGTGTCAGGGAGTTGGTGCCTGGTTTGCCATCCTGCTTTTTCCAGTTTGGGATGAGCCCCTGGAGCAGCAGCTTAGTGCTCACATCCAGGGCTCCATGTTTTCCACAGGGAAAAAAACCTCTGGTGCTCCTGGCAGGAGGTGGGAACAGCAGGAGCTGACAGAGCAGAGCTTCCAGGCTTCAGAAAACCTGAGCCAGCTTGCACATCCAACAGGGAGACACATGGGAGCCAAAGGGAATTAAAGAAAAGATGGAATAACCTGGAAAAGGTGACTCCCTGTGCTTGTGCCTGGGATGTGGCATCTTTGATCTCCTCTTCCTGCCTGCCCATGGCCTGAGGGGGAACTCAGCAGCAGCCTGCAGGCAGGAATTGGCTCAGGGAGCAAATCAGGATCCCCTGGAGCAAGTTTGGATCCAGGCTTTGCTCCTTCAGTGTGAGGAGAAATGGATCTGTGGGGTTTATTTGGGCTGTTTTGACAAGTTACTTCCCAAATCAGGACCAGGCACATTTTGAACAGCTGGAATTCTGTTTCCATGCCAGTGATTCCATCCCTGAGTGCAGAGGAGGAGGACAGGACTGTGGGAACTGAGGAAATTCCAGGTGTGTGAATCCCTGTGGGATGGGGCAGAGGCACAGGGGAAGCACAGCTCTGTTGGGTTGCAGCTGGGACAGGAAATAATCCTGAAATAATACAGGAACTGAGGCAGGGAGTTGAAATCAAGCACTGGAACATTGATTGCATTTGTGACAGTGAAACCATGGGTGCTGTTTGTGTCATGGCAGGGTTTGAAATCCAGTGGATCAGGCAGAGCTCCTGGGCTCAGTGCAGCTGGGAGTGGGAGAGGACAGATGATGGATCTGTCCTGTCAGTGTGTCATTAGCAAGGCTGATTTTTGGAAAAACAGAATATTTGCAAAAATATGTCAATAACAGAGGATTCTGCCCTCTGTGTCCTGGTCACATCCTGCAGGAATCACACTTGGAATAATCCAGGTTTGATCTGAGGGATGCTGCACTGCTCCTTCTGCCAGGGGCCTCTGTGTGCAGCCTCCTGCTTGGCTGATGCCATTGGTGGAGCAGCAACTTGAAATCTGGTTGTTCTTTAGGAAAAAAACCAGATCTAGGTCAGTTTTCATGTTTGTTTACAGATGTTTTGGATGGCAAAGATGCAATATGAATAAGAAATATTCTCCTACATGCCAGGCATGTGCTGGGAATCTGTGCTTTGGGAGGCAAGTGCTTGTTTCCAGCACTGAGATTCTGTAACAGAATCAAGCAAATTCAGGTGACAGAATTGTCCTTGCTGTCCTTTAACAGGTGCACAAAGGGGGAGATGGGATCTTGCTTTGTCAGTAAAATAAGCAGATACAATTCCAAGCAAATATTTGCTTAAATGCTAATTTAGCATCATTTTTTTAATCTAGTAATATGTAGGATTTTTGTTTGGCTTTAGGAAATGCTGGGGTTTAATTGCACCTCTGCAGTGCTTGAGGATTTTAAAGCACGTGGTGCCAGTTTGGGTGCTTAGTAGCTCTGGTGAAAAGGAACTAAAGCCACAAAAATGGTTTTTAAAAGAATTGTAGTCAGTTTAGTTAGAAGTTTAGTTAATGAAAAAAAAAAAGTCTTTCTTTGAGGTATTTCAAGTGCTGAGGGATTTAGGAATAATCTCTTCTGATACATTTATTTGGAAAAATCTGGGTTTGACCACATTTTAGGAATTCTTGATACTGTGTCACGTACTTCAGGGAATTAGGCACATCAAGGGAAGAATGTGTTGCTGCTCTTTGTTTTCCTGGTGGCTGAGGTCCTGTGCTGGAGGCTGTAAAAGAAGGAAACAGTTCTTGCTTTCAGTAGTTCATCATCTGGAAGAGCAGCCTGCTTTCCCTCTCTCCACTGGCTACAAATGGAATCTGTAGCAGGAAAAGAGGAGTTTTGTGCCTTCTGTTCCATAGTTTTACACAGACCCAGCATTATCCCCCAGGAAGGTGCATAAATGTTACTGTAACTATTTAAATTTGGACTCTTGCCCTTGAGGTTTAATCCCTGATGGGATGTGCTGCTATTTTTGCTTCCCTTGTCCTTCTGGGGTGTCTTTTCTCCCCCTCCACAGCTGCCTGGTGTCCTTCTGCTTTTCCTTTGGAGATAAAAGCCAAGACTTTCAAAGGCAGAGCTTCTCTTTGGACAGCAGTGAATAAAGGGATTGAGAAATTGTTCACGTTGAAAAATCAGAATCCCCAGGGCAGTGCTGGCTGCCAGGAAAAGGCTGTGTGAGCTGAGTTCAGTGGGACAGGCAGGAGAGGCCTGGGTCGTGTCAGTGCCTGTGCTGACACATTCTCACCTTGTTCCTGGGGCAGTCCCTTGGGATGGCTCTTAGGGAAGGGGCTGAGGGAGCTGGAAAGGGGCTCAGAAGGAGGAAAGGAGGCTGAAGGGGAATTTGTGGCTCTGCACAGCTCCCTGACAGGAGGGGACAGCCAGGGGGATTTGGGATCTGGGAACAGGGGCAGGAGGAGAGGGAACGGCCCCAGGCTGGGCAGGAGGGATCAGGGTGGGCAGCAGCAGGAATTTCCCCATTGAAAGTGGGGTCAGGGATTGGAACTGCCCAGGGAGGGTTGGATCCCCATCCCTGAAGGTGTGCAGAGAATTCCTGGAGGTGGCACTGAGTGCTCTGGGCTGGGGACAAGGTGGGGATCAGGCACAGCTGGGACTCAGTGATCTGGAAGGGATTTCCCAGTCTGGGATCTCTGTGATCCTGGGATTCTGTGGGGTTCTGCCCCCAGCAGTTGAATGGAGCTGCTCCAGCCTGAGAGTTCACTGGACATCCCAGGAGAGCCCTGCCCTCAGCCAGGCTGAGCTGTCACTGTCCCACAGACCCCACATGGAGTGAGTGACCCCATGGGAAGGTGACAAACAGGCAATGGGCTGCACTCAGGAAGCTCAGGGGGTTCAGTGGCACAGACACTGAGCTGACACAGAGCTTTTCAGGCACTGTTTATGAGGAGCACAACCTCCATTAAATCCCAGATTCCCAGACTGGTTTGGGTTGGAAGTGACCTTAAAGCTCATCCAGTCTCACCCCTGCCAAGGGTGGGACACCTTCCACCAGCCCAGGTTGCCCCAAATCCTGTCCAGCCTGGCCTTGGGGCAGCCACAGCTTCTCTGGACAACCTGTGCCAGGGCCTCCCCCTCCTCCCAGTAAGGACTGGTGGCTGACTGGTGATGGTTCATGCAGGGCTCAGTATTTGGGCTGTTCCTGGCTGCTTTATCATAATTTATTTATTCTTGTTCTCTGGAGTAAATGGGAAAACAGAGCAGCCATGGGGAAGAAGCACCATTGGCAGGTTTGGAGTTCAGGGCTCCCTCAGACATTCGGCACTGCAGGGTCAGATTCAGCTTTGTGTTGTGAGCTGCCATCAATGTATAGATTTTGTGAATTAATCTCCCTGCTTCCTGAGCTGTCTTTTAATGTCTTTACAATTGGAATTCTCTCTGGATGCTGAAATGGGGTGAGATGTAACAGATTGGTTCTGTGGCTCCTCCTCAAACCCCAGCCCCGGAGGAGTTTGCTCACTTGTGTCTGTCTGTGATAATGTCAATCTATTTTTTGTCTTCTGCACACGATGCACAAAGCAGGTGAGCCAGTAACTTTTCTGGCCACCTCAGCTTTTGCTTTACCTACTTTTGCAATATGTACTGGAAGACATTTAACCATGTTCCCTTTCTCTCCCCTTTTCAGCTCAGAGACACTAATGACCCGCTGTTTTTATGGAACCTCACTACACTGCCACGAAGAGCACCAGCTCATCAGGACTGAGAGAAATCTGAGACTGACTTGTCCTATTTTTCCTCTGAAATCTTCACCAAGTAGTAAACATTTTTTTGAAGGGGAAAGGGGGTAAAAGATGTTAAAGTTCCCCCTTGCACCATTAGGGCGCCTGTACCTAATGAACATTTTCCTTAAAATTTCAAAAGATGTTAGGAAATATTTTATAAAACTTTTTTGCAATAAATGACGCATGAAATTACGAAAGACTCTATGACACTTACATGCAAGGAACCACTTGAATTGTTAGGATGAAGACTCACTGCAGATAACTGGGGTTTTTGTAATGTGACAGTCACGTTTGTATGTTTTGAGAGGTGCCAGTGACGGAGCCAATTTGCCTGGGAAGTTGACTGTAACTTTTGAACTTTTCTTTTAATTCTTGACTTTAGCATTGCAATTTTCCATTCTCTGAGGCTTAGTTAGTATTTAGTGCAGGTGTTAGCAGAGCTGTGATCTGTGATCAAAGCATGTCCAAACCCAGTTGTATTGTGAAATATGAACAGTCCTGCTATTGAGACCAACATTTCCCATAGAGGTGATGGAAAGGACAGTGACCACAAACTCCATGGATCTCTGTTTTATGGGAAAGCTCCTTCTGTGTGAATATGGTTGCATTTTATTTATGCTATTGTAACACTTAGGGAATTGAGGGTTGTGAAATGAGCTTGAGAGGGGCTACAAGGCAGAGAGCAGCATTTTGCTTCTAATTCTATAACAGGATGGGAATCATGAATGGAGAGTGATTCAATGGGATGGCATTTCTATTTCAAATCATGGGTTATTTTTTTCCTTTTGACATAAATATTTTTCAGATAGGTAACTAGTAGAGAGCAAAGGTTTTATTAGAGTTTCTGATGGTTGTTGGTCTGAGTTGCGTTGACTTCTTTGAAAAGCTGTAAATCAAAAAAAAAAAAAAAAAAGAAACCCACTGGGTTTTATCCATTTTATTCCCCTCCCATAAAGGTCTTGGGTAAGACTGACTTCAGTGGAGCTTGGGAATGCTGGACACGCTGCTGAAATCTTGAGTTATTAAATATTAATTTATTTGTCACTAATTATTTCCATTGTGTGCACACTGTCTCGGCAGAACCATTTCTTTAAAGTTCTTAGCAGGGGATTTATTGTGTAACCCGGGAAAATAAATATTTGTTTTGAAGAGATGAAAATGTGCACATAATCTACTAAAAGTCAAATTTCTGTTTCTATAGAGATGAAAGGACTTGTAGGAAACTCTTTTCCTCCTTACTGATATCCTGATTCAATTGGAGAAAATAGAATGTCTTTGTCTGAATCGTTTAAAAACAGAGGGACTTTTCCAAGGGGCCTCTGGGTCAGCACAAAGACAATTTCTCTGTGTCTGCAGCCTGAATGAACCACATAAAATCTGAAGTTAGGACAACTCTGTCATTGGCAACAGGTTTATACTTGTTAAACAATTGGAGAGGGGGAAGTGACAGGCTGGGACAGGCCCCAAACCCCAGCCAGGCCCATCAGGGATTCACACACTGAGTGTGTGGCAGCTCGTGCTTTGTGCTGGTTCAGTGTCTGCTTTTCAGAGCTGAATTCTTTAATTGTAAATGGCAGAAATTGAATATTCACTACCTACTTTTAAAAACCAGGCTGTACAGTGCTGTGCAGTGCATTCAAATTGTACCGTTGGCCACAACGATTTCATCATAAAGTACAAACTTCTTAAAAAATTTGGATGAATATTTGTTCTACAGTGCTTTTCCTTTTCACCAGTGGAAGAGGCCCAGCAGTCTGGTCCTGCTCAAGGCCTGGGATGTGACTAGAACTGAAAGCTTGAGACCTGTGAATGAGGAAAGGGGTGGCTGGTGCCGGGTCCGTGCCAGCCTTTCACCTCCGCTTGGATTGACAGTGGATGGGGACTTGGCCTAATCAGGTACATTTCCCCCCACCCCCCTAAAAACCAAACAGAAAAGCCACCAAACCACATGGCACAAACCAGTTTCTGCTCAGGAAAAAGGCCCGGGGCTGTGGTGGCAGGGTTGTTGCACATGGGATTGAGGAGTGCCTGCTGTTGTTTTGGAAGCCGGTAGTGCCTGGCTGTGCCCCCGGATCCCCCAGGGCTCTCCTCCCCTCCCTCCCTGAGCACAGCAGCTGAAGCAGGAGGGATTAACCCAAGGGATGCAGGTGTGCACTGGAGAATATGGGTATAGAGCAAATAGCATCCAAGGGAGCTCGTGTCTGCCTTGCTTTTCCCAGCATTGCGTTGGAATCCACATTTTCATTTGGAAATGAAATTGTCAGGGATATTCTAATGAGAGAGAGTGACAGTAATGTATTGCTTTTCACTTTTTTGCTTTAGTTGCTTAATATTTAAGCTTTGCTCCGTGCTACCTTCTTGTCTGTATATTGAATGGTCACTATGCCTCTTTCATTTTGTAGACTTGAATGAGGAAAATCTGATTCACCCTTTAAGGTTTGCTGGAAGTAAAAATGATAAAGAATGTTGTGTAACATTTATTCAAATAAAGCCTTGATTTTTTTCAGTGCTCTTTTAAAGGGAAATAATGTTTTGATGTCTTTAACTTTCTTGCTTTATTAGTCCTTGACCCCAAAACCTTTGATTTATGTCAGAAGTGTTTTTTCTGGATTAAACAAAGATTAAACTGAGGTTGCTGGTCCACAGCTGGAATTCCATCATGTGGACAAGTCTCTACCTAACCTCACCTTTCACCACAGTGGCTGAAAGATCCCAAGCCATGCTCAGCCAGCTGGATGCTTCCCAAAGCAGTAGAAAAATTGGAATTAGCAAGAAAAGATGGTGTGATAGAGACAGATCCAAGAAAGCCCTGGTGGCTGTGCCAGAGTACGAGGAGGAGGAGGGGATGCCATGGGAAGGGCACAAGCTGTCCTTGGGCTGGTTTTTATGGAGTTCTCACAGTTTCAGACAAGAGTTGCCCTCACAGGTAAGTGTATGGGGAATTTCTCCATCCAGGGAGGAATTGCCTTGTCCTGAGCTGGGTTTCCTTGCCCTGGAGCAGGGATCAGGTGGTGCTGGAGAGGTGATTTCTGTTCCAGAGCTCCATCCCACTGTGCTCACAGGAGGACCATGCCAGCAGGTATTTTTCCAAAGTATCTGGTGGTGTTGGGTTGGTGCTTGGACCTGATGATCTGAAAGGTTCTTTTTCAGCCTTGGTGGTTCCATGATTCTATGGAAGGCAGACTCTGGAACTGCACTTTGCCATCAAATGGAAGGCAGCATTTATACACGGTTTTTTTTGGTACACATTTTTGGTACTGTAAAGAAACATTCCCTAAGTTGAGTTGAACTCCTGGGCTAAACTGAAAATAAGCTGCTTGAGTAAACTTGATCTCTAGGAAGTTCTGATTTCCAGGAGGCATTTGTGGTTTTGTGGCACGGGGTGTTTTTATGGCACGGGGTGTTTTTATGGCACAGAGATGCCAGGAGCTGGTGGGTCACCCAAAAGGACTCACCCTGCTGGGAAGGGGCTGTTGCAGTGACCTGTTATCGATAAAATGAGTTTTTCCCCAGCATGGAGTTAAGTGCAGTGCTGCTGTTGGCCCAGCCTGGGATGGCTGTGACAAACACCCACATCTGGCTGTGTCCCCAGCACAGCCCCAGCAGATGGTTTTCTTTTCCTTCATGGTTGTTTCTCATTCTGTCGGGATTACAGAAACTCCCATCCCCTTTCTCTCATTATTCCCTCAGCCTTGCAGCAGCTCCTCTTGAATTGGCGCTGCTCATTAGGCTGGGAAATGCTGCTGCAGTGTAATTGCCCGCTAATGGCTTTTCCTTTGTGACACGGAGCTGGCAGCGGCGCTGTGGGGACGCGGCCATCAGAGAGGTTGGCCGGGCACATTTCAGAGCTCTGCAATTACTCCATGGATTAATCCTCACTCCAGTGCTTGGCAAAGGGACAAAGGTGACCCGAGGCCCACACAAAGCCCCTCTAATGGCGTTCGCTGCTGCCCCCAGCATCAAAAGGGCGACGCTTAATGCGGGCAAAAGTGCAGCTCTGGCACGAGGGCTTTGGAGAGATTCCATCCCAAGTGTGAGGGATCAGAGTTGAGATCTTGCAGGGTGAGGCCAACAGGGACATTGCTGAAGGGAACGGTGGTTGGGGACAGTGGCTGAATTCACAGTGTCACACTGCGGGGAGTTGGGAGCATTTCGGGTGAGGCCGCCGGGCCCTGCCTGAGGCCTGGCTGGGCCTGAGGGGCTCCCTGGGCTCCTCTGCCTCACGGACAGGGCCAGCTTTGCATGGAGGGGCCCTCGTGTGCTTGAGGATTTGTGGGAAGCTGGGCTGGGGGGATTCATGGAGCTGAGCAGTGTTTGTGTGTCAGAGCACTTTGGGCAGGGCCCATGGCTCTGCTCCCAGGGCAGCAGTGCCCGTGCTGAGCCCTCAGCCCTTGGCACCAGCTCCCCCTCCCTGCCCTGGCTCTGTGTCCTCCTCCCTTGTCCTTGCTGCAGTTGGTTTGGGATTTGTTCTCCCTGGCGTGTTCCACAGGCAGAGCAGGGAGCCAGGAAAAGCTGTTGTTTGCTGGGTCATACTGTGGGGTTTATTCACATTCCATATCCGGCTTTTATGGTCCTGCTCCTGCTTTTCCCTTGAGTGTCTCTGTGCTCTTTGTTTTCCTTCCTTGCTGGGTTTGCAGCACAAGCCATGGGTGCTCCAGCTCGGCAGACTGGACACCCCTGCAGAGGTTTTTGGCATGTTCTGTATTTGGGGTAAATATTCCAGGCCCGGGAGGGGTAGTTCTAATTTTGAAATCCAGATTTTCAGCTGAGCTCCGCATCTTAAGAGCTTGGGGACTGGAATTTCTGCCCGTGGTTGTCTTGGTCATTAAATATTAAGTGAGGCTATTCCTGCTGGAGGGTTCATCCAAACACTGAATGAAGGCTCTGAACTGTCAGGGGAAGGGGCTGGGGGCTCCAGGGTGTTCAGGGATGGATACTGGACACTGATGCTGCTCAGATGGATGTGGATGACGCTTCTGTGATTCACTCACTTGGCTGTGGTTGTTTTTAAAAAGGCAGCACTGGGCATGAGCTGTGAGAACAGAACTGGGGGGGTTGGACTTCACACCCCTCTGCATTAACAGTGCAGGATCTTCTCAGGAGCCATCAGCTGCATCTTGCCTTGGAAAACCTGCTGGCTCCAGTTCCATGGCCTCAGCTGCATCCCAGCTGGGAGCAGGGACACAAATGTGCTGGGGCACAGCAAGAGCTGTCGCTTCAAGGGCTGGAGCCATGGGCAGGAAATCTGTGAGCTCCCAGCCTCCTTTCCCTAAGTTCCAAATACTGCAATTCTCCCTCCCTCAGACAGAGAAGTGCCCCAGGATGGAGGGTCACAGCCAGAGGAGCTCATGGAAATAACACAAATGCAATTAGAAAAGCCCTGGCCCTGCTGCCTCTCCAGGGACCTGCTGGGCACTCGCCAGCAGCACTCAGGAATACACTTAGGAAGCTCTCTCAGCAGCCACCGCCCAGACGAGATAACAGCAATCCCCTTCTTCCTTTCATCCCTCTTCCTGCCATCCCTGTTCCCTGGAGTCTGCAGGGAGGGGGGGCTGCAGTTCACTCACCAGAGGCAGGAACAAAATCCCACTGGCCAGGGTGTGCCTGTCCCAGAGCAGGCACGGCTCCCTCCTGGATCCTTCCCAGCTCCCTGGCTGCCAGGGGGTCAGTCCTGCTCAACAGCTGCTCCCAGAGCCCATGGACACCAGGCAGGGAGTGCTGGGAGCCAGGAGCAGAGCACTGGGCCCAGCCAGGCCAGGAAAGGCAAACCTAATCCTGCTGCACCCATTTAAGGAGTGCAGGATTTGTAAATTGTCTCCTTGAGAAACAGGGGGAGAAATGTGCAGTTCTGGGGACTCCAGGCTGCAGCTGCAGATGGTTTCCAATTGGGAGATTCCCACTGAATGTGCAGAATCAGGAAAAAGGGGGTTTATTTTAATTTCCAGTTGATTTAGAGCCTTTAATCTTTGTCAGGGTAGGCAGTGATGCCTCTGGCATAGTGCCACAATTCCTGTGCCAGGGACTGCCCAGAGCCCCCCCAGCAGTCACAGCCCTGCCCAGGGTGGGAAAAAATGAAGTTGCTGAGCAAGAAAATGTTGGGATCCATCCAAACAGGAGAAGCTTGTGAATGAGCAACGTATGAATGCTGCACATTAAATGTGCCCCAGCACATCTTTGCCCATGTTGGAGAGGAGGCACTGGGATATAATTGGTTCTTGGCTGCAGCAGTAATCCCTTGGGAATAACACAGCTAATTAAGGCCTAGGAGCTGGGGAGCAGCAGCTTCTCCTCTCTCCCTGGCTGGGGCTGTGCTAATCAGGGGCAGGTAGATCCCAGGAAGTTTTGTGCTAATCAAGGAGGGAAGGATGGGGCTTCAAAGCTCAGTGCTTTGTCAAATCCTGAATATCCCAAGGGATGAGCTGGGGAGATTTTGGATCCTGCTGGGCAGGAGGGATGGGCTGTGCTGGGCCTGTGTCAGTGCCACTGACCCTGCACTGGAGTGTGGCCTCTGGCTGCCTCCCTTGGGCTGGGGTTTTGGGAGACAGAGCTGTGAATAGGGAAGCTGCTTTTTTATCTTTTAAGAGAGGTTAAATGCTCTGAATCTTTGGTGGGATGGAGGGAACTGCAGGTGTTCAGCTCCTCTGAGGGCCAGGCCTTTTTGGACTCAGGAGCAGGATCTGGAATGAGGCCAGGCTGGATGGGGCTTGGAGCAAACTGGTCTGTGGAAGGTGTTCCTGGTCTGTGGAAGGTGTCCCTTCCCATTTCAGGGAGTGGGACTGGATGAGCTTTAATGTCCCTTCCAGCCCAAACCATCCTGGCAATCCATGATTCTAAACCTCAGTCCATCTGCAGCCAAAAGGATTAAAGTGTCTGAGGGGACAAACAGAGGAGTGAGTGAGAACCTCTGCATAAAACAGACACAAATCCCAGTGTCAGTTCTGGTGTCAAAAAATGGAAGGTCTGAGCCTCAAGTGTTATGGAAATCCTGGAAAGAGTTCTTTGTAGGGAGAGGCTTAGCCCAGCTCATGGACAAAACCAACATTGCCCTTATTTTTGTGCAAACAGCTCAGGGGAAAGGCCTGGTACTGAAAGGTTTTGTGTTTGGCAGGCAAAGGAGGAACAAAGGGGAGAGCTGAGGATGGACAACTCCAGCTGGAAAAGAGGCACATGCTGCTTACCAGGAGGGTGAGTAACTGTTGGAACAGTTGAGCAAGGAAGTGTTGGGTTTAAGAGCACTTGTATTTAAAAGATTGTGTTTCATAAAACAGTTTTTTCCTATTAGAGGTTGTAAATCCAACAAGTGTGACTCAAAACTCCCTGGCACTCCCTGAGTTGTGGCCATGGCACCAGGAGGAGGCACCAGTTATTTTACTGCTGGCAGCTGTGAGGACTAGTTTAGACATAAAAAAACACTTAAAATCAAAAGCAAGATACAGGCACTTGTTCAGGATTTGGGCAATTCAAAAGGACTTTCAGGTAATTAACTGGAATTTTGCCTAGAGGGGAACTTGCAGTGGTGGCAGATAACACCTGCCAGAGGTTTCTGGTCCAGCTGGAGAGTGGCACTGAGGAGGGAGGGATGACCTGGAGGTTTGAGTCCTGAGTACCAGCATGCCCAATTCCCAGTAACTTTCACACAATCCAATTAAATTACAAACACTAATCAACTGCAGTCCTGCTTCCTTTGCCCTTCCCTTCATTGGAAAACTCCAGGTGCACATCAGGCATCCTGCAGGGGAGTTGCACAATGATTTGATGATGTGTTTGCACAGCAGGTAGGAAATTCAAAAGCTTTGTTGTGTTTCTATTTCCCAGAAATTCCTCAGTCTCCAGCTGAGAAGGAATATTTGCAGCTCCCCAGGCCCTCAAAGGGGTGAAGCAGGAGCAGAGTGGAAGGAACAGAACTCCTGTCCCTGAAGCAGCAGGTTGGAAAAGGCCACTGGTGTAACTGGGCACAAGAGCCACCCACGGGTGAGTGACACTGCACACAGTGTGGGCAGGGACAGACACCCACTGAACAGAGCAAGGAAATTTTAAATAATTTGAAAACTTTAAAATTTAAAGCATCCAGGGTAGTTCCAAAGTGGTTCCAGTTTGTCCATGCCAGGGCTGTGCTGGGATGTTGCAGGGTAGTGGAACCTGGCCCTGAACCCAGCCCAGGGCTCCCTGCAGCAGCCTGGACACCTTTGCTCTGCAGTGCTCCAGGTTTTAGGGAAGATTTGTAACATTTCTACTAATCCCAAGCCACAGAGCCTTCCCTGCAGAGCTCAGCTCAGGCAGCAGAGGTTTCACAGCTCATCCAACCTCAGGCCCAGCTCTAAACTAAAACTAAACTAAAAATGCAGTAGGACAGAGTTTACCAATAAAAAAAAAAAAACAAAAAACAAAACAAAAAACAAAAAACAAAAAACCCTGCACAGCTGCAGAGACAAAAATGACATTAAAACACCAAACCTGCTGTGCCTGGAAAGGCTTTTCCTTTCAGTGAAAGACTGGAGCTCCTGAATTCCAGACACACAGAGACTTCCTGAAATGAATTGGAGATGACACCCAATAGCCAAGGCAGCCACTGCTAATTATTTAATTAAATCATGTACTGAAATCTGCATGGAGACAACTGCAGAATGTGCCTCTAATTGAACACTTGAGCACTGACAAAACCCAGGAAAGCAGGAGTTACAAAAGGCACCTTCTCCAAAACCTGAATGAACCACCACAACAGAACATATAAATATATATATACACATATATTTATATTTATATAATGGCCTGGTTTGGGCTAGAAGGGACCTCAGAGATCATCTCATTCTAGAAGCACTTCAAAGTCCTCAAAGTCAAGTTACTGTGCAGACCTTCTGTAATCAACTCCTGTGGGTCCCTGCAATGTGAATGGATCTCAGACAAGCACATGTCATTTGAAGGTAACTTTACAAGGTGTGCAGATAAAGAGGGAGGCACAAAATGCCATTGTTGTCTTCAGAAAAATTAATACCCAGTAAATAAACTGCTGGAAGGGTGGCATGAAGTTAAATGACAACACTGCTGCAAGCAGGGCCAAAAACCCAGTGCTTCCCATGAATGGCCTGCAAGGTGTTACTGGTGGGACCTTTAACAACAAACCCACCCTGGGGAGGGCTCAGCCCAGGCAAGAACCTCACAACCCAAAGAGCAGAAGTACCAAGCCTTTATTCCAAGATCCATGATTCCAGGGCAGAGCTGTGTCCAGTCCCACCCAGCTGAGGGTGGGGCAGTGCTGCTGCTGGATTTCCCCATTGCCAGGACACCACCAGCCTTTGTTCCAGCCTTTGGAATTCCCTGAACTGCTGCTGCCAGCACTGAGTGGGCCAAACCAAGGAAGTGCCTCTTGCAAACACCACAAGGGAAGGGGAAAAAAATAAAAAATCACACACTGGACACAGTTAGCACTATGAGAAGTTGAATGAGTTGCTTTACATCCACATTGCAAATAATTTCACAAGCTGGGAAATGAGTTTGCTGAGTCTCCTCTTCCCCTGGGGGTGGAGGGTGTTGGTTTGCTGGATCCTGGCATGGGATGTGCAGAGCCACACTGAATCCATGTTATCTGTTGTTGTTGGGGTTTTGAACAAAATTGATGGAGTAGGAGCCAGTTGATGAATCCTGTTTGATCTGGAAGTTCTCTGTTGACAGGCCAAAGGGGCGCAGGACCAAATTGCCCAGATCCTTCAGCTTGCCTGCAATGACATCCCAAGAGAACACTGAGAGCTGAGCAGAGAGAAAACTCCCATGGAATGACACCCAACTGCACCCAGCCCTGCTGATGTATCCATCACAGGTAAATGCTGAGGAAATCTCTGCATTTTGTTAATATTCAGGCTCTTAGCAGGAAGTAAAAATCACTGTTAAATATCTACAGAGTATGAGAGTTAATAAAGCCCTGTCAGTATATGGATCACACGTGACTCCTGACTCCTGAAAATGAATCTTGCACAGCTGTAAGAGGGAAAGGACAACAAAAGGACATCCTTTAAAAAAATCTTATATAGAAATTACAGAATAGATAAAGTGAAACAGGAAGCAGAGGTAACAACCTCACATGACAACACAAAGGAAGAAGTGGTCCAGGTTTCAAAGAAAAACATTCTTTTCCTCCTGGTTTTAATGCAGAATTGTAGATTTCCTAAAGGAAAAGCAGAAGTTTGGACAAGCTGAAGCCTTCTCAAGGTTTGCCTCCCCAGGCTGCACCCCCACCTTTCCAAAAGCTCCCACCTGCACTGAGTTTGCCTGTGAGGACACTGGGAATGGCTTTTTCCAGGGAAGCTGGATGGTTTTCCCAGAGCCCATGAACACCCCTGCCTGCCTCAGGATCCACCCTGCAGCTGGAGCACAGTATGGATTTGGGGCTTTATGAGAATTCCAGCAGCACATGCCAGCTCACCTTCCTGCTCTCCCCTTCCCCAGGCAGCCTCTGGGGCAGCCACACTGAATGAATTGTTAATGAGGCAGAAGAAAGCTTTGGCTTTTCCGGGCACTCCAGCCCGGAGCTGCTGCTGCTGTCCTGGCACACACAGACCCAGCATTGTAGGGAAGCTCTGTCTCCTCCTCCCACAGCTCCTTTCAGCCCTAAATTAAGGGCTGTAGTGAACTGCAACCCCCTCCTAAAGAAAAGCTCCCTCAGAGCCTGTGCTGGGAGGAAGGAAAAGGCACCACGTGGAGCTGGGGCTCAGCTGCAGAGGCTGCCCAGCCTCCCACATTCCCTGTCCCCAAGCAGGGTCACCTTCTCCTTCCTCTGCCCTTTTTCTCACACATTTTGCTCTTTTTCCTTCAAACACACCCTGTTTATTTTCCACCTGCAACTCCAGCACATTCAGGTTCTTCACCAAAGCAAATTTTCAGAGATTAACAAGAAAACAGAACTGTAAAAATCAATTTAGGGCTCAGAAGTCTGTGATTCATTACTCACCTAAACTGCAATTCAACACCCTATTGAAAGAGGCAGATGCAGGAAAAGATTACTCACAATTTACATTAAGATGTAACAGCCAAAATTAATTGCTATTCAGTCTCTCTGGCAATAATTCTGGCTCAGTTGCTGGTGTTAATGTGGGGTTTGGAAGTTGAAAAGCTCCATCTTGCTTGTGTAAAGAATTCTTTTGGAGAAAAGACAAATTTCCTGATGAGGTCTCCTCTTTGTGCAACTTCTTGTATTACCAACATTTTTAAGCAATTAAAAGAGCAAGGGCAAAATCCTTCTCTCTTCCCTAAATGGTAAATGAGGACTGAACTGTAACTGTAATTTGGTTCTGGTTTAACTTAAAATCACCTTGTGCTGGGTTGGGGTTCAGAAGCTCAGCTGCAAACACAACATAACTGTCAATAGAAAAAAACCCCAAATAAATCCCATAATTCTTTAGGCACAAAGCCTAATAGATATCTTTGCTGATCTCTTTGCTGGAAAAACCTCTTTTTGGCAGGAAGGCCCAGGTGAGGTGCTCTGGCCCCCAAACTGCTAACACCATTCCAAAGCTCCCCTCTCCTCTGGGAGTGGTCCCAGATATCACAATAATTATAGAAGTGTCTAAACAAGAATGGAAATTGTTTGCTTTAAGGAGAGAAATACAAAACCCCACAGAAAATGTTCACAGCCTCAGTCACTGAGGCAGAGGATGCTCATGGAAGTACAGAGGGAAAAGTCACTTGGATTTGAGAGCTCCTTCCCAAGGCTGCTCCAAGTCCAGCTCTCTTTGATGTGAACTCAGGGGTCATTTCATCCTGAGCAAAATTCAGAGGCAGCAGAGCTGATCAAAACGTGGAAATAACTGAAATATAAATGTCATCCTTGGAAAAGGGAGATCCTTGAGGACACACAGCACAGGATTTTTCTGTGACATCAGCCTCAGCAGTCACATGGCCCACAAGGAAAATCCAGCCAGGAATGTGTGCCTGGGTTATTTACACACAAGCACTGCACAAGGGGTTCAGCCTGTGACAGAAATGAGCTGCAGCCCTGGGAAACAGGAAACACACTTGGGAAGGAGGAGGATGCACTGCATTTATCTGGGTCTGTTTGTACACAGCTCCAGCTTCATGGCAGTGGGAGGTGGTTGGGCAACCCAGGCCTTGTTTGAGTTGAAAGAATAGAAGCTCAGCCAAACCAGGACAGGCCAATTCACTGACTGAGGAGCAGTTCAATATCCCAAAAGCACAAACTGGGACATTGTTCCTAATTTCATTCAGTGTCAGTGCTCCTGGAGCAAGCCTGGCCTGGAACTGTCAGGATGCCTCAGATTTGCTGTCCTGGAGCCCAAAAGGCAGGAACACAACCCAGGCACCTGAGCTGCCCTGTGGGAAGGCAGGAATGTCCCCCTGGCAGTGCCCAAGCCCAGCCACCCAGCTCCAGCCACAGTGCCACGAGCCAGCTCCACCCTGGCAGTGGGCAATGCCATCAGAAAGGGTGGAAAACTGGGAACAGCTTCAAACAAATTCACTGTCCAACAAAACATTCCAAAGGAATTTCTGAACCACCACATTCCATCGAGTTTCTCTTCTCCCACTCCTTCCAGAATTCCTATCTAAGCCCCCTCCAGGGCTTTCCCCTGACCTCAGACAGAGCTGCAGCAGTTTGCAAACCTTGGGAAGTGTTTCCTTCCTCCATGGCATCACCACTGCCTCCCTTAACAACAGCACACAGGGAATCTCAGCACTCAGGAGAAGGAGCTGCCCACATTCCTGACTCCATCTCAAGAGCATGTTTTACAGAAGCCCCTCAGTTTGTGTGGCAGCAGTGAGCTCAGGCAGTGCTGAGCTCAACCCCCCTGCCCCATCACTGTCATTTAACCAGAGCTGGGACAACCCTGTCCCACACGAGGCTGGGGATGAGCACAGGTTCTGTGCCCTCCTACCCTGCTCTCAGTCTGACTCTCCAGCTGGTTGAACTTCTTGTGTGACATCACTGAGAAGGGATTTCTTGCTCCAGAATCCCAACAGAAACAGTCTGAAGTGGTTCCCAAAAGCCCAGTTCAGTTTTGAAATCTCAACTGCCACTTTTAAAGTATTAACACTGTTAAAAGAGATCCCACCTAGTCTGACATCCAGGAAAAAACCAACAGTGCAGAACTAGGGGTGGATTTACTATTCCAGTCAAATCCCTTGTGATTAGTGAGGCCCTTCAGAGTTCAGCAAAGATCAGGAATTATTTTCATATTACTTTGTGCTGAAACCCATCCCATGTCCTACCAATGGGCCTGATCCTTCTGGAGATTTTCTGCATTTGTCATTTATTTATAGCCCCATCACCCTTAACCTGCTTTATTTGGGGCTTGCTCTCAGCACAATGGGGGAAGCAGACTCTGATCCTGTAAAGCTCTGCAAAGCCTCCCTGACACTCTGTCAGGTCAGAGCAGAACAAAGCCAGAGCAAATCAGAGGCTGCAGAGAAGAAATTACAGGAAAACATCAGCATAAGCTGATGTTAAGACTGATAACAGTCTCTTCTTCCCAAATATATCAAGAATCAGTGTGAAAGACAGGCTGAGTTTGTTTAACCTGATTTTCTGCAGACAGCCAAACACTGCCTTAGGAATTGTAATTCCACTCCTGGTGCTAAGCCTGGCTAGGTCCAATTCAGCCTCCAACCAACAGCAATGAAATGCTGAATAAATCAAGGCAAACATGAACACTTGCAGGTCTCTGGGCTGGAAGTGCTACAGAAAGAATCACATTTATTTCTTCAGCCCCCAGATCAAACATCCCCAGTTATTCCAGCTGGGGGAGTTCCTTTAGGTGCAGGTTTAGTGAAAGCCCTGGTTTATCCCTTTCAGGGGAATGTTTGCTTTGAGGGTTTCTTTGCAGGGAGAAAGCAGTTGGGTTGAGTGGCACCATTTTCTCCAGTTCTTACACACATCAACATGAAATTGTTTTAAAAGGTTTTAAATTTTCTTTCTTTAAATGAACTCATGGCTTTTTATGCATGGGAGAATTCCTTGTCTTCAATTTACTGTAGGTGAAACCAAGAAACTGAGAACTACAAAGAAATCAGGTGTTTTAACACTGAACAAATATTTCCTTTCAGATTTATCTCCTTTAAATTTTATACAAGAGATTCTATTCATGCATTTTTTTCTAGTAGATTATGAAGGTTTCCATGGAAGTACATGCTACTCACCCAACATTTCTTTCTTTAATTTTTCATTCCTCTCCTCAATTTGCTGTGGTAATCTCTGTGGAGAGAAACTGGAATGAGATCCCTGCTTTCAGTAATGCTCCCATTTTGGACATGAGCAGTGACAGACACAAATCCTGAGGTGCAGTTCCTACTCCAGCTCTGAACACTGCTAATCCAGAGACTCAGCATCTCCCACTCCAGGAATGTCCCCATGGACACCCATTTTTATTTGGTGGCTGTGATACTCATCCCAAAGTACAGCTGCTTCTGGGAAATCACTTCATCTGCCCTGAAATCCCTCAAAACCTGTGTGGAAGCTGAATTTCTCCCAACAGTTAGACACCTGTGAAAACCCAAACCTAACCATTGCCTCCATATAATGAAACTTTCTGGGAAAGCAGCAATAGGGATGATTTGACCACAAACCATGATAAGTCCAAACTGTTTAGTCTGGCATTGAAAAAGTCAAAAATAACTGAGGATTGAAATCAGAACCCCAGCTCTGCACTCCTGAAATACAAACCAAATCAAGAATCAAAGAACTATTGTGCATTTCATATTTTAATCTGTCATTTAACAGGGTCATGACATTCCCTAGAGCAATGTGAGATCATTCCTGTGGGCAGGGAGGAAGAAGATTTGCTCTAACTGTCAATGAAGCCAATTTGCAGATTTTCTTGAGGCATCATCTTTATTGCCAGTGAGAGGGAAAAGATCCTGTGATATTCCTGCAAAGCAGAGACACTTTTACCTTACAACAGAGCAAAGCTTCTCAGCCTCCTCCAGGTCAGAGATGTAAGCAGCTATGTGGAGTCAACAGCTGGAATTTGGGGGGTTTTATTATGAAATTTAGAGATTTATGATGAATATTTGAAAAGTGTAAAATGATAGCTGTCAGGATTTCCTCAACAGGTTTTCAAAAAGGGAGTTTTAAGCTTCAGTCTCAATAGTTGGCTTCTCCCTCAAATCTGACAAGGACCAGCTCAAGGCAGAACAGACCAAATGCCAGTGCAGGGTAACTTGAGGGCATTTTCTCCAAAGGGCTCTGCAGCCAAAGGCTGGGCCTGCCCAAGGGAGGTCAGGGAGCAGGAGGGGGTGGAACCCCCACCCTCTGCACTGCCCAGGCACAGAAATCAGGAATAAGCACTGATCTCCCTGGACTGGGCCTGAGGGATGGCCAGAGGAGCAGCAGCACTGCAGGGGATTCCCTTCTGGGCTCTCCTGTGGGATCATCAGGGCTCAGCCACAGAGGGAAAACCCTGCCTTAGCAGAGGCCCAAGGACAGAACCAGCCACCCCTGAGGCTCTGACTCAGAATCCTGGATTATCCTGAGTGGGAAGAGCCCACCAGGATCACCCAGTGCAGCTCCTGGCCCTGAACAGAGCCCCAGTGCACCCCTGGGAGCAGAGTCCAAACCCCTCCAAACTCCCTGGGAGCAGAACCCAAACCCCAAACCCCTGGGAGCAGAGCCCAAACCCCTGGGAGCAGAACCCAAACCCCTCCAAACCTCCCTGGGAGCAGAGCCCAAACCCCAAACCCCTGGGAGCTGAGCCCAAACCCCCCCAGCAGCCTCAGGGCCCTGCCCATGCCCTGGGAGCTGCTCCTGACCCAGCTCCAGAGGCAGCAGCTCCTTTATGGGAGCTCAGCTGTTTTATGGGATCACCCCTCACCACCAGCAGCACTCACACAGTTAAGCAGAAAATTTTCTGCCATCAGTGCAACTGATCCAGTCCCCCAGGAAATCATTCCAGGCAAGGTTTCTTGCCTAATATGTCATAAAAGCTGTTCCTAATCTGTCACTTACAACACCACAGTGTGGGGAAAAGGGGGGCAGAACCACTGCTAATGATTTATTTTCCCAAATGGAGACTTAAAACAATTAAGCCTTTCAAAAAGATTTTTGTAACAACATATTCAAGGTTTAGAGACAAATTTGCAGGTGATGCACATGAGGTTTTTTTCCTTCTGAGGCAGAATCCATTGCAGGTTCACTGGTGTGGAGCTGAACTAAAATAATGATAAATAAGTTAGGCCAAAGTTCACTGAAAGGCTTAAGCTTACCATGCAAGCTTCTCTGGCTTGATGAACTGATGGGTCTTTTTCTAGGACTGCCTTATAATCTTCCAGAGCTTCATCTAATTTTTCTGTTTTTTCATAGAGTTCTGCTCTCCTCAGCAAAGCTCTGATATAGTGAGGGTCTAATTCCACAGCTGGAAAACAAAAGCAAAGCACAGGATTGTACTTGAAACATTTCTCTACCCCTCAAATGAATTCTGAAGTGTGTATTACAGTTGTAAGTTGTCCACAGAATGTAAGTCAGGATCAAGCAGAGGCACAGCTTAAAGCTAAGTCAGAATTCAGAAACAGCTGCTTGGGACAGTCTCATGCTCATATTTCATTTAATGTCCACAATCTCTCACAGATGGAAGTGATTTATGATGACAAAGCTTTAAATGTGCAATCCTATCCAAGCAGGGATTCTAAGGGATGCTACAGAAACGTTAAGGACCTGCAAGATATTTCAGTTTTTGTGTGTTTAGCAAGTGGCTATTATTAGATTGCACCTAAAGTGAAATATCCCTCCAGACACACACAGCAGGGAAAATCAGCCTTGCCATGCTTATCTCAGTTCAAGTGGAGACAAACTCCAGGAGAATTTCTGGAGCTCTTCTGAATTTAATATTCAACAGCCCAGACTGTGTTGGGAATGCACAAACAGTGATTTCAGCTCTGGGAGCTGCAGAGGGGCATCCTGACTGAACCTCAGCTTCTCCTCCCCTCCCTGCCTTGGCAGCCAGGGCTGTTTGCAGTTCAGACTGAATGTTAAACCCACAGAACCTCCACATGGTAATTCCTCAAGAATTCCTTCAGCCATTTTTCACCTCAGAAATGGGGAATGTGAAAGATTTCACCACAGAAACAGGGACTATAAGGGATTTTTCATCACAGAAAGAGGTCTGTCCATTTTATAATTCCCAGCCCATTAAAATGGTTCTGGGGACAATTAAATCTCAGATTATTCAGGCAAATATTCCAGTTTGTTTCCTCTGGAAGGACAAAGGCAGTGGCACAGTCAGCAAGCTGCAGGTGCCTGAATTGCTCTGCTGTGCTCCAGTCCCTGGGGAGTGTCAGGCCCTGGCAGCTGAAATCTCCCTGCTCAAAGCACACTGATTCCCTGTGAGCCACTGCACAATTCAAGGTGTTTTTCAGAAAGCAGCAGCACCAAAGGCAGGCAAAGCCCCAGTGAGAGAGGCCAGGGAGGATCTGGTCCCTCCAGGAGCCCTTTCAGCAAGCACAGCTCCCATTTCTGTGCAGGCAGTGCTGGCACACAGCCACTGGATTAGTTCTCTGATTGGTAATTTGGATTTTTTTCCCCAGCTGTCACAGGGAGTTTAACAAACACTCGAGGGTGGGTGAGTGGGTGGAAGCAATAAAGCAAAGCACAGCTGAACTGATTCCACAGAAGGTGCAGAGAGAGCTCTGCAGGGCAGAACAGGGGAACAGAAGCCCTGGTGACAAAGCAAAAGCTGTGCAGGAAAAGGACTTGATCATGCTTTTAACTCTATACAGCCTCAGAGTTCTTTGGAATCTGGATTAAACCAGGATTTGGGGAGGATGGCAGCTGGAAGTGGGTTTGAAATCACAGGTGTGGGAAACAGTTTCCACAGGAAAGACTTTCCTATCAAAAACAAGTACAGATTGCAGCCTTATGGTGCAAGAGAACAGAAAGTAAATTACTGCAGACAGGAAAGGTTTGACAGACATTTCACAAAATAAGTAATACAAATCAAAATTACAGCTCTGCAGTGAAGGCACTAAATGTATATATAATTTATGTATAAAAATCTGGCACAAGAGCAGCAGAGAGAAAAAAGTACCTTTGGTGCAGTCACTCAGGGCAGCCTCTGTCTTGTCCTAGAACACAAAGCAGTTTTTGTTAGACTGAAGTCATATTTCTTCATGTCCCCATCCCTGGAGGTGCCCAGGGAAGGGCTCTGGGCTGGGGACAAGGTGGGGGTGGGGATGGGGCACATCTGGACTGCAGGTCCTGGGGGGCTCTGACCACTTCAGACCTGCATTTGTGCCAGACTCAATCCAGTGTGCCACAGGATAAAACCAACACTCACCTGTTTCATTTTTGCAGCAGCTCTGTTTGAGAAGAGAACAGCCCTGTCCTTCTGGAAGCAGGCTGGGCAGATCTGCAGAGCCTTGGTGTAGGACTCTTCTGCCTCTCCATAGTCTGCAGAGCAAGAGGAAAAACCCAAACCAAAGCATTTATGTCCAACCACTGAACCCCATGGCTGAGATTCTTTAGGAAACAATTCTCAATATCTGGTGATATGACAACAGAATAAGCTCTCAAAGAACATCACTAAGTATAATCAATTATTTTAAAATGGACTTAATTCTGCTTATAAAAGCAGGAATATACTCCTGAGCTGAATGCAACAAGTGCAGCAGGATGTGGATGTAATTCTCATCCCTGAAATTGTTTCCTCTTTGAGCAGAGGTGGAATCCCTTTGGAAGAAGGGAAGAAGTGCTAGAAGCTGTCCCTGCACTGTGCACTGACACACTGCCAGAGCTTTTATGGCCACAGCATCTTCACTTGACTTAAACATCACAGGGCTTATCAAGGAGAGGCCAGGGCTGAGACTCCAGCAACCCTCCAGGCCTGGAGCTCTCCTGGGCTCAGCAGCTCCCTCCTGCCCCCTCTGATGCCCTCAGAGCTGCAGATCATTCCAGGGTTGTTCCCTTAGGACACAATGAGGCTCCTCAGGGCACACATTCCTTGCCTGTGTCCTGCTGAGGGAAGCAGGAACCTGCATTTCCTGCTTGCTCTGGGAATCCTGCACTCACCAGCAGATTAAATCAAAGGCAGGTGTGAAAACCACTTCCCTCCTTCTGTTTGTTCATTAAAATCAATGAACAGAACCCCAGATCTTGCATCAATTCTAGGCACAACCATCAGCCCAACTCTGAGCCCCAGGGAAGCTTTTTTTGATCAGTAAAAGAAACCCTGGCTCTTGGCAGGTAGTCCAAAATCATGGATTTGTATGTGAACACTCAGCTTTCAGGACATCCTGCTTTAGTATCCAAATGTTTGGGATTTAAACAACTCTAAAGGAGGTCTGACATTGCTGTCTCTTCTCTAGAGATGGATGAAACATGAAAGAGGTGATAAAATTCAACAAGGACAGTGTGAGATCTTGCTCAGGGTTTTCTGCAGCACCACCAGGGTGGCTCAGTACTAATGTGAGATTCTCTAACATCCACAGGGTGCTCAGAGATGATCAACCCACCTCCTTTCTTGAAGTGCTCATTTCCTTTCTCCTTCAGCCCCGTGCTCTCCTTTCTTCTTTTCTACAAAAGAAAAGACAATGTCTCAGAGTGTTTCACTGAAATGAACAACTAGGTCAGCTGCAGTTCCAAATAAAGTGTGGAAGGGAAGCAGAATAAAACATAACCTGAAGAGTTTTAACTCTGCCAAGATCTGCTTGTAGACCCTGTGACATGAAATCCTTTATATACCCATGAAACACTGGAGTGTAACAGCAAGGCAATTAAAAAGCTCCACTTCACAGCAAGGGAGAGCATCCATGGAGAATTCCAAGCTTTAAACCAACACATCAGCTTTTAGCTGGCTGTTTGCTTCTCCTTTCCAACTCCATTTAATTCACTCACTGCAGGTCAACTGTGCAGAATATATTTGAAATGTAAAGTCTCCAAAGTTTTGCTTGAAATAATTCCACCTCAGCAATTCCAGTTATTTTCAGAGATGCACAAGGGAAAGGTCCAGGCTGAGGAAGATTTCTGCCCTGAAAGGTTTCTTAGGAGAAGTAAGTGAACCCCCAGGAGCAGGTTCTTTGTCCAGTGGGAACTGCACATGTGAGCAGAGCTGTGTTTTCAACCATGAACATCTTGGCACAAGGGGAGGCCACGCTCAGGCTCTCAGCCTGTGACATACAAAACTCAGGGTGTCACCGAGCCACCCTTCACCCTCCTGGCACTGCAGACAGCCCTGAAACAAAGCAGGGAGAGGCAGGAACATCACAGAGCTCAGGAGTCATCCTGTGCTACAAAAACCATCCTTGGAGCACTGATTTTTCTCCCAGCACACAAAGGACTTCAATGGAGGTGTCTGTAAGTGACAGATCACTGAGCAATTAAAAAGCCAACAGTAGGAAAAGGAGCAGTTTCCTTTCCTGCAGTTTGTGTGAATCAAGGATTAGTGCAATTATCAATATCACACAGAACATCTCCTTGGAAACAGCTAAATATAGTACAGAGTGTGGAGCACTGCACCAGCTCCCAGCTATGCCAAGGACTGACAAACAGCTCCAAATCCCAGGTTCTTCCTCCTGCTTTTATTGGCTTTGGGAATTGATTCACCTGACACTGGCACCAGCTCGGGAACACATCAGCCTCAGTGGAAGGACACTGAGTCAGGACACAAAATTCCACAGCAAAATCTCATCTGACCCCTTTGATACATGGCCAGACCATCCCATTTGTTCCTACTGCCTACTAAATAGCTTTTCCAAGACCCATCACTGCTCACATTTTAAAGGAACCCCCCAGAACACAGGGCTCACAAACCATGCCCAATTGTTCTGTAATTGCCTTTGCTCAGGCAGGGCTGACAAACCCCCCAAATCTTCCACAACACCCCAAGGGACACACTTGGTGCTTTCTACACATGAACATACAAATTCCACCCTTCAGACTGCATGGAAATCCCAAATCCTCTGTGAAATGCACAACTGCTGTTCAGCACAGGGAATGTGGAACTGCTACACCTCAATTTTCAAGGGAGCAGACAGAAATTCCTGCCTGGACCCCACAAAAAGGATTTTTAAATATTCTGAAAGGTGAAAAAGGGTGAAAATGATCCCAACATCTCGTGGCACTGAACAAAGCAGCCCCACCTCAGCACAGGGCAGGCTGAGATGAGGATCCTGCAGGAAAGATCTCCACACACAACCCTCAGTGAGGGGAAGGGCTGCCTGAAACACAAACCCCACTGACTTCATTGCTCATGACCTATTTAAAGTGGCCTTTCAGTGCCACGAGCACTCTCTGCTTCACAGGGTTCAGTTACAGCTCCACAAGAATGAAAGGATTTTAATGATGAACACAACTACAGCATGCTCACACCAGTCCTGAGGCAGAAACCCTGAATCAAGGGATGCTGGATGAAAAGTTTCACCTGCATTATCAAGATTTTGTTTCATTTAATCCAAATTACTAAAAAAAAATTACATTATGCATTAAATGCTAATATAAAAAATTATTTGCAGCAAGAAAGCTTCAGAAAAATAAGCTTTATATTAAAAAAAAAAGGAGTAAAAGGAAAAACAACAAAGCAACAAAGCAGCACTTTGAAGAGCTCTGTGTATGATTTTGTAATTGATTCAGCTCCCTGCAAAGCAGCAATGGTTCAGAACTTGCATTGCTGTGACAGCCTGACCAACATTTTCAACACATCCCTGGTTATGGGTTTCACTTCTACACTGAGTGTCCAAAGTCTTTTTAAAAGGAGAAGTCTGTAGGGTGCCTCCTGCACGTCAGTGGATTTGCATTTCAGGTATGACTGACCAAGAAGCAACACCTAAAAGCCAATTCCTCTGACTTTTCCACCAAATGTAAAAGCATGAAAAATGGATGAGCCCCTCACAAGCTAAAGGCACTGCCCTGCAAAGCAAGCTGGGTGTGAAATAAATCCATTATTTATTCCTCCATCCAGACATTCCTTTAACACAACAGGGGAAAGGCAACTCTTAGAATTTCCATTTCAGCTGGACTGCTCCAGGGGAGAAGCTGCTCAAATGCAGGGAAAAGCCCCAGAGCACTGAGAAGAGACAGCTCTGCCCTGAGGATGGAGAATTCCCAGCAGCTCTCAGGGACCCCATCAGTCCCCAGGGAAAAATCCCAAGTGACACTGAAGGGATTTGCACAATGTCCCCACAGTGTCCCCACCAAGCTGGTCCAGAGCAGCCAGGGAGTTTCCTCCCTCCCTCCCTCCCTCCCTCCCAGGGAATTAGGTCAGCCTGAATCCTGGGATGCTGTGCCCAGGAAAAGCCATCCTGCCCTGGGGCTGCACTGGAGGCAGCCACAACTCCCCACTTTGGGGTTTGCTGCTCTTCAATGGCAGAAAAATCTGAAGGTTTGGGGGTTTTTTGTGAATTTTAGTAATGCAAAGATGACAAATTCCATGGCAAGCACTGATTGTGATGTGGCTTAAGTATTTTTTGAATAATTTTTTGAATGTAAGTGGTGCTGATTCTTACAGGACCTGGTTAGAAATGTTTAAATTTGGATACTGAATTCCAATCCCACACTCAGAAAAAACCCCCAGTATTTAACCCAAACCTGCCTGGCAAAACCAGGGCTGCTGGAGATGATCTCAAGTTATGACAAGGGACAGCTTGGCCTCGTGACAATAAAGAACAAACCTAAATCACACACAGCCCCTGCACCTCAGGGTTAACAAGAAAAGCACAATATAAAATAGAATTTTATAGAATTTTTTTATAACTATAGAATTAGAAATAAATCTTATTTGGATATTAAATGTAATTTTTATAATAATAAAAGCTTTAGTCTGCTATTAGAGAAAAGAACAACCTACATATTCCCTGCTCCCTTGGAAAGTGAGCAATGGAAGTGCTGGAAGTGAAATCCTTGAGCAGCCAGAGGGAGCTGAAGGAACAACAGCCTCAGTTTGTGCCACTGCCCTCAACATTTCCTGTGGCAGTGCCTGAGCTGGGACTGATCCCTTGATTCCCCTTTGCTGGGAAATCTCTGGCTCCAGTTCTGGAGACACTCATAGTGAACCTGCCTCTCACAGTCCCTTGGGAAGGTCACCAAAACCAGGAAAACCCAAACTCCTGCAGTTCAGAGGGGAAACAGGAATTTTAAACAGATCAGGAATGCATTTCCCATCTTCCAGTCCCACTTCTGTCATCAGCAGCTGTCTGCTTCCCCCTGCAGTTTTGGGAAGCTACTGCTCTATCCTGGATCCAAGGGTTTGGATTTCAGTTTAAGGTTGGAGTCACCTCAAAATCCCCTTTTTTAAATCTTGAAAACACCCAAAGCTGCACTTGGGGGGGTTCCAGAGCAATGGCAGGGGATAGACCTGGCCTGTCCCTGCTCCCTGGGATTCCATGGAAAAGAACTTTACTCTTTCTACCACCAACTCACCAAATGCCACCAAACTGGAAGCAGCAGTGGCAGACAGAGCAGGAGGTGACAGCCCTGCCTGCAGCTCCAGGGCAGCCCAGGCTCAGTGAGCTGTTCTGAGTGGCAGCAGTGCCACCACCCCTCCTGTGCACAGGAACAGCCTGGGGCAGGGACACTGGAGCTGCCACAAATCCATCCCAGATCCAGCCTCCACTGACAGGAGCAGCCTCTGCCACAGAAATGCACAACTGAACACAAGACTCAAATCAGACAGCAGCACACAAAAGGACATGAAGGGAGATTTTTCCCTCTTCCTATTAAATTGTCACTCAGCAACAGAGTTTTGTTTGTTTAAAACTCAAAGAATTATAAATCACGCATGCAGATTATAATTCCAGCTTTTATTCAAATTCTTCTCACCAGCTCTTGCAATTAATGACTCCAGCAGATACAGATTTACTGCTCAAATGTTCTTCTCCAGGCTTTAACTCAGAAAATGGAACAGGATGTTTTATTCTATACAGAAGCTTCCCTTTATGGAAAACAATGGGATCAACCCAAAGGCACAGGGAGGAAAGGAAGGGTGAGGAGGGGACAGCTTAAAGGAAATGTCTTCACTAAGGCAATGTTCTCTAACATATCCTAGAGCATGCAGAGAACAGGGGGGTAAAAAAAGGAAATTTTACTGTTTAGCCCAGCAAGAATCTCAGGTATCACTCAAAAATCCTATTTCTGAAAATCAGTTCTACCACATTCTTACAGAGCTGCTCACAAGACACTCCTCAAGAATCTCCTCTTGCTTGTCTTGCTGGCACAATTCCTGCTGTCAGAAGAGGAACTGTGATTCCAGCCAGCTGGAGGTCCAGAGCACATGGAAAGGCCAGAGAAGGAACTGCTCAGGAGGAATATTGGGTATTTATTGGAGTTAATTGGTATTTATTGGAATACTGGCTACAGAACACAGGGTTTGATATCCAAAATTAGAGTTTCCCAGGCCAGGTGCTGAAGTCCTTGCCACAGAACAGGACAGCATCTGCCACGAGGGAGGAGCTGAAGGACTGGGAGTCCTGCACTGGAGAAACTCCTCATGAAAGGGTGTCCCTGAGACAGGACTGGGCCAGGCTGAACAATGACCCTGCAACAGCTGCTGGGTGTCCTCAGATTAATTCTGCAGAGCAGCCCCACGTCTAAGCCATCACTGTCACTGACAACCAGCCAGAAAAATCTGCTTGGAATGCATCAAAAGCAATTTGCTGCTCAGTGCCTGTGCTGAGGCAGCAGCAGCAGCCTTGTGGAACAACCCAAACCCTGTAAAGGTGAATTTCAATCCTTCCAAAGCCCAGCCAAGGAGCCAGGCTCTGTTTGTAATATCACTTCTCACAGTTTGTGTCTTAATATCCCTGCAAGTTCTTACTTTGCTTCTGTGTGCAGAGAAGATTTCTTAGGGTATCCCTGCTGTCTCCCTGGAAGAGTTCCTGCTGCTTAACATCAGAAATCTCACTGTAAGGGGCTCTTGAAATGTAATTAGAGAAAACACACAATCACTCTGGCTGCTTCCCTCTGAGCTCTGCAGCAGCCTCTGCACAGGTGAGTGTTTCTACTCTGAGCTGCAGGAATCTGCACAGAAATACCCAAAGCCAGGACCAGAACCTGCCTTTGCATCTCCAGAATAAATGAGAGTCTCTTCCTCCAGCCCACTGCTGGAGATCACTGCACAGAGCCCACCTACTGCAGCTCTTGAACACAACAATGGGCTTTGGTGACAAAAAACCCAACCTGTGAAGGTGAAGCTCCATAAACTGGGCTGGAGCAGGGCTCACATCCAGCTCTCCCTGTGCCCTGAGCCCACAGTTTATGGTTGGTGCTGCAGCACCACTTCCTAGGGAGTTCTTGTTATTCAGACAAGCAGCCAAATCAAACCCATCTCCCATGGCTGCTGTGGGATGTCTGCTCTAACCAGCACTGATCTGAAAGTACAGCTTGATTTCCTGTGAATCACCACCCTGACTGCCCCACTCACCCTGAGCTGGGCTCACAACCCAGCAAGGGCTGCTGAGAGGCTGCTCCCCACCTCAGCAGCCAAAAAACACTTCTGAGTATTTCTGTCTTGTTTGCTGCAGCTGAAGTAAAAATAAATTTAAAAAGTCATGTTGCCCTTCTCAAAAAAAACCCCAAAAAAAACCCCAAACAACAAAACAAACCCTTTTGAGTCACTGGAAGGAGGCTTAAAAAGCTCTGAGTAAATGAATGTACAGCACTGTTTTCAGACTGGGACTGCAGGACTTTTTCTTAAAAGCTGCAGCATTTGCCAGAATCTTTTATAATCAGAATATACAGGATGTTTCACTTTTAAAAATAAATTTGTGGCCATCAGTAGCAAGTACAAGTAGGAGAGTTGGAGCAGCAATTGAGGAGTGACCTGTCCAGGGGAGATCATGGCAGGGGCCACTCCAGTGGCTGTAACAAGTGTCTGAGCTCCTAATTCTGCTCTGCATTCAGAGTTCTGCAGCTCTGCTTGGATGAGATACCAGCTAGAGAAAAAAAAAACAACCTACATTTGAAAACCTGCAGCATCCAGAAATCTCTCCATGGAACATAAAAAACTGCTGATCAGTACTTGTGGTGCTGGTGAGAGACAGAATCCCTCAGTTTGGGTAGCTGAAATCACAAACCACTCTGAAGGGCAGAATTGCTCAACACCCCTGGAAATAAACCTGCAGAAAGATGAGAGCTGCAGCTGCCCCCAGCCTCTCTCTGAGGAAATCTTCCCAGTTTGAAGCAGTTGTTGTTTTGCACTCCCATAGCTCCTTTCAGTGGAGTTCCACAAAGCTCAGTGCCAAGATTCAACTTTCCCAATTATTTTGGTCATTTGACAGCAGGCAAAGATCCATGTGCAAAATGAGATGATTATCTAAAAATACACCCAAACCAAGGACAGCACAAAAATTAACACAGCCAATTGCCAGCCTTGCTGCTCTTTTTAGAGTTCAGTTCTAGAACAATTTCCCCCCAGTTTGTAGCAGTTTTTCTCTGAAGCTCTCAAGTCCCAGGCTGGTGCTGCAGCCCCAGTGTGACTCATGATGACAGTGCTCCTTATTGAACAGGAACAAACACAAGGAGAAAAGAGGGACTGTTCACTCAGACTGGAAAAAACCCAAGGGCAATGAAATGATTTTTGTGTGTGAGGAGGTCAAGGAAGGTGATTTTTGCCCTCTGCTCAGCACCTGAGAGATGCATTTGGAGAATGTCAAGTGGCAAAACCCCCCAAAATCAAACAAACTCCCTCCTACAACAGCAACAAGACACTGACTTCCCAGAGGGACTCCAGGGGAGGCCCCCAAAATGCTCAGGGCTCTGCAATAAAGGAAATATTAATTAAACATAGGACAAAAGTTTCCAGGATAGTTAAACAGCAGCACAGGGAAGCAGAGGGGCTGTGCCAAAGATCTCCCTGGCTCTGGGCAGGGGCTTGGAGTAAAATCCTCCAAAGGATGCATCAAAACAGCTCCTGACATTTCCCCCCTACTCTGCATTATTAAATTACAACTGGCAGCATTGTTCTGCCCATGTGGAGCCCAAAGTGAGACACAGAGATCCAAAGGGATTCCCAGCAGGACCAGCAGAGACCAGAATGGCTTTTAGTGTCACTCCTGCTTCAAGCAGACTCTATCCCATGTTTCCTTCCCCACTACTCCTTCTCCACCTCAAGGAACTTCTATATTAACACAAAGATGAAAAACTGCATTTTTCTCTTCTCTGCTGCAAGATGTGACACATTGCCCAATGTGACAGCACTGAAAGCAAACAATCCCACACATTTAATGTGGTTTTGTTAGATTAAAGCCCAAATAATCCACAGGGATCTATTCAAATTGAATCTCAACCCTCTGGATTCCCTAAATCAGGGAACCAGGAAAACTGTCCTGAAATCTGCTGAGTTTTGGAGAAGCACCTTGCAGGCACTCAGGGGAAACCAATGGATGCACAGACAGTGAACAACAGGGAACAGGGAGAGTTTTGTTGCCTGTAATCTCTGAGTCACAGCCACCTCACTCCCTGCTCAAGGCACACAAAATCTGCCCTGGAATGTGAGGACTAAGAGCAGCAAGGAAAGGCACAAACATTTGTTGCCTAAAATAAGGAATTTAGAACAGTAAAACCAGACCCACGAGGGCTTTAGAGGTGCCTTTGTGTCAGCCCCAGCCCATGCAAACACTGAGGGCACACCAATCATTTCAGAGTAACACTGGTGCTTTGCATTACCTGCTTCTCCTCCTCTGGCATATCTTTCTCTAGTTCTAGCAAGTACTCTTCATCTAGTTCTGTCTGCTTCTTTGAGCTACTCCCGTCATCCTGAACATTCCCTTCATCATCCAGCACAGCTCCTTTGGCCTCAAAGGAGTCGTGACAGTCATGGAAACACTCCTCTGTGGGCTCCTGCCCTGGGCACGGGGCACAGCCACTGCCAGGGCCCTGGGGGTGCTGGGCATCTCGGGGACCAGCCTCTGCAGACTTCTCATCTGACAGCTTCAGGTGATTGAGCAGCTCCTCAGGTGGGCTTGCATCTTTAAATTCTTCCATGCTGGACTCCTGGGAGGGGGGTGTGGAAATGAGAAAGGACTGACACTCAATAATCATAATTTCAAAGACTTGTCAGCAAATAAATCCCAGCGTTCCAGGGTGGGTGAGGCTGGAAGGGACCACAGGGGGCCACTGGTGCCACCTCCTGCATTCCCAAGCACAGGGCACAGGGCTGTGTCCAGGCAGCTCTGGAACACCCCCAGGGAGGAGAGTCCAGCCCCTCTCTGGTCCCCGCCCAGGGCAGTTCTGCCTCCAGTGCAGGGGCAATCGCTGGGCTCAGTCCCTGCCCGTTCCTCTGGTGCCACTGCTGGCCCCGGGGCAGAGCCTGGGCCCTGCTCTGGCCCTCCCCTTGCATATTTATACACATCTTAATGTACTCAATCATTTAATTTCTCTCATCCACATTTACAAATTTTTAAAGTGCTCCAAAGTGCTCTTGACATCCCTAAGTGAAACTCGCATCTCTGGGGGTTGGGGCAGCTTCCCCTGATTCCATGCCCCGTGCAGGGACACGGGGCCGGGCCACTGCGCCCGTGAGTACGGGAATTGCTGAGCTCAGACCCCCGGGAGCCGCCCGGCACAGCCCGGCGGGTCCGACCCCAAACACCGCCCCGGCACGGCTCGCCCAGCGCGGCCCCCGCCCGCCCCCGGCCCCTCCAGCCCCACCGCGACCCCCGGGCGGCCAAGCCCGGCTCGCAGGGCCCGCCCCACGCTTCCCGCGGCTGAGGGGATGGTGCAGAGCGCGGCCATCGGCCCTGGCCCGGCCCGGACCCCCCGAGCCCCGGGCACGCACTCACCTGCACCAGCCGCACTTCCGGCTTCCGGCTTCCGCCACACCCCCAGCACGAGGGAGCCGCTTCCGGTATCGGCAGCCAATGGGCGAAGGGCGCGCGCGCGGCATGTCGGGCATTGTAGTTCCGTTATGGGACGTCAGGGAGCGCAGGTGAGGGCAAGTGAGGGAGGGCAAAGGAAAGCGAGTGAGGGAGGGAGAGGAAGGCAGCTGAGAACAGGTGAGAGTAGGGAAGGGCAGGTGAGGGCAGATGCCTCATCCCGCCCGTGGCCACTTTCTCCCAATGGTGTAAATCCTCTCTCTCCATATTGGCTCCTTCAGGCCCTGCAAGGCCGCACCGAGGTCACCCCAAAGCTTCTCCTCTCCAGGTGAACAACCCCAGCTCTCCCAGCAGAGCTGCTCCATCCTCTGCCCATCCTGGCCTGGCTCCAGCAGCTCCTGGTGCTTCCTGGCCCAGGGCTGCAGGTGGGCTCTCACTGAGGGGCACCGGGCACAGTCCCAGCCCCTCTCCTGCTGCCCAGGGTCTGGGGGTTCATTTTCCATGCCCAGCTCTCACTCACCATCTCATTCTCCATCTGTGCATCCCCAGCCTGGACTGATCCCAGGAATTTGCCCCAATCCTGGTGCAGAACCAGCTCTTGGCTGTGTCAAACCCCATGAGATTCCTGGAACCTGCTTCTCCCCAATGAATATTTCATGTTTACACAGCTCAGAAATACGTGTGGGTTTTCCCTGGAGCTTTGGGATGTTGCTCCTCGTGTTCAGCCTCACAGCCCATTCTGCTTTCATACAACAATAAAGGTGTTTAGGTATTTCCAATCTGAGCCCAACAGGAGGCTTGAACTGTGCCAGGGGATGAAACAACACTCTTGGATTCAAAGCCAGAGACTTGGGAGGTTTTGCACTTGAGCTGTTCTCTAGAAATTCCCAAATACTGCCACTTACACATTCAACACGATGCCCACGAGCCAAGTGACAATCTGAGTTGATAAAACCCAGCAATCTGGAAAATACCTTCTCATTATTTATTCTAATAATTGAACGCAGGACATCCAAGTCCTCCCGCTGCCCTAAGGGAAAGTTTAACTGTTTGAAAGGCTGGATTTGTATCGTGTAAAACCCAGGAACTGCAGTGGATTGGAGGATTTGTGACTCTCCCTCGCCACAGAAATCCCATAGGTGGCGATATTGCATTTTCCAAGGCAGGTCCCGATCTTTTCCGAGTGAAACTGGTTTTAGTGAAAGCAGGGCTGGAGCTCCCCCGTGTTCCAGCAGAGCAGGATTGGACTCAGCCGCCCAGGAGAGGGACAAATGTTGCACAACTACCTCAGGCTCCAGGCCATATGTTGAATTTATTTCCCGGGACAGCTTTTTTGATCTTCACAGTGAAGAAACTAATGCTCAACAAATCAAGCAAAGGAAAAATAAATTACCATTTTCTGGAGGTCATTAAAAGTTCAGGTTCTTCACCAGAATGAAACATTTGCACACAAGTCTCAGTGGAATCAAATGATTCCCAAAGAACATTTTGAAAGGAAATTGTGAAATAGGCAATTAAAGGCTTTTTAATAACTGCTATAAATTAAACTTTTACTACATCCACTTTTTAGGCTGACTTTTAGAGGAACAGTGGTGGATTCTTATTAATTTTGAATATCCATTCTCTTTTTCTCTATGTCTTGGCTGGAGTGCTATAAAGACTGTGGGAATTGCTAGACAGGCAGCATGTTCTTCACATATTTTGTCATTTTGTATTTTGTCATAAGAAATTTGTATTTTGTCACCAGAATTTCCCAGTAACAGCCCCAGATTACCTTTCCCTATCTCCTTCCACTTATGTGGAAGTGGAATTTTGGCTATTCTGGGAAAAAGCCAGGCCATAGATTACAGCTGAGTAAAAATGTAATGTAATTTTCTGCTTTCACTCAGGCAGGAGAGCAGAGGGGTGCAGGGAGACCTGTCCCTGTCACAGTGACTAAAGTGACATCATAGCCCTGCTTTTCTCCCCAGGGACATTTGGTTTATCCCCTTGGTTCAGTTCCAACCCAAGCAGACAAACAGGGATCCTTAAATCTAATGATATTTTTCAGTCCCCAAAAATTCATAGTGGGTGGAAACATTTTTGTGTTCATTGACACCAAGCCAGCAGGATGTGTGTCCATGTTGTGCAGTGTTTCTCTGTGACCTCCCCAGGTGCAGGTGCTGTTTGTGTGATGCACAGCCCGTGCTCCCTGTCCTGCCCTCTGGAATGGCTGAGCCAGAGAGCAGCTGGGAGGAAGGTGGGCAACTCTTGTGCAGTGAATTAAAGCAGAATTCAGTGTATTCCTGTGTGTGGAATAAGGAATACTGGGTGAGAGCACACCCATCATTCCATCCCATAACTGCTGGGATTATCTCCTGTGCAGGGCAATTTTCTGCTCATTTGTCTGAGGTGAAAGTCAAGTACACAAACTGAGAGCACTGAGCTCAGCTGCTGAATAGAAAGTTGCTACTTTGACATTTTCCAGACTGGAACTGTACTCTGTAATACCAATGTCCTCTCCTCTCCCCAGCACATTTGTAAAGATAATGGGAAGCTGCATTTCCAAAGAGCAAAGGATGCAGGATGCTCTCCAGCTTCAGCCTCATTCAGCTGGATTGATTTTACCATAACTCTTCTCACAAATAAGCAGCACTTTTGTGACAGCTGAGTGCACTGAAGCCTAATGGGTTTAATTTCTGTGCAGCTGGGCTGTGACAAAGCTCCCTGAGCCATTCCAGCTGTGCCTTTCCACTGAGTGCCTCTGGACCAGCCCCTCCTCAGGGATGAAACTCCCCACAGCAGCTTAACCTGGGGAAATTCAGTGTTTTGTGAACACCTTCAGTGCTAAATGGCAGCAATTTATTTGGAGAGGCAAATCTGTTTGCCCACAGAGTGGGTTCATCAGGAAGTCTGTGAATGAGCATAAAAAAAATCCCACCATGTGCCACTGCCACTGCATGTTCTGCTTGGCAAATTCATTCTGGCTGTAATAAAAAATGGGTTTGTCCCACAAGGGTTTATGATTGTGCCCTGGCCAAATAGTTTTTCCTTTAAAGGAAAACATTGCATCAAAGGAAGGACTAGCAAAAGGAAGAGGGTGATTTTGTACAACCTCTGTTTGGGCTGGCTTTGCCTGGTGGAGGTTGTAAAAGATTCCAGTGGGAAAAATTAAGATATTCAGAACAGATCTCATCTGGACAAGTCAGGTGGCCATGCAAAAGTTTCCTATTTTAAGGTGGCATATCAGACTTTGTCCTGTACAATCTTTGTAGTCTCTCCTTCAGATCCATGTGGAGTTTTTTCCCCATTCTATAGAATTTTTATTGCCTGTACCTGTGCCGAGGCTGTGACTGGAGGTGAAGCTGGTGTTGTTTGATTCTTCTTGTCCAAGAGGCAAAGGAGAAGCCTCTAAACATGCAGAGCTCTTTCCAAGGAGTGCTCAAGGAACCAGGGCTGGGTTTGGCTCTCCAGTGTTTGCTGCTGTTTTGGGAGGTATTTGGAGTGATTTAGGAGTGGTGCTTTTAGAAATCAGGTCCTTTGGTAGCCTGGATGTCTGCAGGACACTCACTGGAGAGCTGAAATGGAGATTCTGAGCTCTCACCACTGCTGGAATTTTCAAACTTTCAAAGAGCTCCTGGTAAAGGAACTCCTTTGACTATTCCTGATGGAAGAGGAATTCCGTGTGTTGGTGATGAGGGAAGGAACTGCACCCCAGGGGCCACAATGGCAAATGCAGTGGCCCTGAGTGTTTGGGAATCCTGCTGAGGGATCTTGGCTGAATTCCAGCCCTGCAATAACAGGAGCCAGTGTTTCAATTGTTGAGAAATGACTTTAATCATTGTTTGCCATCTCTAAAGTGCGAGTGTACAGCCATGTACGGAACAATCGGGAATTACGGGCAGAGCCAGGGACAACCTGGAGAGTGCATTCCTCATTGCTCCACCCATCCATCCATGGATCCATGGATCCATCCATCCATCCATCCATCCATCATCCATCCATCATCCATCATCCATCCATCCATCCATCCATCCATCCATCCATCCATCATCCATCCATCCATCCATCCATCCATCCATCCATCCATCCATCCATCCATCCATCATCCATCATCCATCCATCCATCCATCCATCCATCATCCATCCATCCATCATCCATCCATCCATCATCCATCCATCCATCCATCCATCATCCATCCATCCATCATCCATCCATCCATCCATCCATCCATCCATCATCCATCATCCATCCATCCATCCATCCATCATCCATCATCCATCCATCCATCCATCATCATCCATCCATCCATCCATCCATCCATCATCCATCATCCATCCATCCATCCATCCATCATCCATCATCCATCCATCCATCATCCATCCATCATCCATCCATCCATCCATCATCCATCCATCCATCATCCATCCATCATCCATCCCATCCATCCATCCATCATCCATCCATCATCCATCCATCATCCATCCATCATCCATCCATCCATCCATCATCCATCCATCCATCCATCATCCATCCATCCATCCATCCATCATCCATCATCCATCCATCATCCATCCATCCATCATCCATCATCCATCCATCCATCCATCATCCATCCATCCATCATCCATCCATCATCCATCCATCCATCCATCCATCCATCATCCATCATCCATCCATCCATCATCCATCCATCCATCCATCCATCCATCCATCCATCCATCATCCATCATCCATCCATCCATCCATCCATCCATCCATCCATCCATCATCCATCCATCCATCCATCCATCCATCATCCATCCATCATCATCCATCATCCATCCATCCATCCATCATCCATCATCCATCCATCATCCATCCATCCATCATCCATCCATCATCCATCCATCCATCCATCCATCCATCATCCATCCATCATCCATCCATCCATCCATCATCCATCATCCATCCATCCATCCATCCATCCATCCATCCATCATCCATCCATCCATCCCATCATCCATCATCCATCCACCATCCATCCATCATCCATCATCCATCCATCATCCATCCATCATCCATCCATCCATCCATCCATCCATCCATCCATCCATCATCCATCCATCCATCATCCATCATCCATCCATCATCCATCCATCCATCATCCATCCATCATCCATCCATCCATCATCCATCATCCATCATCCATCATCCATCATCCATCCATCCATCATCCATCATCCATCCATCATCCATCCATCCATCATCCATCATCCATCATCCATCATCCATCATCCCTCCCTCCCTCCCCACCCTGGCCCAGCTGGGCACCCCTGCCCACCCCATACAGGTGTGTGTGGCTGTCCAGCTCTGCCAGGACACCTGAGGAATCCCTCATTCCCTTCCCTGGCTGTGCCCAGCACCCTCCCTGCCCTCTGCTCAGCCTCAGTAGTTTCTCTGGGAATTATTTGGGAATGTGGGCAGTCCCTGCTGTGGGCACTGCTGTGACACGAGGCCTCCTGTCCCTCCCGAGCTGTGCTGAGGGCCCGAGCACGGCTCCATTGCTGCCTGGGCCTGGCAGGAGCAGGAGCAGGGCCAGGGCAGTGTCCGGCGGGCACGGGGCTCTCAGGATGGCCCATCCCGGCGTGGAGCTGCCCTGCAGGCAGTGCTGCCCTCAGGGAGTGCCCGTGGGCTCACAGGCAGAGCCCTGGCTGCCAGCGGGGCCGTGCCCGTTGTGCTGGGGCAGCAGCTGGAAGGTGAAGAAGTGGCAGTGGCCGTGCTGCCCGCGGGGCTGGCGGGCCGGGCTGGGCAGGGCGCTGCAGCTGCCGCAGCCCTGCAGCGTGCACAGCTCCAGCTGCGGCTGGCTGATCCTGCTCACGTAGCCGGGGCTGGGGGACGCCGAGGACAGAGTCCTCTGGCTGCCGCTCAGGAAGCTGCCGCTGTCCTCCAGGGAATCTCTCCTGCCCTGCTCCAGGGAGCAGCGGTTCCAGTTCCTGTAGCTGTAGGGCCACCAGCCCAGCTGCTTGCGCCGGTGGCACTGGCACCTCAGGATCTGGATAAAAGCTCTCTTGAACTCCTTGCTGGAGCAGGGGTAGATGATGGGATTCAAGCAGCTGTTGAAGTAGCCAAGCCAAAAAATCACCTTGAAGATCGTTTCAGGAGGCTTCAGAGCCGAGAACAGGGATCCTGTCCAGGGGAGACAAGCAGAGAATATCTGAGATGAGGGGTTTGTCTGCCTTTAGGAAGGGAACACTGTCAGAATCTGTGTTTTAAAACTCTCTCGTGCATTTTGGTCTTCTGGTACTAACATGTTATTTTTCAAGCTAATAAGGAAATGTTTCCCATCTGAAAGCAAAAGGAGCACATCACTGATGAAGGATTAAAAAATAAGAAGCAGTCTTTGTGTTTAGAGATCCACACCTGCTGCAGGAACATCCCTGGTCCCAGGGACAGATCACACCTCCCTTGCCCAGTGTGTGCCTTCTTTAAAGAGCTTTCAAAGGTCATTTTTGCAGAAAGGTGTTCCCAGGTCCCTCAGAAAGAGCATTTCCAGACAAACCTTTTAACTTCTAATACTTCCTCTGGCAGCTCCTGAATGCCCCTCCATTTCTCCAGATTATTGTGAGAGTACAAACCTCCCAAAACCTGAAGTTAATTGGGGAACTTCTCAGGCAATCATAAAAATGGTGTAACCCAAACCAAGAGGTTATTCTGTGAATACTTCCCCTGCCCTTCACAACCAAACAATTTCCCTAATGTGGCTGCCCAAACGAAAAGCTCACACTGGGGAATCCACTTCCTCTACTTTTAGTGGCAATTGATCAGCTAAATTTAGCACATGGGGCTGGAAAAAGAATGTTTGAGATTTTTATGGCAAAGAGAGCTGGGTCTGTAATCCATCTGGGAAAACACCTCTGTGTCTGGCTCAAGTGACCAAGGACTGGGGATCCAGGAGAGAATTCCTCTGTCAAGAGCTGGAGTTAGATTTGCAGAGCATTTCAAATGGAAGGTGACACCCCAGCCTGGCTGCGAAAGAGCCTTTTCCTCTGGAGTGGTTTTGGATTTGCTGGGCTGTGAGAGCAGCTGAGTCAGTGGTGGCTGTCAGGGTGCCAGGGGAGGGGTGGGTTGTGATCCTGGGCACTGTTCCCATCTCACTGCAACTCTGGGGTCGTGCCTGGGGCCTCCAAGCTATGCAAGAACACTTCCTGTGCTCCTGGGCACCAGCTCTGGGGTGCCAGCACAGCCAGCAGGGCGTGTGTGGGGCCAGGGCTGGGTGCACTCCCTGCAGGAAGGGTCCTGTGGCTCCAGAGCCCAGATTTTCTCCTGGCAGAGTTTGGGAATGGTGCCAGAGCTGGGCTGCATCCCCTGCCTGTGGCTCCAGAGCCCAGATTTTCTCCTGGCAGAGTTTGGGAATGGTGCCCAGGGCAGTTCTGGCTCTGCCCTGGAGCTGAGGGGCTCAGGGTTAAATAAAGAGTTTGAAGGGATTTCCTCACAGCTCCTGCACTTCAGGGCTCTACAGGACTCCTGTAGGGTGAGCCCCTGTCCCTCAGGGCTGTGCTGCTGGCAATGGTCTGTGGGGTTTGGCCAGAGCCTTTCCTGTGCAGCTGCTGCAGATCCTGCAGGTCCTGCCTCTGTCCTGATGGACAGGAGAGGATAAAATTGACAGGCCAGATAAAATGAGTAAAAGTCTAGAGATGAAAACTGGGAACCAATGCAGATAAATGAGTTGTGCTTCTTAATCTGTATACACAAGAACTTCTGATTTTCTCAGTTTCAACACCTTTCTATTATTGTAGCCAAAAGGTGAACTTTATTTATTTTTTTTTAATTAACTACAATACCTTTTACTTAGCTGCATTAACCTATCAGGAGCAAACAAGTGTGGGCTGTTTTGATTCCTTGATAAAATGCTAAAGCAAAGCCTGCTGGACACACTCAAACACCAGACTGATATTTCCTGCTCTAATCTCCAATCACTTCCCCACTGCAGCCTGATAAAGAGATTAAATATTGCCCTGTGCTGATTTAAATTGCTCTTTAAAATGCCTGCAGAATTTGCATGTGGTGCTGTCCTTGGTGATTTACTCCTGGTGGGGTGGCCAGAGGGATTTCCCTACTCCAAGTGACTGCTCTCCTGTTCCTGTTGAACAGCCTCACTCCAAGACATGTGGATTTGCTGCTCACTTTTATTTCTCAGCACTAACCCTGTGATTTATTAATCACAGCACCACAATCTCCCTCTCACTGCACCACTGACACAACAAGATTTCTGCAAAGCACAAGTGGAGAACAGGAAATATTTCAGAAAATCAGCTGGATCAGTTTGGAGGGATCAGTTTTTTGCCCACAGGCTTGATGGAGCTATTGAGCTTGAAGATAAACTGAGCAAGAGCAAGTATCATAAAAAGGAATTCAGAAGTATTTTATTTAGCAAGAACTAATTTCATTTAGGCACTGACTGGTTCTTTATAATGAATGTTTTATTACAGAGAAAGTCAGTCAAGTCTCCTCAATGAAATTAGGGAACACTATGGGAAACAATTTGCAATATTAATTCTCCTCACATATTCTGCAGAATGTGGAGGCAGAGCATCACTGAGACATTAAAATTCAGAGTCCACTGGAGTCAGGGAAGTCCTTGAAACCCTTTGAAAAGGCTCATGAGGACTTCAGTGGACCTGGGAAGAGTCCTTAAAATATCAGGGTGGGCAGCAGAAAAATCTTCTGGAGTGGTTTAATTGTTGTACTCTTAATTAAGGAAAACTCTTCACTGAAGGAGGTTTTAATTAAACATTCATTTTTAATGCATTGTGGGTTTGATATCAATTAAGTATAATAAATTACTCATCAAATGATCAGTTCTGCTCAGGATTTGATACTTAGATTAGATAATAACTGGGGAGGAGTACTGTGAATTCCCTGGATTTAAGGACAAGTCACTAGGGATGAATTTGGGCTGTCGAGTGCTGTTTTCTGTGCCTTACAAAGGAATTGCATTTCAGAATCTTCTAAATCCAGTTTTGCTGAGATGAAAACACACCTAGGTGGGAGTGTGTTGAGTTGCTTTCCAGTTTCCTGGAACAAATCCAACATCTGGATTTATTGCAATCCAATGTACAACAGAGTCATGTCAGGGCTCTGCTGTGTGCCCCTGGATATTCCAGCTGGGAAACTGGAGATCCACTGCATGCCTCTGGCATTGTTTGAAGATTAAAGAGCCACAAAATGTGAAACTCCTCCTCTCTATTGATAACAAATTGAAAATGAAATGTTTCAAAACCTTCTTGTTTGCACACCATAAAAGAGAGAGAGAGAATCTGTAATTAGTGATTGGAAGTTGAGAATCAGGTAAAGGTTGCCCTGGGAAGGGAACCCAAGGGCCAATCTTCTCTCAGAGATTCCATTGTGGTGCAGACTGGAGCCATTCTGACTGGAGTCAAATCTGAGCTTTTCAAGAGAAAATTCCAAGGTTTTAAAAATTGCTCTGGTGAGGGAAAGGGTTGCAAAACACCAAATGATAACAGCTGAGTTCTGAGACAGGGAAAACAGGAAACTTCACCAACATCTACCCCCATGGCCATCTGTCCCCTGGGAGTCAGCTCGTGCAGAAATGAGCCTGAAATCTGCTTTATGATGGAACTTTTCCCTGGGAAAAGTGATTGATCAGATCTGTGCTGTGACCAGCATGAGACCTTCCAGGGAAGCTCCGTGTTCCTGCTGGGATTCCTGCAGCAGCCACAGCTCCTGGAAGCTGCTGATGGCTGAGTGACATCCCCTGTGTGCACAGCCAGTAAATCCTCCCTGCAGGAGCAATCATCACCCCTGAGCAGAGTTGTTGTGAGTTTAGAATGTGCTGAAAGGATGTGGTTGCCTTTTGTTTAAGCTTTCTGCAGCCCTTCTCACCACGGGCTCAGCCAAGCCAGCCTGCCAAGGTTTTGGAGCTAATTGGATTTCTAAAGCTCCTGATTTCTTCCCTTCCAGCATCCAATGTTTGTGTACATTCCCCTGGACTTATTTAATACAGCAAAAAACCCCTGAAGAGTAGATGTTTACAAACAGTAGATGATGAAGTGGAGAGGGTGGTTATAAAGCTAAGGGCTGGTCAAGCTGGGAGGCACTGCAGGCTGCTGGAGAAGAGGATTAGGAAAACAGGGAAAGCAGCTGGAAAACAGTGAAAAGTGATCTTGAAAAACAGGGAGAGTGCCCAAAATAAGCAGAATCAAATTCAATAAGGAAAATGAAAGGAAAACTGGATAAATTATAAATAGCACTGAGTAGCATACAAATCTGATGGGGTTCCAAGTCTGGCAGTTGTCATTCTCTGACTGTGGAGTGGCAGGTACAGTAGGAATATCCTGGAATGTTTTATTTAAAGGGACCTTAAAGCTTATCCAGTCCCATCCCTGCCATGGGCAGGGACACCTTCACCATCCCAGGTTGCTCAGAGCTCCAAAGTGTCCTGGTTTGAGGAATTTATGTCCTAGGACCAGAAACCTGCAGCAGACACCTCATATTTCAGATGAACAAATCACTGCAATGAGAACAGCATGAACTTCATTCACAATGACTCAAATTTGAGAGGCTTTTGAAAGGCTCCGAAAATAGAAACTTATCTGGAGTGGCCAAAATAAAACCAGGACTTCAAGGAGTACAGATAGGCACGAGATCTTTTCCTAAACCCCAGAGCTGCTACACCTCCTTGCATTACCAGCAGTTGCAAGGCACAGCAGCTACATCTGATTGCTGAAGGGACAGTGCCTTGTATTTAAACCCAGAATTTCTGCCCTGGGCACCACCTCAGCCCAGCCCAGCTTTGTGAGTTACACCACAGAGAGAACTCACCTGTGTTTAAACTGTGCTGCCCTCAGACAAGTATGATAAAACCAAGATCAGTTTGGGTCAGAATCTCTTTCAGTCTCTAAAGCTGACATGCACAGGGACACAAGCACACCATTAGTGTTGTTATTATTTAGTCCAAAAGAGTTACAGACTCCAGCAGTCCTGAGCAGACAGCACACGAGCCAAGATTATCCTTGTTTTGCAAAGGATTAGCTGATTAAGGGAGTCTAGGAAAGCTAATCTGAGTCTGCTGACATTTCATTTATTGTACTTCTATATCTGCACTTACTGAACGTGCCCTGGTGTTTTCTCTCCTCCTTGCCTGACAGCTGAGCCAATCTGCCTTGGCCATGGCTGGTAGGAAATGGCTCCAGCATGGAACTGAAGCCTGTTCCAGAGGTGCTGGATGAATTTCCAGGGCAGCTTTTCTCTCTCATCCCTCAGAGATGATGGATGGTTCCTAGGGCTCACCTGGAATCCCATCAAAACAGCTCCAAATCCTGCACTGGGTTTGTTTTAGTGAAGATGTGAAAAACCTCCTGGCTCTTTGGTGCTGGCACTATTTCACCTGAGACCCTGAGCTCTGGCCTCAGGTGCTTGAGGAGCACCTGGCTTTGGTCCCTTCTCTCAGTGCTGTTCCTGTGTTCTCTCAGTGTGCTCCTTCTCAGGTGTTTGCAAACCCCTCTGGGGAAGGACCTGTCCACTGCCCTGCCAAAAACATTTCCTCCTCTTCCTTCCCTCCTGCCTTTGATTTTAAGAGTTGTGAGATTTCCTCTCACTTCCCAGTAGCTCAGCCCTGAATTTTTTCCCTGGGATGTCTCTGAGCTGACACAGGAGCTGCTGCCATCCCTGGGGCTGAAGAATCAACACTGGTTGGTTTCTGTGGATTTTTTTCTGCATTGCTTTGTGTATTTGTTTCTGTGCCATGACCACTGTAGGATTTCCCTTCACAAACAAATCCAAAGCCTGCAGAGGAATTCCCCAGGAATTTGTTCAGTTTCTCCTGCTTTGATAAGAACTCTGTCCTAAACCCCAGGCATTTGTAAGTGACTGGTAATTGATACCCTTTGCAAAGCAGAGGCTTAAACCAGGGCTTAAGGGAGGCTATTTCAGCAGCAAAATGAATCATCCCCAAATAATCTGGGGCCCCCCACGTGCCAAAACACTCCTGCTGCTCAGTGAATGCCCTCAGGATGTTTAATTGTCCCGTTCCTGCTGTCTCCTGTCAACTGAACTTTGCACGAGGATTGACCTGCCAGATTGCCACATCCATTAATTTATTTGGATTCTGTAACTATTAACTCGAGGTCATCAATTCAAGAGAGCTGGACTGGTCAGGGAGGGGAAGAGGAGGCAAATGAGGTGAAGATAAGCCAGGCCTAAAGAGCAGAGCTCTGTGGCACTGACAGCACCAGACCTAAAGCCTGGAAGGGTTTCCCATGCTATTCTTTGTATTCACAGAAGTTGGCCTGATGTAACATAAATCTACATTCTCTACTTAAATGACATTTTATTTTAAGAATAATGTGTGTTAGCTGACCTACAACATGAAGAATATATAATACTATTTTTAATTATTTATAGAGAGATTACAAAAGCTTGATCCATAGTGATAGACCCACCAGGTATCTTCATCTTTGTGTTCTTTGGACCATTTCTCACTGCTGGTTAAGTTCCAAAAGTTTTATTTTTCTTCAGTGAAGGGCCCCAGGATTTGTGGGAGCAGGAGGATTTAGGGTCTGGCCTGGGTAGTGGATCCTGCTCTGGTCTGCCCTGGAATTCTGCAGCAGGCTGGGGAAGTGCCTGGTGGGTTTTCCCTTGGGAATGTCTGGGAGAGGACTGGGAAGTCTGCTCTGATATCTCAATTTACAGGAGTGACACTAAACCTCTCCTTATGGGATCCTTCATTTTGTATTCATTTTTAAACAAAGATATTGTCATAAAATTGGACATTCCATTGTTTAAAGGAGGGAGTTTTAATGAGTGTTACCTCAGTTCTGCAGGGCTCTAGCCTTTAAATGAAAAGAATCTTTCACTCATCATTTATCAGCAATGAATATTTAATGTAGTCCTGCTGCCTAAGGAAGAATTTGTATGAAAGGGATGAAAAGAAACATTTATTTTAAAAAAACAAGATATTTACTCCTCAAAGCTGAGTCACTGAATTAATGGCCCAAGAAGTTGTCTCAAAGACACAAATGTCGTCAGTTTATTTTTCATGTTGAATCACAAATAATTTTGAGTGGCAGGGTGACTGCACAGGCAGGGAGCTTTTCTAAATGTGCAGCCAGGATGTTCTGTAGCTCCATTGCTGTCTGGAAAGAATATCCAGCACAGGAATAACCCAAATTTCTCACATGATTCTCTCTGATGCCTGTTGTGCATCCCCAGGTGCTGAAGACAGCACAGCTCAGTGCTCCAGAACTGACTGGGGGTAATTCAGGGCTGAGACTTTAATGCTGCTCAGCACCTGAGGTGTCAGGGCTGGAATTCCAATCTGCACTGGATACAAAGCTGTCCTTGGGATTTTTGCTTGAAAAATTCTCTAGAAGTGTTGATATAATTTCATTTTTCTAAGCAATCTGCCTGCTTTCAGCACCACAGCTGCTCCCAGGGCATAGCTGCCACCTGATGGAATAACTCTGGGCTGGAATATCAAATGGGGAGCTGTGGAATAAATTGAAATGCCAGACTGGAAGAAGAATAATTTTGCCTGGGAAACTCATGGAACTGCTGAGAATACTGAGGAAACTCTGCTACATCCAAGGAGATTTGCTCAGACCAGGCTGCAGTGCTGCAGATATAACATTTATCAGCTTGGCAAATGTCTTGTGGTTGGATTCACAGAAATCCAGAGCTGCTTTGCCAACACCTTCCTGCAGAGTCATGGAATTACTGAGGGAAACAGGAATAGAAATAGCAACCATGCAGATGTGAGGGTGTGATTTGGGTTACTGGGGCAAACAGGAGGTGTGAGAAGGAGCAGCTGAGGAAGAAGCCAGTCCTTGCAGGGAGGGGAGGTGTCTCAGCTGGACAGCCCAGGAACCAATGGAGAGCTTGGAAAACATCAGCACCCTCTGGATTCTACAGCTTGCATATGCCAGGAATTGATTTCATACCACTGAGTGCTCTTTAAAGGGTTTTTAACAGCATTTCACTGAATTTTGTGTCTGCTATCTAAGATTCCTGCTATGAAGAGTGCAGCTCACAGCTCCTTAGGAATTCTTTCCCCTCTGCTGCAGTTGAGAGCAGCTGCATTGTCAGGAAAAGAACTTTTCCCACCTGTCCTAGTGAGCAATGCTTGAGTCATGCCTGACATCCTTAATTGACTCTGCACTGATACAGAGATAAAAATACAGGGACTTGGACAGCTCTGGATCATAAATTGAGAAAGAAAAACCAGGGACAAGGAATAAACCCAGCCTGTTCCTAGCCAGCAAAACAAAGGGGAAATACCCACAGTGGGAATGGATCCTGTATGGGGTGCTATGGAAAGTCTTGAGCCATAAAGATTTTAAAACTCACTATAATAAGCTAGAGATGACAAAGTTGCCCTGCAGTAGTTGAAGCAGTAAAGATCTTAAATTATATTATACAGAAATTATGGTTTTATAATACTTCACCAGGACCAGGCTGCTGAACTCAGTTTAGTTTTCTACAACTCTCTCTAAAAATACTCGCTTACCACTCAATCAGAAATGTTTTGGTTGGGTAACTAAGTAAACACAAACACAGAACATTAATAAAGGCTTTTTCTCCCTTTTCTTTATCCACCTCTTTCCATAATTAAGCTGCCAAACTGCCTCAGAGAAATGAATTTTGGACAGATATTTCTGAGAGCTCAGTAATTGAATATCTTGAGATCCTCCCCTTCAGAGGTAGTGCTAGTATTAAAAACAATACAAGCACATTCCACCCAGCTCTGGGGGCACTGAGCAGTGTGTTAAGGCTATGTCAATGCTTGAACAATATTTTAAAGTTGAAAGTGAACAAAGTGGCTGCCAAAAGCTCCCATGGCAGTGTCCAAAAGAGCTGGACGAAGAACTACCGACAGCAATGAGCAGCTTCCTTGGGGATCTGTGGGGTCTCCTCTGCTTTTGGGATTTGATCAGTAACGTTTGAACTCAGATCTAGAACTTTTCAGCCTCCCAAAGCTCAGGGGAGTTTTGCCCCTCACAATTAACTAAGTTCATTTCCAGTTAGGGCACCTTAAAATGCCAAAATCCTACTGTGTTATATCCCAAACCCTGAACCCCCAACACTGCAGACATTCTGGTCTTATCTAGGATTTGGGGTACAGAATTTTGGTAATGTTTCTAACACTTAATTCAATTCAAATGAACAACACAAAGGGGGATTTAACACATAAACCCTGGAGATATTGTCCTGTGGGGTGACACAGGCCCTGAGGACTCCAGGTGAGCAGCTTTGTGCAGCTGCACACTTCCCAAAGTTCCAGTGGGACTCTTTGCACATCAGGAGTTCCCTTCTTTCATTCCCTTCCTTTCATGCTCTCAGTGTCTCCCCTCAGTATCTCCTTCTCATCCAGCTGATTCCTCTCCATGGTATTTCTGTAGGATCCAACAAACCCATCCCAGTCCCCTGGTTCCCAACTCACCCAGTGGCAGGACGATGAAGAAGGGAAGCCAGCACAGGATAAACATGCCCACCACAATTCCCAACGTCTTGGCCGCCTTCTTTTCTCTGGAGAATTTTAAAAGTTTGAAAGCTAAGGAGTTCCTGGGATTGTGACCCTTGGATCTGGTGTTGTTTAAGGTGTCCTCGTGCTTGTAATGAATCCGTAAGGTCAGCTCCTTGGAGTTGGACATTTCCTTCATCACCCCAGCCTCCAGGTTCCTGGTAGTCCTTTTGGCCACGATGTAGACCCGGCAGTACATGACGAGGATGACGATTAAAGGGATGTAAAAGGAGCCCAGGGAGGAGAAGAGAGCGTAGAAGGGCTCCTCGGTGATGCGGCACTCCCTGTCGTCCTGCGGGGCCGGCTCCTTCCAGCCCAGCAGGGGCCCGATGGAAATCACCATGGACAGGACCCAAACGCCCAGCAGAGCCAGGATCGCCCTTCTCCTGGTGACCAGCGCGGGGTACTGCAGGGAGTAGCGCACCCCGATGTACCTGTCGATGGAGATGGCACACAGGCTCAGGATGGAGGCTGTGCAGCACAGCACATCCACCGCTGCCCAGATGTCACAGAATATCCTCCCCAAAACCCAGTAGCCGAGCACTTCCAGCGTGGCAGAGAAGGGCAGGACAGTGAAACTCAGCAGCAGGTCTGCTATGGCCAGGTTAACGATGAAATAGTTCGTAGGGATTCTTAAATGTCTGTTGCAAGCCACTGAGAGAATTACCAGGATATTACCTATGATAGCAAAGAGAATAAAGGCACCGAGGATCAGCCCCACAATGATGGCCCTGCTAGTGGCCAAGGCAGGTGAATCCAGGTTGCTTCCTGTCTCGTTGGAGTTGTTTGCAGAAAAATTGCCATAATTTAGTGCAGAGCCTTTGAAATATCCCGGTATCGATGTATTGGATTTATCACCAAGGTAGGTATTCATCTTAAAAATCATCCTCCATAGCAAGCTGGGTTTGTGTCCCTCGGCGAGTCAGCTCAAAGTCACCTCAGGAGCCGCCGGGCGGCCGCAGCGCCGGGGGCAGCGCGGGCAGGGCGAGTCACGGCCCCGCGGAGCCGCGGCCCCGGCAGGGACAGCGCGGCGGTCCCGGGGCAGCGCGGGCACCGCGCTCCGCTCCGGGGCCCCGCATTTCCCGTGCGGAGCCGCTGGCAGCAGCAGCAGCAGCAGCAGCAGCAGAATCCTCAACCCTCGATCCTGAATCCTCAGTCCTGAATCCCGAATCCTGCCCGGAGCCCGGGGAGCTGCGCTGCTGCCGTGCCTGACACGGGGCGGGATCAGCGCTGGCCCCGGAGCGGAGGCGGAGGGACAGAGGGACAGAGGGACAGAGAGGTAGAGGGACAGAGGGACACGGGGATAGGGGGACAGGGGTGACACAGGGACAGAGGGATAGAGGGACAGAGAGGTAGAAGGACAGAAGGGCCGATGGACAGAGGGATAGGGGGACACGGGGACAGAGGGACAGGGAGGTAGAGGGACAGGGGGACAGAAGGATGGCCCCGGGTCCCTGCGCGGCCGGGGGCGGTGGCGGCTCCGCCGTGCGGGGACAGGGGCGGTGCGGGGACAGTGCGGTGACCCTGCGGTGGCAGTGCAGGGACTGCGAGTGTCTGTGCGATGTCTGTCAGAGGCTGTGCGGGGACAGTGCGGGGACAATGCTGTGACAGTGCTGTGACAGTGCGGGCACTGTCAGTGGCTCTCGGTGACTGTGCGGTGGCGGTGCAGGGACCGGCTGTGACAGTGCGGGGACCCTGCGGTGGCGGTGCGGGGACAGCAGTTGAGAGGGGACAGCACTGGGGACAGCACTGGGGACAGCAGTTGAGAGGGGACAGCAGTGGGACAGCACTAGAGGGCAATGCTGGCCAGGTGACACCGGGGGAACATCACGATCTTAACTCAGCTCTTGCCACAGGAACCTGCAGTGCCAACCTGTAAAAAACATTTGCATTATCTGAGAAAAAATATCCTTGGTGCGACGTGGTGAGAAAAGCAGTTTCGGGACAAAGTGATCTGTTCCCCTTTTGCCTGTTAAGGAAATATATTAGAGTTTATTTTGTGAGTCACATATCATTTTAGAGAGCTAATCATCTCCTAAGGACAAATAGCTTGGTTCCAAAAATCCCTGGTTTATTTGTACTATTCATTATTCAGTATTACTATTCAATATTCAATGAGGACATAAAGTTTGTTTCTAATTAAGAATCTGATGAAAAAATAAAATTGTAACAGATCAGCAAAATCTTGATGCTGTTCTGTACTCCTGTACTGGGCACATCTGTGCCTTCATCTCCTCTTTTCCACCTCTGTAACTTTTCCAGGCAGAGTTTATTGTGAACCCCTGAGCAGAGCTGAGCACCCCCAGCCAAAGGGAAGGCAGAGACAAGGATTTACTTTAGGAAATAGTTCACCTTTAGTACTCTTGATGCTGAAGTATCTTCCTGAGTCTTTTCCCAGGGCTCTGAGGCCACTGATGTTGATAACTCATCGTAGCTCTGGGAAGAGTCATCCTCTTACAGTAGCCTATAAAGCAAAATATAAGTAACAACTGATTTATTTTGTAGCTAGTAGCCTTCAATGTCGAAAGCAGTGGTTTCTTGGTTTCTTCATCTTGTGAAGCTTTGGGGAGAAATCTCAGATCTTTAGAACTCAGTGCCATGAAAAACAACAAGTGAGAGATTTGAGAACATTAAACTGCCAAAATCCTGTTCTCAACTTTCTGTCATCAGATTACATCCCCCAGCTGTTGTCTGCTGTACTCCGAGTTACTCTATATTGATTTTCCTGATACAAAACGTACTGTGTTTGAAATAAAAACTTCATATTTAATAAGGCAGCTATGGCTGAGAGTTGCAGCTGACTGCTGGTTTTGAGGACAAACCGTGTAAACAAAAGTTGAATTTTAGTCATGGGGTGCATGGCAGATGTTGGTGTGGCCCTTCCCAGCAGCAGGGCTGTGGCAGAGCTTTGTTGTTCAGAAACTTCCCTTTGAAACGTTGACAAGAATGACAGGATAACGTCATGGAGTCACTGAAGGGAAGAGGAACAAACTCTGGATTTATGAGCTTCACCTCAGCTTTCCAGAGCAGAGTTTTCAGCTGGGACCAGGGCATTCATCCTTCACACTTCCAGCTCCTGCTGGGCTGCACTCTCAGTCCCGTTTGTGTTTTCTGACCGTGTTCCTCTGCCTTGGCTGTGAATTCCTCGGCCTCTGTCCCGGGGTCACAGCTCTGCCCTGGTACCACCCCCAGAGCGGCTGTGGTGGCACAAAGGGCACAGAGGAGTCACTGCATCCTCCCTGTGGTGGCACAGGGGGCACAGAGTTGCTGCATCCTCCTTGGTAGGTGTAAAAGCGATTGCAGGTGACCTCGACCCTGATAAGTCACAGCTGTGCTAATTACCAAAGAAAAGGAACAGCCATGCCCTTAATGGGTTGCAGTTCTGATAAATAAAGATAAGTGATAAAAGGAATGGCTGCTCAGGGGGGATTTTGAAGGAAGAGAGCCTGGAGGTGCCCTGAGGAATTAGGAAGGATCCAGAGAGACACAAGAACAAAACAAGGGAGAGATTCTCTGCAGTAACGTTGTGCTGTGAGGTCAGTCTGGGTGTGATGGGTTCAGAGTCGAGCTGGGTAAAAGCTGCATTCAGAGCCTGCAAACCAAAACTTGCAGTCATAGTCCAGCAGGAAACAGCCAGCAGTCAGAGCCTGCAGTTGGACCCTGCAGCAGGAGTTTGCTGTGTCAGAGTCAGGATGGTAAAGCTGTAAAGAAGAATAAACCAGGACCCTTTTCACTTTGCTGAATAACAATCTGTGTCTTGGCTCATCCCTACCCCTAAGCAGAGGTCTGTTGTAACACTGCCTCTCCTGGGGGCTGAGCTACACTGATTAAAAGTAGTTTGATTAGACCATTAGGTCCAGACATAACCCTGTTATAGCCTTTGGCACGTAAGAGAATTTGCTCACTGCAGAATGCTGAGAGGTTGGATAAGAAAAGCCCAGTGAGGATGTGAACTGCTCTGCTCTGGTTTTCAGCTGGCACTGTGTGGGACATGCCCAGCCTGCCAAGGGGGACAGAGTGGCCTGAAACTGCTGCCTGGCCCTGGGCACTCTCCAACCAGGCTTTGTAGTCCCAAGGAACCAGATCTTTCAGCAGGCACTTCCAGAGGTCAGCAGTTTCCAGGACATAGTGCCCATGGCAGAGGAAAGGGAGCAGACCCTGACTGGTCCTGGCTGCACTAAAACATTTGCCCAGTACTGGGACCAGTCTGCTTCCCTTCCTGGTGCTGCTTTCTGTGCCCTCTGGAGGAAAGAACAGACAGAGAAATCCCACTCCAGGGTGAAAGGAAGCCAAACGTGGCTCATGTCCCCCAGCCCCTGAGGAGCTGTTCTCACTCTGCTCACCAGGCTGTGCAAACCAAACCCGCTGGATAATCACCAGCCCGAGCTGATGAATGCTCACTAATTGCTCTGAGATCTTCAGCAGCAGGTGCTGCAAGAGAACCAAATGTATTGAAACTCAGACAGGAGCATTAACTCTGTACCTGCCTGGGGATGAGGGGTGGAAGAGGCACTGTGAGAAAAGGAGAACTTTTCTTTTTCTGCCAGGTTTAAGGGAGGGTTTGGAGCCAGTCAAAGGCACCTGCTCAGAGAAGTGCAGATAGGAGCCATGGCAGAGCTCCTTTCACTCAGATGAATCACAGTTTTCAATGAAAAAGCAAATTTAATAGCCTAAGGATCCTAGTCAATTATCCTTCAATAATGCTCCCAGAGTCAGTTTTCAATGACTCCTTCATTGAAAGAGGAGCCCTTTATCGTGGCTCAGCTTTGTAAGGGGCTGTGTTCCTTTTCCTCATTTGCAAAGGGATGTTAAAATATGTGCTGGCATTTGGAACTGATTCTGAGACACTCCCAGAGCACTTGTGCAACATTGCTCTGAATTGGGCATGGGGGGACAAACTGATCCAGGATTTAAATGAGAATATCTCCATATAATTTTATATAATCCCTCTTGAGCATTTGCATCTCCCTTCTCTGCCATTTGCTCTGATATTGGAAGTGGAGTGAGGAGCTGGGCTAGGGAAGGGTTTTGGTGTGATTTTGTTTCAGATTCCTGTGATGAAGAATTGTGTCTGCAGCTCTGAGAACGTGTGAGTGTTTGGCTTTAGATTATGTTCAAAACAGCTTCTCTGTGGGGAGGTCCTTAAAACTCAGCTGATAAAAAGATGAAATTTGTCTGCTTTTGACAGAAACTTCAGTGTTAGCTACAGAGCTGCACTTAATTATTGCTTGTTTTATTAATTACAGTGGATAATGTTGGTGCAAGGCTCCTTCCTGAAGTCTTTCTTCTGGAAATCAGTAAAAATCACAGTCACTCTCATCCATGAAATGTGTTTCCTTTATTTCAATTCTTTCTGTTGGGCAGAACTTTGTCCTTCATGGAAAACCTCTTTGACTGAGCCAGAATTATCAAAACTTCCCACAGACACTGGAAATACACTGGATTATGGTTTCCTTACATTTTGTGGTTAACTAGGAACACATTTCCTTGGGTCACACAAACCCTGAATCCCAGGAAAGGGAATTTCCATGATGAGAAGAGCAAAAAATTTAAAAATTTAAAATGCTAATTTGCAGTTGTCCAATGGTGATATTTAAAGCCTTGTGGGTTTATTTTCAGAGTAAAGGGAAATATCTCTGAGGTTTCTATGAACAGCCAAGGTTATTAGCTGGGACTTGCCAAAAGAGGATTGCACACACTTGCAATGTGAAATAATCTTTTTTTTTTTTGTAGCTATTCAGTGCTTGTAATTTTTATGGAAATAGGCTTTCAAGAGCATTTTCTGGTAAAATTAACTAAAATACAATTATTCTCATGCTGTCACTGGCTCTGAAATCCCTTCCCAGACCCAGGTTTTGCAGGCCCATTGCCCACACTAAACCATGGTTTTTCTCACTGTGCATTTCTGTCAGAACTGTGCTGGAAACTCCAAAAATTATCAGTAATTTAAGGGTAGGAAAATCAGTGTTTGGAGAAAATTTCAGGGAATTGAAGGGAACCAGGAGAATTGAATTCTGGTGGACAGGACAGCAGGCTCTCCTCTCCTTTGCTTCACATTTCAGCTGTTTCAGAACTTGCCTCTTTTGGGATAGAATTATAATGCAATAAACTTGAGGTTTTAATCTCTCTGTTCTAGATCTGAGAAATTCAAATTAATACAGATTGCCCAGTATTTTTTTTTTTTTTTTTTTTTTAAGGCCGGGTATATTTATTTATATTAAATAAATTAAATTTCATTGAAAATATTTAACCTGAGATTAAAAGGGCAGGAATTAAATGCTGAAAAAAAGAAAACCATTTTAAACCACAGCACAAAGCTCCTGTTACTCACTGGCACAAATCAGCCAAGGGCTGAGCAGGATCAGGAGCAGCTCAGAGGTTTTTGTGGCTCATGAAACAAGCCCTGAGAAACTGGCTGAGGTGAGCACAGGGTCAGAAAATCAGGAAATAAACCTGCAGGTGAAGCTGGGCTGGATAAAGCTCCTCATGCTGTCACAAGTCATTCATCTCATTTCTGTGCCTCCTTCTCAGTGTTATATTGATGTGATTCCTGCTCATTCAATTGTAACAATATGAGCAAAATTGTTGCTTTATAATCAATAGAAAAATTGTATTTAATTGTTATAAAGTAAAAAGGAGAAAGAAATGGTTAAACAAAGCAGGTGGAATCATCCTCCAGATGTTTTACTTATGCTTTGTTTGAACCCAACCTCAATTACACTAAATTACTGCCAAATTTTGTATTTATTTAAATCTATGTGACTAATATACTTCGATTGTATTAATTTATATAAAATTTTTTTAATAAATTGCTGCTAAATTTAACTTTGTTGTTTAATTAATTGGACAAAATTGACAATATCCATCCATAACATCAGTAATTTCTTCACTCTAAGAATGAGGTGCCCAGCCCAGAGGAATATCTGTAACACAGCAGGAACGTGGCTGGGAAAGGGATTTTTCAAAGATTTCTGGGCTGAGTGGGAATTTTGCTGTCTTGAGAGGTTTCACCTTCATCCTTAAGCACCACAAGACCTTAGAAACTTCTGGAAACTCCTCCTGGTTGTGCCCCAGGATAATTTCTGTGCCAATGACAGCCCTCCCTGTGTTTTCAAATACCCAGATGGTTTATTCTGCTTGTAAGAGGTCACAGCAATTTGGTGCTTTAAATCCTGGGACTTTTACATTTCAACTTCCATTTTCCAGTTGGACATTGGTGTGAAAGACCAATATTTCCTTTTTTAAAAACCCAACTTACTTTCCACCTCTCTCCACATCACTAACCTCTGATCATGGTGTGCACAGCACTTCATTTCAGCTTTATGACATTTAGAACTTGCAATTGCAGCATAAATATCTTATTGCCAGTGAGTGGTGGGGCCTCAGTGCTGATGAACACTGAAATTCATCTTCCAGGGGTGATGTACAGCCCCATTCTGATGTTTTGCCTTGATGAAAATGCCTGGGAGAGGCAGGGACTGACTTTTATATTTGCAATAATACAGACCTTAAAATCTGGGCCAAGATCTTAGTTCAGTGAGATTGATGTCAATCTATCATCTAATATATCTGTTCCTCTTAATAAATCTGTATTTAGGTGCATTTTAGGGTATCTTTATTGGAATTAAGCAGGGTTTTTTTAACCTTGAAGCATTTTTGACATTAGTTTTGTTCAAATCTGGGTATCTGTGAGAAGAAATCCAAACTCCCTGTCTTGCTGCTTCCCTTCTCCCAGAGAAGCTGGAAATTTGTATTCCTCCTCCCTAGCTCAATAATTACCCAGTCATTCCTTTGCTGAACTCATTGCAGTAAAAATAATAATAATGCTAAAGGGCAGAATTCCTTGGAGGAGGATTTGCAAATGGCCAGAAAGCTGCTTCTGGTGAGGGCTGAAAACATCAGGATAATAAGGAAGTGAAGGACAAAGAAGAGCTCTTTGCTCTACAGGAAGGAAATGAAAGGAAGAACTTTTGGGAAAATAAAACAAAAAGAACCAGGACAGTGACTTCTGTCAGATCTTCAAATGTGCCAGTCCTTAAAGCTGTAAATCCAACTGGAGAGGGAATTTTGTACAATCCCAAAATCTGGAACTTGCTGCGAGAAAATGTCTTTTTTGTGTCTTTTCTTCTCAGGGAATCTGTTCCCTCCTGTTAAGGAGTGAACCAAAATATTTCATTTTTTTGGTATTAACACTCAGCTTGTGAGCCAGGGGTTGAAGTGCTGCTGCTTCTCCTCCTTTCAGCAGAGTTGGAATGCACAAACAGCTCAGCACACTTTAAATTATGCATTAGTGGTTTCACACTCCTCAGAGCAAATTAAAGAAGCACATGCTACTCCATCTTTTTAGAAATTAGTGTAAGAGAAATTAAGGAAGTTTTCCTTGTAAATTCAAAATGTAAATGAATTTTTCAGTGTTATCCTGTGCATCAGTTGAACTCTCAGCAACCAGAACACAAACTACAGGTGGAACTGTGAGAGCTTTGAAGAAAATAATTAGAGTTTGGCTTGTATTTTCTGTTAAATGAACTTCTTTGAATTAATGTTAAATATTCATGAGTCTGTTATTTTTCCCATATTTTGTTCTTGTGAGAAGCCATAAAAATGTATAAGCAGTCTTTATTTCTCCAGAGAAAAATTAGGTGAGAGAAAACATCTGTTTCTCTCTTTTTCCTGTCAAGATTTGGAATAATTATATCAACTATTTAAGCACTTGGGAAAGACCTAATTCTATTTAATTCTGATTAAATGTGCATTAGGTAGGAAAGCAAAGTGCAATGTGATGGTGGAGGGCAGTGCAGGGGAAAATGGGATCTGCTTGATTTGGTGGAACTAAACTGATCCCTGCTGCTCCATAGTCCTGAGTTTCCCAAGGGAATGGGGAGATGTGGCTGCTGCTTTTCCATGGGGGAGCACAGGGCAGGAGGCTGCAGCTCTGGAATCCTGCAGGGAAATCCCCTGAGGCAGGAATGTGGCAGAGGAGAGGAGGAAGGAAATGCAGAGCAGCTCTGCAGGTGTGGCTGGGGTGGTTTGGAGCTCTGGGAGCTCCTTGGGGCTCTGGAATTCAGGAGCTCAGAGGGGTCTGGGCTGGGCTGGCCCCTGAGCTGTGGGGTCAGGAGCTCCAGGGCTGGGTCCATCAAACCCAGCTCTGCATTTGAAGCACAGGGCTGGGATCCAGGCACACACAGACCCTTCTCCTGGAAAGCTTTTCTGTACCCTCTGAGTGCCCCTCTGCAAGTGTTTGCCAAGAACAAAGCCCAGGGCTGCTGCAGCTGCTCCAAGCCTTGGCCTAACTGGGATAATGAATAGGATTTTATTGGAATTTACATTTTTTTTTACACTGCAAGAGACATTCTTGAAAGTGTCAGAAGTCACCATGAGTCAGAAATAAAAGTGAGCTGAAGGCAGCAGTTTTGTTCCTTCAGGAATCATTTCCTGTTCAGGGAGTGTTTGCAGGATCATTCCAGGAGCTGTTCCTGCCCAGCCAAGGCTCCTGTCCTGGATGAAATCCCATCATCTTCCTCACTGGGCTGCAAAGAGCTCCATGATGAATAACTGTGTCCAGGAGAGTGGCAGAGAAATTCCTGAGAGCTCTGTGAGTGCAGCCCTGCATGGATGTGTCAGGAGCATTGAGGGACAATCCAGGGTGTCCTTGTCCCTTTGGGACAGCTGCTCACTGCAGGCTGTAAAGGATGGGACACTCAGCAGCACCCTCATGGCTTCAGATATTGCCAAGGATTTCTGCTCCCTGCATTTTTAATGATATAAAACACCTTTTCAAGCAAATAGGAGTTTGTCCTTTAGGAATGATCTGTGGATGAGCTGAGCTCTGGGGTTGTTTGGGTAATTTGTGTCCCCCCAGGCAGGCTCTGTCCATTCCAAGCCCATTAGGGTGACAGTTGCTGTGATGAAGGGTGGCACTGGTGACTCCAGCAGCACATTTCCATCAGCAGCAGCAGGCAGGGACTGCTCCCGAGGCAGTGATGCCAGATGAAGTCATTGCACTTGTCAGTCACTCTGGCACCACTCTCCTGATCAGGAACTTGCCCTTTTTGGGTAGGAACCACCCAGCAGCTCTGGGCATTGAGGATGTTTGGTTGTTACCAGAAATTTCTCCAGTAGTTGGGTAAAAAAGATTTCACCTTTAAGGGCATCTGAGGCAAGAGTTTCCTGACCTACATCTGCCAAGGATCCAGCGCCAGCCCCGCTCCTCCCGACCCTCTGGAATGAGCAGGAACGTTTGCCTGTGATGAAGATAATGGGAGAAAATATGTATGAGCATGAGTCACTGAGAGTTTTGTTCAGAGTGCAAAATCCAGCATCCCCTGAGACCTTTATTTATAGCCAGAGCAAACTCCACAGAGGTGCAGGAGGACAAATGAAAGTGTAGGAGAAGCTGAAGTAATGAGTAATGATAACTCCTACAGGCTCTTTCCATCACAAATTAAGTGAGCACATCATGGTAGTAAATCTGCAAAAGAGCTTGGACAGTTTTATCTCTGTGGAGCCCTGAAAGACTTTTTGGAATACATGTTAAAGGTTTCAGTTCATGGTTGCCTCTAGTAGATGTCTAGAATAGAAACAACTGCAGATCTGGAGAATATTCTGAATTACCATGGGCTGCATCTCATCCTTGTGTCTGTCCTCAGGGTGGGGTATCACCAAAAATGAAATATATTCATATATGGAATCTATTCAGGGACACAAAGTGTTCCCAATTGCAAGCACACAACCAGAGTGAATGAAAAAGTCTGTCCCTGTCATCCTGACTGTGACCAGCAGTAACTGCAGCCAGAAAAGAGACCCTGGGCTTCCCCAGGGCTGCTGGAGGAGGGACAAGCTCCAGACCTGTGTGATTTTTGATGGAAACAAACTCCCAGGATTGATGGGAGAGGTTTGCTTGTGTTTGTCTGCAGCAGGAGGGCAGCACCAGGGTCCCAGCAGTACAAGTGCATGGAGAGCACCCCAAATGCCAGGAGAGCACCCCAAGTGCCAGGAGAACACCCCAAATGCCAGGAGAGCATCCCAAATGCCAGGAGAGCATCCCAAATGCCAGAACACCCTAAATGCCAGGAGAACACCCCAAATGCCAGGAGAGCACCCCAAATGCCAGCACACTCCCCTCCCCTGGCTCTGGGTGGGCTGTGGGACCCCGGGATGCTCCTGGAGCTGCACCCTGAGCTCCTGGGACGCTGCTCAGGGGGTTGGGCAGGAAATGCTGCTGCCTGTGTCACTGCCAGTGCCATCCCCCCTCTGTCCTTGTCACTGACCAACTGCCTCTGCCTTCCTTTCCTAAAGCTCCCGACTCAGCTCAGTGAGCTCAGTCCGGGTGTCTGACTCTCCTGGAGTTCTCCAGACATTGTTTCACTGGGTGTTTTACCCCACCCTGTGCTCGGGTGACTCCTGGTTTCTTCCTATGACTTCAGTCAAGTCCTGGCTGCTTTAACCCTGCTGTGATTTATTTTTGATGAGCAGACTGAGGTTGCAACTCTCAGCTTGAGCGCTGCTATTCCTGCAGATTTCTGCTTCTGATTCATCTCCCTCCTCACTTATCATTCCAACATGTATGGATTGAGTAATGGGCACGGTGGGTTTGCACTGAGAGGAGCTCTCAGCAGACTTCCAGCACATATTTTGACAGGGGGATGGATACTCTGGGTTACATCTAATAGCAATTTAATGGATATTTTATTAAAATAAACTTAGGTAGTGTTTTGTGGCTGTGTGGTGCAGTAACTGCCTACGAATCTGTGGTCAGGAAAGCTTCAAGCTCATGGCAAATTTCCTGTTCCTAGAGGAGGATCTTTCTCAGCACCATAAGGCCAGAGGGACACAGATGCTGCTGAATGCTTGTTCTACACTGAGAATGAGTGCATGACTGTGAGGAGAAACATTTGGTTTCTGCTGTTGATCAGTGGAATTTCAGCACGATGAAATCCTGTGCTGGTGCCAAGACAGAGTCTGAGACAAGTGGAAAAGTTCCCAAGCTTTCAGAAAATTCCACAAATAAAACCCCACATCCCAGTTTCTTGGGGATGCAGGACTGCAGAGAGAGGGAGTATTTTTCTTCCTGAGCACAGGTTTGGCATCCCAATGTCTCCAGCCTGGAATAGAGAAGCTTTTTGCAAATGGATGTATTTTCAAAAGGTTTTCTCCCATCTCGCTGGTTTGCACACAAGGTTTGACATTAACAGGATGAAAATCCCTTGCACCTTCCCACCTCCCAGGCAGTTCTGCTCTGGCTGTGTTATTATCAATAAAACCCCACAAATTCCCTCAAAGTGACACTTCAAATGAAGTGGGAATATTGGCAGGGTGATAAACACAGACAAAAGCAGGGGTTCATCTTTCAGGTGGGATGAGTTTTCCCTGTCATGGATCTGAGTCTCACCTGCAGCTCCAGCAACCACAGTGGCAGTTTTCACTCTGTCAGAATTCTGTGGCAGCAATCACTTTTTCTTTTAGCACAAACCTCCATCTCCTTCATTTTTCAAGTATTCCATGTTAAACTGAGGAAAACCAGGTTACTAATCAGGACTTGGATTCAGCCCTGGGAGCAAACCTGTACCCAATGAAGTTGTTTGCAGCTGTGATGAAAATCCCCACATTTCTCCCTGTTCTAGTTCTGTGGATGTCAGGATTTTCACAGCCACAGCATCCCTGTCATGGGTGTGCAGTGAGAACCTCCTCGTGCTCCTGACTTCTTTTGATTTGAGCAGGAAAATCATCTTAGCAGAACTTCACTGTGTAAAGAATTTTATTTGAGTATTTTTACTAAAGAAATCTTACCAGAAAAATTAGCTTGAATTTTGTCGAGCATAAGGAAAGAAATGCCACCAACATCTCCCATCCTGGAGGAGCCATCCATTGTATTTAATTTCAGAGCAGTTTTACATCCCAGCAACAGGAATTTAATTACTATCTCCTTTTCTAATTAATTTCAATAACTTTAATTATAATTTTCTGCAATGGTCAATGCTTTGGACACTTCATATAATTACAAGGGATTGCTATGTGATTTTGCATTAATGAATATTCACTGGTTATAAGAATCTCAGTATCTCTTATTATTCAAATGTTCCAGAATCAAATTCAGGGATAGCTCAAAGCTGGGTTGCAGAGCCATCATTTTTCAGGTGATTGAAGAAATGAGAAGTTCATGTTGTTTTCCAGCTCCATCTCTGTTGCAGCAGGAGATGGACAGCTCAGGAGTCTGTTTTGCTCAGTGAAATGGAAAACATGAAAACAGGAACCCAGAAATTAATTAGAAATGGGCTGAGACACAAGAATGAGCCTTGAATTTTAAACATATTAAATTGGAGAGAACGAGTAGTTCCTATTCATCTTCTGGGTTCAGATAAAGAGGGGGAGGGGAGGGGGCAGGGAGGAGCTGGAGTGTGGAGCAGCACTTGGCAGGAGGGGCTTGGCTCAGCCCCCACTGTTTATTTGGGAATAGAAGCAATAATTGATGTTTCTCCAGCTGCACAACTGCTCTGCACCTCTGCTGTACAATCAGAGCAGCACAGCAAAAATTTTGGTAATTCCAAGTCCATTAAATCCATTAAGGATAATTCTTGAGGTACCTTTTGCTGCTTGGCTCTTGGTGCTTTGAAATGACCTAAAAATAAATTTACAAAGAGCTCTGAGATGGCAAAGTGAGGCTGTGGCAGCCTCTGGGAGTTGCTGGGGTTTGTTCTGGTGTGTGTGGGGGTTTTATTTGGTTTATTGTAATGGAATCCATTGGGGAGATTTGCTCAGTCAGTGCCCAGGCTCAGTTCTGTCTCCTGGGTGTTGCACCAGGGTGGGTGAAGCTTGGGTTGTTTCAAAGCCAGAAATAAGGAGAAAAGAGGCTAAATTTGGCAAACTGCAAACTGCAAACTGCAAAAAAAAAAAAAAAAAAAAAAAGGAACAATGCTGAGAAGGGCAGTGAAAACTGAGCTTCTCCCAGATTCCTCCATTGCTCTCCCTCCTGAGCTGCAGGAGCAGGGTGGGATAAGCAGAGCTGCAGTTTCCTTTTGGGAAGTCACGAGGGAGCTTTGATCCCCCTCTCCCAGAGCACTTTGGTGTCCAGTGGCGCTTCCATGAACAAAGAGCTGCTCTGACTGATGCAAATTGTGGCTGCACATAGACCTGGCCTAAGTTAGACCTGGTTTTGTAAAAAAGGAAGGTCTGTGCTACACGAAAATGTTTATAAATCTGAATTTATTTCCTTGTTTAACAGTGAAGACTTTCTATCTAACAACAATTAATATTCTTTCTGAAGAGTTTCCCCAGTTGTTTTTCAATCACTCAGGAGCTCAGCTGAGTGTCCCAGATCCCACAGAGAACTTGTTGGCATCTTGTGCTGGAGTTTATGGCTCCCTCTTGTCAGGCAGTTTCCAGTTTTTCCAAGTTTTAGTGGAATACCAACAAAATATGTCTGAAACTGAGTTTGGCACATGCAGTGAAAGGGTGTGAGAACAAGGTTATGTCTTCATGAGAACAAGTGTTCTGTTATGAAGTGGAGATAAATAATGAGGACAAACATTGCATTAAAAAAAAAAAAAAAAAGAAGAATTTAATGAGCTAGAGTTGTGGTCAGTCCCAGGAAATGCTCTTCTTTCCCCTCTAGGTTTTTAAAATATTTTATTAATTGCTGGTAAATGACTACTTGAAAGCATGACCCAAATTTATATCTGATTTCTTGCATGCAAGTATTGATTCAATATTTGTTGAGTCACATTCTGCACTTTGCTTAAAATGGATTTCAGGTTGATGTGGAAATTTCCAGTCAGAATGGTTGTTCTCTCTTATAAAACATGCTGATGATAATTACAGATATGTATTTCTACAGCCATGATCCACATTCTTCCTGATGAGCAGGGAGGTGAACATTCCATTCATGGAAACTCAGTTACAGCAACTTTTCCCATTCCATTCCCAAGTGCTTGCTCACCAGAGTTTTCAGGGAGGAGCTCCCCATTCCTGCTTGGATTCCACTTTCTGGGATGGGGAATGTTGGACCTGCAGCTGCTCCTGGGATGGATCTGCCCTCCAGGGTGAAATGCTGGAGCTTGTTGCAATTCCAGTTTCATGAACAGCAGATTTCAGTTTTATGAAACCAGCTCAGTTTTATGAACTGATGGACACAGATGGAGAAAAGGAGAGCCCAGCTCTGGTGTCTGGTGGGCTCAGGGTTCTGCACCTCAGGAGGGTTTGGGATGCAGCATCCAAGGTTCCTCCTGTCCCTTCTGTTTGATCCCTCAGCATCCACCCAAGCAGGGGCTGTTCCAGAGAATCCCAGAATATCCTGGGCTGGGAGGGACCCACAGATCATCCAACTCCTGCCCCAAAATCCCACCTGGGCACCCCTGGCTGCTCCTGGAGCTCTGGCATTCCCTGGGGAGCCTGGGCAGTGCCCAGCACCTCTGGGGGAGGAACCTTTCCCAAAATCCATCCCAGCACAGCTCCAGCCCTCCCCTGGCTGCTGCTCCCCCTCTCTCTGTGAACATCTCGTGCTCAGAGATTTGCAGGTGCACAACTGGATCCTGGAATGTCACCTCCAGCCCAGCACTGGCCACAGAAACTCCCCTGAATAAAATAAAATAAAATAAACCAAGAAAAGCCCTGATTTACAGCCCTGAGGAGGAAACAGAGCAGGCTCTGGGTTGGTGGAAGCATCTGTGGGTCTGGCTGGTGTGAGGGAAGGTTTGTGGAGCCTGGTCACCCTCCTGCCTCCCCCAGGCACCCTCTGGCTCTGGGCAGGCAGAGATTTGGCACAAACCCTCCTGGGCACTGCAAACCACACCCCAGCAGTGGGCAGGACATTCCTCACCCAAGGGGGACAGCAGCAGCTCTCCCTGCAGGCTGGGAGCAGCTCACAGGCACAGCCAGCAGCACAAAGCTGCAGGTTTAACACCACAGCAGAAATCTGAAGCTGTTGAGGAAGAAAATCAGTTCCAGGCCCACTGAAATCCTGTCCTGAGCCAGGGTCTGCTCCAGCTCTGAGCCCTGCACTCAGTCAAGGGCCATCTCAGCACTGAAGCAAGCTCATCAGTTGCTTTTTCAGATAAATATAGATATTTGGGCCAAATTAAGATTTTTCTCATCATTCATGAATTTACAGTATTTGAGCAAAGGGATGGAATGTCCTGCAGTGCTGACAAGGATACAGTTTCATAAATAACCCTCTTGACGTGGATGAAGTGAACATTTTTTGAGGTTTAGGCAGGGTTTAGGGTAGCAGGGAATTTATTTGCTTGTTTTAAGGCAACCAGGTCTTTTATTTTCCCTCTTACCAAGGGGTAGAATATTTCTGTTGGCTTCTCTGCTCTTTCCCCCTTCCAAACAAGCATTCCACACCTTTGGCTGTAGGTGAGGGCTTCCAAATTCCAAAATTCAATGGGATTTAATTGCAGTAAGCCAGATGATGAATGGATAATGAAATGAAGCAGGGAATACACCAGCAGCTGGAATGATGGTTTATAATAACTCACTATTTTTGTGCTGTAAATCTCTATCTCCAATACACACACAAATCTGCCATGGATGAAGGGGACTCAGAGGGTTCTTTAGCACAGGGAGTTTTTTTTGTTGTTGTTTTTGTTTTTTTTTTTTTTTTTTTTTTTCTGATAAAGAAGTGACAGAGGCACAGAGACAAAACAAAGATTTGCAGTGGAAGAGCTGCACTGAACTGAATTCCTCTGTTCTGTTCATGCTGTTGTGCTTTTCTGCCTTCCCCATCCCTCCCAAGAGTCTCCAGTGACACTCTGCAATTCCTTTTTCCACTCTTTGATTGGTTTTTTGGATTGTTTGAGGCGATGGCTTGAATTCTTTTTTGGCATGTGTTGTTTTTGCTTCTCAGTTAGGTTTATCTGACTTTTTTGGCTGCTAAGACACTGCTGTTCTCTCCCCAGCTATTTTTACAAAGTCTGCTTCAAAAGAAATACTCTGGGTCTCTGTACCAGGAGCTTTCTCTGCTCCTTTTAGTGACAGAATGGTGCAAAGCAACAATTTTTTGAATGGCCATGTGACCATCCCAGGAGAACTAAACAGAACAAAATGTCTTAGTGAAAAGAATTTTTGGGGATTTAATCAGCAGCTGCACACTGTAGATGAGTGAGTGGCATATTCCTTCAAGCCACTAAAGTGAATTTCAGTCAAAGAGTGGCTCTGCTTCCAACTGCAGGATTCTGTCTGGAATGAGTGGCCATGGCTCTGGCCATTGGTGTCCCACTGGCTTTTCCAGAGGGAATGTTCATCAAAAGGCAGAGCACAGCTCAGGGACTGAGCCCTGAGCAACAAGAAGCAGGAAATGAAATTCTAAGTTCAAACAAACAAACAAGACTAAAAGAAGGAAGGAGCCCAAGCAATTCTAAAAAGGTGTCTGTGTGCAGGTTGTCTGCGAGCAGCAGAGTTTGAGAGGAGCATTTCACACTTGCTGAACAATGCAAACTGAAAAAGGAGAATATTGCACTCAGGGGCCACAGGGAGCTGAGGAATATTGCCAGGGAAAGCCTCACAGATTTGGGATCAGGGAAGAGGTTTGGGATCAGGGCAGAGGTTTGGGGTCAGGGCAGAGATTTGGGATCAGGGCAGAGGTTTGGGGTCAGGGCAGAGATTTGGGATCAGGGCAGAGGTTTGGGGTCAGGGCAGAGATTTGGGGTTAGGGCAGAGGTTTGGGGTCAGGGCAGAGATTTGGGATCAGGGCAGAGGTTTGGGGTCAGGGCAGAGGTTTGGGGTTAGGGCAGAGGTTTGGGATCAGGGCAGAGGTTTGGGATCAGGGCAGAGGTTTGGGGTCAGGGCAGAGGTTTGGGATCAGGGCAGAGATTTGGGATCAGGGCAGAGGTTTGGGGTCAGGGCAGAGGTTTGGGGTCAGGGCAGAGGTTTGGGGTCAGGAGCTGCAGGTGCCCCTTGGCAGAGCTGCCCTGAGCTGGGGCTGGGGCTGAGCCCCCTCTGCCCCTTGGCTGCTGCCTCCAGAGAAACAAACCCTAAAAAACAGCAACAAACTGAGCAATGTCCTCAAGTCCCTCAAAATGAGGAGGATTAAGCAAAAGTGTATGAAATCTCCTGATTTCTTCAGATAAATCCTGAGCTTTCAGAGTTTGTGTTCAAAGTCATGAGGTCACCTCTTCATGCAGTTCCAAGAACACATAACATATTTTTTCCAACCCAAATCCCTTTTTTGGTGTTGCCCTTGTAAATCCCTGACAACTGCAGGAACAGCAGTGTCACTTGGAGTGAGTGACAGCTGCACATAGGAAGAAGAGAGGGAAAATTTTGGGGTCACTGGCAGGAGCAGAGACTTTGAGTACTTGGAGTGAAGCAAGTTCAGAGGAGCTGCCTGAGCCCTGAGTCCCCAGCACCTCCTGCACGGCAGGGCAAGGCTCTGTTCACAGCACAAATTGCTTTTTTAAGTGATGCAAATTGCTCTGGAAGAGCTGTTACCTCACACTCTGCAAAAAAAAAAAAAAAAAACCAAAACCAAACCCTAAAACCTCCAGCAGCTCTCCCTGACAGCCTCTCCTTTTCCATCCCAGAATTCCTGCTTGGAATCCCAATTCCTGCTGGGCTTTGGGTGCCTGGCAGAGGAGCTGAGGATATTTCTGTGAATTTAGAAGGGAGATGAACATCTGGGTGTTCCTGTTTAGCAGAGGGATTTTTGTCCTGGGTGCTTTATGAATGGACTTATAAACACACATTCATTCACAATAACACAAATGAATAAAATGAATTTATCCAGTGCCTCGTGGTCCCCTGGGTGTCCCAGCAGCTGCTTTTGTGGGGACTCAGCTGTGTTGAACCTCTCTGCTTGCAGGGATGTGGGACTCAAGCAGGTCAAAACATGAATTTTTCATGTTTTTCAGCTGTTTTAGTGGTTCAGAGCCCCTGGAGGGACTCCCTGTGCTCCAGGAGTGTCACCTCCAGGAATGGTGGCTGCAGAGGAGCTGCTCTGATCCACATCAACCAAACTGAGCCAGATTTGGGAACTGCTGAGTTCCCAGTGCCCCCCAAATGGGACCTTCCAGTGCCAAAGAGGCTTCACTTTTCTTTGCTCACAGAATTCTGTACCCAGTGCCAAAAGGCAGCTTGGAAATGTTGATTTATTCTGCATTTTCCAGATGAAATCCAGAAGGGATAATGCTGGTTGATGTCAGATAAAGTGGGGTATAAACTGAGATTCCTCTTGTTTGCTATCAGTGAGCAGCAGTTTCCACCCCACCAGGCAGAGGAGATAAAGTAAAAAAAAAAAAAAAAAAAAACCCAAAACATTTCCAGCTTGCAAAAGCCCAGCCTATGTGGAATCAGCTCAATTATTTCAGCTCAGTCTGCAAGGAAAAGCAGTTCCTATCTCAGAATGACAATGACATGGGAACGTGAACTGCAATTTCTCTCCTTATTAATGCAATACAACAACAAAATCTGGCCCATGACAAGGCAGCAGCTCCCAGGGATTTGAAATAACTCTTGGCATGATGGATCTTTAAACATTATCTGGCTTTATTTCATTGTTTTAATATCGAAATTTGTGAGATGGATCTGATTTGTGAGCACTGATGCAGCATTTAGAGTGATAATACAGGAGATTTTCACAGGGGGAAATGCCTCTCAGAACTTGTGACCAACTGGGTCCCAAAATCCAAAATCCAGGGACACTTTGTGCTAATTACTGAGTATTTACATTAACAATAGCAAATGCACTGAAAAATGAGTTCAGAACCCAGAAAATTCACAAAATGAAATTAAGGCATGAAACAACAACAACAAAAAAGAAAAAAAAAAAAAAAAAAGAAAAAAAAATCCAAACAAACAAAAAACCCCCTAAACAATGGAGGATCTTTGGGGATCTTTTTGTTTTGTGATCTCAATTCTGTGATCCCCCATTAATTAAGATCCCATGATCCCCCATTAATCCCAGGACTAACTGTGTCAGTAACACCCAGAGCCCAATTCTGGTGTTATTTTTATTTTTTATTTTTATTTTTATCTTTATTTTTTATTTTTATCTTTATTTTTATTTTTATTTTTATTTTTATTTTTATTTTTATTTTTATTTTTATTTTTATTTTTATTTTTATTTTTGTCTTTATTTTTATTTTTATTTTTATTTTTATCTTTATTTTATTTTATTTTATTTTTATTTTTATCTTTATTTTTATCTTTATTTTATTTTATTTTATTTTATTTTATTTTATTTTATTTTATTTTATTTTATTTTATTTTGTTTTATTTTGTTTTTTTTTTTTGGTTGTTGTTGTTATTGTTTTTGTTTCCTTTTAAACCTCTTGGGGCCAGAGCAGAGAGGAGCAGTGTGGGCAGCAATGTGGATTTACAGATGATGGAAAATCAGCCCTGGCCAGGTCTGGCAATGCCAGTTTGGGCTGGAGATGTTGAGAGCAATAATTGTGTGACCCCATCCCCACATCCCCTGATCCAAAGGGGTCCAAACCCTCTCTGGAATTCCCTTTTCAATCCTCAAATTTATGAGTGATGCATTAATTACTGACAAATTAATTGTTTGCAAAACGTGGATTCATTTCCTGCATTCCCTTCCTGCCTCCCCCTGTCTGTGCTTTGCAGTCCTGGCTTTTCTCAGGATATGAAATAAATTAGGGAAAAAATATTCTTGTAGTGCTGGGAACCTGCCTGGAAGCAGGAATAGAAACCTCCCAAAATGTTCTGACTGATCCAGGACCTGAACTACCAAGGACTTGAGAAAACCCTGGCAAATATCAAGTTTAATAATCCAGGAATTTGAGGCTGAGCACAGATATAAAAATGGAGATTTTCAGGAAAAATGCTCCCAAAATTTGAGAAAATGCCCATTTTACAGCATAAGTATGGAAACAGACATTTAATTAACATTTCATATGAAGCAGTGTTAAAGTTATAATCAATTAAATTGTTCTTATTTTATTTTCCTGCTTGAGAAATATCTGCTCTGAGTGATGGAGCTGACCAGAAAATGCAAGTTTTTAAAATGCACAGTGCTCTAAAAGATTCAAAAAATCGATTTTGGTGGAAAATTTGCAAGGGGAAAAAAAAAAAAACAATCAATCCAAATGTAATGACTCCATCAAGGTAAACACCCCCAGGTGCCAACTGAGCCTGAGCTGAGCTCCTGGTGCTGGGAAGAAAAATTATTGCAAATTCAAATATTGCTGCAACTTCTTAACACTTGCACAAAGCTACAGCTCAATTCACCAACAGCTGCAAGGTCACAATCTCATTTTCCAAACCCCAGCCCCACCTGATTTAGGAACCTGACCATAGAAAAATTCTACATTTAGATGTGGAGTGTTGCACTAATTAATTCTGGTTTAATTATTCGAATTTTCTTTTCTTTCCCAACCACCCCTGTGGTTCTTTATGGATTTAAATATCCACATTTACTCAGTGGTCACTGTCTCCCTGTGCCCCAGGTCCAAAGCAGGAATTTTCCTATCAGAACAAACCCAGAAAAAAAAAAAAAAAAAAGAAAAAAAAGATCTGCACACGTGGATCAAAGGTGGGGGAATAAATCAACTCTGGTTGTGCCCATTGGCAAAGCAACACTGGGAATATTCCAGATTTTCCAGATTGCTGCCCCAAAACAATCAATGAGAGGGAAGGAACACTCATTTTGAAGGTTAAAAAAAAGCTGCTGTGTGAGCACAAAGTGAGCTGCAGAAATGTTATTGATTGATCTGATTGGACCTTGAACTGTTTGCAGAAATCTCAGATCTGGGCCTTGTCCATGGAAATGCAAAGGGAGCATTTGGAAATATTTGTTGTGGTTTGTGTTGATTTGAGAGATGCCAGAGGGTGGCATGGAAAGCTCTGCCACCTCTGCATGGCTGTTTCTGAGGAAAAAAACAAAACTCCAAGAGGAGCCCCACCTCTCTCCCCCCTCCTCCCTGAGGAGCTTTTTGGGGTCCCTGGGTTGGGATTTTGGGGCTGCTGAGGAGGAATGGACGTGTCACTGCTGAACCCCAAACACTTCCCTGGCACATCCAAAGCTGCAGCTCCTTCCAAAATGTCCAGGTTCAATCTGAACCCCAGGAGCTGCAGGGGAAATTCAATTCCAAATTCAAATTTCAAATTTCATTTTTCAGTTTCAGCTGAGCCTCGAAGATTCTCATTTAGGGCAGCCTGGGGGAGGCTCTGCTGCTTTTCCAAAGCAGAAAAAGCAGGAGAAGCAAAATCTGCATCCTGGGGATGCTGGGATGAGCAGCTGGGAGCTGGGATGGCATCACCCAGCCACACACAGAGCTGAGGTTCCTTTCTTGCCCTTCACTCTGTGCTCACATCTGGCTCAGAACTGAACCCAGCATTCAAAACAAGCTCCAGAGTCAGTGTTTGGGAGAAAGGAAGAGCACTGGGCACATTTTATTCTGCTTATCTCATGGAAAAGGCCTGGATGGGATGGGTTCTTTTATTCCCCACAGCCCCCACAGCTGCCTCCCAATTTTAGCACATTCAGCTACAACATCCAAAGATTTGATTTGTATTAATGCATCTGATATTAAGAATGATATCATCAGACTAAAAAAAAAATGATACAGGCTTGAGAAAAGCAGCTGACCCTTGTGCTTTGTGGTGCAAATTCCCTTAGGAAGAAGAAAGTTGCTCATATTAAGATTTCTTGCACCTTTCTCTGTTGTAGCAGGAGAGTTTTATCAGCTCATGGCTCATTAAAAACCTATTTTTAGAACCAAGTGCTCTCCCTCCCCACCCCCTGGGTTGCTCTGTCAGACAGAAAGTGGAAATAAATTTCTCTGGGCAATAAATGCAAGTGGGGCTGATTCACTCTGCACAAGTGAGGCAGAAATGTGAGCTCAGGCTCTGCCTCTGAGCCCAGCACAGCTCATGTGGGTGACCTTTGGCTCACATTAAATATTGTTTTTGCCCTCCTCAATTGTGTAATAAATAAAGGATCAAGGAGTGAAGAAATGCAAATAACGTTCTCAGGGAGAGTTATGGGATGCTGAAACAGCTTCTGAGGGATCTGGTGCTTTTCCTCCTCAGAGTCATTCATTAGGAGCTGTTTGTCTTGAGCCTTGAATTCCCTCCAGTCTGGGCAGCTCTGCTCAGGATAAAATCCAGTGAGCAGCTCTGGATGGAACAAGTGTCTGATCTGATGAATATTCCCTATTTCTGAGGGAATTTGTACCCAAAGGAGTTGGTAGAGAACCCCCAGTGGAGCTGTTTCACAGCTGTGAAGGGAATCTGGAAAAAGGAGTCACCACAAACTGGAGCAGAGAAAATCTGCCCTCCCTCCCCTCCCACTGATGGCTGCAGAATCCTCTGTTCAAGAAAATAAAGCCAAGGCTTTATCATTCCATCAGCTGCACATGAGCTCCTCCTTTATCTGCCTGGGATGTAAAGGCACCAGAAATTTTGACTTTGAAATGTTTCAGTCACCACAAGAGAGGCACAAATCTGGCCTAAGAGGAAACCCCCCAGGAAAATTCCTGGGACAAAAGCCAAAATCTCTCCATTCTTCCTGACATATTTGTTCACAGTCTTAATTTAATTACATCTGAGGGGATTCATTAATGATTCCAGTGCTTTTGTCTCCACTGTCTCCATCAGATAATCCTCCACCTACCCCTAGTCCCATTTGAAAGCGATTTTTGTAATTAATTTTCTAAAATAAATGTATTTAATTTACACACCATTTACTCTGCTTCCCTATTGTCTAATGAAGTAAAAAAAAAAAAAAAATAATTAAATAACTGGGGTTGAAATGAACGTGCCAGACATTGCAACTGTTTGTTGACCTGCTCTTCTGAAAAGACTTTATTTGGATTGTCTGCAAGAAACTTTGTTCTTTGGTTTAACCTGGTGATTTTCAGCACAGGGGGAGCATAAAATAAAAGTGGTTCTGTCATAGCTGGGGCTGGAATCTCCCCTCACTTTGGGAATATTGCACAGAGCTCTCCCCTTTTTTAAATTTCAACCTTCCAGGACCAGGTAGGCTGTAAAATATGACATCATTTATATGCACAAGCCCATTAAGCTTTATTTGGATTTCCTTCTAAGCAGGTTGCTGATTTTTTCCTGTTGATATTACATTAATTATAGACTATTAAGAGAATTAATATTACATGAGTTAAAAGGTGCTGCCCATTCATTAATTGCTGATGGATGTTTGTTTTTCCAGGTCTCCTGGCCATGGATAAATCTGGATTATTCAAGGACTGGATAAAGCAGAGCCTTCCTGCCCCAGGTGAGGCCCAAATCCATGGTTACAGCCATGGCTCTGCTCTGCTCCTCCTCAGCTGCATCTTCCTTTTTTTTTGGCATGTGCAGGTGGAAAACCCTCCCAAATCTGGCCTTTAAAAACCTCCCAAGCTTGGCCTTTAAAACCCTCCCAAATCTGGCCTTTAAAACCCTCCCAAGTCTGGCCTTTAAATCAGAAGAGTTTGCCCAGAGAGGAAGGAGAATCCCTCTGGAACAGGCAGAGCCCTGGGAGTTGTTCTGCCCAGGAATCCAAGGCTGGGATGGGCTGAGTTTATCCAAACCCAGCTGGGCTGAGCTTATCCCAGCCCTAGATGGGCTGAGCTTATCCCAACCCAGCTGGGCTGAGTTGATCCCAACCCCAGACTGGGCTGAGTTTATCCAAACCCAGATGGGCTGAGATTATCCCAACCCTAGATGTGCTGAGTTTATCCATCCCCAGACTGGGCTGAGCTTATCCAAACCCAGCTGGGCTGAGTTTATGCCAACCCCAAATGGGCTGAGCTTATCCCAACCCTAGATGGGCGGAGTTATCCCAACCCCAGCTGGGCTGAGCTTATCCCAACCCCAGATGGGCTGAGTTCATCCAAACCCCAGCTGGGCTGAGCTTAGTTTATCCCAGCCCTAGATGGGCTGAGCTTATCCCAGCAGAGGCACCTCCAGATGGGTCTGGGCACAGGGATGGGACTTGAATTGGTGCTTTAAACAATTTTTTGATTGGATTGTTCCTGGGCACTCTCATCTCTCTGAAATATCTCATTTGTGCTTGGTAAGGCCTTCAATCAAAAGGGTTTGTGAAACCTCAAGGGTTGGAGTGTTGTGGATTCACTGCCAGTTTTAGGAAAACCCAGAATTGGTTCTGGATTCTGTTCCTGGGAAATGCTGAGCCCCAAACCCTCTGCCTTGGCCTCCCTTCATTTGGGAACCATTTCCTTTGCCCTGGAGCAGGAACATCTTCCACCCACTTGTTACAGCAAAGAAATTCCCCCTCCAGCTCTCAGAGTGACTTTGAGTATTTGCACCCACAGTAAAAAGGATTTTGGATGAAGGAAAAATGTGTCCTGCTATTCTTTCCATGCTTTAAATATTTCTGGGAAAATTCTGTGTTAATCTGGATATTGGGAAAGGCTGGAAATAACTTTTATGCTGGAATTTTGTGCATGATGGGCATTTAACTTAAAATAACCCAGCCCTGCTTTAATTTGATGAAAGCAATCTGTGCTAATTAATTAACTGTTGTCAAAATTATTTTTAGAACAACTTCTTAGAAATAGTGCATTTTTTTCTTAATTGATGTTGTCAAAACTGAAATACTCAACAATAATTTAGTTCCTTCATTTGACCTAATAGTTAATCAATTAGGAGAATTATTAATGACAGTTTTTAAATAGAAACAAATTGTGTTGTCAAAGTATGCAAGCATATTTTCCAGCTATTTTCAGAGACATTTCAGGGTTAAGTAGTTCAAGATTATTTTAAGGGACTAAGAAATAAAATAATTCCGTGGATATTACAGGGATTTAACTTCACTTTTCTGTTTCTGTCTCTGAGGCAACAGCAAAATGCTTTGGCCAATGTCCCATCTCAATGGGATGAGTGTTGTAAATACAAGCAGTGTTTCAGAAAGTAAAACTTCTTTTCCATTCTGTTTTTGCTGTTCAAATCTGACTAAAATCCCAGACTGAATCTTACATCTCAGAACTTTGATATTCTTTAATTTCATTTTGGTGGTGCTGCTCCAATTTGTTACATGGATTGGGTAACAAATGTCAGCACTCAAAGATTCCCCCTGGGAAAACTTCCTTTGGGAGGAAATGAAACGTGCCCAGAGCTGTCCCTGCTGCAGGACAGGGGGGAATGTGCAGATCCTCAGTCACAGCCACACAGTCCTGGGAGAGAAATCCTGGAGAATTCCTGGGAGAGAAATCCCAGAGCACCGAGCCCAACCTCCCTGAGCAGGTGGAAAATGACTTTTCTGAAAGAGAGAGCCTGAGAAAAGGCTCCTTTTCCATCCAGATTGTTTCAAAATCCACTATTTTAATATTTGCTGTGCCTTCCTCTATTGCTTTTTTGCCAAGAGTGTGTTGCAGACACCAAGGCTGTGACAGAAGGGTTTGTGCCACACTCACCCCTGGGACATCAGCTGAGCTTTGCCAGCTCTCCTCAGAGAAATCCAATATTCCAATATTTCAGTATTTCAATATTTCAGTATTTCAATATTTCAATATTTATTTCAATATATATTTCAATATTTCAGTATTTCAATATTTCAGTATTTCAATATTTTAATATTTCAATGTTTCAATATTTCAATATTTCAATATGTCAATATTTCAATATTTCAATATTTCAATATTTCAATATTTCAATATTTCAATATTTCAATATTTATTTCAATATATATTTCAATATTTCAATATTTCAGTATTTCAATATTTCAATATTTCAATATATCCATATTTCCATATTTCAATATTTATTTCAATATATATTTCAATATTTCAATATTTCAATGTATCAATGTTTCAATATTTCAATATTTCAGTATTTCAATATTTGTTTCAATACATATTTCAATATTTCAATATTTCAATATTTCAATATTTCAATATTTCAATATTTATTTCAATATTTATTTCAATATATATTTCAATATTTCAATATTTCAGTATTTCAATATTTCAATATTTGTTTCAATACATATTTCAATATTTCAATGTTCCAAGGTTTCAATATTTCACTCTGTGGAGTGCAGGGAGTGGCCACGTGCCTGCAGGGACACTTCCCTCTGGGTTAGTGCTCCCTGCATCCCAAATTTCCCCTCAGGAGCAGCTGCCTCGTGCCAGAACTATGCGAGGCAAAGTTGAGGATGGGCTGTGGAAGCTCCCTGTGCTGCAGCCCCATCTGTCCCCCCTGTTCTAAATTTAAATCTGTGTTTACAGGCTGCCAGAGGGAGGCAGTTCAATGAAGCAGCAAAACATCTGGTGGTTACTTTGGGGTCAGACAGGAGGATTTGCTCTCCCCGTGGTGGGTTCAGGGTGATGTGTGTGTGTGAAGGAGTGAGCTGTGCTCACAGGGACCCTGCCTGCCCTCTCACCCTCCCAGGGTTATTGCAGGCAGCAAAATTCCACGGGATAATGAGGAGTGAGGCTGGAGCTTTCTCAGGAGGATTTTCCAAGGGACTCTTTGCACTTCCCTGCCTGTCCCCTCCTGCCAGCCCAGCCCAGGCCAGCCCAGGAGGTTAAACCTGGCAGCTCTGTCAAATCCTGGGCATTTCCCTTCTGTGCTGGAACTCAAAATGCAAGAAATTCTCACAGCATTGAGCCTGTCAATAAAAACCTAGAAAAGAACACAGGATTTGAGCTGAGGCCTTGGGAAAAGCTTCCAAGCTTAGCTGCTAAAAACAAGAATATCGTTTTAAAGCTTAAAGCAGAGATGTGTTAAGTAGAGAAAAGTTTAGCTACAGAGTTTAGGATAAAGAAAGAGTAAAAGTAGTTGCAAAGGTGGCAAAAATCTTAGAACATGTCTGTGTGTCAGAACAGGATTGGCTGAGAAAGGTCACACTGTAATTAGACAAAGTTTCTTAGTATTGGTTTAATAACATAAATACCCCTGTTGGTAGTGTTTTATTGGTTAGTAAATCCTTCAAAGACCTTGTAACCATAAATCCTGTGACTTCCAGCCATGCTCTCAACACCTGTAAGGAGAACTTAGGTTTCCTGTAAAAGGTAAGAAAAATAAACTGCACTTTCTAAAGCAACCAGAAGTCCCATCTCATTCAGAAAAAGAAAAAATCCCAGTGGAACATGATAATGTGGGGGCAATAAACTCACATTCTAATAATGTGATAATCTGGGAGAAATAAACTCACATTCTAATAATGTGATAATGTGGGGGCAATAAACCCACATTATAATGATGTGATAATTTGGGAGAAATAAACTCACATTCTAATAATGTGATAATGTGGGAGAAATAAACCCACATTTTAAAAATGTGACAGTTTGGGAGCAATGAGCCCTCCCTGCTGAGGGACACCTGCAGATTCCAGGGCAGGGATCAGCTGCTCTCAGCACTCCTGGGCTCAATCCCAGCCAAAGCCTGGATTTGCTCAGATCCCAAATTCTGCTCCCTGCACTGGATGATTTCAGCCCCCAGTGAGGGCTGTGGCCCCAGAGGTTGAAGGAAATGTTATGGGATGTTAAAAGGGAGTGGCCCAGTTCCAGGGAGGTGTGCACTGCCCTGGGCTGAGCTTTGCTCTCCTCTCCCTGTGTCTGCACACACCTGAGTGGGAGCTGGATGTGTGACATTTGCTCCCCTTCAAGGGAATTCATCAGCTCCTGGTTCTAATTCCAGGTGTTTGCTGTTATTAGGATGGGAAGCTGCCCATTTCCCCTCCTCCAGTACAAGAGCCATTTATAAACTGATTATCAGAGACTCCCAAGCACAGAGAAACCCAACTGGAGTTGCTGAGAATGGGATTGAATGTGATTAAAGGAAATTAATTCTGGATAAAATTCAGGTCGAAGTTCTGAAACCTTAAGTTCTTATCTGGCCCAGCATTGTGCACAGAGCAATCACTGTCCCCATCCTCTCATATCTTGGGACTTAATCACATTTGTGTTGTAATTTTATTAGAAAAGGCTGATGTCCAGGTACTGATAAAGGAACTAAGGGGATAAATATTCATCCTGTTTATTGCATCTGCTTCTGATGCTTTTGTAGCAGAGGTGAAAAGAGAATAAAGCCTCTCAGATAAAATTTTAATAATAATTTTATGATTCTGCATCAGCAACTCTATTGTGGAACAGTCTGTGTCATGTTCCCAGCCTGTAACTCCCCAGTGCTGCAGATTTGGGCCCATTTTTACCACTTTGAAACTTATTTATTGTCAGCTCCAGCAATTCATGAAGCAGGATCCAAAGGCAGGGGGAGTTTTGTGGATTCCAGCAGAGTAACCTCTGCTCTGGGGTGCTTGGGATGATGAAGGAAAGTCTTGTACAGCCAAATGCTACAGTAATTTCACTAGAAAAGAGCAAGGCAACATGAACTTTGTGAAATTCCCACTCTAATACTGTGATCCATCTTTTCCATTAATGCAGATTTGAAATGTTCAGTGTGAGCCCCAGCCCCAGTGCAGGGCTCTGTGCCCTCCCTGTGTGCAGGGTGGATGCTGTGGAGCAGGGCACACCTGGACCTGGAGCAGGGCACAATTCCATGGAAAACTTTTGTTTTGTCCTTCCCACACCACCCCTCCGTGCCTGTGACCAGCAGCACCTCACCCCCAGCACCTGTCCAGTTCTATTCCTGGTCTCCAAAGAATTCCCTGGATAAATCAGCTCCCCCTCAGCCCCCAGTGGGAAAAGCTCCCTGCCTGTGGCAGTGCTGAGAGCTCTCATTACTCAGCATCTCTGCATTTCCCACATCCTTTTTCTTGCTGGTTTTCCATCCAGATGTCCCCTGAAATCAGAGTTACTCAGAGCAAGGCAGGAGAATTCCCATCTTAAAAACATAAACAAAAGGGCCATTGTTTTCTCTTTCAAGCTCTTTGCTTCTCCCCTCCTTGCTCTCTGCTGCACTTTAAATACCCAGCTATAATTAAATATCCTCTCTTGGAGGGAGGGAGCAGAGCTTTGCCCCAGCCCATCTGGGAACCAAGGCACTGCCTTTGCTCCAGTCTCCCCAGGCACATTCCCAGCAGGATCCTGAGCTATTTGTGCACACCCCGAGGCCCAGCTCAAGTGCAATTGCTGAATTGACTTCAAGGTTTTCTATAAACTCAATTTAAAAGCACATATATGGAGTTAAGGGAGTATTCACCATCCTGGACCTTCCTTTATGATCCACATCCATTGTCCACCTCCTTCTTGGTTCTCCCTCCACTCCTGAACGTGCAGAGAAAAAAGGATGGGCAAAAATGAACCTGATAAACAAGAAAAGAATTTTTTTTTACTTGCACAAGACAAGTGATATATATTTTTTTTCCTTCAAAGAAGGTTTTTATAGAGGAAGAGGTTGAGAAATATTCCTTTTTGTCAGGCTTTAAGGAATTCCAGCTGCAGCATCTAAGGCAGGCTCAAGAGTCCTGTTAATACTTGGTTGTTCAGCATTTGCTTGAGAAAGTGTCTCAATTTCAGAGCACACAAAGACAATGGGATCATTAATAAAATAAATCAGGGCATCTATTCTTGGGGCACTCAGCCAGGGTAGTAAAGTTGTCCTGAAAGGATACAAACACCAGGCAGGAAATGAAAACCTGCTGCTATTTTTTATTAATTCTGAATCTGCTGTATTTTCCCTTTTTATTTGTAGCTGGTAATTTGAGGGCAGTGACATCAATTAAGAGTTTAATTGGAGTTGCAGGGACTGTCTAATTGGGAGCCAGGGGTGTGCCAGGTAATAAGTTCCATTTCCAATGAACTCCAGGCAGCAGAAGTGCTGTGGAAGAGACTCTTCAGCATTTGCCAACCTCTAAATAGGAAATGTTTGACTCTGATGGAGAGAAAAATGAGGAGCCAGGTGCTGGTGCTGGGGTAGAAATCAGAGTCAGGGCAGGGAGAGCAAAAGAGTTTCCAGGCTGGAGCTCAAGGCAGAAATGTTTTTCTCCCTGGCCATTGATCAGCTCCTTTGAAGTAATTTGGTGGAATTTGGAGTGGTTGTTCCAAAAATACAAGGGATGGGAAGCTGGAATTGGGGCAGGAAGTTGTGGAGAGAGAAATCACCTTCCAAGGAGCCTCAGAGGAGCAGAGCAGGGCTCTGAAATCAGCCTGGGCATGAGACAGGCTTTGGTTCAGGCTCCCTGAGACAAAATAATTCCACAATTCCAGCAGAGAAGAGAGAGCTGGAAGCTTTCCCAACCCCCCCCAGCCAGGGCTGGCTGCAATTCCAGCCTCACTGTTTGCTCCTGAATGGGGATGGGGATGGTTCTCCAGGCACCCAGGTCCTGCCATTCCTGGGGGATGCTGAGCAGAGAGTGGCTGGTGGTTCATGGTTGTTATTTTGTGGTGAATATTTATTTTGTGGTTGTTGTTTCATGTTTCTTGTCATTTGTAAGATGTAAATGTGACCAAGCCACAAGCTAAAGACAATTCCCACATTTGAGCAGGGGAAGGAAAGGGGCAGCTGGGGACACTCAGAGCAGGAGGAGAGCACTGCAGCTCCTCACCTGACACGATTTCAGTCTCTCCCTCCTTCCTTCCATCACTCTCTGCTCTTGGCTGAACACCCAGTCATGATTTTATTACCCTGTAAAATCAATGAATCTCAACAGAAAAGCCTTATGAGCTTTAAATGGTCCAGAATTAGTGAGTGCAGCAGGCAGGGCCCAATCAATCAATCAATCATCTCAAATTAACCTGTTGTAGAGTGGCCCCAGATTGATCCCTGGGTGAGCTGAACCCCAGGATTGCTGAGCTCTGGCAACAGCTGATGGACCTAAAAGTTCTGGAAATGAAACAATTTAAATGAATATTCAAGCATTAAATCAATGCTAAGCAGAACAAGAGGTGACATGTTCTCCTGTTGATTTGAAAATTAAACCTGGACAGCTGTTGAGCAGTGCTATTTTTCATGGATTTATGGTTTTTCTGGGCTGGTATTCTGTCTTGTTCATGTCCTTTTATTGGCTTTTGATGCAGTAATTTGGAGCTGCATTATAATCACAGTGGTTAGGGATAGATGGCCTCGGGGTTTTTTTTTTCTCAAGCTGGCAGAGAAAGAAGAGATGATTTGAGTCGTGTGATTCAGCCCATGAAAAATAACCAGAGTTAAGAGGATTTTTTTGGGAATATCAGCAGGGCAGGAAGGAGCTCCATGGGTATGAGCCCCCAGGATAAATAAAGTATTTTATTCCCTTGGGATGAAGATGTGCCTTGAGAACTGCTGCTCCATCTTTTGGGGGACACTGAAGGATTTTGTTTCCTGGGATTGGTCCAAATCCTTAAATATATTCTAAAAATGAGAAAAAAAAAAAAAAAAAAAAAGGTAGTTTGGTGATAAAGTTGTGATTCAGCTTTGGTGATTTTCCAGGTGCAGAGCTGCAGTTTTCAATAAATAATTGGAGACAACTGCAGAAGTGCTGGGTTACAGGACTGTCCTTTCCAGCTGCAGGACTGTCACCAAATCCATCTGCTCCCCTGGCTGGTGGCCCGTTCGTATTCATGAAATAATTCAGCTGAAAATATTCTTTATTGGGCTGAGAAACCAGGAATGCTCCACCAGAGCTGGGACTTGTGGGTGCTCTGCCCAGAATTCCCAATTTCTAACAGTATCTGTGACTTTCTGCTCTTCCCTAACAACAATCCCTCATCTTTGAGCTGCAGTTACACAACAGGAAAGGCTCAGCACAGCTGGAAAACTGCTCTGAGAGTGGTGGGCAGGCAGCACGTGGGAGAACATGTTCAGCCACCCTGTGACCCCCCCAGGCCGGGGTGGGCACTGGGGTTTCTGTGGCAGAGGGGATTTATGGAATATTGGCCTCTGCAGACTCTCAGTCTCCTCTTGGGCGTTTCCCTCTGGCCCCAGTGTCACCCTGTGCCCTGGTTCCCAGTCCTGCACTGGGATCTCGTGCAAACACACAGGAAGAGGAGTGCAAAAGGCCCTGGATAATCCACTAAACACATTTTCCCTTTCCTTTTCTCCCTCCTCAGTCAATGTGCCTTGGTGCAGAGCTGAAGTGGAGTGTCCCTTTGGAAGAGGCACCCTGAATGCAGCAGGGAATGCAGCAGGGAATGCAGCAGGGAATCAGCAGGGAATCAGCAGGGAATGCAGCAGGGAATGCAGCAGGGAATCAGCAGGGAATGCAGCAGGGAATCAGCAGGGAATCAGCAGGGAATCAGCAGGGAATGCAGCAGGGAATGCAGCAGGGAATCAGCAGGGAATGCAGCAGGGAATCAGCAGGGAATCAGCAGGGAATGCAGCAGGAATCAGCAGGGAATCAGCAGGGAATCAGCAGGAATCAGCAGGAATGCAGCAGGAATGGGCACCCTGAATGCAGCAGGGAATGCAGCAGGGATTGCAGCAGGGAATGCAGCAGGGAATCAGCAGAGAATGCAGCAGGGATTGCAGCAGGGAATGCAGCAGGGAATGCAGCAGGGAATCAGCAGGGAATGCAGCAGGGATTGCAGCAGGGAATGCAGCAGGGAATGCAGCAGGGAATCAGCAGGGATTGCAGCAGGGAATGCAGCAGGGAATGCAGCAGGGAATGCAGCAGGGATTGCAGCAGGGAATGCAGCAGGGAATGGAGCAGGGAATCAGCAGGGATTGCAGCAGGGATTGCAGCAGGGAATGCAGCAGGGAATGCAGCAGGGAATCAGCAGGGATTGCAGCAGGGATTGCAGCAGGGAATGCAGCAGGGATTGCAGCAGGGATTGCAGCAGGGAATGCAGCAGTTCCCCAGCTGCAAGGACAATTCCTGGGAGCATTCTGGATCCATTTCCATCTCTCCTGGCTGATTTCTGCAGAGAGCACAGAGTGGTGCAGCTGAAACCAGCAGTTTCCAAAAGGGGAGCTGTTCTGAGGGAACATTCCTATTTCTGGGTGTTTGTACTTGCACTGTGGCTCACCTTGACCCAGGTAACCACAGATTGGTCCCATGGCCATTTCCTGGCACAATCTGGAGATTCTGAAATGATTCTGTGTCACAACACTTCACTTGAAACCAGGGGGAAGTTTTAGCATCAATAAAAACATTCCAGGCTCTCCCTTGGAGGCAGCCCCTGGTGTTTACAGCTGCACCACTGCAGCACTTGAGCTGCTGCACTTTCAAGTGTTCCTGAAAACACCTCTCATTTGATGCCATTTCATCTCCCAGCATTAACAGATAATCTTGTCCAATCCAAATAGATTTGCAAGCAGGGCCAATTATCCTGGCAGGAGCAGCTGGCTGAGGGAAGCCGTGGGCTGAGCTTGGTGTTTATTACAGTGCCCAATAAATCATTTACAGCCAGAACCAATTACCTGTTTATTTCCAGTGCCTGCTCTTCAATTAACAGGGGAATGTGCACCTTTAAAGGGGATAATTTCTCAGGATGCATTAGATTGTTCCAGCCTGGAGCTGAGCTTCTCTCTTGGCATTTCCTTGGGAGTCACTGCTGAGAGCTCAGGCAGCCCCAGTAAAGCTCTCAGCTGCTTTATTGAGGGTGGCATTGCCTGAGCTCTGCAAATTTGGGAGCACTGACAGTGGAAAGGTTTCAGGGTCCCAGCTGGGATAAGCCAGGAGCTCAGCCCAGCCATCAGTGCCCAGCTCAGCACCACTGATGGGACCAGTCAGCTCCTCTTACTGGGAGTTCTGGTCTGTCCCTTTCACTGCTCTGACCTGGGAGTGCTCAAACCTGACTCTGATACAATTCTGATATAATTCCTGTGATGATGGTGGAGAGCACAGCCCCCCAGTGGGAGGGTTTTTAAAATTTCTGTCTAAAATTCACAAGGAAAGTCAAACACTGTCCCATTCCCAAAACCTGGGGCACAGAGTGGCAGCACTGGGAGTGCTGGGGGCTGAGCTGGGAATGGCCCAGACTGATGGGCTGGACTCAGAGCAGGATTTCTCCTGGAGAATTCCTCCACCCATCTCCCCAGGGGGAGCCATGGAAACGATGGATGAACTCCTGTGGAATGGGCAAATCCATAGAAATTGAGGAACTGTGGGGGGAGCTCGTGTTCCTGGCTGAGATTTGCAAACTAAATGAGAACTGCTTTGCATTTGTTTGAATAAGAGCATTTTCCATCCCTGGAAGTGTCCAAGGCCAGGCTGGAGGGGGTTGGGAGCGACCTGGGATAGGGAAAGGTGTCCCAGGTGAACCACAGAAGGTTCTGGCAACCTGAAAAAACAATTTGATATTATTAGATCAAATAATCTGGAAGTCTTTCCTGAGAGAAGCAGGATTTGCCTTAGATCTGGGAACAGTGATCCATAACAACCCCAAGGGACAATCAGTGTCTGTCAAATAGTTTGATGTCAATTACTTTGCATCATCAACAGAAAAAGGAAAAAAGGAGCAAAGCTTGGTGTGTTTCTATTTCTGGCATTTGCTGTGCTGATTAATGATTCATGATTGATGATTAATCCCACAGACATTTTGGTGACAGGGCTGGGAAAATCTTCCTGACACAGGAGACTTCTCCAATTATCCTCCAGACTAAGTGCTGGGACTCTGTAATTTATGACACCTTTATCTCCTTTGGGATAAACCAGCAGTAAATATAACACAGGGAAAAGTCTTGCAAGGCCAAAAGACTTCATTTGTAAATGAGAGATACTCCTTGGCTTTAAAGTTCTTTCCAAGTCTAATTTCTGTGCAATGAGGAGAGTGACAGAAAACTTCATTTTTATCATCTTTAGTGATTAAATGTTTCTGTTGTTCAAAGGAATTCCTGTGTTCAGTGGATATATTTAGCTGTATAACAGCAAAACATCTCAAAGCAGAAAATATGGAACTGCTCTGACTCCTGAATGGAAAACAGGGGGGAATTCTCAGAGTTTGTCTTGTGAAGCAAATCAAAGGAATTCCTGGAGGTGGCACTCAGAGCCCTGGGCTGGGGACAGGGTGGGGATGGGGCTCAGTGATCCTGGAGGCTTTTCCCACCTGGATCATTCAGGATTCTGTGAATTATCTCCCCTGAACTCTGCAGCTTTCCTGCAGCTGCAGTTTAACCTGCACGGGGGCTCTGCCACAGGAGCCTCTGGTGCCAGGTCCTGAGCAGAGCTCAGCTCAAACCCAACATTTCCAGGAGCTTTTCCTTCAGCAACCATTGCTCAACCAAGAGCTCTGAGTAACTCACAACTGATTCATCATCACCTCCAGGAGAATTTATTTATTAGGCTTTAATCCATTAACACAAGTCTTAGATGGAAAAGTAAAAAACCATTAGGGAGAAAAACACTGTAAATCTTATTCTTCTGGGAACTGTTAGTGGCTAATTCTAGTGAGAGTTGCTGAGGCCATGAGCAATCCAGATGTTTGTTATTTGGCTGAGGCTGATTTCTCCTTCCTGCAGTTCATTACCAGGGAGTTCCTGGGGCTGGAGAGGTGGGATGGGAGGGAACAGCAGCAGGGACAAAGCTCTGATGGTGTTTGCCTGGGAGCAAAGCTGCTGCCTCTCTTCTAGATCTGGCTGCTTTTCCATTCAAACAGATTTTAACTGGCTTAAAAACCCCAAATCATCTGAAAATGGATTTAAAACCCGAGCCATGCAAGGGTAGATTTCCTGACTTCACAAAAGTTTTTAGGTTTTACTTAAAAAGTACATAAATCAGCATTTTCAGTGGGAAGAGCCACGCTGAAATTGTTAAAATTGCTGGGAGGAGAAACAGAAACAAAGCTGAGGGACACTGGAAGAAAACTTGGCTAAATCCACTTTGAGCAATACTTATCTCAGGAGTGGCAGCCACAGGAGGCTCAGGGTCTGTCTGAATATTGAGTGGGTGCTTTGGGAAGGCACATCCTAAATGGAAACTTTAGGGATTTCAATCCACTTAGCTCTTCTTGTCATTTTTTCTTAATAGCCCTACGAGGGAATATCAATTCCAGATTAGGGAATGGTTTAAATAATTTCTCTGTTGGCTGCTGAGCTGCTGAGGAGAAATTTTAAATATTTTCCCTTTAAAATAGTTCCTTATTTTGCCTCTGCCTCTCCTGCTGCAAACCCATCAATCTGAATCACTGGTTAACAATCTCATTCTGACAATAAACTGATGGGTGCTGCAAGCTAATACATTCTAATTTCAATCTAACATACTCTGTACTCAATTGGGATCAGGGGAAAAAACCTCTCAATCCATCAGAGGGAAACAAGAAAATGACTCCTGGCTGGAATAAGTAGACACTTATGTCAATATTGTCTCTAGAATTCCTTGGCTCTGGCTCATCTCATTAACCTGTGTCTAATTTTCATCTGCTGAGGTATTTTTACAGAGTCAGAACTCAAGAAATAAATACATTTTAAGAACATTCAGACATGGAAGGAATAGGGGAAAAACGAGTGAAATATCTTTTTTTCCATCATGGCCTTCAAAAAGACGTTTTTGTACCTGATTGTTCCATGTCACAGAATCAGGGAATGGTTTGGGTTGGGAGGGACCTCAAATCTCATGGTTGCAAGGGAATGCTGTGAGTCTGCAGGCAAAGGGATTCCAGATGTGTCTGCAGCTCTTCCCAATGCCCTGGGGATCTCCAGGAAACCTCAGGAGAGGCCAAGGGAAGGAAGATTCCAGCAGCCCCACAGGGTGTTGGGGCACAGGGTGATGCACTGATGGGGCTCATTTTATCAGGAAGGTTTTAAAGCACCAGGAAAGTGCCTGCAGCAGCTGATTTTGCTGTTGCCTGATTTTATTTCTCAGGAATGCAACCAGAACCATCCCCAGGCAAAAAGTGCTGGAGAATTTGATCCAGATCTTGTCCCTGGAAGCTTTTTCCACACAAATCCAAAATGTCTCTTGGCTCTGCATTAGCCCAGCCAGGGCTGCACAGGGCTTGGGGCTCCTCCTTTTCCCTGTCCCAAACTGCTCCACTGCAGAGCCAGAGAAACTCTCACCACTCCAAAAAACTGGGTGGCTCCTTCCAGAAATGGCCAGTTGTGCTCAGCTCTGTTATTATTTGACTGTGAAATATTTACAATTGCCATCACTCAGAGCCTTTTTGAAAGCCCACACAGTTTTACTGAAAATGCTCAGGAGCTCAGGGACTGATCCCAGCTGTTCCAGCAGCATCTGCACAGCTTGCAAGCTGCTCGTGAATTTTGGGATTTGGGTGCTTTTACAAGGAATCTGGGCTTTGGAAATCCAGGCTTTGCAGTTTCCAAAGCACTCCAAGGAGTGAAATCAACCTGAGTTTCAAACAAAACCTTGTATTTCTGTTTTAACCCCTTGTCAGTTTTCATTTTGACTTTTATGAAAACATATTCTGTCACCTAAGTAAAATTGTTTTGAATTTATAAAGCATTTTCTACCTAAGAATAAGAAAACATTTCAGTCAATCAATAACTCACACCTAATTTTGTTGGCAGGGAGCACTGAGGGAGGTTTGTCCTTCCAAGAGCTGTTCCTGGTCCTTGGGTGGGATTTAGCAGGGAGCAGGTCCAGCTCCCTCCTTGCACATCTGTCCCTTTGGACGAGCTCTGGTGCATTTGGAAAAACAAAACCTGCCTGAGAATTCCTGTGAAGTCTGGAAACACAAATCCAGATGGCTCAGTCAGGTTTCACAGCAAAGCACAGAGCAGTTGTGGGGAAAAAGGGAAAAAGAAGGGAAAAAGGGAAAAAGGGGGGAAAAGGGAAAAAGGGGAAAAAAGTGGGGAAAAATGGAAAAAAAGAGATAAAAGGAGGGAAAAGAGAAAAAAACCCCCACCTCCTGCCTGTTTTTTCCAACTCAGCAAAGGCTCTGCTCAGGAGGAATAGAATTCACTTGGAGCCATTAGCTCTGAATGCCAACAGGGCTAAAATTCCCTCATTAATTCACAAAGATTCTTAATTGTGACCTCTGTGCTCTTTCTGAGCTGCAAATCAGCTCCTTTTCCCTCCCTGAGGAACAATTCCAGCTGTTCTTTGGCCTCCACTGGAGTTCCTGGAGCTTCCCATCTCCCAGGAAAGCAGGAATTGCTTCATGGCAGGGAGATGTGCAGTGCTTGGGACTCAAGGAATATTGGATTCCATGTTTTGGGACACCTTTGCAGCCCTGCAAGAGGAGTTTGCAGGATGGATAATTCACAATGGGCCTGCTCAAAGAATTGGACCCCCAGCTCCAAAATTCAGCTCAGCAGCCACAGAGTAATTGGGTTCTATCAAATAATCAGCAAACAGGAATGTTTTCCCTTGGAGCAGCAAGGGCTCAGATTCTGAGCTGCTGGTGGCTTTTCTTGTTAATTAGCAAATGGAAGTGCAATGAATTAGCAAATCCAACAAGCTGGGGTTTCTCTCAGAGCCTTTGTGAGTCCCTCCCTGCCCCTGCCAGCCCTGGGCTGACTCCACACTCCAGGCAGGAGAATTTCCATGGGAGGGGAGAGGTTTTGTCCCAGGCAGCAGCTCTGGCTCTGAGAGCACTGAGCAGATGAAATTAAAAACTTCTGAAGTCACAGCAGAGCAGCAGCAGAGGAAACAAAGAAACCACACTGTAAAAACTTCCTTGTTTTGGTTTTGTTTTTTTTTTTTTTAAGTCTGAGATAAATTGAAAAGCCTTTCAACACTTGACTGGGAATTTGGTCCCTGTCTCTCTCGAGCCCTTCCTGCTCAATTATCCAAAATATTTTGGAGATCAGTGTGGTTCCCTGTGCTCACAGAACCCAGAATGGCTCGGGCTGGGAGGGAGCACAGCAGGACCCAGCAGAGCTCAGGGCACAGAACTGAGCCCAGAACACTCAGGATTGAATCCAGAACACACAGAATTGAGTCCAGAACACACAGAATTGAGTTCAGAACACTCAGGATTGAATCCAGGACACTCAGGATTGAATCCAGAACACACAGAACACTCAGGCTTGAGTTCAGGACACTCAGGATTGAGTCCCTCTGCTCCAGAACACCCCTGGTGAGGGAGACTCCACAGGGCTGATTCTATTCTATACAAGAATTGCAGAGTCCTGGGGGAATCTCTTCCAAATTCCTGCCCAGGGTTTCACAGCAGCATCCAAAGGCTGTCCCCAGCAGAGGTGTCACAGCCCAGTGTCCCCAGGGTGAGCCAGGGCTGGCACAGGCATCTCACACACATTTTCCTGGACATGTGCCCCAGGAGTTTTGTTTGTTGAAGGTTCCTCTTTGCTTTTGCTGAATTCCAGAATCACTAAGGTTGGAAAAGAGTCCCAGCTGTGCCTGATCCCCAGCTTGTCCCCAGCCCAGAGCTCTGAGTGCCACAGCCAGGAATTCCTTGGACACTCCAGGGCTGGGGACTCAAACCTCCCTGGGCAGTTCCAATCCCTGAGCTCCCTTTCCATGGGGAAATTCCTGCTGCTGCCCACCCTGATCCCCCCTGCCCAGCCTGGGTTCCCTCTGCTCCTGCCCCTGTTCCCTGGAGCAGAGCCCCATCCCCACCTGGCTCCAAGCTCAATTAACTCTGGGCTTGATGAGCCTGCAAGGGGAGCTTTGCATTTCCCTGAGACTTCACAACTTCCTTGCTTTCAGGAAAACCATGGAGTGTGTGCCTGGCTGGGATCTGGGAGAGCTGCTGCCACAACCTTTGCTGCGTCAGCAACTTCCCCAATTTCATCCTCAGAGGGAAAAAAAAAAAAAGTTTCCCTTTTGACTGAATGCAGGGACATTTGAGGATAATGAGGAGCTGAATTCCCAGCAGCCATCCCAGCAGTGATGGATTTGGGGGTGAGATGATTTGCCTGGAGCAGGCAGGGATGCTTTAGCACTGCAGGAATGACTCAGGAGCATTCTCAGCTCCTCTCCTTTCCCTCTGGAATTTTGGAGATGTTCTGTTGCTTGTGGAGGTGCCAGCCCATGCAGGAGCTCTCAGAGCACTGGGACAGCTCAGGGTCTGCACAGGGCCCTGCTGCTGGGGAGCTCTCTGCCAAAAATGACTTTTTGAGGCCTTTTCTGCTGCTAATCCAAGAGTAGGTCCTGGTGGGAATAAGCAATGACTCTTCATGAATAACATGAGCACAGTCAGGCCCTAAATGAACATTTCTTCAACCTTTCTCATCTGTCTTCTCTAAATCACCTCCCCTGCTCTGGCATCTCGTGTCCCTGGAGGGAAGGACTGACTGACTCCAGCAGGAGGAACCAGGATGCTCTGAAATGATATTTCAGGGTGTTGTTAACAGCTCTGGCTGGTCCATCCCAGCAGGGAGGGGAAGTGACCTTCAAACAGGGGCAGTGCAGACAGGGAGGGAAGAGGAGCCTCTGAGCATCTCCAAATCCCTGCCCAAAGCTCAGAGTGGGACCTGCAAGGTCTAAAGGGACACAGAAGTGCAGGTTACTCATGTTCTTCTCAAACTCAGATTTTTCAGTATCTCATCCTGGATTAATGAAGAATTCAAAGTTTGGTATTAAAACAATCTCCTCTTGACTCCAAAGACCTTCCTGCACTTCCTGCAGCTTTCCATTAGTTCTTTTCAAATGTTCTCTCCCTCCAATAGGGAAGGAATCTTTGTAGGTTAAAATCACAAAATAAGACCCCACTTATCACCCCCAGCCTGTGTCTGGGCCATTTCTTGGTGCTCTGCTCCTCTCCCACACACAAAAACCCAGCAGGTTTCAGTTTCATGATCCTCCTGCAAAAGTGTGTAAAACTTTCTGGGTGCAGAGTTTAGAGTCACTAAACCATGACTAAAAGAGCTTGGAGGGGACAGAGATTCCAGGAAAAAAAAATCCTGTGTTAATTGAGCTTTCCAAGTGGTACCAGCAGCCCTGACAGAAATAAAAATTTCAGGATGTTCCATAAAGAGCAGAGGAAGAAAGGACAGAGGCAGCAACCCTGGGGTGACTCTGGGATGAGGGTTAATGGAGAGATGGAAAATGTCCATCACTTTTACATCAATGCCCAAAATACACAGACAGCTATTTTCTCAAGTGTCTTGGAATAGTTCAGAGATTTTTTCCAATTAAATAGCACGAGGAAAAATAGTCTGGTGAGGAATGAGGGGATTATGAGGGAGAGTGTTACAGAACATAACTACTGCTCCTTTCTGCCATTTCTGTCCCTAAAAGCCAAACTGCTTTTTGTGGTTTTGGAAGAGGATTTGGAAATGAAAACCTGACAATGCCTTTGTTCTCTCTGAGCTGCCAGGAGCTCAGGAGATAACAACAAACAAACAAAAATGAGCCCAAGGAGAAGGGGAGCAGAGGAATTGCTCATCACCACCTCCAATTTCTGCAGCTTTGCCTTAGAGTAAAATGCAGATTTTGAAGGAAAAAAAAAAAAAAAAAAAAAGAACAGAAGGAAATTAACCAGAATAAGCAGAATCAGCTTTTCCCCTGCTTCCTTGGGGGGGAATTCAACAGCTCCAAGTGGGTTTTAGATCTTGTGCCATTCTCGTTCATCTTTGGCCTCCCCTCACTTCACACTGTCAGTTTTGTTGAGCTGCTCTGCAGGAAAAGTGCTTTTGATGTTTGGCAGGGGACCAGCAGGAGAGAGACATTTCAGCAGCTCTGCCCTGTGGGGATAGAGCTGCAGGAGCTGAGTGATTGCTGGAATTTCCCTGCAGTTCACGGAATGCAAACGATTCCAGGGCTGCTGCAGGTCCCTGCTCTCCTACAGCTGCCAGCTCTGAGCCTGCTCCTTTTTCAGAGAGGAGAAGAGAGCACCTGGATCATGGAGCTGCTTCTCCAGGGCTGGAGAGCTTCCAGGGAGAGGAGAACACACAGGAATTGAGCACTGAGAACAAGGCAGAACACACAGGAATTGATCAATGAACACAGAAAAAGGGAGAACACACAGGAATTGAGCACTGAACACAGAAAAAGGGAGAACACACAGGAATTGAGCACTGAAAGAAAGGGAGAGCACAGAGGAATTGATCACTGAGCACAGAAAAAGGGAGAGCACACAGGAATTGAGCACTGAGCACTGAGAACAAGGCAGAACACACAGGAATTGATCAGTGAAAGGAAGGGAGAGCACAGAGGAATTGATCAGTGAGAGGATGGGAGAACACACAAGAATTGACCACTGAACATAGAACAAGGGAGAGCACACAGGAATTGAGCACTGAGCACAGAACAAGAGATTAAAATCACCTTCCCTTGTCACCTTCCTGGCTCTGAGTGTTCACCTGCTGAGGAAACCCCTGGAACTCTGACTCCCCTGTTCCACTCCCTCTTAGGACACCCCTGGTGGGAATTCGGGGGTGCCCCAGCACAGAGAACTTTCTGCTCATCCCAGCAATGCCAGAAAAGCTTCCCTGAGGTGTTTTTACTCCCCAGGGAGTTTAGGCTGTGTTTCCCCTGCTCTTGGCCAGCTTTCTCCTCACTAAAACAGCTTTAATGCTCTTTGTCTTACCCAGGGAGACACAAGAAGGAACAGCTCTGCTCCCATCTCTTTCTTGGGAGAAGCAGAGCAGCAGAGAAACACTTCCATATTTTATTTCTGATTTTCTGGAGAGGAATGAAAAGGAAAATGAGACAAACCACTCCTGAAAAACTTGGTGGGGTAGTGCCAAGCCAGGAACTGTCATTAAATGAGAGAATCAGTTCTGCATGAATGAAGCCTGAGGTTTTTATGGGATCCAGAGGAATGTTGCATTTATTCCCTCTGAAATTCAGGCAGGGGGAGCAGCAGAAGATCCCTCAGCATTCCCAGGGGCAGCACTGAGCACATCTCAATGGTCCCAGCCCAGCTCCTCCTGGGAGCTCAGAAAACACAGACAGAACAGATGGCTGGGACATTTTGGCAGAGGCTGCTTCACTCCCAGGCTCTCTGGGGAGCAGGAGGAAGCCAGGAATTCATCCCACCCTCCTCAGCCATGGATCCCTCCCAGTATAATCAGAGTTTCCTTCACAGGGGAAGCTGTCATGGAGCAAGGGGCACCAGAGGTTTCCTTCCAAGGAGAGGAGCCACAGCCCTGGGAGAGAAGATGCTGGGCAGGGACTTGGAGAACCTCAAACTCCAAATCTTTCCTTTTCCTCTGCCCTCAGTCAGGGAAATGTGCTCAGGATTTATTCCCTGCTCCCTTTTTACCAACAGAGCCATTTTTACCAACTGACCATTTCCCAGAGCTCCAATTTCCTGCTGAAGATTTAGGTTTTTAATTCCTGTAATGAAGCTTGTCCCAGAGGTCCAGAAATTCCTAATTAACTTCAGGATGATACATCAAGCTCTGTGCTGGCAGAGAGGCTTTGGGGCAGTGCTTTGAGGCTGGGATTGAGGAGATGCCACAAGCCCCAAACTGCCCTTTTAAAATAAACACCCCTCAGCTCCAGGCCCCAATTTCATCTCCCAATTGAACTTGTTTGAGGAAAGAAATGATATTTTTTAGGCTTATTAAGCTGGATTTCCTGCCAGCAGCACATATGGAAATGAGTTCTTATCTCCCACACTCCTGATGGAGCTCTGCACCAGTCCTGTTGCCTTTATGGCAAAATCAGTAAAATGTCACTTCTGCCCATTGGGTGAGAGAACCTTAAGCTGCATTTGCTGCTGGAGGAGCAGCTCTGGGGAGAGGCTGAGGCACAGGGAGCTGCTCCCCACATGTCCCTGGGTGTCCCCAGCTCCATGAACGTGGCAGGGACACAGAAAACTCAATGACCTGCAAGGTCCTGGCCTGGGGACGTGCAGGGGCTACAGAACCAGCATAAATTTAATGTTTTCCAAATTACAATCTAAATTACACCAAACCAGCTGGGAGAATACTGAACATGCTCCTGTTATACACAGGAGACAACAACCTGAATCCCTGCACAAAGAACATTTCTGTGCCTTGGAAAACACGAATTTCCCAATCTCCTCAGCCAGACTTGATGGATCACTGGCTGTCACTGGTGGAAGTGCAGCAGATGGAGGAGCAGGCACCAGTGATCCCCCAGGAACTGGGATGGAGCAGAGAGCCTGGAGAGGCTCTGCAGGGCCAGAGCAGCTGGTGGAAATGGAGCTCTAAAAATAAAAATAAAAATAAAAATAAAAATAAAAATAAAAATAAAAATAAAAATAAAAATAAATATATATTAAAAATATATAAATATAGGCATAAATATAGGTATAGATATAGATATAGATATAGATATAGATATAAATATAAATATAAATATAAATATATGTATAACTATAACTATAACTATAGCTATAACTATAACTATAACTATAACTATAACTATAACTATAACTATAACTATATAATTATAGGTATAGATATAGATATAGGTATAGGTATAGATATAGATATAGGTATAGGTATAGATATAGATATAAATATAAATATAAATATAAATATAAATATAACTGTAACTATAAATATATAAATATAGGTATAGGTATAGATATAGGTATAGGTATAGATATAGATATAGATATAGATATAGATATAGATATAGATATAAATATAAATATAAATATAAATATAAATATAAATATAAATATAAATATATGTATCCAGCCTTCAGCAGAGGCAGGGAAGGCTGGGCTGAGGCTCTCAGATGTGCCCTGGGGGACAGGAGGGACAGGAGCTGCTGAGCAAATCCCTGAAATCCAATTTCCTCAGCTGGCTGCTCACTGTTGCAGTACTAAGCAGACAGGACTCAGTTTTTTCCTGCAGAAAAAGCCAATCTTTCTGCTACAGCCCATTTTTATACAGCTTTCAAGACCTTTATACAGTTTGAATTGGCTCATAACTTTCTTGCCACTCAATTCATTGGTCAGTAAATGACATTTTACATCTCCATCAGATCTCTCTATTCCTGGGTATTTTATTTCATTCACTGATTCCCATGGGACAGATTTTTTGGTTTTTTTTTCTTGTTTTTTTCTTGTTTTTTTCTTGGTTTTTTTCTTGTTTTTTGGTTTTTTCTTGTTTTTTTCTACAAGAACACTTTGTTGTACTAACTTCTCATTCCTCTGGTTCTTTCTCATGGGAACTTACAGGTTAGCTGGCAATTCAGCAAAGGCCTGATTTTCTAAGGTCTTTATTTTACAAGGTAAGATTTTCTAAGGCTTTTCTTTTCTAAGAGAAGGTTTTCTCAGCAGCACACTGTGCCTCCAGTGGGAGGTGGCTGCACCCCCAGGTGCAGCTCCATGAGGCAGAAAACTGCAAAAAAGGCAAATCCCAAAAACGTGTTTCTCAAGAGCACACACTTCTTGGGGGTTTAGTCTGAGCAGTGGTGCCAAATTCAGGACAGCAAAGAAACACCAGGGAGGTGAAGCTCCCAGATTGGTGCCATAAATGATGTTTAAAAAGTTATTAAAAGCTGCATATTGTGAGGAGAAAGGTTCTCTGGAGTGGGATTTGGGGGGGTCCCTCCCATGGGAATAGGAAAAGGCCACCCCATGTGGCATCTTTATTCCAAAACCATCCCAAAGGTTTCACTTTTCCTGCCATCCTCAGGTACTTGTTAAAGCAGACCCAGGTCATTTAATTTCTTGTCCCTTTTGATTCATTCTCACCTTGTGAGCAAGACTTGTCACTAAATAGAACTTTAATAAATAAACTTTTCCCTCTCCTCTGCAGTGAGTGTCTGTCTCCACTGATTCCCTTCAGCTGATTATTTCTAATTCTGCCTGGAAAATGAAATTATTTTGTCACCCCAAGGGCTTTGCTTTTACCAGTGAGAACATCTCTGCAACCATTTAAAGTCTTGTCAGGGTTAATGGAACACAAATCCTTTCTGTTTCTCCACTTTAAAAAGGAAAATTCAAAGATAAATTGCTCTGGCTGTTGCTCCTTCCCTTCAGCTTTTCCTTCCCTCCCAGTACCCAGTTTTCAAAATAACCAAATATATTTAATGAAAAAAATCTGATCTCTGAATTGGCAAGGCTCAGCTGCAGCTGGAGAGGGTGAAGTTCCCTTTTCCCTTATCTTACATTTCCCTCTAGTGGCTGAGCCCTCGAGCATCAGCACCCACGGGGAGGAACCCCAAAGTTTTCCTGCTTTGCCCCCTTTTTTTTTTTTTTTTTTTTAGTAAAATCTTTCTTTTTAACCTCCTTTGACCCTGCTTGTCTTGCTCTGCTCTCTGTGAGAATTCTGCTTTGCTGTTCCCTTCCCAGGGCTCAGGGATAACAGCACAAGCTGCTCCCACCCTCCTAAAATCACCTTTTTTTGGGGAAGGCAACAACTGCTGTGGTGGCCAGACTAGGGGGCAAAGGAGGAGTGAAGAGGAATAGTTTTGGTTCCTGGGACTCTCAGATTTGCACAGACACAGAAATGTTGTTCTGATAAGACAAAACTCAGAATTTCCTCTTTCCAGAAGGGCTTTCTCCTTGGCTCTGTCCCAGAGAAGTGCCCCAGGACGAGGCTGTTCTTCCAAACTGGGTAAGTCTGGCTGGATTTAAATGGAGTAAAAAGCAAGGGAAGATTTAAGAGAAAAGATTCCCCCACCAATGCTCCCCTGCTCCCCTTCTCCCCTGCTCCCCTTCTCCCCTTCTCCACTCCCCTGCTCCCTCCTCCACTTCATGGCAAGGGGGTCATGCCAAAAAAGTGAAGAAAATCAAGCTTTAAAAAATACCCTGTTAATCAAGTTCTTGTGGTACTTTAAAGCCATTTTTCTGTTATTATACCTTCTAATTAAAGCCATTTTTGGTTATTATACCTTCAAATCAAAGGTTGTTAGGGGTAGAGAGGATTGAAATGTCCATGTCTGAAGCCTGTGGGGTGCACCAAAAAGCACCAGAGGCTGCAGGACAGGCTGTGCCTGGCAGAGCTGGGAAAATGTATGGCACAAAATCTGAGCTCTGAGCCTTCAGAAGCTGAGAGTTTATTTCACTCTCTCTGTTTGAAATGAGTCTCCACAAGCAGCTTTTTCAATGAAAAGGGCTTTTTCTCATAAATACTTGAAAGCAAACATGGAATTTCTGTTCACCTCAGGAAGATGATGCTCTATCTATGGTTTTTTGCTCATGTGTGTGTGGGTTGGTTTTTTTTTTTTTTCCCTCAGACCACACTGATTTTGTCCAAACTGAGTCTGAAAAAAAAAAACAACAAACATTGCAGAACTGAGACTGTGCTTTGGGAGTGCTGGGGGAGACGAGTTCTGAGCAAGGGGATGCACAAAGCACAGAGCAGGAAAACCTCTGGGACAGACAGGGGGAGGCTCAGGGAGGCAGGACAGGGCAGCTGGGATGGCTTTGTTTGGGATTTGCTGCTGGCTGATGAGAAAATCACCCAACAACGACACAGGGATTGGCAAACCAGGAGCAGCTTTAATTTGGGGTGGTTTTTTTAAAGCAAAGTGATAAATGAGCTGTGGGCAGGAGGCAGAGATGAAGGGAGAAGCCTCTCCCATGCAGCATTTTCAGAGCAGATGAGGATTTTGTGTCCCTGGACACAGTTTGGGCTCAGGGGATGGGACTGGGCTGAGCCCTGCAGGTTTTTATCCTGCCAGGACCTGCCTGGGGGAGGCTGAGCTGCTGCAGGAGGAGCCTTCAGCAACCCAGGGCCACCCCAAAACCACTGAACCCCAACCTCCCAGGCCTTGGTTTGCTTTCCACACCCCCAGGCTCTGCTCTGCAGGGAGATTAGAAATTAAAGATTAAAGGGCTGCTCCTGCCCTTGTGCCCCCCAATTAATGGGGAAAACCTCTGGGGAAAGGAGGAGATGCTGGATTTGCTGCATCTTTTTGGTCTGTGCCCTTGGCTTCTCTCAGAGAAATGGAGTCAAGGCCAGGTTTTGCTCACGTTTGGTGTTAAAGCAATTCCAGAATCCCTGAGGTGGGAAAAGCCCTCCCAGCCCCTCAAACCCAAACTGTGCCACATCCCCACCCTGTCCCCAGCCCAGAGCTCTCAGTGCCACCTCCAGGAATTCCTTGGGCACTCCAGGGATGGGGATCCAATCCCTGAGCCCCCTTTCCATGGGGAAATTCCTGCTGCTGCCCACCCTGAGCTGCCCCAGGCAGCAAAGCCCAGGCTCTGTTTGGGCTCTGGCTCCTGGCAGCCCTTTGGGTGGATGCCCAGCAGAGCCTTGGGAATGGGCACAACTGCCCAGAGGCTTCTGAATCAGCCAAAAACATGAACTGAATACAGAGAAAAGAACGAAAAAAAGGAAGTAGGCTGAAGAAAATGACTGCTTGTACATTTTTTTGGAAGGAATTGCTCTGGAGCTTGTTCATTCTGAGATGAATTGTGAGCTTTAGCCTTGCCAGTGAGCTCAGCCTGGGTCTGAGTCTCTAATGGGGATTTATCCATCAGAAAGTGCCCTGAAACTGCTCCACTTTCTATGAAGCTCCCCCTGGCAGCTCAGTCACTGCAGATTAAAGCTGGGAGTGAATTTCTGACTCAGAGGTGAAAGACACAATGTCATCCTCGATGACGGAAATTCTTTAAAGGATTCCTTTCCCCTTTTGAAAGTTATTTGCCTAAAAGAAGAGGGCTGAGGTTGTAACTGGAGCACATGACAGAACCCAATGGTGTGTTTGTGCTCCTTTAGGAACTTAATCTCTCAGTATTTTAATTTTGCAATATCAAATGCCCTGGTAAATCCCCCCTGAGACTGTGAGAGTGCCGAGACTGTCACTGTGAAATTCTTGGAGGGAAGGTAAAAATGATTGAATGAGATTATTAAAACAATGAAGGGAGTTGCAGAAGTGGAAGAGGGAAGTGGATCAGGTGTCATTTTCTGCTGTAAATTAGTTCTTGGGGCACTGAGCTTGGGCAGTGCTGATGGTTTGGGTGTCTCTGAATGTCAGAGCCCATTCAAAGAGCCTGGAGTGCCAGGATGAGGGAGAATGGCTGAAAGCTGCAGAGAGGGCTGGGAGGGAGATGGGCAGGAATTCCTCCCTGGCAGGGTGGGCAGGGCTGGCACAGAGCAGCTGGGGCTGTCCCTGCATCCCTGGCAGTGCCCAAGGCCAGGCTGGATGGGTTTGGAGCAGCCTGGGACAGTGGGAGGTGTCCTTTGTGTCCTTTCCCTTCTCCTGTGCTCCCCATTCACCATTTCTGCCTTTCCTTCCAAAACACATCTGCCTCAGTGAGGTAAAATCTCATTTCATTTTTACCATGGAGTGCAGGGCTTTTCCCTCTTTTTTTTTCTTTCTTTTCCCTCTTCTCAAATCTCTTATCCCAGAGGTCCCTCCACCATGGCTGGGCTCTCTTGGAGTAGCAGGACAGAGACCAGTGGGACAAAAAGACAAATTTAACTCAAACCATGAACTATGTGCCCTCTGCAGGGGTGTCCAAAGCCAATCCCCTGTCCAGAGCAGGTTTTATTCCCCCAGTTCAATTCTTTTGGTCTGAAGTTGGCCAAGCTTTGGGCTTGAACAATTTTTCATTTCCTAAAAAAAGCCATTGGCAGGACTTTGTTTTGATGTCATCCCTTGCAGACTTGCACTGGGTCATGTGAGTTTTGCTGGCACCAGAAGCGAGACTTGGAGTCATGGTGGAAAACACATTCATTGCCCAATCTGAATGTCAGCAACACAAGTGAAGTTTCTGATGCCAGCAGTGATCTCAAAAGTGTTAATGAGGTCTGGGTTGGGAGAAAATGTTCACAAAGTTCAGATAAACTGCAGATCAACACCTCTTGGGCTTTTTTGGAAATCACTGAGCTTTGGGATGTGGTTGAACGCTGCAGATAAAACAAAGGGATTCAATCCAAGGCAAAGTTAAAAATGGGTGCAAACTGTATAAACTTCAGGCAATGTACAGGATTCAAATCAAGGGTTTCATGCAAGTTTATTTTTATTACCTTCAAAGCACAGGAGGTTCTGAATGCCCTTGAGGGAAGGGAGTGTGGAGGGAATGAAAAGCAATAAAAGACTTGGAGGGGTTGGGAATTGCAGAATTCCAGGAGGGAATTGTGGTCAGAGGGATGAGGAGGAGAGGGAGGAGGGGATGGGGACAGGGTGGGGACTGTGCCCAGCTGGGTGCAGGTTCCTGTCCTGTCCCCTGCTGGGCAGGGTGACCCCAGGGGAACAAAAGCTTTTATTTAATGGTGGCCATGGCTCCTCAGTGCCCTCCCTGCTGTCCCTGAGGGGCTCTGGGGCTGCTCAGTGACACAGGGACAGCGTGACACGCCGGGACTTCCGTGCTTTCACTTTGCTTTTTCAAAGTGCTGCCAGCTTCTGACAGAGCAGCCACCAAAACTGACTGAAATCACAAGTCCATTACTAAACAAGTGTAAAAGCCCAAAGGAAAAACTTCCTTTGGAAGGAGGGGCTGTGGCTGTGGGGGATGAAAGTCACACAGCTCCAGCTGCATCTGGAGTTCCTAGCAGAGAATTGGTGCCTTTCTCTCAAATTGCAAATTCTATTGAAAAAAAATCATCTTCAGACTTTATTCTGATGTTTTATTTTGCCACCAGCTAAGCACTGATGAGAATTTTGAGTTGTGTACATTTAGCTTTTCTTATGAAATTAAAATCCTCCTTGTTTGTATTTAATCTCCACTTTAACTCCTACTGCCATTCCCCAAATCTCAGGAATAAATAACAGGAGGGAAATCCTGACCTGGGGAGTTGAGCGCAAGGGTTTTGTTCATTCTGAGTTAAATATTCTGTTATTTAAATGAGCAGAAAGATAACTGCAAATCCTCAGCACCTGGAAACCAAATCAGCCAAATCCTGACTCTAAAATTGGTGCAAATCTTCATCCACAGGTACAGGACTGTGCTGACATGGAAAATATGTGACAAGAATTGGGCAAGGTCCAGTGGAATGTGATGGGGTTTTATGTCAAAGGGAAGCATTGGAGATTCAGATTTGAAAATGTTTCCTTAGCAAATGAAGAAAATCAGTTTTTTTCATCATGATCTGTAATAGAAAAACCAGTGCAATGTGTGCAGAATGTGGTTCAGGGTGGGCAGCAGCAGGAATTCCTGCATGGAAATGTGCTCAGGGACTGGAGCTGCCCAGGGAGGGTTGGATCCCCATCCCTGCCACCAGGAGGTGGCACCTGGAGGTGGCACTGCGTGCTCTGGGCTGGGGACAGGCTGGGCATGGGGCACAGTTTGGATCTGAGGGGCTGGGAGGGCTTTTCCAGCCTCAGGGACTGTGGGATTCTGAGGCAGCAGAGGTGACAAGGTGACACTGCAGCACAGTGACAAGGGCTGGGCCAGGAGCCAGTTTCAGCCCTGTGGGTTTGAGGTCAGGCCAGGTCTCCCAGCCCGTTCTGGGGGAAGTTGTGCAGCCTCTGGCCTCTGCCCTGGAGGGCTCCTCAATAATTGCATAAGAGCAGTGACATCACTGTGCCATCCCAGCAGCACTGAAAGCACAGAGATGCTGTGGCTGGAGCTGCTCTGACACCCCTGAGAGCCTCAGCAGCAAACAGAGCTTGGACAGAGCAGTGCTCCATTCCCAGACTGAACATCTGGGAATGTGAGGGGCAAATCCAGGCTGGGATTGCAGCATCCCCTCCCTGCAGGCAGCTGGGGATGATGCAGGGATTGTCCAGCAGCAATTCCTGCATGGGAAGGGAGGGTTGGGTCCCCATCCCTGCAGGTGACACCTGGAGGTGACACTCAGAGCTCTGGGAGGCTTTTCCAGCCCCCAGGAATTCCTGGTGTTATAAATGATTCGTGCTGATCAAATTGTAACAATATTGGCAAACTTGTTGCATGACAATTAATCAATAATTGTATTTAATTGCTAAGCAATTTAAAAGCAAAGAGAGATAAAGGAACAGGTTAATAAAGCCTAAAAAAGATCACCCTCCAGATGTTAAGTGGGAGGCAGGATGGGAAGGGTAGAGGTCTAAGAACAGTGTCTAGAAATAGGTTTTCAACCTTGAATTGTGCCAAGTTGGGATGATTCCAAACCACTGGACACTGGACTAAGGCCTATTGAGAGGCATAAATTAAATTATATAACTTTAAGTTTTTTTTTTTCATTTCTAACACTGGGATTGCTGCTCCCCTGGCTGAGAACACCCTGCAGCCACCTGGGACATGCTGGGCTCTGCTTCCTCTTCCCCTCTGGGCTTTCACCACAGTTTTCTCTCCAGCAGGTTTTTAAAGCACCCAAAAAACGCCGCCGAAACTCGGAGCCAGGGGGTTTCTTTTCACTGAAATTGGGAGGGAAGGTGGAAGTTTCTTTTTTACCAAATGCTTTGCTACCCCAGAAAGTTCTCAGTAAGGGGGAAGGAGATCCAACCATTTGGGAAGAGTTTTTGATCAAAACTAATCAAAGCTGGAACCACAGGCAAAATGGACTTGGAATGGGTTTTGTTGGCAATTTTCTTTTAAGTGCCTAAAAATAAGATTCCCAAAAGTAGATTTTGAGATTTTACTTTACTTTTCTTTCCTTCTGTTTCTTTCTTTGTTTTTCTCATTTTCTTTATTTCTTCTCTGCCTCCCTCCCCAAATCTATCAGGACAATTTTGAGTCCTAATAATTATGGTGAGACTTTAAACTGTTCCCAGAGAAATCTAAAACCCTTCCTTTGTCTGTATGGCCATTTCAGCTGCCCAAACCTGAACTGATTTGAATAAATTTCAGCACTTTTCCCTTCCAGCCCAGCCCAAACCTTTCTGAAGGGCAGCATTCTCCTGGCTGTTTGTGCATCCACGCTGCTGGAATTTATTGATAATTATTGGAAACTTGCAAACAGCCTGAACATCACCTGTTAAATTTAAATTAATTAATGTTAAAATTAATTTGATTTTAAATTAATTTAGATTTATTATTTTTAAAATTAACTAATTTAAAACTGATTTAATTTTAAAACTGATTTAAATTAATTAATTTGACATTAATTAATGGGATTTTGTCCGTTTTATTGCCCATGTGCTCCAGTGGGATGCTGGGGGGATTCCAGCTGGGATGGCTCTGCTTGGGGCTGGGATCAGGATGAAGAGCTCTCAGTGTCCCTCCAGTTGTTCCTTGAACACTTCCAGGGATGGGGACTCCCCCCTCCCCAGGGTTCAACAAAGGGGATTTTTAATTTTTTTTTTTTTCCTTTAGTTTTGAGCAGGATTCCCCTTCCAACTGAAAATCTCAGTTCTTTTAAGAGAAGTGGCGTGAAATGTTCCTTCCCAGCCCCAGCCCTGCTGCAGTGGTTGGTGAGCAACGTTCATTAACCTGCTTTGCATCCTGCAGGGTTCCAACATGAGGGGCGGGGGGGTTTATATGAAATGAGAAGTGGAGGGGAGGAGTCTCAGGGTTTGTGTTTGCAGTGACCACAGAGGCTGCAGAGCTCCCTCACAGCTCTCTGCTCTGCTCTCACCGTGGTTTTACACCATGAATTGGATTGATGCTCTCCCAGCCCCATTTCTGCCTTGCCAGGAATCCTCACTCGGATTTCCCAGCCCAGGTGCCTCTGGCTCAGCTCTGGGGTGAGCAGCAGGGCAGTGTCAGGTAATGGGACCTTCCTTCCCTTCACAAAAATCAAATAGATTTAGCAGAATTTGTGGGTTTATTCATCCTCATATTTTCTTTTGGTTTATTAAATATCAATAAATCTGAAGTGCAAGTGAATAAAGTTCTCTCTCCTCTGCTCAGCCACAGCTGTTCCAAAGAGACATTTGTGCATCAGGTGTTACAAACTTTGTGGGGTTCCTTTCTCCTCGTTTCTCAATTAAGTGTCAGGAAAGGGCAGTGCAGGTGCAGCCCCTGTAATTAAATGGTAATTACAGAATTGTCCCAGGGAACCCAGGGCTGCCAGGATTTGTGAACAGAGGTGTGGAGCCACCTCCCAGTCCGGATAAACTTTGCCCTCAGGTATTCCCAGCCCTGCAGCAGAGCAGAGCTTGGTGTTTCCTTGGAATTGCAGCCCTGGGTGCAGAATTCTCTGCAGGGCTGGGTGGGGACTCCAGGATGGGGCTGCTTTAGGGTCACATCCCACATCCCATTCTGTGCTGGGTCCAGCTCTTCATGGGGCAGGGCTGGGTCCCTGGGGCAGTTCTGGGTCTGGGGCAGTTCTGGATCCCTGGAGCTTTTCCAGGTCCCTGGATCAGTTCTGGATCCCTGGAGTTTTTCCAGGTCCCTGGGGCAGTTCTGGATCCCTGGATCAGTTCTGGATCCCTGGATCAGTTCTGGATCCCTGGAGCTTTTCCAGGTCCCTGGATCAGTTCTGGATCCCTGGAGCTTTTCCAGGTCCCTGGATCAGTTCTGGATCCCTGGAGCTTTTCCAGGTCCCTGGGGCAGTTCCAGGCTCACTGTGCCAATCACATCCTGCCCTTTCAGGGAATTCCCAGCAGATCCAGCTGGAAGTGCCCTCCATGCTCAGAACACTTGAGCAGAGTGTTGGTTAAAAATTCAGGTTAAAGAAAAAAATCCTGGTCCCCAGTGAGCTCCATCCCCTCTCTGCACACCAGTAACTGGTTTATACTGGGCTGCACTCTCTGGTGGAAGTGATTTTGTGCTGAGCTCTCCAGACATGATCCCAGCATTGATGTCAATCAGGATTGAGGCTAATTTGCTCGGGGCAAACAATAATTCCTCTGACAAAGGCATTTCTTGTTCCAACTGCCAGACTAAAGCTCTCTCAAGCAGTTCCTAATCTCAGACATTAATTAGAGCTGCAGGAAATTGAAACAGGACATTTAAAGTTGATTTTCTTTTTATCACAGGTACAAACAAGTGTTGCATAAGAATATCAATATTGAACTCCTGAGTTTGTCATGGGTGTGTTTAGGAGAGATTCTGCAATGCAGGGCTTTTCCTGCTGCTTCTCCTTTGCCTAAAAATCCCAGAACCTTTTCCTGCTGCTTCTCCCTTGCCTAAAAATCCCAGAACCTTTTCCTGCTGCTTCTCCCTTGCCTAAAAATTCCAGAACCTTTTCCTGCCTAAAATTCCAGAACTTCTCCCTTGCCTAAAAATCCCAGAACCTTTTCCTGCTGCTTCTCCCCCTTGCCTAAAAATTCCAGAACCTTTTCCTGCTGCTTCTCCCTTTCCTGCCTAAAAAATCCCAGAACCTTTTCCTGCTGCTTCTCCCTTGCCTAAAATCCCAGAACCTTTTCCTGCTTCTCCCTTGCCTAAAAATTCCAGAACCTTTTTCCTGCTTCTCCCTTGCCTAAAAATCCCAGAACCTTTTCCTGCTGCTTCTCCCTTGCCTAAAAATCCCAGAACCTTTTCCTGCTGCTTCTCCCTTGCCTAAAAATTCCAGAACCCTTTCCTGCTGCTTCTCCCTTGCCTAAAAATCCCAGAACCTTTTCCTGCTGCTTCTCCCATGCCTAAAAATTCCAAAACCTTTCCCTGCTGGTTTTCCCTGGCCAGGAGTGTCCTGTCAGGATTGCACCAGGAATCCATCAGGATTTCACCTGGAGAAATAAGCAGGAAAAGCCAATTGAAATATAGGGAAAAGTGGGGTGATGAATTTATGGTTAAAATAGCTCATAAACAAATGGATTTTGGGGTCAGTGAATCTTTGTGCTCTGCAGCTCTGCCCTGTGGAGTTGGGAAGTGAGTGTCATTCATTTTCCAGCTAGAAAGAGTGAGGATTGTCCCCCAGGTGCCTTCAGAGCAGAGTTAGAAGTGACCCTGATCCCACACACTGTGGGAGAGCTGCTGGGCTGATTTATTTACTGAGCAGGAAAACATCCTCCTCTCCCTGAAATCTGCACCTTCCTGCTTTCACCCCTTCACATCCTGCCCAGAATGAGAGCAGAGCCCAGCAGAGATCTGCTCTCCTGGCACAGGCACAAATGAGCTCCCAGATGTGCAAATGTGCAGATGTGCAGTTATTTAAACGTGAATTGTGTTTCCATAGCCCTGTGTACAGGATCATCCCAAAAAAAGGCATCATGTTCCTTTTTTTTTTTTTTTTAAAAAAGCAACCCCAAGTACAAATCCACGAGCATTTAAAATGTCAAACACATCCTTTAATTTTTTTCCCCCATATCTCCTCAGGCAAATCACAGAATTCCTGCTCAGCCCCAGGAGTTTACTGGCATGAGTCAATTATTCCACCTGGGTGAAGGACACTTTTTCCTCTGGGGCTGTCGAGGTGTTTAATCAGGGTGATGTCAGAGCACAGGGAGGAGCCAGGGGAGCCCAGTTCCCAAAATGAGCAACTCCAGGCACATCCTGGTCCTGCCTGGCCCCAGCAGGAACAGATGTGCTCACTCCAGGCAGTTTCACCATTCTCCTGGGAAAGTCCTTGCTGGAAGTTCCCTCATGCAAAGCTTTCTCCTCACCCTGAGTTATTCCCAGCCCTTCAGGGAACAGGGATGTGCTCCTGGAGCAGCCCAGCACAGGGACCTTGGGGATTGGCACAATTCCTGAGCTGTTGGCACTAAAATCTGCCAGTCAGAAATGTGTGGGAGCACAAAATTGAGTTGGATTTGCCATTCCACAATCCCTCCCTTCTGCTGGAAACCCTCCCTTCTGCTGGAAACCCTCCCATGTCAGAGCTCCTGAATGTTAATTTTAATTCTAATTTTAATTTTAAGGGTTGGCAACAGCCTTGTCCCATTTGTAACAACAGGACTGCAGCAAAGGAGTTCCAGGAGTGAGTGTGATGTCACAGAGCAACCCCTGGCATAATTCCAAAATTTTCTTTGGCTTTAAAAAGTTCAAGGATACTTCAGTGGTTCACTGGTGAAAAGTTTTTGCTTTCCAAATAGGTCTTGTGTGACCTCATTCCCTCACAGTCATGGGAGGTGTCAGAGCTCTTATTACATAATTTAAAGTTTCTTTTCCCCACCTTGAGGAACTTGGAATTTTCTGACAGATAAAAAGTGATGTAAGAAGAGCCTGGATCCTGTCTGGCCATTGAAGCTTCCTGAACTCCTGAATCCCTTCTCCTGGTACCCCCATTCTCAGTTTGGGTCCCCAGGCTTTAGCATTAAATAAATATTTATACATTTTTAATTAATAGCAAAATAGGAAGTTGTCATGATTTCCTTTTTCTTCCAGGTATATCCCTGAGTGCTTTAATTACAGACTCATGGAATATTCTGGGCTGGAAGGGACCCTCAGGGCTCATCAGTCCAACTCCTGGACACCCCACCAGCCCCACCCCATCCCTGAGAGCATTGTCCAAACTCTGCTGGGGCTCAGAATGGCCTGGCTTGGCTTTGGCTGAAAACTCCTTTTCTGGGAGCTGTCAGACAAAGAAAATGCTGCTTGAATTTCAGTCAATGAAATGAATTCACTGGGCTTTTCCCTTGACTTTCAGTTTGCAATGTTATTTCCCCACCCCAGCAGTGCAGCGTGGCCCCAGCGCCGCTGCTGCTGAATTCAGAGTTACAGCATGTGAGGAAGAGAGAGGGAGCTCAGCCAGAGCCAGGGGCAGCTGGTCCCCCACATGGGGGCTGCCAGGTTCATCTCAGGGCCAGGTTCATCTCAGTGCCAGGATTATATCAATGTCAGGTTTATATCAGTGTCAGGTTTATATCAATGTCAGGTTTATATCAGTGCCAGGTTTATATCAATATCAGATTGATCTCAGTGTCAGGTTTATATCAATGTCAGGTTTATATCAGTGTCAGGTATATATTATTGTCAGGCTGATCTCAGTGCCAGGTTTGTATCATTGTTAGGTTAATCTCAGTGCCAGGTTTATCTCAGTGTCAGGTTTATCTCAGTGCCAGGTTTTAGTGTCAGGTTAATCTCAGTGTTAGGTTGATCTCAGTGCCAGGTTTTATTGTCAGGTTAATCTCAGTGCCAGGCTGATCTCAGTGCCAGGTTTATATCATTGTCAGGTTAATCTCATTGTCAGGTTAATCTCAGTGCCAGGCTTATCTCAGTGCCAGGTTAATCTCATTGTCAGGTTTATCTCAGTGCCAGGTTAATCTCATTGTCAGGTTTATCTCAATGTCAGGTTAATCTCAGTGTCAGGTTTATCTCAGTGCCAGGTTTATCTCAGTGCCAGGTTTATGTCAGTGCCAGGTTTATCTCAGTGCCAGGTTTTTGGTGGCAGCCCTGGGCTGCTCTGCCCTGCTCTGTGCAGCAGCTCTGAACCATCTCCCTGTGCCTGCCCTGGGGAGAGCCTGCTCTGCTCCTGTGCCAGAGAGGATTGGCAATTCTCATTCTGCCAGAAATCCAGCAGAAATCCCAGTTCCTTTGGGATCCCTGCCCCACATTCACTGATTTGCAAAAAGCATCTTATGGATTTAAGCACCCAAACCCCATTGACTCTACAGAGTCATTCACTGTAGGAAATGAGATTTGGTTCCTAACCCCTTTGGAAATGTCACTCCTGGCTCTGCCTTTCTTTAAAAACCCTTGTGCAAGACACTTCTGGCTCTTCCTGTTGTGCTGATCCCTCTGGTGCTGTCTCTGAGCCCAGGAGTTTGTGCAGAGACTCCCAAAGCTCTGGGAGTCACAGTTTGGGAGGTTCTGGGGCAGGACCAAGAGGTGAAGTTGGATATTTTTTTCCCTCTGTGTTGTTTTGTATTTTTCTCAAGGCTGGAGCTTGGTTTAGTGATTCCATGGAGTGGCTTAATAGGAATTTTTAAGAAAAATTCATTGGTACACTAATATTGCACAGTATTTCCTGATAAATTCATAGATGACTGAATTATGGATTAAGAATTATAGAATAATATATAGAATTACAGATAGAGAACAGTGTTCCCTTCTCAGTGCTACTTCATTAAAAATCCTGCAGGAATAAAAGTTGATCTTTGGCTTTACTTTGCCAGTGCACATCCATGGAAAACCAGCCAAGTGCTGCAGGGAATTCCATAGGAAGGAATCATACACTTGTTAGAATTATTCCTTTTCCCTAAGTTACACAGGGCTTTTCCCTGGATTGGGATGATTTCTTTATCATTCCACAAAGCAAAAAAAAAAAAAAAAAAAAAAAACCCAAACAAAAAAAAACTAAGAAAGGAAACCTGTTTTCTAATGGGCTTTTTCTGCCCCAAAGGAGTTTTCCTTGGCATTACAGCAATGCATGGACACGGTTTGCATGTTCTCTGTCAGTGTCATAGGGGAAGCAGAATAAGAAGATGGGGAGAAGCTGCTCCCCTCCAAATTTCCCCTTCAGAATCAATGAGCTCATAGTGGAAAACCAGGCTGTCACCGAAAGAGCTTTTCACAATCTCTGTGTTTTAATATTTAAAAATTCCTCTGATGGATCACAGGAAACCATCCCATCATGGAAGTTCCACCCAGAGGTGTCTGTGCTCCAGGACTGGTGTTTGGGATTCTGGGCACAAAGCTTGGGCACCAAATCACTCCATGTGTCCTGGGACAAGAGCTGAGCCAAGGAGTTAGGAAGGCTTGATGCAAACACACACTGAAAATGTGCATTTGGATTAATTATTCGGTTTATTTGTATTAATTAGCAACTGTTCATGTTTCAGACGTGAGCAGGCACTCGAAGCCCTGTGCTCAGCTCTGCATTAGTCACTGTGACTAAAGAGAAGCAGAAAAGGGATGATGAGCTGAGGACAAGGAGCAGGAAATGTGCACACAAAGTCACTCCTGCCCTTATTTGTACCTGTGACTGAAGCCAGTCCCTGATTCCTGTCCCTGCTGCCTTGCTCTTGGCTGTTATCCCCAAAGGGACTTTTTGGATACTGGAAATTGTCTTAAATGGGAACAAATCTGTGCCCAGCCTCAGCTGGGACTGGGCTCTTTCTCCTGGTGCCCAGGAGGGGAGGGGGTCACTGCCCCCTGAGCTTCCAAAATGTGCTCCTGGAATGGGGACAAGGTGAGCTGGGAGATGATCCAGCACAGCTCCTCTGTGTGCCTTCCAGGGCAATCAGGGGCCAGGACGAGGAGGGGGACACCTTTGTCACCTGGAATGCTTTGGGTCCCTTTGGAAGTGCCCAGAGCCCCAGTTTGCCCATTCCATCAGTGGCCCAGATCTCAGCTCAGTGGCTGCTGCTCAGATCTGTGCCAGCAGTGGATCCATGGCCCCCCTGAGGCAGATTCAGAATTTGGGATGTGAGGGGAGCAGCTCTGCCCTGCCCTGCCCTGCCCAGAGCAGCTCCCAGAGCTCTGCCCCACGCCCAGCTGTGCCCAGGGCTGTGCCCAGGGAATTCCCGGGTTTGAGGAGCAGGCTGGGCACTCTGGGATGGGCAGGGAGGCACCAGGGCCACTGGGAATGCAGAGCCTGGGGCTGGCTCCTGTGGGGTGGGGAGGAGCCACAGCTCGGCCAGCAAAGGTCAGTGTGACCCCACTGCTGCCACATTCCTTACCTGGCCCAGCCTGGGGGCACAGGACACAGGGAATGGCTCCCACAGAGGGGATTTTGGGATGGAATTGTTCCCTGGCACAGGTGCCCAGAGCAGCCCCTGCATCCCTGGCAGTGCCCAGGGCCAGGCTGGACATTGGGGCTGGGAGCAGCTGGGGCAGTGGGAGGTGTCCCTGCCATGGCAGGGGTGGGATGGGATGGGATGGGATGGGATGATTTTTTTAAGGTCCCTTCCAGGGATTCTGGGACTCTGTCACAAAGGAACAGGCACCATCACTCCATTCTTGGATTCTGGCACTATAATTCCTGCACTGTGGGAATCCTGCCCTTGGAAAGCACCTGGAGAAAAATGTGTTAGCTTGAGTTTCAAACCTTTGTTTGGTTTTTATTTTTGCTTTTATGTTTTGGTTCACCTGGCAAATAATGAGAATTCTATTCAATTACTTCACAAACAGTAAAAAAAAAATCTACACAGTCTTTCCTCATTTTCAAAGGCCACATGGAGCACAGGGCTCTTCTTATGCCTGAGGTCTAAAAGGAACATCAGGTTCAGATTATATTTAAAAACTGCAGCATCATAATGTGCAAATATCAGCTATCCATAAGATAGAACTAATTGTTATTCTTTGGTTGACTTAAATCTCAATTCATAGAACAAACACAACTCAAAACCAGCAATTAAAAAATAATATTCCCTTTCATTCTGATTGATGTGGGAGCTGGGATTAGAGGTCACGGAATTATCTCCCTCATGCTTATCAGGTAGAAAGAGTTTCAGTTTATTGAACTTTCTCTTTCTGTCTTCATTCTGTGTTTCCCATCAGACACTTCTGGAAGTTTATTTGGTCTCTCTTCACTCTTCCTCTGTGGTGAAGAGACAACGAGGGACAGAAAACCAGCGAGGGAAGGAAATGACTGGCGAACCATTAAAGGTCGTTTTACAATTTCATAATTTCATAATTTCATTTCCTCCTCGAAGTTTACCTGGGACTCCCAATATTTTTTTTTTTGGGCTGTAGCTGTGGCCCAATGTAAAATAGGAACTGGAGCCCTGTGTTGCAATGCTGTGGTATTGTGGTGGCGGGAACCTTTATAAGGCTCCTCTGCAGACTTGGGCACCAGAACTTTGTTTCCTTCCCACCCCTGAGCCAACCTTCAGCTGCAGCTCCAGCCAGAGGCTCCCAGGAAATGGTGAGAACTCCTTTCTTCTTCATTTAGCTTCATTTAGATAAAGCTAAGGAAAATTTAATGTGATTTATCTGAGACTGGAATAGTTTTTGAGATATTTTCTCCAGGGCAGTGTTTATATCTCATAAGGTTTAGCACATGCTGTACATGTGTGAATATTCCTGGAGTTGTAACCTGTGTCACCAGGCAATGACAATCCTTTTATTGGGCCAGGACTGGTGTTTCTGGGCTGGGAGTGTTGCCAGACTCCTCTTTATGGCTCTGTTCCATTGGCCTGCCCTTCCTGGGGCTGGGGCTGGCCCAGGTGAGGTCCAGAGTCCTCCCTGGCAGGAATCCTTTGGAGATTCTCAGTGAAGGATCTGGGGCTCAGTGCCAGCCCTGGAGCTGCAGAGGGGACACCAAGGGACGTCAGCCCTGTGCCCCTGTGCTCAGGTGAGACCCCACCTGCAGAACCTCCTGCCCTGGGGTCTCCAACATCACCTGGAGCTGCTGCAGGGCTGGAGCCAGGCTGGGACACCTGGGGGGCTCACCTGGGCAGGGAGGGATCCAGGGAGAGCTCAGAGCCCTGCCAGGACCTAAAGGGGCTCCAGGAGAGGGACTGGGGACAAGGATGGAGGGACAGGACACAGGGAATGGCTCCACTGTGGATGGATGGGATTTTGGGAAGGAATTGTTCCCTGGGGGGGGACTGGCACAGCTGGGGCTCCCCTGGATCCCTGGCAGTGCCCAAGGCCAGGCTGGACATGGGGCTGGAGCCCCTGGGACAGTGGGGGTGTCCCTGCCATGGCAGGGGTGGCATGGGATGGTTTTTAACCCTTCCAACCCAAACTGTTCCACCATTCTGTGATTCCCTGAACATTTGGAGCTGGAATATTCTCATTTCTGAAGTGCTCAGGCACTCACTGGTGTTGTGCATAAACTGACTTTATTTGTGATTAATTTTTCAATAAAATTTTGTGTTGGTGGAGGGATGCTCTCCCACATCTAGAATGTGAATCATTTCCATGCAAATTGTTGACTGTTTTCATCAACAATCTGAATCAGGAATCTTCTCCCTCAAAGCAGGAGAAACTTTTCTGGTTTGGAGGTTTTAATTGTGATGAATGGAAGAGAAGGCACAAGTGCCACTGCTCTCCCCCAGTCTGAGCTGGTGTTTTGATGTTTGAAAGTTCAGTTTCAGGTTTATGAAGTCTGGTGATGAATCTCATGTTTCTGTGACAGCAACTTTCAGAAAGAAAATGAATCTTTCTGTTGGAAATTCCAGCTAATCCTGCCTGAAATGTAAGAGTGTCATGAAACAGTGCACTGCTAACCTAAATGATTCTGTAATTTGTGTCCAATAATAACTGGCTTTTCCCTGAGCCTTGTGCCTGTCCTGGACACTCTGCAGACACTTTATTGTAGCCCCTGCTCCCATCAGGAGCCTGGTACAGATCCAAAGGGCACTGGGGGATTTGGGACCAGGATTTGGGATGCTCAGAACAGCAGGAGCTGCAATAGGAACTGATTTGCACAGGAACACACTCTGCTCTCAAGGCTACTCCCCTTTCATTACAGAGAGTGGTTTGGGAGGAAAAACCAGCTCCAACCACTTCATTTTGTGTTTTTCACCTGCATTCAGCCTCCCACTGTCGTTAGAATAAGTTTTGAAAACTCTGTTCACCATCTCTTTCTTGAAGAGATTCTATTTCTGTTAATTTGGTTTACTCTCCAGTTTAAAAAGGTCTGGAAGTGCATCTCCATAACTGTAATTAAAATTTTGATGCACCCATATTTAACAAAGGTGTTTGGTGTTTCCTGGAGAGTTCTGGGTATTTAGAACAAATCCAGGACAAAAACCCATTTATCTATTGGAGATCCAGCAGCAATGATCCCCTCCCAGCACACAGAGCTGGGGCACTGAATCCAGGAGGAATTTTGCCTGAGATTGTTCAAAAACTGAGACTGTGAGAGCTCAGGTGGATACTAGAGCTAGGACTAGAACTGGAGCAGTCAGATACTAGGATTAGAATTAGAATTAGAATTAGAATTAGAATTACAATTACAATTACAATTACAATTACAATTACAATTAGAGTTACAATTACAATTACAATTAGGACTAGACTAGGGCTAGAACTGGAGCAGTCAGATATTAGAATTACAATTATAATTACAATTAGGGCTATTAACAATTAAAACTAGAACAGTTCAGCTCTAATTCTAGAATTAGAAACTGGAGCAGTAGAATTAGAATTAGAATTAGAATTAGAATTAGAATTACAATTACAATTACAATTACAATTACAATTACAATTACAATTACAATTACAATTAGGACTAGACTAGGGCTAGAACTGGAGCAGTCAGATACTAGAACTTGAATTAGAATTAGAATTAGAATTAGAATTAGAATTACAATTACAATTAGAACTAGAACTAGGACTAGACTAGGGCTAGAACTGGAGCAGTCAGAATTAGAATTAGAATTAGAATTAGAATTAGAATTAGAATTACAATTACAATTACAATTACAATTACAATTACAATTAGGACTAGACTAGGGCTAGAAATGGAGCAGTCAGAATTAGAACTAGGACTAGGACTAGGACTAGGGTTAGAACTGGAGTAGTCAGATACTAGAATTAGAATTGATATTATTTATACTTTTGATTCAATAACCAAACACTTGTGACCTGCACTGCACGATTTTTTATTTAACTAAAAACTTTGACTTGAAATCCTGAAGAAGGAAGAAGGAGGGGGGAAGAGACAATGCCCAAGAACTCTCAGCTTGTCTCATACCTGTTACTAGATTTGAAAATTTTAAAATTTAAAATTTAAATTTGAAATTTTCACCATGTGAAATTACACACTTTTATTCTAACTACACACTTGTTGTTTTAACTTTCTGACTCAAATTTGGCAGGATTCTTTCAGGTTTCAAGTCCAAAGCAGTGTTCCTTTGGGGGTCAGTGTCAGACAGCACAGAGAGTGCAGAACTCCCAGGCTTTTGGGTTTCAACATCTTCCCTAAAAATGCCTTGGGATGAGAATCCCAAGTGGATCAAAATCATGGCTCCAGCTCCAGCACAAAGCTGAGATTCCACTTTTCTGGAGTCCCAGAGTTCCCAGCAGGGGAGGATGTTCCTCAGCTCACTGGGACTGGTTTTGTGTCCTTGTCACCCTGCCCTGCCCCAGCCTGATTTTGGAGCACACTCAGCCAACCTCAGGCAAGTTTAGTAAATTTTTTTTTTTTCCTTTTTCCCTACAGATGTCTCATCTCCTCTGTGCCTTGCTGTCCTTGCTTTCCTTTGCTGCCCTACTGGAAAGTGCCCAGTGGAAACTGCAGGACAATGGTAAGGAGGTCTCAGATCTCTGAACTCCAGTTGTGGCCACTAGCACAGAATTTGTTAACTGCAGTACCCTAGGCCAAGGCTGTATGTTTCTTTGTGTGACAATAATTAATTGGAGTTCATGGAAAAAATATTTAAAAGTACTAAAATGTCACCTAACAGCACATTTGCAATATTTGCATTAGCAACTGTTTTATTTCCTATTTCTTCTCCTTGTGTTCAAAGCCTCAGCCTGGATGCAAAAACTGTGACTTAGGGAACAGCCCCAAAAAACCAAGGGAAGAATTTATTGTGAACAAGAAAATATATTTCTGAATATATATAAATTAGAAATAGTTTATCAACTTCTCTGGTAAAGAACTTAAATGTAAATCCATTTGTAAAAATGCAGGGTAGGTAATGAACAATTCTTTTGAATAATTTATCCGAAAATTGGGCTAAATTCAGATTGCCCTCTCTTTCAATGACTTTCCCCCCTATCTTTACATTAAAAATAATATTTATCATTCATCCTGGGGGTTCCCTGGGAGGGATTTAGTGCTGAAAACAGCAAATCTGTTTTGTCAGTAAAGTTGGAGTTTGAAAATTCACTTTGCCTGTGTCCACAGGGAGTTTGGGAGATTTCCAAACTTCCTAGAGCTGAGTATTTTCTGCCAGCTTAGGTTCCACATTTAACAATTTCTCCTTGTGGTAACTGGGATTCAGGCAGAGCTCAGGACACTGAAGGGAAGGGCTCAGCCCAGGCTCCCCCTGGCCCCTGATTTTCCCTTTGCTGTTCCCAGTGTGATAATTGATAAATGATTTGTGTTAATCACAGAAGTTTTGCAGTTTTTATAAACCAGAATACTTAAAATAAGAAAAGAGCATGGACCTAGATAAAGGGAAATATATGATTAAACCCATTCTGTTTAAATCCCCCTGTTATGAATTTTGCATATTGAATATTGCATACCAGTTTGTAAAAGAAGAGAAAAAAGAGGTTTCCCACAGTCTGAAAGGATTTTTTTCAGAATCACATTTCCTGCCTTTGTGTAATCAATCACAAACTCTCTGCTAAAGATCAGACTTCCCACTTCTCCTGGTTTTATCCACCAAGACCAGGTGGTTCCATGACCAATTGTCCCAAGAGCTGTCCCATGGAAGTTTGGAAGTTTCTTTGCCCACCACAGCTTACCTTGCAGAATTACTACAACAAAACAATAACAATTATTGACTACAAGGAAAACCAGACTATAAAAAGGGAGCTGTAACCAAGTTGGGTGGAAGCGTGGAGTGGGTGGTGACCCCTCACATTCTCCCCAGTGCTGCTTTATTTTTTTATTTATTTTATTTATAACCAATCTAAATTTTGCTGAATATCGAGACTTTGTTTCTCATTTCTTACACCAGTGCTTGTCATCGAGTCCCAGTGGGATGCTGAGGCCCCAGCCAGCAGCGTGGAGCTCACCTGTGACAGCCCAGAGGAAGAGGTTTACTGGGAAAAGGACTCAGAATGGAAGCAGGAAGGGAAGACTCTGACTGCTGCAGTGAAGGAGTTCCCAGATGCTGGGAATTACAGCTGCCTGAGCCAGCAGAGCCACAGAGTGCTCAGCTCCCACCTCCTCCTCATTGCCAAAATCAACTCCCAGGGGCAGATGCTGAGGTGGATCCTGAAAAGCTTCAAAGGTATGTGAAAAACATGGTTCACTGTCCTGGGAGAATGAAAAGGTTTAATAAAAAGACAATTAGGAGACAAACATAAAGCAAAGGGTTAAACCAGCCAGGTGCTTGGCATGTTATTTTAATATTATACATCTAGCATTTATCCCAATACTTGCAAAGAGCCAACAGCATGTCCTGCATTTCTAACAGGGACAGCCCTGAAACTGGGCTTGTCCTGCCCAGCTTTGGGCAGGCTCTGGAAAATGTTCCTGCAAAGGGATTTTCTTCCAAAGCTTTGCTAGTGGCTCCTGTGGCTCTGGGCAGTGCAGCACAGCAATTGGGTGCCATGGGATTTAATTGGGATTTTCTAGGCTGATAGGGGGGAGGGCTGGCAGGAATTGGTTTGGGAAACCAGGGCTATGTGACAGGACCCAGGGAAGGGCTGGAGCTGTGTCAGGGGAGGTTTAGGGAGGATTTTGGGAAAGGTTCTTCCCCCAGAGGGTTCCCCAGGGAATGCCAGAGCTCCAGGAGCCCCAGGGGTGCCCAGGCTGGGATTGGACTCCACCATCCTCGTGGGTCTCTTGCAGTCAGGAGATTCCAGGATTCTGGGATTTGACAGAAGCAGGTTTGAAGTGCTGCCATTTGGGCCTCTCCATTCAGGACTAACCCTGGGACAAGCCTGGGATGTTTTGCATTTTCTCCATCAACCTCACTCATCTGAGTTTCATATCTGAGTCCCTCCTGCTACTGCCAGGGAATCTGTGAATTTATCAATTCCTTCTCTCTGCCTTGGCCATTTTGGCAAAGAACAGTAAATAACTGCTGCTTTCTTTCCTTCCCTGTCTAGGGTCCAGTGAGACATTTTTGAAGTGTGAGGCAAAGAACTACTCTGGAATTTTCACATGTTCCTGGATGACAGAAAATAAGAGCCCAGATGTAAAGTTCACCATCAGAAGCCTGAAAGGGTAAGAGCTTGCACTTCCCTTCACAGTCTCACAGAGCAGCCCTTGGTGCTACTCTGGGGAGGATTTCAGGCTCTTGGGGACATGCAGATGGGGGGTGGGGGGATCTCTTTTCCAAGTCTGAACATCCCCAAAATGTTTTGAGTCATTACTGGGACAAAGTTCACTAAATGAGGGCATGGAAATTGCTCAGAAATGAACAAAGCCTTGAAAAAGGAATGAGTCCAAGCAGGCTGGAGTAGCCCCTGAGTAACTTAAGCAATAGCAGAGCAGAGAGGAAGTGGAGGCAGCCCAGCAAGCAGCAGAGCTCCCAGTGCAGAATGGAGTGGGAGGCTGCCCCCAGTGCAGAGCACACGGCCCCTGCCCTCCCTCAAACCCTGCAGAAACCTGCAGGGAAATGGCAGCTGGGAACCCTGGGGGGATTTCCTGCCTCCCACTGCTCTGGGGGTTCTCCAAAACATGGGGGAAATGAGATCCTGGTTTAGGTTTAAATATTAATTCCTTGAGCTGAGGCTGTGATTTAATTAATGACATGAACACATCCCACAGTGCTGGGAATGTGGCAGCTCCCACTGACCCTTTAATGCAGCAGGGAAACCAAAACATTTCCTCAGTTTATTGCTATGGCAGCACATTCCCAGCATTCCCAGCACACAAACCCAACACACCAGCATTCTTTACTGAGCAGCATTCCCAGTACAAACCAGCATTCCCAGTACATTCCTAACCAGCATTCCCAGTACAGAGCAGCATTCCCAGTACAAACCAGCATTCCCAGCACACAGCATTCCCAGTACAAACCAGCATTCCCAGTACAGTCAGCATTTGGTACAATCCAGCATTCCCAGTACGACAGCATTGTTCATTAGCATTCAGCCTCCTGCTCCCTTGCAGCCCCCAGGGGGACGTGTCCTGCAGCAGCCCCGTGGCTGTGCACGAGGCCCTGACCACCAGAGGCTCTGCCCTGCTGAGAGCCTTCTCACCTTGCTGGGAGTCAGCCATCCACGCTCCTGAACTGAGCAGCTTCTTCATCAGGGACATCAGTGAGTGGCCCGGGGTGGGGGTTTGTTCTGGGTGACACTCAGGTGCCCAGCCGCCAGCCTTCTGGGCTCAGGCCTCACCCAGCCCTGCCAGGACAGCCTGAGGCTGAGGCAAGTGCCAGCAAGCCGCAGTTCCAGGCCTGGGAGGGTGAGGAAGTGAAGCACAGCCGAATCTCCCAGAGTGATGACAGGTGGCAAGCGGCCTGTGAACCAGAGGTCAAAAGAGACAGGTGAAGGCTCTGTCAAGCCAGAGGATAAATAACCCAGCAGATTATTCCAGATTATTCCAGATTATTTCTTCCTGCTCTCCAGAGCGTGCTCCCCTGTCTCCCCGTCCCACTACGGGCACCCAGGGCAGGTTCATGGAGAGGGACAGGAACAAAAACTCTGAGCTGGCACATGAGGCATAGAGAGATTTTCCTAAATGCATTCATGCTGAAGATATTCCTGTGTGTCCAGCAGAGCCTCTATCCTCAGCCAATAAGCAAATCAAGAAGACCTAGAATGGGCTGATTTTCCATAAAAAACACCCAAGGCAGTTACTACACCTCAAGCCTCCTCCCCTCTCTCCCTGGAGGCTCCCAAAGCTCATTCCCATAAAACCAGCAGCAGTAACACACCAATACTGACATGAAATTGTTAATGTGAATTAATTCTCTGTGTTTTCTCCTGCAGTAAAGCCTGACCCCCCCCAGTGCCAGTACGTGGCCACCAATGGAACAGTGACCTGGACATATCCCAGAACCTGGAGCACCCCAAACTCCTACTTCCCTTTGACTTTCAAGGTCAAAGTTAAAAGACCAAGGAAACACAAATACCAGGTAGAAACACAACATCTGAGACACAATTTTCTTGCCTGAATAGTATAAATATTTTTTGTATGCAAGAATAATGAACTAAAAAAAAAAGCAGAGGCAGGGATGGGTGATCCCAGTTTTGCAGCAGAGGCAGGGATGGGTGATCCCAGTTTTGCAGCAGAGGCAGGGATGGGTGATCCCAGTTTTGCAGCAGAGGCAGGGATGGGTGATCCCAGTTTTGCAGCAGAGGCAGGGATGGGTGATCCCAGTTTTGCAGCAGAGCCAGGGATGGGTGATCCCAGTTTTGAAGCAGAGGCAGGGATGGGTGATCCCAGTTTTGCAGCAGAGCCAGGGATGGGTGATCCCAGTTTTGCAGCAGAGCCAGGGATGGGTGATCCCAGTTTTGAAGCAGAGGCAGGGATGGGTGATCCCAGTTTTGCAGCAGGGGCAGGGATGGGTGATCCCAGTTTTGCAGCAGAGGCAGTTTTGGATGGGTGATCCCAGTTTTGCAGCAGGGGCCAGGGATGGGTGATCCCAGTTTTGCAGCAGAGCCAGGGATGGGTGATCCCAGTTTTGCAGAGGCAGGGATGCCAGGGATGGGTGATCCCAGTTTTGCAGCAGAGGCAGGGATGGGTGATCCCAGTTTTGCAGCAGGGCAGGGATGGGTGATCCCAGTTTTGCAGCAGAGCCAGGGATGGGTGATCCCAGTTTTGAAGCAGAGGCAGGGATGGGTGATCCCAGTTTTGCAGCAGAGCCAGGGATGGGTGATCCCAGTTTTGCAGCAGGGGCAGGGATGGGTGATCCCAGTTTTGCAGCAGGGCAGGGATGGGTGATCCCAGTTTTGCAGCAGAGGCAGGGATGGGTGATCCCAGTTTTGCAGCAGAGGGGATGGGTGATCCCAGGGAGAGGGGGATGATCCCAGTTTTGAAGCAGAGGCAGGGATGGGTGATCCCAGTTTTGCAGCACAGCCAGGGATGGGTGATCCCAGTTTTGAAGCAGAGGCAGGGATGGGTGATCCCAGTTTTGCAGCAGAGCCAGGGATGGGTGATCCCAGTTTTATCCAAGCACAGGGAATGTCCCTGCTGGGAAGGGCCCAGCCCAGACCAGCAGATGGGGCTCAGTCCCTGAGCTCACAGCGTTGGCTCCTCCAGCCCAGGCAGGGAAATCACGGGGCTGGGGATGCTCCTTGTGCCACCTCAACCCCCAGGGGGATTCCATCGGTTCTGAGCAGGATTCTGGGTTTTAGGGTTCCTGCTCTGGGAGAAAAAGGAAAAGGGAAAAAACAGATAAACAAAGGATCCCTTTGTTTAATGCTTAGGCTTGGGGTCATTTACAGCACCAAGCTGAGTGGGGTTGGGTCATTTAGAACACCTCTCTCAGTGATTTTGGGTCACTTTGGGACACCTCTCAGTGGGTTTGGGACACCTCTCAGTGGGTTTGGGACACCTCTCAGTGAGTTTAGGACACCTCTCAGTGGGTTTGGGACACCTCTCAGTGGGTTTGGGACACCTCTCAGTGGGTTTGGGACACCTCTCAGTGAGTTTAGGACACCTCTCAGTGAGTTTAGGACACCTCTCAGTGGTTTGGGACACCTCTCAGTGGGTTTGGGACACCTCTCAGTGAGTTTAGGACACCTCTCAGTGAGTTTAGGACACCTCTCAGTGGGTTTGGGACACCTCTCAGTGGTTTGGGACACCTCTCAGTGGGTTTGGGACACCTCTCAGTGGTACCTGAGCTCTCCAGCTGTCCCTGCTGAGCTCAGGTTGTCCCCAGCCCCAGGGATCCGTGGGTGCAGTTGGAGCCTTTGGCACAGCAGGCTGGGCTGGGGGGCTCAGTGCCCCCTCCTGCTGCTCTGGGGTGGCTCTGTCCCCCTGCTGCCACTGAAGGAGCTGTCCCTGTCCCCAGGTGTATGACACTGAGGAGCAGTCCCTGCAGCTGCCAGCCCCGGGGCCAGCAGAGGTGTGGCTGCAGGCCAGGGACTGCTGCTACCTCTCCTCCTGGAGTGAATGGTCCTCCCCCTGCAGGTAAGGAGCCACCGGGCTGGGGGGGCTGCAGCTCCTGCTCTGAGCAGAAACAAGAGAATCCTGATGTGAACTGATGTGAAAATGCCATTTCTGACATTTATTTCACAGATAACCAGTGAGGGACCCAGGAGGGTGGCACAGCACTCCTAGAGAAAGCAAAGAATGAATTAACACAAGAACAGAAGCACAATTAGAAGGGAAGTTTCCATTTGAGATTCTTAAGAAGCCATAACTTATTTTTTTTATTGCAACACTTGAATGTGCTCCTGATTTTGGCAGCTCCTAAATTCCCTGGATTCTAGTTCCACTTTTAGCATCCATCATGTGACATTTCCCTGGTTTTGACAGGTTGCTGGCAGCTATTACTGTATGTCCTGCATATTATTGTTGTGCCTTAATTTATTCCATATTTATTTATTTATTTGCTATTTATTTATCTATCTATTCAGTTATTTATTTATTTATTTATTTATTTATTTATTTATTGAGACTTGCCAGGCCAGTGGATGGCAGCTGCTGTTCAAACCATTGCATGTGATAACTTATTTGGAAAGTTCACTTCCTGAGAGAACTGCTCAGATATTCCATTATTGAAGGGTTTCATGATTTGTATTTATTTCTGTGGCTCTGTGCAAGCACACAAAGCCTTGGCTGCCTGAGCAGCTGGGTGTGGCCAGGCCATCCTCATCCTCCAGGATATTGGAGTAAAGAAAGAATTTGTTTCTTTAATACTGATTTGTATTTATTTTTGTGGGTCTGTGCAAGCACACAAAGCCTTGGCTGCCTGGGCAGCTGGGTGTGGTGCTCCAGACCATCCTCATCCTCCAGGATATTTAAGTACAAAGGAATTGCAGAGCCTGGGGGTGTTTTGCTGCTGCCCTGGGTCAGCTCTGTGCCCACAGCTGCTGGTGCCCAGCTGGAGAACACTCCCTGAGAGCTCCATGGAGCTGCAGCTCACTGGGAGCACTGGGAGCACTGGGAGCACTGGGAGCACTGGTGAAGGCAGCTCTGAGCCTCCTCTCATCCCTCAGGAACGTTTCAGGATCTGGGAGCCAGGAGCTGCATTTATCACCTCCCAAACAACCTCCCCTCCTTCCACTCCTGGACTCTTTTTCCACCATCCAGGGAATTTCCATGTGCCCAGGGAACCCCCAAGGGCCCCAGGGCAGCTGGAATTGCACCCCCAGTGCATCAAATCCCCCCAGGAACTGGGCTGATGTCAATGTGAATGATCCCATGAAATCAGACTTTTGGAACAGAGATTTTTATAACTCAGGTGTTCCCCACAGAACCTCAGGGAAAACTTCTGTTCTGAGCTCTGGGGGGAAGCAGAAACACGAGTTGAAAACTTTGTATTTTTCATGGAATCTTGGAATTGTTTGGGTTGAAATGAACTTAAAGCTCACCTGTCCCACCCCTGCCATGGGCAGGGACACCTCCACTGCCCCAGGTGCTCAGAGCTGCACCCAGCCTGGCCCTGGGCACTGCCAGGGATGGATCCTCTGTCAGACACTGAGCCCTGACTCCCAGGAGGACAAAATCCTCTGAAATATCTTTGAGGATTCAGGCCTTAACCTCTGATACAGAATCACTGACATTCAATTCATTGCAACCATTCTTCCTTTTTCCCAGCCTTAGTGATGGGTGGTAATTTTAGATATTTAAACATTGAAATGTGTGAAGTATCTGATATTTCAGAAAACTGCTGATAATTTATTTCCAAGTCCTGTATTTATTAAGTTTACATGTCTTATTTTTGGCTATAAAAGCAACTTATGTGCTTGTTTACAAAGGAGCTAATAATAAATACACCTGAAAAAATGAAAATTTGGTTTATTTGTGATCTTTTAAGAATGGTTATTGTCACTCTTCACTTTTGTACCAGAGTATCAGACACTATTTCTGTCTCAATGTCTGCAGGGCAAATTAATTATTAAATTAATAATACTAAATTCCCAGCCTGTAAAACTGCACTCAGCCAAGGGATCAGGATTTGCTGAGCCCTGTCCTGCAGGAGGGTTCCCACCTCTGTCTAGATTGGATAAAAAGCAAAAAATACTCCCTGTGGTGGTTCCATACACAGGAGATCACTTTCTAACATACTCCATCCATCCAAGAACATCATAATTGATGTGCCAGGCAGTCCTTGGGCTTCTCTTCCTTAATTTCTCTCCTTGTTGCACTGTAAATAATCTGGAACCTCTGGTAAATGTCAAATGCACAGACCCAGGCAGCACAATGTCCAAAATCCCACCCCCCAAAAAAACACCCCTTTTAGATTGCAAAAACCAAGCTTCTGACATAAAATTTTAGATCCAATTTATTCCTGAGAGAGGAAAGTCGTTCACTGTATAAAACCCAGATTTTTTCCTGCTGGATTTGCTCCTTTTCCCAAGCCCCAGCGTTTCCTGGGAAGGGGCAGCTCCTGCAGCTTTCTGTTCATCCCCATCACTCAAGGCCTGGCTTTGGGTTCTGCCAGGACACCTCCCAAAATCTGCTCTGAGCAGAGCCTGACTAATTCCCCCCAGGGCTTTCTGTGGGTGCTGCTCAGCTCCAGCAGTGCCTGGCACAAAGAGTTGGTGTCTCTAATGAGGCACTAATTGGATTTGCTGTTCTCCAAAAGCTTCAGCCCCTGGAGCTGGGCAAGCAGGCACCTGCTGGGAGCAAAAGGGGGAAAAGCTGATCTTTAATCAGGGCTTTGGGAGAGAACACAGATCTCAGGTCCAAATGTTTCATATCCACCCCTTCTCCACGCTGATCTTCCTCCCACCCCTCTCTGTCACAAGCTGCAGCTTCTTTTAGAAAAATGTTTATTTTGAATAAAGGGAAAAGCAGTGCACGTCCTCCAGCCTTGTGGTGAGCCATGAAAAAACATTTCTTGAAATGTCACTTGGATTGACTTTGGTGTGACAGAAAAGTCCAAACACCTGGAAACTGCATCTCAAGGCGATTTCAAACCAGTCCTGTTCAAAGGCCATTCAGTGGGAGTGTCGAGCTATTCATGATTTGTTTTTGTGAGGAATCAGCTCAGAACCATCAATGGTCTGACACTGAGGAATCAAAGGAACCCGGAGCTGCCTGCAGGACACCGGGAGCCACTCCTGGCACTGTGCCCCAAAGAGATCAGGAGGCACAGGGGAGAACAAAGATCAGCTCCAGCCTTTGCACAGCCTGCTGGGTTTATTTTTAATTTCTGGAACAACACATGAGACCTTCAGCAGGGCTCTGGCCTGGCCTGACACGTGCAGTGCTGAAGAAAGGAGCTCTGATCTCCCAGGGGTGGAAAAAGGGAAATCATTCCTGGAGAGGTACCTGGGACAGGGGCTGGACAGAGGTAAAGGAATAAAGCAGGGATTTATTAAAATAATAATATAGAATAATAATATAGAATAATAATATAGAACAATAATATAGAACAATAATATAGAATAATAATATCCTTCAAAGGATTCACCTTGGGTAGCACAAGAGCCTGGCTGAGGTTACACCCAGGATGGACCCAGGTCAGGAGTTTCACACTTTTATCAGTTTGGGTCCATTCCCATTTTGGGTTCATTGTCCAACCCCAGCTCCAGGTTCTGCAGTCCCACCCTCCCAGGTTCTCTCCTCAATTCTCTCTGTTTGCACTTTTGGGGGCTGGAAAAGGATTGTTTTGTGTGACTGAGCTGGGGGGAGAACTTGTAACACTTTGTGTGGAGTTCAGAGTTATATCCTAATGCAGGGCAGAGTCTGGGAAATACAGAAACTAAAACTGAAGGCATCATCACCTTCCCCAGGCAAACAGCCAAAGGTTTGGCACAGCCTGAACAAAGCAGCCCTTGCTCCTCCAGCCCTGCATTGAGCAAGACTCCAAGCCCTGATGCTTTAATTGCAGCTGGGTGGACACTCCTGAGGCACCCACCCTGCTGGGGCTGGGGATCCCGGGGAGGGCAGCTCCCACAGCAGTGACAAAGAGCATTTTTCACCTTCCCCACGTGCTGCTCACCATGCCCTGCATGGGAGGCTCTCCACGGATGAGTGGGAGCAGGTTCCTCTCTGGAATGCAGCCAGGGAACATCCTCCCATGCACTTGACTGATGAACATCCTGCTGCTGCAGCATTTTTGGCATCCCAGTGGTGCTACAAGCAGGGCTGCGAAACTAAAAGCGATCTAAAATTTGGAATGAATAATAATTGGGGAAATTTGATTACCCTCAGAAAAGCGCACGCTGATATTTTATCACAGGTAACACCACGAAATTGCTTTTTTCTTCTTCAAAAGATCGACTTGGAGGGATACAAATTTAGGAAAGCACCAAGATATAATGGCAAAGGTAGAAAATTATGGGAGTCCCACAATTAATTTACAGGTATTCATGGGTTTGCTGATGAGGTGAAAACTGCACTCACAAATCTTCAATTAAACTATTTATCTCCCATATTTACCCCACATTTCAGAAGGAGTTCAGCAATTAGGCCAATTACTAACCCAGTTTGGGAAGCAGCTATTCCTGTGCACATCCAAACATTTGTTTTCCAATGAACTTCTCGAGCTTCCAGGGGAGCTCCAATCACTCCCTTGTGGGACTTTACCTTTGTTTGTTTTATAAAATGTTAATTATGAGAAAAAGACTCCACAAGACCCCTGCAAATGCCAGCAGTGCCTGTCATTCTCCTGGGAATGCGAGAACCAGTCCCATTGGGATGCCCATGGAGGTCACCTGCACACCCACACCCTCTGGGCCACTTCAGACCCAATTTTGGTATCTCCAGTGATCTCTGTGGATAACCTGTCCCTGTGCTTGACTCCTCTGGTTGTGAAATTTGTTTTGCTCCCATCTAATTGGAATTTCTCTCCCTGCAATTTGCTCTGTTCCCTCTTCCTTTCACTCTGCAGCTGAGGAGGGCTCTGGCTCCTGTTGCCTCTGTCCTTCCAGGGCAGCCACCCCCTGCTCCCAAATTTTCCTCCGTGTTTCACCCCCTCAACCCTTGGTGCTCCCTGCCTGGTTCTGATCCAGCATTTCAGTGCCTTTCCCTGCCAGGGAGCCCAGAAGTGCCCAGAACAGCAGCTCCAGCCTCGCCAGTGACACCTGGGGAATCCCATGGGGTGGGATCATGGGATGGGATGGGATGGGATGGGATGGGATGGGATGGGATGGGATGGGATGGGATGGGATGGGATGGGATGGGATGGGATGGGATGGGATGGGATGGGATGATGCTGGGGATGCACCCCACAGGACACTGGGAACACTGGGAGCACTGGGAGCTCTGGGAACACTGGGAGCACTGGGGAGCACTGGGAACACTGGGAGCACTGGGGAGCACTGGGAGCACTGGGAGCACTGGGAACACTGGGAGCACTGGGAGCACTGGGAGCACTGGGAGCTCTGGGAACATTGGGAGCTCTGGGAACATTGAGTGCACTGGGAGCACTGGGAGCACTGGGAGCACTGGGGAGCACTGGGAGCACTGGGAGCACTGGAAACACTGGGAACACTGGGAACACTGGGGAGCACTGGGAGCACTGGGAGCTCTGGGAACACTGGGAACACTGGGGACACTGGGAGCACTGGGAGCACTGGGAACACTGGGACACTGGGAACACTGGGAACACTGGGAACACTGGGAACACTGGGAGCACTGGGAGCACTGGGGAGCACTGGTAACACTGGGAGCACTGGGAGCTCTGGGAGCACTGGAAACACTGGGAACACTGGGAACACTGGGGAGCACTGGAAACACTGGGAGCACTGGGAACACTGGGAGCTCTGGGAACACTGGGAGCACTGGGGAGCACTGGGAGCTCTGGGAACACTGGGAGCACTGGGAACACTGGGAGCACTGGGAGCACTGGGAGCTCTGGGAACACTGGGAGCTCTGGGAACACTGGGAGCACTGGGAGCACTGGGAACACTGGGAGCACTGGGAGCACTGGGAGCACTGGGAGCACGGACTGGGCCCCTTTCCCCACTGCAGGCTCAGGAGGCAGCAGGACGTGGCAGGCTGAGTGTGACAGAGCCAGGACATCCCCAGAGCTGAGTGTGCTCACAGCTCTTCACACCAGGAGGAACTTCCGGCATGGTTTGGGTTTTGCTCCTGTTGCCCAACTGCTCATAATTCATAATTCACCTCCTTCAACCTGGGACGTGTCCTGAACCCTCCCCACGAGTTCCTGCATGTTCCTTGCCAGCCTTTTCTCCAGAAAACCCTCCCAGAGCACCAAGTCACTGCCAGCCCCAAGCAGGGGGATCCAAGACCAACCATGTCCAAATGAAGGAAAAAGAAAATAATTTAGAACAAAACCACTGAAGGGCATGCAAAAAATAAAATTCCAAGCCTCCAGCTCCAACCAGATCTTTGCCCATCCTGGAATTTGGATTTGATGGTGTTTATGTTTTTCAGCCTGTTAAATGATGAGAAATGAAACATTTATTAATTACTTATATTCTTTAAAGACTAAACTATTCATAACTTGAGATGAGTTAGAGGGGCCTAAGGCTCACCTGACCTATTGAAATCTTTCCTGCAGGAGCTTTCAGGCCCCTTTTTTATTGGACTGAGCACCTCTGACCCCAATCCTGCATGGGGAGAAAGCCCTGGGCTATCCTGCAGTGAGGGCAGGGGGTCACTGAAATACTGAAATACTGGGAATTGTGCTGCTGGGCAGGGATTTCTCCTGTTTAGGGGGTAAATCACTAAGACAAGGCAATTCTGGAAGGATGGGCTGAAACCAAACTATCACCTCCAAACTCCACATCACTTTGGATTTCTGAAAATTGAGCCTCAGATCTGAGTGTCCCATTGGGACTCCCCCATGGCTCTGTGATAAAAGACAGAAATTGCTGCTTTTTGGTGAAGTCACCAACAACTGCAGGATTTGTTTCAGGAATCCCTCCTGTTGTGCTGCAAGCAGGGAAATGGGAGCAGAGGGGCAGGCAAAGGAATCTCCTGTGCCATGGCTGGGCAGGAGCTCAGGGGGTGCTCAGGGGCTGGGAATTCCTCTCTTGTCTTGGCCAGGCAGTGCTGCGGGTGTCTTTGCTGCTTGTCTCCCAAAATACTGGGTCTGATCCCAAACTGGGCACATTTGACAGGAAAAGGAACCTTGGGATGTCTCAGCTGCTCCTCTCCCAAAACATTGGTTCTGATCCCTCTTTGCTGCTCCTCTCCCAAAACATTGGTTCTGATCCCAAACTGGGCACATTTGACAGGAAAAGGAACCCAGGGGGATGCTCTGGGCTGGCTGTGAAGGGCCCCAAGTAGAACCCAGATTTCCCAGAGCAGCTGAAGGGCTCAGTGATGTCCTTTTGTTCTGACTAAACTGTGAAGAGAACTTGCTAATACTTTACACAAAGTTCAGAGTCACCCAATGCAATACAGAATCTGAAAAATATCAAAGCTAAAACTGAAGGCATCACTTGTGCACGGCCACAACCAGCTCAGCTCCAAGCACAGCTCAGAACCAGCTGCAAAATACCCAAAATCAGAAGAATTAAGCCCTGACAGGATGGAGATTTTGGCAAACACCCAGCCAGGATTATTTCTGGCTGGGAACTATGGCCACAGCAGCACCCAGGCCTGAGTCAGAGCCTGCTGCTGGGGCTGGAACAGTTAATTAGGCTGGGCTTAGCAGAACAATCCCTGCTCCATCAGCACTGGGACACGCAGCCCTGCCCCGTGTCCTGAGCAGCACAATCCCATTGACTCTGCCCTGGGCACCTCCTTCCCACTCACCTGCCCTGGGATTTCATCACCTGCTGCCTATAAATTGTGCCTGGCTGCCATGGCCAGAGTGGGGACACGGCAGGGACTGACTGAGCCTGGCTCTGGCACAGCCCAGCTTTGCCATGAAGGTCACCCTGGTGCTGCTGGTGCTGGCAGCTCTGTGCCTGGCACGTGAGTAACCCCTGGCTGCTCAGGGATTTTCCCTCTGGGAGCTTCCAGTGTCCTCAGGTGCTTCCTGCACAGGGTGGGAGGGAGAAAATGGAATTTTCTATTGGAAATCCTGGTATTTATCACCCTAAGAGTTTATTTCCCAGCTGGGGGTGGGGGGGATGGAAGCTGCTCCTTGCTGGGTGGAACTCAGAGCTGTGTCCTGTGACCTCAGAACCTCACCTGGTTTTATCTATTTATTTTTAAATTTCCATCTGAGAAGGGAGCTGGCAGCTGGTGAGGTCCTTCCCCTGCCCAACTGACCAAGCAGGGGACACCTGATGATGCTCAGGCCACATAAAACATGTTTTAATTTTATTTTTCCAGGCTGCAGAGAGATTTGAGGGACAGGTTGGTATAAAAAAAAAAAAAAACCAGGGATCTGGGAGGAATTTCTTCAGCCTTTACTTGGCAATTTTATTTTTACTAAAAACTTGCAGCAAAAATATTTTTTTAGAGAAAAATAAGTGCATTTAAAATCACTGAAAGACTCCACACCTCTGCAGGCAGTATAGGAGTTTAAAAGCATTATGAACATTGAAGAAGCAAAATAATAAAAATGTTAAATGCAAAATTATGAAAAAAGAGTTTTGAGTAGCTCTGAGAAAGTTGCTTTGAGATTTGTCTCAACTCCAAAATTCTTATGAAAACCAGTAGTTTAAATGAAATGTGATGGAAAGAATTCATTCAGTGTTTCATTAACTGCAGGAAAAAAAATTAAATATTTTAAATATTAAATATTCTTTCCATTAGAATTCCAGGAAATCTCTTTGAACTTTCTGGTTTATCTTGTCTGCTTGAAAACTTCATGAATCAGCACTTTCTGAGCCACACCTTTTTTGCATTCACTCCCATGTGCAGAGCAGCTCCTAAAAGGTTACCAGAGGAAAAATAACATCTGAGTGTTTGGGGGGAAGTGGAATAAATCAAATCCAGTCCCAGAATAATGAAATCTCATCAAACCTCTGGTGACAGAGGAGGAAACTCGACCTGGAGCTTTATTTCTGCTCATTTTCTTTATACTGAACAACTGTATTTGATGTGAGGATGTAAACAGGTTTATGAAAGGAAGTTTTAGTGGAAAGGTTAATATAAGAAGATAAAAAAAATACAAATTTATTACAAAAGACAATTGCTAGAGCTGTGCTCCAGAACACATGTGGAAACTTTAACCTTTAAAGATCCAAAAAAAAAAATCCAAATTTAATCCAGAAAAGAAGTACTAGAGCTGTGCTCCAGAACACATGTGGAAAGTTTAACCTTTAAAGATTAAAAAAAAAAAATCCAAATTTAATCAATTAAAGAAGTGCTAGGGCTCTGCTCCAGAACACATGTGGAAAGTTTAACCTTTATAGATCCAAAAAAATCCAATTTTAATCCATTAAAGAAGTACTAGAGTTCTGCTCCAGAACACATGTGGAAAGTTTAACCTTTATAGATCCAAAAAATCCAAATTTAATCCATTGAAGAAGTACTAGAGCTCTGCTCCAGAACACATTCCTGCTCCTGCTGCACAGAAATCTCTCCCTGGTGCCTTTTAGCTGCTGGGTGACATTCTGGCCCAGCAGAGGGACCAACCCATTCCTGCAGCAGGTCAGCAATGTGCCAGCAGCTGGGGAGGCAGGGCAGTGATGGATGGGTGGGTGGGTGGGAGGTGCCATTTGTTTGTTTGGAAGCAGCTCCTTGAAGCCCCACCTGAGGCCAGGGCTCTGCTGGAATGTGCTAAAATAGGAACCAGCTTCAAACCCCCATTGAAACAGGGGAAACTCTTCCTAAAGTGGGATTATGAGCCAGTTGTGGTGCCATTGTTATTGAGAGTTAGTATTTGTTCCATTTGAGCTGACAAATGATTGACATTATTGTCAGAAAGCCCAAACAGAAAACCCCCTGGGGTTTGCTCACAGCCACACTCAGCTCTGGATAAACTCAGGAATTAAACCCCAGTCATGCTCAGCCACCTGCTAATCCTGGGATTAAACAGAAAATACCACCAGGAACATTCCAGAGAATATTGACTCCTGGCTTGTCAGTGCTTTGTGGTGAACAATGGAACAATGGCTCCTCCAGCCAAGGCTGCTCCAAGAGGTGACAGAAGTTTCCAAGGTAAATAAAGCTCCCAAATCCACCTGGCCAATAGGTTCTGGCACTATTGACACTGCAGGGGAAATGGCAATTTAAAAGGGAAAAGATTCAGAGCTGCTGAGTGAAGCCATCCTGCTTTGCACCCCACTGTTCATTAACTCTGAGTTTTCATTTTCTCTTTTGGCACTCAGTTTCCACTGCAGATGCTGCCACACACAAAGAGGTGAGTGATTGCTTTTTTCCTGCACAAAAAGTTATAATATGAGATAAAAACTTATAATATAATAGCGTGAGGTCAGAAAATAAACTTTAATTTAATGCTGCCAATTTAAATGTTACATTTTAATTAAATGCTGGCAATTTATTGAGGTTGCAGTGAAAGTTCCTGAGTTTGGGATATGGGGTTTCCATAGAGTTCCCCTGACAACTTCCAGATGTTTTCACCTGTTTGCCATTCTGGGCAAGGACAAATTTTAAGCCAGAGAAATCTAGATTTAAAAAAAAAAAAAAAAAAAAAAAAAAAAGATGACCCTATAAGGTTTTCTGATAACTTTTAGCTCCTAAATCAGGTACCTGGAGAGTTTTAGTTCTCTCTGGGGTCAATGTCAGGAAAAAATGAGGGAATAAAAATCCTTCCTGAGGTGAGCAGGAAAGCCCTGGCAGAGTGGATAGTGGTGGGGAGAGAAAATTCACCCACGCTCAGAGCTGTACAGATTCTGGAAAAGATAAAAGCTGAAACTTCAGGCACCAAAAGCATATCCCAGAATTGGATATAGAGCCCCAGAATTGGATATACAGCCCCAGAATTGGATATACAGCCCTAGAATTGGATCTAGAGCCCCAGAATTGGATATAGAGCCCCAGAATTGGATATACAGCCCTAGAATTGGATATAGAGCCCCAGAATTGGATATAGAGCCCCAGAATTGGATACAGAGCCCCAGAATTGGATATAGAGCCCCAGAATTGGATATAGAGCCCCAAAATTGGATATACAGCCCTAGAATTGGATATAGAGCCCTAGAATTGGATATACACCCCCAGAATTGGATATACACCCCCAGAATTGGATATACAGCCCCAAAATTGGATATACAGCCCTAGAATTGGATATAGAGCCCTAGAATTGGATATACAGCCCTAGAATTGGATATAGAGCCCCAAAATTGGATATAGAGCCCCAGAATTGGATATAGAGCCCCAGAATTGGATATAGAGATGGTTTCTGTGCATGGGGTGGGAGGCTCAAGGCTCCCTGTTGCAGGTGGACTGCAGCGAGTACAGGAGGCTGGAGAGGGGGAGGCCCATTTACTGTGAGAGGCTCTACCAACCCTTCTGTGGCTCTGATGGCAAAACCTACAACAACAAATGTTCCTTCTGCAAGGCTGTGCTGTGAGTACTGCCAGGGGCTCCTTACCTGGGATTTCCACTCCACAAAATTCATGGGATTTTTTTAAAGTTGTTACTCCTTTGCTTCACCTTCACACAATAATTGTTCCTCCCATTGATAATCTCCAACTGATCTAAAAAACAAATCATGGTGATATTTGGGTGAGAAGTGGCAGAAACCATAAAATAGAGAGCCAAAAAATGACCCAGATATTCAGGTCTGAACTTCCTATTCCAGCAGGGAAGTTGGACACTAAAAATTTACTTGGATATTTGTGTGAGCAACTTCCTATTCCTGCAGGAAGAATAAAATAGGGAACTAAAAAATGACCCAAAGACTTGTGTGAGGAACTTTGCAGCAAGCACTGTAAAGTTGGACACTACAAAATTATTCCTATTTGTGTGAAGAACTTGATGCAGGTACTGTAAGATTTAGCCACTAAAAAATGACCCTGATATTTGTGTGAGCAGCTTCCCATTCCAGCAGAAACTGTAAATTTGGATGGGGAAGAGTCCAAATGAGCAACACAGGCCTGAAAAATCAACTGCACCCAAAAATTCAAAAGTGGTACTGGCAATATCTTGGGTTTATGGATAAAATTTGTCATTTTTCAAGGAGAGCTGTTTACAGATCAGAGCCCTCATGCCTGCTGGGAATGTTGATGGTGTCTCCTCTGTTAGCAAAGGGTTTCAGGGGATTTTTGTGCACCAAGTGAAGCTTTCTGTCCATTCCTTTCCTTGCAGGAGGAGCAGAGGGGCCCTGCACATGAAGCAAGCAGGAGCCTGCTGAAGGAGCTCTGCTGAGAACAGCTGACACTGCCCCATTCCCAAATTCCCAAATTCCCTCCATTCTGCTGAGAACAGCTCTCACTGCCCCATTCCCAAATTCCCAAATTCCCTCCATCCTGCTGAGAACAGCTCACTCTGCCCCATTCCCAAATTCCCTCCATCCTGCTGAGAACAGCTCACACTGCCCCATTCCCAAATTCCCTCCATCCTGCTGAGAACAGCTCACTCTGCCCCATTCCCAAATTCCCTCCATCCTGCTGAGAACAGCTGACACTGCCCCATTCCCAAATTCCCAAATTCCCTCCATCCTGCTGAGAACAGCTCACTCTGCCCCATTCCCAAATTCCCAAATTCTCTCCATCCTGCTGAGAACAGCTCTCACTGCCCCATTCCCAAATTCCCTCCTGGCATTGACACTTCTGTCCTGGCACCAAAACTGTTCCTGCTGCTTTACACCAGCCCTTCTTTAGATTTTTGTCTCCATGGCTGAAGTTCAAATCCCCTGACAATTCCCCAAATCTCTCCCCCTTGTTGATCAAATATTTTCTTTCCTTTTTCCCAAAGGGTTCAGCTTTCCCTGACAGTGCTTTGACTCTCCCAGTTTTGTAGCTGAATTTAAAATGCTTATTTTTCATCTCCCTCTGCACAATTCTGGTCCTTGTGTGTTGTTCAGCTACTCAGTGTGCTTGTTTATTAAAATAAACCTTCACTCTTTTTTTTTTGTCCATGGTGAACTTTCTAGAGAATTTCTTGCATCCATTACTAACAATTATTTCCCAAATTACAGAGAACTGTGGTGGAGCAGGGGCTGAGTCCTGAGGCAAAAATCCAAAATACAGAAGTTGTATCCCACTACATGGCCACATATACTGGAATTTACCCCCCAGTCTGGCTTTTTTTTTGCTTTAAATGAGACAAATCTGGTAAAATGTAGAAGTCTGTTAAATCCTGTCATTTAAATGTGAACATTCATTAATCTTTTCACTTGACAAATTTCAGAATTTAAAGAAGTTGATGTCCTGCTCTTACATCCTTATTATCTTCCTTGTTAAACTAATTTGTGTCTTTTACTCAATACTTGGTCATGGGAATGTATTTTCCCAGAATTAAAATTGTGAATGACTGCCCTTACTGAGCTTCCAGGAGGAAAATTTTGGAACAGCTGGACACAGAACAAATCCATTCCTTTCCTGAATTCTGTTTATCTGGAAACCAGGTCCCAGCAATTAGGCAGCAGGAATGAAAATGAGGAAGGTAATATAAAAGTTCAGGAAATACAAAAGTTCCTGGTAGCTCAGAGGCTCCAACTTAAAGAAGTTCCTAGAACAGATCAAAAAGATAAAAATGAGAAAACAAAGATCAAATTGAGAAAACAAAGGCAAAATCTGGATCTGTGGATCTTTGCTGCCTCCCAGCCTCAGTGGATATTCCCACCCTCTGCTCTGGGGTATTTAATGGGCTCTGCTCCCACACCAAACCTAAGCCACCAAATTTCTCATCAGCCCCAGGAGTGACTCAAGAAGCTGCAAGTCAGAATCTGAACCCCAGCCCTGCATTTCCCCTGGGACTCCAGCCTGGCCCTGGTCATTTCTGCCTGGAATTCCTGGGGCAGGAGCAGGGACACAGCAGGACTTTCCCACATGGCTGCTTTTCCTCAAAGCTGGCAGGTGGGAGGGAGGCACAGCAGCTCCTGCCACACACCAGAGCACAGAACAGCATTTGCAAATTGCTGCAAATGACACCTGAGGAAAATGCTGAGGTGGCTGGACAGGCTGGACAGTCGAGTCTGGAGGATGGAAAAATGGGGAAGGGAAAATGAGCAGAGCCTGGGTGAGCTCATGGAATGGGCTCAGATTCTGTGAGACAGAAAATAAAATATTGGTGTGGAATAGGAAAACAGAGCAGATGTTGCACTCAGGGAAGGTTAGAGTGCAAAATTCTGCACTGGAAAGGTACCTGAATACCACTGGGGTGTCTTTATATCTGAGGTATTCACATGTGAAGGACAAGGAAGGGTTTTCCTGAGGTCTTACAAAATATTTTCTTCATTCCAAGACAAGAGGTCATGAAATCCAGACCTGGAAATCAGACAAATGCCAGTGCTAGAATTAACCTGGCTGGGGTTAAACCATGGCACATTCTCACCTGTGCTCGTGCACCTGAGTGGTTTGGGTTTGGGTACCCAGAGATTAAAGCTCTAATTTTGAAATGTTGAGATTTTTCTCCCTGTTTCTTGTGTCATTCATGTCTCATTGAGTCATCAGGAGTGTCCCAGGCCAGGCTGGAGGGAGCTCTGGGCACCCTGGGGTAGTGGGAGAGGTCCCTGCCCATGGCAGGGGGTGGAATGAGATCTCTGAGGTCCCTTCCAACACAACCCATTCCATGATTTACAATCACTTGGGATGGAGAACATTCATTCCCTCAGAAGAGAAAAGCTTAAAACATCTCTTAGGGACACTGCTATGTTTGTGGGGTGCAAACTATTGGGTTTTTAAAGGAAGGCATTTTTATTTTTGTTTTATTTTTTTCAGTGATACCTGTGTTAGAGAACCAAGATTATGAAACCTCCCTAAAATATAAACTGTGGATGTCCAAATAGCTTCCACCAGCTGTACATGAGAAACAAGAAAAGCAATGTGCTCTTTTATTTTGCAGCTGATCAAGACCAGAAGAGAATTTTTACTGATGACTGTTCAGCATCTCTGTTTGATTTCTGATTGTTTTCCTTTGGCTTTTAGTTCAGATATCCTTGGGTGCCTCAAATTCTAAATTTTTCCAACACATGGCAGTGCAGGGAGAAAGAAATGGAACAATCCAAAAACCTTCAAAGATTCACATCCAGCTGATCTATGGGATAAATCACAGGGTTTCAGTTCAGATAAAAGGGGGTGGTTTTGGTTTCTGTTGTCTGTCCTGTAACCACTTCACCATTCACATTCTCTGACTGTTTCAGTGACAGCTCAAGCCCAAGGCCCTGCCCAAAATCCTTCATTCCATTGAGTGTCTCCTGTGTCCTTTAGGCAACCTCCTCTCTGCCACCCCCTGTGTCCCCTTGTGGGGAGGGAGGGCAGGACAAGTTCTGCTGGACCTCAACCTGCTCTTCCCACACAAAACCTCTTTTTGGGTCTAATTTTTGGGTGTTCTGTTGTTTTTGATGCTGTGTTGCTGTCACAGGTTGGACTCAGTGATCTCTGAGGCCTTTCCCAAGCTCAGTGATGCTGTTGACACATCCAAAATCCACAGGGACTGTCAAGAATTTATTTTTTTTTTATTCTGGCCCTGCCACAGAGCATTGTGGGTTCCTGAATCACTGAACCAGCAGCCGAGTCTGTGCATTTTGTCATTCACAAAAAACAACTCACAAACAGCCTGCTGGGTGATGAACCAGCCTTGTTACCCAGTCCCTCGGGGTTTGTGTGAAACACGACCTTAAAATATTGAGGAAATTGTGATTTCTGCTGGGATCCACCCAAACACAGTGATTAAAACATGGTATAAGTACAGACCTGTAAAATACTGTAAACACACATAGGGAGGCAGCTGGCAGGACTTTTGGGGCCTGGGTAAAGACTGTACAGGAAAAAAATCACTTCTAAAGCTCCCAGAGAGCATCCAAAGGAGGGGATGAGGATGGTGAAAGGCCTGGAGGAGCAGCTGAGGGCACTGGGATTGTGCAGCTGGAGGAGACCCAGGGGAGGCTCTTTGGGGGCTGCAGCTCCAATCTCTGTGACAGGGACAGGGACAGCACCAGGGAAGGGCTGGAGCTGGGCCAGGGAGGTTTGGGTTGGATTTTGGGAAAGGTTCCTCCTGCAGAGGGTGCTGGGCACTGTCCAGGCTCCCCAGGGAATGCCAGAGCTCCAGGAGTGCTCGGACACCGCTGCAGGGTGGGATTTTGGGGCTGGGCAGCGCCAGGAGCTGCACTGGATGATCACGGAATCACGGAATGCTTTGGGCTGAAGGACCTTAAAGCCAATCTCATCCCGCCCGTGCCAGGGGCAGGGAAACCTCCCAGAGCCGCAGCTGCTCAGAGCTCCATCCATGGTGACCCCCGTGTGTCCCTCCCGCCCGGCACAGCTGTGATTGTGACTGCGCGCTGCCGTAACACTTTTATTGAACCCCATCCCCTCAGCGCCCTCAGCACCGCCCTCAGGCCGCCGGGGGGCGGAGCCGGGGCGGAGCCGGAAGCGGAAGCGCGGCCGGACCGGAAGCGGAAGCGGCGGCGGTGGCGGAAGGGGCCGCGCAGGAAGCGGGGCCGGGGCTCCCCGCGGCCACAACCGGGGCGAGGGCGGCGAGGGGAGCGAGGGCAGGTGAGGGCAGGGGGGGCAGCGAGGGGCAGGGGACGGGGACGGGGACGCGGCTGGCTCGGCCCCCGGCGCGGCGGGGCGCGGACCCGGAGCCTGCCGCTCCCTCCTTGGGCCGACCCCGCTGTCACAGGCCCCGAGGGCCCCCCGTGAGTGACGGGCGGTGATGGGGCCGTGGGCAGACCTGGTTTTCCTTCGCTTATCTCGGCACAAATCGCCGCGTCCTCGCGTTTTCCCCTCCGCTTCGGCAGCGCCCCTCTGGATCCGGCCCTTGCCAGGCCCTCCCTGGCTGCTCCCGCCGCGTTCTCCTTCATTTTCCGTTTCTGCGGAGTCTCCCCATGGCTTTTAAAGCTTTTTAAGGTCCGTGGGGTGTTTACTCATCCAGAATAGAGCACATCGAGCTGTTGTTTCATGCGACGTTCATTGTCGGGAATTAATTGAGGTGGGGGCCGCAAAATCCCATTTGCTTTATTGAATATATCAAACTCTTTTTGCTGTGGAGATTTGTTTTTATTTTTAAATAGGGTCAGCTCGCTAATGTAGAATGAGGTGTTAAAGCTGTGCTCGTTAGCTCAAAATAACCCCAGGAGGAGCTTTTATTGTGCAGAAACTGCAGACTCATAGAGACAAATCCTGCTTTTCCCCCTTCATGTCAGGACCGGGTTGTGCTCGTTGGGATTGTGTCTTACAGGATTTTCCCTGCTTTGCTTGTTAATATTTGTATTTCTCCTGCCATTTGTCCCAATCCTTTTGCTGTTCTCTTTGCTGCTGGATTGTTCCCAGCACGTGGCTGTGCCAGTCTGGAAGTTTTGAGCTTGTGTTGCAATCCTCTGTTCAAACTGAGTTATCCCAGGTGACTGGAATCGATGTTTTCCTTGGAATTCAGTCTATAAATAATTAATTTGGGGCTTTGTGAAGTTGGTCACCCAAAGTGAGCCCTTCCAGCCTGCCCCTAAAAGAACAACAAGCACAGGGCCTTCACTCCTGGCTGGAGAATTCCAGAGGAGCAGAGATCCATTCAGACAATAAATCCAAGTGGGGATTTATTGATTAAATATCCCCCTTTCTAATCAGGTCATGGTAATATACAGTTAGTAACTCAAAATACACCCAAATTGTGTGAAACCACGTATTTTGCAGTAATTAGGTTGCAGTGAAGCTGTCAGTATTTCACATTTTGGTATCACAGAGAGGCTGCAACAGAGGCCTTGCTGAAAGCTTTTCCAAAATCTGCTTTTTTTTACCAGTTGTTTTTCCTCAATCCACTGAATTTTGGCCTCCAGCTGTTAAAGTCAGCTGGTGATGCTCTGCCCTCCTCATTCTTGTTCTTGTGGTAGAGTAAAAGAAATCTTTGGCAGACACAGTCTGCTGTGAAAGGATCTCTCAGCATCTATAGAAGTTGATTTTCTATTAGCACTGAGTTAATCTGTATTTTAGTCTCTTGTTTGTTGCCTCTCCTGATCACTGTGGGTGTTTTTGCACAAAGCTTTGTGAGTGCAGTGCCTGTGTGTGCTCAGTGTGGAGGTCACAGTTCAGGAAGGAGCAGAGCATCCTGCACCTGCTTTCAAACAATGACTCCCACTTTTTCCATGGCTTTGCCCTTTAACTGAATATTTTATTTGGTCTCACCTCAAAGAGGAGCTGGTTTGAGGGCTTTTAATGGGGCATTTTTGGGGAGTGATCAGCAGGAGCCCATTTTTTCAAAAAAGCAAAAGAAATAATTTTTCTGCTGGACAGACTTTGGACTTTTATTTGTAGCTGATGATCTCTGCACAGCTTCCCTGTGACTGTCTTGATCTCATGGTGGGATCTGTGAAGATTTTTTTATTCATAAAAATAACTGGTCTGTGGTTAAACCTGTGGTGATTTTCTTCATCACTCCCTCAGCTGAGAGCGTCTGTCTGCTTTATCTGATAATCCTCAGGTTCTGTCTGAGCCCTTGTGTCTAATCAAACCACAGCTTGTTTTCTGCACTTGAACTGCTGTCCCCTCCTCTGCTGTGTCCCTTTTGTGTTGCAGTTGCCCTGAATTTCATAACTCTGTGCCCATTTCCTCCCAGCAGAGCTCGGTGCAGAGATGGGGCCCCGGCGGAAAACTGTGAAAGCGAGCGCAGCCAGCAGGGAAGGGCCAGAGTCTACCAAAGCTGAGGAGCCAAAAGATTACATGAACCAACTCTCTCATGAAGTGCTTTGCCACATCTTTAGGTGAGCAGCCTGGCAGAAATCAATTTAGTGCTTATTGTTTTAGAGATCTTGATTTTTTTTTCTCCAGCTTGACAGTAAATGGTGGATGTAGCACAAATGGGCTGGTGGATAAAAAGGGATGACAAATGTTTCTTCTCCAAAATTCATTTGGCAACTGAAAATTAATTTATGTGAGTGTCATGAATGTTAGAATGAAGAAGAAATAAATAAGTGATTTAATTTTGTTGTAAGTACTGGTTTTAGAGCAGAAATACACTTTGGGTAGGGCACAGCTGAGGTGATTGTTTGGGAGTTGTTGCATCTGCAGAAGGGATTTGGGCTGAGGATGTGACCTCCCCTGCAGCAAAGTCCCTCTCCCAGATGTTTACTCAGCCCTATTATCCAAAACATGATAAGTTGTTTGTACATAACAAGTTCTTGGAAAACAGCAGCTCTCCAAAATATTTGGAAATTGAGCTGCAGTATGTGCTAGAAAAAGAATGTAAGTTAAACATTTTGAGGTAAATGGCTTGGTCAGCAGGGTTTGGGTTGGTTTAAATTAACTTTAAGGAAGGAATTGTTCCCTGTGAGGGTGGGCAGGGCTGGCACAGGTGCCCAGAGCAGCTGGGGCTGCCCTGGATCCCTGGCAGTGCCCAGGGCCAGGCTGGACACTGGGATTGGAGCAGCCTGGGACAGTGGGAGGTGTCCCTGCCATGGCAGGGGTGGGATTTGATGGGATTTAAGATTTAACCCAAACATTCTGTGATTTACTAGAGAACCAAATCATCTGAGAATTTGTGTGAATATTCCATATTCAGTGTCAGAAACTGCTGAGTCACCCTGCTTAGCCAAACTCAGCATTTAACGAGAGCCTGACAAACGAGCACCGTGCAGTGCTGGAAATGCCCCCAGCGTGCAGGGAGGCTGTGCCAGCTGTGTGCCAGCTGTGTGCCAGCTGTGTGCCAGCTGTGTGCCAGCTGTGTGCCTGCTGCAGCTGTGCTGAAGCAGGGGCTGCTTTTGCTGTCCCCAGGTACCTGCCCTTGCAGGACATCATGTGCATGGAGTGCCTGTCCCGGAAGCTGAAGGAGGCGGTGACGCTGTACCTGCGCGTGGTCAAGGTGGTGGATCTGTGTGCGGGGCGCTGGTGGGAGTACATGCCCACAGGTGAGGGGGCAGGGACACAGGTGAGGGTGCAGGGTCCCAGGTGAGAGGGCAGGGTCACAGGTGAGGGTACAGGGTCACAGGTGAGGGTACATGCCCACAGGTGAGGGGGCAGGGTCACAGGTGAGGGTGCAGGGTCACAGGTGAGGGCGCAGGGTCACAGGTGAGGGCGCAGGGTCACAGGTGAGGGCACAGGGTCACAGGTGAGGGCACAGGGTCACAGGTGAGGGTACATGCCCCCAGGTGAAGGTGCAGGGTCACAGGTGAGAGGGCAGGGGCACAGGTGAGGGTACATGCCCCCAGGTGAGGGTACAGGGTCACAGGTGAGGGTGCAGGGTCACAGGTGAGGGCACAGGGTCACAGGTGAGGGTACATGCCCCCAGGTGAAGGTGCAGGGTCACAGGTGAGAGGGCAGGGGCACAGGTGAGGGTACATGCCCACAGGTGAGGGGGCAGGGGCACAGGTGAGGGTACATGCCCACAGGTGAGGGTACATGCCCACAGGTGAGGGTACATGCCCACAGGTGAGAGGGCAGGGTCACAGGTGAAGGTGCAGGGTCACAGGTGAGGGTGCAGGGTCACAGGTGAGGGTGCATGCCCACAGGTGAGGGTACATGCCCACAGGTGAGGGTACATGCCCCCAGGTGAGGGCACATGCCCACAGGTGAGGGTGCAGGGTCACAGGTGAGAGGGCAGGGTCACAGGTGAGGGTACATGCCCCCAGGTGAGGGCACATGCCCACAGGTGAGGGTGCAGGGTCACAGGTGAGGGCACAGGGTCACAGGTGAGGGTACATGCCCCCAGGTGAGCTGCTCCTGCCTCTACCTTTGCACAGCCAGCCTGGCATTGCCTGCATGGTGCCTTCCTGTGCCTTGAGGAATGGCTTTGCCAAGTTCTGTCTGTGTGTAAATACAAATTTGGGGTGTTGCTCTGTTAGTTCAGAGGTTGGAATTGATGATCTCAAAGGTCTTTTCCAGCCCAGTTCATTCTGGGATTCTGTGCCCTGTAGCCACCTGCCAATGCCATCTGTGTTTGTGTGATTGTTGGGAGGGATATCCCCAGGGGTTGTGCCATGGAGAGGCTGTTTGCATGCAGGCAGCAAAAAAATACAGTGGAGTGAGAGAGCAACTCATCTGCCAGCACTTAACAATGTAAGGATAATTCTGATGTCACACCTCGAGGCTCCTGCAGGTCAATAGATACATTTGTCAGTCTGGGTGAGCCCTGTGAGTACCAGGATTTCTGCTGGGTTTAAATTGCACTGCTGGGATTTGGTGGGGGCACAGCTAAAATGAGTGAATTCTGAAAAGGAGAGGATTTACCAATTGACTATGGCTGGTATTGAGCAGGTGTTTAGACCTAACCTAAAATTGGTGTAAATAAAATCCTTTTTGTGTGCTGTCTTTCACTAGAATAAAATAAACCTTTGCTTTAAGAAACCATCCTGTTTCTGTGAGAAATGTGAGCTGTGGTGAATAGTAAACTGAAATAAGGGATCCTGCTGGGATTTTTTTGAGCTATGGAGTTAATAAATGGAATTCCAGGAAAAATAGACCCACAAAGCTTCATGTGAGGAGGGAGAGAGCACAGTGAACCTGCAGCCATGCAGCTCCTCTGAAGGAAACCTGTAGCAAACCTGCAAAAGTCAAGGCACCAGGAGTATGTAGGTCATGATTTCTAGAATGTGGAAGTAAAACAAAAGCTGTTGCTTCACCAGGTGCATCTTTTCAACATCACAGAACTTGTGCTGCCACATAAAGAGAGAAGTGTTTGGCTTTCCCTTCAGAGCTGAGTGCCTGCTGCCACACCAATACCAAATGTGTTGTTGTTGTCTTAGGTTTCACTGATTCCAGCTTCCTAACGCTGCTGAGGAAGATGCCAGACATTGAACAACTTTATGGTCTTCATCCCAGGTATCTGGAAAGGCGCCGAGTCCGTGGCCACGAAGCTTTCAGCATTCCTGGAGTTTTAGAGGCTTTGCAGGCCTGTCCAAATTTGCTGGTGAGTGGCTGGACTTGGGAGAGAACCTCCTTCAGCACTGTTCAAAATGTGTGGCAGGGACTTGGTGCTTCCAGGGCTTTGGTTTAGGCCTGGCTGCACATGGAGGAGTTAATTGTGACCCTCTTTGCTAATGACAGCTATTTTTAGTTGCACCAAGGGGAATCCCAGGTGCTTTTAAGCCCAGCAAGGAATTAAAGCTCTGATCCCTCTGCTTTGAAAAAGACAAGTCTTGCTAGAAATGCCAAGTGAAATAACGTTGCATTCTGTAGTTTACATGGTTAAGAGGATGTTGTTGTTGAACTGGTGTTAGAGCATTTGCTTTGCTTCCTTTTATCCAGGGTGTTGAGACCTCTCATTTAGAGCTGGTGGAAGCTATTTGGACATACATGCCCCAAGTCCACATTTTAGGGAAGTTTCGTAATCGTAATGGTGCTTTTCCAATTCCTCCTGAGAACAAGCTGAAAATTCCTATAGGAGCTAAAATTCAGACTTTGCACTTAGTAGGTGAGTGTGGTCGTGGTGAAGGAGTTGGCTTCAACACAGGTGGATTTAAAGGCTTTGAAACTGCAGATTTGTAATTCTTTGGAGGAGAGGGAGTTTGGGCTGTGGCATCTTGGATATCTTAGTTGGATATTTGATAGCAGGTGCACAGGGCAAGTTCTAAAGAGTTCTTGACAAACCAAGGTGAAGAACTTGTGTTTCAAGTGTTCACAGCTTTTCTCAGCCACAAAGCACAGAAAAGCTTCCTTTTGAAAACCAGGAATTTGTCATGCAGAGGATTAGTTTGAAGCTTGTTTAAAATGTTTGTTTGTTTTGTTTATGTATTATTAGGGGTGAATGTCCCTGAGATTCCTTGTATCCCAATGCTGAGGCACCTTTATTTGAAGTGGGTGAGACTCACCAAACCACAGCCTTTTAAAGATTTCCTTTGTATCAGCTTACGGGCTTTTGTCATGAGGAACTGTGCTGGTAAGAGGGATTCTTCTGTCTGAAGGGGATGGTAGAGCATGGAGGAAATCTGGTTTTTTAAAGTCTTGAATTTCCACATTCTGAGAGCAGCCCTTGTTTGATTTGTGGTGTTGGACAGAAATCTCTCCCTGTCCTGTCCCTTTCTTGGTTCTGTTGAAGCTGCTCTAGGGGGATGTTGTGGTTGTGTTTTAGTTCTCCCATGGGATAATTCAGGGAGAAGTGAACAATCTGCTCTCTCTTTCTGGCCTTGTTGTGTGCAGGACCCACAAACTCTCTGAAGTACGTTCCCCTGGTGACAGGCCTGGCTTCTGCCAGGAATCTGGAGCACTTGGAACTGGTCCGTGTTCCATTTCTTGGAGGACTTATCCAGCACGTGGTAGAAGACAGCTGGAGATCAGGTGGGAAGCTCCTAATCCCTCATGCCTGAATAAAAATCAATCAGTCAAAGCTTTAGCAAATTCTGGGAGGGTTGTGTCTGTAGAATATTGTTTTTTGAGTGTTTGGAACTATGCTCATAGTGCTAAATTTGCTCTGTATTGGGTATAATTTATATTATATAATGCAATTAACTCCTAATGAGCTGCATTTATTGATGAGCAGAATCAGGATTGGAGGAGCTGGGTGCAAATATTTGTTTTCTTGATTTGCTGAGAAAGGTCAAGACAGCACTGGTGAAAATGTGTGGGGCTGAAGGCTGTGATGTGGGGCTGAAGTTTAAGAAGGGTGGTTTTTTTTTTTGCCAGGTGGTTTTAGGAATTTGCACACTATAGTTCTGGGAGCTTGTAAGAATGCACTTGAAGTGGATCTTGGCTACCTCATCATAACTGCTGCACGAAGGTACCTCCCTTAAATCTCTCTTTGCTTCTCCTTTTTCAAAATCAATGTCTTAGAAATGACATCCGAGAGCCAGAACAACCATCACAGTATAAGGAATACACATGAAAACTTTGCATAACAAGATGAAAATAACTGCAAGTAGCCTCTGAGTCCTGCCAGATTCTGTTTTATTAGAACAGGGCACCCTCTGGGGTGTTTTCTGTGTTTTGGCCTGAATTTTGATAGGAGCAATTCTGAATTCCCTGCAGGTTGCACGAAGTGCGGATCCAGCCTTCCTTGACCAAAGATGGTGTTTTTTCTGCTTTGAAGATGGCTGAACTGGAATTCCCACAGTTTGAAACTCTTCACCTAGGCTACGTTGATGAGTTTTTACTACAGTGTATGACACTTTTTATATCCATAAAAAACATAAGGATCACAGAAATTGCTGTGTTTTCAATCATGTTCTTAGTGATTTATAAGAATATTAATGTTGCACGTATTGGGGCTGCTGATCTCATACAGCCAAATCTGGTTTTCCTCACTCCCTGAAACTGGGAAAGCTGAGCTTTATTAAAGGAGTGGTCTGATCAATAAGGAGTTAGAAAATCCTGCTATAAAAGGCAAATTTACTGCTGTGTCTGCTCCTCTCTTTTGTAGGTAAAATGACGAGTACGGACTTGGTGAGGTACGGCTTGGCTGATGTGGTTGAAAACCCAGGAATTATTACAGATATTGGTATGAAAGCTGTAAATGAAGTTTTTTCTTTCATCAAGTATCTGGTCATTTACAACTGCCCACATCTACATAACCCAAATAATTGGATCACAGGTATTGCACACCTTTGAAATTTCAGAGCTATTATATGAATTTCTGTGCTAAACCAGAATTTCTCTGCTCTAGTACTGCTTGTTCTGTTGTTAGTAAGTACAGTAGATGATGCTTGCTTTGGGGCCATGGTGATGCTGGGAGCAGGATGGAGATCCAGAGGAGGAAAAGGGGGTGATGAAGGAGGAGGGAGGTGGGAATCCCTCAGGAATCCCTCTCTTGTGTTCCCAGACCACTCGAGGTGGAGCCGCCTGGTTGACCTGACCCTGGTGAGGTGCCACGCCATCAAGCTGGACTCCTTCAGTCAGTTCATCGAGTTACTGCCCAGCTTGGAGTTCATTTCTCTGGACCAGATGTTTAGAGAGCCTCCAAAGGTAAATTCCCAAAGAATGGTTTGGTTTTTTCTCATTGCCAGGATTTTTGCTTGTTTCCATTTCATTGGCAATCCAGTGTGCTCTTCCCAAAGTTGTCATTAATTGAGGAGATTGGGAGTAAATGACTTTGGTTTGCAGTAGCTTTTAGCATGATGTGCTGGGGAGAGTGATGCTGCTTCTGCAAATGGGAGCAGTGACAAGGGATCAACATGTGACCAGAAAATAAAACTCACGGGTTCTGTTGAAAGTAAAACTCACTGGTTCTCTCAAGGTCTCTGCTGATATTTCACTGTGCTGCTGCTTTTTATATTTAAGCCTCTCTTTACAATACCAAGAGGTTTTTGTGATGAAATGGGAGTAGTATTTCTCTCTTCAAATGCTTTCAAAGCTTAGGAATTTTATTTCTTCACATTGTCCCCTCCCACACTGTAACACAAATCCTTGGTAAGCTGCTAGTGGGCAATGAAAAGTATAAAACCTGCTTCTTTGGTCATTAATGGTTTAATTAATGACCAATTTACCTTTACCTCAAGGCTGCTGTATGCTGGGAAGACTCTGATCTGCTGTTTGTATTCATGTCATTACCCCACAGCAAATAAATAGATTAACACAATTAATAGATTCCAATGAAGTGCTTTGAGGACTTTTATTGGGAGTTTAACAATGTAGGTTCTGGGTTCCCAGCCTGAAGATGGACCTCTGCAATCAGGAAACCTGAGAGACAGTTTCCCTGGTTTTTGTGCTATCCCAGACAATTCCAGCAGAGTGGTTTTCCTGGTGCCTTTAGGGAATGTTGAGATAACAAGTCCATGTTTTCAAATCTGAATTCCTGCTCTTTGTTTCCAGGGTTGTGCTCGTGTGGGCCTAAGTGCAGGCACAGGAATTGGGGTCTCCTCTGCCCTGGTGAGCAATCAGAACTCCAACAATGACAATGACAACAACAACAACCACCAGAACAACAACAACAACAACCCCAACATCCACCACAACAACCACCAGCCCCCCAATGAGCAGAACGAGGAGAACGAGCTGCACCAGGAGGGCCCTGCTGAGGAGCAGCAGATTGGGGCAGAGGGTAATTCTGGGGGGCAGAGGGTAATTCTGGGGGGCAGAGGGTAATTCTGGGGGGCTTTGGGGGGGATTTGGGGCAGAGGGTAATTCTGGGGGGATTTGGGGGGGATTTTATCTGCATTCCCACTCACACAGGCTCCTGGTGAAGATAGGAATATACATTGAAAGCTTGTTGCTCTTTCAGCTCCTGGTGTGGAGCTTTAATCTTTCCTGAGTGAACTAAACCCCAAAAGTTAGGCTGGGCTTTGGCTACAGAGATGTAGAAAATCTGTGAGAGACTCACAGAGGCTCACCAAGGGAATCAGGGCAGTTATTATTTATTTCTTGGGGCTGCTTGAGGGCTCTGCTCATTCTGTTTCCTGTTCCTGTTGCCCTTTGCAGCCCTGAATGAGATGGAGGAGGTGGCACAGGAGGAGGGGGAGGCTGCTGGCCAGGGCCAGGATGAGCTGCCAGCTCCCAGCCAGGCTGTTGTTCCCATGGAGGTGGATGAGGAGCAAGCAGGTAACTGGGTTTGGGAAAAAATCACCTCCTGGTATCTCCCTGAGGGATTTATTTTGCACTCTTAAGTCTGGTTTTGGATGTTTTGCTTCAGCTGGGTTGTCTGATTCTGAATAATGATGTCAGTACAACTTAGTGCTGTGAAGGAATTTATTCTGTGTTACAGCCCAGAGTGAAGGAGTTTATTCTGTGTTACAGCCCAGAGTGAAGGAGTTTATTCTGTGTTACAGCCCAGAGTGAAGGAATTTATTCTGTGTTACAGCCCAGAGTGAAGGAGTTTATTCTGTGTTACAGCCCAGAGTGAAGGAGTTTATTCTGTGTTACAGCCCAGAGTTTTCTTTGCATATGCATTGAAATACCTTGACCTTAAAGCCTGATTTTTGTGCTCAGTGTAATAAAAGTCAGAAGGCCTCAATGAACTTGTCCTGTTGCTCTTTCATGGCCTTAGTTCTTTCACTGCAGCTCTTGGGTTGTTTTTGCTTTTCTCAAGCCAGCACAACCTGTTCCACTGTTAATTTAATTTGTGTTAGTGACAAAAGGCAGTCTTGATTTCATTTATTGCCACTTTATGCTGGACAATATAATTTCCTACTGAACTTCCCAATATGAACTAACACTCCATTGTGCCACTCCTCCCCTTCCAGACCAGAAGGTTTCATGCTGAGGTGCAGTATTTTACTCTTCTCCCATTTAGATTTTAATGAGAGACCCACAGTATGGGTGGCTAAATTGACTCCAATTAATTCCTTACCAGTTTTTCAAGCAGTGCTAAAACATTTTCAGTCCTTTAATCAGTGCTTGGTTAATTTTTACATGACATATTGATATTCTCCTTCTCAGGACCAAGTGGAATTCAACCTGTTGTAAAAGCAACTCCTATTACCATCCATGATTCAGACAGTGAGGATGAGGAGGAAAACATGGGCACTTCCAGAGTCTGCATCTCCAACAGCATTGCACAGAGTTACTCAGATGGGGAAGAGAAGAGCAGGGATCCAGTGGAAACCAGAGAACCTTCAGGTGGGCAACATTCATTCTTGAAAAATCTTGAGACATTCTTCAGTCCTTCCATGTGGTGCAGGTTCATTTCTGGCCTGGTTTGGAATGTAGGATGAAGGTGTAAGGCCATGTTTTGGGCTCCAGTCACAGGTCTTGTGCAGAAACACAAACAGTGGTGCTGCACTGATCAGAAACCTGCAGCTCCTCTTTGGGATTCCCAAGTGGACAGAATTTTATCAGGCCTGTGAGCCCACAGTGTGGATATCAGTTGTGGTTTCAAGGGGGAAAGAATCTGTCTTGGGAGAGAATTTGCATCAACTTTTGTACTGCCAGTGTTGGGAGTTTGAGGCTTGGGGTATTGCAATGAGCTGAGAGGATTAAGACAGGCAATCAGGGAATTCCTGCATGGAAAGGTGCTCAGGCCTTGGCAGGGGCTGCCCAGGGAGGTTTGGATCCCCATCCCTGGAGGTGCCCAAGGAATTCCTGGAGGTGGCACTCAACCCAAACCATTCTGCATTCTTTGATTCTGTTATCAGTGTGCCTTTCCTGTTGTGTCTGTGTGAACAGTGAGCTGCTCAGGGACAATTTGGGATTTTTGTGGAGCAAACCCTCCAGCACATCACTCCAAAAATAGCTGCAAGATGTCACAAAGATGCAGCAGCAGCTACAAATACTAATAATTCCCATTCCTGGGGAGATTGCCCCTGGCCTCTGGGCTGCCCTGTGTTTCCAGCAGAACACTCAGGTTCGTTGGTTTCTCACTCTGTCCCTCCCTTCCCTCTTGCAGTGAGCGGCAAAGGCAAGACCCCCCTGAGGAAGAGATGCAGCAGCAGCCACGGGGGCCAGGCCAAGCAGCTGCCCCTGGAGGAGAGCAGCTGTGAGAAGGGCTGCCAGGTGACCAGTGAGCAGATCAAAGCTGACATGAAGGCAGCCAGTGACATGCCTGAGAGGAGCAAGAGCAAGGATTCCTACGGCAGCTGCAGCGGCGCCCCGGCAGCATCCAGCTCCTGCAGCGCCGCTTCTGGCAGCCCTGAGTGCGGCCAGGCAGCCCAGAGGCACTGTGCTGGCAGCAGCCCTGCAGCTGGGGAGCAGTGCAGGCAGTGTGGCTGCTCTCCCTGCAGGAGGGACAGGGATGGATGCAGCGAGAGGGAGCCCGAGGAGAGCTCGGTGTGCTCGCGCTGCTCCTCCCGCGCCGCGCAGCGCAGGACGAGCGGGGGGGGTGACGGGCACAGCCCCTCCACCAGTGCAGCCTGCAGGGACGGGCCAGACTTTGCACTGAGGACACTGCCAGACTGTGGGGCTGCACCAGAGCCTGGGCATCACAGGACTAGTGGGAGTGCCTGTGGGGCTGGCAGCCAGGAGCAGAGCACGCAGCCCCCGGGCTGGGAGCTGGACTGCAAGGAGGAGTATCCCCGGAGACCCCTGACCAGGGCCAGGAGCAGGCTGTCCCACGTGCCTCTGGTCTCAGAGCCAGGTAGGATTTACACACAGTGAGGGCTGAGGATGTGCAGTGCTGCCATGAGCTCCCCCAGGGAGCAGCTTCTTAATCAGGGATTTAAACCCCAGTGGTTTGAAAGAGCTTGATGGGACAGAGGTGCCATCACCAGGTAAAATCAGATTTCTCTGAAAGTGCCACTGATTTTTTCCTCCTGCAGCTCTTTGTTTGTGTTCTCCATACATTCTAAGCAATATTTGCTTTACTCCTTTGAAAATGCAATTTTTTTGTAGCCCTGCCTGCCTGTGAAGGCTGTGATTCATTGAAACAGAAGTTTCAAATCCTCCCTGCAAAGGCAGCAGCTACACTTAGATCTGAACAAGAAGGCAAAGGTTGTAACTGGTGCTTTATCAACCAATAAAGTCATAATTACAATTGAGCCAGGCTTTTGGACCTGCATGGGATTCTGCTTCCAGGTTTTCAGGCAGGGTGATCAAACTTTCTGAGAATTGTCCTTCATGCTTCACATTATTGTTTTGTTCATCTGACATAAAATAAAACCTCTGAAGGGCTGGAATGAAGGGAGAAAACAACAGATGTGAGAGGGGAACTTGCTGTTTCTTTCAAATATACTTGATTTCCAAAATAATCATCTTAGTCTGGCACAACCTCACATATCCAGGATTCTTTACTGGAAATATCTGGCAGGTAAAATGAAACTGAAAGATGAAATGTGCTGCTTACCTAACTGAGAGTGTTGGAGGGAGGAAAGATTGAGAGCAAATTCCTGCCTCAAACACTTCACATCTTGGTGTTTTTCCAGTTCATTTAATGCTCCCAAGTGTTAACAAAACCTAAATCACCTCACATGTTCTGCAGGTAGAAGCAGCTCAGTTTTCAAGAAGAGATCTCGCTATTAAATTTAAAATGTCTGGTTTCTGCCTTAGGACTAGTAATTAATTTGGGATCTTTATGCACATGCCATATGTTTTAATAAAGAAAGGTTAGTTTTAGTAAAATAATTTCTCATTTTGATCTGTTAATGACAGCAAATTAATTCTTGGATTTTTTTTTCTCTTCCTGTTGGAAATAATGCTTGTGGTGATTTCTTTTCAAAGACTCATCTGTTAAATCAAGCAGGAATTTGAGATTCCTGGTGGAGCTTGGGAACATTAAAGGATTTTATACCTGGGCATCCTTTGCAATATTAGGAAAAACTTCATGACAGCTACAAAGAACAGATTTTCCAGAAGTTTGAGATAATTTCTACTATTTAAACATTAAAGCTATTTTGGGTCTTGTATTTGGCAAGGATGTTCTGTTTCCTGCAGAGATACAAGTGTAACCTAACCATGAATCTTTTCTTCTCCTGGCTCCACATCTTTCTGGGGTGTAGGTTGAGCATTCCTGGCTTTTTACCTTTAAAGTTATTTATTGGGAATAAAATAACTTAGAGTTAAATAACTCACTCAAGTGATTTCAACCAGCTAAATAACCACTGAGCACAAAGCTGACAGTGGGATTTGAGCAAGGAGAGATTTCAGATGTTTGGATTTACCTGTGTGGGAAAAGTTGTCATGGAGCAGAGGAAAGATTTTTATCCTGACATGGAGCAGAGATTTTTCCATGTTTTTGTTTCCAGAAGTAGCAAAGCCAAAGCCAAGGCAAACCACCAAGAGGAAAAGGACAGCTGACAAATCCACCAGTACCAGTGACCCAGTGATTGAAGATGATCATGTTCAGGTAAGGGCTTTTCCTTCACTCCCTGCACCTTTATCACCATGAACACCTGCTGGGAACTGAAGCTTTATTATATTAATTAATATCTTCCTGTACCTTGTAAAATTCAATTTCTTTTTCTTTCATTTTTTTACCCTTTCACACTTTTTTTTTTTTTTTTCCATTTTCCACAGGTACTGACTTTGAAATCCAAAAACCTCGTAGGAATCACACTGACCAACTGTGGAATAACAGATTTGGTGCTGAAAGACTGCCCCAAAATGATGTTCATCCATGGTATGTGCTGCCTCCTCCCTCTGCCATTCTTGGGAATTCCTGAAAGAATTCAAGTCAGGCCAGTGCTCATTTTGTATTCATCAGCTGCATTGCTGATGAATTAGAACTCCAAATATTGCTGCTTCCCACTCTGGCTCTTAGAGCAGCTTTAATAAAGATTAATATCTGAAAATCAACAGCTGAAATGATCTGACAATTAGGGAGATGAGATGTTTATTGAAGAGTGGTAATGCAGTAATTAGAAGTTGATGAAATGAGTTTGAGTACCTTGTTTTTCTCTCATTTCTTCATTCTCCCATAGGGTTTTTAGCTGACAGGGTGATACTTTTGCTCCTTGACATGATAAAAATCTGCTCTCAGTGCTTAGGTTGCATTAGTTTCACGTGGCAGGGTGTGACAGCTCCTGGATTGGGTCATTTCTTGTTTTCTGCACCATTTAAATGAAGACTTTTTCTTCTGCCATGGGATCTGTCTACTTAGCAGAAATAAAGGAATTATCTCTTTATTCCAAGATACTTAGAACACACATTGATTTTGAAGGAAATTTGGATGACATGAGCAGTTTTACTAGAAAGGAGCCAGTTTTATTTTCCATTGGTGGCTTCCCACTCCTCTGTGTTTGAGCTGATTTTGGAAGTTGTGGCAGTTCTCAGATCATTTCAGTGCAAGGAAACAGAGGGAGGGAAAGGTTATGAGATGAAATTTGCCTTTTAAAAGGCCACTTCTGGCAAGGTCACAGCTGCAAAGTTTGATTATGATAATTGGGAAAATACAACGAGCTGGGCTATATCTGATCCACACTTCTGTCATCTTTGGGTACTTTTATTGCTTGTTTGCCTTCTTTTGAACCTGCCAGCCTTGACATTCTCTGAGGGCTTTGATTTCCTGTTGCAGCTACAAGGTGCCGTGTGCTGAAACACTTGAAGGTGGAAAATGCCCCCGTGGTGAATCGCTTTGACTACGCCCAGTGCAAGAAGCTGAACATGGATCAGGTCCTGGATCAGATCCTCAGGATGCCCCCAGAGAGGAACAGGATCATTTACCTTCGTCCCATGCAGCAGGTACAGAGCCAGCCTGCATTCTCCAGGAGCACAGCTGGGGCAGGAAATGCTCCAACATCACCACTCTGAAATTTGGGTGTTTAAAGCCCAGCAAGGCTTTCATTGCAGAATCTGCTGCTTGGGTTTTAAGACACTCTGATGGATGAAATATTAAAATTCACTATCTCCAGTATTCATTGCATTAGAGGATATTGTAAACTGCACTCTTAAGGTGCAGGATTTCATTGCATTAGAGGATATTATAAACTGCACTCTTAAGGTGCAGGATTTAATATTCATATTAATATCCATATGATATCCATAGCATAAACAGAATAGGTGATTGGGGATACAAGCATCATAAAGTCACCCTAGGACAGATGCCATTGAGTTCATTGAGGGACTTGTTTAAATCATCTGATGAGGATTTATGAGGGTTTTAATTTAAGATCTGGAAGGTTGGGAACACTGGACTTTATCCCTCTGTGGTGCTGCTCCTCTCCTGCTTCCCTGTCTTGGTTTGCCATCAAGGGAAGGTTGATTGTACATAAAATCCATAAAATCAGCTTTGCTTTGAAACCACATCTCTTAAAGAACAGTGGTAAAAATATTAGATGGGAATAAAACCCCAAATCATAGATCCCCTCCTTGTAACAAAAATTCTGAGCAATGAATTGAGTTTTAAAATTCTGTAATTTTATGGAGTTTATTTTCACATTGGAATTGGGAAAGACATCAGAAATTAGCCATTGCCCATCCAATTCCAGTACTCAAGAAGATAAATTGGCAAAGTTTCACTCCCCTCACTCCTGTATTTATTTGTGTTGTTAAAATTCTCCCTCCTTGCTGCATTTCCCGGGGATTTGCTCCAGATCTGTTTGCTCTCAACTCTGCAACCCCTTCCCAGAGTTTGTGATGTTCACAAGCCTTTATCCCCAGGTGGACACTCTGACTCTGGAGCAGAAGATCTTCAGTGGTCCCTACCCCTACCACATCTGCATCATCCACGAGTTCAGCAACCCCCCCAACGTCAGGAACAAGGTGCGGGTGCGGAGCTGGATGGACACCATAGCCAACATCAACCAGTGAGTACTGAGCCCTGGACAGGTGGGGGTCCCAACATCAACCAGTGAGTACTGAGCCTGCCTGGTGGGGGTCCCAACATCAACCAGTGAGTACTGAGCCCTGGACAGGTGGGGGTCCCAACATCAACCAGTGAGTACTGAGCCTGCCTGGTGGGGGTTCCAACATCAACCAGTGAGTACTGAGCCTGCCTGGTGGGGGTCCCAACATCAACCAGTGAGTACTGAGCCTGCCCTGGTGGGGGTCCCAACATCAACCAGTGAGTACTGAGCCCTGGACAGGTGGGGGTCCCAACATCAACCAGTGAGTACTGAGCCCTGGACAGGTGGGGGTCCCAACATCAACCAGTGAGTACTGAGCCCTGGACAGGTGGGGGTCCCAACATCAACCAGTGAGTACTGAGCCTGCCCTGGACAGGTGGGGTCCCAACATCAACCAGTGAGTACTGAGCCCTGGACAGGTGGGGGTCCCAACATCAACCAGTGAGTACTGAGCCTGCCCTGGTGGGGGTCCCAACATCAGCCAGTGAGTACTGAGCCCTGGACAGGTGGGGGTCCCAACATCAACCAGTGAGTACTGAGCCCTGGACAGGTGGGGGTCCCAACATCAACCAGTGAGTACTGAGCCTGCCTGGTGGGGGTTCCAACATCAACCAGTGAGTACTGAGCCCTGGACAGGTGGGGGTCTCAGCATCAACCAGTGAGTACTGAGCCTGGCCTGGTGGGGGTCCCAACATCAACCAGTGAGTACTGAGCCCTGGACAGGTGGGGGTCCCAACATCAACCAGTGAGTACTGAGCCTGCCCTGGTGGGGGTCCAACATCAACCAGTGAGTACTGAGCCCTGGACAGGTGGGGGTTCCAACATCAACCAGTGAGTACTGAGCCCTGGACAGGTGGGGGGTCCAACATCAACCAGTGAGTACTGAGCCTGCCCTGGTGGGGGTCCCAACATCAACCAGTGAGTACTGAGCCTGCCTGGTGGGGGTCCCAACATCAGCCAGTGAGTACTGAGCCCTGGACAGGTGGGGGTCCCAACATCAACCAGTGAGTACTGAGCCCTGGACAGGTGGGGGGTCCAACATCAACCAGTGAGTACTGAGCCTGCCCTGGTGGGGGTCCAACATCAACCAGTGAGTACTGAGCCTGCCCTGGTGGGGGTCCCAACATCAACCAGTGAGTACTGAGCCCTGGACAGGTGGGGGTCCAACATCAACCAGTGAGTACTGAGCCTGCCTGGTGGGGGTCCCAACATCAACCAGTGAGTACTGAGCCCTGGACAGGTGGGGGTCTCAGCATCAACCAGTGAGTACTGAGCCCTGGACAGGTGGGGGTCCCAACATCAACCAGTGAGTACTGAGCCTGCCCAGGGTGGGGGTTCCAACAGGGACCTGCCAAGGTGGCCTGGAGCAGCTGCAGCTCCAGACTTGCTCTGTTCTGTCACCCAAATTTTAAAAAAATCAGTTTGAAAAAATTCAGCCTACTATTGAAGGTTGAATTCTGGTTGGTGCAGTGTAAATTCAATGTCAAGATTTTTTAATAAGATTTTAATGAGATTGTATATTTTTATAAGATTTTATAATATAAAATATTATGTTTTATGTTATGGAAAATCCTATAAATTCTCCAGCAATAACCATCACATTCCTCCAGCAATAATGCATTGAAGTTGTTGGAATAGTTTGGAAATATCTTCAAAGCTGAAAACAAGTTATTTTTAAAGAGTGATTTGCTTTAAGAGATAGTGTTGGTTGGTTGGTTTCTGTGGAAGGTGATCTCAGGATCAGCTCCTGACAGTTGCCAGCAGCAGGGACTTGTGTCCAGTGGTGTCACCCAGCAGTTCTGAGCTGTCCCTGCTGGCTGTGGCTGCTCTCCCAGTGAAGGGGGGGATGCTGGGTTGGTGGGAGGCTCTTGGGGCAGTTTTTCCATGGATTCAGGCTCATTAAAGGGAAGGTCATGTATTAGGATTTCCCATTTGATTTTTCTCCCTCCCAGCTCCCCATTTCCTGCTGTAACCTCTCCCTCCTTCTCCCCAGAGAGCTGATCAAATACGAGTTCTTCCCTGAGGCCACCAGGACTGAGGAGGACCTGAAGAAATACCCCAAGTACCCCTGGGGCAGGGACATTTACACCCTGGAAGGTGAGAGAGAATTCCTCCTTGCTAGGAGGAGCAGCTTTGCACCAGTCCCAGAGATGGAGAACATTCCTTGGGAGGAAATGGGGAACCTCAGCTCAGGGGGATAAATGAGCAGGGATTGGATTGGTGCTGGTGCTGCTGGGATTGGGTTGGTGCTGCAGGGATTGGGTTGGTGCTGCTGGGATTGGGTTTGTGCTGGTGCTGCTGGGATTGGGTTTGTGCTGGTGCTGCTGGGATTGGGTTGGTGCTGGTGCTGCTGGGATTGGGTTGGTGCTGGTACTGCTGGGATTGGGTTGGTGCTGCTGGGATTGGATTGGTGCTGGTGCTGCTGGGATTGGATTGGTGCTGGTGCTGCTGGGATTGGATTGGTGCTGGTGCTGCTGGGATTGGATTGGTGCTGGGATTGGATTGGTGCTGGTGCTGTTGGGATTGGATTGGTGCTGGTGCTGCTGGGATTGGATTGGTGCTGGGATTGGATTGGTGCTGGTGCTGCTGGGATTGGATTGGTGCTGGTGCTGCTGGGATTGGATTGGTGCTGGTGCTGTTGGGATTGGGTTGGTGCTGCTGGGATTGGATTGGTGCTGGTGCTGTTGGGATTGGGTTGGTGCTGCTGGGATTGGGTTGGTGCTGGTGCTGCTGAGATTGGGTTGGTGCTGCTGGGATTGGATTGGTGCTGGTACTGCTGGGATTGGATTGGTGCTGGTGGTGCTGGGATTGGGTTTGTGCTGGTGCTGCTGGGATTGGATTGGTGCTGGTGCTGCTGGGATTGGGTTGGTGCTGCTGGGATTGGATTGGTGCTGGTGCTGCTGGGATTGGGTTTGTGCTGGTGCTGCTGGGATTGGATTGGTGCTGGTGCTGCTGGGATTGGGTTGGTGCTGGTGCTGCTGGGATTGGATTGGTGCTGGGATTGGGTTTGTGCTGGGGTGCTGGGCTGCTGTTCCCTCCCTGGCTCCTCACCCTGTCCCTCTGCAGGCATTGTGGATGGTGCTCCCTACTCCATGATCACTGACTTCCCCTGGCTGAGGTCCCTGAGGACAGCAGAGCCCAACAGCTACGCCAGATACGACTTTGAGGATGATGAGAGGAGTGAGTAACTCTGCTCCTTCTGAACTTGCTGCTTTTGGCAATGCATCCTTTTCTTTTTCAGTTTTCTCCTCCTTAGGCTGCTTTTGGTAGATCTGTTGTTAAGGCAGGTTGGAGAAAAGTGAGAAAACTCACAGAAATTTGATCTAAAAGTTAAAAACTGGGCTTGTAAACTCTGGAAGGGAGAGGATGTGGGTTAGAATTGATGGTAGGTGTGGCTCTTGCAGCAGTGCATGGGGCTCAGTTCAAAGCCTTGCTTGGCAGCAGAGAACAGAATGGTCTTCCATTACTTAATTAGGAACATCCTGGAATCTTCATTAGAAGCATTGTTATATTTGGATATTCTTATCCAGCTGCAGTTTAGGAATCACAAGAGGATGAGGAAGAGAATTTTTTTTTTTTTTTTTTGCTATACCTTTCTCTGGTTTTATTTTAAAATTTTTTTAAAAATTGTATTTTAGACTAATGTAATCTAATTTTATAGTAGCTTAACTTGATGCTTGTAGTTCAATATGAAGGCTGAATTACCAAAATGCAAAACCAGCCTGGCTGGGGAATATTTTTGGGAGTAACATCCCCTTGTTATAAATACATATTACATGATTGGCTTTTTGAAATGTTAAAATGAATGCTGTATGTAAAATGTTGGAAAACTTCACTTTTAATTCTGCTATGAACAAAACCTAACCCAACTAACTAAGTAACCCTAACAAAACTTAGAAAAGTAGTGTGATAAATGTATATTTTTTAGACTATAACATGGTGATGTAAAAAGCTTTTGTTCATGTAACTAACTCAGAGAATGGTAAAAAAAAAAAAAAAAAAAAAGATAATCAGGGAATTCTTCACATTCTTGGATTATAACCCCAGGGGAGGAATTTATTGATCTTCTGTTATCAGGGAGTACTGATATGATGATTTTCAGGTTGGGAGGATGATTTTAAATAATGCATGAAAATCTGTGAACATGCAACAGGTTGGTGCAGTTAAAGAAGTGTTTTCTGAGTTAGGGATGAATGGCTGAATGTCAAGTACCTGGCCATAGTTACCTTTGCTTTATTTATTCATTAAAGACAATAAATTTAATAATAATTGAATAATTTAAATGTAAAATGCACCAGAAGTGAGCCTCTTTTTCCCTGGCTGTTTCCCCAGCCACCATCTACACCCCAAGGAGGAAGGGTCTTTAATGAAAGACAATAAATATAATAAATATAATAAATATAATAAATATAATAAATATTATAATAAATATTATAATAAATATTATAATAAATATTATAATAAATATTATAATAAATATAATAATAATAATAATAATAATAATAATAATAATAATAATAATAATAATAATAATAATATTTAAATGTAAAATGCACCAGAAGTGAGCCTGTTTCTCCCTGCTGTGTTCCCAGCCACTATCTATGCCCCCAGGAGGAAGGGTCTTTAATTAAAGACAATAAAAATAGAAATAGAAATAATAATAATAATAATAATAATAATAATAATAATAATAATAATAATAATAATAATAATGTAAAATGCACCAGAGGTGAGCCTGTTTCTCCCTTGCTGTTTCCCCAGCCGCCATCTACACCCTGAGGAGGAAGGGTCTTTTATTAAAGACAATAATAGTAATAGTAATAGTAGTAGTAGTAGTAGTAATAGTAGTAATAATAATAATAATAATAATTAAAAAAATAATATTAAAATGTAAAATGCGCCAGAAGTGACCTGTTTTTCCCTGGCTGTTTCCCCAGCCACCATCTACACCCCGAGGCGGAAGGGTCTTTTATTAAAGACAATAAATTTAAATGTAATAATCCTAATAGAATAATTTCAATGTGAAATGCCCCAGAAGTGACCTGTTTTGCCCTGCTGTGTCCCCAGCCACCATCTATGCCCCCAGGAGGAAGGGGCAGCTCTCAGCTGACATCTGCATGGAGACCATCGGCGAGGAGATCTCGGAGCTGCGCCAGGTCAGGAGAGGGGTGTTCCAGAGGGTCGTGGCCATCTTCATCCACTACTGTGATGTCAATGGGGAGCCTGTGGAGGATGACTACATCTGAGGGCTGCCCTTCCTCCCTCCCCCTGGCACTGCTGGCCAAGAAAAAGCAGGATTTTTTTAAATTTTTTTTTTTTTTTTTTTTTCCAAATGCAAAGCATTTCCCACCAGGACGCCCTGGGCTCTGCCTGGGGCCAGGAGGATGTAGTTAAATGTAAAATGGAAAGTACAAATTGTATACTAAGAGTTGTACATAGAGGAAACAAACAAACAAACAAAAAAAAACAAACTTCCTAATACTGAGACTTTATTTCATATGTTTATACAATTTAATTTAAGTTCCATTTTAATGAAGGCAAATAATTAGGAACGGGGAAGAAGATTTGAACTTTTCAACCCATACAATTCATAGCAGTATTTTTTTTTTTCTTATAAACAACAATTCCATTTGCTGTGTTCAAAAGAGTCATCAAGAGTCTCTTTTAATCTGTGCCTTTTTCTTGAGCATTTAAGAGTCCAGTCTGAGTAAACCTGTTGAGCACAATCTTGGTGTCTTGTGTGCATTTTTGGAAGGGTCAGAATATTCTCCAGCTGTTGCAAAGAAGGCCAGAAGCAGAAAAAAAAAAAAGAAGAGAATTTGGTGATCTGTGGTAATTTCTAGAGGTATTCAACCCATTTTTGGGGCTAAGGAAGCCCCCATGTTTAGCACCTTGGAATGTTCTCAAGCATTTTGTACATTTAGACCATTTTATCCAATTTTGCTCATCATCCTGATGGGAACTCTCTGAATTTGGGGTAAATGGGGCTGATGGGGATTTCAAGGATGTTTAGCTTTGGACAATTGAGGTGAAGCTGCTCCACACAGCAAAGCCAGTGCTGGTTTTCTCAGTCTCTCTGTGGGAATTCTTGGGATAATGTGAAACTAGAAATCCATGGGATAAGAGGAGGAGATTGGTGCCTAATGGGAGCATTTCCTCCTGGAGGTGGAGCACGAAACAGAGAATATGTGAATGTTATTTGCTGTACTGCAGGATCACAGTCAATGGTTTATTATAACTCTTATATTTAATTAACCATAGATAATGTATTCAATGATTCTCAGCCAAAACAATTGTGACCCTTTCTAGAAGTGTTTCAAGTCCTCTGAGTCATTGATTCTGTCAGATTTGCCATTTTAGTCCAGAAAATGTTACTGAGTTTCTGGAGTCTTGCACCACATCTCCAGCTGGTATCTCCTCACTCCAGCCTTTTGCAGAAGTATTTACACAAATAAAGTGTTTGTTTATATTCAGTATTTCTGGAAGCTGAACCTTGCAGTAATTTTGACCTCTGAAATGTGACACCCATTTTCCACCAGTGCCTGAATCCATCTCCTGAGGGCTCAGAGGGGAGGGAGGAGCTGGAATCTGCCAGGGGGTTGATTTTTTTTTTTTTTTTTTTTTTTTTGAGCTTCCTCCTCTCTCCCTTTCATGGCTGTTTTGTCACTTTAATTCCATCATCATGGCAAGGAGGGTTTCCCTGGCTCTGCCCAGTTCAGCTTTCCTTGGAGCATCCCAGATGTTTCTGTGCCAGGCTTCCCTTCCCTGCTGTCCCTGCAGCTGAGGGGACACTGCTCCTGCTCTTCCTGCAGCACAGGGAATTCCAGCTGGGCCCCTGTGGGACAAACTGGGACCCATTCACAGCCCCCTAAAAACAGATGTTTGCATCTGGATATCACAGGAAGCTTTGCTGGAGTTCAAAGGCAGCCTGGCAAATATTTGAGCTGCAAGGAAAGGAAATGATAAAGGGAACTGTGATTGCATCACCTCTGGGCCCTGCTTCCCTCCTGGATGGGGCTTTGGGGAAAACTTGGAGCAGGAATTTCTGCCCTGGGTCAGCTCTGACTCAGCAGCACTGGGTGAGTGAAATCTTGGTTGGATTTGTGTCCCTCTGGGCAGGTGCACAGTGAGGAGAAATGAGCACTGCCAGGTCCTGGAAGATGCAGGAGGTGATTGCAGTGGCTGGGAGGTGGGTCTGACATTGGCACTGCTTTTCCCACAGCTCCTCCTGGAAAAGGATGCAGAGAGCCCAGCTGGGAGAGGCTCAGGTGCCTGCAAATGTCATTAAATGTACAGAGGGTAAACAGAGAAAGGCCAGAGGGTGTTTGGGCACAGCCTCGTGGTCACTGAGTGTTGCTTTTCCCTCTCATTTAGGAGAAAGGCAGAATCAGTGCTTGGGTTTCAAAAGGGAAAGGATTTTGGGAGTGTTTTTGTTTGAGAAGCTGTGGGGAGGTGATGGAGACAGGAATGTTGGCCCTGCTCTCTCCAGGCTGTGCAGGGTGAGAGGAGCAGCTGCAGCCTCCCCTTGCCCAGGATTTGCACTTTTAGTTCCCACTGAAGCAATTCCAGGTTAACCCCAGGGTGTGACACAGGACCCCCCTGTGTGCACAGCACAGCCACAATCTGCCCAGCACTGGAGAGAGAGCTCCCTTCACTCCCTGGCTGTTGGCAGGAGATGAGCTGGGCATTCATTCAGGAGGATTTACACAAAAACTGAAAGAACTAAAACCTTTGGTATGTTTTTATTGAGTTTGGATTGTAAGAAACCAACAGATTTCTTGCCTTTTGGCCTGGGAGTGCTGAGATGGCTCAGGAGCTCAAATGTGGAGAAAAAGGAAATCCTAAAGTGGGGAAGGGTTCCCAGCTGCCAGGTACAGAATGGAAATGCTGGGATGGATTCAGCACTGCCAGAGCTGGGTGGGAATGACTCAGTGCCTGTGTGGGCTGCCTGCTCCCAAAGCAGCTCCTGGTGGAGCTGCTCCTGCTTTTCATCTGTGCTGGGATGAGATGGGCACGAGCTGGGCCCCACTGGCTGGTCCTGTGCACATGAAATCAGACTGACACAAAGAGGTGCCTTCAACACCTCCTGATTCTGCCTCCTCTGCTGAGCAGAGCAGCTGGGAGTGAATTCCACCCTGGGAGCCACAAACTCAGGCTGAGATGAGCTTGAGGCTGAAGATACCTGCTGGTAATCCCTGAATTGAGAGGTGTTTGGAAATGCAAAAACAGCATTTATGTAGCTAATACAGTATTGGTGATTATTCACAGAGCTCTGCATCCCAGGAGGGAACAGGAGGAGCAGGTGAGGTGAAATCAGAATCATTCTGAGCATCATTTACCTCTCAGCTCTGCACGTTTAATCTCTTGTGTGCAAGTTTTCAGTGACACATTCTCAATGTCCATCCTGAAGTGAGGAGCAGAGTTTGCCAAAAAAGGCTCTGGAGCTCCCCCCTCCCACTGCCCACCATGCAGGTGAGACCTTGGTACCCATTTCTCCCAGGAATCCATTTGGGTGGCTCTGATCCCACCAGCAGCTCCCCAGGGACCTGGGAATCCTGCCAGGATCAATCCAGAGTCAATCCCAGCTGGGAATGGATGAAGCAGAATGAATGAATGGGGCAGGATTTCTGTGAGCAGGGGACAGTGAGGGGCAGGGCAGGGACTGTCCCCTGTGCTGGCACTGCTGAGGGACCTCAGGGCTGCCCAGGTCTGTCCTCAGGGCAGGAGGGACCTGGAGGGGCTGGGGCTTGTCCAGGGAAGGGACAGAGCTGGGCAGGGGCTCAGGCTGGAGCACAGGAGGCTCAGGGGGGCCCTTGTGGCTCTGCACAACTCCCTGGGCAGTTCAGGGGCTGAGCTCCCTTTCCATGGAGAAATTCCTGCTGCTGCCCACCCTGAGGCTGTTCCCTCTCCTCCTGTCCCTGTTCCCTGGCAGAAATCCCAAATCTCCCTGGCTGTCCCCTCCTGGCAGGGAGGAAAAGCAAAGAGGGGCAGATTCCCCCCCAAATTCCACCTTGGAATTTGAATGCAAACTGCAGCAGATGTGAGCCCCAGCTGGAGTTCACTGCCAGGTCCAGGGAGAAATTTTGATTTTCAGGATCAGCCACTGAGCACAGGCAGGGACTGGCAGCAGCAGCAGCCAGGATGGGCAAAAACTGCCCAGGGAGGTGACAGGGACAGCCAGGGCCAGCCAGAGTGGGGCTGTCCATGAGCCACCTCCTTACCCAGGGAACTTCTGCCACCCCTGATGCACTGCTGGGATTATTGACTGATCCAGGGGGCTCTGACAGGTTTGCTGAGCCCAGGGAGGGATTAGAGGTGACACATTTTGTGTTTGGAATTCCATCAATTGAAGGGGATCCTTTCCCTCTGTTGCCCATTGTGGCTGCTGAGCCACTGCTCCCATTGACAGAGCCTTGGGAATGTTGTCCCTGGGAAATGGGGAGTTTATTTTAAATTAAAAAAGAGATTTTTTTTTTTCCCTAATGCACATAAAAAGAAAGGAGGAATCAACACCTGAAGGACAAAGCAGAACCCAAAACCCCTCCCTGTGGCTTCCCTGTGCTGCTGGTTCCATCTCACTCCAGGAAATTTCACACCAAGATTTTGATGCCCATCAATGGGGACAGAGAAAAGTTTTTTTTTAGGATTTCTTTAGGAAATTTGAAACTTGAGGTAAAACCAAGCCAAGCTGTTCTGCAGCCTCGTGTGGCCAAACCACAACAAAACCCCTGTGGGCACTTCCAGAGGGGGAGGATCACAGGACTGAAGCAGCCCTGGATGGATTTTCCCCAAACTTTCAATAATGGCTTTTTTTCACTCACTGTTCTGGTGTCAAGAATAAAGTTTGGGGGTTTTTTGGTTTTTTTTTTGGTTTTTTTTTTTTTTTTTTTTTTTTTTTTGTTTTTGTTTGGTTTTTTTTTGTTTTGTTTTCTTTTCTTTTCTTTTAAATCAAACCCTCTAAAACTGGTCCTTCCCAACCAGGTCCCAGTGATGAACCAGGAGCACCTTCCACCACAAACATCAATAATTTGTCTTTTTCCAGCACCAATTTTCTACCTTGATCTTCATATTTGGGCTGTTTCTGCCCAGTGTCCTTCTGAATCCCAAAGGAAAAGGAAGTGAAGCTTTACCAGTGACTTTGCTGTGGAAGAATTATTTCAAGAAGTCAAACACCATGGCCAGGAAGCCACTTGTTCTTCTCATGCACAATATTTTTCCTACTGAGCAACATTTTTGTTTGTTCCAAGCAGGATTTGTCTGTTTACAGTAAATACCTGTCACATAGCAACAGAAATATTACTAAATAATAATACATAGAATGTTAAGCTCCTTGGTCTAGAAGCTTTTAATGAAAAAAAAAAACCCCATATGTTCCTGATAAAAAATAATAAATAATGTCAGCTTTTCTTTGTACATTAAAAATATCTGTCCATGGTTACACACTGTGACAAAGTTTTTATTTTCTAGGCTCAGGGTGGCATCTCTGGGGCAGATCTTCACCTAAAAAGGCTTGAGGCTCTTGATCCTGCATGAAAATCCTTTTCCCAGATTTATGGAGTTTAGAGCCTTGCCCACCCTTTCCATGCAGAGGGAGAAGCAGCTCAGGAGGAGGGTGGCAACACTGACATGCAGGGAGCAGCTGAGGACTCAGATCTTTGGGACTGGCAAGTCTGGAAAACTTCTTGCCTCAACTGGAAGAGACCAGCAGCAAATAGAAAAATAAAGGTGGCAAAGGTAAGTGGAGGTGTCTCTTCCAAATGCAGCTAGAAAAGGGTTTGGGTGGTTTGTTTTCCAAGGTGGCACTTGGTGATCCATTCCTGGCTCTGGTTCCTTCCTGCTGCCTCAGGATGCCCAAAGTTTGCTCAGGGGAGGGATGGGGACAGCTCTGGGCCATGTCCCATCCCCTGGGAATGGCTCTGAGCTGGGACATCCCTGCTGTCCCCACTCTGCTCCCTCTGGAATCTCCTCAGCCACGAACCACAAGCAAAGCATTCCCAGAGCTCTGCAGGGTGGGAGAAGCAGCAGCTGCTGCTGGGGGCTGGATCCAAAGGGGAACAAACATTTCCTCTTGTTTTCCTGCAGAAATCCTGGTGCTGTTCCTGCCCTGGCAGTGGCCAGGAGCAGCAGGGATGGAGCAGCTCAGTGTCACCCTGCTGGGCTCCAGCCACACCTTGGGACCTGCAGGACAGGGGGGAGCAGAGCTGGGAAGGAGGGAGCAGCAGGGAAGGGAAGGAACAGCAGAATCCCTGCATGGGAGGTTTGGAGCTGTTTTGTGTCCTGGCTGTGCTGGCAATCCCTCACTCCTGGAGCAGGGTTTGGCACAGCTGCTCCTGCAGGGACAGGGACAGGGACAGGGACAGGGACAGGGACAGGGACAGGGCCAGCAGTGCTGACCCTCCCCATGCTCCCACCCAGCTCCCACAGCTGCTCATTGCTGGGAATTCACTGCAGGAGGCACCAGGACCATGCATGGATGAAGGTTCAAGTCGTGCTGTGAATCCTTGGGGTATCCTGGAGGGATCTGCTCTTCCTCTGCTGGCCCAGGACTAGAAACAGGACTCCTGGGATTCGGGGTCGGGGTGGATGGGGAGCTTCTCTTGTTCCTGGTGGTGCCCATTGTGTAAAACCTTGTACCTGGGAGGGGGAACACAAACCTCTGTCAGTGCCAAATGCCAAAGTGATGGAAAACAAGATCTTGCACAGCCCAAAGTGTATTTAAGAGAGTGATTCTCCCAAATATCCAGATCCCACGTTAAAAAGTGCAAGTCCCTGCTTTGCTCTGTGCCAGGGAATGAAATCTGCAGTTTGCAGCAGTCAAAGCAATGAACACCAAGGAGCTGCTGGTCTGGCTGAGCTGCCCTGGCTGTGCTGGGGGCTCTGGCTGCTCCTGCAGGAACCCCCCAGGCTGGATCCTGCTGCCAGCAGGGCCGGGGCTCTGAAATGTGCAGCAATTCCCCTCCAACACCCCTGGGAGCTGCAGCACTTGGAACAAGGATCAGGAATTTGAAACTTGCTCCCGACAGGCTGATGGCAGAAACAAGGAGAGACATTTTGCACCTCCCAGACTGCCAGGGGTGACAGCAGAGCTGGAACGGACGGAGAGCTCAGACAGGGACACTGGGGGACACCAAAGGCTCTGCCACAGATGGGACACGGGGAGGACACAGAGGGGACAGCCCCTGCTGCAGCCAGGACACACTGGGGCAGGACAGGGACAGGGATCCAAACCTTCCTCCGTGTTCTGCGGGTCCCCCAGTGGAGCAAGAGCAGCAAGAGCAGCGGTGCCGGGGGCTGGTGGAGTCATTAACTAGGGAGGAGTCACTAAGGTGTCCTGGGGCACAAAGGGTCTGCCTGGAGCCTCTGGCTGGGAGCTCAACACTTCCAGCTGTTCACCCTGTGGGGAAAGAGCGCGGCTGGGACAGAGGGAGAGGCAGCTCGGGGCTTGCTCAGTGTTACATTTATATTTATGTGTATTATTTATAAATTTATACACATAAATTATATATATATATATATATATATATATATATATATATATATATATAAGTATATAATTATATAATATATATTATATATTATAGATATATATATTATATATTATATATACTATATAATATATAATATATATTATATATTACATATTATATATTATATATTATATATTATATACTATATATTATATAGTATAGATATTATATATCATATATATTTTATATATAATATTATATATTATATCTATTTTATATATTATATATTATATATTATATATTATATATTATATATATATTATATATTATATATTGTATATTGTATATTGTATATTATATATTATATATTATATATTATATATAATATATTATATATTATATATTATATATTATATATTATATATTATATATTATATATTCATTCCCAGTCACTCTGTAACCTCTGGGCTGAATTTGTGCAGTTCCCATCCCTGCACTGAAGTTCTGCACTTGGCCATCAGCATTAAATCATTAGAGCAGGGTAAGAATAAATTGAATTATCCCATTACAGCCCAATAGTGCAAACCCAGATCTTGGGAAAACGTTGGGATTGCTGAATTATTTACATGGCTCTGACAGCAATGTTGATTTTAGAATCCTTTGTAGTCAAACCTAAACACAAATCTCTCTCTGGCTCATGACAAGTGTTTATTTTCCCACTCCTGAGCAGTTAAACTGAATCTCTTAATTATCTTTAAATCAAATAATGCTGTTCCAACCTTGGGGGCTGAACTCAGCCCTCATCATTCTTTGCTAAATATCAGGCAGAGGTTTTAGAAAACATCTGTCTCCAGCCCCCATCACCCAGCTTTCAGTGTGTTTTGTGGGATTTCTGCAGAAATACAGATTTAAAATTAGCAGTTCTCAAGTAAACAAAGCCTTGAAGAAGAGAAACATAAAAAAAAAAAAAAAAAAAAGAAGAAGAAGAAGATAAATAAGAGATTTTTTTTTTTTCTCTGACAAGTCTCAGGATGCAAAGCAAGCATCTCCCAATATGTTTGTGTCTCTTTCTTTTCCCCATTGTTCAATCTTTTTTTTTTTTTTTTTTTTTCCCTGGCAAACCAAGACCAAACCCTTCCAGTCCCTTATTTTTTGTGGTTACAGGATCTGTGGATCTTTTTCAAGGAGGATGTTTAGAAGTGCAGGCAAATAAAAACCTGAAACAGGATCTTGAGCTGAGCTGTCCAAACCCCTCAGCATCTGCTTCCTTTTGGTTTTCTCCTGCTGAATTTGACCCAAATTTTGTTTCCTGGGAGTGCAGGTGCTCATTTCCATCTCCCTTTTTAATTCTCTTTATTGCCAGGCTCTGTTAATTAATTTCCCTCTGGTTCTGTCCAATCCTCCTCCCCACAATTGCTGAATTTGATCATTTTTCTCTTTTCCTTTAAGCTGCTCCACCTGGATAATGTTTAGAACTTTCCCTATTTTCCACTGCAGGATATTTTGCTCAACTTCAGCTCAAAACTTTGGAATTTGGGTGTTCTGAACCCAAACTGGTGCTGAAAATCAACAGATCCCCAGGAGGGTGGGGATGGCCCAGAGCTCAGATTTGGGACATTTGAACATTGCAGAAATCCATGTTTTTTCCACAACAGAAGCAGCAATTTGGGGCATCAAAGAACAAAAATGAAACAAATTTCAAACCCAGCGAGTGTTTGCAGTGAGTGAAATTAATTTGCTAATTATAGACCAAACAAATGAGAGAGGCCACTCAGGGGAGGTGGGCACAGGAGCCCTTTCCCCTTTTCCTCCCATTAACTCCCCATTTTCCTCTCGTTAATGTGAAGCTTGGCTCTCCATTAGAGGCTCTAATTAGCTGCAGATTTTGGCCTCCAGTTCGGTTTTTGCACCATAATTAATGCAACAGTCACAAGAGCCCCAGATCTGATCATGAGCAGAGCCCTTGGAAGTGCTCAGACACATCCCAAACACCCCCAGATGGGATGGCTCAGAACAGCTTCAAGTGTTTCAATTAATGAAACACAAGCAGGATCAATTAATAATATTCAAATGGAAGATAAAATAATATTCAAATGGAAGATAATGATGGTTTTTGTTTTTTTAATTTTTTTTTTTTTTAATTTTTAATGGAGGGCTCAGCACTGGTGTAATTAAATCTTTTATCTGCTGGGGAAAAAAAAAATTTAAAAATCTACATTTGTTAAAGCTGTGGAGTGAAACTTGGAGCTGTTCAGTGGAGTTCAGATGTGCCAGAATGGGCAGAATTCCAGATTTTCAGGTGGGAAAAGCTCTCCCAGCCCATGGAGTCCAAGCTGTGCCCCATCCCCAGCCCAGAGCCACCTCCAGGGATGGGGATCCAAACCTCCCTTCCAATATTTCCCAGCCCTCTCCTCTGGGAATGGGTGGCTTTTCTCCACTGAAATATCCAGTTGAAAAATGGAACTATTGCTCGTTGAAATTTGGCAAAAAAACCCCAAAAAACTCCTCCTCCTTTCCTGCTTTGTGTGTGAACAGCAGAGCTTTTTAAATTTTTTTTTGTGTCCAAACCAGATTTTCTCCCAAGTTTGATAACAAAAGTCTGGCATGTGCACATTGTTCCTGTCACTCCTTTGGGTTTTTTTTCTCAGGAGCAAATGCCACCAACTCCCCCAGAGCAGCTGGGGCTCCCTCCCACCCTCCAGAATGAGGAACAGTTCTGCTCCCAGGGAATGCTCATCCAGCCCTGCCTGCCTTTTGTCCATGCAAAATCCACACCTCTGTGTCCTGGGAAAATCAAAATCCCCACCTCTGTGCCCTGGGAAATCCTGGACAGCCCCAAGGTGGTGTTGGGAAGCTGTTCTTACCTTAAGGTATCTGATTTAAGGGCTGAAAATGATATTTTCTTGTAATGGAGTAATGACATGAAAATGAAATAATGAAATACCAGTTAAATAATAGTCAATTTAAAACCTGTTAAATTTAATAAGAGAAAAAAAATTAAAATTATTAATAAATACCCTTTAAAATAAATGCCTTTATAATCTCAACTAGGACATGTTGTAGGTTAAATTTTAGTAAATTTTATCAACTTTAATTAAAGTTTATTTGGCTGCCTTTCCTCAGGTCTCCATCCTGCTGAGAGAGCAAACAGCAAGTTCCACCCTGTTGTGTTCAGTGAGTTTCTTCTCCCCTTTCCTTCCTCATCCAGATTTCCCAATTAATATTTCCACGATGTGATTAAAGCAGCACATTCCTGCCTTTGGCCTTTCTCCCTCACAACCCACTGGGTGGGAATGTGCAGAGCTCCATCCGTGGCATGTGAACAATATTAATGAACAATATTAATGAACAATATTAATGAACAATATTAATGAACAATATTAATTGCTGGTGAGCTGTGCTCCCCGCTCCTCGTTGCTGCCAGCCTGTGATGAGGGAAATGTCACAGCACAGATGGGGCCACTGGCAGTGGCACAAAGCCCAGACTGTCCCTGCCAGGCCTTGCTGGGAGCAGGGCAGGCTGGGCTGGCAGAGCCCTCAGCTCCCGTTGGGGCACAGGGACCCTTCTGCCTCCCTTGGCTGGGGGTTTGCTCCTCCTTTGGAGCCTGGTCAGAGCCCCCAAGCCAAGGAGCACAAATTGCCTGAGCCTGGCCTGAGCCTGGCCTGAGCCTGCTCTGAGCCTGGCCTGAGCCTGGCCTGAGCCTGCTCTGAGCCTGCTCTTCCCATTCCTTCCCTTTTTCCTTCCCTGTTCTTTCCCTTTTTCGTTCCCCTGTTCCTTCCCTGCTCCTTCCCTTTTTCCTTCCTCTGTTCCTTCCCCTTTTCCTCCCCTGTTCCTTCCCTGCTCCTTCCCTTTTTCCTTCCTCTGTTCCTCTCCTTTTCCTTCCCCTGCTCCTTCCCCTGTTCCTTCTCCTGCTCCTTCCCCTCTTCTTCCCCTGATCCTTCCCTTTTTCCTTCCTCTGTTCCTTCCCTTTTTCCTTCCTCTGTTCCTCCCTTTTCCTTCCCCTGCTCCTTCCCTTTTCCTCCCCTGTTCCCAGGAAGGATGATGCTCCCCTTGCTCATCCCCTTCCCTGCCAGGAGCTCTCCCAGCAGGCTCAGATCCTCTCCAGGAAGGAGCTTTTTACATTTTATTAAATGGCACTTGGGCAACCCTCCATTTCCAGCCTTAACAAATCCATTATTAATCTCTCTGATAACCTTTCCCTCCTCCTTAGCAATAATTTCAATATCTAAGAAGAAATCTGCAGTGCAGAAATCAGATTCAGAGCTGCTCTGTCCCCATTTCTGTCCCTCTGTCCCCAAACCCCTGTGTTGGTGCTGTTCTCCCCCCTCAGCCTCTCCAGGAGTCATGAAAACCTTTTTTTTTTTTAAATTTTTTTTTCCTCTGAGCATCCTAACAAGCAGAGCCTAAAACTTCCAGAAGGTTCTCAAAAAAAAAAAAAAAAAAAAAGTCAGGCTCAACATTTGAATGTGCAATGTCCAGGGTAAGGAGAGGCAGAAATTGGAATATAAGGCAATAATAAAGTTATAATAATAATATATAAAATGAAATGTAATATATAAAATGTAATGTATCTAAAATATAATATAATATAATATAATATAATATAATATAATATAATATAATATAATATAATATAATATAATATAATATAATATAATATAATATAATATAATATATATTATTGTATATTGTATATTATATACTATATATTATATATTATCATATATTATATGATATATATAATATATTATTATATATTATATATTATATATTATGTATTATATATTATATATTATATAAAGAGGTAATAGATATACTTTAAACTATATAAGCTTATTCTATTATAACATTTTTATAATTTTATATAAGCTTATTCTATTATAATATTTCTGGGGGAGGATGAGGGGAAGCCAAAAAACCAGGGACTATAATCAAGCAGATATTTATTCATTTTCTGATTTTTTTTTTTTTTTTTACTCAAAGTAAAACCAGCTCTCAGCAGCTCCTTTTGAGATTTTTTTACAGAACCCCCCTGCAGCCTGGGCCACCCCTGAAGGGTCCCAGTGATCAATGAAGGGATTTGGAGCACAGGAGGAGGCAACACCTGTGTGTGCAAACCTTTCATCTCCACATCCTTGCTGTTCACACGAGCTTATTTCTGATATTTTGGGGCTTTTTTTTTCTGCTCTTTCTGCAGCTCTGAGTGTCTGGGAGAGCCCAGCTGTCCCTTGTTTTACACTTTGCCATGGAATTTCAAGTTCAAACTTCTGAAGGTTGTGCCAGCCCGTGGGTGCCCCTGGGCATTGTCTATTTGCTGCTCCAGAGGAGATGACACAGCCCATAAATCTCACCCTGGTCCCTGCTTTGGTAAATAAAATCTGCTCAGATTGATGTTTGTTCTTTCCTGAGGAAAAGCAAAGCAATGCTACACTGGCAAATGGAACAGAAAATTGCTTTTCACCCCTCGAGTTTCCAACAGACCTGACTGAAGTTTGGGCTCTCCTACAACAATACCTGGCCTCACAAAATAAACCCAATTTTGTACCACAATTCTTTGTGTTATGCTGACCCAACCAAAGGTTTGCTTTGTCCTTTCACTGAGCTGCCAGCTGGATTTTGGGGAGGAATTCCTCCTGTGAGGCTGGGGAGGGTCTGGGTGCCCAGACCTGCATCCCTGGAGTGCCCAAGGCCAGGCTGGATGGAGCTTGGAGCAGCCTGGGACAGTGGGAGGTGGTTTGGGGTGGAACTGGAGGAGGTTTAAGGTCCCTCTGAACCCAAACCCTTCTGGGGTTCTGTGACTCTAAGGAATGAAGAGCACAGTGCTGCTTGAGAGGGAGTGAAGGAAATCTCGTGTTCATTTTGGCAGAAACCCAGGCCCTCCCTCCTCCCAGCTCACAGGATCCTGTCTTTGGCCAGGAGAATGGGGCTAAACCCAAGCCTTGAAATAAACTTGGCTGAAAAACCATTTCTGAGCCCAGCATCCCACCCCTCTGCTGAGCCAGTTCTCAATTGCTCCCTTTCATCCTCTCCAGCTGTAACTCATGTTGCTTAATTAATCTAAATTAAGCGTTGTGGGCATCTCTGGAGCTCGGGTCTCTCTTTATTTAATTACTCTAACACACCATATAATGCTCTCTGTTTGATGGGGTGTTTTGCACAAGAGTTTAATCCAGAAGCTGAAGGAATTAATTAGTTGTTAGCCTGTCTGCAGAGGGTTGGTCAGGTGAGCTGTGGGTTTGTCACTGGACTCTCCAGTGAGCAGAATCTGTCCCTGATTTTGCACACCTTGAGGCAGAAACACATTTCCTCTTGCTGGGGCTCTCAGATCCCTGTGGGATGTCCTGGAGCAGGAACCAGCCTTATGGGAGACAGAGAGATTTGGGATTTGTTGTGAGTTCTCAGCTTGTTCTTGTTCCAAAAGCTTCACCCCTGTGCCCCTCTCTGCATCCCCACGGTCTGAGCCAGCCCCCAGGAGGGATCAGCTGCCCATGGAATGGGAATTCCAGCAGCAAATTCTCTCCCTGCTTGCCAGGGTTTTGTGGGAACAGGGAATTCCCTTCCCCAGCACCTGCCTGGACCTTGGCACATCCACACTGATTTCTCTGCCCTGCAGCTGCTGGGGCTCCTCCTCTTCTCTGCCACAAAGAGCTGGGATGGCAAAATACAGAACACTGCAGAAAACTCTCAGAGCAAAGCCAAAGGGGAGCAAAGGCAGGGAGTGCCCTGTGATCTGGGGCTCCTGATGCTCCTGTTGTGCTTGACAGCTCCACTTGGGATGATTTTGTCAGCAGGATCTTCTCTCTAGCTGTGATTCCTTTGGGAATAGAGCACAGGAGCTCCACATCCCCAAGGATGGGCTGCTCAGGATGAGCACATTGCTCCCACTCACCATATCCAAACTCACTGTAAAAGTACAATTCTTCCCACAGACAGACCAGCAGAGCCTCACTGGTTTTCTCCCAACATTTCCATGAACTTTCTGCTTCTTCTTGGCCCAAGCAGGGAGCTCTGGCTGCATCAGCCACCCCTGCAGGGATTTGGGGGTTAGGAGAGCGTGGTGATCGATGGAGACCCAAGTACTGAGAGCCAATTTCATCCATCCTTCAGGAACCAGCTGCATCCCAAAGCAGAGCAATCCCAGGTGGGCCAGGCCCTCCCAAGCACTGCTGGCATCCAGTGCTTATGGCAGAACCATTCCCAGAGCTATGACAATGACACTGTTTATAGCTCTGGGGATGGCGCTGCCATCGGCACCACGGCGCAGGGACGGGCGGGGGGGAGCAGCTGCAGCTCAGAAATCCCTGGAATCTCATGGAAAAGGTTCCAGTGAAGTGTCTGGAGAAGCCTTCAGAGGTGCTGGCTCCAGTTTTCTGCTGCTTGGAATAAAGAGCACACACCAACACACATGTGGCTGCTTCCTCTTTCCCCCTGGGGTTTTACTGGAGAAAAAAAAAAAGGAAAGCCTCCCTCTCTTCCCTGATTCTTCTCTGATTTCCCCCATGGCAGGTTTGCTCTCCTTCCCTCTGGATCCAAGCCAGGAACCTGCACAGCCCTGGAGTTCTTTGCTGCTGGAGAGGAGCAGGTGGAACTCGCAGGCACCTGCCAAGCAAACGGCCCCAAATCCACTTGGGATTCATTAATTAATCCTGGAGCCAGGCTGCTAACGAAGCACTGATCATTCTTGTTGCCTTTCCAGCTGGAAGCCTGTCCAGGCTGGGTGTTTCCATTGGTTCTTTGACAGCATTCTTCAAAACTGAAGGATTTATGCTTTGGAAAATTGGGCAGTCCCTGGTTTCTGCTGCTGAAACTTCTTTCCAAGGTCTCTTGTACCATTACAGCCCTAAATCCCACCAGGGATCATCCACCACACCAAGGAGTTGTTAATGCAGGAAAAAAACCCAAAATTCAGCTTTTTCTTCTCCTTCCAGGCACATCCTGCAGCCTCCAAGGATGAGTGTGGAGAAAGGTTTGAGTTCCAAGTTGAAAACACTTTCCTGGTGCCTGAAGTGTTTCAATCAATGCCTACCACAGGCATTGACAACTCCTCTCTCCGTGCTTCTAAGCCTCAAAAAAACCCCCAGCATGATCTCCAATAACTTTTCTGCAGCCTCACAGAGGATCTCATCAATAAAAAACAAACAAAATCAGCTGGGGGACACAAATAAGGACAAAGAGAGAAGCAGAAGAACAAGAAGCAGTTTTATAACTCCAGTTCTGCCCCTAGACCAGGGAAAACTGGAAGGGGCTGCCCAGGGCAGCTTTTTCCAGTGCATTTTGAATTTTTTTGTCCTTGCTCTTTGCTGCTTTCTGAATCTGAGCTACTTTTGCTGCTGTCCTGACCTTGAGGGAGATGTTTGTCACTTGGAGCAGGGAAGTGTAAAATCCTAGCAGAGCAGGTGGGGAAGGGTTTGTAACTATTTTGGATAGATCTGATGGACAATCAGACTCCTCTCTGTGCCCAGGGGAGAGGTGTGATGGCCAAGGGTCACAGGGTTTGGCAGCAGCTCAGCTTGGATTGTTCCAGGCAGAGGCAACAACTCCACTGGAGAGCAGAGAGAGCAGCACAGCCAGCACATCCCATCTGCAGCTTTTTGGGAAAACTGCAGCCAAGATGGGTCACAGAAAAGGGATGGACACAGGGATGAGAGCACACACAAACACCAGGACATTTCACAGACACCTGACACGAAGGAGTGAAGCAATAACAGCCAGGTACTGCTAAAACTGAGACCTTTGAGTGCACAGTGAAACCTCAGACCCCAAAATGTGAAGAATCCTGAAGTGCCCAAGGTTGGACAGGAGTTGGAATAACCTGGGGCAGTGGAGGGTGCCCATGGCAGGGCTGGAAGGGCTGTGAGATCCCTCCCAACCCAAATTCTGTGATTGTCCCCTCCATCCCTGGCAGGGGGGGAAGGGCTGTGAGATCCCTCCCAACCCAAATTCTGTGATTGTCCCCTCCATCCCTGCAGGGCTGGTGCCAGCTCTCCCTGAGTGCCTGGCAGCTCTGCAGAGCAGATTGCAGCCTGAGCACAGCCCTCCCTCCCAGGGACCCTGCCTGAGGAAACCTGCAGATGGAGGGAGCAGAAGCTGCCCTGAACTCACTGCTGGAATCTCTGTGCCTAATGAGGAATAAACAAAAGCACTGAAGGGAAAAAGGAGAGGCAGCCCCTGCCTGCCCCAGATGTGTTGGGATAATTGCAGCTTCAGTGGGAGCTGTGCTCTGTGCCCAGGATTTGGGGCTGCAGGGGAAGGGATGGGGACCTGGGCTGTCATCCCAGCTCCCAGACAGGGAGGCTGTCACTGTCACCTCCAGGATTTTCTCAGTCCTGGCATGAGCCCTGCTCCTTTCCCCTGCCCTTGTTCCAAAAACATTTTTGAGGACGAAGCCAATTCCACATTTATCCCAACTTCAGCCAGGTCCAGCCTGGCCTTGGGCACTTCCAGGGATCCAGGGTCTCCCCACCCTCACAGGGAAGAATTTTTCCCAATATCCAAACTCTGTGTATCCTGCTTTTCTCTGTGTGCTGCACCCTCATCCTTGGAGTGAGAACACCCATCCCAAAGGGGAAAATCCCTGTTAGCCAGAGAATCCTGCAGCCAGAGCAGAGCCCAGTGTCCTGTCAGACACCCCCATTCCCCTGGGGCTGCTGCCTCCACCCCACAAATGTTCAGCTGTGAGTAAAGGAGGGACAGGGGGTTGCAATAAACAGTGAACACAGAGCTGCAGTAATAAAAGAAGGGACTTACAGAGCATGGTCATGGCTAGACAGGAGCTGGTCTGCTGCAGAAGAGCAGGAGGAGCTTGGAGACAGAGGAACAGCCACTTTTAGTGCAGGAAGGAGCAAAGACAGACACAGTGAGGGAGTTAAGGGGGGAAAAAGGAAAAAACACAGCGCTGGTTAATTGGGAAACAGCCCCACATCAAACACTGAGCAGTCAATGGCATCAGGCAGAGCTACACCCCAAACCTCCCACTAAAAGGAGCCTGATTTTCACTCAGAGCCACCTGAGCCACCAGCTGGAGCCCCTTTTCCCCATAAACCATTTGGGGAATAATTCTGCTTTTCAAGGAAATCCTGCTCCTATCTCCCCACAGGGTTTTAGGCAGGAATTCTTTGCTGAGCCTGTTTTCCAAAACCTCTTCAGCCTTGCTCTGGAAGGGATTTGGGAGCTGGGAATTGCCTTCCTCCCTGTCATTCCACAAGTCCCAACCACCCCTTTGGGCTGAGGATCCTCTCTGGAGGGAGCCACATGTGGCTCTTGGACAAAAGCCCAGGGAGTTGGAACTTGGCCGCTTGATTTGTCCCCATGATTTTAGCAGCCATGCTCACTGCTAATAAATCTGATTTATGGAGGCAATGCAGAGCTGCTGGATACACCTGGCTGGTGATCCTGGAGTCTTTTGTTGCTGGAAATGCTGGGCTGGGTTTTTAAGTACAGATGGGAGAGCAATAGCTGAGCTCCCTGGCTTAGTCTGCAGTTGCCACTTAATCTTTACCAGAGCTGGAACTATGCCTGGCTGCAAGGATGAGCTTCAAAATCCCCCTCTGGGAGCTGCTGGTTTCTCAGCAATCCCCTGAAATGTAACAGGGAATGCCAGGGGTTCCTAAAACACTGAGCAGTAAACCCCTCCCTCATCCTGAGCCAACAAGAGCCTGAAGGAGTGCACGTGGAAAAGAAAATTCTCCCATAAAACAGCAGTCCTGGATTGGAAGAAATCCAATTTTGAGCAGCTACAATTCCTCAGAGTTAAACAACTTTCCTTATGTCATGGGAGGATAATGTAGAATCATCCCTTAATTAATAAATTAATTAATTGTCCCTTAGCTGGGTGTGAAACAGGAGCTTGGAACCCCTGTGCCTGCAAACAGGAGTGCCCATGAGGGAGGGGAGAAATGCAGGAATTCCAGGAGAGCCCAGCAGCCTGTGCTGCCCAACTCTTAATGCTGGACAAGAACAACCCCAAGGTGAGCAGACACAATTTTACAGCCAAATCTTCCCAAGCTAACACATGTGAAGCCAAGCATAGGGGAAAGAGGGTTTGAAGGAAATTAATTTAGCTTGCAGTTTATTTTAAAGGATTTTATGGGCTTGTTTTAAAACTTATCAAGGACAAAGATCCTTGCAAAACCAGAAGAATTGGTTTGTCACTGAAGTGCATCGTTCATTTCCCTGAGCTCTGTGAGTTTTATGGGGTTGTCTCACAGGACAGAGCCATGGAATATCCTGAGCTCCCCCAGGATCACCCAGGCCAATCCCAGCCTGGCCATCCCTGGCACTGCTGCCCATCCCCTGGGCAGTGCCCAGCACCTCTGGGGCAAGAAAATTCCCCAAATCCATCCCAAATCCCCCTGGCACAGCTCCAGCCCTTCCCTGGGTGCTGTCCCTGGCACAGGAGCAGAAAAATCCTGTTTTTTCCCCACTCCTCCAGAGGCTGAGCAGGGCTGTGCCCAAGGATGGATTCCCAGGGATGCCCAGGGGCAGCAGGAGGTGGATGGGGATAAAACATCCCCACCTTCCCCCCTGAGCTGGGCTCAGCTCTTTGAAGCTCTCCTGGCAGCTCTGGTGCAAGTGTCACTCCTAATTGCTTTCCTGCCTGTGGAGCTCCTGCTTTGTGCAGTTCTTGTCTCAAGTGTTAGAGCCAAGTGTTAGGAAGTGCTTTCAGTGCTAATAAATACCAGCCCTGGTGCAAGGAAAGCCTGTCACAAAAGCAGCAGAGGGCTTGAATCCCCCTGAATGCATCAATGTGCCTTTAACAGACCAGTGGGAGCTGGGGCTGTTCCTGTGCACTGACAGATCCATCAGTGATAAAGTTACTCATTGATAACATTAATATCAGACACCACCAGTTCCTTGAGTTTTCTTTTCTGTTGTACCCGAGTTTGCCTGTTTGGCTCTGCTCTGTTTCATGCAGCTTTGCAAAGGGACAAATCCATATTGTTTCCTTCAATTCTTCAATCAGACTCCACAATAAATTGCTGTGCATTGCACTTAAACTGATGTTTATGGGTTTTTCCAGAAGTGGCTTTGCTTCAGTGGTGGGAAAAGCACTGCCAGGACTCAGAGCTTGGGAGGGTAAAGGAATTTTTGGATTTAATTTTGAGAGAGAAAAGCATTTCAGAGCAGGAAAATGCTCCTGTGTGGATGTCACATCGTTTGGGCTCTGACATCACATCAAGGTGAAATATTAAAAAAAAAAAAAAAAAAAAAAAAAACAGAAATTGGAAGGGGCTGCCCAGGAAGGTTTGGATCCCCATCCCTGGAGTGTCCAAGGAATTCCTGGAGGTGGCACTGAGTGCTCTGGGCTGGGACTGGACTCAGTGAGCCTGGAGGGCTTTTCCAGCCTCAGCAATTCCACGATAACACAAACACTTCACAGATAAATCCCAAAGCTCTTCGGTGCCACGTGCTCTGCAGCTCCTGAAGTGCTTTGATGGCTCAGTGGAATGACACTAATTAACAGCCTCATTAACAACCCTCCTGCCAAATCTTCGGGAGCATCCCTGAAAGCCTGGCAGTGACAGTGTCAGACACAATCCACGCTCCAGGGACATGATTGACTCTGAACCCACTGCCAAGGTGGGAATTCTGACTCCTCAGAGGGGAAACAGCAGCAGGGAGAGGCAGGAATTCCAGAGGAACCTCAGCAATTCCCATTCCCTGCCCAGCACTGCAAGGAAAAGTCACCCAGCCAAGCCCATCCCAAGGATTCTGTGCAAAACTCATTTCAGACCGTGCCTGGAACGTGTCTGTGCCCTCTGGAATCCAATTCCAGGGCAGGAGCCCCTGGGGAGTTCCCAAACTGCCTCCTCAATCTGGTTACCTGCAGTTTAAAATGCTCTTTTCTGTGTCTGTCATGGCCACAGAACAGAAAGATGAATGCAGAAGTGAGGGCTGGAAATCATCAGCTCATGCAGGAACAGCCTTAATGAGCTGCACTCATTAGGGATGGGATATCTGCAGGGCAGGATGCAGCTCCCACATTCCCACAGCAAAAGGGCTTTGCTGGAGGCAAAGCCAAGCCCAGCCTGGCTCTGGATCCATTCCCAGGCCAGGTCACCTCTGCTCTGCCAAATAAACCAAACCAAACCCTCAAAATGCCACTTTTCTGTTTTGCAATGGAACACTGGAGGTGGGAAGATGCTCAGGGGCTGGGATCACAGCTGGGGGAGCACCACAGGCAGTGGGAAGGACCCCAAAAAAGGCAAATTGTTAAAAACCAACCAACTCACAACAGATGTGCTGAAAGTCCTTAACACCTTCCTGGAAACAGCAAATTTCTGGCCCATTTATCTCGAGAATAACGAGGTTTTCTCTCCCACACACACTCCAAAAGCCTTAAAAGCAATTTTAAAGCAGCAACAGGGAAGCTTTTCCACATTGTGAGTTTACAATGCTTAAATAAATTCTCCTCTAGCAATCAGAAAGGAAGAGAATTATCGAAAGGAAGAACAAAGAAGTGAACCTAAAATTAAAATGCACTTACACAATTAGCTCTGAGATTGAGATACTGCTGCCCTGAGGAAGGACAGAACATGACAATAATTGCTGAGGTCTCCATAGAATTTCTAACCCCAAGGCATGTGGAGCTCTTTGCACATGCTGATTTGCATTGTCTGAGAACACTTGGCTGATAAACCAAATTAATCTCTGGAGAGGAGAGAACCAACCCCAACACATTCAAAGGTCAGTTGGAACATAAGGCAAGTAGGTGGAGAGCAAATTTCTATCCATAATTGAGTTTATTCAGGTACCAAAATTAGTTTTAAACCCTGTTTTGGACCTCTGGAAGGAGTGGAGAGACTGGCAGAGGACTGGGGGTTGGATTCAATCTGTGCTGTGCTATGAGGGGTGTCTGGGTTTTATCTAAATGCAGTTAAGTTGCACTCCATTACTTAATTAATATTATAATTCGTTATAATATTTTATACATATATATAATATATAATATATAATATATAATATATAATATATAATATATAATATATAATATATAATATGTTATATATTATATATAATATATTATAATATATTATATATATATATTATAATATATTATATATAATATAATATATACTCTATATTATATATTATATAATATATAGCTCCAGGTGCCCTGCAGAGCCTCGGCTTCCCCACCAGACACAAATTCATGCAGAACTTCTGATCCTGAATCTTGTATTAGGCCAAATAACAAAAATGGGTTTAGCCTAACTGAAATCTCTTTTTCCAACATCCAGGCACATTGAAAGAGATGATTTTTCGAAAATTGAAGGAAACTCTGATATTTTAAAACTCAAATCCCATCTCTCCTTTGTAGGAAATAAGAGAAATATCTTGATTTCACTCAGCACAATTACAAGAAGCTTTTGTGGGTTTTTTTGTTTGTTTTTTGTTGGTTTTTTTGGGTTTTTGTTTTGTTTTGTTTTGTTTTTTGTTTTTTAAAAGTTGTTCTTGAGTCTAATCACCCCCCCCTGTTTTTAGAATCCCTTTCCAGGTTGGCAGCTAATGAAATTTAGGTGAAAACCAAATTACCTCTTGGCTATTTAACAATATTAGCATTTCCAGGCAGCAATCAGATCCCCTCAGCTTGGGCTGGGTCTGGAGCCACTTCTGCTGATCCCTGAACTGAAACTCTGGGGTGGAAAACACACCCTGAGCAACCTCTGGCTGCCCTGCCCTGGGCAAAACAAATGAAATCTCACTGAAATCACCATTTTTAAATGCTCATCCTTTGCTGTGGTTCTCAAGCTTTTGCTCAGGAGCTTCCAAAAAAAAAAAAAGAATTTAGTGGGAATGTGTTTCATCAGCACCTTGGTAAAGAGGGAAAAAATCTTCTCTCCTGGTGCCATGAAGAAAGGAACTGCTGGAGAAGGGAGCACAGACCCTGGCTGGGAGCCACACATCCCAAACCATCTAAAAACATCCCAAACCATCTAAAAAACATCCCAAACCACTCAAAAAATCCCAAATAATTAAAAAAACATCCCAAGCCATCTAAAAACCATCCCAAACCATTCAAAAAAATCCCAAATAATTCAAAAAAACATCCCAAATAATTCAAAAAGCATCCCAAACCAAACCATCTAAAAAACATCCCAAACCATTCAAAAACCATCTCAAACCATTCAAAAAAACTACCACAAACAATAAAAAAAAAAATAATCTCAAACCATTCAAAAAATGTCCCAAACCATTCAAAAAAACCACCACAAACCATTCAAACACCCACCCAAATCATTCTGTGCTTCCAGGATTCTGTGATCACTCATCCCCAGCAGCTCTGAGCTCTTTCCTACACCCAGCAGAGATTTCTTTTTGTTCCAGTGGATCCCTGGAGCTGTGAAACCTCCCAGACCTGGAGCCCTGAGTTGCAGCAGGGGCTCACTGCAGCCCCAACCCCCCAGGTGATTGTTTTCTGCTTTTTCCCACTTTGTTTCTTTCAAGAGGAAAAATCAGGATGTATTTTCCTTTGGAGAAATCCAATTGACATTTGGAGAGCTCTCAGTGCTGGAAAATGAGAGGTAAATGAACCTCTCACTAGAGCTCTGAGCATTTCTGAGAGGAAATGGGAACACAGCAGAGTGACCTCCCTGAGCCAGATGTTCCAGAGGTTTTCTGCTCTGGTCATTGCTCAGACATGTTTCATCTTCTTTGCTGTGGCAAAACTCCTAAACTTGTTTTATCCAGGAATTCCAGCAATGCTGAGCTGGCTCCCCATCCACTTGTGCTGTACAAGAGTTCAGTGACTCATGGAGGCAGGAGTTTGTTGGTTTGTGTTGAATAAATGTCTACTCGTGACAGAAGAAATGCAAACAATCTGTTTCAAGGGGAACACAGCATTTTTGGGATGATTTTGGCTTTTCTCAGTCTGGTGTTGCACAGAACCCTGAACACCCAGAAATCCCCATCTATTTACAGTTCATTATTGTGCTATTTTTTTTTTAATTTTATTTTAAAATTAAATTAATTTTTAATTTTTTTTTTTTTTTTAGTTCAACACAAGCTCTGTCCCTCTTGCCCCTGCTCTCCCTGCCAGGGGACAAAAAGCAGCTGTAAAATCCCACTGGCATGACTTCTCCATCTGCAGAGATTTTTGGGCAGGAAGAAGCAACTTTGAAGTTTGGAAAAGTGTCTGATCCAGCTCCCAGGATGAGTTGGAGCTCACACCCAACTTCTGCCTCTCCCAGCTCTTTCCTGGGCACACCTCTGGACAAACTGCACATTCCTGTTCCCTGCACCCTCAGGATTCCTTCTGCCCCATCCCTTTCTAAGCATTTCTGCCACCAAGATATTGCAAAATGAAAGCAATCCTGTACCAGCTCCTCTTGCTGGTGGCTGCAGGCTCTGTGAGCCCTGGGCTGATGCCTTAAATTTGAGCTTTTATATTTCCCAGACTCTGCCCTGCATTAGGATATAACTCTGAACTCCACACAAAGTGTTACAAGTTCTCTCCCCAGCTCAGTCACACAAAACAATCCTTTTCCAGCCCCAAAAGTGCAAACAGAGAGAATTGAGGAGAGAATCTGGGAGGGTGGGACTGCAGAACCTGGAGCTGGGGTTGGACAATGAACCCAAAATGGGAATAGACCAAAACTGATAAAAGTGTGAAACTCCTGACCTGGGTCCATCCTGGGTGTAACCTCAGCCAGGCTCTTGCACTGCCCAAGGTGAATCCCTTGAATCCTTTTAATAAATCCCTATTTTATCCCTTTAACTCTGCCTGTCCCATGTTCCAGGTGCCTCTCCAGAGGCAGGACTTGTGGGGAATAAAATTCCCAGATGCAAGTTCTTCCCTACAAGGTGTTTACCCAGATGTTGTTAATGTTGGTGTTGATGTGTGTCTACCCAGTTGACTATAATTGATGTTTGTGTTGACTATTTGTGGTTAATGTTTTATTTCTTTGTAAATTGTTAATGCTCCTGGCTGTTTGTCCCAGTACCCACTCTGGTACCCACTGCCCCCTCCAAAATGGTGTGCAACAGCAAGTGCTCATGGGATACCATTCAGTGGTAAAAACCCCTAAAAACAATGAGCCAGGATAACATCTAAGAGTAAAAAATGGTACTGCCAGGCTGAGAAACCAGTGAGGAAGATGAAATCACCAACCAGAGCTTTTTCCCCTTGTCGCCACGACATAACAGCACTCGGCCAACATGACACCCCTAGAGCAAGAGCCAGGAAAAGTTTTCCTGGGGACTCTCACAAGGGTGGAAGCCCTGGCTCTGCTGCACAGCAAAGCTGAACTCTTCCTCCAGATTGTCCTTTGGGAGCAGTGGCAGTGCAGGCGACCCCTTGGGCCCCCACCCAGGGCTGATTTTCAATAAAGCCTTGAAGAAGGGGCTGCTCTCCTGGCCTGTTCCTTCCAGCACTCACAGAATCACTGAATCACTGAATCACTGAATCATTGAATCACTGAATCACTGAATCACTGAATCACTGAATCACAGAATCACTGAATCACTGAATCACTGAATCATTGAATCACAGAATCACTGAATCACGGAATCACTGAATCATTGAATCACTGAATCACAGAATCACTGAATCACTGAATCATTGAATCACAGAATCACTGAATCACAGAATCATTGAATCACTGAATCACAGCATCACTGAATCACAGCATCACTGAATCACTGAATCACTGAATAATGAGGTTGGAAGAGACCTCTAAGATCATCATGTCCTAACACCTCAACTCAGAGTCTGGGCTATAGCACCAAGTGCCACGTCCAGCCTTTTTTTAAACACATCCAGAGATGGTGATTCCACCACCTCTCTGGGAATACCATTCCAGTACTTTATTATTCTTTAGGTGAAAGTTTTTTCCTGACATCCAACCTACACCTTCCCTGCCGTAGCTTGAGCCTGTGTCCTCTGCTTCTGTCAGCTGCTGCCCGGTGGAAGAGACTGACCCCCACCTGCCTACAGCCTCCCCTCAGGGAGTTGTAGAGAGCAATAAGGTCACCCCTAAGCCTCCTCTCCTCCAGGCTAAACACCCCCAGCTCCTTCCAAGGCTGCTCACCTCAGCACGTGCGTGGAGCCGTTGATGGTGGTGGTGGAGCAGGGCACGCTCTGGCCCAGCACGGACGGCCGCCGGTAGCGCTCGTCGCCGCAGCAGAGGATGATGAGGAAGGCACGTCTGAAAGCCTTGTTGAGGAAGGCGTAGAGGAAAGGGTTCAGGCCCGAGTTGATGTAGCCCAGCCACAGGAAGGCCGTCCACAGCTTGCCGGGCACCGTGTAGTTGATGAAGGGATCCACGATGTTGGTGACGAAGAAGGGGGCCCAGCAGAGGCAGAAGCAGCCCATGATGATGCACAGGGTCTTGGCAGCTTTGGTCTCGGTTTTCATGCGGTGGGAGCTGTGCTGGTCCTGGATGTTCTGCCGTGACTCTGGGAGGTGCTGCCGTGACTGCTGGAGGTTCTGCCGTGACTGCTGGAGGTGCTGCCGTGGCTCCTGGAAATTCTGCCGTGGCTCCTGGAAATTCTGCCGTGGCTCCTGCAGGTGCTGCCGTGGCTCCTGGAGGTTCTGCCGTGACTCCTGTGGCTCATGGAGGTTCTGCTGTGGCTGCTGGATGTTCTGCCGTGATTCCTGGATGTTCTGCCGTGGCTCCTGGAGGTGCTGCCGTGGCTCCTGGAGGTGCTGCCGTGGCTCCTGTGGCTCCTGGAGGTGCTGCCGTGGCTCCTGTGGCTCCTGGAGGTGCTGCCGTGGCTCCTGTGGCTCCTGGAGGTTCTGCCGTGACTCCCGTGGCTCCTGGGGGTTCCCTGCCCGCTGCAGCAGCCGGATCTGCCGCGCGTGCGCCCGCGCCGTCACGTAGATGCGGTGGTAGGCCAGCACCATCAGCAGGAAGGGGATGTAAAAAGCCACCACGGAGCAGGTGATGGCGTAGGGTTTGTTCACCATGAAGATGCAGTAGGTGGAGTTGGAGGCTTTGTTGAATTGTCTTTGCTGGATCTGGGGTGTGGAGGGGAGGATAAGGCGGGGAAGGAGGGATAAAGAGGGAATCAGAGAATGGGCTGGTGTCTTGGGTTGCAATGCAGGATGTGGCCAGAAATGTGAATTCTGTCCCCATCTGTTAAACCAGGTGGGGCAGTGCCCCTGATCTCCTGGCACACATTATCTGCTCATGGGCAGCTTTAAACCAGCTGGGGCAATCATCTTTATCTCTCCCCAGCCCATCCTCCCTCCAGGAGAGATCTCCTGTTCATGGCCAGTGAGTCCCAGGGCATGGCTGATAAAATTCCATCATCCCATGGGAGATGCTCCAGCCAGGGCAGGAGCCAAGCCTTTCCTCCCAAGTGCCTCCAATACACAACCAACACATCCTCACAGGGAATTTTTTCCTACTATCCCAGCTAACCCTGCCCTCTGGCACCCCCTTGCCCTGCCACTCCAAGCTCTTGTTTATTCTACCAAGAGAAAAATTCTGCCTCTTATTTAAGCAAGAGCTGCAAAGGCCAAGGGGACCAAGGACTCCTGAGGTGTTTCAGGGGCCAGCTGGGGCTTGGCCTTTTTTCCCAAGCACTCCTGACTGAACTGAGAGTGAATGTTGGTAAAATCCTCTCCCAGGCCACCACTGTCCCTGTGTCAGCCCTTCCAGGACAAGAATAACTTCAACCCCACTTAAAGATCCCCTCCAGAAATTCTCTGCACTGAGAACAGGAAATTTCTCCTTCTTTTTTTCCCTTTCCCTGAAAAATTGCTTTTTAAAGAACACCAGCACACCAGTACATTGTATTGTCTGGCTACTCACCAGGTCAATGATGCCAATGCTGTTCCAGCCTTGCATGATAGGGAGGAAGGAAATGAAGGTGGGGATGACCCAGCAGCCCCCCAGCATCAGGGCAATGCGCAGTGGGGTCATCTTGTTCCTGTACACCAGGGGCTGGCAGCAGATGGCATAGTACCTGCAGGGCACACAGACAGCAGAGGACACTCCAGACCTGCCAAAAATCACATTGCAAAGCCCTTCCTCCTGCTGTTCCTCCTGCCTTTCAAAACAGAGGGGAAAGAGGAGTCTGTAGCCTGCTCCCACTGGGCTTCTCACACAGGGATTTGGGATATTTCAGTTTTCTGCTCCCCAGCCAGGAGAATGAGGCACAGGTAAATGCTGGGGGTTGTCTGAGGTGGCAGGGCAAGGGAGAGATTCCATATTGAGCCCCTGAAGATGACCCCACCCTCCAAGGAATTTCCTTTCCTTTCCTTTCCTTTCCCTTTCCTTTCCTTTCCTTTCCTTTCCTTTCCTTTCCTTTCCTTTCCTTTCCTTTCCTTTCCTTTCCTTTCCTTTCCTTTCCTTTCCCTTTCCTTTCCTTTCCTTTCCTTTCCTTTCCTTTCCTTTCCTTTCCTTTCCTTTCCTTTCCTTTCCTTTCCTTTCCTTTCCTTTCCTTTCCTTTCCTTTCCTTTCCTTTCCTTTCCTTTCCTTTCCTTTCCTTTCCTTTCCTTTCCTTTCCTTTCCTTTCCTTTCCTTTCCTTTCCTTTCCTTTCCTTTCCTTTCCTTTCCTTTCCTTTCCTTTCCTTTCCTTTCCTTTCCTTTCCCTTCCCCCCAGGGGATGTGCCCTGAGCTCTCCTTCCTCCTCCTGATCCATTCCAAATACTCCAAGTACAATAGGTACCTGCTCCTAAAATAGTTATGACATAAAAATGTCTTCTCAAAGAGATAAAAAAATCAAATTTTCTGTTTGTTTGATCCCTGTGCCACCCCTTGCAAGTGGATCTCTCCATCAGGAAGGGGTAGCAAACCTAAAACTGGAAATCTCTGGCTCTGAAATTATTATTTATTCCTAAGAAGACCAGATCAGCAAATACCCAATTGCAGACTTCCAGTGGTCCTGACAAACAGTCTCAGGTTCCCAATAAAATATTTTTTACTCTTCAGTTTTTTGGATTTCAGCACACTCTGTAAAAAAATTTATGAGGTCAGCAGAACCATGAATTAAAGAATTAAATTAGCAAGGACATGTGTGTGTATTTAAGAGCTGCTCTTTGAGATTTGAGTGGGAACCAAGAGCTTTGTCCTAAACAGGCACAAAAATATAAGAATTTCCATTTTTTCCTAAGACTTTTTTTTTTTTTTCCTAAGTCATGTGGAGTCAACTGAATTGCTTTATTTTGATAAATCAGATGATATATTCCACACAGAGGCTTGAAATAATATCAAAGTGTCAAAAGAAAACATTTCTTAAAAGTCTCTTTGAAACAAGATTCAAAATGTCACAGGGGAAAAATGCTGAAACAGGCATTCAACTGCTGCAATTTGATAATTCCTCTGTTCTCCTCTGCTTTCCTGTGTGCATGAAAAATCAGCTGCTCCTCTGGAAAGCTGCACTCCCAAAGAAATAGGATTTGCCAGGAGCTGCTCTTTTAGACCTTTGGGTGAAAAGTTCCTCTCGTGGAGCTCCAGCTCCCCTGGGGCTGATCCCTGTCCCAGGAAATTAATTTGGAATTCCAACAGGAATTTTTGGGATGTTTACTGGGACAGAGGGAGCTTCCCTTGGCATCAGAGCTGCTCCCCTGACTCTCAACACAAAGGATCTATATTAAAAAATATATATTTAATTGTTTGTTATCTCAAAGTCACCCACTGAAAGTGCTGGACATCAAAGCCAAGTCACAAGAGACTCCATTTCTTTGCAGAAAGGGCAAAAGATGAAATCCAATAAATGAAAGGATAAAACCAGCCAAGACAGCAGCTCCCCTTTGACAAGCTGGGTAAGCAAAGAGGAAGAGAAAACCACTGTACACTGCTAATTAACTACAGCAGGAAAACAATTCTCGCCACAGTCTGAGTGATCACATTTCTCTGCTCCTCTCTCTGCTGCAGCTGAAAGAATTACACTGAATTGTTCCTGCTATTAGAGGCCATTACAGTAAAAATCATGCCTGGAAAAATGACACCTTAAGCTCCCATTTTTCTTCCCTCCTGGTGATTCAGCAGCAATTTTCCTCCACTTTCATGTCAAAAGATTTTATTTTATTTCATTTTTGCTGGTGCAGCTACCAGAACTTCCCCCGTGCTCAGAGTGGAGCTGGGCTCCTCCTTGTCACCGTTTTGGGTGACAAAGTGCCCTGAGCAGGTGTGGGTGACAATTGTGTGACAATTGGGGAGGGAGGGCACAGCAGCCACCTCTGCAGAGCCCGGCAGGGGTTCCATGCCAGGAATCAGCTCACAGACAGCTGAGGGTGCCACCAGAAGGACTGGCAGTCAGCTTTTGCAGGAGATGATGATTTATCAATGTGCTGAGCATTTAAGCAGCAATTTATTCCCTGGGAGGAATGCAATTCTATCTGAGCTTATCAATAGTTTTAGTCAGGGGCTGGAATAAAGACATGCTCTGTGCTTGTGCTTCATTTCAAGGCAGAATTGTTTTCCTGGGCTCACCAGGAATATCAGGTGTGTGCTGCTCTGGAAGTGATGGATGAACAGAAAATGCAATACATACACATGATTCATACCACGTCCAGGCCCAATTAAATATTAATTCTCTCTATTATCAGTCAAGTTCCTTGCAAATGTTCACTTCCCTGTTAGCCACAGCAGAGCAGCTGAGGTGAAACCTCCTCTCCTCTGCAGTGACATTCTCCACTGGAGGGGAAACACAGGAATCCCTTCCCAGAGCTGCAACTCTTCCAATAAAGCAAAGGTTATTCTAATACTTCTCCTTTTCCTTATCAGGCATTTGCCACAGGAATGACTCAAGTGCTAACATTTGATTATGGCTGAAAAGAAGAAATCCTTCATTGCTCTGGCATTAAGGCTCTTCTGGCCACTGCAGAAACCACAGAATCACAGGGAAGGGATTTGGGATCCTAAAAATCATTTAATTCCACCCCAGCCATGGGCAGGGACACCTTCCACTGTCCAAGCCTGGTCCAGCCTGGGATCCAGAGCCAGGAATTCCTTCCCAAATCCCACCAAGCCTGCCCTCTGTCAGTGGGGAGCCATTCCCTTGTCCTGGCACTCTCTTTGCACCTTCCCAAGGTCCCAGTGAGGAGCCAGGGCAGTTCCACACCCTGGATGTGGCTGACAGCAGCTGTGGGTCATGGCAAGGAATTATTTATTTATCCAAATATTTTATTTATCCAAATAATTTATTTATCTCCTCACTCCCATGGCTGTGGAAAAGCTGCCCTGGAGCTCTCACCTGGTGATGCTCTGACCACACCCCTGCCCCTTCCTTGCCTCCTGGGTACTACAGAAATGGAATTATTGAGCTGCAGGAGACCATTCCTCACCCTTGGAGAGAAATCCAAGCCTTTCCCTGGATTGCAGTGCAATTTGGAGCTGGGAGCCTGTAGGCACCACCCTGCAAGGAGCTCTTTAGCTCTCACAGACAGACAAATCCACCCCCACCCTTATTCACAGCCTGGCTCTGGGGGTGGCCCACGCTCCAAAGCTTTTGGTGTCATGTGCATGTGTAAAATGATGTACACAGCATATGCTGGATCATCACTGGGGCCAGCATGAGACACAGAACACTCACTGAGTAATATATCACCCCTCCTTAAATCATCTGGGGAAAAAGAAGCCAAAAGACAGGAAAACTGGGGGAAAAAGGAGACAAAAGGATGGGAAAACTGGGGAAAAAAGAAGACAAATGGATGGGGAAACTGGAAAAGAAGAAGCAAGAGACAAGAAAACTGGGGAAAAAAAGGAGAGAAAAGGATGGGAAAACTGGGGGAAAAAAAGAAGAAAAAAGAATGGGAAAACTGGGGAAAAAAGAAGACAAAAGGATGGGGAAACTGGAAAAGGAGGAGCCAAAAGGCAGGAAAATCGGGAAAAAAAAGAAGACAAAAAGATGGGAAAGTGAAAAAAAAAAAAAAAGACCAAAGGATGGGAAAACAGAGGGTGCTGCTGGATCTCTCCCAAAGTGAGGGGGCAAGAACCAAGCCCTCTGTCAGTGGGAAGTCACTGCCCTTGTCCTTATCCCTCAGGGAATCCAGACTGGGACAGAGCCTCCAACTGAGCCCTGACCAAGTGATGAACCTAAGGAGCCACAGTTTCCATTTATTTGTGCCTGTAGGAAATGAATCCAACACTACTGCTGCTGATATCTCAGTGAAAACAGGCTCTGGCCTCCGTGTAACCAGATTTTAACATTTTTTTTGGAAAGAACAGCTCTTTCTATTTTCCTTTTCCCCACTGAGCAAATAAGCTTTGGGCTCTCATTGTGCCAAAGAAAACAAAGTTCTGCACCGCTGGTCCAGAGAAAGAAAATGTCCTAAAATGATTATATCTAACAAAATTAAATTCTTATTAGAAAAACAACGGCCTGCTGGTGTTGTGATAATTACACTGAGAAAAATGCAAAAGAGAACAGTTAATTGGAGCTGGATAAATTTAGCAGGGAACACAAACAAATGGATGTTGCCAAATGGAGATGAGAGGGCTCCTCCATGGTCCCCGTGGGGCTGAGGTGTGTGGAGGGGCATTGGCAGCAAGGCTGGCAAAAGAAATGGAATATTTTGGGAGGGTTTGCAAAGATGAATAAAGGGCAGAGCATCCCTCAGGCTGAGCTGGGCCCATCTGCTCTGGGATTTTCCTTCATGCTCTGGGACCTGGATTCTGCCAAGCCTGGGAGGTTTTTCTGGCTGGCAGGGACAGCTCCAGAGTTGTCACCTCTCCCACCTTGGGGACAGGTTCCAGCTTTTCCTGCTGCCTCTCTGCTCACCCAGCCGAGATCCAGGTGAAACAAGGAATTTACAGCTCCAGAATTTGGAATTTGGGGCATGAATTACTGACAGCTCTGCAGAGTTTAATCCTTTTCCCAAATAATCTCCCGTGGTCCTGCACAGCTGGGGATGCTCCAGGGGACACTGCTGGGCACAGGGGGCTCCTGCCAGCCTGGGACAACACCCTGGGCACCCAACCCTGGCCTGGGCACCCAACCTTGGCCTGGGCACCCAACCCTGGCCTGGGCACCCAACCCCTGGCCTGGCCTGGGCACCCAACCATGGCCTGGGCACCCAACCATGGCCTGGGCACCCAACCCTGGCCTGGGCACCCAACCCTGGCCTGGGCACCCAACCTTGGCCTGGGCACCCAACCCTGGCCTGGGCACCCAACCCTGGCCTGGGGCACCCAACCATGGCCTGGGGCACCCAACCATGGCCTGGGGCACCCAACCATGGCCTGGGCACCCAACCATGGCCTGGGGCACCCAACCATGGCCTGGGGCACCCAACCATGGCCTGGGCACCCAACCATGGCCTGGGCACCCAACCCTGGCCTGGGCACCCAACCTTGGCCTGGGGCCTGGGCACCCAACCATGGCCTGGGCACCCAACCTTGGCCTGGGGCACCCAACCTTGGCCTGGGGCACCCAACCATGGCCTGGGGCCAACCATGGCCTGGGCACCCAACCATGGCCTGGGCACCCAACCATGGCCTGGGCACCCAACCTTGGCCTGGGGCACCCAACCCTGGCCTGGGGCACCCAACCATGGCCTGGGGCACCCAACCCTGGCCTGGGCACCCAACCTTGGCCTGGGGCACCCAACCCTGGCCTGGGCACCCTTTGGGCACCATCCAGCCCCTGGTGGTGCCAGGAAAGGGGATGAGCAGGGGCAGCAGTGCCCAGTGTCCCTGCTGTCACAGGATGTCACCCCAGGCCTTGGGAGCCTTCCCATCACCTCTCCCAGGGGCTGTGCTAATTTGCTGCCTGGACAGTCCATTAATGGTAATTAATGTTTGCAAACAGCACCAGGAGCATCTGTCAGAGCTCTGCTCTGCTCTGGCTGCATCTGCCAGGCTTTAGGCCTGGCTTAGCAGGGATTTTGGGCTGGGCCTGAATGTAGGATCAGTTTGGGATCAAAGGACACACTCAGGGCTGGTTTGTGGTGTGCAAATGTGTGAAACACCCCAGCAAACAGAGCACCCACAGGACACAGCCTTGGGGCACCTTCCCAGCAGGAGAGGATGCTCCAGCTGCATCCAGAGGTGCCAGATGTGCACCCAAACCCAAACCCACAGACATTTAGGAACCTGTTTGTCCCTCTGCTGTTTTCCCCACCCCCCAAAAGACTTGGAGCAGTAATTGTAAATTGGACAGCAAATATTGGAGGAGAAAACTGCCTGTCCTGACAGGTTCCCTGTACTCAGAGACTCCCTCAGAGCTCCTGGGTCTGTTTATCTGCAGTGCAATTATTTTTTATTGCACTGGCACAAAGAATGGACATGCATGCATAAAACATGCAATAAATAAATGTTTCAAGGGTAAATATCTCTAATGTATTAGAATATCAAAGAGATGATGAAAAAGCAGAAGGCAGTGGCAGCAAACTTGGCATTCAGTGAGCCCTGAGGTGCCTTTGCTACCTGGGAAAATCCCTTTGCCAGCTGAGACTGACACAGGCTCTCTGCAGTATTTGTATTTTTCTCCCTGTGTCTGAGCAGTAAAATCAGTTTACAATGTGGTGATTTCTCCAGATTTTCTCCAATGCCTTTGAGAATTCAAGCCTCAGTGCTTGTTTCCTTCTTTTCCAGAGGCAGCAGTGGCAATGGGTACAAGGCATTATCAGATAAAAGTCTCCTCAAGCAACACTTTGTGAATATGTTGAAGGGAATGACTTTCCAAAGGGAGTCTTTAGGATTGGATTAACCACCTGGTTTTCTTTAAAAAAAACCCAAAACATTAAAACTCACACCTGCATGCCCTGAAATGAAACAGAAGGCAGGAAATAGATCACAGAAAAAAATCCCAACTAGAAGCAGCACATCCCATAAATTCTGAATGGACACAAGAGCAAAGAGCTGAAAAAAATGGAATGAAGCTGTGGGGAGGAAGCAGGGCTGCCCCTGCAGCCCAGGCAGGGATGGATGCTGGCCTGAGCCATCCTTCCCTCCACAAAATCCTCTCATTCATCCACCTGCTCTGCCCTTTTGGGGTCACCCACCACCTTCTCCTCATCTATTCTGGCCCCTTCACGCTGTTCTCAGTCCCTGTGGAAAAAACCAACTCCCAAGGCAACTAAAAAAGGTCAGAGAAATTCAAGTTTCTGCCAGGAACCTTTAATGCTGAAGTGGAGGGGATTCCTGAAGCATCAACTCCAAGGCAAGGTGTCCCAGGATTTTGGGGACAGCAGCAGGACAGGAGCTCAGGACATGGGGGGTCTCCAGGAGGGCAGGACAAAGGGGGATCCTCCTTTCTGTGCCCCCCACACAGGAGGTTCCTCATCCCCTGCTGAAATCCCATTTTCCCTTCTCTCCACAACCCTCTCTCTTTAATTAAGAGCCTGGAGAATCAAACTCCAGCGTTTCAGGGAGCAAGGTCACATCCAGAGCACAGTGCCCAACATCTGCTTTCCTGCTAATTGCCTCAGGGTGGCAATTTGTCAATGGCTTGAAGATAACGAGCAAAATTCCCATTTGTGTTCCAGGCATCCAAACTTGCAGATAAGGACAGGAGCTGTGCCTGGTGGATGTCAGCTTCTCCCTGGATAAAAAACTGCCCATGCTGGTGCCCTGTCTGCCACCCCACAGCAGTCCTGCCCATCAGTACTGAGCTTAAACAACTTTTTTTTTTTTTTAAGTCTGGCTGCACTCAAAGTCTGGAGATATTGAAATGCCACATATTTAAATATGAGCTGCCACAATAACAAGAATAATTATGGTTATTTTGGCCCTGTTAGCAATATGAAGGAACTGTTTTTAAAGGTATTGAAATCTCCATACAGAGCTCAAAAAAACCAAAACACAAATGAAAAACCCCACCAAAAATACACTCCAAAACAAACAAAAAACCAAGCAAAGAAAAACAAAACAAACAAACAAACAAACAAACAAAAAAACCCCACCTCTAAATATTATCAGAATAGCCAAAATGTTTTCTGCTGAGTGTTTATCTTGTGAAAAATTCTTATGCAGGTTCTGCCATTTACCCTGAAATCTGCAGACAGTCCAACAGAACTGCTCTCCATAAATTGTTGAGGCTTTGGGTTTTATTTTTAGGTGGCAAGAGAAGTTGCAAAGAAAGTTTTTAGGATCTCCCAGGAGGTTTAGGCTGGAAAAGACCTTCAAGACCATCCTGTGCCCAGTCCCCACCTTGTCCCCAGCCCAGTGTCACCTGCAGGGGTGGGGATCCCACCCTCCCTGGGCAGTCCCAGTCGCTGACCCCCTTTCCATGGGGAAATTCCTGCTGAATTTCCTGCTCCCCTGCCCAGCCTGGGTCCCTCCCCTCCTGTCCCTGTTCCCTGGAGCAGAGGAACCTCTGGCCCAGCTCAGCTCCCACCTTTGGACACAGCTCAGGTGCCTTTTTCTCCTCCAAAGAAGGGACAGAACCACAGAACCACACCTGGCCAGCACAGAACAACCCAACAAATCTCAAATTCCAAATTTCCATTCCAAATTCCTCTGCCCTCACTCTTCAGGCTCCTCTCCAAAAATCACCCCTTGGCAGAGATTTATTGCTGTGCCACTCCAGGTCACTCTGGTCACTCAGGGTGACCCAGAGCACAGCAGGGGCTGTGAGCAGGGCCAGTGTCCATCCCATACCTGTCCAGGGAGATGCAGCAGAGGTGCAGGATGGAGGCTGTGGTGAGCAGCACGTCCAGGGACGTCCTCACCAGGCAGAACATCTCCCCATAGACCCAATTGTCCTGAACCAGCTCCATGGCTCCAAAGGGCATCACCAGCACCGACACCAGCAGGTCAGCAAAGGCCAGGGAAACAATGAAATAGTTGGTCTTGATCTTCCTGCAAGGCAGAGCACAGAATCAGGGTGGGGTCAGTCAGCAGCCCCCACACATGGGCACAGATTGCAGCTGGAATTTGGGTTTAATCTGCTCTCTCACAATAAAAGCTCCTCTCACTTTATATGGTCACCCCTCCTGGTTTTCAAAGCTAAATATTCACCATTTTCCTGGCCTAAATACATCTCTGTGCACATCCAGAGGAGGCAAATGGATGCTCACATGGGGCTCAGCCTCACAGCTTGCACTGGAGACTCTGGGGTGGAGGAGGGAGATTTTATTTTAACTTGTAAATGGAGAAAATCCTTGCAGAAAGCACTGAGAATAATCTAGACTGAAGCTGTAATTTTAACTTGAAGAGTGCTTTTTAAATCACAACAATAAAATAGAATTAAATCCATTAAAAATCCCACGCAGCACAGGAAGAGAGGCTGTAAAATCTCTCTCTTTGCTCCTAGGGCTGGGCTGACAACTCCCAGGGTTAGCAGGGATTGTGCCTGTGACCCCCTCAAATCATGGGCTTTTCTCTAAAAATACTTACACTGAGAATTTTTCTGCTTTTCACTCATTTGTCTGCTTTAATATAAAATTTTTTACACCAATAATTTTTCTGCTTTTCACTCATTTGTCTGCTTTTCTATACAAATTTTTACACTGAGAATTTTTCTGCTTTTCACTCATTTGTCTGCTTTAATAAAAATTTTTACACTGAGAATTTTTCTACACCTAATTTTTTTTTTTTTTTGCACTGAAAGGATGAGAATGGGAATTCCAAAGGGATGAACGGAGGGCAGAGTGGGTGTGTTGGGTTGATGTGGCCAGAAATGAGAATTCTGTCCCCATCTGTTAAACCAGCTGGGGCAGTGCCCCTGATCTCCTGGCACACATTATCTGCTCATGGGCAGCTTTAAACCAGCTGGGCAATCATCTTTATCTTCCCACAGCCCATCCTCCCTCCAGGAGAGATCTCCTGTTCATGGCCAGTGAGTCCCAGGGCATGGCTGATAAAATTCCATCATCCCATGGGAGATGCTCCAGCCAGGGCAGGAGCCAAGCCTTTCCTACCCTGATAAAAACTGACATTTTGGACACCAAGGCACCTTCTTCCCACTGGATTCCAGAGGAAAGCCAGACCTTTCCACATCATCCCTGCACCTTCAGAGGGAACTGCACCTTCTCCAGGAGCACTGCTCCAGCTGAGCCACATCTGCCACTGCAGGAGGATGCAGCCACCATGGAATGGGGCTGTGCCAACACCCTGACTGACTGACGGGTGTCAGCTTGGATTCTGACTCTGGCAGGGTTTGGGGATTGTTCTTTGTAATACTGCATTTCTATTTTAATTTTCCCTGTAAAGAACTGTTATTCCTAATTCCCATCTCTTTGCCTGAGAGCCCCTTAATTTCAAAATTACAATAATAATTAGGAGGGAGGGGGTTTCCATTCTCCATTTCAAAGAGAAGCTCCTGCCTTTATTGGCAGACACCTGTCCTTCACACCAGGACAAGTTTCAGGTCACACCTGAGGGTGCTCAGGGGCTGGGTGGGGACAGTGGAGGGTGATCAGGGCAGGGTGGGGACACCTGAGGGTGATCAAGGTGACAATGGGGGGTGATCATGTGACTGAGTGAGAACAATGGAGGGTGATCAAGGTGACAATGGAGGGCGATCATGTGACTGAGTGAGAACAATGGAAGGTGATCAGGTTACAGGGTGGGGACACCTGAAGGACCTCAAGGTGCTTCAAGGGAACACCTGGCTGGGGCCTGACACCCAGATTAGGGCCAGAATGCAAAAAAGGGAAGGTTTTGAGCCCCTTGATTTCAAAATTACAATAATTAGGAGGGAGGGGGTTTACATTCTCCATTTCCAAGAGAAGCTCCTGCCTTTATTGGCAGACACCTGTCCTTCAAACCAGGACAGTGGGTCCTCCTTGAGCTTTGTCCCCATTTTATCCCCATTTTGTCCCCACTGTGGCACTGGGGGGGCTCACCTGAGCTGCCTGTCCCTGCACACGGCCACCATGACCAGCAGGTTGCCCAGGATGGCCATGAGGATGACGGCGGAGATGAAGGAGAGCAGCAGGATCTTCTCCACCACACCAAAGCCCTCACTGGAACTGGGACAGACAAAAGGGTGAAAAACGAGTCAACAAAGCTCCCTCACCAATTTTTAAAAGTTTCACAATGGATAAAATGGACAGTAAAGTACTGGCCGAGAAAAAATTGTTTGAATTGTCACAATTGTTAAAATGGTGAAAATTGTTGTAGTAATTTTCCTTAGGTACTCTTTTATTGCACTGAGTGGATGCATATTTATGAATATTGTAAATATTCAAATATTCCCTTGAGTTCTTTTACATGTTCTGGGAATTCTTTAGTTTTGTTCCACTCCTGACTCGTTGTGCAATAGTGTAGATTTGATTTTTGGGAGTTGTGTCAGTGATTTCCTCACAATGTATATGCATTTTTTTTCACAATTTCCTCACAATAGATATGTAATTTCCTCACAATATATATGTAATTTCCTCACAATGTATATGCCATTTCCTGACAATGTTTATGCCATTTTTTCACAATTAAAAAATTCCATTCCTTCACAATATATATGTATTTTTCTCACAACATTTCTGCCATTTCCTTACAATGTATATCCCATTTCCTCACAGTTTATGCCACATTTCACAGCATTTCTGCCATTTCCTCACAATTAAAACCAGGGAATTATTGATAGTGGTAAAAATCTCTTTTCACATCTTTTTTAAAATGTTATCTGTGTGGTTCCTTCCATGTTATCATAGTTTTAGCTATTTCTACAAACTCATTTAAGTCATTCTCGCTACTGTCATCAGTTACAAAAATAAAAACATCCTGCAAAAGCTAATATTACACATTCTCTATTTCAGTATTTTGCAAAAGTCTAAATGACAATATATGTTTATCACATTCATAATAAATGAGATACACATGACCAAGGCATTGGCCACAAAAGACAAATTCCATAGATCAAAACCAGTCCAGAAGTGATTACAAAGTGCACTTTGTGATTAATAACAGTTTGCAAGTATTAATGCATAACAGCAAAAAGCCAACAACTACTGGAACCCTGAAAAATGAAATTTTTTAATAATTTTTTAACAATGAAAAATTTTTAACAAGCACTGACCCCCCCCAAAAATACTGCTTTTAACCTGAAGCCGAAAAAAGCTTCCAAAATGAAATAACAGAACTAGAATGATGAGTGTGGGATTTCAATAGAAGTGTGTCATATCAACAGAGCAGAAAACTTAAAATGTAATTGTTTAAAATCCAGTAATAGATATGAAGCAAAATAGAATTTTAAGGTGAAAGTTTCACCCTCCCAGGGAAGGAGTTTTCCCCACCTGTAACCTCAATTTCCCCTTTTTCAGTTGGAGCCCATCACTCTTTGTCCCTGCAGCTCCTGATGGGATGTGACAAGGACTAATGGGTTCAAACTTTCCTCAAGACAAGCATTTTACACCTTGAATTTTGAAATCTCCATCATGTTTTGCCTTTTTCTCTCTCTTCCCTTCACTCTGTGAAACACAAAACAGTCTGGCTTTTTTTTTTTTTTTCTTTTTCTACTTAGTAATTTTTCCAGAGTAAGGGAAAAGAAAACATTTTTTTTTCCAAGTGCACAATTTCCCCCTACTCTGAGATCAATAATTTCTTTCAGTAAATGAAGAAGAAGAAAAGAAAAAGGAAAAATAACACAAAAACCCTCCACAAAAATGCCACCCATATTTTAAATCTGCATTTCCACAAATAATTTGCTGTTTCAAAGAAAGGTTTTTTTATTTATTTTATTTTTCAGAGCTTGCAAGGAAGGCAACACCCAGCATGCAATAAATTCCTCAAAAACCTGGGTTGATTACAAAATTTTGATTTTTTTTTCCTTCTAAAGCTATTTCTAATATATCCTGAATAAACCTTCACCTGCTTGTGTGACTTTACATCACACAGGTGAGAATGTTGTTTTTTTCTTTTCCTGTTATCAAGTGTGGCTGGAGATAAACTGGCATTAAAAGCAACACTTGACTCTAATTCAGCAGGGAAATTTCTTCTCAGCTTCCCCAGGATTAATGCTGAGACATTGCTCAGGTAATTGAAAAATGGAACTGTTGTTCTGTTTTACCTTGACTGACTCTGGGGTCACTTTTTTATTGACTAAACAACATCCCAGGCTTTTTACACTTTATCTCACTGAGTTCTGATTTGGAGAAAAGCTAAAAAAGATTAGAAAAAAAATTAAAATATTAAATCTGGCACACAGATTTTGGTACTGGTTTTTTTTGTTTGTTTTTTTTTGTTTTTTTTTTTTTTTTGTTTTTTTGGGGTTTTTTTTGTTTTGTTTTTTTGTTTTGTTTTGGGTTTTTTTGTTTTTGTTTTTTGGTTTTTTTTTTTTTTTTTGGGTTTTTGTGGGTTTTTTGTTTTTTTTGTTTTGTTTTTTTTTTAACCTTCAAGAGTTTTAGAGTTTTAAATTCCCATTTCCCAGCCAGTCCTGCCCTGGGGGTGCTGGTGGGTCCCTGTGCTCCCCAGGCAGGCTCTGAGCAGAGCCCAGCAGGGCAGGAATTCCCACTGGCACATTTGGGAGAGGAATTTTTGCTGTGAAATCAGTTCTGGGAGGGTTTTTCTGGTGCCATTTTGCACTGGGGAGCATCAAGCAGGCAGGTGCCTCCCTGGGGTGCAGGGTGGATTTCTCTGCCTTTGGAATCATCCATCATCCAGCAGGAAAACACGTTAATTATTCACTCTTAGTAATTCCAAGTTGTTAATAATGGAAGAAGTGGATATTGCTGGAAATTCAAATCAATGCTTTGCAAAACATCTTTTATCAAAGGCAGAGCTCTGGTGCCAAGCTGGATTCCCTCTTTAACAGAGCAGAGATGGATGGGGTGGCTGTGATGAGGAAATGAGAGTCAGGCACGAGGATTGCTGGTCAGCAGGAATCTGGAAATCTCTGAAGGAAAAAGGTGAAATGCTGATGGGGAGTGAATGCTTCAAACCCTCATATGGACACATTTAAAAACTCCATAGTCATTAATGGGAAAGGAAAAAAAAGGTAATTACTTTTTCAAGCTCGATTTTCACTTTCCTGTAAACACCCCAACTTTTCTAAAGGAGCTCAGGTGCTTTTGCATATTTGATGCAGCAGTTAAAGAGCACAGATCAGTCAGGGGGGTCAGAGCATCCTCATCACATCCTGCCCTCCCCAGAGGGGAAATCCCTGCTGAGAGCACAGAACTGCAACAGCAAGGATAAAATAAAATAAAATTTGAAAAAAATAAAAAATAAAATAGAATAAAATGGAATAAAATGGAATAAAATAGAATAAAATAAAAAATTAAAAATAATAAAAATAATAAATAGAATAGAATATAATAAAATGGAATAAAATGGAATAAAATAGAATAAAATAAAAAATTAATAATAATAAAAATAAATAGAATAGAATTAAATGGAATAAAATGGAATAAAATGGAATAAAATAAAAATTAAAAATAATAATAAATAATAATAAATAGAATAAAATAGAATAAAATAGAATAAAATAGAATAAAATAGAATAGAATAGAATAGAATAAAATAAAATAAAATAAAATAAAATAAAATAAAATAAAATAAAATAAAATAAAATAAAATAAAATAAAATAAAATAAAATAAAATAAAATAAAATGAAATAATGAAATGCTTGGGGGGCAGAGCAGCTGAGCTGGTACAAGGATGGCCCAGTTTGGACTGGATGGGATAACTCTGCCTGCACAGGGGACATGGAGCACCCCCAGGATTGCAGGAACATTCCCCAACAAGGGATGTGTTCTTCAGCCTTGCTGAAAATTAAAAACTCTGAGTAGTGGGAGCCTCAGGAAGTTTTTTCATTGAACAGTGCCCTGGGGTGTGGGGAGTACAAGGAAGGGTTGGGTTTGTTCTGCAGCCTGGGATTTTCCCTCTAACTCCATATTTCATAACCACAAATAAGCTGTCATTGGCCTTTCCTGCTTCCCTGATTATTCCTGGGCATAAAAAAAATCATTAAGCAGCTAAAAATCAAGATAAGCTATTTTATGAGTAAAGCTGCTGATGTGTCTCAGTACAGAAACATGATAATAGGGAAGGGGTGATTTGATCTCTGCCTTTCCAGCTGTTCCCACATCCTTTTTCAAAATATTAATCAGAAGTCAGCACTAATCCAGAAGCATTTAATTTCCTTTAATGCCTTTAAATGCTGCACTGCTTCACTTCAGCCTGTGCAGATGGCAGGACAGCTCTGAGCAGATTCCAGTCAATTACGTCCTTCACTTCTGTTTTCTGAAATTAATTAAAATATTGACAAGCCAGGAATAAACAGCATTCCACATATCAAAATAACTCGGTGACATGATTTGCTTATTTGAGTGTTAAAAAAAAAAAAAAAAAAAACCAAACAAATAGTGGTGGTGGGGTGGGAGGGAAGGGATGAGGTTTTCTCCTTTTGTGCTGGTTTGAAACAAAACTCCTGAAAACATCCCCAAGGCTGCACCTCCTCTGTGTGAAGCTGCAGGGAATGAAATGTTTGAGGCAGTGATAGCTCTGATTAAAGCCAATTGTCACCATGAAGGAAGGAGACAGGCTATGGGAATGTTTTAGGAATTGTTGTGTGTGGGCTGGAACAGCCACTGCGTGCTGGGGGGTGCTCCCCACTGTGGGAACAGTTTGGGAACAATTTGGGAACAATTTGGGAACAGTTTGGGAACTGGGATCTGATGGAGCTGCCAGACACGAGGGCACCTCAGGAGACACCAGACCCTGCTCCCAGCTCAGCCTCTGGGACTGAATTTTGGAATATCCTGAGCTGGGAGGGACCCACAGCATCATCCAGTGCCCCAAAATCCCAGCCTGGGCATCCCTGGGGGTGCTGCATCCATCCAAACCCTCCTGGAGCTCTGGCATTCCCTGGGGAGCCTGGACAGTGCCCAGCACCTCTGGGGGAAGAACCTTTCCCAAAATCCAACCCAAACCTCCCTGGCCCAGCTCCAGCCCTTCCCTGGTGCTGTCCCTGTCCCTGTCACAGAGATTGGAGCTGCAGCCCCCAAAGAGCCTCCCCTGGCTCTCAGACCCTTCCCCATCCCTGTGTCCTGTTCATTATTTCCAGTCTTCCAGTCCAATGTTACACTCATGTAACAGTTGGCTTCTAAAATGAAAGAGCAATGGATGATTATTTCCCCCCCAAATTTCTATTGCTTTTCATCACTATCAATTTCCTGAGATACAGTTTGGCCCCACATTGGCTAGTCAAAGATGTTTGGAAATTGTCACTTCATGTGTCCCTTTTGGGGGGGCTCTCCCAGGCTTTAGAGATATTTGTGGTGCCCAAACTGTCCCCAGGGCTGGAGGTGCCAAACCCAGGAGCCCCCTGAGCTCTCTGTGCTGCCCCCTCAGCTGCCAGCAGCAGCAAAACTTCTCCTTTGCTCAGTGAAAATTGGATGTGGGGCTAAAAACTCAGTGGAAAATGGATCTTGGGCTCAAAACTCAGTGAAAATTGGATCTGGAGCTCAAAACTCAGTGGAAATTGGATGTGGAGCTCAAAACTCAGTGGAAATTGGATCTTGGGCTCAAAACTCATCCAGGACAATGAGATGATTTATCTGAGCCAGAGAGCCAGGCAGGAGTTTGCACTTGGGGAATGAGGCAGGAGGTAAAGCCAGGCTTGGGGAGCTCTGGGCTCTGCCTAAGCTGGGCTGTGCAGGGCAGGAGGGAGCCCTGGCTCTGCCTGTGCCAGCAGCACAGCAGCACTTACATAATTCACACCCACACACCAGCAGATATCACTGCAGGGCTGATGGGTGGGAGCACAATCCTCCAAACCCATTAGACTGTCACCTAAAATCCAGGCTAAAATTAACTTATGGAATCAGCAGGAGATTAAGATCACAGTGTTTACACTGAGCAAAGGCAGCTGCTGCAAATGCTTTGTTTTGCATCCTCAAACAACTTCCACAGAGCCCTGTGCCCCCCAGGCCCCACCCTGACACTCCCCCCTGGGCTCTGCAGCCCCTTGCATTGCTCTTTTTTGCCTCAGAATATATTTGCAAGTCTTCAGACCTTAATCCAGCTGTCCCCTTCTCCCCTTTTGTTTTCACACCAACACTTTGGGATGTGCAGCACAGGGAGGGGCTGGAGCTGCTGGAGAGCTGGGATTGTGTGCAGAGTATTGGAATGGAGTTATCAAACTCCACAACAATGAAAAAAACCCAAACCTCTGACCTAGGCAGGGATTCAGACTCACCACACAGCACAGAAAAGATGTGACAACAATCGTTTCTCCTTTGGAAATGCTGAATAAAACCCAAGATCAAACACACATTTGATCAGAAGTGTTTTGATCAGCTCCTAATTAGAATTGCTCCTCCAGAGGTCCATGGCCTCACCCAAACTCAGTTTAATGATGAGCAGAGGATGGTGAAAGCAGCAGAATAGCACTCCTGACTTTTGGTGTACATCCCATAATCAGAATGTGATTTTCCCCTGGTGGCTCTCTCCTGTCACACACCAGGCTGAATGTTCAACAACAAACACCACAGAGCTCCTCATTTCCAACACCCTCAATAATTGCCATTAATTTCCCTTCCATATTCCCTGAAGGCAGAGCCCAGGGTGCGCTGCTGCACAAGAATATTTGTAATTTGGCCACTACAGAATGATTTTACCTCCCAAAGACATCCCCATCACACACATGTACAACCCAAGCTTTGGCTCAGGAGTTCAGGAAGGAGGGACTGGATGCAGATCCATGACACAGAGTGGGAAAAGAAAGGTTTAGGCTCACACCAAACATACTCTGAGTGCCCAGATTTCTCACAGATCTGAGAAATTGAGAATGATTGCCTCCTGCAATAAGCAGGTGCAGAACTGGGGGGCACAGAGCCCACAGCTCTTCAGGAGTTGTGCTGCTGCTCCTGGGCTCAAAGCATTTAATGCCCTGATTTATGGTACCTTTTCCTGTAAAAATTCCCCCAAAAAAGCCCTGCCCTATGCCCAGAGATTTGTTATCTCTTGATCAAAACCCGTCTCAGGCATTCTCAGCGTTCTCATTCTGACTTCTCCTTCTCAAACCTTTGTTCCCATCTTTGCCCAAAGCCCAGAACTTGCAAGATGTTCAAATCAGAAACCATGAAGGTTTTGCTCTGCTCTTTCAAACAATATCTGCAGTCAGGAAAACATTGTTAAACGAGAGGCATTTAATTAAGACCCTTGGAAGGGTCCTGGTGTTAAAATATCCAGGCTGTGCCCTTTTCCCACTGCCTGTTTACACCCTGGACAGCAAAAGACAAATACAGCTATTGGCTGTCTAATTTCTAATATTTCCTGGAGAGTTTCCCATTTTCAAGCCTCCAGAGGAATGAAAAAGTTCCTTGCAGTCACCTCTGCTAATGGAAGACTTGGCACAGACAGGATAAAACACTGAGTTCTAGAATACATTTTATTTGAGACCCCCTCAGACCCCCTGTGTGACTCCAAGCCACACACACACAAAAAAAAAAAAAAAAAACAATCCCCAGCTCATTTTGAGCTTTGCTATAAAAATTACAGCTTGTTAAAGATAATTCCAGTGGTGGCAGCCAGAAACCTCCCAGCCCCTGGTGTTCACAGCTCATTTTTATGGCCCTCACTGGTGGGGAGGCTCCAGCCAGGTGTCCTGTCTGAGCAAGGACGTGGAATGTCCTTGGTTCAAGAGCAGAGCTCTTAAATTCCTTGTTTTTATTTAAAAATACATCCCCAGCTAAGTGCATGCTCTGAATACTCTCCACAGAGCCCTCATCACATTTCTCACTTCAAATAAACAAGAGAGGAGGTCAAGGTGCTTTGGGGAGGGGAAGTGCTCAGACAGAACCCAGACACCAGCCAGGAGTCAGGAGCAGCACATTTCTGTGCCTGGGATGGTTGGGTCTGTTAATTGGGTTTAATTGGGGCTGAGCAGGGCAGGAGCTTCCAGCAGGAACCTGCTCCTCTGCACAAAGCCCTGATTCCCAAACCCCTGAACAGCCACTCCTGGGGACCAGGGCAGTGCAAACCTGGGGACAAATGGAATTTTGCCAGCCTGATGCTGATGCCCTGGGTAAAAACTGGCAATAAAGTCCAGCCCTGCCCCAGGATATCCCAGTTTTTAGGATGGTTTTCATCCTTCCACAGCCTTTTCCCCTCTGTGCAGAGACACTGATGCTAAAAATGTGATGCAAGACGTCAAAAAGTTCATTTTTGTGGCTCAGCTTTTAGTCCAGGGAATTCTCATGTGCACAGATTGCTCTAATAAAAGCAGATGAACCCTCAGAGAGGCCTGACCTCCCCGTGGGGCTGAGCACAAACACAAACAGGAGCTGCCCCTCTGCACTCTCCGAGTTTATTTTAATCATTTATTATAAAATATCTCATTTATTTACAGAGCCTGTGTGTCTCCCTTGCTCCACAGCTGCCATCAGAGAGCACACTATTAATTTGCAGAAGCTGGAGCCAGGCTTAAAAACTCCATTAATTAAGTGTTGGCGGAGGTGTTTGGAAAGATGTTCCCATAAATATAGTGCTTTAAAGTGTTTCCCTAGAAACTGAGAAAAGAGTTGAACAATATGAAAAATACCCAGGCTGATGACTCCCCCGTGGAGCAGTGCCTGGGCTGGAGAGAAAGAACTTTTCTCCCAAGAATTTTTTTTTTTTTTTTTGGCTACTGGAAATTTTTGGCTGGTAGCACAAAATGTAGAAGTGAAACCTCTTGATCATTCCTTGCTTCCCTGTGCCCAAATCCCAAATTCTCCCCCAGCTGTCCCCTCCTGTCAGGAACTAGAAATTCCCCCTGAGCCTCCTTTTCTCCTTCTGAGCCCCTTTCCAGCCCCCTCAGCCCCTCCTGCTGCTCCAGCCCTTTCCCATCCCAGGTGGAGAAAACAGAATTTGGTAGAAAATCTCCTCAATCAGTTCGTGAATCTCTGCAGAAATGCAGGAGCAAATCCCCTCCTGGATGGATGCTGTGATATCACAGGAGGATTAGAGTTGATCTCCCCTTGGAAAGGGAAGGAGGAAGAGAGCTCCAGGCTGATTGTGGCCTGGTAAATGGCTTTTTACAGCCTGGTATTTCTCACCTCAACACAAGTGTGATCAAAGGACTTGAGATAAATGAGGATTTAATGACTCCAAGTGTAGAAACTGGAGAGGTTTTGGAAAGAGCTTGTGTACACAAGAATAAACACTTGTATTGCAAGTTTATTGCATCCTGAGCTGTTTGCATTCTGTGAATCCCCACGGCCAGAGCACGTGGAGCACACAAACCCTTCCCTAAATCCCTCCCATTTCCTACACTTTGGGTCAGAACCAAACCCATCCCAGAGCCAAACCCATCCCAGAGCCAAACTCATCCCAGAGCCAAACTCGTCCCAGAGCCAAACTCGTCCCAAAACCAAACTCAACCCAGAGCCAAACCCATCCCAGAACCAAACCCATCCCAGAGCCAAACCCATCCCTAAAACCAAACCCATCCCTAAAACCAAACCCATCCCAGCCAAACCCAACCTAAAACCAAACCCATCCCAGAGCCAAACCCATCCCAGAGCCAAACCCATCCTAAAACCAAACCCAGCCCAGCCAAACCCATCCTAAAACCAAACCCATCCCAAAACCAAACCCATCCCAGAGCCAAACTCATCCCAAAACCAAACCCATCCCAAATCCAAACCCATCCTAAAACCAAACCCATCCCAGAGCCAAACCCATCCTAAAACCAAACCCATCCCAGAGCCAAACCCATCCCAGCCAAACCCATCCCAAAACCAAACCCATCCCAAAACCAAACCCATCCCAGAGCCAAACCCATCCTAAAACCAAACCCATCCCAAAACCAAACCCATCCCACAGCCAAACCCATCCCAAAACCAAACCCATCCCAGAGCCAAACCCATCCCAAAACCAAACCCATCCCAAAACCAAACCCATCCCAAAACCAAACCCATCCTAAAACCAAACCCATCCCAGAGCCAAACCCATCCTAAAACCAAACCCATCCCAGAGCCAAACCCATCCCAAAACCAAACCCATCCCAGGGCCAGCACCAAGAGCTCCAGTGATCCTCAGGGAGAAGCCAGCACAGCAAACTCCAGGGTTTGGGACTCATCAAACCCAGAATTCCCCAATTCCCTCCCAAGGGCACGGATGGGCTTTGGCACTCAGAACTGTGCCTCTGTCCCAGGGCTTTGGGTTAAAAATTGGGATTTTTCCTTTGCTTCAAAACAAACCCAACCAATCCACCCAATTTGATTCCTTGTTCCCTCAGCTCGCTGCTCATTCCTCAAAGTCAGGATAAGATTAATGAGCCCCACACAGAACTGCTGGAGGGCTCTGCACTTTCCAAGCCACAAAAACACCTTCAGCAACAAAGTGAGAAAAGCAAAGCTGATAAAGCCAACTTTGGAAGCAATTAACATCAATCTAAAATTCAGCTGGTTTGGGGGCTCAGCTTAAAAATAAAAAGCAATTAGTGCTGTGGCAAACTGAAAGAATACATTGGTTTTTCATAGTTGGTTTAGCAAAGGGAGTCTGCCTTCAGCAGCAGCTACAACTAAAAGGGTTTTGTGAAAGCTGTTCTTGTCCCCCAGACCTGAGGAAGCAAGAATCCTTTATTGAGTGTGAAGTACTCAGGGCAATATCCCAAAATCTGCCTGGAACACAACTGTGGGATCAATATTTCACATGTGGGAAACCTCACTATGAAAATCCAGTGTCTATAAAGGGGACAGAGCAGTCCTGCAATTTTATTTGAATAAAGGTGGGGGGGAAAAAAGGGCAGGGGGGGAAAAAGGATGGGAAAAAAGAATGGGGAAAAGGCAGGGGGGAAAAAAAGGTGGGAAAAAGGGTGGGGGAAAAGAGGGTAGAGGGAAAAGAGGGCAGGGAAAAAGTGGGGAAAAAAGTGGGGAAAAAAAGGTGAGAAAAAAAGGCAGAGGGAAGTGGGGGAAAAGGGGGTGGGAAAAAAGGAGGTGGGGAAAAATGGAGAAAAGGAGGGAAAAATCAGGCAGGGAAAAAGAGGCAGGGAAATTTGGGAAAAGGGGGGAAAAAGGTTGGGGAAAAAAGGCAGGAAAAACAGGCAGGGGGGACAGGTGGGAAAAAGGCAGGGAAAAAAAAGGGGGGGTGGAGGACAAAGGGGGCAGGGAAAAATGGGGGGAAAGGTGGGAAAAATGGGGGGAAAGGTGGGAAAAAACCGGTTGGGGGTGGAAAAGGTGGGAAAAAATGAGAACTGGGAATGCTCTGGCATTCCTGGCAACTGGGAATGCTCTGTAGGGAGCTGATGGGAAGGTCTGGGAAGGTTTTCGTGGCACAATTGCAAGTTACACTGGCAGGGGCAGAGTTTGGCCTCTCTGGATTGCTGTAACCAATCTGAGGTTTTCATTTCAAACCTCTTGACAGGATCTCATTAACCCACTGCCTGTAATAAATGTACCCAATAACAATCAGCGAGTCACATGAAATTAAAAAAATCCGATAAAATATAAATAGGAAATACTCTGGGTCATTTCTTTTTCTACTCTGGAATTAGAGAAAATGAGGTCTGCCACCTCCCTCGGGCTGTGATGAATGCAAGCTCCCAACTGAACTGTCAAAAATTTCCAGGAATGTCTCTCCAACATCACGTTGGCAACCTTTTCAAAATTCATAACATTTTCTGCTGTAAAGAATTCCTTGACTTGTCTGGGCCACGTTTGACACTTTTCAAATACCAGGGTGATGCCACGTCCTCAGAGAACTCCAGGAACCCCCAAACCAGGCTCTGCTGAGTGAGCAGAGACTTTTATCTGCAGGCAAAGGGAAAATGCCACCCTGCAGCTTTACAGATGAATTTTAGGGTCACAGCCCTGGCACAGCTCAGGGGCTGCAGGAGCCAAATCCTTCCTCCTACCTCACATTCACATCAAGTTCTTCCATCACAGGCAACAGGCACAGGGAGCTGGGGGTTCAATGTCCATGGAACAGACCTCATCCTGCAGTGGAGAGAGAAATACAGGGGTTAGTTCCAGGATCTCCCATAAATGCAGATTTACCCCACTGCAGGATCCAAGCCCTTGGTTTTTTGGGCACCCACCAGATGATGTTCAGCTGCTTTAGAGCAGCTCTTCCAGCTCTTTTTCCATCAGGCACCTTCCCAGCTCTTCCCCCAGCCTGGCTGTGCCCATTCCACACCTGCAAGACTTCCCCAGGAACTTCCCAACTTTGAAAGCCACAAAAAGGAGTTTGAATGGAGCCAAACTGAAGAAAGTTTGCAAAGCCCAGGTGGGAAAACACAAGCAAGAAGGTTTGGTAAATTAGTTTCTGTTTTTACACAAAACTAAAACATTGACTTACCACTAAATTAAACCAGGTTTCCTGTGACACTCTATTGTTCAGCCTTATGAATACTTAATAGCAGTGCTGTAATTACAAAGAACTAAATGCTTTGCAGCTTGAGTTAAAATAAATGTACTTACTTCCAGCACCACTAAGTGATGTAAATATTAATGGGGTTTTTAACTCTATCAAAATTCCATCCTGACTCCAAAGAAATGAATGCACCATCTTAATAATGTGCTTGTGCATTTGCTGCTGCTAATCCAGTGGAAAAAATAGGCTCAGTTTCAGAGCACTTGAGGCTGTTGATTACCCCTTGTGCTGTCTCTAGGGAGCCAGGGATAAAGGCACCACCACAGCTCTGAAAATGCCAGCCCACATGCAAATAATGCCATTGTGGTGACTTGGATTCAAAGGAAAATCAGAATAAAAGTGCCTCAGCCTCCCCAGACAGTGATGGCAGGTTTGCAGTGCCAATGAGCTCCCCACTCTCCAGACCTGGCTCTGTGTGTGCCACGAGGGGTAATTCAGGGTGTGTATTAGACAGCATTTTGCAAGGAAAAATTGCTGTCCAAAGGATAATTTTATCAAAAAGGCAGAGTTTGGCTGGCCCCTGTTTGCAGCTTCAGCTGGTGATTCTTTGGGCACTCTGGAATCTGGTGAGTCAAAACCTGCTGCTGTATTTTGCAAAGAAAAGGGGAGATCTGGAGATTCACCTGTGTGTCCCTAAGGCCTGACCCCCAACTTGAATTTGGAGGGAAAACCCAAAAATCCACTGCCCTGTGCTCCTGCTCTGCAGTTCTTCCATAGGATAAAATACCTGGTATGGTTTCACTCTTTGAGATACCAGTATAAAATGAATTCTGATTTCTCCTGCAAAACAGATTAAAAACTTTCCAGTGATTTTGTATGTTAAAGTTCTAATTAGGGGGCATCTTTCTTCCTTTGTTCTTCTGGGAAAAATGGAATTTTAGTGGGCACTGCAGTTACCCAGTATCTGCACCATCTTGCTATCATGGAGATTTCTACAATAACTGAAATTTTCTATATAGGAGTAAAAAAAAAAAAAAATTCTAAAATGGAAAAAAAAAATCTTCACAAACAGACAAAAACTCCCCAAAAAACAAAGGCAATCCAGGAACTGCTGGCACTGGAGAATTCAGGGATGATCCAGCTGAGCTCAGATCCCACACCTGGCACCCCTTGGCACACACTGACCTCCCTCTGCCCCTTCTCATGGAGATGGGAAAACCCAGGGAGCACAGGGATAAATGGCTTGGATTGAAGGCATTAGCAAAGATTTCAGGTGTCAGAGCCATGCAGAAACAGCACAGCCTCACCTGCTCAGGTGTGCCCAGTGGAGATGGAAATGCCCCCCCAGCTGCCAGCAGTGGCCACAGCACCTTCCCTGCCAGCCCTGGGCCACTGACACCTTCTCCATCCCATTCCTTTCCATCCCTCTCAGCCCCCAGCAGGTTCCACTCCCTGTCACTCTGAGCTGGTGACAGCAGCAGTTGAGTCACTGTAGGAGCTGCCACCCCCATTTCCCCATTTCCTGCAGGGCTGGGCTCTGGAGCTGCTCTCACCCCAAATGAGGCACTGAGCCTCCTGCAAAACCCATTTTTGTTGGGAAGGATGAATCAGGAAAACCTTATCAATATGATTGCCTGAAAGATTCTGAGAATATAAAACCATAAGTGAGATTGAAATGAAAGCCATCTTTGAGACACCAAACCTGAGTTACTGAATACTACAAGACAATAGGATGGCAGCCAAAAGCAATCTCCTCTTGACAGAACAATGGTCCAAAGGGCAGAGCAGACCCTGCTGGCTTGGCAGAAGGGTCCAAAGAGTCCTTTTTAGGGTTTAAAGTGTAACACATTATGGTAATGTAATGATTCTTATAGGCTGTGTGGAAATGCTGTAGGATTTGTATCTTGTGTTAGATTGGTTAGTGGAAATTAGAATATTCAACACAGAAGAAGATTTATTGTGTTGTAAACGGGAAAACTCTCTCTTTTTTTTCTCTCTTGCTTTCTTATTTCTCTCTTACTTCTTTCTCTTACCCCCACTCTGAGCTGTGGCTGGCAGCTCTCAGCAGGGCCCTGTACACACACACCCTTTACAATAAACTGCAAACTTCCAGACCAGCTCATAGAGAGCCCCTGGGTTTGTCCTGACCACCAACCCCCAGACCAAAACTGTCACACGTTTTCCCTGCAGGCAGATCCACTCTGTGCCTTCTGCTCCAGCAGGGGTGGATTTGACAAACCAGCAAGGGGCTGGAACAGGCTCCAGAGGCAGGAATTCCTCCAGGAAAAGGAGAACATGAGCATATGCCAGAGCATGGAACACTGATGCCACAATTAACATTGAATAGCAGGTGGCAGCTTTCCCAAGAGTCATTTACCAAGGAACAAAGCAAGAAAAGGAATCTTTACACATCCTTTCCCATTCTGTGCAATTTGGCTCTGAGCCAAACACTTTTTTTTTCCTTTAAATACAACCAGATTCCTTACCTGAGACTGAGATTCTTCCCTAGCCAAGGCTGAGACCTTTATTCACCACAGACCCTCAGCTGCTGAATGAATTCTGATGAAATCCATGTATCCAACTCCATTAAACACAAACCTTTTCCACATGAGACTCAGGCTTGACCCAGCTGTGCCTAAACTCCATCAGGGGTTTAGGGAGCAAAGGGCTCCTCTCTGAACCTCACAACTCAATGGGAAGGTCTCCCTTTGATTACTCCCTCCTTATTTTGGAATAAATAATTTGTAAATCATCCTAGATCAATCTTAACTCACTTTTCCTTTGTATTTTCCCTGCCTGTAGTAAGGAACAGAGTGAACCTTGCCATTGAACTTTAAGTCACACTTTTACAACATCCTATTAAGTCCCCTTCTGCCACTACCTTTGGAGTGATCAAAGTTTCCCATTTGTGACACTCTGTGCTGCACCACAGAGCAGGGAAGGGGATGTAAAAATAAACTAAATTTGATTTCTCTGTGTCTCATGCTCTCAGTGAAGAACTGGACTTGTCACTGAGAGACTTGGTTCTTCTCTTTGTAAGTGTAAGGCAAAAAAAATCCCCTTTGTAACAATCCTTTGCCAGCTTTCTAGAGCACAGGGTGGTGTGCAGTGATGATTGATTTCAGTGCAGTTTTCTGGCAAACACACATTTTTTATGGAGTAACACAGAGCAAAAGATGTTTAGAAACTGTTTAATCTTCCCCTGGAAATTGCTGTCCCTCACATCTGAGGTAGGAGTTCTTGGAAGTGCAGGGAATCATTTAGTTCCCATGCAGTGTGTGATTCCAGCAGAATCCCTCTGACATAAATAAAGGCTGCCATCTAAACCTTATTTCAAATGGCTCCTCACTTTCTCTAGTGAACATCTCCTAAACTGAAGCTGGGGTTGAATAAAATAAGAGCTGTTGCTCGATTCCCTCCACATTTCACATTTGGGGAGGTGATTTTCCTCATAGCTCCATCATTATCAGAGAAAAAGGAGTTGGTAGCAGAGGTTAACTGGACCAGATGTTCCCAGCCCACGTTAAACTGATATTTTTGAAGTGAAAGCCACCTCAATCCAAAGACAATTTCTTGCTCATCACTGCAAAACCCTCCAAGTGCTGTAAGAGAATATCCTGCCCATGACAACACTTGAGGAACAGGAAATATCAGAGTGATTCATCTTGTTCACTCCCAGATAAAATGGATTTATTTGCAGCCATTTCTGCCAAAGGCACTGCCCCCTCCCACAGCACCTCCTGCCTTCCCTGTCCCTGCTGTCTCTGTTCTCCCCATGAAGGACAAAGCTGATAAGAAGTCCCTCAGTTGTCAGCAGAGATTGCTGGGCTGATTTTAATCCAGCATCATTCCAGCAGGGTCAAATGGAGCACTTTGCTTAACAGAGAAATTAAAAGAGAGACGTGACACGTCCCAGAAAATAGAGTCCAGCTTGAAATAGAGAACACAGAAGAAATATCTTTCTATTTCCAGAGCTCTTTAAGGGAAGGCTCTGGCTTGCCCACCCAAAGCACAGGCAGTGGTTTAGGTTTAAACACGAGCTTAGGGCTCGTGTTCCCAAGGGATGCCAGTCCCAGGTGGCACTGGTGGCAGCCACACCCTGTGTGCCAGCACCTTTCCTTGGTGCCAGCCTGGCCCTCACAGCTCCCAGCCGTGCCCTCTGTGCCTCCTCAGCCTCACAGCAGATTATTCTGTCAATACTGAGGTTTCAATTTCATCCTTGAGCACCGAAATAGCCCCAGCAGACAGCACAGAGCAGGGGCTGCTCCCCAGGAAAGGGCACTGCTCTCCTGCATCAAATATTCACAGCAGCAAAGCCCCAGGGGCTGCTCAAGGGTGACTTTGTCCCAAAGCTCAGACACCTGTAGCAGATCTCTGCCTGAGCCAGGCTCTGTTAGAGGGCAGCTGGAAAACCTGCTGGGTTGTTTGCTGTGACAGGGGCATGATGAGCTGGCACAGCTCACTGCTCTCACCTCCAGCAGCTGCTGCCAGCTCTGCTCTCCAAACTCAGCCCAGGAAAACATCCCACGGGCCAGCCTGGCTCTCTGGAGCACCAAAAATGCACTAAGAGATGTCAATTAAAACTAATTGAAGAGGGATGGGTGAGTCCTTTGTGAATTAAAATTAATTGAAGTGGGTCCTGAGTCCTTTGTCACCACCCCTGTCTGATCTGTGCAGGGCTCCCTCTTTACTCACACATCATCACACATCATCTACTCATCATCACACAACATCACACTCCTCAGAACTTACTTTTCCTTCCTAAAAACACCTTCCAGCTTTTCTCCTCCTCACACCCAGCAGCAGGGTGTGGAAGCTGCTGCCCCAGAAAGGCACCAGCTGTGCTTCCTGGGCCAAATTAAATTGTTTGTTTGCACCAGCTGGAAATGCTGGTGAATATGGGAATCCCTCAGCTTTGCCATGGGGGTTGGAGGAGTGCAGCCCTGGGCTGATGCCTTAGTTTGAGCTTTTATATTTCCAGACTCTGCCCTGCATTAGGATATAACTCTGAACTCCACACAAAGTGTTACAGGTTCTCCCCCCAGCTCAGTCACACAAAACAATCCTTTTCCAGCCCCAAAAGTGCAAACAGAGAGAATTGAGGAGAGAATCTGGGAGGGTGGGACTGCAGAACCTGGAGCTGGGGTTGGACAATGAACCCAAAATGGGAATGGACCCAAACTGATAAAAGTGTGAAACTCCTGACCTGGGTCCATCCTGGGTGTAACCTCAGCCAGGCTCCTGCACTGCCCAAGGTGAATAATTTAAAGGGTTTTAAATAAATCCCTCCTTTATTCCTTTAACTCTGCCTGTCCCATGTTCCAGGTGCCTCTCTGGGATTCAGCACAAGCACAGTTTGTGTTTCCCACTGCCTGCACCCCTGCCCTGCTCCCTGCACAGGTGCTGGGGCTGCACCTGCTCCGCTCCCCATCTGGAGCTCAGACACAACCCCAGCTTTATTCAAGGGCTGGAATTAAACCCCTCTGGTTTCTTTTTATTGCTGCCATAAGCTGGGTTTGGAGGCTGTGAAACACAAGCAGGAAATCAGCCCCTGCTTTGAAGCCTGGTGCCAGGAGCCAGTTTATGGTTGTGCAGCTGGACTTGAGCAGGAACAGGAGGATCTCCTGCACTGGGTGTCTTTTCTTGCTCTAATTACTCCTGTGGGACTCTGAGAAATCACTTGGGTTGTGCTGGATTGCACCATCTGTGATTGCAGCTCCACAGAGGCTTTGGGGAGATAAAAATGCCTCACACCTGGGCACGGGGAGGAATTTCTGTGTGGAAAAGGTGATTAAACCCTGCCAGGGGTTTCTTATTCTCCCAGAGCCTCCCCACCCCAGCAGGACTGACTGTCCCACTCCATTCCCTTCTGAAATTATCAAAAAGAAATTTCCAAAAACCATCCTGAAAGCATTTTGCAGTTCCCTTGTTGCTCATGAGGAGAAATTTCCACTTTTTATTCCCATTCACAAATAAACTCTGACTTTCTGCCTCTTCCAGCCACCACGAATATTCCAGCACATAAATTGCTAAGAAATCCCATGGGAAAGCAGATTTTTAACTGAATATTTGGCATCACATATTAATTAGTTCTGAATTTACAGTGGCAATGATTAGCAATGAAAACCTGATTTAATCCCTGAGATAATTCAACAGGACAAAAGCATCAACATCCTGTGACTTTGATGTCCCTTGGAACTGAACAAAACCAGCTGCACCATCAGCAACTAAGAAATTGCAATGACTGGCCCACGAATGAGCACAGAAAAAAAAAAAATCTGAATGTTGTCAGAATCTGTGATTGGTATTTTTTAATTTAAAATTCATCTGCATCTAAAAATCTCCATTATAAAGATCAGTATCCAGGCATTTCCAGGGTTTTCAGGAGTGAAATGTTTATTTTTCTGGACTGGGTGTGTTCCTGCTGTGCTAAATGAGTGTGGAGGCTGCAGCAGGGATTTCTGGATGGGATGCAATGGGACACTGCAAAGGGCACAAGCAGCATCCTTGAAGTTCTTTCTATGGAAATTCTGGGGTTTTAAACAACAAAAAGGTTTGGTCCCAAGCAGGTAAAGCAGCTTAAAAAAGACCTGAAATTTCTGTGGAAAATGTGATGTAAAAGATTGTCCTTTGTGGGTTCATTGGGGGCAGGAAGGTTGGAAATCCTCTTAATTCAAGGTGAATTGAGGCATTTTTTCACCAAAATTCCTTTATTTTCACCTGCTGAAGCTCCTTTCTGTCCTGCTCTCAATTCTTGTGCCAAATCCTGATTTTGCATCAGCTGAGCCTGAGTGTGCCCAGCCCCAAACAACTGCAGAGCCTCCAAATGGTGCCACAGAAAAGCAAAACTTGGCAAAATTTCCCAGCCCAGAGTTGCAGAAGGGAATTCACCCCTTGCCCAGCACAGCTCTGGAATTCCCTCCTCGTTTCCAGGCTCCAACTGGCAGCACAGGGATGTGTGGGGACTGCTCAGCACCTCTGCAAATTGTGCAAAAAAACCCCAAAAATGGCATTAAAATTGTGATTTCCTGTTTGCTCTCCCTCTCTGGAACACAGGGATACACAGGGGTGGAGGAGGAGCTGCTGCTTTTAAAAACTTCCATGTGGGTGTTTGCCAAAGGAGCTTTTTTTTTTTTTTTTTTTTTTTTTTTTTTTTGAATATTTTATTTTCTTCCCTGCTCGTGAAACAACTGACTTTTCTTCATATTTACACAGTCCCTCAGAAAGCAAATGAAAAACTCGTCCTGAGGAGTTGCAAAGTATTAAATTAGCCAAAAGTAAATGTTATTTTTGGAAAACAAGTTCCAGGTGTGGCTGCCAGACTCCTTCCACCCAAAGCTGCAGCGTTTAAGGGAACAGAAGAGGCAGGACATGACAAAAGCAATGTCACTGCTGTTGAAATTAAAAAACCAGATTTTGCTCTCAAGTAAAAGTTGCTTGAATTTCACCTGGATGCTTTTCCCAGGGCTGGCAAAAAAATCAAGGGGGTTCTCAGTCCTTCCCAGGCCAAGGAAGTCACTTCAGTCCCTCACAATGGTTAATTTGTCATTTTGGATATTTTTTTTATTTCTATTTTTCATTCTTGCTCTCCCTGATCCCTTAAGATCCCTCCAGACACATTTATCAACAAATACTTTTCTGCTTTGAGTTTCTTTCACTCTGAAATCTCCTGACTCCAGTAGAGCTGCATTTTTTAGTGGGTCCTAACTTACCCTTTAAAGAAATTATTCCTTTGAGGAATAAAACACCCACCTTAACTAGAGTTGATTCTCCCACTGCATTAATTCTATTAATTGATTCTATTTCCTTCACTCCAATTAAATATAATTTCTACCAGCACAAGAGATCCAGCTCACTGTGGCCAGATCCCTTAGGAATTAAAGGTAGCTCAGATTTTGGAGTGCTGGTACCAATTTATTGATTTTTATCACAAGAGGAATTGCTGTCTGCCTTGGAAAAACTCCACCATCCTCAGCTGCCTCTGGGAGCTCCTGCAGACAGAAGACAATTTCAAATAACAGTGATAAAGGAGAAATAATCATTAAAAAAGGCTTGGTTTGCAGCAGAGGCTGGGAAGGGCCAGGCAATAAAGTGAAATGTGGATTGATCAGGATTGGATCCTCTGTAATAAACCTGCCTGCACACCTGACCTCCCTGAGATCTTTCCCAACACCCCAAGAGATGCACAAAAGCATTTTTGTAGGGTTTGGCACAACTTCAGCTCCTCAAGGTCACTGCAGCAGGCAGAGCAGCCTGGGGTGGGTGGGAGTTTGCACTGGCATTGAGAGCGTGGATGGGGAATTTGGGAATTTCTTGGTCTGTGTCCCGCTGGGATTTGGGACCTTGCAAATCCCAGATGTGGTGGCATCACTTGAACTGACCTCCCCAAACCATTTCTGCACTGTCTGGTGCAGCCCTTCTCCTCCTGTTCCTCCTCTTCCTCCTCATTCTCCTTTTCCTCCTAATTCTTCTTCTCCTCCTCCTTTTCCTCCTCATTCTTCTTCTCCTCCTCCTTTTCTTCCTCATTCTTTTTCCTCCTCATTCTTCTTCTCCTCCTCCTTCTTCTTCTCCTCCTCCTGTTTTTCTCTTGCTCCTGCTCCTTTTTCTTTTCCTTCTCCTTCTCCTCCTCCTGCTCCTCCTCCTCTTCCTCCTCCTGTTCCTCCTCCTCTTCCTTCTTCTCATTTTCCTCCTCCTTCTTTTTTATTCCTTCTGTTCCTCTTCTTTCTCCTCTTCTTCCTCCTCCTCTTTCTTCCTCTCCTTTTTCTCTTCCTCCTGCTCCTCTTTCTTCTTTTTTTTTTTTCTCCTCCTTCTGCTCCTTCACTTTTTTTTTTTTTTTTTCCTTCTCTTCTTTCTCCTCTTCCTTTTCCTGGGGGAGCCCCCTGAGCCTTTCACTTCTCCAGAGCTGCCTTGAAGCTTTTGAGCATCCCTGAGATGTTCCTTTGTTTTCTGAGAGCAGGGCAAGGAAATGCCACCAGGTCCTGCTGTGGCTGATGCAGAAGTGAAGTTTGAGCACAAATCCCTGCCCAGGGCAGGTAGGGACACCCAGCCCCAGGGGCTGGCTGAGAACTGCCCACACCAATTCCCTGGAAACTCTTCCCTCCAGGAATTCATGGGCAGCAAGCAGATGTTCCCCCACCCTGCTTCCCATCAGAAATTGGGATGGGGTCGGGGAAGGGGCAGGGAGAGGCTGAGGAGTGACGAGGGGATGGATCCAGCCCAGAGGAGGAACTGACAGTGCAGATTTTGCCCTGCTCATTTTACAGTAAATAAAGAATTAAGGAAGATTGCTGGAAATGTGTCCATTCAGGCAGCAGCTGAATTTCCTGTGAATTGCTTTGGGAGGGAGGGGGGAGGGAGGAGTGTGGAGCCCCCACAATGAGCAGGGAGGGAGTGAGAAGCCAGTGCCTCACTCTGCACGTGTGTGCTAATGATAGAAATTGGGATGTGCTCTCAAAAAAACCCCACTCAGTGAATGAGGGTGAACAGAAAACATAAATCCATCTCCCAGGGAGACAGAGAGTGCAAAGTAATTTATCATGGAATTGTTTTGGGGGAGGAGTGGCACCAGGTTTTCCCTGCACCAGTTCCCCCAGTGGCTCCCACTGCCCTGGCACTGGCAGCTGAGCACAGGGTGAGGAATTGCATGGAAAGGAGCAGCCCAAAGCACAGAAATTTAGGATGCTTGGGGTTGGAAGGATCTCAAAACTCATCTATTCCACCCCCTGCCATGGCAGGGACACCTTCCACTCTCCCAGGGTGTTCCAAATCCATCCAGCCTGGCCTTGGGGCACTGCCAGGGGCAGCCACAGCTGCTCTGGGCACCCTGTGCCAGCCCAGGGAGGAATTTCCTCCCAAAATCCCATCTCAACCCCCTCTCTGCCAGCTGAAGCCATTCCCTGTGCCCTGGCACTCGGGGCTCTTGTGAAAAATCCCTTCCCATCAGATTAACCCCAGCACGTGCCAAGCCTGGCCTTGTTCCTGCACCTCCCTGGGTTCACAGGGAGGGGAAGCTGCTGGGAAACCTGCAGATATTTGGATTTTCATCCTGGATGCACTTGGGAAGAGGGAAGGAGAGCCTGTGCTAACGTCACAGCTTTCAAAGGCAGCCAGGGCAACCAGCAGTTCAGTGGCTCTGAACAGGGAAGCAGGAAACCCTGAGTGACACAATCTCCTGCCCTGTTATCTGCACCTTTGGTTTATTGTATTTAACCAGCCTTTTGATCTGAAGGAAGAACATCCCAAGAGAAAACAGCACCAAAATCTTTTGTCAGCACCAACTCTGCAGACCCAATAAAGCCTCAGAACAGCATCAAGTCAGCAGATCCAGCAAACAGCTTTGCTCTGAGATCTTGGCTTTTCCACAGAAAACCACACTGCACTGAAATCAGACTTTCCCAACAGGAAGTTTCCATTTGCCACTTAAAAAAACAACTCACTACCAAGAAAATCTGCCATGAAGTTGTTTCAGCTCTGTGTTTCTTCTCAGGGTTGAAGCAGATTCTGAGGCAATGGAGAGAAGACTCAGATGGAGGAAAAGGCCTGGAAGAGACCCTGAGGAGCTGTTTAAACAGACCCAGCTATATTTTACCCTGCTGTGGATGGCATTTGGAGATGGAGATTCCACATCCTTGTTAAGCACTCTCCCAGGGGAAGCACATGCAGGGATTTTTTTGAGGCTCTCTCCTCAATCTTCCTTGCTGTTTTTTATTGCTGTGAATTCTTTTCCTGCCCTTGGAGAGCCTTGGTTTATTCCTCTTGCTGCAGGCACTGCTGCATCTCTGACTGCCCTGACCCAGAGCCCCCCTGCCCCAGCTCTGCTCATTCCTGGGAGCTCCTGGATCCCTCCTGTGGCTTTCCTGAGGTGCAAACCTGAAAAAAAATCACAGGGAGGGAGGATCCCATCCCTGCTGCTCCCACCCCACCCCTCTGCATGAGCACTGCTGCTGGCTTTGCCCTCTGCCAGCATTACCTGGCGGGGTTTGGTGATTCCCAGTTTTCTGTGTGTGACTTTCATGTCCTTTTCCGTGCAGTAATTCCCTAACTGGTCATGGAGTCACAGAATGTTTGGGTTGGAAGGGACCTGAAGCCCATCCAGTGCCAACCCTGCCATGGCAGGGGTGCCAGCCTGTCCCCAGCACGTGGCACAGTGACCTCCTGCAGCTTTCCATGGTTGATGAGTGAATTCCAGAGATGGATCCCACTGCAGAGGCCATCCCACATTTCCCTCCATTTATTTCCTGCTGTCACTTTTAGCTGGGTTTTGTTAAAAATGCTTCCATGTGCCAAGACTGGAGCTTTCAGTCTCTCCTGTGTTGCCTATTTTTGGATCCCTGATCTGGGCTCTCCTTGCTGATTTATTTTTGTGTGTTTGTTTTGAAATAAACAAAAGCTGGAGCTGTGAATGTCTGGGCACCCAGAGAGTGGTGAGGGATCAGATGTTTGCTAAAGAGGAGGGATGTGGAAAAGAAAGGGATTGCCTGGAAAACACTGCACTGAGCTCAGCTCATCTGCCAGGAGGGGAGGGCAGGGAATTCTTGGGATGCAAACAGGGAAACATTAATCCAAACCAGAATTAATCTGCTGCCACCATCAGCATTATTGCTAATAAGGAGCAGTGGGGTGTCATCCCAGCCCTTCCTCATTGCCAGAATTCCTGGCAGCAGGAATTCCTGGCAGCAGGAAACCCTTCCTCTGCCCCAAGCCTTTCTTCTCTGAGCTGACAATTCCCATCTTAGAAATATTTGTGCTCACACTGCCCTGACCTCCCCCCAGAGTGCTCCCCACAGCTCCACAACCCAGATTTCTCCTCCCTTTCAGCATTTAAGTGCTAAATGGCTGTTCATGGAGCAGGGAAACCCTGAGCTGAATGGGCAGAAGGAAATCCCTTCTCCCTGCAGCTCCCCATCCCCTGGTTATGTTTTAATCATCCTGCTCACTCTGTTTTATTAAAAGCAAACACAAGTGCAGGAGGGCTGCTTGTTTTCCTCCCTGAGCTGCAATAGAAGGGATCTGATCAATAAAACAGCTCAGCCAAGCAGAGCCCCTGCAAATCTGGGCACTCATAAAAGGCATCTTTGCAATTAGTTTTTATCAGCCCTGTGATTTTCTGCTGACCAAGGAGGAGAAGCTCAGAGCAGGGAGGGGATGCTCACTCTGCTGCCCCTGTGCTACAGGACAGGTAATTTAGGAAGATTTTGGGGGCTGCAGAGCTGAATTTCCTGTGTCTGAGGGTGGAAATCAGAGAGGGGATGAAGGCAAAGAGGAGGATGGAAAGGGAATTTCATTTTCCACAGCAGCCCAGGCTCCTGGTGCTTGCACAGAGGCCATCAGGACCTGTTCCACTGTCAAATTTCAATTTCTGCCCCCTGACTGCCTGGCCAGCCTGGAGCTTTGGTGATTGCTCAGCAGATATTCCTTGGGGGGTTCAATCTGCCTCTGCCTTCTCCTGTTTTGACTCCTGCACCCAGCAAAGCAGTTACTGACACAACATTCTGCTGGTTCTTAACACTCCTGGAAGATGCTTTCCCCTCATCCTTAACCCCCTGCTCATTACAATTTCCCAGATTCCTTTAGCCTCCCTTATCAGACACCTACATGTTCTAATTCCTAATTTATATTCATTACTGCAACTTTCCCTTATTTTTCTGGGTGTTGACTGGGTTTGGGTTTCTATTTTATTTCCCTTTCCCCCTTCTCTGCTGAATGATAAAAATTTTGCTTGGCAGTTTTTCCTGTTAGGGAAAACATGTTTTTGTAACAATCCCATGGAGAAGAAACACGTTCCAGTGCTTTGGCTGATCTAAAACCAGCCCTGAGTTCTGGCAGACAGAGCTTTGAGAGAGGCTTTAATGGTGACAGCTTTGACTTCAGTGAGGTCAAAGCAGCCATAAAGAGCCAGATCCCCACAAACATCCTCCTCAAACTTTTCTGGAACCAGCCTGGCTCTCACCTCACCAATAATTTCACTACTAGGGCCCAGCCCTTGCTGAGGCTCCAGCTGAAGAGCCCCAAAAAAAGCCAGGAGACCTCAGAACAATTTCTGGCATGATGAGCAGGGAAGAGCTCATGTGCTGGATGCAGAGGCTCAGCTGCATCCTTCAAGTTCTCCCAGGAAGATATCTGAGAAAATTGTGACATTCCTGATGTTAAAGCAGCCCTGGCTCACCACAAAATAGGGGATTCATGAGGCCAAATTAACCCTTCAGCAGCTGGAAAAGGTGCTGTGAGCTTTCCATGGGTGCTCTGAGAGCTGGCAGGGATAATGTGGAATTTGACTCATTTCTAGGATTCCCAAGCACAAAGGTGGAAACCTCAGGCAGAGCTCAGGTGTGGACACTGCAGGCACAAAGAAAAGAGAGGAGGATTTGGGTTGGGGTTTGTTTGGGAAGACAAAGGGGCTGGGAAGGAGCAGAGCCTGGCCCAGGCTCAGCATCCCCCTGTCCCCACGGGGGCTGCAGGGCCAGGACTGGTCTGTGCCCCTCAACCCAAACAGGGGCAAATCCCTGCAAATGCTGAGCCTTGCAGGAGGCTCAGGGGTCCAGCCTGAGCTGGGCCAGAGCCCCTGAGCCCTGCCCTGCTGCTGGCCCCAGCCAGGGGTGGCTCAGGAGGGAGGCAGGGGGAGCTGGGATGGGATCTCACAGAGCTGAATTTTCGGAGGTGCTGAGTCTGTGCAGAGCTCCCTGGTTTCAGACAGAACTGTGGGGGTGAGAACTCTGACCTGCTGCCTCAGCTCAGGGAAATCCAGAACCCACAAGAGAATCATCTCCCTGCTCAGCTTGGTGCAACAGGTCCAGCTCCAAGCCAAAGCCAGGCTCTGTAAAACCCCTCTGTGAATAACCAGCCCCTCCAGGCCATGCCAAAAACACCCAACACCACCCTCAGAGAGGGGCAGAAAGTGGCTTTCCACCCTCATCTGCCCTGCCAGGACCCAGGGGTGGCTCTGGAGCAGCTGCTGCTTCCCCAGCACCACCCCCTGAGCAGCCCCTGCACCTCCAGCGATTTTCTCTAATTGTTTCCCTAATCACATCAAATCCCCAAGTCCCATCCGTGTTCCTGCAGAGCAATTTGCTTCCCCCATGTCTCTGCCTGTGCCCCACGTCTGCAGCCACTCCTCAGGGCTGAGGGCAGCCTGAATTAGATTATGGGCTCTAATAAAAATGAGTCTAATGGAATTACACAACAAGACCAGATGAAAGTCAGCTGCTTTGCAAATCCTGGGCTTGGGTTGGTGTGAGCTGAGGGAAGGATCATGGATCATCCCTGTCCCACCTCCCAGCCCCACACATCCACCCTCTGCCTCAGCTGAGGCTAAGCTAACACCTCCCTGACAAATAATAATATATAAAGGCAATTCCACAAAAAAATTGCACCAGGAGAGCAGGGAATGCCAGGAAAGAGAAGTGCAAGGAATTAAATGCAAAAGCCATGAAGCACCTTCCCCCCTTTCCCATAAACTTCATCACAACGAGATTCTTCACACTCTGCTTCCTCCAGGAATCAAACAGATTTACAAAGAGACATTGGCACCATTTAATTGGGTGTATTGCTCTTTTTAGAAAGATTTTTTTCTTTTTTGAGAGACTACCTAAGGATTGAGGCACAGGAATCAGAACAGGGGGCAGTCTCTAACTTGACACTCATCAGTGTCTTTTTCTGCAAATGGGCCAGGAAAGCCCTAAGTGGATATTAACTAATTAATTAATTAGTACTGTTCCCATGAGAGATTTTCTTTAACTCCCAGAACCTGGCACTGTCAGCCACTGGGTTGTCAGGATTTACAAACATTCACTGCAGTCACAGAATCCCAAATCCCAGAATCATTTTGGAAAAAGCCCTCCCAGCCCATCCAGTCCAGGCTGAACCCCATCCCCAGCCCAGAGCTCTGAGTGCCACAGCCAGGAATTCCTTGGGCACCCCAGGGATGGGGATCCAACCCTCCCTGGGCAGTTCCAGTGCCTGAGCTCCCTTTCCATGGGGAAATTCCTGCTGGTGTCACCCTGAGCCTCTCCTGGCCCAGCTGAGTCCTTGTGGATCCCCAGCAGCTGCAGCCAGAGGGGCTCCTCAGTGAAATAACTCAGATTATTTCCATTTGTGCCTCTGTGAACAAACCCTGCCCTGCCCTGCCTCCTGCATCCTCTGTCCCACGTGCAGCTGCATCTCCCCTGAATCCACCTGGGAGCTCCTTCCACAAGCTCCAGATATTTCCCACCCAAAGGGCCCAGCCCCGTTCTGGCAGGCACCCACCCCCTGCTCTTTGTCCTGCCTCAAACTTCCTGCAATACCTGGAAAAGGGGAGCAAACATGGGAAATGTGAGGTGTGCCAGCTGGCTGCAGAGGATGGAGAGGAGGGGGGAGAAGCAGAAGCACTGCTGGCACTTGCAGGAGCACAGTTGGCACAGAGGAGCTGAATGCACCATTTGGAGACTTCCTAGAACGAGCCTTAATGAGCCAACAGGCTCAGCCAGAGCACTCTTACTTTTCCATCAGTGTTTACAAAGTCCTGGGCAAACTCAACTGCTGCTGTCTGTCGCTGGTCAGAGCCTGCTTGAGGAAGTAAACACACCTTGGTGTAGAAGGAGTTATTATTTGAGCACCCTGAGCCTGACTCATGTTTGTTTTTCAACGGTGTTAATGAACAGCGCTGACAGAGCCAAGGGCAGCCTGGCAGAGGGAAGGGGCAGAGGGAGGAGGGAAGATCCCACAGGAGAGGAAGCTGCTGCTGCTCCTTGCCCATTACAGCAGCCCCTGTTCCTGGGAATGCTCCCATCCCTGTGGCTCTTCCCCCAAGGAGTGGCACTGCTGAGAATGACCTCAGCCAGGCCACCCATCGCTCTCTTACACTGACAAAACACAAATCATCTCCTAAAAAGCCCCACCCTGCCTTTGCCAAGTGAGACCAGCCAACTGCAGTGACAGGGGACAAAGTCACCCTCCTTCAAGAAACATTGGGCAATATTCCCGTTAAAAGGTGAGGGTTTTGGTTTTAAGAAGAAATGGAGTTGTGATGACATCACACATTTCAAAGCGTGCTCCAGGCTGTCCGGGAGGCTGGAGCTGGCAAACCAGGGCTTGGCTCCTTCCTCACTGCCCTCAAGCAGCACAAACCTGCAGCTGGGTAATTGTTTTAATTACTCACCCTTCTGTCAGGTTTCTGGGGGTGAAGTTTGTTCTGGAGCAAGGGGAGATGCCTCAGGGGGTTGTGGCACTGTTGTGTCAGTCCCAGCCCAGTTCTGTCTGTCCTGGGGTCAGATCCTCACACTGGCTCCACTCCCAGCCCCTGGTTAAAGCATCCAGGCTTGGGCAGGGCTCCTGGGAGCTTCTCTCACTCTGGAGTAATTCTGAGCAAGCCTCAGCAGAATGAAACGCTTTAACCTCAGTGACAGGGGCTTGGAACGGGTTCAGAGCCTGGGGAGCTCCGGAGCCTTTGCACTCTGGACCCGGGGACAGAACGGGCGCAGCCCGGAGCTGGAAACACCTTCCCTCCCCACAGCCACAGAGCTGCCAAGGCTGGAAAACCCCTCCGAGATCCTCGAGTCCAACCATCCCCCAGCACTGCCGAGGCCACCACTGAACTGTCCCCACGTGTCACAACTGTCCCCAAGCTCCACAGCCCGCCCGTGCTTTGAGCTTTGCCAGGCACAGCCCTTCATCCTCACTTGAGCGAAGTTTCCCACTCGTGCCGAGCCCGCCGAGCCTCCCCTCCCGGCGATCTCCCCGTGCCAGGGGCTCCTGCTCTCTGCCAGCCTCAGTCCCGTCCTCCTGCGGGTCACTGCTGCCCATTTGCCCTGTTTGTGCCCGGTGCGTGCCCGGTTTGTGCCCGGTTTGCCCCGGTTTGCCCGCACATCCCGCACATCCCGCACATCCCGCACATCCCGCTCGCTGCCACCTTCACCTGTGCGACCGCACACGCACCGACCTTCCCTCCGCTCCCCCGAGCGCCCCGGCTCTGCTGAGCCCCGGGGACATCGGGCACCGAACGGGGGGGACACCGGGGGCTGCACATGGGGAACATCGGGCACCGAACACGGGGAACACCGGGGGCTGCACATGGGGGACACCGGGCACCGAACATGGGGGGACACCAAGGACCGCACATGGGGGAACACTGAGCACTAAACAAGGGGGGATACCGGGGACCACACATGGGGAACATCGGGCACCGAACACGGGGGACACTGAGCACGGGGGACATCGGGCACCGCACATGGAGGACACCGAATACGGGTGACACCGGGGACCACACACGGGGGACAATGGGCACCGAAAATGGGGGACTAAACACGGTGGGGACAGCGACCACTGAACACGGGGGACACCGAGCACCGCACACTATGGGGACACCGGGCACCGTGTCCAAGGGTTTCCTTGCTGCCCGGGGGACACCGAGCACCGCACCCGCATCACCCTCACCACTGCCGGGCTCTCCCAGGGCGAGCAGAGCAGCAGCCCCCGAGCGGGTTTGCCCCATCCCCACCGGCCCCTCCACCCACCGCGCTCCCTCCGCCGCCTCCTGCTCACCATGGCCGGGGCAGAGCCCCGCGGAGCCCGGCGCGGCTCCCCCGGCGCTGCCGCTCATCCTGCGGGCCAGGACGTGTCCGGGGGTGCGGGATGCGGTGCGTCCCTCCTCCGCCCAGCTGCGGGATGCCGTGTTTCCTACCCACTCGGGTGCGGGGTGCGGTGTGTCCCTCCCAGCTGCGGGGTGCGGTGTTTCCAGCCCTCCCAGCTGCGGGATGCGGTGTGTCCCACCCGCTCAGGTGCGGGGTGCGGTGTGTCCCTCCCAGCTGCGGGATGCGGTGTCTCTTCTCTCCCAGGTGTGGGATGCGGTGTGTCCCACCCGCTCAGGTGCGGGATGCGGTGTCTCTGCCCTCCCAGGTGCGGGATGCGGTGTCTCTTCTCTCCCAGGTGTGGGATGCGGTGTGTCCCCCCCGCCCAGGTGCGGGATGCGGTGTGTCCCACCCGCCCAGGTGCAGGATGCGGAGTGTCCCACCCGCCCAGGTGCGGGATGCGGTGTCCCTTCTCTCCCAGGTGTGGGATGCGGTGTGTCCCCCCCGCCCAGGTGCGGGATGCGGTGTCTCTGCCCGCCCAGGTGCGGGATGCGGTGTGTCCCCCCGCCCAGGTGCGGGATGCGGTGTGTCCCCCCGCTCAGGTGCGGGATGCGGGGCTGCGCTCCCGCCCGTGGCTCCTCCCCGCACGGAGAGAGGGGGATGCCCGGCTCTGTCCCCGCCCCGCCCGGGGAAAACCGGGGCCGCTGCCCCCGAGCAAGCAGCCCCGAGCTCGCCCCGCGTGCCCCAGGAGCCGTGCGAGCCCCTCTCCCTTTATCCCGCTGAATTCCCGCTGCTGCTGCTCCCTCGCTCTCGGAGCAGCTTCAGGGATCGCTGCTTTGCTTTGGTTTGGTTGCTTGCGTGCAGGAGGGAAGTGGAGCGAGCCCATCTTGCTCTAACTTACTCGATAGGAGCTGCTTTTTAAAGATCTGAGGGCTTTTGGCAAGGATCTTTCAATGGATTTGTCAAAACAAACAAAAAAATTGGCGGCATTTCCAAGCACGCTGCAAAGGCTTTTTCAGTTGCAGCATCAGTCCAGCTCCCCTGACACTGCTGGAGCTTTGGCAGCTGAAATCTGGCCCTGATATCCTTAACAAAGCTCAGTCTTGGCTTTGTTAAGCTGGACAGCACAAGCAGCTCATCAGCTGAACTTTTCAAATACCCACTGAAAAATCCGACTGAGCATAAACCCGGGATGTGAGCAGCTCCAGTTTCAGGGGGGGTCACCTTCACCTCTCACTTCTCAAGCTGCACTTTGGGGGTTTCAAGCTCCAGTGCCTTTGTCCAGTCACTGAGATCTTCAGGCTGGGATTTCTCAGGGCAGAACTTCACTGGATTCGCAGGGAGACCCAGAGCACACTCGGGTTCAGAGAAGTAATTTGGTTTTTGGAGCATTTCCATGCCCTTGAATCACAGCTGAGGTCCTTGGATTCACAGGGAAACCCAGAGCACAGGGGCAGGGTTCAGAGAAGTCTCAGGTTCAGAGAAGTAATTTGGTTTTGGAGCATTTCCATGGCCTTTAATCACAGCTGAGATCCTTGCCCCTGCAGAAGGGACATCCCCAATTGTGTGTGGATGCAGGAGAAACCAGAACCTCCACAGAATTGCAATAGCTGCTGCTTGCCAAAATAAATTTAAAAAGTAAATGTATATTAAACACATTATCAACTTGCTTGATAAGATTAATTTTTTTTAAATCTGGAGGGTTTTGGCAAAGATTTTTCAGTGGATTTCTCAAAAATTTGGTGGTGTTTTCAGGCAGTGCAGGCACACACCACCCAGGCTGCCAGGCTCACGTGTGCTGTATGTGTTTGTCCATCACTATAGAAACTGAAAGATAGAGAAAAAAAAATAACATTAACAAAAGTAAAACACGTCCAATCCATAAGAAACATGTCACAGTTGGGATTTTCTCAAAGCCAAAGTGAATGAAGCTGCTCTGGGTGGAGCTATTAAAGAGTTTCTAAAACAATTTTGGTTTGCCTTCATTTTCCTCTCCATGGTACTGACATGAGTTTTTTTGGACATTATTAGTATTTACTAATAGTAGACACTAGTGGTAACTACTCACTAGTGCAGCCTCAGCTTAATGCTGGATTTACATATAATCTATGTGGAACAAACAATTGTAATTCTTCCTGGCAAAATCTGAGTGCTCAGAGCAGCTCCTCACCTGCCTTCCAAGGTGTTCCCAGCCAGGATCTCCAGCAGCAGCTCCTCAAGGGAAAAAAATGGCACAAAATGGAAAAATCAGTGTGGAGCCCTGAGCCAAATGCCCATCCTGAGCCTGCAGGAGGGGGAGAACTGAGGATAAATGAGTTTCTCAATGCTTGAGTGGGTTGGGGGCCAGCAGTGCTCTGGGGCAGGGTTAAAGCTGCTCAGGGAGGGGATTTGGTGCCTGGAGGAGGCAGAGCCCAAACCCCTCCATCCCTGGCTGTTCTGAGCCTGAGCCATGCTGAGCCCAGAGCTGTGACCACGTTCCATCTCTTCATGCAGGTTCCTCTGCAGGGTTAGCAGAAGTTTATTCCACCTGAATGGGGTGCCTAAAAAAATGGAATTAAACTTTTAAACTGTAAAACTGGAAAGGATTAGAGAGGGAGATAAAGCACTGGGGTTTTTGTGTTTTGGTTTTTTTTTTTTTCTGTTTTTCCTCCCCTCCTCCTTTTCTTCCTGCTCTAACAATGATGAATCCCAAGCTGTGGTTGAGAAGGAGAGTGGCTGAGTGATTCATGGGGACTGAATCACAGCCCCTCTGCAGAGGAATTGGCTGCTGCAGGTGTGGCTCCATCCCTGCCCGGGCTCCTGCTGCTCCCCCAGCAGCACAGAGGGGCAGGGAGCAGCTCTGGCTGAGCTCTGAGCACACCCTGCTCTCCTTTGCCCACGTGGGAGGGATTTTATCCAAAAGGGAGCTGAATAAACCGAATTTCTGAGGGTTTTACCCACTGCTGGATCACGCAGCCTCCCACTCCCCTGGGAAAGAACTTTCTATTCCATTTTAAATTCAAGCTTCCCCCCGCTCTCTCAGAGATTCCCCCACTAATCCTGGGATACAGCAGCAAGTGGTGCCCAGAGCTGAGCTGGAAAATTGGGATGCAGCAGCTGAATTCCTGGGATTTCCCAGTGGCTGGATTTTCTGAGGCACATCAGAAGAGAGGCAGCAGAAAAATTCTGGTCTGCAGCTGATTTACAGCATCAGCTGGGTTGATGCTTGTCCTTACACAGAATTTTGTCTCTCTGTTGTCACCACCTCCTCTCCTCACATTATTCACACCCAGAACACTCTGGATTGCCAGGAATGCACATTCCCAGAGCCCTGGTGAAAGTGCTCAGCCAAGCCAAGGTGGGAGCAGTTCAAAGCTGAAAGATCAGGAAGAAGAGAGTCACCCTGGTGATTCCTGAGCAGACAGTTTTTAAATAATACAACTCTGCCATCTGTGGTAGGAACTGTCCCTGTTAGCAGAGCACTCTGATCCATTCCTCACATGTTATTTATAGCACTACCTGCAGACTCAGATCTAAAACCCAGTTTGGGGCAGGCCTGACTTTAAAGCAGAACATCTGGATCATTTTTACCAGTGTAACTATCACAGACATTGTTAGTTCAGCTTCCATTGGAGGGGCACAGAATTATTTTACAGCCATTGAAAGATCCTCTCAGAGTGACCCTTGCAGATATTTGTTATCTCAGGACCAAAGCTGGAATCAAAGCAAGGTCCAACCATGCCAGGAGCATCTGGAGAGTCAGAGCTGGAGGCAAATCCCACATTGACAATGGCTGGAAACTCCTAAACAATCTCCCAGAAATTTAAGGAAATTTAAGAAATTTAAAGAGGAGACTCCCCCTGGGACAGCTTCTCTGAGCCATCTCAATCTCTCTCTGTAGGCACAGAAATGTGACAGAACTTGCCATTTTTTCTTTTAACTGTTTTTTTTCCCCTTAAAATCCTATTTCTAATGAAAAATTCCCACTTGGATCTCTGCTCCAGCAAAGAGACTTTGGAAGAAAAAGCAGAAATCCATCTCCTGCCATGTCCCAGTGCTGAGGGGTGGTTGGGGGTTTGTCCTTCAGGAGATTGCAGAATTCCCTTCCGTGCTCCTTCCAGAGCACAGGGATGAATTCCTGGGATGTGGAGCCCTCCTGGGCTGCTTCATTTCCACCCAGATCAGGCTGTGTGTGACTCCATGTGATTTAATCCCACATTTCCACCCAGATCAGGCTGTGTGTGACTCCATGTGATTTAATCCCACATTTCCACCCAGACCAGGCTGTGTGTGACTCCATGTGATTTAATCCCACATTTCACCCAGATCAGGCTGTGTGTGATCTAATCCCACATTTCCACCCAGACCAGGCTGTGTGTGATTCCATGTGTGTGATCAGGCTGTGTGTGATTCAATCCCACATTTCCACCCAGATCAGGCTGTGTGTGATTCCATGTGATTTAATCCCACATTTCCACCCAGATCAGGCTGTGTGTGATTCCATGTGAGTGTAATTCTGTGTGAATGCTGATAACTGATGTGGCTGTGAATAACAGAGCTGAGTGAATCACTCATCATGGATTATTGAAAGGATTAATTTTACCTCTTTTTCTGCTCTCAGGATGCCCACAAGCCCCTCCCTGAATCTATTTTCCCCCTTTTTTATGGAACATTTCTGGAGACAAAGTAGATTAAAGCCCAGTAATTTTTCTCCTCTTTGCTGGGCTCACTGAGATGTTTGCTGTCAGGTTAACCCTTCACACCCTCCCTGCTGGCACCACACTGGATTTGCACATCCAGACAGGACAGCCCCAGCTCTGTGTGCTGGCATCTCAGTGTCCCCTCCCTGGGTGTGACAGAAGTCCTGAGCGTGGCTCCCACGGATAGTTTGGGATAATTTGGGATGATTTTCCCCAAACAGGCCAGGGATTGCTCCTTGGAGATGGCTGCAAACCCTGCAGGGGCCCGAGGCTGCTGTTTCCATGGCAGCACATCACTGATTCCACTTGTGAGCAGCCCCAGGATGGAATAAAAACCAAATTAAAGCTGCACTGAGACTTCTCCCTCCCCAGCCTTGCCTTTGGGGACCCTCTGCTCCCTGCAGGAATCCTCAGCACGCTGCTGTGCCTCTGCCCTCTGAGCTCCTGGGGCTGGGTGAGCAGTGTGCTGTTTGGGGCTTCTGTGAGACCCAAAATAAATTTCCCCAAGTCCTTCACCTGCTTGGTGAGGCAACATCATTTCTGATTCTTAATCCCCTATTAAAAACCTTCAAAAGGAAAAAGGAGAGCTCTTTATTCAGAGCTGTTCAAGAGGCTGCAGGTGCTTTGCAAACCCTTCCTGCCAATCCCCAGAGGTAAATCCAGCCTGTGCCCCAGGATGGAGTTTGCTCACATTCCTTTTCTCCTTCCAGGATGAAATCCAGGGATCTGCAGGACAGGAGTTAAACCAGAGCTGCCCACAGCTTTACATACAAGAATTGTGAAAATGTTATTGTGAAATAACAAATGAATTTCGTTGTTGTGCTACCCACGGGTTTAAGCCAGGCTTTGATAAGACAGACACAGGGCTTTTCCCCTTTCTGGGGGATCTGCACAACCAGCCCTGGGCCCAATACCTGCAGAAGACAATTCATTTTTGCCCTTCCAATTCAGCGTTTTCCCTTCCAGAAAAAAACCTCCAGGAGTTCCCCATCCAAATTTAACTCACCTCTCGTGCCATATTTAACCCCCAGCCATTTTCACACCTTCTTTCTGTAGTTTCCACCCCGACTTGGGCAAAATTCACAGCAACATGCACAAAGCCTTAAAGGGAAGGTCCTTCTGCAGCTTCCCACCACAGCAGGTGTTTCAGGCTGAAAGGGCACAGGAGGATGGGCTGGGCACAGGGTGGGGAGGGCTCAGAGAGAGAAAATCACCTTTCACCAGCAGCAGCTGCTGGGCTTCCTCTCTGAGGCCACAAAAATTAAAAAAAAAAAAAAAAAGTGATAAAAAAAGGAAAAAAAATTTAAAAAGAGAAAGAATTGGTTGGTTGTGGTCCAGTCACAGAGCCCAGGGTGGGGACAATGATGCCATCCTGTGGCAGGTGACACTCGGGTCACCAACAGCTCTCCCAGTGTCACATTCAGAGCAATACTCGGAAAAGCTCAAAGATCTGATTAAATTCCCTTTTCTTTCCAAAGAATAAATGGATTTAATGTAGAAACCACAGATCCCTTGGTGAGGATGGTCTGAAACAGAAACAAGCTGGAGATGTCAGCATTCAGCACTTTTATTTCTGCTTTGCTTGGGTGAACTTTGGGATCTGTTACCCAGTGCCTGCCCGGGAGCCTCAGCTGCTGCCAGCCTTGGCAGCTGCTTTACAAAACATTTCATCTTTTTATAGAAACCACAATTGTACCTGCTGAAACACCCCCCAGCCACCAAAGAAAGAAAACAAAAGAGACATTTTCTCCTTGTTGCTCTCTTTTCTCAGCCTTTAGACTTTAAAAAGCACCTTTTCTGTGGCTCGTTTTCTATAACTATGTGGGTTATAAATTTTTTTTTTTTTTAAAGATGCGCCAGCCATCTTCATGAACTGCTGTGGTTTCTAAGAATTCAGGTAAATCTTAGAACTGTGAAACATGAAACCAAACTGCAGGATTTTTAATAAATCAGGATTTTCAATAAATCATAATTTTATTAAATTAAAATTATAATGTTAATAAATTAAAATTTATTTTTAATAAATTAAAATTTATTTTTAAATAAATTAATTAAAAATTTTAATAATTTTTTAATTAAAAATAAATTTTTAATAAATCAAAAACACCATATTTTTAATCTTGCCAATGAATGTATTTGTTGTTATTATTGCCAACAAGTGTCTCAGCCTCTCTAATGACAGCACAACGAGCATTAATTAACCAGGAGAATGCCAGGGGGGCAGAGCAGAGCCCTGGGCTCTGCCATGTCCTTCTCCTGCCCCTATTTCCTCCATAAACTAAAAAAGGAAAGTCTCCTCTCCCAAGTAAACTAATAAAAAGCTGTTTTAAAAATAGTAAACTAACTAAATTGTTTTCTGTATGTTCTCAGTGGGGAAAAAAAAATGTAAAAGAGGAAGGAGGAAAAGTAACCTAAAGTTTTACTCTAAGTTGGTTTTTTCTGTAATTTCTAGTAATAAAGTTTCTTTTTGTACCATTTAAAGTTAATCCTGTTTTGCCTTCCCCCCAGTCCTGTCTCCCAGCAGAGGCAGGGGGAGATTTCCCAGCTCTGGGCTGACTCCTGTCTCTTGGGGGAGATCCGAGATTCACTCGGAATTTTACTGCCAGAATTTTCCCCGGAGTGATTTTCCCCCTCAGATCATCTCACCCTGCCCTTCCCCTTTCTCTGGGAAAAGAACTCTGCTGCCAGCCTCTCTCTGCTGCTCCTCTGCCACCAGGGCCCCTCCAGTGGTGCAGGAACTGTCCCCAACCCTGATTTCATCCCAAATAACCCAGTGCCACCCCCTGCACCTGATTTTATCCCAAAAACCCAGTGCCATCCCCTGCACCTGATTTTATCCCAAAAAACCCAGTGCCATCCCCTGCACCTGATTTCATCCCAAATAATCCAGTGCCACCCCCTGCACCTGATTTTATCCCAAAAACCCAGTGCCACCCCCTGCACCTGATTTCACCCCAAATAATCCAGTGCCATCCCCTGCACCTGATTTCACCCCAAATAATCCAGTGCCACCCCCTGCACCTGATTTCATCCCAAAAAATCCAGTGCCATCCCCTGCACCTGATTTCATCCCAAATAATCCAGTGCCATCCCCTGCACCTGATTTTATCCCAAAAAACCCAGTGCCATCCCCTGCACCTGATTTTATCCCAAAAAACCCAGTGCCACCCCCTGCACTCCCTGCTCTGTCTCTCCAGCTGGGTTTTGGGAGTGCCCAGGGGTGGATAAGCACATTAATTGCTTTGGAGCAGTCAGGGAGCTGCAGCAGCAGCTTCTTGGGGGTGTTTTTGCAGGAGCAGAAGAGCCCCTCCTGCAGAATCAGTGTCCCCAGGGCTCTGCAGAGGGGAAGCAACCAGCACCAGCCACAACCTTCACTCCTGCAGCTTCCCCAGGGGAACATTTCAAAGCATCCAAAGGATTTCAGGCTGTCCAGCTGCTGCTGAGCCATAATTAACAGTTGCACAGTCAGCTCTGGCTGTGGCTGACAAAGCCTCAGCAGCAAATCCTCTCCTGATCACACTGCTGGGGAATTTCTGAGCCACAGCCGGGCAGGGGGCTCAGGGAGGAGGACAAGGGAGCTGCTTGCCAGGGGGGATAACATTTCCTTTCAGCTGCCTGGCCTTTCCTCAGCCCCTGGGGGAGCTCCCAGAGGGATCCTGGGGTGCAGCTTTTGCCTGTGGGACCTTTCTCAGCCTTTAGATTTTTTAAAAAAAATGCACCTTTTCTGTGGCTCTTTTTCCTGTGTGTGTTATAAATTTTTTTTTTAATTCATTTTAAAGATGCACCAGCCATCTCCATGAGCTGTTGTGGTTCCCAGGAGTTCAGGTACCTACCTGAAAACCCTAGAACTGTGAAACATGAAAGCAAACTGCAGGATTTTTAAGAAATGCCAGGGGCAGCAGATGAGCAGAGCTGCTGCAGTGCAGGTGGAACTGGGGCCCAGGGAGTGGCAGCTCCTGGGGCAGTTCCCAGCTGGAATTTGGCACACAAAGGGTTTTTATCAGGCTGGTGTCCTCACCAGGAGCCCTCCCACCACCAGGAATTGCCCCTTGTGCTCTCATCTGCCTCCTCCAGGAGACCCCAGGGATGGAGGCCAGCCTGAGCCTCCACAGCTCTGATCAGGAACTGACCTTGGATCCTGTCATTTGTCCCTCCCCTGTAACATTTACAGCACGTGATATAAAATAACAATTCTCCTGGCGGAGTGTGGGGGCAGGAGCAGCCCTGGGTCTGGGATCTCTGGGCTGGAAGGGGATGCTGGAGCTGCTGGGATGGCAGAGCTGGGCAAGCAAGGGCCACCAGAAGGATCCCAGGGGCTGGAGAGGACAGGGAAGGAGTTTATCCCCCTGAAAGCTGCTGGGATCTCTGCCTTTGTCCCAGCTGTGCCCAGAGAAAAATCCATGTCCCACTGCTCTGGGTTGCACCAGGAATTATCAGCTCTGGGTTTATTTCCTGCTGTGCCTTTATGACCCCACTGAGATTGTAAATACCTCTGAAGCCCAACTAAAACAGTTTAATTTTCCCCATAAACAGTCTTGTAAAGAAATGCTGCTCAAAGGGGAAGGGTGGTCAGGTAACAGGAGTTTTTTACAGTGCCCCATTCCTCTTTGTTGTGTGGTTGATTTAACTCCCTGGGGAGTTTCCTCCTGCTGGGATGGGCTGAGAGGATCCTTGGAAAGAGCTCCTGGGAGCTGCATCCACCCACAGCTGGAGCACCTGAGCACAAATATCCATCCCTCCTGCCAGGACATCTTTGGGCAGTTCAGCCCCCCTGGCACAGCCTTGCCCCAGGGACTGCTGGCAGCCTGGAAAACAGTTTAAAATTATTTTAAAAGATATTTGAAATCATCTTTTAATCACAAAAAGGCATTTTCCTGAGCACAGCCACAGGATTCCTTTTCCACACACTTTATTTACAGCAATCTCCTCTCCTTGGGCTTCCAAGCCACAATTCCCTCCAGCAGGATTTCTTTGGGGGTGGGAATGGGATGATGCTCACAGTCCCTGCCATGGCAGGGGGGAATGGGATCAGTTTTGGGGTCCCTGTCCATGGCAGGGTAAATGGGATGAATTTTGGGGTCCCTGTCCATGGCAGGGTCAATGGGATGAATTTTGGGGTCCCTGATCACGGCAGGGTCAATGGGATGAATTTTGGGGTCCTTTCCCGAATTCGCGGCAATTCCCGCCCCGCACGCAGGCTCAATGGGATGCCCCCAGGGGCCTTTCCCGAAGCGCAGCAATTCCCGCCCCGCTCCGCAAACCCGCGCCCCAAATTCCACCTCCTTTCCTCCCAAACTGCTTCCCAATCCTCCGGTTCCCATCCCTCCATCCTCCCCTCACCCCTTCTCCATCCTCCTGCCCCATCCCAAGCATCCTCCGGTGCTCAGCCCTCCCCAAATTCCCCTACAGCCTCATCCCGAGCATCCTGCGGTGCTCAGCCCTCCCCAAACCCCTTCTCCATCCTCCTGCCCCATCCCCATCCTCCTGCCCCATCCCTCCCATCCTCCCCCATCCCGAGCATCCTCAGCCCTCCCCAAACCCCTCCCCAAACCCCTTCCCCATCCCTCCTGCCCCATCCCGGGCATCCTCCGGTGTTCAACCCTCTCCAAACCCCTTCCCCATCCCAGCCCCTCCTGCGCTCTGACAGCACAAACACCGACCCTGCTCCCGACCCCATCCCCGCTGGAAAACTTTCCTGGCACTCAGGGCTACAGAGACACCTGGAAGTTCATCTCTTGGGGCTCCGGGAGAGCAGCCTGTCTGTCCCCGCTGTCCCCGCCGTGCTCAGCGAAGCGCACGGCATCGTGGATGCAGTGAAAGGCCAGCGGGGCCCCAGGCTGGCCAGCCCAGCCGCCCTGCCGGAGCCGCTGGCGGATGCCGGGGTTGCAGTTGGCCAGGAGCAGCTGCACCCCGAGCTCCCTGTAGTCGTGCTGAGTCTCCCGCAGCACGGAGAGCCCCGCGGTGTCGATGAACTGCATGGCCCCGCAGTCCAGGATCAGCGTGTGCATGGCTGGGGAGGGGGCACAGCCACCTGCTGGGGGCTTCTCAGATCTTCTCCTGGCCTGTCTGAGGCAGCCAAACCCGGCACCCCAAGAATTCCTGCTGCTGCCAGTGTCTGTGTGTGCCCGGGCCCCCAGCAGGACGGGGTTGAGCCCCGTTTTCTGGTACAGCACAGCCTTGAAATAATCCTTGTTGGCGTAGTACAGCGAGCACTCGAAGCGGAAGATTTTGACATTGGCGACGCTGCTGAGCTCTTTGTAGGCGGCCTGGTCCTCATAGACCTCCCTGCTGCCCACCCTGCCCAGCAGCGTGGCCCGGGGTCTCTGCGTGCGGAGAATAACGCAGAGCAGGGCCAGGCAAACGCCCACCAGCAGCCCCATCTCGGTGGTGACCAGCGTGGAGCACAGCATGGTGGCCCACCACACCATGGCGTCCAGCTTGCTGAGCCGCCACAGCCTGGGGGTGTCACGGAACCTGCTGAGGCCGCCCCGCAGGTTGACGATGGTGACCACCCCCAGGATGGAGGTCTGCAGCGAGTGGAACAGCGGGGACACCCACAGCAGCACCAGCAGCAGCACCAGCGAGGTGACCAGCCCCGACACCTGCGTCTGGCCGCCCGTGGACTCCTTCAGCAGAGTCTTGGTGAGGGCAGCAGAGCTGGCAAAGCAGTAGAAGAAGGAAGGGATGAGGTTGCACAAGCCGATGGCGATCATCTCCTGGTTGGCGCTGACGGTGTAGCCGTGCTTCTTGGCAAAGATTTCCGCCAGCGACACGGTCGTGGCGAAACCAATGACAGCAATGGGCAGAGCATCCAGTGCCAGGCTGGGGAACAGGCTGGTGTCTGGCACCGTGGGTTTCCTGAAGCCCGTGGGGATGGCCCCGCACACGGCAGAGTGGTAGCGCCGCTCCAGGTCCAGGCAGTGGGAGGTGACAGTGGCCAGGACGAGCACCAGCAGCTCGATGGGGAAGGGCGCCCTCAGCCGCGCCTTGTAGCGCTCGTTGAGCTCCTTGACGGGCACGATGATGGCCAGGGCCACCAGGCTGGTGAGCAGGTCACAGATGTTGGTGTGCTGGATGGAGCTGAAAAGGTCCACCCAGGTGAGGACGAAGGAGCCCACCCCCTCACGACGAGGGATTTTCAGCCCCAGCAGGTATTTCATCTGGGAGGTGAGGATGGTGAGGCTGGAGCCGGTCACGAAGCCACCCAGCAGAGGCTCTGACAGGTAGACAGCCACGAAGCCCAGCTGTAAAACCCCCAGCAGGATCTGAAAAGCAAAGCAGCCACAGCTTTCGCATGGCTGAGAATTTATGTCACTTTGCTGCCACTTTAGCAGTTCTGGCTACTCTGTGCTGAGCATTCCATGGGAGGAAATCAGAGGTGTCAGGATCTAGAGACGTTTCTCAGCACCCTTCTGTGGGAGTCCAGGGTGTTCCCCTGGCTTCCCTGGATGCCTCGAGACACCCCTGGCAGAGGGCTCAGAGGCCCTGGCATGGTGCCCAGGACCACTGGGGATTGGATTTAAGTCCCTGGAAAAAAATTGCCAATGCTGAAGTAAGAATTACAAGTCACAAAAAATAAGTAGAGTATAAATTAGATTGTTAGAAGGTAGAAAAGTGAATTTTTAGAAATGTTTATATTAGGGGGTTTAGGGTTAAGATGGAGGATTTTGGGCGTGGTATGCCTTTTCTTTCCTCTTCATGCCATCCATGTTAGTGCCAGGATGGCATCACTGGATTGGTTTGGGACAGAGTTGGACAGTGTAATAAAGGTGTTATGTATTGGAAAGTAATTGTAAATATTAGGAATGTAATTTATAGTATAAAAGATAAGTCCTGCCCCAAGGGCAGGCAGTGTGCCTTGGATCACCATGCTGTTAGCTAGAGAAAGAGTTTCTTAGATAAGAAACAATAAACAACCTTGGAAACCTCAGAAAACAAAAACAGCCTCCTGAATCTTCTTTGGTGACCAGCTGGGAAAACGTGAACTCTAAACCACCTCCATGTCCTGCTGTGGGGAACTCAGGCTCAGGAGACCCCACAGACAGTGCCACCAACACTTAGACATCCCAAACTCCGCGAAACCCCCAGAGCAAACAGCACAAGTACCTGGTACAGCCCCACCAGGAAGCTCAGGGACAGCGCCACGGTGATGGCATAGCAGCTCCTGTCACAGCCCTCGGTGCCATTGCTGGGGGAGCTGGCGTTGTCCCCGGGGGCAGGGCCGCTGTCCCCATAGCCTGCCAGCCGCAGGTGCCGTGTCACCGCCTGCCCCACCATGAGGCACAGCACCCCGAAGGAGCCCGCGCTGGCGTGGCGCGACGTCCCCGCCGCCGCGTAGATGATGTTGCAGAAGAAGTTGGTGTAGAGGCCGTAAATGGGGTCCTGGTTGGCCAGCAGGGAGTAGGAGATGGACTGGGGGATGGCCACGATGGCCACCAGCAGCCCTGAGACCACGTCCCCCAGCAGCTGCGTGCTGGGGCTGTACTGGGGCAGCCAGTCCAGCACTGGGAGCAGCCGGCGCAGGCTGCACGCAGCTCGGGCTCGCTCCACAACCAGCTCCCTGCTGCTCAAACCCCTGGGCTCCTGCTCCTCCAGGCTGATAAAAGTGTCACCAACCTCCTGTGGCCTGGGGGTGGCTTTGTTGGACGTGTCCTCCATGTCCCCAGGGGAGTGAGTGCTGCATATAAGCAGAAATCTTATTAAAAACAAACCTTATAAAATTATTTTGCTGTGCTGAATTAACAGCCAGCCTGTAAGTTCCCATGAGAAAGAATCAGAGGAATGAGAATCAGTTTGCACAACGATCTATCATTGTAAAGAACAACAGGTTGCACCCATAACAACAAAAAAATCTGTCCCATGAGAATCCATGAAGAAAATACAACCAAAAATAATTTGATAGACATACACCCTGACCAATAAAATGAGTGTCAGTGTCAGCAAATTGGATTTAACACCAGGCCTTCTGATATAAAAATATGAGCTCTGCAATAAAAATGGGCTTTTCTGCAAGGAAAAAATAGAAATTTCTATTGAGGCATGAGCACAAGGGGCTTTGCTTAGCTCCAGATCTCGTGACATGGGTGGATAAATAAGTAAATAAAGGGAAATAAATCAAATAAAAGCATTTCCCCCAAAGTTCATTCATTTGTTGTCACTTATGAACCTGATTAACCACAAGCCCCAAATCAGGGGCAGAGCTACAGAACATCCCTTGTGCTCCTTCCACATCCCTCTTGTCTTGAAACAGAAACTTCACTGAATTTCAGTGAAATTTCACTGAAACTAAAACTCCTTCAAGAAATCTAACTGCCATCAAGACCCTGCTACTTAGGCAAAAACTTTCTTTGGAAACATAAAGATATTCCAAGGGATGCTTTAGGAATCAAGATGTGGGTAAGAGAGATTATTTGCAAATTAATATTTTGTTCAATATGACATGATTTTAAATTGCCTTAGTGGCTTGCATCAAGCAGGGGCTCCTGTGCAGAATGGAACCATCCTGCAAATATAAATATAAATATAAATATAAATATAAATATAAATATAAATATATAAAAATATATAAATATATATAAATATATATAAAAATATATATAAAAATATATATAAATATATATGTGTGTGTGTGTGTATGTGTGTATATATATAAAATAAAAATATATAGATATATTTATATATTATATCAATTATAAATATATCTATATTTAGCTGTTTTTCTCCATATTTTGCTGCCTACTTGTTTTTCTGCACATTTTGCTGTTTCTTCACATGCTTGGCTGTTTCTCTGTATATTCCTTAGTATAGACCAATGTGCATGGGATGAGCCATTTTTAAGTGGTTTTTTTTTGTTGAGACCCTTCAAGGTCACTGAAACATAAATTGTACTAAATCAAGAGAGGAAACAGAATACTGAGGTTAGAAAAGCCAAGGTAAAGGTGGGTGGTGAGGTTTTGGGTGGTAACCAATCTTTGCACCTGAGGGGCTCGTGCAAGGTGTGGGAACAATCCAAAAATGGGTGATTGCATGGGCAGTAGTCTTAGAATTTATAAAAATTTATTTTTTATTAAAAAAATTAATAAAATAAATAAATTATAAAATAAAATTTAAATAAAATAAAATTTAAAATAAATAAAATTTATTTAAAATAAATAAAACCTATTTATTATTTATTTTTTAAAGCTAAAAAGTAAATAATAAATCCGCTTCTGCATAATTAATTAATTTTTGATAATTAATGACAATTAAAAATTAATAAAAATAAAAAGAATTAATTCTCCATATTAATTTGCTGTCCCAAAGTCCTGTTTCTCCTGCAGGAGCTGAGCTGGGGTGAGGAGAATTGCCATTCCCCTGCACCCATCACTGGTTCTTACCTGGCTGCAGGTGGGTGTTTGCTCAGCACCTGGAGCTGCTCCCTGGGGCCAGAGCCGCGCCCAGCTCCCCCCGGGCAGGGGCAAACCCGGCCCAGCCGCCACCTCCCCCGGGCTCTGAGCTCCTGAGCCAAGCTTGCCTCTTTTATCTGGGTGCAGGCACCCAGCAGAGCTGTGTTTGGGAAACAAACACCCTTCTGAGAGGGTGTTTTGGCTGACAACTTGTTCTGGACACCCAGAGTGATTGAAGGGGCTCAGGGAACGTGGCAGGTAAGATTGTTCAGATCTGGAGAAGTGTTTGCTAAACAAGGGGAAGGATGGAAAGGAACCTCCCTGCTCTGCCCCTCCCTGCTGGGCTTCTCTGCTCAGCTTTTCATCTATTCTGGAGGAGCTTTTGTGCCAAAAACCAAGAAGAAAAGCTCTTTCCAGAATGATTTTCCTTTCCTGGCAGTTTTTCCTCCCCAGAGACTCTGTAAAGCTGAGAACAAAGCTGTGGAGCCAGAGGTTATTCCAGGAAGACAGCAGAACTTTGGATGTGTCAAATCTGCACAATTTTCAGACCAGCACACATAACAAGGGGTTTTGCTGTGCTGAAACACAGCTGGGAAAAGAGCAGGACTGTATTATTTGGTAGGTAAAGGTGAGCAATTGCAGCAGCAGCCAGGAAAAAAAGGATTGTTCATCACCCTGAGTGGAAAGAGCAGCCCCATAAATACCAGTGTGCCCTTGTGAGCTGTGCCAAGAACCTCCACCAGACCTCTCAGCACACACTCCCTCTCCCCTGGCTCTGCCTCCTCTTTTTCCAGCTCATTTCCACTGACCTGGTCCAGATTTTGCTGGATGTGCCATGCCCTGTGCAGCTGGAAAAATCCCTGCCACACAGGCAGGCACCTTGGCTTTTCTTGGAGAGGGGGCTGAGAAAATGCTGCACAGCATTCAGGGAGCTGGAGTGGGGCTGGAGAGGTGGAATTCCCCCAAGGTTTGGATGGAGAGGCTGGGGAGACACCCTGAGGGAAGGGAATTGGGGGAGCAGCATCCTGAGCTGCATTTATCTCATCAGGGGAAGTCTGGATGTCAGTAATTAGGAGTAAATAAAGAAGAAACATCCGTGTTCTCTGGCAGCAGGAGAAAATGAGAGCACATGGCAGGGAGGCAGCTGCTCAGTGGTTTTATCTATTTATATCAACTCTTTTTTTCTCTGCCATTCCTCCACAGCTCATGTATTTTCAGGTGCATCACTGAGAGTTCCCTTTTCCCCTCCCCTGCTCTCAGTAACAAACTGTTCTTCCTTGGCCTCCTCATTCCTCCTGTCCTGAAAAGATGAACCTTTCAGGCACTTTGTTCCTAGTCACAGCTCATTTTGTGCCTTGGCCTGGATCATGTTGTCCCTACTCACTCATTTTCCTTTTTCCATCTTCCTCCCTAGCAAATGACCCAAATTTCCATTTTCTCTATGAATCCCTGATCTTGAAATTCACTGGAGAAGTGATGAGTCAGGCATTGAAGAGCTGGCCAGGCTGGAATTTTGTCTGATTGTTCCCTGGGATGAAACACAGCTGAGCACAGCCCATCTTTGGGTTTGATCTCCTTTAGGAAGATCCAGCTCTGGATCTCTGCCCTGTCCACCACAAAAATGAGGTGAAGCACTTTTTCCACGTGTGGGAGGATTTTGGTTCCCTTCAGCCTCCAGCCACTGCCTGCTGCTGCTTTTCCTCCCAAATTCCATCATTTATATATTCTGGAGCTCTTCTATTTGTTAAGATTTCCTTTATGCTCTGACAGAGCCCTGCTCTTCCCTCTCCCTGAGGTTTCTGCCTCCAAGCCTTCCCTGCCATCCTCCCCTAGAACTTTTTTCTCCCTTTTCTTATGTTCAAAGTCCCAGCTGCTCTTGTATACTCAAATAATAAATATCTATTTAAATATATTCCATAGTTTACTTTAAAATATCCCATGCTTTTTGCTGCTTTCCCTGCTGCTTTCCCTTTGAGTTTGGTTTTCTGTGCTGGAAATTCTGGCTGTGGGCACTGAGGAGAGGCCACCCCATGTCCTCCATCCCAGCAGAGGGGCTGTAAGAACACCCTGGGTGACACTGTGGACATCTCTGGAATTCCTTTTTCTGGATGAGATGAGGCAAGGGCAGAAAACACAAAAGTTTCACCCAAATTTTTCGAATTACAAAAATTTACTGTGGGAAATGCAGCACAAAAAGAAACCCACCAGGGAACTTCAGGTGACCTTGAGCCACCCAGGGCTGTGCTGCTTCCCCACACAAGGTCAGCACAGCTGAAACAAGTTTGTTTCCAAAAGCATCTTCAAGGCTTGTTTTTATTGCCACTACAAACTCACTCCATGCTCAGCTCCATCCTGGGCTGCACAGATGGTTTTGGGCAATGCAGGTGGGGACAGGACCCTGCCTGCCCTGACACTGCCCCTCTGCTTTCCAGAGCATGAAATTCAAAGATTTTTATTCCTGGCATGGTGTGGGAGCAGTTTAACATCCATTTATCCCAAAATTATTATTATTTATTATTTAGCCAGGTGAGAAACAGAGCAGTGCCAAGGTACAGGAAATGCAGGAGTGGCATTTTTAGCTTAAAGTTAGCAAAAATCATGGCATTTTCTGGGATTGTTAGCCAGGCTTTCTGCAACAGGTAAATGCAGCAAACTGAAGTTAAAATTGAGCTAATTGAGTTAATGCATCCCTTTTGTTTTACAGGACAAGTTGGCACCTCCAGTTTTCCTTGGAACAGATTTGACAGCACTGCACAAAGGGGCTTGATTTGCTTTAAGGTTTTAAATAAATTTGTGGCTGTTTGGCTTCTGGAAGTCCCTCAGGTCCCCTCACTCAGATAATAATTTTTATTAAAAAAAAAAAAAAAAAAAAAAAAAGAGCCAGGTAAAAGTGCCAGGTTAAGAGAGATGCTTTTCCTTACCTTCAGAGGGGGGTCTGGCAGTATTTTTGGATGGTTCAGTTCACTTGAAATATATTTACTGCAAAACATCTTTTTTAAGGGAAAAACAAGGAAAAGGAGACAAGCCTAGAACTGATGCCACTGCTGAGATGAAAAAACACAACAGAAGAAGCTGAGGACCAAAAGGCTGAACAGAACCTCTCCATTTGTTTCTTAGAAAGGAATTATTTACACTTCTGCAAGAGATAACATATCCCAAAAACTTTTTGCAGCCCCCTGTTCTCTGGCAGGGCATTTTAACATTCAGAGGCTCCAGGAGGGCAAAGAAAACACAAATACTGAGAGGCCAAAAAGGTCACTGCACATGGGGGCTCAGAGGGACCAGAACTACAAATAAACAATAAAGAGCATTTTTCACTCCTGGAAGATGGAAAAAAAAAAAAAAATCAGCCAATCACATCAGCTACAGAGGTTTTGCAGGGCATTCTGTCTTTATATAGCAAGGATGAAAAAAAAATCCCTTACCAGTTTTTGCTGCCCCTTGTTGCTGTCCCCACGTTTTTCCCTGCATGACACATTCCCAGTGCTCATGTCCCTTTCCCAGATTATCAGCTAATCACTGGAAAGGCTGCAATGGCTCTGCAAACAGATTAAATTGATTCCAGATGAATGCAGTGGAGGGAAAATGGGGATACACGTTTTTATTTCATATGAACTGGCACCCAGCCCAATGATTTGGCATCGTTAGGGGGTGAGGAACTGGCACAGGGTGCCCAGAAAAGCTGCCCCAGCCCTGGCTGTGCCCAAAGCCAGGCTGGACTGGGCTTGGAGCCCCCTGGGACAGTGGAAGGTGTCTAATAGCAAATCTAATCTCCTGCCAGGTGACAGGATTGGATCTTCCATCACATCTGAAGCAGGAGGAGAAGCTTTTCCCCAGCACCCAAACATTGGTGGGTGTCACAGGGTGTGGTGGGAGCCCCCAGCTTTGGGAAATGGGGTGATGAAGCTTCACCACGAGGAAGGGCTGCAAAAGCTGTAACAAAGTGCTCAGAAATTTGTGTGGGAGGGCTCTGGATGGGCTGGAGCCCTGGGACACCTTCCCCAAGCAGCCCCAGATCCAGCAGATGGGCAAGGATTAGTTAATCCCAGGTAAGGCAGAGCCTAAAGCAGCTCAGGTGCAAGTGCTGCTGGCTGGGGCTGGAGCTCCCAGGCTCGTTGTGCTGCAGGCAGTGCCTGTTCTCTGCTTTTCAGGGAAAGCTCCTGCAGGCATTCCTTCCACCCTGCTGGCACCAGCACTGACACTGCAGCCTGGCCACAGAGGTCCCCTGAGGTCAAAGGCATCCTCAGGTGAAAGCTGAGCCCTGCTGGGCCAGGAAAGTCTTTTCCATCACTCAAGGACATGTTTGCAGACCATAATGCCACAGGAACTGCCCTGAACTGCCCTCACAGGTTTTTCTGGCTCTTACTGGCCATGACCTGAGCATGTCACAGAACCTGGGATGGAATCACAGAATCAAAAGGAAGGGACCCACAGGAGCATCAGAGTCCAGCCCCAAAATCCCAGCCTGGGCATCCCTGGGGGTGCTGCATCCATCCAAACCCTCCTGGGGCTCTGCATTCCCTGGGCCAGTGCCCAGCACCTCTGGGGAAGAACCTTTCCCAAAATCCACCCTGAACCTCCCTGGCACAGCTTGATTTATCTCAAGGAGCACTGAAACCCACGGCAGCAATTGTGCAAGGCTGAGTGTGCAACACCAGGTGCTGTAACTCCACCTGTAGTAAGGTACAAGTAGCACCAAACCTGGCCAATCCCACATTCAGGAGCTCAGTCCTGGCCCACTCTGCTGTGCCCTGAGCTCTGGGGTTTGAAGTGTTTAAGTGTTTTTCAGAATTCCAAGAAAATGATCTGAGTTTTGTTGAAAGCCTCTCCTGAATTGTGAGTCTTGTGGTTTTCCTGAATTGTTATGACAGAAGTGCTCCAGCACTCTGCCATGTTCAAAGCATCTCATCCTAAAGAAGAGCTGCTGAAGGAATTTGATTTCTTCCTCACCCTTCCCCTGCTGGAGCAGGGAGGTGACACCAGTGACCCCCTGAGGTCCCTTCCAACCTCACCCATCCCATGATCAAGAATTTATCTGACATATCTGACAAAAACAAAACAAAACAAAACAAAAAACAAACAAACAAACAAACAAACAAACAAACAAAAAAAACAACAACAACAAAAAACCCCATAAATCTCATCTTTTAATTGTGCTGAAAAAATCCCAATGATTTGACCAGATTGGACAGAAAATTCTCATGGTAACAAATCTCCAGTGACAAGAAAAGTTACAAACAACAATGGATACAGCTCAGACAGGACAGGGCAGGGAGAGCACAGCCAGGCACAGGATGGACACAGAACACAAAATCAGATTTTTCTCACAAACATTTGGTTGGTATAAAGTGATCTTTTCTGCACACTACACAATTTCCCCACATTTTACCCCAAAACCACATAAATTATTTTGTAAACAGGCCAGATGTGCTGACCAATGGGATTGAATCCACTCCTGAGGTCCTGTTTGGTTAAACTGCTTCTCCAACAAACCCCAGGCACATTTTGCCATTTTGTTTGTTATGCAGAAGATTATTCACAATGTCTAAAATTATTCTGAATTTTCAATTATTAAAAAATCGTACCCCAGAACACACCAAGAACATACCAGAGATGGTCAGGAACACAAAACTAAAGACTCAAAGCATAAAAAATGAGATTTTACCTCTCCTTAACCATGTTTGAATTGCATTTCAAACACACATAAAATTTATTTCTTTCAGTAAAAAATCAGATATAAAAAATTGGACCCAAGTTCAACAAAATGTTTCCTACCTACATGTGGAGTCTTTAGTTCACCTGGGAGCTGGACTAAGTGCTGTCAGAGCTGGGATTCAAATCTTTAAGCATGGAAATGGAAATTTGCTTCTCCATCCAATGCTGAAATATTTGATGAATTTGCACATCAAAGAATAACATTATGCCTTAGCTTATAGAATCTCTAGAAAATAAAATAGGTACTAATTCTGCTATGAACTAAATATAAATATATTAAATATTTGCCATTTTACCTAAGCAGAAGCCTTGCTTTTAGCACTGCAAGGATCTCAAAGGAAAAAGCAAGGCTCAGAATTATTTCCACTTCAGATGGAATTTGACTGAAATTGTAAAGATCAGGTTGATTTTCACATGAGCAGCTGATCCTCCAAAGGCTTAAAAAGATGATGACCCAGTGTAATTAATTCTTGGGATTTAACGAGGTCGTTCCCAGTGCAATCCCTTCTAGTGGGGAGAATTTCACCAATATTGGAGTTCCACCAATACTGGAGTCCCAAAACATCATCCTACACTCAACAAAACAAACTCAGCCACACAAATATGAAGCTCCAGCATGGCAAGAGCAGCACAGGAATATTTGCATCCCACCTTCATCAGCTTAGCAATGTCCACAAAAAAATAAAATTAAAATGTCAATTACTTCAAGCATTTAATCACTTTTCCAAAGCAGGTGGGAAAAAACCCAACCCACAAGAGAAGATAATGCCCTGAAACAGATTTTTGCTTGAAGAGTTTCACCCTCAGCTGGACCTAGGACAGAGCCCAGGCAGAGCTCACCAAGGCAAGGCTTAAAGCCAGGATGTTTTCCTGCCTGCAATTCTCACTCTGCTCTTCAGCCCCACCAGGGTGGATTTGAACCTCTTGGCAAAAGAAATCAGCAGAGATAAAAGGGTGGCTGAGATTTCTTCCAGGAGGGAGCACCTTCCTCTGCTGGCCTGGCCAGGACAGCCAGGTGTGCACTGAGATCAAAATGAGACAAAAATAAATAACCACAAACCCAGAAATTCCTGATTTCCACACAGGCAGCTCAGCACAGTGGCTGGTGCCACACTCACAAAAAAAATCACAGAAATTACAGAAATTCCATAATGAAGACACCAAATCACAGAAATTCCATAATGAAGACACCTCCAGGGTCATCTGTGGCCCCTGGGCAGCTCAAACAGCTCCACAAATCCTCTGCCAGCCCCAAAGCAGGCTGAGGCCCCAGGGCTCTGGGGTTGTTTTACACTCACTTTACACTCACTTTACTATTCAGGAGCTGTGGCTTTATCAAAAGATCATGAAAACTGAGCAGCAGGTCACATGGAATACCAACACACACAATTTCTCCTGTTTACAGTCAATATTCAGTGGCTTGAGGCAAAACAAATTTGCAAATTGCAAATGGTACATTTGCAGTAACACCAGAGGCTGCAGTTGCTCCTGCAGTGTTTGGGAGCAGCTGGAGCTGAAAGGGAACCAGCATCACTAAACCCCAGCTTGGCAATGTCAGTGTAAACCCAAAACAATCCCTGTGCCCACTGCACTGCCTGCCCCTGCTTTGGGAAAATTATTGGACTGAAAATTATTTTAGTGTCCAAACACTCAGACAAGTGAAACATTTCTTAGACACCACTCCGCCACTGGAGGGGAAAACAGAGCCTGGCACTGAGCAGGAGAGTGCTAAAAACATTTCCAGTACAGCTGAGGCTGTGCTCATTTCCATAATGCTCTGTTGTTGTCGTTAATGAACGTGCTAATGATCTCTTAATTCTTCACTCAGACTGATAATTGCTGATTAGGACATTTGGGAATAGAGTTGGATTGATTTATAGCAGCTCCCAGTCTGAACTGGGGTTCTGAAGGTTGTACCTGGGAGGAACATCCCTGCTCCAGACTGATGGAAAACACAAATCCCATCGTTCTGAGGGGCCCCCTCCCATAGTTTACAAATTCAGGGGATGAAGAAAGGCTCAGGTAGCAGTGAGAATGGCAGATTTCCCCTTTAGAAACCTGGCACATGCACCTGGCAAAAAAAAAACAAAACAAAACAAAACAAAAAAACAAAAAAAAAAAAAAAAAAAAAAAACCCTTAAAAAAAAAAAAAAAAAAAAAACCAAAAAACCAAAAACAAAAAAAAAAACCAAAAAAAACAAACCACCTTAAAAACGTAGCACTGTTGATTTAAAACAGTAGAAGGCAGGAGATCCCTTGTCAGGACAGGACAGGAATATCAAAAAGCATCAATGGAGATATTCAGCTGCTCCATGCATTACACAGCAGCACAATAAATAAATATGTGGAAGTCCTTCATAAAACAAATGCTTTAGAGGGAAAGTTTCCAATCAGTGATCCCCAATTCCTAAAGATAAAATTGGATTGCTTTAAAGAGTCCATAAACAAATGCAAGCAAAACGTGCTGCTTGTCAGTAAGTTCAAATCAGATTCATGTCACTGCTGAAAAATTCCAGGTCTAAAAAGAAAAGGGCTGAAACCCACTGTTTAAAGAAATTCCAGCCATAATAAGCTCTAATCTCCAGTTAATTCCCAAGAACTCCCTACTGCATGAACTCTCTAGCAAATGACATTTATTTCAGTTCCCTTTTAGCCAGGGCAGTGTGCATTAATAGATACTTATTAATGCTATGAGCCCTGGATGTTATTTTAAATAAGAACATTAAAAGTATTACTTTTGGTTGCCTGCCTGCTTTTGCTGTTGCATTTTAATAGTTTCTTGTGTTTTGCTTGAAATGGAATTTGGAGGCTGCACAAACAGCACTGAGGCCAAGTGCAACGTGCTCCAGGTAATCTTCAGCACATCTTTTAGATATAATCTGATTTCATTACCTGAAAAATCATTTAATGGCTCTTTTATTGTGCTTTTATATAAATAAATACCCAAGAGCCACAAATACACATCCCACTGGTCCTTTTTGGAGTTAACATTGCTATTTCTCCTTCCCTGGCACAGGTAGGAATGGGTTTGCAAAAGCATCTTTTAATAAATAAAGGTTTGGAATTTGCTTACACAAACCTGTGCATGGTCATGGGGAAAAAATCTCCACCTGGGCAGCATGGAAAGAACATGGGAGAGAGGGAAAGAGGATGGAATCACCCAGAGCACTTTTTATTTGACTTTTGTTGCACTCATGGCTAAACCTGTCCTAAAATCTCCTGGCCAGCAGCTCCTTCCTCCTCTCTGTGTCCTGCCCATACCTCAGGGAAATGGTGAGAACAAGCAGCTGCAGCAGGGCAGGAACATTTGCAACAGAAAATAAAATATTTGTGCTGTCCTTTGTCACCAGCACTTTCAGTGCTTCTAGCTCTGCTGGGAAAACAGGAGTTAAAAATCAGTGTTTCAAAACAGGAGTTAAAAATCAGTGTTTCAAAACTGCCTCGAGGCTTTTGTTAAAGTTCCAGAGATTCTTTCTGATCATGTGAACAAAGGGGACATGGCACTGCCACTGTGGGGACAAACCAACCCAGGGGATCTGAGTGGCACCTCCACACAAATCAGGTTTGGTTAAAAACTGAAATACAACCTAAAAATATAACCCTAAAAACTGAAATACAACCTAAAAATATAACAACCTTAAAACTGAAATACAACCTAAAAATATAACCCTAAAAACCTGAAATACAACCTAAAATTGCAGGTTTACAATTTGAAAATTGTAAATTTTAAATTTAAAAATATAACCCTAAAAATATAATAATATAATCCTTTTGTAGAGCTCAACCCAATGCCAATTCAGTGATTACAATTCCCCAAACTGCACAAAGGATCCTCAGCCCAGAATAAAAATATTCATGCATGAGGTTACTGCAGCAAATGAAAAATTCAGCAGAATTTGGGATTCATCTTCTATTTGGGATTCATCTTCTATTTGGGATTTTTCTCCTATTTGGGATTCATCTTCTATTTGGGATTTCTCTCCTATTTGGGATTTATCTCCTGTTTGGGACTCATCTCCTTCACAAAGGAGGCAGACCAATGTTTGTGGGGTTTGAATGCTGCAGACTTTTCTCAGAGGTTTCTTTCCTCACCAGGGCCAGTTCTAGCACATGGGATGGGTGGGTGTCAGTGGGGTTCTGCCTTTCCAGCTGTGCTACAGCCACCCCTCACCTCCCCCAGCACTTCCATTCTGCTCTGGTGTCCTAAAAAATCCAATGAGTTCAGTGAACACAGAAATAACTCATCTTCCTGCTGCCTTATCCTTCTTTGAGGCTCCCCCAGGGTGATCTGTGACATTCAGCTTTCACAGAAAGAAGAGAATAGCTGAAGAGAATAGTTACTGCTCCTTGCTCAGAAAAAAAACCCATAAACACAACAAAACTCAATATATCTTCCTATTTAGTAAACATTTCACAATTCAGATTGTATTTTACACCTTTTTGGCTTCTGACTCATTATTTTTGAATGATTAAGGATGAGAATGTTGTCTGTACACAGCACTTTTCCCTTTTAAAAGCTGTGAAGCACCTGAAATTCAGACTGTAAACTCCTCTGGGAGGAAAGCACCCTCTTCCAGGGATGGGTGCTGTGTACAGCTGGGATTCAGGAAAAGTTGTTAATCCCTCAATTCTGCCTTCACAATTGTATTCTACAGCTGTGAGGAAAGAGAATCTCTTCCTCCCCTTGGATTTTAGCATGAAGCACAGGCACTCTTCATTTCCATTGAATTTAAAATCAAAGTAAAAAGCTCTATTTACACTGAACTGGTTAAAAAAAAAAAAAAAAAAAAATCCTGGTTCCTATTCCAATGATCTGTGAACTCCCATTGCATAAAGTCCAGAACAGAGCAAAGGGTTTATAGCCAATAAATTCTGCATTCATGCAAAAAGTCTGTGTGACATGGACACATCTGGGCAGATGTTGGATAATCTATTTGTCCCTTTTCACTTTGGTGCCTGTGATTCTCTCTGCCTGGTGTAAAAAACTGCCTAGAAGGGACTTTTTTTTTTTTTTTTTTGGTTAAAATTAAAGAACTAGATATTTTCCATATCTAATATTCTCAATTCTGCAAAGTTCCTAAATATTAGGAAAACAATTGACTGACCATAAGAAGGAATCAGACTTCTAAAGAGCCATCTACAAAAAAAAAAAAAAAAATCATTAAAATCAGCTGGAGAGGTGGAATTTCCATGGGCACAGGCAGGTTTAGGTCTGTGGAGGAATGAGATAACCATGCCCTTGTGGCCTGGCTGAATTAGGAGGCAGTGCCAAAACCTCTGGAGGTGAGAGGTGCTTGGTTAAAAGATAGCCATTAAGATATTTTCCTGCATGTTCAGATTTGATTTCTCTATCTGAGAATCAGGGAGGTTGCAAAATCAAACACTGCCCAGTAAAGGCTGGAGCAAAGAGTCCCTGGCAGCCATTCCTTGGCAAACACGGGTGTGGTGATGGAAAGCAAGGCCAGATTGAGGGATGAGAAATGAATTGCCTCATTCTTCAGCTGGACAGGATGCCCAGCCTACTCCAAAATCCCCCCCTCATCCACAAGGACAGAATCGTAAAAAAGAGTGGAACTGAGACATAGAAAGCTCCAGAGAGGAGACATGAGATGAACAACAAAGTTCAGATTCACAGATTGGCCACAATCGAGGTAAGAACTTCCTTCCTTCAGCAGCTGCTGTGGAATCACTGCAGGTCCATGCAGAGATGGCAGAGCCCCAGCCTGCCCCGTGCCTGAGCACACACATTGCACGGACACACCGTGTTTGCCAGGCTTTGCTCCCATCTCCTCTCTTGCCCAGCTAGTTCTTGGAAGCACCGTGCGTGCCCAGGGCAAAGTCCACGGCCTGGTGCACGCTGTGGAAGAGCAGCTGCTCCTCTCCCTCTTTGAAGAAGTCCCCTCTGAGCAGGGAGCTCCTGACAGAAGGGTTGCACTGGGCCAGCAGCACGCGGACGTCGATGTCCCCGTAGTCCCTGCACACCTCCTGCAGCGCGCGGATGCCGGCCGTGTCCAGGAACTGCACGGCACAGCAGTCGATCACTATGGTGTGAAACCCCACAGGCTCCCACCCCAAACCCACGGGGACGCTGCTCTGCTTCTCCCCAGAGCCCGCCTCCTTCTCCTTGAGCGTTCTCTTCGCTGCTTTCTTCTTGGCTGCCTTCACCCACAGCGGGTTGACCCCAGTTTGCTTGTAGAGGCTGGATTTGAAGCACTCCTTGTTGATGTAGTAGAGGGGGGCTTCGAATCGGAACACCACAACGCCAGGCTTGGTCTGCAGGTTCTTGTAGGCAGACAGGGACTCGTAGGTCTCCGACTCGGCCACCCAGCCCAGCAGCAGCGCCTCGGGCCGCTGGGTGCGGAAGATGACGCAGAGCATGGAGAAGCAAACGCCCACCAGGAGCCCGATCTCGGTGCTGATCAGCGCCGTGGCCACCATGGTGACCCCCCAGATCACCGTGTCCACCTTGCTCAGGCGCCACATCTTGGGCAGGTCCCTGAACTTGCGCAGGGCTCCGCGGAGGCTGACGACGGTGATGACGGCGAGGACACATTTCTGCAGCGAGTAGAACAGAGGCGCGATCAGCAGCAGCACCAGGAGGATCACCAGGCTGGTCACCAGGCCGGACACCTGCGTCCTGCAGCCCGTGGACTCCTTGACCAGGGTCTTGGCCAGAGCGGCGCTGGTGGTGAAGCAGTGGAAGAAGGAGGGGATGATGTTGCAGAAGCCAATGGCGTACATCTCCTGGTTGGCCCTCACGGTGTAGCCGTGCTTCTTGGCAAACATCTCCGAGAGCGACACGGTGATGGCGAAGCCGATGATGGCGATGGGGATGGCGTCCAGCGCCACGCTGGGAACCAGGCTCCAGTCCGGAGGGCGCGGCGGCAGGAACCCCGTGGGGATGTGGCCGGAAACGCTGGAGCCGTAATTCTCTCTGAGCTTCCCAAAGTGAGAGGCCAGAGTGGCCGCCACAACCACAAAGAGTTCCACTGGGACTGGAGCCTTGAGCTTGGACTTGAAGCGTTCGTTGAGCTCCTTGGCTGGGATGAGCACCAGGAAGCACAAGGAGCTGGTGATGAGGTCACAGATGTTGGTCCTGTGGATGCTCCTGAAGATGTTGATCCAGGTGGTGACGAGGGAGCCGACGCCCCCGCTGCGGGGAATGTCCAGGCCCAGCAGGTACTTCACTTGTGAGGTCAGGACAGTGAAGGAGGCCCCGGTGACAAACCCACTGAGCAGAGAATCCGACAGGTACACGGAGACAAAGCCCACCTGGAAAAAACCCATGGCCACCTGGAAGGAATCAAACACACACAACAGGTCAGGACACAAATCCTACAGATTTTATCAGCTGGGATTAAAAAAACAGCATTGTGCATGGCCCTGGAGGATGAGGTGTGGTTTGGGCAGGGAGAAAAGTCTCCAGTTTTCAAACCAGGCTTTTTGAGGGTCTTCATCCCCCAAACAAATGTTTATTGTTTGGTCTGCTAATCATCCTGGTGGGGAAAAAAGAAAAAAACATGGGAAAAAAACCAAACCCCACATTCGAAACACAGCTTTTGCCGTTTCTCTTTCAGTTCCTCCATACTCTGTGAACTTTGCAAGGATCTAAAACTTTTCTGGTGGCTTTTATCTGCCTTGCACTGGAGTTCAGAGACTGCAATAAAACCACAGGTTTTATTGTGGGTAACAACTGTCCTAACAGCTGTCCTCTGACTCAGAAAATCTGCAATGAGCTGCAGACTCTGCTCCAGGTCATATGAGACAGAGATAGCTGGAAACTCCATGAGAATCTCAAAGAATTACTGAAGAGAAGGCAGGTCTGGCAGCTGGACTGGCTGAAATCAGCTCTCAGCTCTCAAAAAGGCTCCCTCATAGCCTTAATAATTAATTCAAGGTTGTTCTAAGTGTAAAACATTAATAATAAATAGCTTACCTGGTTAGGCTGTATTAACTGGTGTGAGAAGATTTGCTTTTTATGATTTGACTGTAAAGTTTCTGATACAAAGAGTACGTGATTTTGGTTGAAAAAAAATTTGAGGGTGTTGGCCTGCAGAGAATATGCTTAATATTCAGAGGGATAGAAAATAAACTAATCTGATTTCTTCAGATAAAGAAACTGAATTGTATTTGTACTTGCAAAGAATAATAAGTGCAATTCACACCTCCAAAACTGCTCCCATCCCACAGGGATGAAAGGTGAAACCCAAAATTCAGTGTAGCCTGGGAGGCCCAGAATATTTCTGAGAAAACTCAACACAAACTTGCAGTACAAAAAGTTCCAGGTTGTGTGCAAAACCTGTGTTTTAAAGTATCACAAACATGTTTTGCTCCCCTCCTATACAGATGAGAACAAATGAATGTGAACTCACAAACCCAAATACCACAGCTCTGCAGTACTGCTAAAAATAATCCCATTCTGGTTAATGAGTAAGACTCTAAAAACAAAGAAACCTGCTTTAATTTAGGCAAGCAGTGAGTTCTAGGAAATAAGAAGAGATGTATAAATATAAAATATATTGAATATCCTCCAAGTAGAACCCTTTCCATGCAACAGCATTGTTTTGGCATCAAATGGGCAAACAGCAAAGTTTTAAAAGCACATTTACAAATAAAAGGAAACTGGAGATACTTTTACTGCCCAGATTTTTCTTTGTTAAAGGCAAATGATTAAAGACTGGAATTAGGAGCTGGTACATCAGATTTTGGCCTGATGAAATGGGGTCTAATGCAAAAAAAAAAAAAAAAAAAAAAAAAAAAAATAAACAGAGCTTCAGGCCACAGCAAGGAGGGTGGTGAGCAAACCTTGACAGCTGGAGGTGCAGGTCCTTACAGTCCCCAAGAGAGAAACAGTGGAGGCAGGAAAAGCTGTTAAAAAATGGGGAGCACTCCCTAAAAGAGAAGCAAAGAGAGGCAGTGCAGGCAGGAAATGCTGTTTAAAAAGAGGGAGAGCAGCCAGAGGAGTTTCCTGCAGCACAGTGACCTCCAGCCCTGAGCTGCAGACTGAGGATACGTGCAAGCCCAGCAGGATGGGGACATGTCCCACAGAAGAATTGCAACTATTTGCACACCACACCTGCCTGTCTGTTGTAAATAGATAAAACTTTGAAAAAAGTGGCCTTGTAAAATCAGGTCTTATTACCATTTTAACTGAGTTAAGTTAGCTTGTGGAGTTTCTATGAGAAACAAATTCTAGGAATGAAAATCAATTTGCATAGCAATGTATTCTTGTGAAAAAAAACAAGTTGCACTTAAAAAACAAGAAATCTATCTCATGAGAATCTGTGAAGAAAATTGTATACAAACTGTCTAAAACCAGCAAAATTTGATAGACATGCACAATAACCCTTACCAACCAATGAACTGAGTTTCACCAGATTAATAACCAAGTATATTCAAACACCTTCTAATGCCATATAAAAATGAACTATCCACAATAAAAAATTAACTGTTCTGCACAAAAAAAGCCAGATGTTGTGTTGAGTCTTTGTCTTTTTGCCAGGGTCAGGATTCAATGTGTGAGATGGTATTTCTTGTTTGTACTCAGATTTTTATTAGTTCTTACCTATTTTACAGTGTCACAAACTCTGAATTCTACAGCACTTCAAGCTAATAAACTAAAAATGGAGTTCTATCTCTCTCTCTCTACAAGGCCTTCTAAGGATAAACTGTCCAATTAAGAAATGACACCTAAATTATTTTTTACTTTTAACCCAATAACCAACCACCTGTGGCCCTCAATGAAGAATTTTCTACCCAGTTACACAATATCACCTAGACCCATGGAGAAGAAGGTGAAGAAAGGTGAAGAAGAAGGGAAGAGGAAGGGGAAGAGGAAGGGGAAGAGGAAGGGGAAGAGGAAGGGGAAGAGGAAGGGGAAGAGGAAGGTGAAGAAGGACTAGCCTCTGCCCTAAAACTTACATCTTGCTTTCTATATATTACTATACTCTTAAACCTTAAGCTCTAAGTTTTTGTGATATTACACACTTCTATTCAAACCACACACCCACAATCCCAGTTCTGTCATTCCATTTTGGAAGCTTCTCCACGGCCTCAGGTCAAATGCAGTGTTCTCCTGGGGGCCAGTGCCTGTCAGCACAGAAAGTCTCCAATTCCCAGTGACCAGGGCTCCAGGAGATGTCTCATCTCATTTCTGTCTGGAAGCTGAGTGTGCTGCCCTTACCTGGTACACTCCAGAGATGAAGGTCATGGTGGCAGCCACGGCCATGGCGTAGCAGCTTTTGTCACAGAGCAGCTCTGTCCCGTTCCTGCTGCTGTTCCTGTCCCCTGGCAGGGCACTGGGCACAGCTGGCTGCAGGTCAAAGCCAGCTCTCTCCACCTCCCTGTCCACCACCTGCCCCACCATCAGGCACACCACCCCGAAGATGCTGACGGAGATGTGGCGCGAGGTGCCGAAGATGCAGTAAATGATGCAGGAGAAAAAGGAGGTGTACAGGCCATAAATGGGCTCCAGGCCTGCCAGGAGAGAGTAGGCAATGGACTGTGGCACCAGCAGGACCCCCACAATCACACCAGACATGACATCCCCCAGGAGATCCTCCCTGAGTTTGTATTTAGGAAGCCACTGTAAGATGGGGAAAAACCCCAAAATACAATCTTTAATTTTGGCTGGGGTGCAGCTGCAAGTTTTCTTTGCTTGCTTAACCAGCAGATCCTTCATGTTCCTCTTCTTCTCTTGGGGTTCCAGGAATATTCTGTGATGGAAACTGCACTTGGCATCATCTCCTTCTGGCCCTTCCATCACTGCGTGGATGTTGTTGGTCTCTGTCGTTGCTGCCATCACCAGGACTCACTGAAAACACAAAGACAATTAAATCAAAAATGAATGTACAATGTGAGACTTGCATGTTTATGAAAAGCCAGGGCTGAAACTCTCAGCTCAGCAGAGAGAAAGCAAACTGGGAATGAGCCTCACCCTGGATGCCTGTGAAGCAAGGAGTGACCTTTCCCAGGAGGGAAGCTGATACCTGTGGAACACACCTGCCCCTGGCAGGGTTGGGAAATGCACAGGAATGCAGCAGCTCTGCCTTCTTGGGAGGCTTCCTTGAGAAAATCCCTGCCTGCAGCCTGTTCCACCTTGCAAAGCCAGACAGAGGGGTTACAGTAGTGCCACAGCCACTCCAGTTCAGCTGCTGAACATTAACTGCAGGTAGGACATCTCCAGCAAAGCACAGCTCTTGTGGTTTTTTTGTTTTTGTTTTGTTTTGTTTTTTAATGCAGTGATGCCTGCCAAATACTGTGAAGGTTGGTTACCTAAGAAGTGGCTTTTTTACTGCCCATGACACGCTGTGAAAAAAAAAACATTTCACACTTTGGAAAAGCTGGTTTTACAAGGAAATTGCACCTGATCAAAATAATGTACACAAATGGAAAACACATTAATGGACACAGTGATAGGTGGGTGGGACACTTGTGCTGGAACTGGTGCTCTAGTCCAAGCTGCCCACAGACAGTAAAGCAGGGTAATTATACCAATAATTTAACACTGGGAAATATTGCCTGACTGGAAAAGAGCAAAATATTGATGAGACAAACCCTAATGAAACTTGCAGCACTAACACAGCTCTGCCATCTTCAGAAAACATGCAGAATTCTGCAGAAAACTCCTTAAGCCCCAGTACCTGGTACCACCACTACAGGGAGGCCATTTCAGCCAGAAACTCACTGGTGTGGGGGAGACCCAGCAAGAGAACCCTGAGAATTGGCACTGCCAGGCTTCCCCTGCTGGCACTGCAGCCCCAGAGTGCCAAGGACAATGTGGATTTTATGTGCTGTTCACGTCTTCTCTGTGCAGTGCAAACATCAGCCAGACTACTGTCCATGGAATGTTCACTGCTGAATTAATTGCCCAATTAATTGTCCAATTGTCCTGAATTAATTGTACCAATTAATAAATTGCTCCTGGAACTGGCAGTGCTAAGGATGCCACTTGGGTCTGCCTCAGGATGTGTTTATTTAATCATCAATTTCACAAGCAGCTAGAGCATCCCAGAACTGTGGAGTCATTCAAGTTGGAAAATCCCTCAGAGATCATCCAGTCCAACCACTGCCAGCAGTGCCAAGGCCCCCACTAACCCATGTCCCCAAGTGCCACATCTTTTAAATCCCTCCAGGGATGGGGACTCCAGCACTTCCCTGGGCAGCTGTACCAGGGCTGGTACAGAAATATTTCCTAATTAAAACTGGCACTGGGGGCACTGAGTGCCACCTCCAGAGCCACAGCAAGAATCAGGATTTTTCAAATTAAGAAACTGTACTACAAGAAGGGGCATGCTCAAGATGATGACACAGTGATCACACCTGGAGGAGACCCCCACCCCTACCTTGCAGGTTTCCAATCTGACCCACCTGTACAGGACTACAAAGTGTGCCCAGGAATGATTGAAAGCCCTCACAGTGAGAACCAAGGGAGTATTACAAAAGCCTGTGTCAGCTCTACTTTGCAAAAGCACATTTTGGAGCTGTATTTGCTCAAGAAGTTTTATTTGTTTTACCAGAACAGAGTTACAAATCAAAAGGCTTCTCACCCACCCAAACCTCAGCAAATCAACACTGTAAAAGCTGAGGGGGAAAAAAAAAATCAACCCAGACTACTTTTTTTTTTTTGTGTAGCATTGAGTTTGTTTTCTGAGATTTTAGTAAAGATTTCAGTAGTGAAAATCCTGATTCCTCCTGTCCCTCCTCCAAGACTTGCAGGCAGTTCACTCAAACCTGGGAAGTTTCTTAAATGTGCCAAGACAAACCCAGGGAGCTCAGTTTGGTGCTGCTGTAAAACATCTGCCTGGGAGGGGGTGCCTGGGTTTCAGCTGTGACAGACAGTAGGGAAATGTTCTAAGTAAAAACCTTTTTGGCTCCAGAACTCTGAGCACACACTGGGTCTTTGTGCTGACTTGCATGACAGCTTTCTCTCTGTGGCATGAAAAGGACCTTTCACCACACAGTCCCTGCCCCTTGCCATGTCAGGACAGTAGGAAATGACATAATTTCCAACACTCATTTCACCCTTTTCTGCCTCAAAGTGCTGCCCTGTATTAATTTTGTAACCGTTAGCCCAGGCTTGCCTAATAAAACTGAATTTTGTTCTTAAACATCAAAAAACCCAACCCTGAGAAAACCCCTTTGGTTCATGGTTTGGACACTGAAGGACATTCTGTACATTTAACTCAAAAAAGGAGCTGTTGGGTTGTTTTTATTCTGGAAGCTGCTATTTGCACACAACCCGGAATTCACTTTTATCACTCCTTTTAGTCTTTCAGGTGGTGTCTCATTACCACAAACTTCGCTTAAGATAAAATAAAAAAAACCCCTACAAGACAGAGCTGAGGAAATTTCCAGTATCTGTTATCAACTGACTGCCATAAAATAAAGATACAGGGAGGTCCTGCAGTCTCTACAAGTCATCAGACCTCCAGACTATTTCTGGAGCCCATCTGGGCCCTTCTTTCTGCTCCCATGACGTGGCAGCATCTGCCTGGCTCTGTTTTTGGGGGAGCACTACCTGCAGCCCAGGGCTGGCTTGGACTTCATTTGTCTCTGGCAGATCAGAGTCACCTTGAGAGTAAGAGAAAAATTGGTTGTAAAGCTCACTCACCTGCTGAAATAACTATTGCAAGGTGAAACTTCAAATGTGAGTGTTTCAGAGTAGAAACTAAATTAAAAGTATTTTTTCTACAATACCCATCTCAGTTTTCCTTAGTTTTCTACATTTAAATGATCACTGTATGTGATCACTCCCCACCCTCATGTACCCCTTGCTACACAGGAGAATTTACATGCAGTAAAAAAATAAACTCATAATCTAAAAAGATATGAACATTTTCTGGAGAACTGTAAAGGTGAAGCATGTGAATCAGAAATCCAAGTTCCACACAAACTGAGCTGGGCCCTTAGAAAATATCCCCCCTAAGAATAGAACAGAAAAGAATAGCATAGCATTTTGACAACTAAATGTTTGACCTTTCTCTTGTCTGACAATGGCTTCTTTCAATTAATGTTTTTACTGTTGTGGAGCAATAAGGAAATTCAATATTACCATGATAATACCCAGATAAGCAGGAACAACACTGCCTGCACCTCAGAAGTTGACAAAACCCTCCAGCAAAACACTCAAGCCACCAACATTTACTTCCACAAAGGACTGAAAATAACATGAATAATGAAAACCACGTTTAAGGAACACATGTGGAAACAGAGCGGCCTCACTTTTGGCACAGCAACCAGCAGCCATCCACTCAAGTGGGAAAAGCCAGACAATAAAACCTGGCTTTTGTGAATTATGGGATCTGCTCCTACCCCAAACATGGGATCTCCTCACTTCTCCCGAGCTGCATTTTTGCGGCAGATCCCACGGAATCGATTCCCTGCTGGCAGGGATATTCCAGGCTGCCCTGCCCTGCCCTGCCTGAAGCAGATCCCTGCAGCAGCTTCCATCCCACCCGGATTTCTCATGGACTGTTTGCCCTTCCAGCGAGTTATTCCTGTGTCAGGGGCCCTTCTCGCTCCCTCTCTGTCAGCAGGGAAGAGGGAACACCGAGCAGCTGAGGATGGGCTGAGCAAGAGCTGCCCAGAGCAATTTCCTCCGGCAGGAGATGCCAGCTCAGCCCAGGGCATCCCACACTGCGAGAGCCCGCCCCATCCCACTGGAAACCCGCTTGGATAATGCAAGTGAGTTGGTTGTCGTGTTGGAATTAACACAAATTAATAAAAACCTGCAAGAAGAACCCCGCACGCTGCGTACCTCCTGAAACGGCGGGGTTTGCTGAGCGCTTTGGGAGCCAAACCAACATTTACGGTCCTGGCAGAGCGAAAAGGAAAGTGAGAGCAACAACTTAGCTTTGAACGCAACACTTTCACCCTCGGGGTCCCGCTGCCTTCCTACCCAGCTTCCCCAAGGCTTCCATGGGCATTTTCCTCTCCTCCCGCTGCTTCCTGCCGGGGGTCGGAGCAGCCCAGGAGGGGCCGAGCCGGACCCCGCTGTCCCCCGGCCCCTGCCCGCCCCCTTCCCTCCCTCGGCACTCACCGCCCGCGGCTCCCGGGCCCCTGGGACAGACGGACAGACAGACAGAGTCACAGACGGACAGACAGACGGAGGGACAGACAGAAGGACGCAGCACCGCCCCGCTCCGGGCAGGCAGGGCCGGGCAGAGCCGCGCCCCTTCCAGCCCCCGCCCCGGGTCACTTCCGAAGGATTCGGGCACGGGAGGCCCCGGGGAAAGCCGCTCCTGGGTCCTTTACTTTGCGCTCAACCCTTTTCAATGGAAAGTATAGGGTTGATGGTGTGAGGTGAAGCGAGATTAAACTTTGTGCAGGTCGGGAATAGTGACACTCTCTGGCCCCTTTTTGCTCTGGGCTACCACGGGGATGAATTAAAATGATCCCTGGTAATGTGGGTATTAAAAATCCCAGGTATCTGTTAAGTGCTCTGCTCTTATCTCTGGGCTCGAGAGTCAAGGTCGGAGGGGCCATGCCCAGCCCTGTCTGCCTTTCCCTCCCCATTGCACAGAAAAGCAGATGTTTCTTCTGAAGTCAAACATTGCCCAATATTTGCATTCCAGGTGGAACCTTGAGCTGTCAAAAAATCCCATCCATACACAGTTGGAGCAAACGAAGCCAACTTCAAGCCTGCAGAATTCATGCTTGTGCCTTTCAGTGTTAAGCAAATGCTGTAAATCTTACTGTAGAAATACTGAGTATTTCCATAGAAAACATTTCCCTTCTCCACGAGGGTTTATTAGATGTCATGGTAACCAGAACAGGCAATTGCAATGGAAATAGAAGAGCTCCCTCCCTCTCCCCTGACTGTCCATTGTCAAAAACATCAGTGGCTGACTTCCCAATCCCTTTAGGGACTTCCACGGGAGTTTTAAGTGAATTTGAAGTATATGGTGACTCCAAGACAACCAGAGCAAATCCTTGGGAGGAGTGACATCTGTGACAAAAGCATTCAAAGCCTTTTGTGTGGAGACTCTGCAGAATCCTAATATGGAATCATAAACCCAAAGCCATGGGTGTTCCAGCATTTTCATTCTTGTTCTAGAAGCACAGGCTGTGGAAAAACTTGGATCATACAATACATCATATTATCAGAAGAAGCAGGGAAATAATATCTTCTTGGAATATGATATTAAAAGAAAAAATTCCTAAGCATTATTACTACTTTTCTGGAACCCCCCAAAATTAGGCTTTTTTTTTTCTTCTTACTTTTCGACTGATTTTCTAAAAAATGGGTGGAAAAAATCCAAGCAATTATTTAAGATAATGACATAATTTCACTTCCAACTGCTTTCCTCTTCTCGAGGTATATTAAGCTTTATGGTTAATACATTTCTGTGCTGAGGGAACCTTTGGCCTTGGAGAAATGTGCCTCTCAAGAGGGCTCCTCATGCTCCAGAACCTCCTGCCAAGGAGCTGGGATTGGCTGACACACAAATGCCAGCATGTGCCATCTGCCCATCCCACTCAGCCTGCCTGGCAAACCCTCTGCTCCTCCACATCACCACATCCTCTTTGGAACATCAAATCTCCACAGGCCAGTTGGTCAGACTGAAAATAATCCTGGGAATTGCTTTGTTCCACTGAGCAGGCACTCCTGGGCAGCGCTGGGAGCTCTCCCTCCTTGCCTTTTGCCCAGCAGCTCCTGTCCATGCCCTGTACAGCTGGCACATTGCTCTGTGTGCTGCCTGTGATGCTGTTATCAGCCCTCTGTCCATAAACCCCACACACAGTGGCTCTCCCTGGCTCTTCCCAGTTTCTCCCAGGCTCCCAGGTCAGCATTATCACTCAGCAGATAAGGGCAGCCTGGGATTTCTCCTGCTCTCAGCTGTTTTGTGCCACTTGGCTCCCAGCCTTGTGTTAGGAGCCTTTTGCCTTCAGTCCTGCCCTCCTGGCAGTCCCTGATACAGCTCTGTGGGAGGATGGCTGGGTTATGCTGGAAGTGCTTAAAAATGAATTATTTTCTCTCCTTGCCCTTCCTTCCCTCTACAGCTCGCAGTGCACTGAGATTCAGGCCTGAATTTGCACATTGTTGCATTAAGTTTGCAGATGAAGATGGAACTGCCTGGTTCCCATCTGTGAGTTCTGTCAGAGCTGGGACAAACCTTCCTCCCCACCCTGACCTGCTGGCCTTGGAAGGCCCTAATTAATGTCACACACACAGGTCTACGTGTGGCAGCTCTGACTTACTTAGAAAACCCATCAGACTAAGTAACAGAAAGAAGCCCATCCTAATGCTTGAAATGCATTTAATTTAATTCAGTCACATTGTCCAATGCTTGGCAAAACTAAAAAAGAAGAGCTAAAATGAGCTGCTTTTAAATGCTTCCATCAAGGATGAGACAAATGCCAAGGAAAAATTGAGTGGTTGGAGGGGAGAGGGCGTAATACAAAAGGAAAGATGCAATGAATCAGAGTTCTTAGGTAATCAAAATACTTAAGCCATAAAAATATCAAAAAGAAATAAACCCTATCCATATCTCAGGACTATGCATGTCACAATTATACTGCAATCAAGAAAGAGTGTTCTGCACAAACAGCTGTGCAGAATTGCTGCACTCTCAGTGTGTATCATGGTCCAATATTGTCGCCTAGAGTCAAGATTTAATTAGGTGATAAAATTTTCAGAGTGTTGATGTGTGTTAGAAGGCTTAGTTAAGTAATTGCTGGACTCAGTGTATTTTCTTACCCTGCTTTCATCCAGTCTTTCAGCTCTTTGCTTCCTCAAGGCTAAGGCATGGAACATTAAAACAAGTCACAAATTCCGAGGAGTCTTTGCAAACGAGCAAATGTATGGGGGAATTAAAGTGCACCATCAACTCAGAAATTCCACCTTCCTAGATACTCATTTTTATCCAAAAGCTTTGTGAGCCTGCAGCAGGATTACAAATCCCACGTTTGAGTGAGGGTTGCTGTCTGCAGGGATTTGCAGCACTGCAGGAACTCTGTCTGCAGCAGCACCGACCTGCCCTGGCTGCTCCCCACCCCTTCAGCTGGCAGAGAGAAGCCCAGGTCAGGAAAGTGCTGAAGGACAGGCTCCTCTCTTTTACCTCATCTGAGTGGCTGAACAGCTGCCCTTTGTGCCTTGCTGGCATAGAGCAGGAAGGAATTATTTGCAAAGTCACCTTGAGCTCCCAAAATTTGGCCGTGCAGTTTCTGCTGTGCTGACAATTGATGGGTGCAGCAGAGCCAGGGCTGAGCACACAGCACAGCTGGAGAGTCCATTTAAAGCAGGAAGAGAGATATTACTCTAAATCTGAGATTGATTGCTGTGTTTATTTTTAATCCCTGAAACCAGGTACATGTTGATTATCACAAGTGACAGACAGAGTTGTAGCCACAAGTCCTGTAAAAGCACAGAGAACTTCAGCCTTGATTTCTCAGGAGTCTACCCACAAAAAATGCTCTCAACAACTAATTCCTGGTGCTGGTATGAAATCCTCCAGCCTTGCTTACGTGTATCTAGAGCCATTTATTTGGTTATTCAGCCACATAGTGACAAAGGCAGCACAAATCATTGTACAAGAGTATAATTACACCCATGAGATGATACAGTCCACAGTTTTCAGTGCAGCAGCAGGTGGAGATTTTATTATGTTCATGTTAATTCTTAGCACTTATAAAAAAATTTTCACATGTTGTGGAATTGATTTGAATGCAAGGTAGGAGGGGAGATCAAAACACACGGCAGGTTCTCATTATTAGAGGTAATTTTGGATAATATTTAAGTTTTTCTTTCCATCTCAGTTCTGACATGTTTTTCAGGTCTCTCTTAGGTCTGGCCCTAAGAGAATCAAAATTCTCAAACAAAGTATGTATGCTGCTCCTCCTAAAACATGCATTCCTGCAGTAGGAATAAACAAGATGAAAAAGTTTCACTTACTGTAAAATAAAGTGATATTTTATAACATATTTGACAAGTTGCTTCCAAGTAAAACATTGCTTTGTCTCAGAAACAAATATTTATTTTCTCTGACCTGTTTTGAGGGACTGTCTGGTTCTGTACAGAGCATAGCCTCTGACTGAGCTCACAAGACAAATAAATGGACATATACACTGATTAAAAAAAAATACCTCTAGATTTGTTCCAAAAGTTAAAAAGTGGTGAAGAATATAAGATTTTCTTTTGAATTTATGAATTAAGAAGAAAATAATTTGCAAGCTGAACTTCAGTTGCAGCAATTAAAAGAATAATTTTAAAAAATCTTTTGTGTAACTTCTAAATAACATGTATTTTAAAGAGCTTGTAGAAAAGATGCCCTGCTGTGCCCAGCAGATATACATTTGAGCAGTGGGCTAGTGCTATCTGCAGAGAAATACTGTTCATACATTTCATATCTCCTGCAGCATTTGGATTTATCTAGGGAATATTTTCAGGTACTGGGTTTGCTCCAGCTCCTGCCCAGCTGGTGAGAACCCCTCCATGGTCTTTCCTTGGAACTCTCAGAGTTTTCCTGAGAGCTGAAGCAAACCCAGTGTCTCCCTCAGAATAAGGATAAATTATTTCCCTGGTGAGTTCCCAGAGATTTCTGCCCAGTGCAGATTTCAAGAGCTGTGCCCTCAGGCTGCACACTCTGGCAAGGACAGGAGATACATGCAACAAAATGCTGATCACATTGTCAGGTGAGAGAATTTCTCTGCAAGGCTCACAGCCCCAAGCCAGAGTCCTGAGGAATAAATGGTATTTTTGAACACTAACATTCTGGGGAGGTATCAGTAGACAGAGAAGCCTTGCTGTAAAGAAATAGTGTTGAATGTTAGAGCCTTGTAAAACACAAATCACACCTTGTTAATAGCAGAACAAGAGGTGTGAATAGATCTGATTCCCTTCTTTTAAGGAGAGGGACAGCCTTGGAGACTCTGCTTGGGTTTCCTTGAAACTGAAGCAGGAAAGTGCAGGACATACAGTTCTTAAATGAACATCTGGAAAAATTGGCAAGGAACATTTTGTAAGCAAAGAAAAGGACTTACCTGCCGCGCTTCATTTAGTTGGCAAGTTCTAACTAAAAAAAAAGAAAAAGAAAAAGAAAAAGAAAAAGAAAAAGAAAAAGAAAAAGAAAAAGAAAAGGTTTACAAAGCTGGCAATGAACTACAGTGTAGGGCTGGGTACTGTCCCCTGGATCTCATGGTCAGTGATAAACCAGGAGGGGATGGGGCTGGGGAAACACAGAGGATGTTTCCTGACAGTAGGACTGAGCACCCAGAACTTGGGAAGTTGATGGGAGAAGGAAACCACATCAAAGAGAGGAGAAACTGGCCTTGCACGTGCACAAGACTCCTTTCTTTTCATCCACAGAAACCTGCCCCCTGCCCCCCCCTGCCCTCTCCAGCACTCCCAGACCCCACATCAGCCCCTTCACCCCAGTGGAAGGAGCTGCCCCCAGCTGGGATTGGGGTCCCTGCTTCCCAGGGGGTGGGTCAGGGCTGCTCACCACGCACGTCCTGCAGCAAGCAGTCCAGCTGCCACATCAAACTCTGCTTCTGGCTTTCAAACTGGCTCATGGGGTAGGTCTCATCCAGCTTCACTTCCTCCACATACACACGCTCAGGGTACAGATCCAGACTCGCAATCCTAGGGCACAGAGAGCCATTGCACCAAGGAAAACCATCCAGCATCCAAAGGTAACAATTCTTCACTAGGACAGTCTGCCAACAGGACAGGCTTTGGCAACACAAATTATTGGGTTAACAGCCCTTTGTGAAAGTTGAGTTCCAATTATTACACAGTGTTATTTATTTGGCAATGCCTTTTGCACTGGAACTTTCAAATGCTGCTAATGGGAGAGGAGGAGGTGTTTTGGGATTCCCCATGTATGAACAGGGCTTGCTGCAGGCAGGTTCTTGGTGTTGTAGCAGTGGCAGAACAAGAATGCCAGACTTATTAAATGGTGTCCAGGTCTCTGGAAAATTACCTTGATGCCACAGGCTTGTGGCACAGCTGTGAGTGACAGACTGAGTTGCAGCCCTGAGACACACGGTGATTCCAAGTTCTCCTCACAATCCAAGTTTGAACTCGGCTTTAACCTGTGCAAGCCACAGAGGTGACCTCTCAAATTCCAGGTAGATGTTTGAGCAGCCCTTTGTGCAGCTGGGCCTGCAGTGCTGCTGCAGTGGATCTGGAGCTGTTGGTGCAGTGTTGTACCACTGAATTACAGCTGACACCCAGGCATCCATAGGAAATGGGAAGTTATAAATTAAAGAAGCATATATATCACTTATCTTCTTGCAAGAGAATTGATAATAAATCTTTCTAGCTACCAAGCTTGTCCACAACTCAAAAACTTGGTGGGAAATGAGCTGGGTACCTCTGCTGCCAAAGGCTGTTCCCTGACTCAGCTGAGGAAGGGTCAGTGTGTATCCAAGACAGTGTTACTGTAAACTGAACCCTGTTTTTATCACCTCTGATAAAAACAGTTTTCTGGTAATAAAAGCCAGTGGTTTTCATCAGAATCCAGCCAGGAAACTGAAACTTAAAGGGACAAGTGTAACAGCAGGCAGGGATCTCTCCATCCCTGTTAATTGTGTGCATGTGGTGCCCTCTGGCTTAGCTGGAATTGGGAGCAGCTTTGCAGCACAGGGTGGTGGGACAGAGGGGCACAGGCAGTGGGGTTTGATCCCAGTTATCAACACCATATTTTTTCAAGGAAGAAAACAAGTGTTATGAAGTGGAGCATACCTGTCTGTGACCAGTTTCAGCTTTTTCAGATTCTACCAAGAGGATTGAAAAAAAAAAAAAAGCCAGAAAAATATCATTAGTGTGATTTTCAGAAAGGTCACCTGGCTGAGAAATAGGCAGATCCATGAAGAAAAGCAGAGTATCACAGCTTACTTTGAAGAAGAGGAAAATATCTGGTTGCTCTTTTCTCTTCTGCAAAGCCTGAAGAAACTTCACAGCCTGGTCTCTCTTCCTCTTCATTTTCTTCCTCTTGTCTGCAATGATTGCCAGGTCTGCTTCCTCATTATATTTAAGGTCTCTCAGGATCACCCTCTTTTTCTCATCAAGCTCTGCCTTTATTTTTTTAAACAGCTCTTCTAGCTGAAAAGTCAGTATTTTGGTATTGGTCTAAATGAAGAGATAAGAAAAAAGGGCTCAGAAACTCCACCCTTCAGTTTAGTGCCTCTGCTTATCAATTAGCACTGTATCTCTCCTTAGCACTGGCTTCAGAAGGAAGCAGACAATAAACATTTGCTTAGAATATCTAATTTAACTGTGATGTAGTAACAAAGTCAGATGAATTTCAGCTACCAATGTGAGAGCTTACTGGTACACACCGGAAATCCCACTTGTAGGTATAAATTGGTTTTCTTTTATCGAACAGGGAGAAAACTTTAAAAATACATAATCTTATGTACAGTCTGTGGGCTGCCAGTCCTGTAACCATGTTTGTGCAACCACAATACATGGTGGAATCCCCAGCTGGTTCCTCCTGTGGAGGAGCTGGGAGGCTGCAATAAAGCTTGGCTTCTGGCAGTACCTCAAACCACTCTTTTCCCTTTCTATTCATCTGCTTCTAACAGTATAGTTACCTTCAGTTATTGCTGGGAAAGTGTGAAAGAAAGATGCTCTAAATTAGCAATAATCTGGATACCAACCTTGATCTGATTCTTACTTTTCTGAAGCTCTTCTAGGGCAATAACTAAGTTATTTTTAGATTCCTGCAGCTCTGTCATGGTGTTGGAGAGTTTAACCTGGCAGAAAGAAAGACAGCACTGAACTTCCCAGCAGGAACAGCTTCAAACCACACTGGAAGTTTGTGGAGCTGGTGAAATGGCCATTGTCTCACTTCAAGGCAGTAAGTGAGCATAGGAAATGCATTTTATCCCCTCAGCCTCAGCTGATTCTGGAGTGTTTCAGAGGCAGGAACACAGAGGCCTCATGTCTCTTTTATCCACTGGGACACTGGCTCCACAAAATTTGTGGCAGAGGGAGGAATCCCAGAATCACTGAAATTGGAAAAGACCTCCAAGCTCATCGAGTTCCAGCTGTGCCCAATGCCCACCTTGTCACCCAGCCCAGAGCACTGAGTGTCATGTCCAGTCCTTCCTTGGACACCACCAAGCTCCTGGGCAGCTCCTTCCAATGTTTAGCAACCCTCTCAGGGAAGAAATTTCTCCTGATGTGCAACTTGAATCCCCCCAGAACAATTTGAGACTGTGTCCCCTCATCCTGCCACAGGTTAGTGGGGAGCAGAGCCTGACCCCCACTGTGCCACAGCACAGACAGAGCCCAAGGGAAGGACCCTGAGAGGGAAAACTCCTTTCCCTTCCAAAGTTCAGCAGCAGTAGCACTCCCAGGGCTCTGTGGAGGAAAGGATTTTCTAATCCTGGCAGGAATATTTCTCAATCCCAGCTGGGAACACCGCAGTGGGGGCGGCTGGCAGTGCCGGGGCTGCCCCTCACCGGAGCCTCTCGCTGGCTCTGCCACGTCCCCACAGCCTGAGGGACCGACCCACGCTCGTCCTGGCCAGCCCCAAACACCTTCCTCTGCTCCTCTCCCTCTGCTTAGCTGTCCACACTGCTCTGGCAGCACACAGGAGGGAATGAAAAGCAAATCCCAGCACCGTGCAGCAGTGCCTTGCTGTGGCGGAGAGAAAATGGCTGGAGCTGCCCTCACAGCCATGGCCATTACCTGTGAAGGCCCCGCCGCCCTTCCTGCGGCTTTCCCCCTTTCCTCGCAGCCAGGACAGGCACCTTGGCGAGGGAAGAGCTCCTTACCAGCTCTTGGTCGCGTGCCTCCTTCATGGTGATGACCTCGTGGCCCTTGTGGGCCCCGGTGATGGAGCAGAGCATGCAGATGCATGTCTCCTCCCTCAGGCAGTAACATTCCAGCAGCTTGCCGTGATCCTGGCACCTCCTCTCCTCCGCCTTGCCCGCTCCCACCTCCACCAGGACGTGGCCCTGATGGGAGCCCTTGGCGTTGTGTTTGCTCAGGTGGGCCTGGCACAGGGACGCATCACACACCAGGCAGGTTTTCACGGCCGGCTGGGACTCATCCAGGCAGTACTCACAGGGAACCACGTCTGTCTTCCCCTTTGTGGAGCCTCTGCCCTGTTGGAGGCTCTCCTTCCCAGCCTGTTGTCCTTTGGGAGCAGTGGCCTGAAAGGCCTCCACGATGCTGGCCAGCTTGAAGTTTTTCTGCAGCTTCACACCAGGCTCCAGGTGGGCCCTGCATGTGGGGCAGGTCGAGAGGCCCTGGGAGCTCTGCTGTGTTCCCAGCATCTTCTCGAGGCACAGCTGGCAGAAGCTGTGGCCACAGTTCAGCGACACCGGCTCCTGGTACATGCCCAGGCAGATGGGGCAGGTCAGCTCAGCCTCCAGGCTGCCAGGCCCTCCACATCCCTCCTGAGCTTTTGCCATGGCTGCAGCGACGAGAGGGAACCGAAACTAAAACCAGAGGCAGGAACCCAGCGCCGAGGCTGCAAGCCCTTCCCTTCAAAGCCCTTCCCTTCCAAGCCCTTCCTCCACCCCAGGCCAGGCCAATAAACGTTCCCTGATCCAGCTCCACCTTCCCCCCCGCTCTCACAGCCACTTTGGGAAGTTTCCCCTCCGTCTCCAGCAGGGAATGCTGCCCAGTCTCTCCTCAGCTCGCAGGGCAGCTTTGCTTCTGCACTGGATGTACAGGATGGAATGAGGCAGCAGAGGTGAAAGCTGCTGCCTTAGGTCAAAGATCAGCATTGCTGCTCCCCAGTTCTGTAGCAGTTAATGTTGTGCTGTCAGCTTTTAGAGAAAATAAACTGCCATTGTGTTTTGCAAGCCAAAATCATGACTTTAATAACATGAACCCAACGCAGTACTTGATACAGCAGAACAAAAGTGAACAACCTAATGGTATTTCCATTATGATTAACAGAACAAATAGAAGAGGACTCTTGCAGGAAGAGGCAGAGTGCTGTGATACAACCCCGTCACAGCAGCCCACAGTCCAATTTCTGATAGGCCACCTTAGCACAGCCTCTGTGCAAGGCTCACAGTTCTTAGGCCTGGAAATGCAAAATAACACCTTGTCCCCACATCACTACAGCAGCTTCCACACACCAATGGCAGCATGGACGGGATACTTCAAAGGGATGGTTCCTGTCTTTATAAGCCTGAAGTTCTAAGCAGGATGTTCAGTCTTCATAGACAAAGTATTTTTTCTGCCATGGACATCCTTGATCAAAGGAACACACAGAGCTAATTATGAGGCATTTGCAGGCAGCATTCAAACCAGGCACAAACAATTGCAAACTTCCAGCAGCTCTCGTTGCTGGGATCCTCCTCCCAGCAGCTCTGGTGGCCCTGCGTGTCTGGGATGGCTCCATGCACTGGAGTCCTGGTTTGGGCTGGGATTCATTCCAACCATGAGAATTCCACCCATGAGAATTCATTCCCTTCTCAGCACTTGGTTCAGTTTTTTGTTCAGTAGAGAATAATGTTGCTAACACACTGTGGTTTGGCAATTGCTGAGCAGTGCTTAACCTGAGCCAAGGACCTTTCTGTGCCTCATGCTCTGCCAGCCAGGAGGTGCACAGAAAGCTGGGAAGGAGCCTTGCTGGGGTTGGTGACCCAAACTGGCCACAGGGATATCCCACACCATAGAACACCATGGCCAGTATATGAACTGGGGGGAGATGGCCAGAAGGAGCCAATTGCTGGACACCAGAGCAGGTGATGGGGGAGCAATTGTGCTGTGCATCATTAGTTTTGGTTGGGTTTTCACTCTCTCCTCCCTCCTTTCTGTGACTGTTACCATTATGATTGCCACTGAATTTGTATTTCTTTAGGCTAATTGAAAGAAAATGGAGATCCAAATCCATGTTGTGTTGAACTATGACCAAATGAGAAGCCACCTAAAGAGACAAAACGCATTATGATTAACAGATAATTGTGGAGATTTGGAGTCTGCCTCTGTCCTGACCTGAGGCTTGCTGCCAGTGAAGGCTGAAGCACCATCCAGAGAGCAGCACCCAGGGAACCCTAATTTCACCAATTCAGTCAGACAAGTGTCCCCCTGTGCACTGCTCTGGGACTGTAGGCTGAGCTTACAAAGCATTGCAAAGGAGTAGAAATATTTACACAGAAAGAGCAGGTTATATATGTCCTAAGCAAACTCCACCCTGCAGCTGCTGTGATGAGTTCTCAGCTTCCCCCTTCAATGAAAGGGATGCCACAGAGGTATTGCTATTATCTTCTTTAATCCTCCCAGAAAACTCCTGGAACTTCCACATCTCTTTATGCATAGCCTGTTTAACAAGGTTTATTCAAGGCATGCCCCAAAGCCCTGAATCCCAGGACCAGCTCCCTTTGCTGCACACACAAGTGCAAATAAGCAAACACTGTAAGGAATTAGCCCTTCTAGAGGTACTCAGTGTAGTCCTTTCTTAAAGAGGTTTTATTGACTTCTCCATGTTGCTTTTGACACATGAAATGAGCACTTACCAGAAAAGGCTGCTCCGAATACTGGAGGTGGTTCTGGATTAAAGGAAGGAGCTTGTGGAGGTGGTGGTGGCTTAAAGGAGGCATCTGCATTTATGAGGAATTGCTGGAAATGCCACAGAACAGTATCTGTTTTTGACTTATCCAAAGTAATGGGTGGATTTGGTATCACCACACCATCCACTCTAGGAACTGGCTCACGTTTCCTAAAACATGCAGAAGGAATCACAAAACCACAAAATCACTGAGGTTGGAGAAAACCTCCAAGGTCATCGAGTCCAAGCTGTGCCTGATTCCCATCCTGTCCCCAGCCCAGAGCGCTCAGTGCCACCTCCAGCCTCTCCTTGGACACCTCCAGGGATGGGGACCCAAACCCCCCTGGGCAGTTCCCAAATCCCCCTGGCTGTCCCCTCCTGTCAGGGAGTTGTACAGAGCCACAAGGGCCCCCTCAGCCTCCTTTTCTCCTTCTGAGCCCCTTTCCAGCTCCCTCAGCCCCTCCTGGGGCACCAGCCCCTTCCCAGCTCCATTCCCTTCCCTGGACACGCTCCAGCCCCTCCCTGTCCTTCCCAGATTTCACTTTGTCTTACTGAACCTGCCACTGCTGCCTTGGCCCATGGCTGCCCGTCCTGAGCCCTCTGCAGAGCTTCCTGCCCTTCAGCACATCCACACTCCTGCCCTAATTAGTGCTGTCTGTGAGCTCACTGAGAGTGCACTCCATCCCCTCCTCCAGATCATCAGTAAAGATACTAAACCTCAGGAAGAGCTTACCTGGCATCAATTGCTGCAAAAGCCTGTAAAGACATTTTGAAAGCACAATTAGCACAGTGCAGGCACAGGCCAGCCCTGGAGCTGTGTGTCTCTGGGAAGGGAGATGCTGGTAGGTACCTTGGTGAAAAGAAGTGTGTCCTTCTGATTTCTCAGAGCCTCCAGCTCCTGAACATCACGGCTGGTTGAATCCTTCTTCTCCTTGCGATTATTCATCTCTGTCTGAATCCAAGAAAGTTGTTGGTTCTCATAGTCAGTGAGAACTTTCAGGACCTCTCTTTTTTTCTTCTCTAGGCTCTTATACATTTTCTCGAACAGGCCCTTCAGCTGGTCCCTCCGCTGGCTCACCTCAATCTATTAAGAAAACAATTTCAAAATCGGAAGGGATATTTTCCACATGAGCTCTCACTCAGAAAAAAATCAGTCTTTTTCTTGGGATGAGAGAAGTAACTAAATGTTAAAGGTTGGAAAAGTGAAAAAGCCACACACCAGCCACTAGTCAGGAGGTACAGACTTTCAAGCTTAAATAAGAATGTACCTCCCAGACTGATAAGAAAGTTGTGCATCGTCCTCCCTCAAAGAAGAAACCTCAATAATACAGGAGAAACCACCCAGGAATCAGAACTGGATCCATCCATCCAGAATCCATTATCCAAAGAAGAGCAAAAGAAAACTTTATCTCATTATTCACCAGCAAGAAACCACCCCAAGGTGATTTGGGACTTTGAAACAAACCTTTAGTTTATTCTCTTGCTGCACCAGGTTTGCTATGGCTTGATCCAGTGCAGCTTCATTGTATTTCAGTGCTCCCAGAATTTCAGGAAAAGATATCTACAAATATAACCAGAAGGAGATATCAGGATAGGACAGGCATAATGCACGAGATCAGCAGTTTTATCGACAGCGGTTTAACCAGACTTGCAAAAGTTTTGCTCACTGCATGCTCTCAGAACAAATTAGTAGATAAAGATTTACTGGAAGGCTTTATCCCTGAACAAATGCCACAATTACAAGCACAAAAAGGACAAGTTGAAGCTGAAAACTGCTAATGTGTGCTAGCCACATATAAAGCCATTTTCCCTGTTGGCACTTTTCTTTCTGTTACTCGGTCATTAATTACCTTTGCATAAGTGCAGCTCAGGCTCATGTTTGGCTTGGAGGTGCTCCAAGGACTAAAACCTTGCACGAGCTCTCAGTCCCACCAGTTTGGCCAAACTCTTCCCTCAGCAGGGGGAAAAAAGCATTTGTAACATCTTGTTTTATATCTCAAGGGCCAAGCCCAGGGAAAATCTGGGACAAACCTCAGAATAAAAGCCCAGGATTGTTATTCAGCCCCATCCTGGGTGTGCAGCTCTGAAGCTGGTGTTGCCCCTGTGCCAGGGGCAGCTCTCTGGGGTTTTGCTGGTGCAATCCACACTTGTCCCACTGCCCCAGCAGCCTCCTACCTGGGCATCTTTGAAAGCTTCCTCCAAACTGATGATCTTATGGTTCTGGTGGGAGAGGACGGAGCACAGGAGGCAGATGCACTCCTTGTCCGTCCGACAAAAGCACTCCAGCATTTTGCCGTGCTTGGGGCACCTCCTCTCAGCCAAGGCCTGGCCATCGCAGGGCTCCACCAGCACATGGTTCCTCTGGGCATTGCTGCTGTTGTGTTTGCTCAGGTGCGCTTGGCACAGGAGGGCGCAGCTCAGGCACGTCCTGACCGCGGGCTGGGGCTCCTGGAGGCACAAATCACACAGCACCACCTTCTCTGGCTGGCCCGAGCCTTCCCCCTTGTCCTCGCATTGCTCTTCCTGCATAAATTTGTAACAAGTCACGTTTAAGTCTTGGGAATTCCTTTCGGTTTAGCCGACAGGGTTTGTCCTGTTTGCAAGTGGTTATCTCAGCCCTAAAAGACTTCGTGAGCCTCTGTAAGAACTAATATCTCCACAGCAATGGGATGCATTCAAATAGAAGAAATGTTTTTGTAATAAAAAAAGAATAATTGGAGGAATTGGATGTTTCCCAAACGACCAAGTTCCTCAAAAGAACCCTTCTCCAAGGAAAATAAACTCTGATAAGTAATTTAAATATGCAGAAAATTCAGCATATCGATATAGGGAAACGTATGAATATGTAAAAATTACATAGATTTAAGCTGGTCTGTTAGCAAGGTGTGTAATAGGGAGTTACATCCCACATGCCTGGGGCTGAAATAAAGCAATGCCACTTTCTAATATTGAAATCACAGTGTTAATTTAACTCCCCATTTTCGGTGACAACAGGACAAACTCCATGCAGCAGCTCGAGGCTTGGACACTTCAAGGGGAGCATGGCAGAAGGTCCAGCCCTGCTTTGAATGGGTCAGGAAATGAGGCAGGAAGGAAAGCTGGGAGAATCCTTGTGGGCAGGGAGGCTGGGACAGCTGAAGCAGCAGCCAGAGTGCAAAGAAACCAAACCTGTTCCCCTCTGCAAAGACACCTGGATGGAGCTGGACAACAACCTGGGTCTGATAAATGCTGAGTGGGAAAATGCATGCATTACCTGAAGTGCAGCCTCCAGAGCCCAGGGCAGGATTTAGTGTCAGATGATGTTGAAGTCTGTAACTCAAGAGTCTCTCTGAATTCTTCAGAGAGAAATCAGAATGCAGGGATTGAATTAAAACCTTTGGATGGATTGAAGTATGTTAAGCCACTCACACATAAAGTAGAGGGGTGTAAGTTTAAGTTTTAGAATAAGCAAGCAAGTAAGTAAGAATAAGTTTTGAGTGCTTTTAGAGAGTGAATGTCACAGATACCAGTGTACAAGTGTGAGTTCTAGTGAAGGTTGAAAAACATAGTCCTAGATACGAGTGTTTCTGTGGAGGCTCCAGGAACATAGTTTTAGACATAATAAAACTGTAGTAAGAATATTGCTTACATTTTTCAGACAGAACAAGACAGACCATATGCATAGCTTATAAGTAGCCTGTCGTGCTAAAAAACTAGAATTCTAATAGGTTAAGAAGAAATGGTTCAAGTTCATGTCTTTAGCTTGTTGGGAAGTTTGTATATAAGAATGTATGCACTGGGGAGAGATTGGCCTCTTGCCCTTTGCTTTTGCTTTTTTGTTCCTGCTCTCCTCACCTCCATCACCATCACCCAAAGAAGACAGGAGCTGCTGCAGCAACACCAGCCCTGCCAGGACCCTCGGGAGCAGCTTCTGCTTCTATTTGGGCTCTACACCAAAACTCAGCATGGACTTTAACACTTGTGACTCTTTACCTTTTGAGACTGATGTGTCTTTGCAGGAAACAACTTTATAGCAACTAGTAGCTGCTTGGCACTTTAAAGAAAACAACCTAACACAAATGGTGTCTTGACTGGAGAAACAACCTGCAAGATGTCACTGCTCAGGGCACGGGGGGGAGCTGAAACTCCAAAAATCAGCTCAGGACAGCTCAGCAGCAGTGAAATGAAGTGCACACAGTGGGCATTGCACACTGGGCAGGAGCAGCAGCCTGGGGTGTGCTGCCAGGTGCCAGCCAGCCCAGGGCAGCCTCCAAAGCTGTTCCTGTTCACAGAAGCTCCTGAGGGACTGATTTTCCCCTCCCACGAGGCACACTGTGCAGGTCCAGGACATAAATAACATTCCTCCCTCCCCTCCAGCAGCCATCCAAAGCAGCGCCTGTCTGTGTGAAAAGGAGTTATTTCATTACAAAGTTATGCCAAAATAAAAACAGTCCAGCTGGGATTTTTCCCAAATGGCTGGAAATAATTGCTGGGACCAACTGAACTGTTGAATTGATGTCAACATTCACCAGCAGCTCCCTCCAGACAAGGCATCACCAGGTCTGCTTGCAGGAATTATCCTCAATAAACAATAAACAGCATCAGTGCTTTATTGTGCAGGAGGCTGCCTGGGAATGCAGTGTTGGAGGAACAGGTTGGGCTGGGAGGGCAAACATCAGCTCTGGGCCTGTCCCTGCCTGCACACCCTTCCTTTGTGAGCCCCTCTCCCTCCTGGGAATCCACTCCTGTCTCTGCTCCACATGTGCCCACTCTGGGCACCCCATCACTGGCTGTCCCAGCTGCATTCCCCTTTCCCCACCTCCAAATCCATGTTTTCATCTGTCTGGGCACTATTGGCATCACAGTGCCTGATGGCTCTCTGAAAATCATTCCTCTTTGGTGGCCTTGAAGCCTGCTGGTTTTGGAAAGCAGCAGGGCAGGGGTTTCCCATCAGCTCTGCACTCTGGGTGCAGCAGTGGCAGGGAAGAGGGGCTGGGTTTGGGGTGGGAGGCTGCTTCAGCCTGGGGGACCCACACTGGGCTCCCACAGATGTGCTGGAGACAGGCAGGTGGAGATCTGCAGCCTCAATGGGTGCAAATCAGCAAAAACCACCTTGCAGAGCTGCTCCTTTGGGGCTGCTGGGCTCCTCCAGCCTGGCAGCATCTCTGATCCATGGTCTGGATCAAATCAGGGCTGGTGGCCTGGTGAGCCCTCCCAGGGCATGGATGGGGCTCCTGTGTGCCCAGGGAGCTGTGCCCATGCTGGGCCTGCCCAGGCCTTCCAAACATCCCTTCCACAGTCTGGGCTGCCATGAGGACCAGGACACCAGGACACCAGGACACCAGGACATCAGGACACATCAGGACATCAGGACATCAGGACACCAGGACACGGCTGTGCCCCACTTTGGCTCCCAGGGCTTCTCTCCTGCTTCCAGGGGCTCTCCAGGTGCCATCCTGAGCTGCATCACCACTTTTCCATATTTTTTCCTCCTCTCTTACTCCACTCCAGACAGTTTGAGGAGCATGCCCTGCTTCATTCTTCACCCACTGCCTCAGGGGAGTTTCTTCAGCCAGGGGTCCTGTGGCAGTGGCACCACTCCAAATCCAGAGTGCAGAGCCCAGGTTTGTCCTGCATGAGTTAAACTGGGAGAAGCCACTTTTAAAATAGCAACACACAGGGATATTCCCAGGCAGGAGCTGCATCCCTGGCAGCTGGGAGGCTCTGGCACAGCCCCACTGTCAGCCAGGCAGAGCAAAACACCTCACCCCGAGCAGAATTGCACTAAAAACCAAAGTAGAGCAGCACAAACTTGTTCCTTTTTTTGTTCTTTCCACTTTATAGTATATATGTTATCGTTTATTTATAGGCAGATCACTTCACTATTTACAGTACATGAGCGTAGAGATTCTACAGTCTTTTGGATGTAAACAAGAAACTCCACGGCAGGGGAGTCTGGAAAAAGAAGCCAGTTCTGAAGTATTTACACAATTTAAAATAGAACTTTTATACCCACTGGATAGATATAGAGAATACATTGAGCGATTTGGTTAAATTATCTATGAAACTATAGAATCTGACAATGTAAAAATACAAGAAAACGTTCTCTCATTTTAGAAGGTAGACAGTTAAATCACACTAGAAATAAATCTCTTTTGTTTTTTTAAAAATAATAACAATAATAATAAAGGAAAGGCATAAGAATCCATGCCATCTCTTAAGGTTAAAGTATATTACATAAATAAGGACACAACAGAACAGAACTGGGGGGAAAATTAAGTGAAATATAAAAAAACCGCTACCAATTAAAAAAAAATACTAAAAACTTGATTCTTAATCACAGAGGGATCAATTCTGCTGCTTTGACTTACTCTGCAAGTAGAAAATTGCAGAGTTAAGTAGTACTTACTCAGCATGAGCAAGGGAGGCAGAATTGGCCCCTAATAATTATGAGCAGTGTCCTTTTACTTTAAAAAAAAAAAAAAAAAAGAAGAAAAAAGACAGAATTTAGCTTTTTTTTTTTTTTTATAAATAACAAAGCAGATGTGCCCCTTTTTAGGTGAAATTCTTACACCTTTCTCAAGAAATGCATCAATGGAACCGTTCTCTCTCTTTCTCACATGCACTCACACACTCCCTGCCCAACTCCTGCTGCTGCCCCTGCCCTGGGGAGGGCAAGGGAAGAGGAATGAAACCCCAAAATGAAACCCCAAGGCTGCATTTGGCTCTGTATTGCTTGAGATTGTCAGGGATGGACTTAGAATGGGTTCAGCTCCAACACTGCTTGCACTCAGGAACCAGCAGATCTCCAGAAAGGAAAATAATTCCCCCCAAAAAAGGAGAGAAGCTTGTTGATCTGCAATTGCAAAATGCATTTGCACGGCCCCGAGCTGAGATCAGGCTCAGGACTGTAACATGGTCACTGAGCTGCTGCTTCCTGAAAGATGTGAAAGAGGAATCAAGAGAAACCTCTGCTTTGGGGCAGCATCCAACCTTAAAACCTGGGATTGTCCTCTGCATTCAGCCCACACACTCAGAAATGTTTGCTCCTCCCTGCGGAGCCTCAGGGACACGCTGGATTCCAGCCAGGAACCTGCTGCCCTCCCCTGAACAGAGTTTTTCTGGGGCAAACCTGTGCAAAACAAGCAAAGGGGCATTTTATCAGAAACTCTTCACATTCAGCATTTCCCCACAGCACCTGCAGGAAATGGCTGGGGGACGTTCTATACTCACACAGTTTTAAAAAAATAAATCTCCTCCTGACTTATTGACTAGCAGAATGAACCCTTTTGCTCCCAGTTCCTCCTGCCCATCCCACAGCCCCTCACAGGGGGCTGGGGTGTGAGGGGTCCCTTTTTGAGGGGCACCCACAGTGATGCCACAGGCTGGGTGGGATGTAAAGGGGGGATCCCCAGTCCTGGCAGCTCCTGCAAAGCTCTGGGCACCTCTGGCTTCCCTGGCAGCAGTGCCTGGGCATTGCTTTGCTCCTGCCCCATTTCCCTGTCAGCATCCAAACCTTGGGCAGCTCAGGAGGGAGCTCTCACCTGCCCCTGTGCCCGACCCACCTTCCTGCAGACTCGAGCACTGTGAGCTAAAGACACCTTTAGAGTGAAAAAAAACTCCACAAAAATAAAAATTAAATAAAAATCAAGTGGAAATTAATTGTTCACCCAGTGCTAAAAGGAAGGAAGGAAGGGGGAAGCCCCAAGGCAGGCAGCATACAGCCCAAGGGGCTCTAAGCATAGTGCATAAATCTTGGAAAAGAAAGATCTTTTTGGGGAAGAGGGAAAACAAACCATCCCAAGTGAATGGAAAAAAAAAAAAAAAAAAAAGGTAAAAAATCAAAGCAAAAAAAAGAAAATCCAACCCCACTTATAGGCTTCAGGCACCACGAAGACCACTTATTGCATCCCTTCCTAGCCTAGGGCTGCAGTACTGATGAGCTCTGTGCAGGACCAGCCCTCCCCTGCCCCAGCAGCTGGGCTGGGGCTGACCCAGGGCACCCAGCCACAGGGAAACCCTGGGAAATTCTCTACCTGGGTACACCAAAACCAGTGCTTGGGAATTGGCTGAGTGATCCCCTGGAGTGGGCTGGAGCCCCCCCAGCTCTCCACTCACCCTTCCCCTCCACCACCCTTGATGCATCCCCAGCAGGGCCCAGCCATGGGTGCCCCCAGCTGAGTGGGAGATGGAAGAATTCCACTTATTTGCTTTTCTTTTTTTTCCTTTTCTTTTTTTTTTTTTTTTTTTTTTTTTTGTTGGTTCTTTTTTTCTTTTTTTTTTTTTTTTTTTTTTTTGATTGATCATTTTCTGAAAAACATCAGCACAGCACAGGACAGTACTACCCACCCTAAATGTGTGGCTATATACATTCTACATAAGCTCTATAGCAATCACATGTAAACATCATCATCGTGAGGAAATACTAGGACAGAAAAAGGCAAAGCTACAATGAGGCAATTGCCAATAGCAGATGCTCAGTCTCGGCCAGAGCTGCTCGTGGGATGAGAACTGGGGGGTTTTGGGCTGTGGGAGAGATGCCAGGTTTCACTGCCCAGGCTGAAATGGCACAAGGGCTGTTCCCTGGCAGTGATGCTCACTGGTGGTGGCTCGGGGACCCAGGGCTGGCTGTTGTCAGAACCACGGCTCTCCCGAGGGGAGCAGCCAGGGAACTGTGCTGGTGTGAGCATTCCTGCTGCTGCCAGAGCCCAGGGCCACCCCGGCAGGGCTCTGGCTCCTGGTGTCACTTCTCGTGCCATTTCCGAGGCTTTGGGCACTCTCCCTGCAGGACGGGACACACCCAGGGAATTGGGGGGGGATAAAACCCCCAGATCATGGGGGAGGGAGACCCCAGGAGACTCTAATCTATCTATTGGCAGAGTTAAGGCTATAATATTCTATCTACAGAGGATGGCTGAATCCCTAGTGGTCTCTGGGGCTCAAACATAAAAGGAGAAGGTGGCAATGGCTTGAGGAGCAGGAGCTTCCCGCTCCCTTGGGAGAACAGTGCCTCTGGCTGGCTGGTGGTGGCCTTTGCTCGGGCTGCTGGAGGGCTGTGTGCCCATCCCACACACCCAGGGCAAGTCCACAAAGTGAATTTCACACTTCAACCCAGCCCCAGGGCCCTTGGCCAGAGGCAGAGCTGTGCCTGGGCTGCAGGTGGGTGCTGGGACCTTATGGCTTATCAGCTACAGGGCAGGGTGCTGGGGGTGCTCAGCGTGGCTGCTGTGCCCTTGACTCTCTGGAGTTTTGGGCTGGATTTGGGGCTGGATTTGGGACTGGATTTGGGGCTGGCTACCCAGTGAGAAGCACAGACAGATCTTCTCACCCTGCTTGCTTTGCAGGGTGTGGAAGCAAGGGCCTGGCCAGTCTCCCAGCCATCCCAGGAGCTGGAGAGGAGCCAGCTCCTCCACACATCCATCCCCCAGGCTGTGCCAGCAGGACCCACTGCATCAGGCCTGGCTGGCTGCAGCCCCCCAGCCCCTCTCTCCTGGCCTCAAAGGCAGCACTGGCTGCAGGCAGAGCACCCCTGTCCCACCCTCTGCTGCCTGCAAAGCTGCCTGGCCCTGGCTCCATCACCCAGCAGGACCCAGCTCAGCATGGGGGGGATGCTGGGGGGGCTCAGCCACACCAGCACGAAGAATGGCTTTGACAGCAAAGTGGGTTTGCCAGCAGGGGAGGCAGGGGAATGTCAGCTCTGTGACTGCTCTGACCCCCCATTTGCTGAGTGGCAAGTGCCTCATTACAGTGCATAGTTAAAAATCAAGGAAGCGGTACAATAAATCTGAATTACAGTACATCTGAGCCATAAATACATTTCTTTTTTTTTTTTAAGTATATACTTTTTTTTTTCTTCTCTTCTTCTATTAAAAATTAGTTTATAATCCTGATTCTATTCACAATGAACAATTTCATCATCACACACTACGGACAAAAAAATGTTATGGTGAACACAGCTGCAACTCCACGGCGGGAGCATGGGGAGGGCTGGGAGGGGGAAGAGGGGCTGGGGGCTCCTAGGCTCACCCTAAAACAACCAGTCAGAAGCAGAGGGGGGGACTAACGTGTGGCAGTGAGACATCAACACCATGGGGACTCACAGACAGAAGCAGCTTTGTTCAATGTAAACATCCATCAGGGGACAGCAGTCTCTCTCTCGCGGGCGTGCTCTCGCTCTCTCTCGCTCTCTCGCTTGCCATAGACTGAATAATTTCTTTGAAAACGTAAACATATTGGAAGTGCCTTGACTGAGGTATTGAGGTATTCCTCCAAGGTTAAGGCTGTTACCGATGCAGGCTGAGCTGGGCCTCCTGCAGCAAGCTGTCGAAATCCATGGTCTCGTACTTGCTTTTCACCGGAGCTGGGGAGGACTCGTCCGTGCTGCAATCTGCAAAGGGCAGGGACAGGAGGGTCAGGGAGGGGGGATCAGCATCCTCTCTGCCTCGTGGGGAGGGCAACTGAGGCACAGCAGGGCACTGCTGACTGCCCTGCCACTGTACAGCCAGGTGATGGTGACAGCAATGGGGCCAGCTGGGCAGGGCACACACCACTGACTGAATTCACTGCCAGGGGTGAGAAAATCTGCTGGGTGCAGCTGAATTTGGAGGGGCTGACACACAGGGCCATCCCATGGGTGCTGTGCTGGTGGCAGAGCCAGCCTGCTCCACTGCCAGGAGCTGAACACAGAGTGCCCCTGGAAAGCCCAGGGAATTCAGCACATAGCAGAGCTAAGGCTGCCTAATTTCACAGCAGCTTAACATTTTGGGTGTATGTTTTTGAATGGTGTGGTTGCATTTCATCTCTGCCTCAGGGCTCCCCTTTTTAGCCTGCACCAGGATGAGCAGGATTTTAAGAATAATTTTGGTTGGGCTGTGAAGGAAGGGAGTGACTGGTGGCACTGCAGAAATCAGGTGAGGAGCACTGAGGGGGCTTCTTTTAGGCAGGGGGGGCAGCTCTGGCCCCTCTCCCCACAGCACTGCACAGTCACCATCTTCCTCATGGGTGTTATCTGGTTCCTAATTTCTCTGTGCCCAAAATGGGAGGCTCTGGGATTTGTTTAAATGAAAAATGGATATTTGTGCCACAACCAAAGTCAAGGGATGGCTGCTCTGAGCAGAGCTGATACTGCAAGGTGATAAAAAAAATCAGGGAGTACTTGTATCAGATGGGACATCTGGAGGTAAGGCAAGACTTGGGGCTTTATTTTCTGGACCTCAGTCTTTCACTCATCAAGTGGGATCCAGAACCCTTCAGCCCCTGCAGAGGGTACAGAAATAAATAGGCAGTGTTGGTGAAACACCTGAAGCAAGGAGGGCTGGGTAAAGCCTGGGACACATTTTTCTTGCAAGACTGGCACAGGGTTTGGCTCCTGGCCCTCAGCTCAGGCTGCAGCCCTGGTGACACAGTCACTGAGACCTTGCTGAAGCACTGGAAGGATTAATGCGACCACAGCACATTCAGAGCTGTCACTTTGGCTCCAGAGTGCATGTGCAGTGTGGTGAATCTGTCCTGCAGAGCAGCAAACCACCCACATCACCTCTTGGGCTAATGAAATGTTGCTGACTGCCTTCTCTAATGCCTGGGAAGGGATTTTTCTGCTGGAAAGCCTCCAGCACTGTGCAGAAACTCAGCAGACACAGGATGGGCTGCGCTCAGCTGAGACCCGGCAGCCCCAGGCTGTGATGCTCCATTTTGCAGCCAACACACCCTGATGCCTCACACCAGTTTTGTTTTTTTTTCTTCTCCCCAGTTTCTCAATCCACCTGCCTGAGCCACGAGCAGTTCCATGAGCCATAGGAAAGCCAGTGGGCTTTTCCTGCAGGCTCTGAATGTGTTTGGGATCCCTGCGTGTTACAGCGCTGCAGCGTGCTGTGACAGCTCTGTGCTGATAAAAGAGACAAAGCAGCTGCTGCTTCCTCACCCAGGTCAGCGTATCTGGTCCAGAAGAAGCGCCCCAGGCCACCAGAGCTGAGCTGGAAGGAGGGCTCGTTCCTCTTCCTCAGCGAGGGGCCGTTCTTCAGCGATAAGGCGGCGTGCTCCGAGTAGCGGTACGTGATGAAGCCGTGCTTCTCCCCCCTGAGCAACCAAAGAATGCAAGATGTGATGAGCCCCACAGCCCTTGTGGTGCAGCACTACACCCCTGGCCCATCATTCTTTCACTCTTCCATCCCACAGGTGCCCTTGGATCTCTGGATCCACACTGAATCTCCTCCAGAAGCATCAAGACTGAGGGCTTGGCTGACACAGGGGATTGATGTGGAACTCTGGCAGTGCTGTGGGGTTTGGGGAGAGGAGATGCTGTAGCTGCTGGAGCCCTGGGCTACAGCTCACTGCCCACCCACCTGTTAGTCCTGGACAGGACCTGACACTCCACGATTTCACCAAACACCTCGAAGCGTTTCTTCAGCTCGCTGGAGCTCATGCTGCTGGAGAGGTTCCTGATGTACACCACCCGGCCTTCCCCCTGCCAAAGCAATCAAAAGCTTTCAGGCTTGCACCCTGCACCTCTGTGCTGCTGATGGGCTGGGGAGGAGCTCCTGTGAGCCAGCACTGGGAAACACTGCCATGGACACAGGCTGGCACCTCCAGGATCTGCTGTCTCTGCTCCAGCCAGGTCACAGTGTCACCCCCAGGCAGCCACAACCAGGCTGGAGCAGCCACCGCCCCTTTCTTCTCCTTTAAAATTCTTCTGCATTCTTGCAGCTCTTTCAGCTTCTTCTGGCAAACGTGGGATATATTCCCAAGAACTGCCAGGGGCCAAATCCAATTACATTGCAGGAAAAACTGCCAAAGCAGTGTGAGTGTGAGTGAGTGTGCACAGCAATAATTCACTCTCCCACGTGCCCACTCCTCTGCCAGCTCCCAGCATGTGCCCACGGGTTCCTAGTGCACAAGGATGCAGGGGGGCCACAGCTGTGACAGCTGAGCAGCCCCAGGGATTCCCCAGCTCACCCCAGACATTGCCAGTGCCAAGTGCACTGAGGCACCAGTGTAGGATGCTCTGGGCACCCCTGTGCCAAGGACTCCGTGTGTTGCCAATCGCTGGCGCCTTCCTTTGGGTTTTCCTCTTCCCCCCACCCCCATGTCCCTGTTTAACATTGGCCTCACACCAAGGGATGCTGAAGCCAGGGCTAATGGGCTCCAGTGCTGCTGTCTGGAGCAGGAGGTGAGCTGAGGGCTGGGGGTGCTGTGTCCCTGTCCCTGTGTGGTCCCCGCTCACTTACGATGGCCTTTTCCCGTCTCTTCTTCAGCTGGCCCCGGTGCCCGCTGCCACCCTGACACTGCTCGCCGTTCTCACACCTGCAAGGGAGGGCCAGGAGGTCAGCCCAGGGCTGGGGAACTGCTGGGAAAGCTTCAAACATCAGTGAGGAGCTGAGACACCCACAGGAGTGGGTGAGCACTCAGGGGCGCTGGGAGCCAAGGAGAGATTGGGGTCTGGAAACACTGGAAAGGAGACTGGGAAGTTTTCTCTCATCGATGCCAGGGTGTCCCCAGCCTGCACTTTCTCCTTCCCAGGCCTGGCTTAGGTGCCTGCCCATGCCCTGTCACCCATGGAACCCCCCAGCTGCTTCACTCTGCCCCTCAGGCCATGGCTGATGCTTGCAGCAGTAGCTGACACAGTGCCAATCATTTTCATTGTTTTTCTTTCATTAATTAGCATCTTTCCTACAAGGGCCAGCAGAGCAGAGAGCACTGGGGTTGCCCTGCACCATGCCAAAAATTCAGGGGGTAAAAGCAGCCCCAATGTCCCCATTCCCCCGTACCTGAAGGTGCGTCTGCTGGCAGGTGACCGCGAGCGGCAGCACGAGGAGCCCGAGCTGGACCTGCTCCTGGAGCAGTAATGCAAACTGCTCCTGGAAAGGGGGTTTCTCCTCAGGCACAGCTTGGTGCTGCCATGCTCCTCCTCTTCCTCCTCCTCTTCCTCCTCATCCTCCTCGCCGGGGGAGCCGCTCTCACTGCAGCTGTCCTCAAAGACAGTGTCGTACTCGGGGGTCTTGCAGAAGAGCATGTCCTCGTCGTCGAGGGCACTGTCCAGAAAGCCAAAGTGCTTTGTTAAGCTGGCTCTGATCTCCTGGTCTCTCAGCTGCTTGACGCCGTCCTTCCACAGCATCTCAGCGCCCGTGTCCTTGCCCAGCTCCAGTCCCTGGTAGTGAGCGGCCGGGACCCTCCTCTTGTGCTCCGTCTCCAGCTGGCTCGGGGGCTCCCAGGACTTGAGCACCTTCCTCTGCAGGGCAGCCTCGGGTTTCAGCACCTGGCAGTAGTCGTGGTCCCCGAAGGAGCGGGAGAAGGGTCTCTTGAGCAGGCCCTGCTGCTCGGGGAGCGGCCGCGCGCCCGCCCGGCTCAGGTGTGCCAGCAGCTCCGTCCTCTCCGGCTGCTTCCTGGGGGCTTTCCTCGAGGCTGCCGCATCCCCGGTGCCCCCGGGGCTGGGGGCAATCCCCTCCTCCTTCCCTGGCTCCTGGGGGATGTCTGGCTTGTACAGGTCCTCCTCAGCAGGTTTGTATGGTGGAGTGGTGGGCGGAGTGAGACCTGGACCCCCGAACAAAGGGCAGGGGTCAGCTCTGCCCCCTCTGTCCCACCCCACGCCAGGGCTGCACCCACGGCCCCACAGCCTCACCCAGGGGCACTGGGGGCAGTAAGAAGGGTGCCTTGATCCCAGCAGGGACCAGAGGACTCTCCCTCCCCTCCTGGCTCATGCAGGGCCCCCTGAACAGCTCCTCCCACCCCAAAAGCATTCCCCAGAGCTGCTCACAGTGCTCAGATGTGGCAGAGCACACTTTCTTATGTCTGCAGTGTGATGGGGATGAAGGTGCCCCCTTGGCTGGGTAGGCTGGAACTGAACCCTTCAGGCTGAATTTAGGGTAAATGAGCCCCATCCTAGAGTACATTTTTGCAAAACTAAAGAATCCAAAGCCTGTCTTACCTGCTGTCCCACACAGCTCCACAGTCAGCATTGGCTCAAAGTTTCTCTTCCCAAAGGTTGGGTCACTGGAGAAGAGCAGAAAATCAGGAGAAGTGTTTAGGTGAACCACAGCCCCAAAAACCAAAAGCAAGCTGAGAAAACGCTGCCCACAAGTGAAGCCACCCACTGTGGCTGGTGCCTGCCAGAATAACCCCACAGGGGCAGTGGGGTGAGCAGCTCCAGGGCACACACAAGGTGCCCTGCCATGGGCATGGCACTCTCCCAGCTCCCTGCAGCTCCCCCCAGCCCCGTGCCCAGCAGTGCAGCTCCCTGTGCTCTGCAAACACAGCTCCCTGTGCTGGCTGCAGAGGCCCTGCCCAGCCACACAATCCCAGGCAGCTTCCAGCCCCAGACTGGTTCACTCAGCCCCATCTGCACTTACGTTTGTGCCAAGGACAGCGTGAGACACCGGGGTGTTTCTGCAAGGCAGGAGAGAAGCAGGTTACCAGTGGAGCTGTATCCCTGCAATGCCCACAGAGGGCTCTGCCCACCTGACAGGGACAGTTCACACTGCCAGGGCTGAGCCATTCCTGCTGGCTGGGCTTTTGGGGCACCACTGCAGATGAACCCCAGAGCCCAGACCCAGGGTGAACCCATGGGGAAGAACCTGGAGGGATGGAGCAAACTGGTCCTTGCTGGGTTATGGCCACACCAACTCCACCACCTCATTATAAGGATGGGAAAACTGAGGCAGAAGATGCCCATGGATTGAAAAAGCACCCCAAAAGAGAACAGACCCCCACGTCCCCATGCATGGGACCTCACAGCCAGGCAGCACAGAGGGCTGCTCACAGCTCTGCCAGCCACAGCAGGGATGGCATGGGCAGGAGGGTGAGCAGAGGGACAGTCCCCAAGCCCCTCACCTGTCTGCTCCAGGAGGGCACAGCGCCGGCTCTCAGTGCCCAGCTCGCCATCCCCCAGGGAGCCCAGGCACAGGGGCTGGGGCTCTGCCGGCGGGGCTGTGCCCCCCACCTCCACTTCAGCAGCTGGCTCCTCGGCAGAGAAGCCCTCCAGCACTGGGCACTGGGCCTCCCTGCAGCCCAGGGGCACCGAGGGCTCGGTGGGAGGCTCGAGGAAGGAGAGCCAGTGCCCCAGCTCGGGGTTGAGTCTCTTGGAGCGGCGCACGGCGTGAGCAGCGCTGTCCTGCTTGCGGGCCACCTTCCCTGTGCCCAGGGCGCCCTCCTGCCTGCCAGCATCGTCCTCCAGGCCACCCAGCTCCCGTGGCACCTCTGCCTCAGGGCTCTGCCGGGGCTCTCCCTTCTCTGCTGCTGCTGCTCTCACTCTGGACGTGCAAGTCCCGCTGGCATCCTCCCCATCGGGCACGGGGGAGCAGGAGCCCGGTGGCCGTGCCAGGGCAGCGTACACGGGCTGGCCCAGGCGGTATGGCTTGCTCACATCGCACAGCAGGTCCCGTGCCAGCAGCTCCTTCAGGATGGAGAAGGACGCTCCGGGCTTCTTGCAGCTGCCAGGGCGGCTCTGGGCACCGCCTGGCACGGGGGCACAGTCTGCTTTGGCTCTCTTGAAGGGGCTGCAGCAGGGCTGGGGTTTGGTGTCGGCGGGGTCGCGGGCGGGCAGCTTGCGCGGGGGCAGGCAGTAGGTGTGCATGTAGCGGATCAGCTCCAGCACCGAGTGCAGCTCCCCCTCGCAGGAGAACTGGCTGCCAGGGCCGTCCTCTGCTGAGGAGAGCGCGGCCACCGAGTCCCCGGAGCTCAGCGAGTCCTCGCTGCAGTCGCTGTCGTCCTCGAGCTGGGCGCAGTGGCCCAGGGGTGGGTGGTGGCCGCTGCCCGGGCACTCCTCGGGTGCCTGGGGGGCTTTGGTCTGGGAGCAGGAGGTGCTGGAGGTCAGGTGCCGGTGCAGCTCCGTGCAGCTGCGGCTCTGCGCCTGCGGGACGCTCGCCCTCCTGTCCCGGGGACCCTCCACCTTCCAGAGGAGAGAGGAGAAAGTCAGGCCTGAGCCCCACGGCTCCCACCCCCCAGTTCTGGCACACCAGCACCCCGACCTCCCTGGGGTCAGCCCCACGCCCCTCCTGCAGGCAGGGATGCTCCTTCTCCCCAGCAGGGATCTGCTGCTCTTCCCACACAATCTAATTTGCCAGGCCTAATGCACAATCACCATTAGCAAAGCAGGAAAGTCTCTGTTGTGGCACCTTCTGTCGGGTTTCAGATCAGCTCAAGTGTTGGAAGCAGGGAGGGGGACAAAGGGAGCACATGGGGCTTTCACAAATGGGTGCTCAGCGAAGTTGGGAGAGGCCAAACCCCCCTGGGTTCAAGTGAGATCAAGGTGCTGCTTAGCACAGCACAAAGTCTAAAAGTTTTGCAGAGCCCAGACAGCTGGGAGCACTGCTGGTGACAGTCCCTGCCTGTTCCCAGCCCCCAGGCTGCCCAAGCTCCCCAACACCACCTTTGGGACAGCTCCCAGGAGGTGGGTGCTGCACTGGCTCCAGGAATTTTTGCTTTATTTGATTTTTGGTGAGGAGGGAAGGAGCCAGACATGGAAATGATTTTCTAAGAGAAGATGCTAAGAGCGTGATTTGCTATGACACTGAAGCCACAAAAGAACTATTTCTTATAGAGAAGTCTCCATAGCATGGCAAGAAAGACTCCTCCCTCTAAGAGAACTGAAAAAAGACTATTGTAGAGGTAGTAAACTGACTGAAAAGCCCAAGTTTTGTCTCTTTACATTGTCAATAAAAAAAGAATAAAGGGGTGTAAGGGGAAGAGAAGTTTTCTAAAAGTTTATTCTGATTTTCTTACTCTTTTTCATTTAATTCTGTTAATAAAACTTTCTTTACACCCTTCAAAGTTTCAACCTATTTTACCTTCCCTCTAATCCCATCTCAAAGCAAGAAAGGAGTAAATAATTGTAGTAGGTGCATTAGACCCACTGCTACAAGGAAGTACCTTTGTGCAGGGCCGTGCAGGGCGGGATTTTGGGGTCCCCGGGCGCCGGGTGCTCCCGTCCCGCTGAACCTCACAGCTGGGAGGGAACGGAGACAGGAGCAGCTTCTTCAGCTGCAAAGACAAAGGGGCAAGAAAAGGAGTCGGCATCGCAGCGAGGGCAGCAGGAAACGCCCAGGGCGGGGCCACACGTGTGAGCATCCCGCCCAAAAATGGGGCAAAAAAAAAAAAAAAAAAAAAAAATCAGGCAGGGAGGGATTTAGGGTTTGTGTTTCCCAGCTCCTCGTGGCTGTGGGGCAGGTGCCTGGCTGTCCCCACAGCATTCAGCCCAGGGTCCCCCAGGCAGGTTGGGGCAGTGGGGACAGGGGGGAATTTATTTCCCACTGGTGTCACACACACAGGAGCTGCTGTGGCATCCCAGCTTGTCACTCCATCAGCTCTGCCTGAGGTGACAGAGGCTTTACTCTGGTGTGAGTGATGGGTTTGGACAGCTCACTGGAGTCCCCAAGCGAGGCTCATTTAGCCAAAACATCCAGAGAGGGCCTCGACTCATTAAGGAGCTCTCAAGGCGTTTTGCAGACACAAATCCCTGTGGGATCTGGGGAGGATCTCCCCCAGCACTGTGTCAATCCTGTGGGCTCTGGGTTTTCCCCAGCTCACCCTCAGTGCCACCCCTTCTGACAGGCAGGGTCTGATGGCAGGCTCAGCAAAACATTTTCTTCTACTCAACCCCAATTTTGATCAGGGGGAGGGGAAAAAAAAAACCAACAAAACAACCCAGACCCCACACCCAGCAACAACATTTGAGATTGTGCCCGTGTGGCACTAACAGCTCAACAGCAAGGCGACTGCAGGAGACAGACCTGGGGCTCCCCTGCGGGCTCAGGGACTGACAGAAAAGGGGTGCCCGGGTCAGGGTCTGCCAGGAAATGCCACCCTCAGCTTTAGGAGTGAGGCTCCTGTTGGTGGAAGCGCCCAGCACCCTTTCCCCCCCGCCCCTGCAACGTATACATCCTATATATACACATACAGGTCATGTGTGATATATACCCCTGGCGGGGCGCGGGCGGTGGAGATGCACGCTGTCACCACTGGATGTCACTCCTCCCCTTTGCTGGGATTTTGGGGACACCCCGGGACCGGGCTGGGGGCTCTGGGGGGTGACTGTGAGCAGCAGGTTGGGTGTCCCATCCCAGAGAACCTCCCAGGAAACGCTCCCAGTTCATCGTGGCCAGGAAGGGGAGTGGGGCTGGAGCCTCAATATTGCAGGGAAGCAAGAGAGATGCTCCAGGCACCAAATCTGGAGGGATTGGAGGCCACACAGCCCTGAGGGGCTTTGGTGGAAGGCACAGGGAGGGTGAAACCCTCCCACTGAAAGGCAGGGGCTGACACTCAGGCAAACCCCTCTTGTGACAGCAGGGAGCTCAGAGCCAGGGGGAACAGCCACCCCTGCCCATGGGCATAGGGCTGGGATGAGCCAGGGAGAGCCCCGGGCAGCCCCACACCTGCACATGGGATTAAAAGCAGGTGTGGGTGTGCCAAAGCAGCCCCCAGCCCTCTGGCAGCCACCCCCACCCCGCCCATAGATAATCTGTATACACACAGCTGTTTCCCGTGAGGATGGTGATGGAGGTGACAGCAATGATGCAGAACATGTATACGTATACAATACAAGTATATGCTTTGGTATTGACGGTTAAAAGAGAGTTTTAAGCCTAGAATGAAAAAATTCAGACCTTGGCTTCCTATCATACCCATGCAGCCGGCTTATCTGGGGCTCATCCAAATCCACCTTAAACAGTAGGAAGTGGGTTCTTACTAGAGACAGCTCATCACACTCGGGGGCCGGGGGCGGCCCCCCCGTGACCGGGGCGGTGGGTTTGGGGGAGGGGGCAGGTGAGGTGGTGGCAGGGTTGAGCGTGTCCCCCTCTTCCATAGTTGGGAAGGCAGCCAGGCCCATGTCATCTCCCTGTATATCATCCAAAGTCTCGGTGAGGGCTGCCAGCAGCGCTTCGTTCTCGCTGTCTATTATCTGAAAGGAGCAGGCAGAGAAGAAAGGGGGTGTTAGGCTGGGCAGAGGGTCCCCAGCATGCTGGAGAGGGGACAGAGCCACACCAGCTCCCACACTTCCCAGTGAGCCCACTGTGAGAGCTTTTCCCCAGCACAACACTAGGATTGGATGAGGAGAGACCCAGAAATGGAGCATCAGTCTGTTCACCTGCACCCCAGCAGGAAAAGAATGAATCAGAGCATCTCCTCTCCCTCCACCCCACTGTGAGGCAAACAGCAGCAGATAAAGGATCTGTGAGGAAAAAGCTCCTGGCCCAAATCCTCCTGACTCTGGGCTGCAAGAGATGTGAGCTCAGCCCAGTGGAGAAGAGGGCACAGCCTCCCAGGAGGGCACAGGGGAAGCTCTGCCCAGGCTGCACCACTGGCTTGTGACAACAATCACTCTTGAGTTCTGTGCTCACTGAAAGCCCCTAAGCACAAGCAGCTCCTCAGGGCCTCTCAGCTCTCACACTTAGAGCTGGTGCACCCAGTGCTCTATGAGAGACCCTGCCCAGTCACTCCCAAATCTCCCATCAGCATCCCCAGATCATGCTGTTCACCCAAAAACTGGGTCAGGGGAGCTGCAGTGCAAGGCCCATCTCCCTCTGGACCAGGCAGGGCCAGGGGCTGCTCCTGCCTCCTCCCTGCCCACTGCTCCAGCCTCACTTGGGTCCCTCTTTTCACCTGGGCTTTGGCTTTGCTGCTGCACCTCCAGCCCTCCCAGTCCCACACAGCCCCATGAATTCCCTTCCAGGCTGGCAATACAGTGCTGAAGCCCAGCAGAGGATGCAGGAGCTGAGGAATGGCTGGAGTGAGCCAGGAGTTCCTTCTTTTTGGTCCTCCTCCATCATAATCCGAATGTAAACCATGTCCAACGAGAAGCAGGCTACCATCAGAGACAAAATTAGCACGGGGGTAAAGCCAGGCTCACAGGCAGGACTGCTGCCTGCACACAGCCTCCTGTGCTTCTCTCCTCTTGTTTGAAAATTAAACATCTTTTGTTCCATGCCCTAACCTTGCTCACAGTTACGAGAGCAGGCTCCAGGGAAAGGCAGCAGGATGCTCCATTTTTGGCTCCGTTTCTTTTCCTCCTGTTATTGGCACGAGATTGCTGTGCACACAAGTTCAGTGGGATACATTTCATCATACTCCACTGCTCCTCATCGGCCTGGCTTTTGCATTTCTTTTCTGTTTATCTTTTCCCCAGGAAGTTCACGGAAAATATGCATCTCGTGATGAAGGTCCCTCAGCTGGACTGGACCATTTTCAAGCACAGCATCAGCCCAGCATAAAAGCCAGAGGGTTGTTATTATGGGCAGGTTGGAAAATATTGAGGCTTTTTTTTTAATCTCCTTCTTTAAACAGAAATCCTTCTCCTCCCAAAATGTAACCCAGGGTTGGTGATTAGCTGGTACCAGTGGCTCACAACCTCCTGGTGCAAGGGATAAAAGGCCTGGGTGCTGCTCAGGGGGGCACAGAGACCCAACCCCAAGGACAGGCAGATCCAGGGCAGGGTGTGAGCTCTGGGCAGGGAGAGGGAGCTGCTCTGTGCCCGGTCCCCTCTGCATCCCCCTGCTCCCAATCCATCTGTGCTGTGCCCACAGCCCTGCCCTGGGCTCACAGCTCCAGGAGATGAAACACAGACAGGAGCAGAGGGACATGGAGCATCCCCTGCCCCAGCCATGGATCCATCCCAGCCCAGAGCCAAGGAGAGGAACCAGCCCCTCTGCCAAAGGGGCTGCCAGAGCTGGGAAAACAGAGCAAGGAGCTGCTTTGTGCTCCTGGGAAGGGAATTTTCCCAGTGCTGAGACCCCCACGCTGCCACCCTGGCACTCTGGGAATGGAACAGGACACTCTGCACCCCAGCTGCAATTCCCAGTGAATAATCCAGCACAGGAGAGCTGGCTCAGCCTCCTCCTCCTCCTCCTCATCAGCCCTGCTCCGCTTGCCCCATTTAGAGCTGGTGCACAAATTAATGGAGCACTAATCAGCTGGGGAGGAGATATTAATAGTTGTGTGTGTGTTCCCTCCTCCCACCCACCCTCCTTCTCCCCCTGCCTCCATCCTGGGGGATGGGGGTACCTGGAAGAGCTCGGAGTCGTCGGTGCTGTACTGGCTGGAGTCGGTCTCGGAGTGCTCCCCAGCCCAGTGCAGCTCGCTGAAGCAGCCAGCAGAGTCCAGGTCCCCGGCGTCCAGCTGGGACAGATCAATCTCAGGGAAGTCAGAGTAGAGGTGCTCCTCACCAGACACCTCATACTGCACACAGGAGAGGAGAGAAACTGAGCTCAGAGTGCAGGCAGCACAGACAGCAGCATCCCCCCATGGGGACAGCCAGTGATCCCACCCTGTGCCCCCAGCCCTCTGCCACCCCAGGGGCAGTGAATGCCACTGGCAGGGTGGGGTGGGCACCTTTTCACCCCTGGCACTGGTCACTGTGAGCAGCTGGCACCAAAGCCCCTCTGGTGTCCCAGCTGTGGCAGAGGTTGGAACAGCAGGACCTGTTCCAAGAGCCTGGTCTGTCCCAGCCAGCAGATGGTCAGGGCTCAGCACAGCCATCTAACAGCTCTTAGGGCAATTCCTGCCCTTGGTGCCATAAAAGTGGCACCCAGGTCATGCAGGTGGGATCAGCACAAGAGACCTGGCACAGCAGCACACAGGTGAGCACACCTGGAGCTCACCCTGTCCCCACCACAGGGCCTTGAGCTGCTCAGGACACCCCTGTGGGGAAGCTGCACATCCCAAAGCACTGCCAAGCACCCCAAACCCTGCTCCTGCAGGGTGAGAAGAGCAGCATGGAAATGAATGGATGTCTGAGAGCACAGGGAGTGATGTGAGCTGCAGGAACAGAGCTAAAAGTCTCCATTTAACCACAGAAAGGAGCTGGCACCTGCCCCACTTGGGCCTGGCTTCCAGCCAGGAATCCCCAGGGCTGCACCAGCACCCCAGGGAGCCAGGGCTGGCACCAGCACCCCTTTGGACCATGCCTGGCTTTGCCTTGGTGCCCAGGTTAAAACACAAAGGGAAAGGTCTGCTGCAACTCCTCCCAGCATTGGCTGTCCAAGGGGAGTTTTCTGGCACTGAGGGAAGCAAGTTTATTTACAGAGCAAATGGATTTTGGAGCAGGCAAATGTGAGCATGTGAGAGAGGCTGCAGGGGAGCGTGGGGGCCCCTCCTCCTGAAGCACCCTGGAAGGGTCTCCTCCCTCACTCAAAGGGATTTCATATCCAGCTGCAGGAATAGAAAAGAAAAGCTTTTCTCTCTTTTTTTTTTTTTTTTTTTTTTTTTTTTTTTTGCTTTTCCAATTGGGATAATCTGGGATTACTGACTGTGCTCCCCCAGGCTGAGGAGCCTGTCTGCCACGCTCCCCACCACGGGCAGGACACTCCAAAGGACACCCCTGAGCACACACTCACTCCCATTCTGCATTTCTCACCTGCTTCCCACCCTGCTCAACCCCAGGGGAGATGGAAAACAGGGAGAGCACCTTGGAGGGCACAGCAAGGTGGTTTCATGGCCAGTGCCACGTCCAGGGACTGCAGTGGGATGCAGGGAGCTGCTGCTGCTGCCCCAAAACTCTGGGAGATGCTCTCCCAGCACCCTCCCTTTACCTTTTAGCTGGAGGAATCTCAGGTACAGGTACATACCTGTGTACCAGGTACATACTACAAGTGTGGTGCCACAAAGTGCATCAGGCACCCCTGGGTGGCTCTGGGAGCTGCTACCCCTCACTGGCCCCCAGGGACGGGGATTTTCTAACCTGCCCTGCAAAAACCTTTGTTCCAGGTGTCAGAACACGTGCAGCAGGTCAGGAGTCCCCACTGCCAGCTCTGGGGGACACAGATGCTGCCTCTCCCCTTGTTCTGTCCCCTCTGCTCAGGGGCAGCTCTGGCATCAGATGTCCTTTGGCCTTTCAGATGTGTCCCTTACCTGCTGTGGCTTGTCCCTGCCTTCCTGTCCCTGCTCCAGAAAAAGTCTTGTGACAACTTTGTCTCCCCCTTCTCCCCAAATCTTCCCATGGGAACACAGGCAAAGGCTTTTATTTTTAGCCAAGCCATACATACATAGATATACGTGTGTCTGTGTGTGCGTGTGTGCGTGCAATTAAAAATAGCAGAGCAGCCAAATTCTCCTGCTCCTTTTGATATGCCACAAGGGAAAAGATCCTGGTGCTGAGATCACAAGGAGCAGCTGACACCAGTGCTTGGGATGTCTTTTGATCAACTCCACAGATGTGACATGTCCCCGTTGGCAACAGGGCTGGGTAAAAATAAACTCCTGCAATCCAGTGTTGCTGAGCTGCCCTCGCTGGGCACTCCAGGGCAGGACTGACCAGTCACTGCCACGCTGGGGATGCTCCCAGATTCCTGCCTACCACAGCTTGGGAATGCCCAAAACTCAGCTCCTCCTCCTTGGAAAACACTGGGACAGCCTTTGCTTAGTGGGGTCACCCATATCACACCCCAGCACCCCAACCAGTCCCCTCTGCCAGGCAGGGTCATTTAGCCAGCCCAGCCACCAAGGACCTGGGGCTGCAGAGGGAAATCAGCACCCCCAGCTCAGAACCCATCACCCTGAGCAGCACTGAGAGCAAAGAGCCCCTCTGGGCTGGCCACAGGCTCAGGGGTGGCAGCAGCCATGGGGCACAGGACCTCATCTGCTCTGACTCTCCCTTTTCCCACCCTCTGCACTTCCTGCTGCCTTGGGAGAGGAGTGAACTTTCTAATTTTACTCGGGACTTTGTAGGAAGATCAGCCATGGGTTCTTGGTGTGCAGCCAGCAAACACCCATGGAGACATGCTCAGAAATTCGGAGGCATCCTCCAGCCCAGCACCTGGCCTGGGTGTGCTGCAGCGAGCAGAGAGCTGCTGGCAGTGTCTGATGAATCCCTGCCCCAGGGAGGAGAGCTCCTGGTGTCTCCTTGCTCAGCATCCCTTTGTCTCCTGGCTCTGGAACAGCTCCTGGGCGCTCTGGTGCTGCCACTCCCTGTCCCTTTGCAATGTCCCCAGTGTGTCCTTCCTTCCCAGGGCAGTGGCAAGGTGAGGCAGCATGAGGAGCTGGCACAGGGGTTAGGATCCATCTCCCTGCCCCACTGTGAGGGTGTTCAATGCAGGCCACTGGCTCTGGTGTCCCCAGAAGCTCTGTCACTTGTCCTGGGCTGGAGCCACATCCAAGGATGTCCCAGCTCAGTGCTGGCTCCTGACACGCTGGGGACAGCAGGCGGGACAGGTCCCTTTCAGCTCCTCTGGCTTGGAGCAGTGTGAACTCTGGCATGTGAGGCCTTATCTCTGAAGAGACACGAGACTCCTCCCCAAGCCCAACTCTAATTCAAACACTGGATTAACGAGACAGGAAATGTTTTCCTCTTTTCCAGGGTCAACTTGGGCTCCCCAAACGAAAGCCCTGTGGTCAGCAGGACTGGAGAGGCTGGCTGGGGTCAGGCTGTATCCACCAGCCCAGGGAGAGCAGGAGCAGCCCTGCTGCCAGGGAATGGCAACCTGAACCAGGGCAAGCAAGGGCTCAGCTCATTGTCTGCTCTGCTCAGCTGGCTCGGGGAGCTGGGGACAGCGCAGTGACCGTGACAGAGAGACCTGCAGGTGCTCTCCTCTGTCTCACTCCAACAGCAGCACTGCTAGAAATTACCCTTATCTGCAGAAGCCCTGGGTCCAAGCCCTTGAAGTCATGGCCAAGTATTTTGGCGTGGGCTGTGGGCACACGGGGTGATGGCACAGGCAGGGCTCGTGCTTAGTCAGCTGCACAGTGGCAACCTCTGAAGCACCTTCCAGGAGCTGTGCACTGCCTTGTGCCAGCCCTGCAATGGCCCTGGCACTCAGGTGCCACCATGCTGCATGGGAAAAAAGGGAAGGAAAGAGGAAGCACCTTGGAGGGGCCAAAGGAAGCAGCAAGGAACAGGCAGCCCACTCTTGCTGGGCAGCAAATGGTGACTCAGCTCCTCCCTGCACAGCACTAAGGGATAAATATACATCCACACATGCTGCAGACACTGCCCCCAATTAGCCAGGGGCGCTCAGGCTGCGACCCAAAGCAGCAGCAGAAGGTGAGAAATGCCAAATGCTGCTCCCACCAGATCTCCTTCAGCCCCAAGGGGAGCTTCTGCCTCCTCACCCTCACCTGGGCCTGACTCGAAAAAGGAAAGAAAATCCTTGGGCAGGGGTTTTGCAGAGAGTCCTCTGGGCTTATCAGGGAAATCCATAATCACAGACTGCTCCAAACAGGGATTACAGGGAGATGGAGAAGGGAGATGGGCACTGCAGGGCTGCTCTGTGGGATGGTGGCACTGGGCTGGTGTGACACTAAACTGGCTGGTGCTGCACTGAGCTGGCTGCTGTGGCACTGGCTGGTTCCACACTGAACTGGCTGCTGTGGCACTGCCACTGGGCACAGCCACTCCCCCCTTTTAGGCAGGCAGGGCTGGGTGCCTGCAGAGCCCCAGCACCCTCCTGAGCTGCCCCAGAACCACAGTGAGGAGGTTTTGGGGGACCCACACTGGGACCAAACCCAGGGATGCACCCTGCTGTCCCCACAGCTCCCAGCCAGGGGACACAGTCCCCACGGGGTCAGGCCATCAGCACCAGGTGCTGCCAGCCCCTGCTCATCCCAGGGATGCAGCAGCTCCACCCAGCCCAGAGAGATGCAGGATGTGTGGGGTGGGCAGCCTGGCCCCAGCACCAGGGAGGAGGGCAGAGGTGGGAATGGAGGAGAGAGCTATAAATAAGTGTAAATACAGCAAAGAGGCACCTGGCCAGAGCTGTGAAGGTCACTGCAGCGTGTGCCAGCAGATAAGCAACCCCCCTCCCCAGTGGCATTTGACAAAATGTCACTGTGAATGAGGGAGAGCTGGTGTCGGGTTGTGCCTTGGCCCTGTCACCCCTTGACACCCCCAATATTTATAGCCTGAGAGCCCCACAGCGAAGGGTGAGGGGTCCCTGGAGGTGAGGGGACACTAGCTGCACTCACAGAGAGCACAGGCAGGTCCCTCACCCCCTCCCCAGCCTGGGGGAAAGGCACACAGGAACCTCCCAGGCTGCACAGAACATGAGACACCTCGCTGTCCTGCCAGGCATTCTGCCCTCTGCCCCCTGTTAATTTTTAATTACTTTTTTTAACTTTCTGCTAATCCATTTTAACGATTCAGCCCAGCCAGCAAGAGGCAAAACCTCATTTAAAGCCAGGACTAAGCAAATAGCAGCTCCTTCTTCCTCCTGAGCTACTCCAAAGCAAGTCCTGCTGGTCCCTCTGGGTGCAGCACGTGGGAGCTGCCAGGCCCCAGCTGGGCACAGCACAGCCTGGGCTCAGAGGTTGGACTCAAAGGTCAGACATGATGACCTTAGAAGTCTTTTCCAACCTGTGGAATTTTTTTTCAATTCTGTGATTCTGTGGCACACATGGAGCAGCTGCCCTCCCAACACAGAGTGAGATGTGCTGAGTGGGAAAAAGGGGTGCTGAGTGGGAAAAAGGGGTGCTGAGTGGGAAAAGGGGTGCCCAGTGCCAGGCTCTGAGCCCCAGCCCCAGCCTGAGCACAATCTCACTCGCTGACTTTTGTCTTACATTAGAAGGGTGTAATTAAGATCAACCATGAGATGCCAGTAATGGGAAATATTAAACATTAACCGCAAACAATAAACATGAACTTGCCAGGATAACTTTGATATGGAGGAAAGATGGAAGAAATTGCACTAAGCTGTCCTTGAGTCACAGGTTAGAAAAAAGGAGCCTGAGATACTGGTAATAATGCCCTGGATAAACAACATTCTGCTGGAATACTTCAAACAAAGGTGTGTCGGGTTTAGGAAGAAGGGCAGCAGCAAAGTGTATCACAGGTTACAGAGCTGCATGTTCACACTTCACTCAGCTCATTTATTCAGGCTCCAAATTACAGAGTCCACTTTGGCTCTGCCTGAGCTCCAGGACCAGCAGGGAGCCCCCCCAGACCCTAAAACAGCCCTCAGTGCTGCCAGACACAGGGCAAGGGCAGGGGTGGCTGTGCCAGTGCAAGGAGCAGACACAGCAGGAACAGGCTGTTCCCAAGGAGCCACCTCCTCTCTCAACACCACCTCATGGAAACAGCCCTGTCTGGCTGTGCTGTGTCCCTGTGCTCTGCCAGGGCACCCACAGAACCGTGCCTGTCCAAGGGTGACAGCTTCACCCTGCACCCCTGGGGACAAACAGCAGCACCAGCCTGGCAAACACCACCCAGCACCCCCAAACACTCATGTACCAGTGCCTGCTGCCAGCCCTGTCACCAGCTCCCTGTCACCTCTTGATGGCATGAGCCAGGCAGGGCACAGAACCCTGTGGGTTTTTCTAAGAAATTCCTGTTATCTCCCCCAGAGCAGAGGCAGGAGCAACGGGCAGCAGCTGGCACGTGCTGAGCCGGGCACACAGCCCAGTGGGGACTGCAATGTCCCAACAGCCCCGGGCTCCCAGCCCTGCCATGTGAGCCCCTGGCCGTGGGGACAGGCAGGGCTCCCCCAGCACCTCCTCACCTCCTTCCCAGCACAGCCTGTGTGGGACAAGGACACAAACCCTGGAGCCCTGAGAGGATGCCCAGTGGGACTGGGAGCAGTGGGGACTGTGGTCGAGGCCAGCAGAGCATGGAGACACTGAAATTGTTGGATTGCTCCCACTGACACAGCCCTGGAGGTGGCAGGGAAGGCTGTGGCTGCAGACAAGCCCCAGGTGCCAGGCTGGCAGCCCAGGCTGGGCCACCACAGGGGACAAGCCCTGACTCACTGAGGAGCTGACTGTTAGCCAGCTCTGCTGGTCACCAGAATTCCCCACCATGGCAACTCCCTCCTTTTGTAAGGAAAACATGAGGGGGTGATTATTTTCAGACCTTCCTCTTCTGATGTCCCACATGACTGATGTGGGCACAGGGACACCAGTGAGAGCAGCAGCCCTGTCCCTGTCCCTGTCCCTGCTCTCTCCTGGGCAGGTTTGGTGCCCAGCTCAGAGGGCTCCACGATGCCCTTTCTGTGCAGAGGACACAGCAAATATCTTCCCATGGCACAGCCTGTCACAGCCAGCCCCAGCTCAGCTGGGCACTGCTCACCGTGGCACTGGCAGCTCCTCACCCCTCTCAGCCAAAGCTCCCCTTGGTTTTCCTGGGAATCCTTGAATTACTTCAGCCTGGCTCTGCCCAGCTCAGCAAGGGCTGGAATTCCTTTGAGAAATGAAGGAAAACTAGTGCATTTTGATTTTTACTCCTTTTTCTTAGCTCTCCAGTTTGTAGCCATCTTTTTCTCCAATCAACATTTTTTCTTGTCTGCTGAAGCTTCGTAAAAACAATGTTTTTGGTTCAGAGGCGTTTTTCCCCTTTCTTTGAAATTAAATAAATTCTTCCTGTGCCAACTTATTCTAATCTACATTTTAGTTTCAACGAATTATCCACAACTAACTAGCATCATCACATAGAGAACAGGATTTAACTGAACAGAAATATCAGCAGATTCTCAATATTTGAAATAAGGCACCACAAAAATTTAACACATATGAAAAGGAGTCATGAACATATTTACATTTAAAGTCCTGTGCACATTCTGGCACTCGGTGTCATCCTGTGTGAGAGGGGAGCTGAGGTCACACCCAGCCCAATCCCTGCCTGAATCCTGTCCTTTCACACCTGACAAGCAGGTGGAGAGAACCTGCTGCCTGCCAGCCACCCCAGCTTGGTGTCACCCCCCTGCCAGCTCTGTCACCACCCCCTGCAGGATGCCCTGAGCCACAGGTGCCTTTTCACACCTGGCTGATGCTGTGCTGAGGAGCAGGGGCTGCCTGGATGAGCTGGGAGCACTCCCAGTCCCTGCTGCAGCAGCTCTGGCTCTGGCCCTGCCCCGAGCTGCTCGTGCCACCAGCAGCCTCTTAGTGCTAATCAGGCAAGGCAGGAGACAGGGAAGGTTCAAGCTGGGGTTAAGAAGGCACAAGGAGGATCTTCCTGCATTTAGCCTGACCTGGCAGCCAGTGCAGCCCCAGCATGTTGCAGGGACAGCCCTGCCCTGCTGGGCCATCACCAAACCCTCCCTGGGGTCCTCCAGGAGCTTTTCTCCAGCTGGGCACGGGCTGGGCTGGCCCTTGTGCCAGGGGGGGCTGGGGGAGCCCCCACTGTGCCCAGCTCTCGTGTGAAAATGAAATTTTCAGCTGGATGCAGGAGGTTCCAGAGAATGCAAACCCTTGTGCCAAGGGCAAAACCCTTCAGACCTGTCCCTGCCCTCCTGCCCAGCCCATCCAGGTGTGTCCCTGCCCATATTCCAGTGCAGGTGGAAGCCCCAGCTCTGCCAGCACTGCCCATGCCAACCCCTGGCACCCTGCACCTCCCTGTCCCCATCACCTGGGGATGCAAGGGCTGGGTCCCCCAAACTCCCCCTCCTGAATCAGGGGCTCTCTCTCCTCCCCCATCCTGCTAAACCCAAATAAATGACTGCCCATCTTCTGCACAGCCCCTGCAGGTGTCCTGGCCAGAGGGGACTGTCACCAGCCAGTGTGGTCACCTCTGCTCCATCACCACGATGCCCAGAAAGCTGCTGGGGAAGGGGAATGCTGACAGTGGCTATTTTCCATCAGGGATAAAGTGATCATCAGTACTGACACCACTGCAGTTCTGTGGGGAAACTGAGGCTGGGGAAGGTGAGAGCAGAGCAGGTCCCAGCAGGTCTGAGGATGCAGGACATGCTCACAGGAGGGTGCTGGAGCTGAGAACCCTGAGCAGCACCTCAGGGCAGGCTGAGCAGGCACTTCCAGCAGCACAGCCTGTTTGCTCTGGGATTTCCTGGGGCTGCAGAGGCTCTGCTGTGTCCGGGTCCACACCCAGGCACGGTCAGGTGTCCCAGCCAGGCCACCTGCCCCCAGGGCTGGGCTCTGTCCCTGCTTTTTGGCCCTGCAGGAAGCATTTCTAGGAGCCACAGCCTGGAGCTGGTGCTGCCAACCTGCTTTCCTCAGGCTTCCTACTCTGCAAACAACTGACTCACCCTGGAAAGAAACTGCTCCAAGATCTCCAGATAGAAAAAATCCCTACGAGGGCAAGAAGCTCCTTCAGGAGCACATGCAAACCCACAGACACAAAGCTTTGTTCTGTTTCAAACTCTCTCCTGTGAGGGACCACACCTTTCCCCTCCCCAAAACCCCAGGCAGGCTCCAACAGGGCAGGAGAGGAGGGGTCTGGCCGCTCCCAGCTGAGGGCTGGGGCCCCTCTCCTCCTCCCAAACCAGTTGGGGGCCCTTCTGCTCCACCCAAACCAGTTGGGGTGAAGCCCACAAACATGAGTTCTTGCACTAAATCAGATCCTTGAAGTGCTGCATGTGCTGGGCTGGCTCCCTCACCACCCTGCCCTGAGCTTGCCTGCCCCCAGGCTTTGTCCCCCCTATTTCTGACCCCAGCAAATCCAGGGATCAACAGAAAGCCAGAGACCCCAGGGCAGGCTGGCCTGAAATGCAGCCCTGAGCTCTGCCAGAACTGCTCTGACCCAGCAGCCACCTCTGGGTTGGAGCAGCATGGCCAGGGGTGTTTCTGGTGCAGGGGAAGCCACCTCCACCCTGGCAGTGCCACATCCCTGTGGTCTGAAACCCCAGGCAGGGCTAGTGGGGGTCAAGGCTCCTCAGCCCTGCCTTGCTGTGCCACCTTCATGCACTGTGCACGGCCCCAGTGCCTGGCAGCAGCTCCCCTGCCATGTGAGCAGCTCCATTCCCTGTGCCTCACTCTGATCCATCCCTCTCCCTCTGCTGCCTCTGTGCCAGGGGCTGCCATGTGGGAACGGGGCCAGGAGTCCCTGTCAGAGGGACAGTGTCACCTTGGAGGGTCCTGCAGGGCGGCAGGAGCAGAGCTGTGCTCGGTGTGGCACCGTGGGGACACTGCTGGAGGTGGAGAAGAGCCAGCCCTGGATGTCTCAGGGTGACAGCAGGACACAGAGGCTACGGTGGCCATGGCACAAGGGCAGCAGCCCCTCAGCCTGTCCCCAGCCCCTTGCCAGCATGACCAGGTGACACTGTGTGTGCCCAGAGCTGCCCGAGCCAGCCTCGGTTATGCAAACCACAACGGGAGCTGTTTCAACTAGTTGGAATCCTGCCTGGCAGTCAGGTGCCTTCCTCCTCCTCCTCCTCCTCCTCCTCCTCCTCCTCCTCCTCCCAAACAGCTGCCAGTGCCCTGGGCAGCTGCCCAAGCTCTGTGGGTGCCTCTGTCCCCACGCTGAATGTGCCACTGCTGCTGTGGGCGAGGGGCTGTCCCTCCCTGGGTGCCAGGCTGACCCCCAGCACCCCGTGCTGCTCTCCCCCAGCACAGCTGTGAGCCACCTCTGCCACTGGGGTGTCCTTGGGTGTCCCCAGGTATCCCTGTCCTGCCAAGGCATGGCTGGCACCATGGGCAGGCACAGGGAAGGTTTTCCAGCACAGAATCATTGAATGGTTTGGATTGGGAGGAACCTTAAAGATCTTGTTCCACCCCCTGCCACCTTCCACATCCCAGGCTGCTCCAAGCCCCAATGTCCAGCCTGGCCTTGGACATTTCCAGGGATGCAGGGGCAGCCTCAGCTTCCATCATGCCCAGCTGGGAGCAGAGACCTGGGGCTGTGCCAGCCCTGGGGAGCAGCAGTGGGAAGGGGCTCTTTGCCCCATTGCTGCTGAGTTTTCCCCAGCACTGTGCTCAGGTTGGCATTTCCCATCCCTGGGAGGTGCAGGAAAAACCTGAGCAAAAGAAGGATGTGGAAGGAAGGATGCAGGAAAAAAGCCCTGGTGCTGTGAGGCACAACGGAAGGCTTGGGCAGAGCTGGTCACCATTCCTGTCACCAGCTGCCTCTGCCACACTCACACCTCATGGCAATGGCTCAGGGTTTGGCTTTTCCTGGAAAAACTCTCCCCAGGCCAGGGAGAGCCAGCAGTTCCCAACATCCTCCAGCACTGCAAAACACGGGAAAAAACCCAGAGCCAAGCACCAGGAATCTCCAGGCAAATCTCATTCCCAAAGCAGCACCAGCCTTGCACTCTGGGATGGCAGGAAAGCCACAGGCTGGCTTTGCACAACGCTCCAGCCTCTCCTTGAATTTCAACAAGGGATTACCAGGCACTGCCACCGAGCCAGCAGAGTCCTGGCAGCCCCAGCCCCAGCAGGGAACTGTCCCCTCCCCATCAGCAGCTGCTCCTGGCAGCTGCAGTGGCACAGCCAGGCTGCTGGGGGCTTAGGGACCACAGGGACCAGCAGCTCATGGGGTGAGAGCTGTGCTGGCTGGGAGAGGAGCTGACACAGCCTGGGGTGGCACAAGGGATGGCTCCATCCCTGTTTTCTTTACTACAAAATTCTGTGCAACAAAATAAAGCCTTTGCCAAAGGAAACGGGCCCCAGGCCAGCTCCTTCCAAGGCTCCCTGGAATGCTCTGCATTCCCATCCCTCAGCAGGCACTGAGATTTTGTGCAGGTATCAGTTTTTCTGCTCAGGATGCTTTTCCAGCTGGATGTCTTTGATGAGCTTTTCTGCAGAGGTGGCATGGAGCTGGAGGAGCAGGGAAACCTGCCTGTGGTGAATGGTAAAACCCTCTGGTAACACCGTGACGCTGCTCCAGACTCAGGGTCTAAATATAGACTCCTCATTTATTATCCTGCAGCTGCTGGCTTTGGTGTGAGAGGAACCAGGGGCTGCAATGATGCTCCCCTCACCCATGGCTGGGACTGCCTGGACACATCCACAGGCTCACTCTGGCACAAACAGGGTGCAAAGCATAAAATAATCCATGAACCTTCTCCCTGGGTGTCTCCTGAGAGGTGAGACTGAGTCTAAATCTCCCACTCTGCATCCCATAAGGGTTTAGGTGTGCTGGCATGGGTGGGAACCCCTGCTCCTGGTGAGTGGTACCCAGGCTTGGGTGGCTTTCCTGTGGCTTCCCCACTGCCAAAATCCAGGGATTTTCCTCAACCAAACTAGCCACAGATGGAGCAGAGAGGCAGGAGGGGCAGGGAGCCATGGGTGCCAGGTCTCCATCTCCATCCTCTGGGATGTGCAACAGAGAGACAAATCCTGGTGTGACCCCAGTGCTTGGCAAACCCCCCAGGTGCTTGCCTGTGGTGCCAGGGAGACAGCAAGTGCAGCCAGGCTGAGCACTGGTGGGTGAGGAGCGTCTTGGCGGGCACAGCAAAGCCACCCATCCTTTGGCAGGAGGCCTGGCTGCCTCCATCAGCACATCTGGCAGAAAGGGGTGGAAAGGAGGGGTGCCCTGCATGGCCAGGCTGGGCTGGGGCCCTGCTGGGACTGGCAGCAGCCATCCCCCCACTCCTGGCAGCCAGTCCCACTGGGCCGGGGCCAAGCGGGACGGAACTCCAGGCATCCATCCTGCCTGCCGGGGCTCCTGCCCGGTTCACACCAGGACACTGAGCTCCCTGGGTGGCCAGAGCCCTGCTGCCAGCTCTGCCAGCCCCCTGCCCCACCAGCACAGCCCTGGCCAAAGCAAACAGCCCCAGCTCCCCCCCACAGCCAGCCCAGCAGCTGAGCAGGAGGCTGGGGAGCGCCAGGGGAGGGTTAAACCAGGGATCATCCGTGCTGGAGAGCAGCAGGAGCCACAGCAGCACCAGCCCTGCACCCCACACACTGCTCCTGGCAGCTCTCAAGGGTCTCCCAGGCTGTGGAGTCTGCTGGGGCTGCGTCACCCTACAGGCAGCAAACGCTCCTTGGGGACAATGGGATGGAGTGGTGGCAGCAGCAGAGGCAGCCTGGTGCCCACTGTGCCTGTGCCACCTGCTCAGGGGGGCACTGGGAACCTGCCTGGCACCCCTGCTGCACACCCTCCCTCTCACACCCACCCTCACACACCCAGGCACTGGGAGGGTGGGACACAGCCCCCCTGAGCATCCCCCCAGCAGGGACAGAGGTGACAGTCCCTGCTCTGAGCATCCCAGCCCCTGGCTGGACGCTGAGCCTGCTGGCTGCAGATGCAGCCAATGTCCAGGGACACGAGGGATGTCACAGCCCAGGCTGCTGCCCCCACACGGGGACAGGCAGCACCAGGCATGGGGCTCATGAAAAAGCCACCTGGAGTGACAGGTCCTTGAGTGTCCCCACTGCCATGGAGCCTACAGAGAGGCTGCTCCTGCCAGTGACCCACAGTACCTCCCTGAGCCTTTTGGGGCTGGTCCCCCTTCTCCCCTCATTCCCTTTTTAGGCACCATCCTATGCACGGACTTTCAGCAACCCAAAAAATCCCCAGATGTGATCCCTGGGTGACCTCCTCCTCCTCGCTGTGCTGACATCTGCTGAAGCAGCACCGAGGGGACACAGGGACACACCCCCTCTGTTTCTGCCTCCCCCCTCGGCCCCAGAGGCCTTTCCCCTGCTTTCCCCCATCCAGGAGGGGCATAAACCCTTGGGCAGTGGCTGGTATTTGGGTAAGAGGCCACCCTGGGGTAGGGAGGGAGGAGCACGTGCTGCTGCTGTCCTGACACACAGGGCTGGGGCTGTGCCTGGCCATCAGCACAGGCTGCAGCAACTCTCCCACGGCCGCCAGCAACACCCCCGGGACCCCTGAGCCCAGCTGCAGGGTGACAGGCAGGGGAAGGGCTCAGAGGGGAGCACAGCCTGATGCTCTGCCCTCTCTGCCTGCGGCTCCCTGCACTGCAGGGCTCCCCACTGCTTTTTCCCCACTCCAGGACTGCTGCTGTGCTGCTGGCAGGAGCTCTGTGCCCATCTTCCATGGGATGTCTGCCACAGAGCTCCTTCCCCTTCTGCACACTCTGGCTACCCACTGTGACCCTCTCCCACCTTTCCAATGGGAGGATTTTCCTGACACCCACCATTTATATTTGTAGGTATAAAGTGCTCACTCAGTGTCATCACTGCTGCCCGGGAGCTGCTGGCATCCACCTTGGCAGACACCCAGCACTGTCCTGGAGGAACACGGGCAAAAATCTCACCCTGGCACTGCAGAGCCCAGCCCTGGGCAGCCCCTGGCCCTGGCCATCACCCCTGGCCAGGGGCACGGGTCCCATGGGAGAGAGGCAGTGCCCCAGAGCAGGGGACATCCAAAGAAGGAAAAGAGTTGGATGGATGGAGGAGCCGGCCGGGCTCCCTGGCCAGCCAGCCCATACTGTAAAAGGAGTGGGAGCAGGGAGTGCACAGCTCTGGCTCCAGCAGTTTTAAGATGGCTGTGAAGCTGAGAGAAGGAGGAGAAGAAGAAGAAGGAGGAGGAGGAGGAGGACATTAACCCTCCCAGCACTGCACTGCAGGGAGATGAATGGCAGCTTTCCAGAGGCAATCCACAGTAGATGGATTGGGGACCAGTCAACTCCCACCCAGTAAAATCCAGCTGGTGATGCTTTCAGGCCTGGCAGGTCTGAGCTGGGAGATGCTGACCTCACACAGGCTGTGGGAAGGAGGAGGAGAAAGAGAAGGAGGAACATGACAAAGAAAGGAGGTGACACACCATGGGACAGGACCTGAAAGACCCCTTGAATATGGACTCCCTGAAAAGACTCCCTTCCACTCGTGCTGCCCCTGGGGCAGGGAAGGGACACCCTCTGGGTGCCTGCATTGCCAACCCTTGCTGGCAGCTCAGCAGGGAGCAGCAGAGCCAAGTGACTGCTCAGCTTCCCTCCTCTTGTCCCTGAGGACACTCACGTGAATATTCACGTTTTTCCTGCTTAATGTTTTCCTTTAAAAACATTGGGCTTGGCTTTCCCGGTGCTTTTCTGCAGGATTCATCAGAGCTGCAGTGACTGGAGGAGCAAAGGTATCGGGCACTTAACAACAACTTCCCTTCTCCAAAGTTTTAATTGGTCATTGACGTCAAGTGATTATTGAGAATTATTAATTAAGAAAGCATTTAAGAGCCTGGCTTTTGTTGAGGTTTTGCCATTACAATTAGTTTATCGGCCAACAGGAGAAACATCAGCCTTTGCAGTCACTTGGAGTGCAGCAAAGTGCCCATAATTAATTTCCTTTTCCACAGCAAGTGCTTTGCTCTGACCTGCCTTGGGGACTTGCCTTTCTCCAGGTGTGCCAACCACAACAGCCCTGGAAACAGGCAGGGACAGGGACATCAGGATGGGAACACCATGTCCCCTCCAGCCCTTCACAGGGCTAGCGGCTCCTTTCGGGAAAGCATCCTGGCCACACGCCCTGATCCTGGGGAGGAGGCCACCCTGCCTTTGAAAGAGATTTTCTTTTCATCTCCTTCCTGCCCTGGGGAGGCAGCTGCCTCGCAGGTGCTTGGCACTGAGAGGATGTGTTTTGGCAGCCCAAGGCTTTCCAGGAGTTCCCTCAAGCCCCTCACACACCGGCAGCACCCACCGCAGACAGCAGCAGGGTGCTGGGGGGTGAGCTGGGGCTGGAGAGGCAGGAGAAGCCCATGGGATGCCTCCAGGAACGGGGCTGGAGCACTGCCTGCTCCTGCCTCAGCCTGTGCACAACCCCAGGCTGCTCCCTCCAGCAGCAGTTGCTGCCTCTCCACCCCTGCTGGGCCACGAGCTGCTCCTCCTTCCCTGGGGCATCTGGGGTGCTGGTGGATGGGGGAGGCTGGGAGGGGAGCTGAGGGGCTGGGATGCAGACTGCAGGGTGCAGGGATGCAGGGTGAAGGATGCAGGGTGCAGGGATGCAGGGTGCAGGGTGAAGGATGCAGGGTGCAGAGATGCAGAAATGCAGGGATGCAGGGTGCAGGGTGAAGGATGCAGAGTGAAGGATGCAGGGTGAAGGATGCAGGGTGCAGGGATGCAGGGATGCAGGGTGAAGGATGCAGGGTGCAGGGATGCAGGGTGCAGGATGCAGGGTGAAGGATGCAGGGTGAAGGATGCATGGTGAAGGATGCAGGGTGCAGGGATGCAAGGTGAAGGATGCAGGAATGCAGGGTGCAGGATGCAGAAATGCAGGATACAGAAATGCAGGATACAGCCCAGCCCTGCGCTCTCAGCTGGATTCTGCTGCTGCTGCATTCCCTCACAGCACCCCAAGTGCAGCACCAGCAGGGACCAGCAGCCCCTGCTCAGCAACTGGGTCAGCTAAATATAAACGGAGCAGCCCCAGAACCAGGCACCTTCCTGCCTTGCATCACTGACACCCTAAAAAGCACAGCTTGGGGATCAGGGCTGTGGCAGCCCTGAGGCTTCACCAGAGGCTCTGCTGAAGCTGCTCCTTTGTAGCCATTGCTCCAAGGGCTGCCACCCTTCACCCTGCTCGCCCAGGAGGTGGGGGACCAGGTGGGACAGAGAGGGGACCAGGTGGGACAGAAAGGGGACCAGGTGGGACAAATGGCTGCAGGATGGATGTTCCCAGGAGGCCACAGCTGCGAGCTGTGTGTGCACTCCTCCACACAGAGCAGGCCCCCAGGAGGGAGATTTCTACTTCCATTTATCCAAACCAGCCAGATCAGCTCCCAGGCACCAAGGCAAGCAGCTCAAAGCCCTTCATTAGGGCTGGGCAGATGCCTCCCAGCCCAAGGGGTGCAGGCATGCACCCACAGGTTTGGCTCCCCAGTGCTCCACATCCCTGGGTAAGAACATTTTGTAGAAAAACTCTGCAGCAGCATGGCTTAGTCCCAGTATCCCCAATTTCCTGCACCCCCAAGGGCAGATGCCAACCCCAGTGCAGCCTGCCCTGTAATTTGTGGGTGCAGTAAATCTAGTGCTGGAGCCCAGGAGAGGCAGGTTTGGGGTGCTTTGGGCTGCTCCCTTCACAGCCTTTTTGGCACCATGTAGGAGAAGAGGGATGGTGCTCACTCTGCACCCCACACACAGCCTGAACAGTCCTTTGCAGCCTGCAGGTCTCCAGTTGTCTGCAGCTGAACATCACCCACCCCGGAGGGTTGGTTATTAGGGAAAAACACTTTAATGAGGCACCTCATTAAAGGCAGGAACAGATTAACCCAGGAACCTGAGGAACTCGGTGACTGCCGAGTTCAAGAATAGGAGAAATAGGCTTTTCCCTGGCAACAGTGGGAGATGCTGCCTCAAAGCAGTGGGATGAGCCCTTGAATCCTCAAAGCCCGTTCAAAGCCCTGCACCCTCCCAGGAGCTGTATGAGCTCTGGAGATGAAAGATGCTGAGAAGGGTGGACCACAGCTTGAAACCTATGAAAACACCCACTGAAATACAAGTGGAAAATACTCCATCCCCAACAGTCAACTTCAGGCACTGCCTCCTCCACTGATCAAGCAAAATCCCAGCACCAGAGTGGACTTCCAGCAGGGATGCTCCAGGGAGAAAGCCTTTGGCAAGAAACAACCCTGCTGCACAGGAGCGACGTGGGAGGAGAGGCAAAGCAAGCAGAGTTCAGAGTTACGGTCACCACAGAAAAATGAACCCTGGAAAAAAAAAAACCCCAGCTCCATTTCCCACTATGAGGAAAGGTTTGCAGCCCATCCCTTTCCACAGGCAGAGGAGAGGCTGGGGACTGGTGGCACCTGGGGATGCCAGGGTTACCTGAAAGCCACTCCAGCAGCAGGGTGAAGAGTCAGGCCCATGCCTGGCTGTTATGAATGAAGGTGGGAGCAGTGCAGCTAAAGATAACTTTGTGAGCAGGTACTATTAATAGCAATACTCGCAGGCTTTCGCTTTGTGCTTCCTCTGCGGGATGGAGGAGCGCTAATGGATCGAGCCCTGCCGTGGCTCCGGGGAAAGGGCTCCGAGTGATCCCTGAGCCCAGAGTGGCACTGACGCCCTCGAGGAATGGGGAGCAGCAGCGGTGCCACTGGTCACCAGCCACTGGTCACCAGCCACTGGTCACTTGCCACCGGTCACCAGCCACTGGTCACTTGCCACTGGTCACTTGCCACCGGTCACTTGCCACTGATCACTTGCCACTGGTCACTCGCCACTGGTCACTTGTCACCAGTCACTTGCCACTGATCACTTGCCACTGGTCACTTGCCACTGGTCACTTGTCACCGGTCACTTGCCACTGATCACTTGCCATCGGTCACTCGCCACTGATCACTTCCCACCGGTCCCCTGTCACCGGTCACCAGCCACTGGTCACCAGCCACCAGTCACTTCTCACCGGTCATTTGTCACCGGTCACCAGCCACCAGTCACTTGCCACCGGTCACTTGCCACTGGTCACCTGCCACCAGTCACTTGCCACTGGTCACTTGTCACCGGTCACCCGCCACCGGCGCGGCACCGGCCGGGCGCTGGGAGTGAGGACGCTGGCGAGGCTGCTGCCATGCCGGTTTCCATGGTGACTTCAGCACTTGGCGCGAGATGGAGATGACGGGAGCAGCCAGAGAAGTCACTGAGCGGAGCTGGCGTCCTCCGTCTGCCGTGGCCGGCGGCGCAGCCCTGCCAGCCCGGCCAGCGCGAGCGGCTGGCACGGGGCGCGCACCCGGCAGCCTCGGGGCATCTGGGTCCCCCTCTCGTGTGGCTGACAGTTGTCCTGGTGATGCAGAGCCTGCACATCCCATCGGCTCCTCCCCAGCATCTCCAGGAAAGCTCTGACCCCAGCCCTGTGCACACCCAGCACTGGAGCACCCACTCAGGTCTGTGCTCCCCCAGCACTGCATTTCCATTCCCAGCTGGGAATGTCGGTGTGCCCTGCAGCAGGACACACATCCCTTCACATCCCCGTTTGTGCCACTGGCACAGCCTGGTAGAGTGGTACCCAGCTGAAGGAGATGCTGCAGGCTGGGGCTGAGCTGGCATCGGGCCAGCCCTGATCCCCACTGGCCCTTGGCCCTGCAGAGGCTTTCCCTGGCTTACAGGTAATCGAAGATCAAGTGCTCCAGCCAGCCGTGCCTGGTCAGACACACAGGGACACCACGGAGCAGTGGGGAACCGAACACCTGCAGCATGTGACTCCCCAGCTGGCTCAGCCTCCCTGGCCCCAAAAGAGCACTCCCTGGGGACCCCAGCCCTTGCCAAGCTGCCACGTGTGGCTGTGGCATTCCCGGCTGCTGGCAGGGAGCACACAGGGCCGGGGCAGTGGGCAGGGGGCTGGGACCCCCAGCACCTCCTCCCACCCATGTGCAGGATCCTGCCACACACCCTTTTATTCCAGCAGTGCAATTAGCCTTGCTGACCCCTGAAATCCTCAGCCTCTCTAAGCAGCCATGCATTAAATCCCGGATCCAAGAGTGGAAATAGACTTTGTAAAAGGCTTATGGCCCTATTTATTACATTTTACGCATGACGGAGCCGGACGGCGCGGCAGCGGCGCTGCAGCCGGTACCAGCGCTGCCTCCACACCGGACACTCGGACGGACACACAGACACAGAGACACAGGGGCTGCAGCAGGCAGCAGAGCCTCGGCGGGTGTCTGCGCCCAGCCAGGCTTGTGCTGCCAGCTGAGTGCTCCCACAGACACAGGGATATCGATCTAGATGAAAGCCAACACCGCTGCCGGGGCCGGGTAACCGAATCTGCCGCACATTTGTATTCCTCGGAGCAGGGCGGGAGGGCTGCAGCCATCTGCCAGGGAGCCGGGGGATCCTGGGGACACTGCCAGCCCCCCACACGGAGCCCCGCTATGCTACCTCCTCCTCCATCTCACCTGCACCCTGCTAGGGCCCAACAACACCGACCTGAGCAGGGCATGGCCCAAACAGGAGCTGGCAGGTCCCTGCTAGGCAGGGGGAGCGGAGGGGACAGTGCAGCGGGGCTCGCAAGGTTGTCCAAGGGCACGGTGTGCAGCCAGTGTGCAGGTGTTCACTGACACATCCCAGGGGTCCCACGGCTTGGCCAGGTGGCTCCTGCATCCCAGGGGATGGCAGAGAAGCCTGCACACCACAGGCAGCTCTGAGTGAGGGGCAGGGATGGGCATGCAGGGAGGCAGAGGTGTGCAAAGGAAGCAGCACCAAAAGCACAAGGGCAGTGCTTAAACAGCTGAGGGACCCTCTGCTTTCCTGCAGCAAACACAAGGCAGCTCCTGTATGTCTCCAAATCCCAAGGAGCTCCTGCAGCAGCACCAGGCCAGGGAGCTGCTCGTGTGTCAACCCTGCAAAGCAGGAGGGAGCAGAGGGAAACACAAAGGTGTCCTCTCCACACTCCTAAAACGAGCCAGCTGCAGAGACTCGTGTCCCCAAGACCCTGGGACACATACACACACAGCTGCTCCCCACCTCCTCCAAAGGGACACAGGGCACCCTCACTGCAGGGCAGTTGGAAATGTTAGGAGACAAAACAAAGGTCACCCTGTGAAACTCAGCTTCTGTCAATGCTTGGTGCAAGGTGCGAGCCTGGTGATGCCAGGGGGTGCAGGAGAGCCCCCCCACAGCACGTGGTCAGACCCATCTCTTGTGCTGACCCCAAAGGCAGCGAGCTCTGGTGTGTGTGAAGAAGCAGAAGTGGGGCCATGGGCTGTGAACAGTGCCCGAATTCTGCCAACACCTGCATTTCAGAGAAGTGCACAGGCCCTGGTGCCCGGGGTGGGGGGTGTGTGTGTCCCTCAATGCCCACGAACATCCCTGGCAAAGGGAATTGGCACCTGTGGGGTGTCCCTCAGCTCGGGGCATGATCCCACACCTTTCCCTGGCTTTGCTGCATGAAGCAGCAGAAGGAGCCTTGCACTTCTCTGGTTTTCTACCCAGTGCCACATTGTGGGGGTGATTCCTCTCCAACTGATCACCCCAAGGTGCTGCAGCCCCACAGGGCTCCTTGGCAGGGCTGGATGTGGAGGTTTCACCCCATAGCTCAGCTCTGCCTGAGTGCTTTGGAGTACAGATCCCACTACAAAGAGAGGTGATGGCACAATAACAAACAGTGTTTGGGCACAGATGGGCCCTGGCCTCAAAAGACACCTGCACTCCACATCTCCACAGGTTTGTGATTCCCAGCCAAGTCACTGCCCTGAAACACTGCAAGCCCATCCTGCTAATGGCAAGGGGAATAATCCCCCCAGGCCCCACTGAATGAGGTTTAAACTCCCCACAACACTCATGCACAAAGGTCCCATACCCGCCAGGGCACTGGCAGGCTAATCCTCCCTCCAGAGCAGCTGCTATATTTAGGTATCTAAATGAGACAGAGTGGCTCTTTCCAAAAAAGAGTTCGTTTGGGTTACATAAATACAGAGAGAAAGTTGAAAGCTGTTTCCAGGTCCTTGCACTGCCATGAGCAAGCAGCAGAGATGAGGACAGGCTCCCCCTGATAATCTGCCTTTCATGTATTTTTGACTCAGCTGGATGTGCAGACGGGTTTGCAGCTCCTCGGGGCAGACGGGCAGCAGGCACTGCTGGACACTGAGGTGGACACTGAGAGGAGGCAGCCAGGGCAAGCAGACCCTCAGTTCTCCCCAGGGAATCACTCTGCATCCCAGATGTCCTGGCAGAGGAAAGGAGCAGCCAGCACCCATGGCATGGGCAGGAGGAGTCAACACAAGTAAATAAAGTGAGCAGCTCCAGCCCTTCCCATCTGTGCTGTCCCAACACCTTCTCCATGACATCGCTCTCCTCTCAGACACCAACTTCCTTCCTGCTGCATCCACTTCCACATCCCAAAGCCTCTGGTCCCGTGGAGAATTCCCAAGAGAGTGTCCTGCCTGCCTCCCACGGCTCACCCCAAACTCCAGGGGCTGCTCCCCAGTTCAGCTGGGGGGTGCTCACCAGCAAAGCAGTGTCCCCCCAGAGCTGGGTGACAAGGATCGTGAGGGATTCTGGGGACACAGGCCACGTGCTTTCATTTTCAAAATATATATAAATAGATATACTTATTCCTACTTAAAAGGACACGGCAACAAGGGAAAAAAAAACAAAAAACAAGCAGCTCAAATACCATCCAACCTTTCAGCCTGAGAAAACCACACAGTTCTCACAGGCTTCAGTTCTGTTACCTGGGAAATGGGTTCTAGCACTCGAAACCCGCATGCGCCAGCCTCCCTGTGGGGCCCACACAGAAACAGAAACTTCCTTTTTAAGAAAAAAATTGCGATTTTTTTTTTCTGTTCATTATCAGCACGGTTTGGTCGTGACTGTGTGTGAGCCTGCTCTAAAGGAGAAGCGACGCTGGTGGTTTAAATCTCCAGCTGTGCAGAGCTCTGGGGTTGATGCTGTTGGAGGGGAGGTTTGAAAATCCTAAAATCCTCATGTCATTAAGATGTGGGAAGGTGGCCCTGAGCTGCACACACCTGGCATGGGCAGAGCTGCAGGTCCCTGAGCCAGGGGCAAAGGGAAGCACCTCAGCAACCTTGGTTTGCAGGGAGCCAACAGGAAAGCAAAGTTTAATTAGCTGGAAGCCAAGGGCTGTGGAAGTTGCAAACATTTGCACCGAGGCAGGGAAAGTGCCAAGAAATCAGGACAGAGGACTAAAGCTGGACAAAGTTCAGCTGGTGAGCACCCTGTGCATGGCAGCAGTGGGTGCTGGCAGCTTGCCTGACATCAGCCAAGCTGCACCCCTGGCCAGCTCTGCCTGCAAACCCCAATCCCACATATGGGCAGTGGGATCTGGCCCTGCTCCCAGCCCAGGAGTGTGGGCTCTGCCTGGAGCAAAGGAGCAAACCATGGCCACCAGCTCGGTGGCCACCAGTGTGTCACCACACCATGCTGGCACAGGGTGTAGGTTCTGCAGGGGAAAGACAGCCAGAGCCTGGCCCCGCTTCATCCTTCCAGGAGAGCTGTGAGTGCCACGTTTGTCACCTCCAGCTCCTCGTTGTCCCCTTGGCACGTGCACAGCCATGGCCTCGGTGTGACCAGCGCTGGCCTCAGCTCCAGCCCAGCCCTGTGTGCATGCAGAGGGGTCATGGCAGTCTCCTGAACACCCTGCAGTTACAGATGCACTTTCTTCATGAAAAAATAGTAATGCGGCTCCCTCCTACCTAGGAACTCGGCTGAAAAAATGCAAGAAAGGCTCAGCAAAAATGCTGCTCGGCAGCTCCCCTGCACCCCCAGGGACAGCTGGGGTGCTCCAGCCCTGGGTCACCTCGTGGCAGGACAGCCAGGTCCCCAGCTGTCACTTGTGAAAGCCACATCCCCCCTTGCACGGTGCAGGAGGGAGCAGAACAAACATGAAGAGAGGCAGCTGGGCTTCCTTCCATCCCCACAGCCCTGCTCAGGACGCTCGGCCCTCGCCACAGGATTTCCTTGCTCTTGACGTCCATGAAAATTAGGAAATGAGGGTTCCTCGGGGAATAGGTGGGGAATTTTGGCAGTGGGGGTGAAAGGATGACACTTCCCACATCGCTCCCCTCATGTGCAGGGGACAAAGAAGGTCCTCCAGCCTCCCCAGACAAAGGGGGGAGCAGAAGTGACAGCAGTGCTGAGCTTCTGTTCCCTGAGTCAAACTCAGAAAAACTGAAACAGGAACCGAGGGGCCTGGCTGTGCTGGCTCAGCAGAGGGGCTGCAGTGCCGGCCTGGCCACAGGGCCACAGGAAGAATTCAGAAAATGCATCTCAGTAAAGATATGCTGCTACCCTGCAACTGTAGTCCCTGCAAGAGCTTGAGGCACCACCTCAGCACAAAAACATCCATATAAAGCATGTACTGCTCATCCCAGGGGAGGGGAGAAGTGTCACATCAGCCCTTGTCCTGCCTGTGTCCCCATCCCAACTGCTGGGTGGGCAGGGGGCCGTGGGGACAGAGAGGACACAGATGTACAAAGCTCCTGGCACCCTTCAGCATCATCATGCTCCCCCAAAGAATCTCCTGGTGCTGGGGTGCCCACCCAGCTCCCAGTGCCTGCAGGCTTTGCCTCGGGCCATGGGATGTGAGATAAGAGAAGTATTTTCCCTAAGCCCCACACTGCTGCCCAGAGCCAGCGGAGATCAAAGGTTACTCTGGCTACTGGATGTGTCCCCAGGGCTGCCAGAGCCCCTCCACATCCCCCACCAGCAGACACCACACTTGCCACATGAAGAAACTCTCCCTCAGGGGGTTTCCAGATCTTCCACAGCCAAGGGAGATTTGCAGCTTTTACTTTTCCCTATGTTAATTCAGAAGTGAGCTGGTTTAATGCAGCAGCTTGGCCTTGACTGTTGCCTGCACGTGGGGAAGTGCAGCGAGACGGGGCTGGATAAGGACAGGGCTGACAAGACCCTGAGCGTGGCCGGATCTGTGCAAAGTCCTTCGGCGTTTCTTGGAAGCTCCCGTTATTGAGAGGAACAAAAAACACAAAGCAAAAAAAAACAACCCGCCAACAAAACCAACCGCCATAAATAAATAAATAATAATTGGCGAGCCAGAGTTCAGGAAAAAGTGCTGAAAAGCAGAATGGCCAAGTGATAAGGGAAGGCAAACACATTGGCTGGAGCATCACCCAGTGCCTCCAGTGCCAGTGCCCATGGAAGTAGGTCAGTACCTCACCTGACCACCCGCCACATTAACTTCAACCTTGAGTCCTTACTATGAGCACAGGACATCCTTGTCCAGGCTCTGTGAGATGCTCTGCAGGCAGCTGGAGGTGCTGCCATTGAAGGCCGTGCACTCCTGAGAGTGCAGCCCCTCACAGAGGTGCTGCCATTGAAGGCCGTGCACTCCTGAGGGTGCAGCCCCTCACAGAGGTGCTGCCATTGAAGGCCGCGCACTCCTGAGGGTGCAGCCCCTCACAGAGGTGCTGCCATTGAAGGCCGTGCGCTCCTGAGGGTGCAGCCCCTCACAGAGGTGCTGCCATTGAAGGCTGCGCGCTCCTGAGGGTGCAGCCCCTCACAGAGGTGCTGCCATTGAAGGCCGTGCGCTCCTGAGGCTGCAGCCCCTCACAGAGGTGCTGCCATTGAAGGCTGCGCGCTCCTGAGGGTGCAGCCCCTCACAGAGGTGCTGCCATTGAAGGCCGTGCGCTCCTGAGGGTGCAGCCCCTCACAGAGGTGCTGCCATTGAAGGCCGTGCGCTCCTGAGGGTGCAGCCCCTCACAGAGGTGCTGCCATTGAAGGCCGTGCACTCCTGAGGGTGCAGCCCCTCACGGAGCGTGGCGGTCGCCCCGGCGCTGGCGCGCACAGAGATCCCCCCCTGCTAAATCACTCCAGGCTGCCAAGCAGTCACGAGAAATGTAAGCCCGAGCCGGGTTGCCATGGAGCAGGGCTCAGCTGCGGGAGCCTGAAGCCGATTCCTCCAAAGGAGGTGTCTGCAGGCCAGGCCCTGCCAGCAGGCCAGGCCCTGCCAGCGCCTCGCGGGCCCGGCCCCGCCAGCGGCACACGCGCGGTGCCTGCGGAGCCACAGCTCTGGGGACAGCGCTCCCCACTGCTGCAGAGCCCCACAGGGACACTGCCCCGGCCCTGGTGACACCATCTCCCCCAAAGCCGTGGGCATGCAGAAGTGGTGGCTTTGGTACAGACCGGCCTTGGGATGTCTCCAAGGCTCCATGGTGCTGGCACATGCTGGCCAGAGGGAATCATGTTCTTCATGGGATCACTGAATTGTTTGGGCTGGAAGAGACTTTAAAGCTCATCTATTCCATGCCCTGCCATGTGTAGAGACATTTTCCACTATGCCAGGTTGTTCCAAGCCCATCCAGCCTGGCTTTGGACACTGCCAGGGATCCAGAGGCAGCCACAGCTTCCTGGGCACCCTCTGCTAGGGCCTGTCCACCCTCTGAGGGAAGAATTTTTTCCTAATATCTCCTGTACCCTCCTATATTTTCCTACTCTCAGTCAGTTTGAATCCATTCTCCTTGTCCCATCACTACAGCACTGCAGCTCCCATATTCTGCCACAGCCTCCCCAAAGGGGATCTCAGAGGCTGCTGGGCTCCTGCCAAACCATCACACCAAACCATCTGCCAGGAGCCAGCCTGTGACACCCCTGTCCCCAGCTCTGCACCAGGAACATGGCACCCATCCCTCAAAAACAGAAAAAGGGGCATTCCCAGAGCATTTTTAATTAGACAACCAGCCGTGCCAAAGAGCTCATGTAAGTGGAGTTCCTCCCTACAAAAAGGCTTTTGACATTGGAAAGGTTAATGTGAGAGAGATCCCTCTCCCTCACAAAGCTCCCTTTGCTGGAGGCCCTCGTTGAGCCCTTAATTATTCACCTGTTGGAGAGGTGCCTTTCCATTACGGCATGAGAGCGGGGCAGGGATGTGCAGGCAGCCAGGTGGGGGCAAAGCCCCAGCGTGGGGCAGCCCTGGGGCACTGCCAGGGTGGGGAACACGGCTCAGAATGCCAGGGGAAGGCAGGCAGGTGTGTGGGGATGCTCTGAGGGGCAGGTTCCAGCCCAGCCCTGCTCTCCTTCCTCCTGCTGCTCTCTCTCTCCTGGCTCAGCTCAGACTCTGCTGTGCTCGCCAGCTTCTGCTGGGGTGGGGACACACACCAGCACCCCCAGCATCCTCCAACCCCTGCCCCAGCACAGTGACAGCCACCAGGACACAGCCACCCTGCTTCCCAGAAAACTTCAGCCTTCTCCAGCCCTGGCACTGCAGCAGCCCTTCGACCCACGCTGCAGCAATGCAGCTGAGGATGCTTTTTGCACAGGCCCTCAGGCTGTCTGTCATACAAACCCACCCCAAATCTTCAAGAAAAAAGCCACAGAGAAAGCAGGATATGGGTCAGCTCAGTGAGGACTACCAGAAATTAGGGATGCATCCCCACTCCATCACTAGAAACGCCAACCCAGCGCGGGCTCACTGTGCCTCCTGCACTCATCGATGGATTAAGCTGTTAGCAGGAGGCTGGGAAGTTAAAGAGGGAATATTGTATTTCAGTTCATGTGATCTTTAAACAGCCCTTCGAGAAGCAGCCTGGGTTTTTGGTTTTTATTTTAATTTTTCCTCCCCTGCTGCACTTTGTTTGGGGTTTTTAAACGAATTGAAGCCATAAGAGCCACAGCCTCTCGCAGGGATGCTGAGAGCTGCTCCGTGCTGCTCTCAGCAGAGCTGAGCTGCCTGGCTGGCACTTCCCAGTGCCTGGTGCCAGCAGATGAACCAGCCACAACCAGCTTCATACCTCTGAGCAGCAGAGTTGCACAAAATGGATTAAGCAGGCCCAGAAATGACACATTTTGAGGCTCAGAATAATAAAATCGCCTTTTTTTTGTTGTTGTTGTTGAAAAAAGAAAAAAAAAAGAAAAAAAGGAAAAAAGGAGTTGGCAGGAGAAAGGCAGATATCAAGTGAAAAACCCTGATTTTCTTTCTGTAGCAATGCAGGTACCACGTGAATCATCGCTGTCCTCGATATGTAAATAGAGGTTAGCAGGCACCCTCAGCACAAACCCTTTATGAATAAGGGACTGATGCAGACACCCCTGCCAAACCTTCCCCTTGCTCAGGATTCCTCCCCTGGAGAAGAAGGGATCACCTGGCACCTGCACCAACTGCGCCTGTCTCAAAACCTCCTGCAAAAGCCAGGGCTGGGGAGGAGCACAGGCGAGAGAGCAGAGTCCCAGTTCCTCAAAATTTCCACGAAGGAAACGGCTGCCATTCATCACCTCGTGGCCTCCTGACACCGCAGCCTGTCAGGATAATCTGCTCTCGTGCTGGAGCTCTGGGGTTTTTGGGGCAGCAGCTTTGGGGCTCCACGGAGGAGTCAGTAACCCAGTTGTAAGCACAGTAGTAATGGGGAGAGACGTCAGCACCAGCCCGGCCCGCCTCCTGCTCCCAGTTAGAAGGCAGCATGTGACAGAGCCAGGGCTGGAGCCTTCCCCCAGTTTCATCAGAGGTTAAGGTACAAGCACAACACATGCTTACAACTTCAGGCGGTTCTTAGGCAAATGCATGCAAATCATAGCTAGGGGGGAAGGGGGGGGGGGTCTGTTCTTTCTTCCTTTTTCTTTCTTATCTTTTCTTCCCATCCCAGCCCTAAGCCCCTCAGCGCACATGGGGACAGAAGAGGAAATGGAATTACAGAGAGCAGGGCACAGAGGGGCTGCATGGGAGCTGCAGCGAGCTGCAACGCTGCCCTCGCTGCTCCTCTCCTCCCAGACCTGCAGACTTCGGACCAGAGCTACCTGTGCTGCTCCCTCCAGCACAGAGCACGCCAGGGACAGGCAGAGAAAACAGGGGACACAGCCAACCACGTTTCATAAACTTGGTCTCATTTCAGCACAGGCCATTTCACAGTTCCAAATTTTCCAGGGAATGTTCACAACATGGTGGGCTCGCACCAGAGAAGGATGACAATTCGTAGGTTTTTTTTTTTCTCCCTTCCCTTAGCAATCCCTTTTTGGAATAAGATTCTTAAATTGGCACATCAAATGCTGACCAAAAAGCAAAGAAAAAAAAGAGAAACAAGGCTCCAGGCACGTGCAGCAACCATAAGAGCTTTTCATGTCGTGGTTAACATGTGGAGAATGGGAGGGCTGTGACAGGGAAGTGCAGCCAGGAACTTTCACCTGTTCAGAGAGCAATGGGGCTGGTGGGAGCTGCAGCCTTTCTCCCAGGGGATGGCATCCCATACTACCAGCCCACTCCAAGGGACAGTGTCCCACACAAGCAGCCTCCCCTCCTCCAAGCTGGTTCCTTCAGCAGTAACAAAATGGAAAAAACCCACAAACTGCTTACAAAACCTCGGCCCACTTCTCACCTTTCCTGACCCTTCTGCTGTAATCAAGCTGTCAGCAGCTCTTGGTTAAGAAGCCGGGCTGCCTGCCCCCCTGCTCTGCCCCCGGTCCCGTGCCAAGCCGGAGCGCTCTGGCACTGCTGCATGCGAGCAAGAGGTGCTGGGACTACATCAATCTGGCTGGTGGCAAGCCCTGCCTGGTTCTGTCTGGCACACGCACCGCGGGCAAATCTGATTTACCAGGTTGTTTGTTTTGAACCCAAACGGCGGCAGGATTAGCCCTCGTCCTGTTCCCCACAAACACACAACACGCTCCTGCTGCTGGCAACAGCGGGGCTGAACTGGGGAGAGAGCAAGGGTTGGGATGAATGTGCTCGCTTTACAATCTGAGCTATTTTGTAATCCGTGGTTATGAAAGTGAAGGGTCGGGGGGATGATACATAACTACAGAAAACTCTTCCCACTTGCAGCAGCCTCATCAAGCCGACTGCGAAATGCGTGCCCCGGCTCCGGCTCCTGCCCGGTTTATTGTATAGCGCCTCTCTTGCAGCCCCCAAAATGGAAAAGCATGCGAGCCCTATAGCCAGCACGGCTCGCTCTCGTGATCCCGCCAGAGCTGCCAAGGAGCCTTAATCTGATTTTAATACCCAGCTCCGTCCAAAACACAGCACATCCACATTTTGGAGCCGGGCGACTCGCAGCACCGAGACCCCTGTCACTGTCGCACCACCCCCCTTCCTCCCCAAACCTCCATCCCCCAAGATCCCAGCCCGTATGCGTGGAACTGACGCTCGGCATGACTCATCCCCCAGCCCGGCTCTACCAGCCCCTGCGGTTTCCCCCCCATCCCCGCCCGCACCGCGCCGCCCCCTCCCCACCTTTGGAACAACCGGGGGGGGTCGGTTCTGCACCCAAACCCATGGACCCATCAACTTGTCCCCCCCAAATCCGCGGCCCATGGGGGAATGGGGGGGCGCGGGAGTCCACGTGCGAGTGGTGCTGAAAGCGCCGGCGGGGCCGCGGGGCTGCGGCCGCCCGGGAGCCCGGGAGGGGCGAGCGCAGCCCGGGGGTGGCTCCGCACCGCGGGCAGAGCCGGAGCGCCGCAGAGAGCGGCGGGCGAGCCGAGCCCGCACACCGGCTGCTCCCGGGCTGCCCGGCAAACAGCGAGGGGGTCTGTTCGTCTGTCCGTTCCACCCCTCAAGCTGCAGCGCAACGCGGACTCAACACAACCCCCCCCACCCCGAGCTCCCTACCTGGCTGTCAGCGAGGTAACTGAAGACGAAGGAGGAGAGATCCTCGTCGAGCAGAGAGCTGCAATCCGGCCCCAGCTCCGCCATCTTCCACCTCCGGCTGGGGCTGGAGCACCGAGCATGCAGCAGGCGCGGCGGCGGCGGCGGGAGCCGGGCGGCCGGCGGGGCGGGAGCGCGGAGCGCCGGGGCGGAGCCGCCCGGAACCCCCGCCCGCCCGCAGCCCCCGCCCGCAGCCGCAGCAGCCCGGCTCGGGTGGGAATCGCTGCGAGAGACTCCCCTGGGGACTTTGCAGACACCACTTTGTGCGCCCCTTGCAAGTGCCAACCCGTTAAAGATGGGGTGCGCAGTGCCACCCGCTGCTGCTGCATGGCTCCTGGGTCGCTCTGAGTATAGAGGTGTAAGTGCTGCGTGCAGCGGGGTAGAGCAGGGGGCACATCCAGGCTCTCTCTGGGGTTTTCAAAGTGTCCCGTAGTTCCTGCAGGAGCGCCTTCCCCAGGGATGCACGCACAGAGAGAACCCACTTTGAGCGATGCCACAGTGCACACCTTAAAATCGCCGGCCTTTAAAAGTGGGAGCGCCCAACAGCACCAAGCACCTCTCAACAGTCCCCAGATCACCCCATGTGGAGATGCATAAATCTAGGATTTATCTTGGATGGGCCTGGGGTCACTTCCAGGCTCACTGGGTCTGAACTGAAGTGGGACCAGGGCACTGCAGTAAAGAGTAAAAAAGGAGCAAAAGATCTGATCTTCCTTGTTTTCATTTCAGCTGCCGCTGTGAGCGTCTTGATGTCACGCACGTCATCTTTCTGTCTGGGGTTTTGAGGCGTATCCTAAAAGCCCTTTCAGAAATAATTAATGATGGGACCAAAAATCTCATGAATGTTCTATTTACTTACCCGTAGCAATTACATGGGAAAGAGCAGGGCTTGGCACTGCAGCCTGAATTAGCTGATACACAACCAACCAAGTGGCAGCACCTGCAGCCTAATGGCTCCAGATTCTTGAATCCCCTCAGACTGTCTACATAGTCCTGCAGGGTCACTGTAAAGAGCTGATGGAACAAAGTGATGTGGAGTTATTAGGGTGGGGAGCTTTGTGCCAGGCTCTGAGGGGTGAACAGAAAGTGCTTCTTCCTCTGGCAGGAAAGGCCCACTGCCCGTGCGTGTTCTCTTTGCTGTGGTTTCAAAGGCAGAGCTGTTTCCAGCCACTCTTTTAATTCCCCCTGGCCTCCCTTTGGTTCAGGACATGTTATGAACACCATGCAGTGTAGCAACACTGGGTTTTCCCTGATGATCCCCAGCCTTGCACCAAAGGGAGATGCCAAGGACAGCAGCGTCTGTTGTGTCACACTGATGAGAGCTGGAGGCCAGGGTGGCCTGGCTGCTGGGATGGGACAAAGCAAGTTGCTGTGCACTCTAGTACTAATTACTGTTAACTAGTGCCAAAACACTTACCCAAGGTGCTTTTCCGGCTGCCCTGCCAGCAGGGAAAATTCTCTTCCCATGGGTGGGCGGCCTGGGCCCCGGAATGCCCTGCCAGGATTCACAGCTGTAGCTCACAACAGGCACAACACACTCAGCAGGGCCAAGGGAGGAAATTGCCTTGCTCTGGGCCATGTGCAATTCCTTGAAGACTGAGACTCGAATTCCAGGGTGACCAGTGATCTGATGTGCATTCCTTTCTTTGCAGGACATAGACGACATGAAGGTTATGTGATGAAAATGAGCTGAGAACAGGAGGGATGTTTGCCCCATCAGGGCAAAAAGCAGGGCTGGAAGACTTCACCACAAAAGTAGTCCTTTGGGAGGAATTTGTTGCAGGAGAGGTTCGCACTTGAGTATCTCGTGATTTCCTTTGCACCAGCTGCTCTCAAGTAGGAAGTAACATTCGTGGGAATTACTGGCGAATTGTCATTTGGAAATCAAGTTGTGCATAGCTGGGTTTTACGGAAATACCTTTTTCCTTCTGGTCCGTGTGCAGGCACATTTCCTCCTCCCCTGGTTTCTAACCGAGGAGATGAGCCCTTCCCAGCCTCCAGTGGTCACAGCCTGCAGGACACCCACCCTGGCAGCAGTGTGGAGGAGCATGAGGAAAGCAAAGCCCAGCCTGCCCTGCCCCCTTTCCCCTCTGAACAGACAGGTTAGGGCTTCTTCCAGCCCTGCAGGCAAAACTGGATGTGACATTGGGGTCAGGCTGCCCTAGTGCTGGGAGGGGGACAGAGGACAGCAGAGCACAAGGGGGCATCTTGGCCAAGTGGACTTTCTACTGCTTCTGGGTTTCAGCGGGGTCCTGCAGGATGAAGTACAGCTGCTCACGTGGCTGCAAGTTGATGTCAACCTGCCCATCTTCAGCTCCTGACTGCTCTGGATTTTTGCACGATCCAAGCATTTTTCTGTGCCGTTTGGGGTTTTTTTCACCTGTGAAATGGAGATCACATCATTTCCCTGTGCCCTGCAGTTTCTGGAGGAATTGGTTGAATAACACTCATAAGAAGGGCTTCGGAAGCACCAGGAGAGAGGCGAAGGAGGACAAGATGTTTTAAGTGGTGTTGTCTCCACCTTCTCAGAAGTCGGTCATGTGGCAGTCTCAGAAACACCTACGGTGGGTAGGGACGGTGTCTGGAATGCCGTGGTGTGAATGGGACATCGCTGTGCCCGTGTCACACACCCTGCCCTGCTCTGCGCACAGCTCTGCCATGTGCTCACAGCTCTCCTGCTCAACCAGACCCTGAGCTTTGAGAGCAGGGCAGCTCCCAGAGCTCCTGCTTCTGCTGCTCTCTGTATTTCTGGACTCAAAGAGGTGTCAGCCACTCTCGAGCAGAGTCAAACCCCTGAGCCCACCCTAAGCCGAGCCGGAGCGCTCCGTGCCGCTGCTGCAGCAGCAACTCGATGCTCAGCCCGGAGAGGCTGGGGATAACATTACCGAGGTAAAATATAACAGGAAAAATTTGCAAATGTCCTTTCAAAACAACAGCGAGCGAGTAATGTCATTGGGCCAGCGGTCAGGAGGGGACAGGGTTTGAAGGTAGCCGGAGCTTGCCAAAGGCCAGGCGTGGGACAGGGGCAGGAGCCAATGAGCTCCGGCTGGGCAGGAGCCACCCCGGCCCGGCGACCGCCCGCCCTCGCTCTCACGTTGCAGCTGCCTCTGTTTGTGGATGGCAAAATGTTGTAAGGACCGGGCAGTGAGAGGCAGCGGCAAATGGGGCTCCTCCAAATTACAACATCCCCAGCAGCCGGCGGGTCCCCGCCAGCCCCCCGCCTGCTGACACTCTCTGCTTGGCATGGCGTGAAACGCAGCACCGGCAGGGACTGGCGTGGTGGCCGCTCCGGCTGGGGACCGGGGAAAGGCTTGGTGTGCTGGCAGGAGCTCTGTGAGCCGGTGGCAGCTGGAGGGGAAGGTGTCCCCAGGCTGCCCTGGAGCACTCTCCATCCGTGCAGGCTCCCCGCGGGGCACAGCGCTTGGCAGTGCCCTGCCCTGGGGTTCGCTGAGTTTCTCTGCCTGGCTCCTTTCCACGAGCTCTGCTTTCCCTTCCCCGCAGCCCTGCTCAGCCTCATCCTTCACCTGAAGTCACGAGCACAGGGACAGAGTGTTGCTTTGCCTTCGTGCTTTCTGTGCCTCATTAGCTGTGTGCACCTGGGAGCTCCTCTCTCCTCCTCCTCCTCCTCAGCTGTGACAGGAGGGCTCTGTTACGCTTCATGGTCAGCAAGGAGTGAAAGTCTGATATCCTCTCTGCCACAGAGCTGAGGGATTGGCCCCTGAGGGTGGGGGGGACCTAGGAAGCAAAAATGGATTTGGGGACAAGTGAGTGCTGGGTGGACTCCTGGCTCTGAGATCCAGCTTGTCCAGGGAACAGGGCTGAGCCTCTGGTAGTTCAGAGGTTGCCAATCCTGCTCCAGATCCCCTCAGCATCATTGCAGAGCACTGTCCCTCTGTGCCTGTGCACACCTGGGCACCATAGACACTCTGCCTGGGCTGTGGCTGAGCCCCCCAGGCCTGCAGTGCACCCGGCAGAGGGTCCCTCTGATCCTGTGCCCCCTGCCAGGCTCTGTGCTGCTCTTTCCCTGGAGCAGAGGCTGCTGCAGCTCCCTCAGAGGAGCCTGTGGCCAGCACTGGGGGTCGGAGGTGTTCACCCATGCAGGGGGATGTTGTACAGGGCTCCAGCCTGCCCCATGCTGCAGCCTGCTGCTCTCCCAAACTGCAGCCTGGAGCGTGCTGTGGAGGTAAATCCACACACTTACTGCAGAGAAAACCTAGGAGGAGACAAATGTGATGGCAAAGGAGCAAGAGGGGGTTTTGTGGTCACATTTTTGAAACAGATGGGAATTTCCCGGAGCAAGAGGCAGAGCCCAGGCAGCGGAGGGTAGGGAAGGCTCCTGCACGATGGCTCACACTGCCCACCAGCTGTGTGGGCTGAGCAGGGGGCCAGGATGCCCATTGAGTCCTTATGGCACTTTCAGTGACTCATTTGTCCACGGAAGCAGCACACCCACAGCAGCTGAAGCAGCCTGTCCTCCTCCCCAGGCTGCTCTGGCGCAGCAGGGCCAGCCGGCCCCTTCTGCCTGGGGATGAGAGGCTGGCAGCAGCCCAGGGCACTCGGCTCATCCTGTGCCTCGCTTCATCTGGGGGAAGGAACATGCTGTCAGAGACCTTGCGCTGCTCTTTCTGCACTGCCTGACATTCCTGCAGCCTGCCCTGTGCTGCCCCAGGGTTGGTGTCCCCCATGTCCCCGGAGCAGCCTGGCACAGGGCACCAGCCAGCTGTGGCACTGGTAGGAGCTGCACCATCTGCTTCATGTCCCTCGTGTCCCTTTCACCTGGCTGAGCTCTGGCAGCTCTGACACTGTGCTGGCAGTGTCTGTCACAGCCCATCCATGTCACCCCGCTGGCCTCTCACTGCGCCCCCTGCCTCATCCCTGCCTGCTGAGCTGCCTCCAGTCCTGGTGGTGCTGCCCGGGCTCTCTTCACTGCCCATCCCTGCCTGGCAGGAGCTGGGGTATCTCCTGCATCTCCCAGCTGCTCCCAGGAGGAGTGAGGGGCATTGGGGTGGTTGCCTGAGCCCCAGGCTGGCCTCACCCTCCTCTGCTGATGGCTCCAAGCAGGGCTGCTCCTCCTGCCTCTCCCTGGAGGCTGCTCAGAGTCTGGGTGCATCATCTGCTTTTCTCTGTTTTATCTTCCTCATCCCTGAGATGTGCCATGATCACCAGAGCAGGTCCTGATCCCCCTGCACCAGCAGAGCTGGCCAAGGCAGTGAGCAGTGAAGGGAGACGCTTTGGATCTGCAGCGCTGCTGAGCAAGGACTTGCTGTTCCCCAAACAGCTGTTGCTGGCAGGGATGTCCATGGGCATCTCCTGGCTCGTGACTCCCAGCCTGCCAGGCTGGCTCTGTCTGTCCCTGAGCCTCCATCTTGCAGCACCCCCTCCTCCCTTGTCACCAGCTGTCCTCTGAACATCCCCCACAGTGACTGGCCACCACTGTCCCCAGCTCCTGCAGCCCTGGCTGGGCACAAGGGGCTGGTGCTCAGCTTCTGGCACTCCCTGTTAGAGCAGAAACCCCTCTGCAGGTGTCCCCCCCTTGCCAGGCTGGCGAGCAAAGCCAGCCTCAGCACTTTGGGGAGCCGAGGGCTGGAGATTCAGTGGGGCTGGATGGTGAGGGGTGGGCAGCAGGCACTGGGGCATCTCCCAGCCCTGTGCAGACACTGCTCTGCTGCTCCTCAGCGCCTCACCACTGTCTCCCTGAGCAGGAGACACTCCAGCTCCAGCCAGTGCTATAAATAAAACCACGTTCTTTTATCCCGCCAAATAGGTTCTCATTGATTTTACCTATTCCTCCTCCTCCCCCCGAATCCCTTTGGAATGTGAAGTCAGCTATGGAGGAGCTTGGGGAGCCGCCAGCCTGGCTGGGGAAATGCCACTCCCTGCAGCCCCTCTTCCTGGGAATAGCTGCTCTCCCCTGGTTTTCCCTCTCTGAACAGGCAGCGCCACTGGAGGAGAGCAAACGAAGCTCCCTGGTGGAAGTTTGCCGGCTAATTATTTATTAATGTCCTGACAGTGCAATCGCCGGCAGCCAGGCAGCCCCTGAGCCTCAGGAGAAGGATGAGGAGGAGGATGGAGAGCTCTTCTTGCCGAGCAGCTCGGGGTGAGCTGACACTGCTTCAGTGTCCAGCTGCTCCGGTTACCCGTGGCTGAGATCAAGGGGCCATCCCAGAGATCCTGGGATGTGCTGAGGGTCCCAGGGTGGTCCCCAGTCCCCTGTAGGTGATGGCAGCTGTGGGGCTCAGCCCCCCAGAACAGGCAGTGTTTAGATGCTGACTCTCTGCAAGCAGCTCTCCCGCACACAGGAGCTCCCCGTGCAGGGATAGCAACAGAAATAATGCAGCAAATCACAGCTCGCACAGCCTCCCTGGCACTTGAAAGCATCTCGAGAGCTTAAAAAGCTGCAAGATGCTCTCATTCCCATCCTCTCTTTGCTCCTGTGCTTTGGGGCCCCCCTTTCCAGAGGAAGGGGGAGCATCGATTTCCCGGAGCGCGCTGCGGGCCGGGCACGGTGCGGGAGCAGGGCAGCCTCGTGCTGCCCGAGCGGGGCTCCGGCTGACTCATCGCCATGCAGTGTGCAATTACCACGGCAAGTGCAGGCCCCTGCTGTTCCGCACAGGTATCTGTGTCAGCCAGGGCTATTTCCAGCTCTCCCCGCACTCCCGGCTCCGCAGAGAGGTAAGAACGCAGCCGCCTCGCTCCTCCGCCTGCCACAGGCACGGGCACGAGTTTGCCGGGAGCGGAGAGGCAAGGGGGGGTTGGAGATGGGATCCCGGATTGCACAACTGGGGGAGGAGGGAGCGCTGTGCCACTCGGTGCCCACGCGGGTCAGGGGCGCAGCAGCTGGGAGAGACCAGGGGCTCGGAGAGGTGGGACCAGGCAGGCAGGATTTGGGGTCATTATTTTAAAAAAAAAAGCAGCAGGGATGGGATAAAGCACAGTGTGAGAGATGTTCTGGCCTGGAAAGGCAGAGGGGAGGGGATAACAGGAGGGCAGTGCAGCCTTACCCTGCCGGAGCAGATAAGCGGGGTCAGCAGCTCTGCCTCCCCATCTGCACATCGAGTGCTGCCCTTCCCCACCGAGCTGTTGAGCCAAACTGCACTCGGAGAGAGAGATTTTTGGATTCCCAAAATGTTTGCCGAAGATTTTGCTCACTGGTGAGCTGGAAGTGGGGGAAGCTCAGGTGTTGGGCACGCCTTGGACAAGCTCTGAGCAAGGATGCAGCCCTTCATCACAAACCTCAATCATGGCTGGGGTTTTACAGCCAGGCAGGAGCTGCAGCTCTGTCCCCATGGGCAGAGGCAGCTGTGCCATCACACCAGTGGCAGACTGGGATGGACTGGTGTCCCTTCCTGGGAAGCCTGGCTGGGGTGTCTCTGCCCAGGCAGAGCAAGCCCAGCCTTGCCCAGCCTTTGGGGGTTTTCCCGAGGTGCTGGAGCTTTGCTCATCTTCATCTGGAGGCTGCAGTGTGGGAGAAGCCTCCACATGTGATGCAGATGTGCCTGGCATGGCTCTGCCCAGGATGGTGACACAAAGGATGTGGGACATCCCTGGAGCCCCAGGGTGTATCAGGGAACATTTTATGTCCATCCTTACTGCCCTGAGCATGAGCTGTACTCACCACCCAGCTGGGCTTGGCTGGGCAGACCTGCTGGGAGCAGGTGTGGGGGAAAATGGAAGAAGAAGGGATGGATACACCCAAAGGGCTGGGAGGGCTCTGTGCCTCAACATCCCTTCGGCCTTTGCCTGACCTGTGCCCACCAAAGCCTGGCCTGGGAGAGGGTGAGCCACAGCCAGAGCTGTGCCAGGCTGAGAACAGCACCCAGCACCTCCATCCTTCCCACACCCATCAGCAGAGCCCTCAGCACTGCTACAGTATTTCACTGGAAAAAAATCACATTAATCATCCTCAGCACCGCCTCCCTGGCCTTTGTCACAGTTTGGTGCCCCAGCACCAGCTTTAAAAGCATTATTTATTTTTAATAAAAGCTGATCTAAAGAGCGGCGTTGGCGGGATGATAAAAATAAAAATGCAGTGGTTGTCACAACTGTCAGCATCCCTGGGAATGGGGTCTGGCAGTGCCCGGCCGCCTTCCCCTCCAGCCTGAGTGGCTGCACAGGAAAGGAGGAAGCAGCAGCACATGCCTTGGGCAGCCTCTGTGCCAGGAAAACACCTCCTGCTCCTTATTTCAACACACAGGTGCACTTCTCCAGTGTATTTGTAATTTTCTGAATGTTTAGTAACTTTAATTGCATTTACTGCATGAATAAATGAGCAAATAGGACATATACAAATGTTGGGAAGTAAATTAGCTTAAGTCCTTTCATTAAAAGAACTATGTGTTATTAAAACATCTGTGTTGCAATGTGCTGGTATCACATTAGCAACAGGAATAAGAAATCCTGTTTATCCCTACGAAACTAGATTTTCAGGGCATGGATCTGGCAGCGTGCAGCTGAGGCTGTAAACCACAGTGCCTGGCAGCATCTCCATTTCCCCAGGGAGCCTGGAGAGTCACGGGGCAGCATTCCATGTCCCAGGCTCCAGGGCAAGCTGAGAGCTTCATCCCGAGCCTGTCCCTGGAAAAGTCTGCCTGTACTGCCCAGCCCCACGGCAGTGCCCATCAGGCAGGGGGAGAGGGAAGTGTGCAGGAATTGTGCAGGAATTGTACAGGGATTGTGCAGGAATTGTACAGGAATTGTGCAGGAACTGTGCAGGAATAGTACAGGGATTGTGCAGGAATTGTGCAGGAACTGTGCAGGAAGCACACCTCACTCACTTCCTGACCATCTCTTCTCTTTCCATCACTTTTTCTTTTCTGGCAGACAGGAGCAAAGCTTGACTGGAGGCTCTGGGAAGAGCCCACCCTGCTGCTGTGGCTCTGCAGAGCAGGCTCAGGGCTCCTCTCCAGCTCAGGTTTCTCCCTGGCTTTTCCAAAGGAGCCCCGTGAGCAGCAGGGTTTCAATGCTGCCTGGCCGAGGCAGAGCACAGCCATGGCTGGGACAAAACAAAACCAGCATTCACGGGCAGTCATTGAAATTCCCAGCAGCTGTTCCCTCCCAGCACTCCCAGGTCTGCCCTCCTTTGCTGTCCTCAGGCACTTCCAGAGACATTTTCCTGAGTGTTAAGGGAACAAGTTCACCCATGAGCAGCATCCCTCCTCCTGCTGCTCCTGCCTGATAAAAATAAGCCCTGGTGGGGTGAAAAATAAGCCCTGGTGGGGTGGCACTGCCTGGTTCAGTGGGTCACTCCCTGCCAGGAGCCCCAAACCCCTGCCCCATGTGTCCCACAGCCGCCTCCCTGGCTCCAGCTCATCCCCATTTCCTCGTGATGCTGCCTGAAGCCCTGAGGCTGAGCCAGCCTGTGGGGGTGGCTGCCCAGGCTGTCTCCAGCACCTCCCCAAACAGCTGCAGTGAGAGAACCCCCAGGACACCCAGAGAACCCTCAGGGATGGGGCTGTGAGCCAGGCACAGCCACAGCAGCCCCAGCTGGAGCTGAGCTCTGCCCCAAGCACAGCTCCCAGAAGGAAGAAATTTCTGGGGCACATGTTTTGGTCAGGTTGGGCTGAACCCCAGGCCTGCCTCGCCGTGGGGCTGGCGGTGCTGGGAGCAGGCACTGGGGCAGGCAGGGGCACGCCGGGCAGGGCAGCAGCAGCCAGAACACTGCGGCTCCCAGCCCGAGCCAGGGCTGGAAACGCTGCCTGCAGCCAGCACAAATGAGTTTAGTGGCCTCAATTTAATTCCCATTTGGACACGGTGGGGAAAAAAAAAAAAAAAAGTATAAAGAGAGGGAGAAGAGCAGAGCCTCAGATGGGTGCTGGGATGGGGAGCTGCAGACATGTGGGAGGCTCAGAGCTGCAGGGGTGAGCCCTGGGGAAGGGGGCTGTGCTGGTAGCAGGGATGGGTGACACAGGGACAGCAAAAGGGTTGGCACTGCCACTGGATGTGCCCATTCATGGGACTGGAGCCACCAAGCATGGAGCTCCCCCATCCCAGGAAATCCATGGACAGTGCCCCTCTCTCCCTCCTTCCTCTCCCCATCCCTGGGGCTGGGGCAGACCCAGCCAAGGGATGGCTGGCAGGGGGAAGGTGCCACTTCAAGCCAGGGCTCTGATTTCAAAAAATAAAGTGAGGTTTTCATCTATGTTTGCTTAGCAGGGTAATGACTTTATTTCTGATTTGATGCTTTTGTCCCTGATGACTCAGGCACGAAAAGGGAGAGCTGATAAGAGCGAAGAGGCCCGGCCAGAGGGATGCTGGTGGCTGCTCTGTGCCTGGCATTCCCCACCTGGATCACTTCCAGGGGATTCCAGAGATGCTGTCAGCGCTGGGAGCTGGGCTGTGGGATGGCATGGGGAGGGCAGCAGCTTGGGGAGGTGAAAGCAGCAGCAGCCAGCCCTGATAAGAGCTGGGCTCTGCCCCGTTATGGCTGTGGGGAAGGCACAGAGAGGAGCACAAGGTATTCCTTACTTGGTGTGACCTGCCTGGACCACGCTGTACCTCTGGCCTCATCCTCTTTGGGAGAAACAAACCTCTCTGCTGGGGAGGAGAGGAGAAATTCCCCCTCCCTGACATCCCTCTGTGCCCACCCCATGCCCCTGAGTGCCTGCTGAGGCCTGGTGGGCAGCAGGGAGTGCCCCTCCTTGGAGGATTTAATCACCCCCAGAGCACCCCAGCTCCATTTCTCCATCACAAGAAACAAACTGATGGGTTTTGCCTGAGGGAGGGCAATCCCAACCCCACTGCACCCAGTTCCCCCCAGCCTGAACCAGCAGCTGGGCAAAAGACACATTTTCTTTGTTGAGAAGGAGGTTTCTCCTCTTTCCCCATCACTTGTTCCAAGTTTCCCAGTCCCACAGAGATGTGAGCAGAGCTCTGTGCAGCTGGAGGGTTAACATCTCAGCTCTTCCAAATAAATAGAAAATGACCCAGTTTCTTCATTTTCCTCTTTTCCCAAAGTCCAAACACCCAAAAAATGAGATGGTAAGTGGAAGCCACAAATAGATTTCATGTATCCTGGCAGAGCTGGGAGATGAAAGCAGGGAAAACAGCTCCTGCCCCCCCTACTCAGACCTGGGAATGGTGCAGCACATCTTGCCATGGGTCAACAAAGCAGGAGAGGTTTTGGGTCTGATCCCAGCTCAAATCCTCATCCCTGGGGGACCAGGCTCTTCCCAAGCTCTCCCATCTGCCTCGTTCCAAGCATTAAGGTGAGTGGCAGAACGTGCCCAGCCTTCAACTATTCCTATCACGTCCCATCTGGAGACAGAAATCTGCCTGCTGGCTTTACAATTAAAATTGAAATGATTTGATTATGGGGCTTCATTAGTAAAAACAAACACCAGGCAGCCTCCCTCCCTCTCCCCACACATCCCCGCCCAGCCGTTCCTCCCTGGGGCTGTTTTAGGTAAATCCCAGCCGGGATGCGGTCGGGCTCACAAAAGGGTTCGTGTCTGCAGCTTGTAGCTCCTGTCGGGAGCAGCCTGGAAGAGGCAGATTTCAGCCCCGCAGATCTCCTGCTTTGGCAGAGATGGAGGAGCAGCCCCGATGGTTGGATGGGCTGCAAGGAGTGCCCGACACAGACAGGGAGCAGGATGTTTTCCAGCCCCTCTGGATGCTTGGAGACCTCACCAAGGGGTTCCCACTGCTCCTGGGGCTCCTGCCTGGACTCCATCCCCTTCATTCCGTGAATCTTTGCAATGGGGGTGTTTGCACCTTCACACCAAGCTGGCCTTGTCACTGCTCCGTTTTCCTTGCCTGCAGCTGGCACATGCCACGGGGAGGGCTGAGCAGGCAGCAGGCAGGGAGCAGGCAGGGAGCAGGCTGGGAGCAGGCAGGGAGCAGGCTGGGAGCAGGCAGGCAGGGAGCAGGCTGGGAGCAGGCAGGGAGCAGGCAGGGAGCAGGCACGGAGCAGGCTGGGAGCAGGCTGCCCGTGGTGTGTGCAGATGCTCCAGTCCCTAAAGCATTGGCAGTTCTGGGGGAAGCAATTTAATCAGCACTTGGGGCGTTGGGAACAGGCTGTGCAGGCTGGGAGAGGAGGAATGCCAATGAAGGAGGGCTCGGGAACGCTGCTGGCTTAGGGTGCACTCTGCCTGCCTGCTCCCAGTTTCTCCAGTAGTGGCAGCACAAGGGGAATGGTTTCAAACCGACAGAAAGTAGGGTTGGGTTAGATATTAGGAAAAAAATTCAAGTGTCACCAAGCCAGTGGCACTAACAGCATTGCTGTCCTACCGGGCTTGCTTTGTGGGCTAAATCTTTAACCAGATCAAGGGTTTAACTTTATCAGTAGCTAGAAAAACGTGGCACCACTTCCCTGGGGCAAAGTATCTTGAGCACTGCAGAAATTGCTTTTCCTGGGCCTCACTCAGCAGCTCCTTTGGCATGGGGATCCATGGGACAGAGAGCAGGGAGCACACTGTGCCCCATGCCAGACCTGGGCTCCCAGCTCCTTTTCCCTCCAAAATCTCGATTTTTCACAGCCAGAGGAGCTGGCACTTCCCCTGGCAGGGTGTGTCATGGTCATGTTGCCCTCCTGGTGGGCAGTGCAGGAGGGAAGCCACCACCGGAGCAGAGGCTCCTGTGTCCCCTCAGGGGAGCCCCCCAAAATCCCCCTGCCAGCCCCACCAGCTCCCCAGCCCTGCAAAACCTCGCACATCCCCTGCCCAGAGCAGGATGATTGATTATTGTTATTAGAGGTGGAGAACAGTTTCTGTGCACAGCCAGGTGGCTCAGGAGCAATTTGTCACCGAATTGGGGGGCCGGGCTGTCCCTCTGTCCCTGCCGAGGTGGGGGCTCTCTGCAGCCTCAGAAGGGTCCGGGGCAGCTCCGGGCATGGAGCCCTCCCCTATCTGATGGGCAAGGTCAGGGCTTTGGCAGCGGCAGGGCAGGGCTCTGACCTGGGCTGATCCCTGCACCCCCGGGGGATGAGGAGGCGGGACGGCAGCCCCCAGCCGGGTCAGGGATCCATCCCCACGGCAGAGATCCATCCCTACAGCAGGGATCCAGCCCCACGGCAGAGATCCATCCCTACAGCAGGGATCCAGCCCCACGGTAGGGATCCATCCCTACGGCAGGGATCCAGCCCCACAGCAGGGATCCAGCCCCACAGCAGAGATCCATCCCTACAGCAGGGATCCATCCCCACGGCAGAGATCCCCTATCCAGCCCCACGGTACAGCCCCACAGGGGATCCATCCCTACAGCAGGGATCCATCCCCACGGCAGAGATCCATCCCCACAGCAGGGATCCATCCCCACAGCAGGGATCCAGCCCAGTCCCATGGCAGAGATCCACTCCAGTCCCATGGCACGGATCCATCCCCACGGCAGAGATCCACCCCAGCCTCATGGAAAGGATCCATCCCCATGGTAGGGATTCAGCCCCACAGCAGGGATCCCCCATCGCGGTGCTGCCCCGAGCAGTTCGTGCTGTCACTCAGCCTGGGCACAGCGGAGGGGCTGAGAGGCACGGAGGGGACTTTGGGGACCCCCAGCACGGAGGAGACTTTGGGGACCCCCGGCACGGAGGAGACTTTGGGGACCCCCGGCACTGAGGAGACTTTGGGGACCCCGGCACTGAGACGATTCTGAGGACTCCCGGCACTGAGGAGAATTTGGGGACCCCCGGCACTGAGGGGACTCTGGGGACCCCCGGCTCGGGGGTGCTGCTGTGCCAGGCAGGGCTGCAGCGCGGGGCTCAGCTGGCACAGCGGGACACGGCGGCAGCCGGTGCGGGCGGCGAGGGGGGGCTCTAATGACGGTCCAGCTCAGCAAAGGTAGCAGAGCATGAAAGCAATTTCACACTTTATTAGACAATTCAGGTGCCAGCTGCACCAGCCTGGAGCGAGCGCTGCTGCTCACACCTCCCCTCCTGCTCCGCACCCCGGCTCCGCTCTCGGTGGGGCTCAGCCCTTCCTCGGGCCACGCTGGCACACGGGGGGCTCGGGCTGCTCCTCGTGGGCCACCTTGCTCCCGCAGGTGGCAGGGGACATTGCAGCTCTGCTCGGAGCCAGCTCAGCCTGCCTAAAGCCTCTCGGGCTGGCTGTGCCCTTGAGCCCAGCGCAGCCACCCTGCTCCTCCCGGCTCCCTTCTCCGCCCTTTTTTCCCTCTCCCGTTCTGCACCCCGCGGTGAGGGAATGGGGAGCCTGCGCTTGGGGCTTGCTCCTTGTTCTCACACCTCGCTGCCCCCGGGCTGCCCGACGGGCACACGGACACCGGGCACTGAGCCATCCTCGGGCCACGCCGGGACCTCACCTGGGCTGTGTCCCCGGGGAGCGGCAGCGCTCAGAGCCGAGCCGGAGCTGCCCCGGCACGCGGCCGGGCTGGCACCCGCGCCCTGGGGACACAGCCGTGCTGTCACACCCGCGGGTGGACACCATCCAAATGCCGGCACGTCCAGGATATGAATCAGGAGCGCAGCAGCCGCTCGGGGACAAGCGGAGCTGCTCCGGCAGCCGGGCAGCGCCGGTGCCAAATTCCGTGCGGGAGCAGCGCCCCGCTCTCACCTCCAGAGCAGCCCCGGGCACGGCAAACCCCTGGCCTGGCATTCATGTCCCTGTTTGCACGGCTCTGCTGCCCTGGTGCCAAGCCATGGCACGGTGGCAGCGGGCCAGGCCGTGCCTAACCTTGACCCGCTGTCCCGGCAGGAGCCGGCCCTGCCCCGCTGTCCCCCCGTGCCCCCAGGCACAGGCACGTTCCACCGGGCCAGCCAGAGCATTCCTCCCGGGAGAGCCTGTCCTTGACAGGCTATTTAAAGGCACACTTGTGCCCTTTATCCCCCATCGTGTTTAGGCTGGAAGAGCCCCGTGCCCTCCTGTGACTCCAAGAGGGCACTTCCAGGCTCGGGGCAGCAGCAGTGCCCTGGGTTTGGGCGAATTCACGGGAGAAGGGAGGGGTGCAGGCACCCACGTCCTGCAGTCGTGGACACAGACCCCTGGGAGAGGTGCCCTGGCCATCGAGGCTGGCAGCAGGACTGGGGGGAACAGCCAAGCCCAGCTCATCCCTTGGGTTCCAAAGACTGGAAAAGCCACAGGAACTCATTTCTCTCTTCCTGCTGAATGTAAAGTCAAGTCCTGACCACCCCAGATCTCCTTTCAGTGGGAAGATGGGGGCCCAGGCATCAGAGATCTCAGCACTTCTGGTACCACCATCACCTTTCACCCTCTGAAGGGTCTCTGGCTGTGGCCAGCCTCACCTGGCATGGGGCTGATTGCTTGTGCACCCCTCTGAGCTGGCAGGAAGGTGGCTTGGGAGGGAAACCCGACCTGATGGGATTTGATTAAGGATGGAAAAATCCAGAGGAGCCATCTGCAGGGAGCTGGAGGGGTGAGCCCCGTGGCTGCAGGGCCTGGGCTGGGTGGGCAAGCACAGACACTCAGCCCCTGCTCAATGACCCTCATCCCCCAGCCTGCTCGTTTTCCCTCCCTGAGGAACCCACCAGCCTTTCCCCAGGCTGGGAACATCCCCAGGATGTGTCCCCAGCTCTGGCACTGCTGAGGTTTTGGGCAGCTGAGCATTTCCTCGGGGCTTTCAAGGCCACCCCACAGGTACAGATACAAAGGAAGGTGACCCCCACCAGACCCCAGCCCCACGTGGGACGCACAGGGCAGTGCCTGGGGCTTGTCCCCACCTGCCTGGCACCTGCTCAGGGCTGGGTGAGGCCGTGCCGGCCCTGCCCCGCTGCCCAGCCCGCAGCGGGGAGCCCGTGGGTGGCCCCGGGCAGGGCAGGGCAGGGCAGGGCAGGGCAGGGCAGGGCAGGGCAGGGCAGGGCACGGGCACCTTTGATGCGGGCAGAGGCAGGAGCCCAGGGCAGCCGGGGCGACGCCAGCCCGGAGCCCCACTGCGGGTGAGGGATGGGCAGCGAGCGGTGCCAGCCCCGAGGGGCTCCTGAAGTCCCCTCTGGCACTATATCAGCACCTCCTAGCAGTGCAGCCACGGGGAAACTGAGGCAGGGAGCGGGGATACCTCGGGAACGGTGGGAGAGGCTGTCCCCATTCTCAAACCGAGCCTTAGGTCAGGACCAACACGGATTGATTCTTCCAAAAAACCTCTTCCATGGGATCCGTGTCAACCCGCCGGGGATCTGTGCGGGTCGCAGGGGGACGGGGGGGCGCGGGGGTCCCGGGAGGGGCGATCTCCGTCCCCCTGAGTGGTGCGGAACCCCCAGAGTACCCCCGCAGTCCCCGCAGTCCCCGCACCAGCGCTCCCAGTACGAGCCGGGCGGGCACTGGGAGCTGGTGCGGGGCTCCCTCTGGCGGCCGCAGCGCAGCGCTGCCACAGGCGCGCGCTGCCCAAATTCTCAGGGACTCAGATGCCCAGGCAGCCAAATTCTCAGGTACTCAGGTAGCCAAATTCTCAGGTACTCACTCAGGAGCCCAGTGTCCATCTGCCCAGTGCCCAGGTGCTCAGTGCCCAGGTGTACAAGTGCCCCATGCCTGGCTGAGGACCCCTCTGCAGCGCTGCACCTTTGCTGCTCAATCCTGCTCCAACCAGGGACAATGCTGCCTCATCACCCTCAGGACACATTTGTCACTTGCAGGGATTTCAGCAAATCCCTGGATAACTGCAGCCACCTGTCCTGACTCCCTGGTGCTGCTTTGCTTTGTGCCAACACACCCACAGCACCTGGCACCCTCACACCTCCCACCAACAGGTGCCTCCCAAGTGCCATCCTCGTGTCCCCCAGGTGCCTCCCACCACCTTCCCAGCCGGGGGCTGCCTCCCTCCCCATCTCCTGTGAGGTGTCCTCGGGTGCCAAGCTGGCTGCTCCCATCCTGTGCCCTTGCTGTGGGCTGGCCACGCTCACACGGGCAAGCTCCAGCCCGCGGGGTCCTGCACGGGCACAGTCACCAGGTAGCTGGAGGGCACGTAGCCCCTCTGGCCATTCACCTCCACCAGGCTCCACTCTGTGCTCCCCTTCTTGTCGTGGGGCTCCAGCAGCAGCACAGGCTGCCCTGCCTGCAGGGTCACCTCCTGCGGGCTCCTGGCTGCGAAGGAGAAGCCGGCCACCACCTGGGGAAGGCAGGGAAGGAAGGGGGGAGGAAGCCTCTGCTGGAGCTGCCAGTCAACGGGGGAAGGATGTGGCAGCACAAGCAATTCCATGAGGGCAGCACAGCAGGGACTGGGGACCCACCAAGGAGAATTCTCTTGCCTTGTCCACCCTGGTCCCAGCAAGGAGACACTTGGAAAAGCAGATGCACCTTCCCACCCACACAAGGAGCTAGCAGGGAGCTGGTGGGGCTGCTAGAAATGGTCCTGGGGGTGTCCCCCACTCTCACCTGGAATGTTGGGGTGAAGGTGGCCACCTGTGGCCTGGGAGCTTCAGGAGATGCATAGGAATGTCTCCTTCTCTCTGTGCCACTGTCCAGGGACAGCAGCTGCATCCCAGGCTGCTGGGCTTGGACTGGGCTGTAGGGTCTGAGTTTTGCAGCAGGAACAAACCCTCGGGGACCTGCAGGACATGGACACACAGGGCTCATGGGGTCCTGCTGCCTGGCACAGGCAGGACTGGCTGGAGGAGACAAGAATGACATTTTGGCTATTGCTTGGCATGGCACAGCAGTCCTGCTCAAACTAGGGGACACCCAGGAGAAATGCCTGTCAAAAGAAGAGTTCCATATCTTTCTGTGTGCAAGGATTCTCCTTCCCCACCATGACACTTCAGGAGTGCTCCCCTGGGGAATCAGCCAGGACACCTGAACCTTACAGCTGATGGCAAAGCTGAGGTGGCCTTGGGCTGAGCCCAGCCTGGGAGGGAGCACCCAGGACACCACAGCCTGCTCCATCCAGGATAAGGAAACGATTCAGGTGAGGAGAGGCTGCCCACAGTGCTCACAGTACCTCCAGCATCCACCAGCCACCTGCTCGTGTTCCCCTTGGTGTCAGAGCTCTGCAGCAGAGCCACGATCTGTCCCCTCAGCAAGGTCAGGTCCAAGTCTCTGCTGCCACTGATGTTGCTGGTCACTTGGTAAAGCTTGTCTGGGCCGTGCTTGCTCACAAGGGAAAGGACCTTCCTCTCCTCAGCAGGGGTCAGAGGCTGGTGGGGAGCACGAGACACAGGAGCATTCAGTGAGACACAGGGTACTGGGGGCCTCCAGCACCTGCTCTTCTTTCTGCAGGATCACATCCCAGGGCCAGGGTAAGAGGAGAAACTCCTGGACACTCCCTGCTCCACCCCCAGGTTTGCAGATGAGTGTCCAGAGCCAGCAGAGCTGAGCTGGTTCATCCCTGAGCTGCTCTCAGGGCCTTGGGGGAAATACTGTGGCAAGCCCCTGGGCCATGTTCTGAGCCAGCCTCCCCACCAAGGGGATTTTCTGCACTGGGTATCCACAGTCCCAGTGGATAAATCCACAGCCCAACCTCTCTCTATCCAGCTGGCTCAAGCTGTGCCCTGCCCAGCCCTACCTGTGTGCCAGGGCTGGGTGTGATGGTCTCAAAGGCCTGGCAGAAGGCACGGAGCTGAGCCCCCGACTGCTGCAGGGCATCCTCCACCACCTTCCAGAAACTGGGCAGGGGCATGTGGCCGTGGGGCAGCTGTGGGGACAGGCTGAGATCAGGGACAGAGCTCTGGGTACAGCCAGAAGGGAAGCAGGAGGGAGAAATGGGTGAAAAACAAGAGAGCAGACCAGACCTGACCACTAAATCCACCTCACACATGGGATCAAAGGTTTGATCCTTCCTGACTTTGAGCTGCACCTTGTTCTCCTCCTGGTCCTGGCTCAGGCCAGGGCTGTGCTCCACCCCAGGGCTTTTGGCAGCCCTTACTCTCTGTATTTACAAACATCAGGCTCAGTCTGAGCAGTGAGTTCTGGGAGACATCTCCCAGGGATGGGGCTGGGGGAGGCTGTACCCCAGCCCAGGAGCTGCCTTTCTCCTCCCTGCCTTCCTGGCACGGGGCTCTGAGGAGCTCTGAGCTCACACTGATCTCTCAGGTAGCAGCACATCAATAAATCACCAGCAGTATCCACAAACAGAAAGTAGAGTTGTGCAGAAGAGAAAATTTGGCTTTCCCCAGGCAGGAAGGAAGGGAGATCCTTACAAATGCTCCACAGGCAGCTGTGTACCTGCAAGAGCAGGTGTGCCACAGCAAAACCTCAGTGCCCTGATGTCTCAGAGACCTCCCAAACCTGAAGAAGGCAGGTCTGGCTCAGCTCATGTGCCTGAGGGGTCCCACTCACCTGCTCCAGCTCCTTTTCTGCCTGCTGCAGGACCTGGGCAGCCAAGTCCAGCTGCAGGGCACTGAAGGAGCGCAGGATCTGCCCCAGGAGCTGCAGGGCCCCTGGTTGAAGCGGGGCAGCTCTGCCAGCAGCAGGGCATTGATGGCCAGGTAGGTGTTCATGGCTGCCTCCTCGTCGTAGCTGACGCTGCCCATCTCGCTCCTCCTCTCCTGGATCTCCTCGTAGTCCAGCAGCTTGTCCAGGCGCTTCTTGACCAGCTGCTGGGGCCCCTCCAGCATGGCTGAGAGGCTGCACAGGGGCTGCCACACCAGCCTGTCCACACGCTGCTTCTGGCAGGTGGGAGAACCCCAATTTCCATGTGAGCCCCCCCCAGTCAGGAGCAGCTGCCAGCACTGGGGCAGGGGGGAAGGTTTGGGGATCTGTGGAGGGGCTTGTGTGGGGTGGGGAGCACCTGGGACATTTTCCCTGAGGGCACACAGGATCCAGCAATGCAAACCCTTGGGAGGGAGCACTCCTGCCTCACACAATTCCAAACTTGTGCTCCATGGAAACAGCTCAGAGCCGAGCCTCTCTCCCCACAGCCCTGCCCAGACCCCGTTTAAAGGCCCTCTGCCCCTGCCTTGGGGTGTCCTGGTCTCCTCCCCATCCCCCTGGGTGCCCATCAGACAGCTCAGCCCAGCCCTGGCTGGGCTCAGGAGCTGTCCCTGCCCTCCCTCCTTCCCTGGAGCTGCTCCCTCACTTCATGTCAGGGACTGCAGATGGATCTTGTTATTTGGCTCTGTTCCTGGCTCTGCCTGCTGAGCTGGGCTCTGGGGGACTGTGAGGACTTTGGGGTGGACTCAGACTGGCTGCCAGCCCCCACTGTGCCCTGGCAGAGGTGGCAGAGCTGCAGGAGATGTGCAGGGAAGGAGCACTCACAAACTGTGGGAACACGGAGCCCTGCAGGAGCCCGGAGAGGCGGCGGTGCTGCTGGGCGGGTCCCTCATCCATCTGCAGGTCACACTGGTGTGGGGTGGGCAGCAGGAACGCCTGCAGGGAGGAGAACCACACTCCCTTAGCTCCTTCCCAACGGTCCTGCGTGGGCAGCCCTTGTCAATCTTGTCCTGCAAGGTCTTTCCAGCCCAGCTGAACCTTCAGCAGCATCGCTGATAATGCTGTGTCTGGGGATTGCGTGTTAGGCCAGCACTCAGACTTTCATTTTCCTCAGATGCCCCAAGGGATTTCCATGAGAAAATCGCAGCAGCTGCTGACCCAGGTGATTTCAGAAGGGCAATTTCTTGTCAGGACTGATCTGGGGACATTTCTGCCTTATACACATTATTAGAGCAAGAATTCCCAGGCTGAACAACACCTGGCCTTTTCAATCTTTTAAGATCTGGAAATAATGATAAGTTTAAGGACAGATTATTCTCAAATGACACCAGCTCAGACAGTGCTGTCAAAGCCTCGCCTTTGGCTTAAACTCCTCTGGACCTGAGCAATCCTTGGATGTTGTGCAACTCCCTGACACAACAGCTGCAAATCCCTGCACATCCCCAACAGCTCCTGGTTTCCACAGGGCTTGAAAGAATTCCACAATCCCATGGAACAGCTCTTGAGGGGATGGGGCCAACCCCTGGCCAGTGGCCAAGGTTTTACCTGTAAATGGCCCAGGTAGGATGCCACGTTCTCCTTCAGCGTGGCCACACTGGATGCCACACACTGGAACTTCTCTTCCAGGTCATCGTATTCCTTGTCCTCAGTCTGTAAGGAAAGAGACAGCATGGGCAGGGCTGGTGGCCATCACTGGGGGATGAAACAGCAGCCAGGAGCTCATGGGGCTGGGATAGGCAGGGCAGAGCCTGGGGGGCTCCATGAGTCTGGAAAGGGTCAAAACATTGGTGGAGGCAGCTCTTGGTGTGGTTGTGGTGCTGGGGAACACTGTCTTTCCTTTTACTGGAGGGCCCAAGGATTCTGTAGGTGCTTTGAGAGCTAAAATGCTGCTCTGCAGTGCTCTGGGGTGTGGAGTGAGGTGTGTCCCTGCATCCCTGTCCTTGGGATGATGGAGAACCAGGAGACAGCATCACCCACCCCACCCTGCGCTCCTCATTCTGCTATCGAGGCTCTTCAGGAGCAGCAAAATGCCCCAGAAAGGAGCCCAGGAGGGGCAGCAGGGCTGAGGGCAGGGGGGGAGGGTGCCCACCTTGGCCACGATGCCAGCCTCGTGCATGAGCAGCCGGCTGAGGCGCGTGGTTTTCTTGGCAATGGAGTGGGTGTTGAGGCGCGCCAGGCGCTCCCGCAGCGTCAGGTGCTCGGCCTTGGTGTATTTGGTTGCTGCCTCGGGTGGCAGGACACAAAACAGGGGGAGAAGAGAGCAGAAGAGGAGAGTTCATGGCTGGGCAGGCAATGCAGGTGAGCAGCACAGGGGCTGAGCAATGGGATAAGCATGAGCCACATCAAAGAAGGAAAGGATTGGAAAACCAAAAACCAGAGCGAGCTCCCATCCATGGGGAGCCTGATTTCTCCTATCCCAAGGGCAGGAGTGTTATTCCCTATTCCCCAGCCCCAGGCTGATTTCTCCTATCCCAAGGGCAGGAGTGTTATTCCCTATTCCCCAGCCCCAGGAATGTGAACAGACTGGTTTTTCCCTCAGCCCCCATGCCACCCTGCTCCTGCAGCCTTGGGGTCTTGCCCAGAATGACATTTACAGGACCAGAGCAGCTCCAGGAGCTGCCTGCACAGAGTCAGGTGGAAGGCAGGAGAAGCTTTGAACTGCTTTAAGGGGGAATCAGTGCCCAGGAGAGCACAGGGGGTGCTCTGGGTGCTGCTCACTCACCCACTTCCCGGCGCCGCTTGTACTCGTTGATGTTGGCATTGACCTGGGCCATGGCACGAGCAGCTGCCTGCAGGGCTGAGTGGGCACTGGCACTGCTCGGGGTGTTCTCCAGGATCTTCCCCAGCAGCAGAGGGTATTTGGTGACCCTCTGCACGGGCATCACCAGGAAGAAGCTGAGGTCTGATGCGCCCGTGTGAGGCCTGATGGAGAGGAGAGGGGGATTGCTCAGGGTTGGTGTGCAGGGCTCTGCCTTCCTGCTCTCCGTGGCTTCTCTGGGAGTGTTTTTGGGAGAGAGCAGCCCAGATGTTGTGGGGCATTTCTGGTTCACCTCTAGCTGCAGGGGGACTCTGTGCCTGCCAGCCTGAGGGCAGTGCCAGCCCTGGGTGGGTGTCCTGCCTCCCTGAACAGCTCTGTGTGTGTCCAGCCCTGGCACACGGGATCAGTGGGCAGCAGGGAAGGAGGGGTTGGCAGAGTGTGTCCCTTCCCACCCTCAGGGAAAGCATTTCTCTTTTGGGAATCACATCACCTGTGCCCTGAGCAGCAAATCCCAGGAGCTCCTCACTGCCAGTCCTGCTTCTCCTGGCTCTGACAGCATTTGTGACCCCCTGATGGTTCAGGTCCCCTAGGGCCAGCCTGTGTCTCTCTGGCCAATATGAGGAGTATGTGCCCTCCCTGGGGAAGGCAGCAGCTGTGGATGTCACCCATCTCTTATTTTGGGATCCATCATAAAATATTATGAACCAAGGGTCCAGGATAGGCTGCCAAGGATTGCACCAAGAAATGCCACAAAGGTGGTGGCCATGATATAACACCCAGCCTGGTGACACAGATCCATGCAGGCAGCTTGTCCAGAGAGGAGAAGGGCAAAGCCAGGATGTGAAACAGGGCCAGGGAGGTGGTGGCTCAGCAGCAGGGACCTACACAGTGGCATTCAGGGTGTCCAGGATCTCCTCCTGCAGCCGGGGGTCCCTGCGGTAGCTCTCCACCAGCTGCAGGGCGTGGTCGTAGCTGGCACAGTAGATCTTGTAGACAGTCTCCATCTCTTCCTTGAACTCCTGGAACAGGGTGCCTGAGGAAGGAGAGTGGGGCTGGAGGGGAAGGTCCTTTCCCACAGGCTCAGAGAAGGCAGAGTTTCTCCCCAGCCTGCTGGAAGGGCAAAGCCAGTGCAGCAATGCCAAGCGTGCCAGGGCAGGGCTCTGCACATGGGCCTGGTGCTGTCCCCATCAGTCTGCAGGCTGGGCAGGAGCAGGAGGTGGCAGGGCAGGGCAGGGGCTGGGCTGGCACACCCCTGCCCATGGTGGGCACGGGGCAGCCATGGCACTGCACCACTTACTGATGCAGAGCAGCTGCTCCTGGCCCTGGCCAGCTGTGGCCTCCAGACCCTTCAGAAACCGTTTGGAGACATGGAGGATGTCATCAGTGTTAGAGAAGAGTCCTTCCAGGTCAAGCTCAGGCAGCTGAAGGGAACAAAGATGCCCCAGGCTAAGCCAAATTTATCAGAGATGGACCAGGTGTTTTAGTGGCACTCCTAGTGACCTTCTATCTGCCCCAAGGGACACCCCAGGAGCTGGAGTGATGCTCTGTTTGAGGAGGCTTTGGGAATGCTGAGACCTGTCTGGGCTCCCAGGGAGGACAGGGTTAAAGTCATGGGATGGCTGTACTAGGTCAGACCCAACATCCATCCAACCCCAGAGCCTGGCTGGTGATGGGGAGCTCAGGAAGGAGCACCTGCACTGATCTGGGTATCTCAGAGCCCTGGACAGATCCCAGATCCACCCTGCAGTGGGCAGAGGGGCAGGGGGAGGTGTCACCTGCTTGTCCTGGAGGTGAGCCCGGATGTCTGACACACAGAGCTGCAAGTTGTGCACGTAGCTGGCCTCGGTGCTGAGGAGCTCCTCCACGGCCAGGTGCTGGCTCAGCTCCGTCCTGTCGCAGGGCACGGCCTCGTACGCGGCCTCTTCAGCCTCAGCCGCGTCCTCAGAGCCGGGCTCTGCACTCGCCATCCCTGCAGGACACTGCAGGGTGACACAGGCACTGCTGCCCAACCCAGCTCCCCATCCTGTGCCCACAGCACATCCCCAGGGCCACTCAGCCCTGCTGCGAGCAGGAGCAGGCTGGCTGCAGACACCCACGTGTGGCAGGCAAGGACTTGCCACACACACGTGCCCACACTCTGGTGGCCACGTGTGGGGCTGGGGGACAGGCAGGGGTGCCAGAGGGGCCTGGCAGCTGCCACCCAGCACTGGGGCTGTGAAGGGACCCATCCCCATGGGCAGAGCAGGGTTTGCCAGCTCCACTCCAGCTCCTTGCTGCTGGGGCCAGTTGTTCCCTCCCTGCCTTGGCTGTCAGTGCCTGGCACCTTGCCTGGCATTCAAGGGTGCTGTTCAAAGTACAAAGAGTGGTTCTGCAGTGCTGGAACAAGAGATGTTTCTGAGACAGTGAGAGCTGCTTTAAAAGCCACTGGGATGGGGGGAGAAGTGGGCAGAGCTGCTGACGCCTCTGCCAGATGCCAGGGCCATGCATGGCACAGCACTCTCCTCTCTCCTCTCTGCCGTGGAAAATCCGAGCTGATTCCTGGCGTTTTCTTCTCAGGAAACTGGCTCTGCTCTAACTGATACCAGGGAGGATGAGCAGCTCTCAGAGCAGCACGAACAGTGCTTGGCTCCTGGCAGGAAGGTCCTGAGAGACAAAGGTGTGGCACAGCCCACCCTGGCACAGGCACAGCTGGATCCAGACCCCGGCAGGGGCAGCAATGCTGCCGGGAGGAGCAAAGGCAAGGCAGAGGTGCCTGGCAGAATAAAAGCCAGATGGCACAAGCAGCACACAGACTTTGCCCTGCCCTATCTGCCCTGCCAGTGCCAACCTCCACAGCCAGACTGCACCATGCCAGCTCCTCTCCTTGCTCCCACCGGGCTAACACGTGGCTGATGCAGCTGCGAGCCGTGGGCAGGGCCAGTGGCCCCTCCTGGCACACGCCCACTGCTGCTCTGGAGAGGAGCTGGGCTTGGCACAGCAAGCAGACATGGCACTGGACATTCGGGGCTGGGTCACCCTGGCACTGCCCTCCCCTGCCTCCCCTGCCTGTGCCGTGGCATTGGCTGCGGTGGGTCAGGGGAGGAGGAGACTTTTTACATCCCTCCGAGCGCTTCAGAGGTGTCCAGGCAGAAGGATTCCCATCAAGGACTGTTGGCCAAACCCAGTGTCCTCTGTCTGGGGTAACAGCAAAACCCCAATTCAGGAGGCAGGTGGAAATCCCCACTCTGACACCCCCATGAGCACTGGAGGGGTGCCCTGCCGCCTCGGCCGTGCCGGTGTTGGGGTGTCCCTGGTCCCTGCAGCAGCATCCCCGGAGCACAAAGCTGCTCTGGGGGGTTTCCGTAGGCCTGAGACCTCAGTGGGGCAAGGGAACAGTGCAAAACTAAACGGCAGCATTTCTGGGCAGCGTTGGAGCAGGCAGACAGCGCAGGAGCAGGTTTCTTTTTCCCAGCCCCCCCCATCCAGGCAGCTTCTCGCATTTGAGCTGTCACTGTTGCCTCGGCGGCTCCCAGCATCCCTGTCCGAAACGGGGGGGCTCTGAGCATCCCTGTCCGAAACGGGGGGGCTCTGAGCATCCCTGTCCATAACGGGGGACTCTGAGTATCTCTGTCCATAACGGGGGCTTCTGAGCACTCTGTCCCTAACGGGGGCTCCGGGCATTCCTGTCCCTAAAGAGGGGCTTCGGGCATCTTTGTCCCTAAAGTGGGGTGCTCCCAGCATCCCAGTCCGTAATGGGGGCTCCCAGCATCCCTGTCCCTATGGGGAGCTCCAGGCATCCCAGTCCGTAAAGCGGAGCCCGGCCCGGCCCTCCCCGACCCGCCGGCTCCGCGCCCGCAGCTCCCAGCGCACCCCAGGAGTGTCACCCCCCCTCCTCAGCCAGCCCAGCCCCGCTGTGTCCCCCCGAGCGCCCCGAACCCCCCGGGCCCGGCTCTCACCTGCGGAGCGGGCGGCGTTGCGCAGGTCACCGTGCGCGGCTGCGCTGCCGCTGCTGCGGGCGGGGACAGCGGGGGACACCGGGCACGGGGGACACCGAGCGCGGGGGACACCGAGCAGGGGGATCCCGAGCAGGGGGACCCCGAGCGGTGCCGGTGCCGGTGCCGGTGGCGGTGCCGGTGCCGGCCGCAGCAGCCGCAGCTCGCCCGCCGGGAGCGGGGCGGTCCCGGCGCAGCCCGGCGGGCGGGGAGGCTGGCGGCCGGCCCGGCTGGCACCGGCTGGCCCCGAACGCGCCGCCCCCCGGCCGGCACCGGCACCGGCACGGGAAGGGCTGCTCTGCCCTTCAGAACTGCCGAGCCCCCGGCACCGGGGCCGCTCTTCCCGTCCGTCCATCCGCCGGGACAGTGTGCCGGCAGCACATCGGAGGGGACACTCCGGGAGCAGGGGACACACCGGGACAATAGGGGACACACCGGGAGCAGGGGACACACCGGGAGGGCAGGGGACACACCGCCTCGCCCCTGTCACAAATAGCAGGACCATGTCCCCCACGTCCCCCTGGCATTGTCGTGCACAGCCCCAGTGATGCCCCGGTGTTCACAGCCCACCCTCAAACGCATTCCCGCCGTGTTGTCCCAAGGTCAGGCGTGTCCCCGGCACTGCCCCTCTGCCCTTACCAGCTGCTCAGCCTCGGGAACGGGGGCAGAGAAAACAGAAATGAAAATAAAACCGGGGAAGAGGTTGCCAGGATTAGGGCATGGGGAACCAGCGGCTGCTTGGCATGAAGTTGGGGATTTTTTTTTTTTTTTTTTTTTTTTTGCTTGGTGAGGTGTTAGCATCCTTATAAACAAGCTATTGAGGAGAGAGAGGCTGATCCCTCGCCCTGACCACAGGGAGTGGATGGCAGCACCGGGGTTTTTCCACAGTGTGCAGAAAGTGTCACTGTGAAAAGGACTCTTGAGTTTTTCAGTGACTCATGCAGGACAAGGCAGCGTCTGTGACTGAATCCAAAACTCCCCATGGGCCAGCACAAGACCTCTGGCACTTCCAGCCCTTCCCTCTGAGTCCCTTTGTGATACAGGCTGGACAGGGCAGTACAGGGACCCACATGCACCTGCTCCACTGGCTCCCAGCCAGTGCTGGTGCCACAAAAATCCATCCTGTCCCCCTGCCTGCCCCCTCCTGCCCACAGAGAGGCTGAGTGTTGATTTTGGGGCCCCAACCAAAGCCCATGACACTGGCTGGGTGTGGGGTTGGGGTAAAGCACCCCAGGAGGATCATTCCCAGGCTGGTCAGTGCCATGTGGGATTTGGCAGTGACACGGGCACAGGAGGGACCCACACAGGGCTGGGCAGGAGGGCACGGCCTGGCAGTGGCCTTGGGCACACAGATGTCCCTCGTCCCTTGCAGGTGGCAGCAGGGATGCAGTCCTTGCTCTGATGCCAGCAGTTCTCAGCTCCAGTTCCAGCAGGAGCTCTTACTGCCACATCCAACAAAGCCATGGAGACACATCACAGCTGCTTTGCTCCCATCAGCACATCGTGGATGATCCAGGACAGGAACCTCGAGGGGATCTCAGCAGGGCAGGGCTCCCTCCTCCCCCAGCATCTTCATCCCACCAGGCAGGACCAACATCCCCAGCCCCAGCTCCTCCCAGGCCAGCTCACACCAGGGGTGTTCCCTCAGGCATATTTCCCATTCCAATCCGGTTTTTCAGAGGCTGGATAGCCTGGCTCCAGCGAGTTCCTTGCAGGATGGGCTTGTCCTCCTTCCTGACAGCTCCTTCCCTCAGCACAAGCTGTTTCCTTCCTGCCTTGCTGCTGGCACCACACACCTCCCATCCAGCCCTGGGCTGGGGCTGTGGCTCTGTTTGCCTCACCTGGGTGGCTCGGGGAGCACTGGGAGCAGTGTGACAGGGCTGTCACTGCTCCAGGGCTCCCCAGGAGGTGCTGGCTGCCCTGGCCAGGCTCTCCTTACACAAACAGGCGCCGGCTGGTCGAGCACAAATGTTTGTGTGCCAGGGCTGTGCTCAGGTGAAGCCAAGCTGAAGAGTTCCAGCAGGGTGGGCTGGCCTCTGGCACCCAGCTGGGTGTGCTCCCACCCTGCCAACACAAACAGGGAGTGGATCTCCCGTGGGAGCGTGTGTGGGACCGTGGAGAGAGGCAGGACTGGCTTCTCCTGCAGCAGAGCCAGCTTGGTGCAACCCCATTGCACAAGTGCTTCTCACAGAGCAAAGGTGAGCCACCTGCACATACCCACTGCCACAGCAGGACTGCTCTGCCAGCCCTTGCCTGGCTGCTTTTAACAAAAAACCCAGCCCCACGAGGCTGGTGGGACTCAATCCCACCAGTGTGATGAGCACAGCCTCAGCCCAGGGGCTGGAGAAGCACCTGATGATGGTTCTGTCTTCTGCCTCAAAACAGGACGTGGTGAAAGCCTCAGGGTGGGAGGCAGGAATATTTGGCATCACCTCACCTTGGAAAGGGGTTATTTCCACCCTACATCTCACCCTGAACTTGCTGGCTCCTGCAAAGCCTTTTGCTGTTTTGCCTTTTCCCAGCTATTCCAAACATTGACGCTCAGGATATTGGGATGAAAGCTAAAGCCATCAGGGGGCTCTCTGGGAACGCTCCAGACAAGCTTTGGGTTAAACAGGGCTTGCTCAGAAAATAAACACAGCTTCCAGCCATGCAAAGCACCACAGCTCAGGTTCTGCCTAATAACAGCAGGCGAGGGGCTCCTCTCCCAGCAGCAGGTTTGTACAGGAAAGTTACATTTCCTCTGTTTAATCTCTTCCATTCTTACTGTTCTTTGGATTTCTTTCCCATCTAGAAACGACCTGTTGATCACAGGCTGTTATCAACCATTCAGGATGGAAAGGAAAACACAGGGAGAAAAACAGCAGCTCAAGAATGTGCTGCCAGGTGCATCCTAATCACAAAACTTCCTCCCACACGGCAGGGCTCAGAAGTGGACTTTGCCTGCAGCCCCACAATCTCTGTGAGCTGCGCAGCTCCAGCCACTGGAAAGGAGGAAAAAGCCTTTGAAATTAAAGGTTTTCATTCTGCTGAGATTGCAACCAGCATGAGCAGCTCCTGAAAAATCACAGGGATGTCATTCCTTCCTCTTCCCCCTCCCAGCTAATGTGCTTAAGAGGGAAGGAGGGCTGTGCCTGCCTGCTCAGGATAATCCCATCCAGGTACTCAGCCAGGGCTCCCAGGCAGGTGGAAATGTTGTCAGCTCCTGGGCTCTGGATGGAGCTGCAGGCTCCAGCCACATGCCTGCACCATGAGGCAGAGCACAACCTAAAAATAAGCAGCTAGGATTTGATCTAGGCAGAGTAAATGAAGAGTCAGCTCTTTATTGCCAAGAGGGTTATTTATGGGCCTCCTCCATGGAGGAGGCTTCAGCCCCTCTTGGCCTCTCTGAGGTTACAGCAGCACAAGCCTGCTGGATCCATGATTTTGTGTTTAAGCTTCATGTCCACCAGGCTCTGTGGTCCTTCCCTCTCCCCTCTGCTTCCCTGCCTTGCTTTCTCTATTCCAAGATCTCCATTTCTCTGCCAGGGCTGGTGACTCCAGGCCTTTCACCCATTTGTCACAAATCCAGCTGAGCCAGCTGGTGGTGACAACAGCTCAAGGAGAAAGACAGAGGCTGGTGTGAGGGCACTGAGATATTCATATTTCTGCTCTGACAGTGGATCCTGCATGGAGAATGCAGAGGTGAGAACAAGCCATGGGCACCTGAGCTGGAATGCAGGGAGAGACAGAGGTGTCTGCAGCCTCCTGCAGGATGGACAGGGAGGAAGGACAGAGGTGCCCAGGACAGTCCAGCCCCAGACAGAGCCACCCACACCCCACCATGGGGCAGTGCCAGTGACAACACTCCTTGCCCAAAGCATCCCACAGCACACCCTGTTGGATCCCACACCCCCCAAGGACCCTCTGCCTGCAGCAAGGAGGTGACAAGACACGAGAAAAGCACGAAGAGTTCCCAAAATTCTGGTGGTTTCTGCTGATTACTCATTTTCCACTGATCCAACACTGATCTCCCCCCTGCCTGACTTTGGAGGATTTCTGCTCCTGCTGCATCATCACAGCCACCCACCCATGGAGCTGGAACTCCACGTGAGCTGCTCCTCCTCCTCCTCCTCCCCATGGGCGCCCCACACACCCGGGCACCCCGGGCACCCCCTGCCCACGGCACCCCCGGGTGCTGCTGCTCTCCTGCGTCAGGGGAGGTGCATCCCCTTGAGAGCCACCTTCTCCTTTGGGATCAGACACCTCTGGAGTGCCACCAGCTCCTCCAGGCAAATCCCTGCAGGAGTGGCTGCTCTGGAGCTGCAGCAGCAGCTGCTGCCTGCGCAGGAGGAGCTGCAGGAGCTGGCTTGCTGCAGAGGGAAATGAGGGGTGGCAGGGAGGTGAGAGCCCCTTCAGGCTGTCCCTGTGCAATCCCTTTTTCCACTGCCTGTGCCATGACAGGGCTCGTGTCTCAGCCACAGCAAAGTGCAACAGGTGCCCCTTGAGAGAAGCACTGGGTGCTTGTTTCACTCCTGGAGGCAGAAACCCAGCCCAGGGGGCTCAGCTGGGTCTCACAGCACAGTGAGGACATCTAAAGCAAAGACCTGGCTCTGCTGAGAGGGAGGGCAGGGCTGGGCAGCCCTGAGCTTTGTGCTGCAGCCTGGGGAAGTGCACAGCCAAGAGCTTTCTCATGGGAGCAGCTTAATGCCTGGGCCCCCCTTCATTTTGGGAGAGATAATCACCAGAGGCTTCAGAGAGCTGGGACTGGAGGGGTTGCCAGATGCCAAGGCTGAGAAAAACAAAGGCTGAACAAAGTCAGAAGGGATGGAAAGAGGTGGAAGGAGAGCTCCAGAGGTCCCTGGAGCCTCAGCAGCAGCAGAGAGGCTGCAGGGCCAGCTCATGGTTTTGCCCACACATCCTCCTCTCCCCATCACGTTCACGTCAGAGCAGGGAGGATGTTTTACTGGGGAGGAGTTTGTTGTGGAAAAACCCCAGGGGCTCATGGCATGGAATATAAAATGAAGGCCAGGAATGGCAGTTCTGGCAGCTCAGCCTGGGTGTCAGGTACAGCTCAGAATCCCCCTTACCTGCGGGGTTATCCCAGCTCTGGCAATCTGGAGCTCCCTGCCAAAGTGGCAGTGCCTGTCCAGGGTTACTCTGCCTGTTTCTGGAAGCAGAGCTCCCCTGTGTGCCAGCAGCTTCATCCTCCTCCCTCCAGCCACAGCATGCCCCAGTGTCACAGGGATGTCTCCATTATTAATGTGTCTCCATTATTAATGAGATTCCAGCTCCTGCAGCATCCCTGACTCACCAGCCCACGCCCTCCTGCCCAGGCCATGCTGGGCAGAGCCACCAGCCCTGACACCCTCTGCCAAGCCTGGCTCCTGCTCTTGGCCACGGGACCATCCTGCAAGGACTGGGGAAGGAAACCTGATTTTTGTGACATGTTCTGCCAGACCTCCCACCAGAGTTCCTCAGGGACATGGGAGGGAGAGAGGAAAAACCTGCCAGGCAGAGCAGTTGCTACAGGCAGGAAAGGAAGGGCTGAAATCAGGGGTTTGTTTTCACAGCTAAGGGGTGTTACCTGTGGGGAGCCATTGAGTGTGTCCACAAATTATCTGGAAAAGGGCAGGGCCAGCAAAGTGACTGTGTTTGGCACCAGCACCGAGCACTTTGGGGCTGCTGGGTCCGTGTCCCTGAGCAGGGGACTGCAAGGCGGCCAAGGGAACTCAGGAAAAGGCAGGGAAAACACATAAAAACCAGTCCTAACACTGGTAGCCCAGTGGTAGACTCTGACTGGTGCAACTCCAGCCAGGAAGGGAATCTTGGGTGTCGTGCTAAACGATGTTTCCAAAATGCCTGGAGCAGAGAAAGCAGAAAACTGAACGTTGGGAATGAGTGGGGAAGAAGCAGAGGATGGGAAAGGAAGCCCTGGCACTGTGTGAGCTGCTGGTGTGCCCAGGCTGGGGATGCTGCTGCAGCTCTCCCCATTCCCATTCCTCCAGAGGGATGGGGGAGAGGCTCAGAGAAGGGAAGCAGGAGCACCCCAAGCTCAGCATGAGGAGAAGGGGTGAGGAAGAAGGGTGTGCTGCAGATGTGCCCTGCCCTGGGAGGTGTGTGAGGGCAGGGAGGGTGATTACTCACCAGGCTCCCAACGAAACTACCTGGAGGGAAGTTTGGGAGAGGGAAAAGGAAGTGGCTCTTGGTGCAATGTGTAGTTAAACCATGGAGCTCCTCGCCACAGGATGTGACAGATGCAAAGCATTTAAACAGGAACTGGATGAATTCATGGAAGAAAAATCCTTTGGGTTATTAAAGACAATGAACCACAACCTCTTCCTTAAGGCTGGGGGGAGCTCAGGGGATATTCTTGGTTTAATAACACCCAGTAAAAACACTTATTACTAATACACCAATTTCCAGCACTTACTGTCTGTAGAAATTGAAGACTACAGACCAAATTAAGATTGATTAAAAAAATAAATTAAAAACACAGCCAAAAAACACACGCACTCCAAAAAGATGAACTCAAAGATTAACTATGTAAAACAGTTCCTGGAATATAGAAAATAGTTTATAGAAAAGTTTAAAAATGTATGATAGGTCTATGAATATACAACAAGCTAATAAATTTAATAGATATTATATATATTAGAGTATATATTAAAAATATATTATATAAGATATAAATATATAAATATATAAATATATATAATATATAAATATAATGACATATAATAATATATAAAGATATATAAAAATATGTATACATATATTTTTTATATATATATATATATATATATATATAAAAAATATCTTTAATAAGTCTAAATTATATAATATATATATATTATATAATTTTGCTGTCTCCAAAACAGCAAGTGTGCTCTTGGCTGGATGCCAAGCACTCAGCCCTTATAACCTTTTACATTATTATTTATCTCTTATTGTCTTTTATTAAACTTTTTTAAATCTACCAAAAAAAAAAATAAACCTTGTTTTTCAAATCATTAGTGCTGAAATTTGCTGTGGGCCCATCAGTGAAGGAGCCCTTGACAGAGCTTGTTCCCAAATGCACCCAAGCAGGACAAGCCCATTCCTTCCTCATCTGCTTGTTCTGCTCCCCAGGCCCTGAAATGGGACCCACATGTCCTGGCTGCTGCTCCAGAGGGGCTGTAGGGCAGGGCCTTGTGCATCAAGGGGCTGATTGATTCATTAGTGATATTTCCAGTGCTGTGCTGACAATAACATGTGATGAGCCTTTCCCCTCATCTGGCACTTTCCACCCTGTGCTCTTCCCAAATGAGCTCGTGATGATCTTTGGAGGAGGGGAGAGAAAAAAAAAAATCAGCCATAATCAAACAGCATCTCTCAGCCCATTGTTGGGCTTTTTTTAATCTCAGCAAGCATCAGCTTTTGAATGACCTGAAAAGCTCACCCATTGAGGAGAGAAGATGTTCAGGCAGGAAGGAACTTGATTTTTAAAAAAAAGGGACTGCAATGTCCTGACAGGGGAACCCAGCCTCTGCTCCAGCTCAGTGTAATTTCTCCCCCAAAAAGAGACAAAGGGCACCCCAAAAAGAGAGGATGGGGCCACTGGGACAGACTGTGCTCATTTGCTCCTGCCACTGGAGAGCAGCAATGTCCAGCAAGCAGAGCCAGAGCCTGCACTGGGACCTGCAGCAGTCACTGCACCAGCTGCTCCTGCTCCTCTTTTCCTCCCTGGCATCCTAAACCACAGCACGCAACATGTATAAAACCCATGTTCCCTAAAATGGTTCAAGAAATTGCACTTAGGAGGATGATTTACTCCCAGGTGTATCAGCTGTCATCCAGCAGCCGAATTATTTTGTGTTAGAGCAGACTCACCTCAGTGATTTGAACCTGACTGATTTAAGCAGCCACAGAGGAAATGTGCCTTGGCTGCCAAGTACCAGAACTCTGCACACCAGCAGGGTAATTAATTCAAAAGCACCACAGAAGCTGCTGCTGAAGACTTCTCCACAACACTTGACATGCAGTGAATCAGCTGTGCTGCTATTTACATCTTTTTAGGCCCATGGCTTCTTCAGACTCTCTTTCCTCACCTCCCAGTGCATCCTCTCAAGCACTCAAAGCAATTTCAACCCTAACATCACTGGAAAGTTTGGGTCTCAGCTCCACACACTGCAGGAAAGTCTTCCAGGGAGCAAGTTCATTGGTGGAGCTTCAGCAGTGCACTAAAAACATTCCTGTGAATCATCCAAATTACTTGAAAATCCCCCTTCTCCTCCAGTACTTAAAAAAAAAAAAAAAAAAACCAACAAAAATCCTCTCTCCAAACAGCCAAGAATATCCCAGGCTGAGGAATTCCCCTCTAACTTCTTACAGGTTTGGAAGTGGCACTGTTGGCTCCTGGACACCTCCCTGGATATTTGGTTCAATCCAAGCACTGCAAGAATGAGATTTGTGCCACGTTCCCACCTGCTCCAGGCTGTGTCCCAAAGCCATGTCCCATCTCCAGGTCCTGCTGTGTCCTTTCCCTGCTGGAGGACAAGCAAAGCACCATGGCTGTGGATGTTGGGATCTGCCTGGAGACACTATGAGGTCAATTATAAAGCTTTAGCATTAGTGGGGGAGTTTTTCTGCTCCCCTGCAGCAGTGCTGGAGATGAAATCCCAGAATTTCATGGCTGCTCACATCCCTGCTGAGGCAAAAAGGCATCTCCTGTGCTGGCTGTAACTACAGGGGCTGACAACTTTTTGAGGGTTGCGTGCAAACACTTAGAGCAGGCGCCCTTGCCAAAAATAATGGTGCCTCTTGCCTTGTGCCAGCACTGGCATTGAAGCTCTGCACTGAGATCCAGCCTGGCAAAGGCTGCCAGTGTCAGACTGTTCCGGAAAAACGGAGTTATTTTCAACCTGGAGCAGTTCCCTGGGCTGGCTCCCCACAGCCCTGTGCCAGTGCAGGGGAGGGAGGCACAGGAGGGCAGGGACAAGTGGCCCTGGCAGGGGTGGCCAGCAGCAGCTCTTTGGTGCCTCTGGGTACCCTTGGCATGGGTGGGTGTCCAGCAGGATGCTGCCCATGGAATGTGGAGGGACAGGATCCCTCCTGCCACACTGCACTGTCCTGGTGAGCCCCACGTCCCCCTGCTCTGCAAGAGCCACCTGAGGGACAGCAGGGCTTGGCCAGGTGTGTGCCAAAGCCACCTGTCCTTGGGCAGGATGTCCCAAAATGAGCTGCCTCACACAGGGTCCCAGAAGCAGCCTGGTTTGGTTCCTGCTGGCACAAGCTGCTCCTCTCCAGCCGTTTTCCCAAACACCATAAGCTCTGCTAAAAATAGCAGCGAGCAGGATGAGCTGAGGTCAGCTCAAAGCTCGGGAGGGAGGGCAGAGGTCCCTGAGTGAAGGACATGCTGCTGGTGGGAGGTGTCCCAGAGCAGAGAGGTGTCCCAGAGCAGGACCTGCTGGGACTGCAAACCTGGGGCCAGATCTCACTGACACGCATCCCTCAGTAGTGCCAGAAGATCAAAGCCCCTCCTGGTAAAAAGCAAAGGGATTCTGAGGTGATTTTGGCCACCCAGGACTCAGTGATACCCATTGGTGGTGTCTTGGTTTTGCCTGCACCTGGGTTTTGCTCACTTACAGGGAAAATGGGGTTAAATTGTCTTGGGTTCTCCATCTCTCTGAGACAATAAACACTTCAGAGAGCAGATCAGAGCTCAGGCTGAGGGTGAGGGCTGCTCACACTGGAAGCTTGGTCATGCAGCAAGATTTCTGGCCTGCCTTTTGGAAAGGGAAGAGAAGGGATTTATTCCTTTCACTCTCTCAAGTGATGCAGATATAAAGATGTTTTCATTGTTTCAGATGTGAAAAAAATAATGGACAGGAGGTTGGTGTTCTCCCTGTGAGCAGGGAATTCACAGATTCTCCTGCTCTCTCCTGTTGTCTGCAGAGCTCCTTTCCTGGCTGGGGAGATGTTCCTTCAATTTTCCAGTCTGTTGTTCTGCCATGTCACTGCCAACCTGTGACAACCCTTGCACTGTCCCCTGGAGCTCCATCAGAGTCACCAGCCTGGCAGAACATTAACCCAGAGAAAGCACCAGGAGAAACCATTTGGAAAATTTTCTGTAGGTTTAAAGAGCTGAGCTCTTGGAGGGTGTGCTGACCTGCCAGATCTGGGCAGTGAGAGAGAGAGTAGGGAAGAAAGAGGATGAAGAAGAGAGAACACCCTGAGTATGAGGCTGAGTATGAGCAGCAGCGAGACCTGGGTCAGCTCAGCCTGAAATTCCCCTCCCAAATGACATTTTCAGAGATATTTTATTGGAATTTTAAATCCAATCTCTGGACACAGAGATATCCCCTGGACACAGAGCTGTCCCCTGAACAGGGGGCTATCACCCAGACACAAAGCTGTCCTCTAGACACAGAGCTGTCCCCAGGACACACAGCTATCCCCAGGACACAGAGCTGTCCCCAGCACACAGAGCTGTCCCCAGGACACAGAGCTATCCCCAGGACACAGAGCTGTCCCCAGGACACAGAGCTGTCCCCGGCAGGCAGGAGGTGGCAGCATTGCCTAGCCCAGCAGATCCTGCTCTCCTGCATACCCAGGCATGGGGCTCTTTGCTGGGCCAGGAGCTCCAGACCTGTTTTTCCAGCTCCTCCAAGGGTACGTGACTCAAGCCAAACGCCTCCCAGCTGCTCAGATCCCATCCAGAGCAGCCATTAACACGAGCCCAAAGAGCCACAGCGGCACATCAGCCCTGAGCTGCCTGCAAATCACAGGGGCACCTGAGGACACGGGGCTGTGCTTTCAGGAACGAGTGTGATGCTCAGAGATACCTCATTTGCCCTTGAAGCTCCAGCCCCCTGAAGGAGTGTGTGATGCATCCCAGATCCCCCACACGAGATCCACAATCCCTGTGAGTGACAGGAGTGAGGATATTCTTGCCTGCACGAATGCTCCCTGACAGAGCCGAGGTGGGAATGAGTTGGAGGCCAGCTCGTTCTCGGAGCATCGTTTTCCTTCTGGTGCATCTGGCTGATTTTGAGTCATTTGCATTTCAATTTTTTCATCAGAGATGCAGAGAGAGCTGTAGTAAAACCTTGGATTTAAGCTCCTTGAAACACAAGGGGAACTTGGAGATGATATTTGCCATGCAGGGCATTGCTGAGTGCCAATTTTCCCTCTCCAATCCTCCTGGTCTCTCACTGTGGAGTCATCTGGAGCTCACTGAGTCCACCACAGGAAGAAACTGAGGAAAATCACAGATTTCCCTTCCTGCCTCACAGCCAGATGGACACAAGCCAGAGCTCTTTTGCACTTGTGCAGGCAGAAAGTGTTTTTACTAAGCTAGAAAGCAGCATGGTGAGTTCAAGAAGAGCTTCTTCCACCGTGTGGATCCTGCTCTTTGAGAGAACTCCACCTTCATGTCCTACTGATATGTTCTAACCTGGACCTCTCAATCTCGCTTTTCTCCAAAGCAGTCAGCTATTAAAAAAAAAAAATCCACGCATAGACAGGTCTTAAAATCCATATTTTTATTACTTCCATGGCTTTGGGTGCACCAGGCAAGCTGGGAAGCAGTTTCTGCCTGCCTGCCTTCAAAGCAGACACCCTGAGTAGGCTTTCCTTCTACTTCCATGAGCTACATTACTGGAGGAGCTTTCTCTCTCCTGCAGACTGAATCATTTCCCAAATGCAGCCTTGCACGGCAGAAGACGCCGCTGTGACAGGGAGTGATGATGAGTCACCGGGAATTCACAGTTTGGTGTTCCTGCAGGGGGAAAACTCACAGAGCCGAGAGAGAGCAAGGGGGCAACACAGGAGATTTCACTTCTGACAGACAGCACGAGGTGCTGGGGCCAGGAGACAGCCAGGGCCAGGAGCCACGTGGAGGTGGACACTGCAGGGATGTGGCCGTGATGGTGGCTCTGGTCACAGTGTCCTTGTCAGGGGGTGACGGGCTGGAGTGACCACCCAGGACCTGCAGTGCTGTGCAGGGCAGCAGGCCCAGCGTGAGGGGCTGAGGGTGAATTGTGGAGCAGGGAAGGGTGATGGAGCACGGAGAACAGCTCGGCACCATGATCCCCTTGTGAACACGCGTTGTGGGTTTGAGAGAATCACGGGTTTGTTAGGGTTGGAAGGGACCTCTGGAGATGGGCCAGGCCTGGAGCAGGGGGCACGGGAATGCGTCCAGGTGGGTTTGGGATGTGCCCAGAGCGAGAGGCTCCACAGCACCCCCGGGCAGCTGTTCCAGGGCTTTGCCATGGTCATGGAAAGAATCACAACACGCCAGGATCGCCGGGGTTGGAAAAGATCTCCCAGATCGAGTCCAACCTGTGACCAATCCTGCCTTGTGACCCGGACCAAAGCACTGAATGCCCTGTACAGCCTTTCCTTAAACACCTCAATTGAACGGAGTTGTTGTGTATTTATTTCTCCACAAACCAGCCTGTTAACGTGCACGCAGTTTGCGGCCTGGGCTTTGAGAAGAGCCTGGGAACAGCACCATATGTGGAGAGGAATCTCAGTGGTGGCTAACCCAGCTCCAGCCCCCGTCCCTGTGGCGGATCCCCGGGTGCCTCAGGGCCTGGAGCTGTGGGCAGCGCAAAGAACCCCCCACCCTCTACCGCCGCCTGCCCCTTTAAGAGCGAGTGAGGGCACGTCCGCTTTCCCCGCCCTCTTCCGCCCGGACCGGCGGAACGGCGCTGTACGCATGCGCAAATCATCAGCGCAACCAATCACCGCTCTCAGCCGGGGGCGGGGCGCTGAAAGAGGGCGGTGATTGGCGCACCGTGATGAGGGGGCGTGGTTTGTGCTGCAGCGCCCCGCCCCACTCCCAGCGCACCCCGCGCGGTGAAGAAGCGGCGGCCGCGCGCCGGGGGCATTTTGTGTCGGCGGCGGCGGATCAGGCACAAGATGGCGGCGGCGGCCGAGTGAGCGGCCGGCGGCCGCCGCGACCCCGCGAGTTCCCCCCCTCTCCCCTCCCTGCTCTCACAAGCACCTCGGGGGCCGCTTCTCCTGTTTCTGGAGCGCGCCGAGAGCCGGGGAGCGGCGCAGAGCCGCGCAGGGGGGGCCGCCCGCCCGAGGGCCCCGGCTGGAGCTGAGCGCGGGGACGGTCCTTGGCTGCGCCGCTCTCCCTCCTCCAGCCTCTTTCCCCTCCTCGGGGGCGGCCGTAGAGCCCTCGTTGTCCCGCCGAGCCGGCCGGGAGGGCCCGAGAGCCGCCCCTCGCCATGGCGAGCAGCAGCGGCTCCAAGGCCGAGTTCATTGTCGGAGGTAAATACAAGCTGGTGCGGAAGATCGGGTCGGGCTCCTTCGGGGACATCTATTTGGCGATCAACATCACCAACGGGGAGGTAAGGGCCGCTCGCACTCCCCCCTCAGCTCCCCCGGGGGAGCCGGGCACCAGCCATGGCCACTCCGAGCCCCACCTGCCCCCGGCTGTGCCCTCCGGGTCCCCGGGGTGGGATCTTCCTTCCCCCGAGGGTTTTCCTTTCGCCTCTACCTGGTGCTTCATTCCCCCCGTTTCCCTCGAGGATCTTTATCCTCCTCTTCCCACCGAGGGTCTTCCTCGCTGCCCCTTCCACAGCAGAGCCCTGCGGTCGTGGGCTCCCCCATCCAACACTTGAGAGAGGGGAAAAGAGGCAAAAACCATTGTATGAGAACATATTTAAATGTATTTGTGTTTTGTGAGCGGCCAAAGTCGTCGTCCCTCGCCCGCCATTCATCTCCTTCTCTGCCTCAGCTGGGGAACACTTTGTATCTCGTTTTATCAACACAAATAGAAACAAAGAAGATCCCCCTGTTTTTCCAGTTTTTCCTTTGTTTTTTTTTTTTCTTCCTCCCCCTCACGGCTCTGAGCTGTAAAGAAGAAACACCCACGTATGTTCTTCCTCACTTAAGTGGTTCTGAAGACTCCACATCTCTCTAGCTCAAATGCATGACCCGGCGTGGATGTTTATGTACAAATCACCGCGATATGGATTGTGCTGGAAGACGCCACAAAATGCAGCAAGCACGTCCAGCTGGGAAATAAATAAATATATACATACCCCAAAGTGTTTGCATCAGGGCTGTGTTATGTGGGGGATGTGGAAGTGCTGTGCCCCTTAAAAACCTCGGTGCTCGGTGGACGCTGTGCCCTGACTCCTTGTTCCCTCTCACTGCAGGAAGTTGCTGTGAAGTTGGAGTCTCAGAAGGCTCGGCACCCCCAGCTGCTCTATGAAAGCAAACTGTACAAGATCCTGCAGGGAGGAGTTGGCATCCCACATATACGGTAGGAACCAGCCGTGTGTGCCACTGGTGTTTCTGTATGCTTGGCATGACTTTTTTTGGTCATGCTTATTACTATGTATTGGCAGTTGTTTTATACTTTTTAGTGTGAGGCAGGGCACCACCATGAAAATAAATTTATCCATGCTGGATTGGGGCTGATAAGGGGGAAATGCTCCATTCCAACAAGCTCTCCCAACTCGCTGGGTTCCTCTGGCAGGCCTGCTCTCTTTATAGAGAGCGAAACACCCAGCAAGAAATTCTTGTGGCCATTAAAACAAAGTGTGATGAGGTTGTTTCTCCGAGAGGCAGAGAGTTGAGAGCCGGCCCTGGAAATGGCTGCTTTCTTTTGTTGCCTCTCTCTCTCTCTTTTTTTTTTTTTTTTTTTTCAACATGTCTTCCTGCTCCGCTCAGAAAATGGCGGCTGGACGTGATTAACCCTCCCCCTTCTCCTGGTGGGACAAGGGACGTGCTCGGGCTTGTGCCTTTTTCCTTTTGTAGTTATGAGCCGCCAGCCTTGAGACTGCGGAGAACCTGGAGCAGGAATGAAATGGCAGCAGCTCCTTTCTGCTGCCCGCAACACATGCGTCACCAGGGCTTGCATTAATCCCTCCCAATTCCTCATTATGCGGCTCCTTGCTTCGTATTCCAGCTGAAACTTTCAGCAGGGTTGCAGAATTTCCTGGTCTGAAAGAAAGTCGCTGGTGCAGGACTCCTGGAGGGCTTATTCCTCATGGGATTATCCAGGTGTTACCCTGGGGTAGTGCCCAACTCTGGAATCTGGGCATTAAAGAGTTACACGAAACTTCAGTTTTCTCCAGTGAGACTTTTTACAAGTTGTTCCTTTTTTGAAACTTTGTTAATAATTGTTTTTAAAGTTAGTCTTTTTTTCCCCTGACACAACGCATAAAGGATTTTTGTTCTTGAGCTGCCCAAACTATTTCAGTTTATGTTCTGTGTCAGCTGTGAATTCCATTTAATTTAACCCTTCTGGACTTTGTACAGGATCAATAGTGTCATTTTAAAGTTCTCACGATGACATAGCCAAGATTCTGTATTAATTTAGACAAAGCCTAGTACAAATCTGCTTTTCTGAGGTTAAAAGCTGCCTCTTCCTTTCCCCCAAACACAACTGGCTCTGATCCTGAATGTGAGCTGGAGGAGACAGTGTTGTTCTGGCCATCTGTCCTCATTCACTCCAGCCTTTTGCAGGGACACAATCAACATACCTGAATTAAATACTTGCAGCTTCAACAGAGTTGCTGGTGTGAAAACAGATGCAGTCTTTCTTTGAGAATACAGTTTCCTTCTTTTCTCAAACATGGCTGCCTTTATTTCACACTGAAAGAATAGGAATTGTAGTTTGGAAAGCTTTCATGGTATAGTTGCATGCTAAAACAGGGATAACTGGGAAAACAGCCAGAGCAAGCAGATATCAGGTGTTTCATCACAGAACTGGAAAAGCAGGCATTCTTGAACTACTTTTTTGAAAAGTAAATGAGTGAGTGGTGCTGTAGTGAGGCCAAGTTTCAAATTCTTGGCTTTTCCACTGAGATGCTGTTTAATTTCTTGTGTTTGGTTAAAATGCCCTGGGAAATACTGATGATAACCTTACATGTGGAGAAATTTGCCTCTAGCTTCAACTACAACTTTTCTCTGAATTTGATGTTTTTGTACCTCCTAAAAATAATACAACATCCAGAAACATTGAGAATTGATAAATGAGGCAACACTCACTAAACTGAGTTCATAAACTGAGTTCAATGAGTTCATAAACTCATTGTGCTAAAGGTTTGTGATTATTGGATAATGCCAGTTAGTCCTTGCAGGTTTTCACAAAGTTAATCTCTGTAGTGTTTTTCTAGAAAAATGTCTTTTTGGAAATACTCTTTTTCTTTTCAGAAGTAGCATTAATTGTAAATTTATTTTTAAGTGCCAGATGCTCCTTGAGAGCTTTCTCTGGGCTGCTGATAATGGTTTGGGGATGCTTGAGAAAATCTAAACCAGCATACTTAGGTTTATTTTCTTGTAAGAGGAAGCTGAGTAGGGGACCAGGACAGTTGTTGTGACAAATATTAAAATGTTCAGTGTTTAGTAGAAGTAGAATCCATGGTGCTCTGAATCCCAGTCAATACTTAGGTCACTTTGCATGTGTCACTGATAATCTGTGTGCCACCATTGTGTTATAATAATATGCTGTCACATTGGAATAAGCTGTTCCTGGCTCTGTATTCACAAGGATGAATCAAGCTGAAGGAAAGTCAGTACATTTGGTAGAATTTCTGTAATGTGACACCTTTAAACAGCAGCAGCACAAGAATTTGATAGGAAGTGAAGGAATCATGCCAAGATTTCCCCATTGCCATGCTTTATAAAACTCAGTCCACATCTTGGACACATCAACACGAAAATTTGTGTTTCTCATTTGAGAGTGAGGGACTTTATTTTTCACCTACTTAACTGATGCACTGGCCAAGATCAACTTCCTGGAAGTTGCATGATGTGACTTTGCCTCACTCAAGTGGTCTCTGCTGTGGCTCTGTGACTCACAGTGCTGAGATAATAAATGAGGTCTGGATTGCTCATTCATTGGGGCTGCTGATTCTAGAGCTGACTTCTGCCTTTAGGTGTGATTGCAGTTTGGAATTACAAGAACACCTGTCCAGAGTGTCACTGAAGTTATCTAGAACCAAGCAATTCCTTTCACAGCCTTTAGGGTTGATTTGAGGGACTTTCTGGCTCATTGCAAGAAACTAATGAGAAAAAAAATCTCAGTTTTGGTGTTAAGAGTTTAATGTTTCTGCATGAGCCTTCATCTGTCATGGAGGTTGAATGAGGGGCCTTGGTGCTTAATTCCACTGTAATAGAACATTTTGTTTGCACAGAAAATAGCAAAAAATGAGATTGGCGTGAATGAATGGGAAATTTTGTTCCCTGAATATGCTGAACCCTTTCAGATCTTTAAATTTGTTGCTTATTGTTTCTTGGAAGAGCAGCAAAGTTTCTGATATTAACCCAAAAGTTTCGCAAAACCTTCATTAATACTCCAAAAAATTTTTAAGCTGTATTTTATTCTCGATGTCCAGATTTTGCTTAATTATTACCTTAATTTGTCCCAAAAGGCTGTTGAACCAAACTCAACATTGTGACAATCTGCTGTGCCTTTAGGACACAATGGCCAGCCCCCAGCATTCTGCTGGGTTTATTCTCATTGTTCTCCCTCATCAGCTGCCCTTTGCTTTTTTTTCCTCTCTTTTTCAGTGACAAAGCATTTTGAGCTGTAATCTTGTTAACTGGGCACTGATCCTATTAGTTGGGACTGTCCACCTTTATTCCCCAATTCCTGGTGCTGCCTTGGAGAAATGCAGCAGAGTGTGTTTGATTTTTGGGTGTTTGTCCACAGCATAACTCTGGTAAAGCTTTATTCACAAAAGCAGTTATTCAAATTACCTAGGACAGCCACTCTTGATTTTTTTGCCATTTATGGTGTTCATCAGCTATTGGTTGTATCCTTGATGAAGATCAGCTGTTTGTAAATTTAAAAACAAAAAGTTACTGACTTGTGTTTTTTAAATTGATTTTTTTTTTGCAAACTTCTCTTGCAAACTGAATAAGTCAGTCTCTACATTTCTGAATTTTTCAATGCAATAGTTGCAAATATTTTGATGCAGAGAAATTCAGAGAGAAATTCTCAATTGAGAATTGAGTTTTCTGGAAAAAAATAATTATCTACAATATTTGTGCTTCTGGTTGATTACTGCCATGCTGCTGGATAATTATTAATGGAATCTGCCCTTATACATCTTTGTTAAATACTACCTGTAATGGAAAAACGTGGTCAAGGTTGGCAATCTAAGAGTTATCACAAGCAAATTTGCCTTAAGCACTTGAAATGTTGAATTTTTTAGCAGGGCTAAAAACACCCCTCTCAAACACCTTCATTTTTAACTGTTTCTCAGTCACTTCCTGCTGCACAAAATCCCCCAACCAACCACCAAAAAAGCCCAAACCACCACTAGAAAAACAGAAAAACCCTCACTAAACCTACAAGAAACCCAATTTAAAAAAAAAAAAAAAAAAGGTTCTGTCAGTAAATCCCACTATTAATTAACTTTCTGTTATTAGTCTGCATATTGAAGGGTAGAACAATCTCATAGATAACCAGAAGCCTCTTCTTGTGCCTCTAAATAAAATGGAGGATAATATTTTAAATTAATACCTATGGTTCCTTTATTAATAAAATAAATATATATAAATAAAATTTATTTCCTGTTTTCCACCAAGCTTGACTATTGTGTTAATTGATCTTTGTGGATTCTATCAAAGCATCCAAGAGACCACAGTTAGAATTTTTTTCTCCCTGCCTTAATTTAGTTTTTGGAGTTTAAAGTCAGTATTACTCTTGTTTGAAACAAATGAGCAGAGATAATATTAAAATATCTTTTTCCTCAGTGATGTTTGCTGTCCTCAGTGTGGATTAATGGTTCACTTTCTCACTGAACTGCACCTCCTGACTTGTGCAGAGGAAACCAACTCCTGATTTCCTCCCAGGTGTTAATGGAGTTTTTTGAGGAGCTCAGCAGAACAGGGAGTGAGCTGTGTGTTTGCACCATCCTCCTTGCTCAGGGGATGAGCTGTGCTGGCATCCTCGGTGTATTGCTCTCAGAACTGTACAAAAAGTGATCCAGAATGGTATTTATAGAGTGGAGCCAACTCCTTAGCGTGGGGTGTTCATGGCTGTTTCTTTATTTAGTTCTTGGGTGGCCTAATTCATGCTCTCCATGGCAACTAACGTTAGGTGACATCTGCTAAATATTGCACTTCAGGATTTCAGTCATGCCACATTATGTGAAGTTCATTTCTATTACTCCTAGCTGGCTAACAGTTAAGTGCTTTTCCAGTTTCAGGGGAGATAGATAAAGCAGAAATATAAAAATGTGTCAATTTAGAAATGAATCTGTGGTGGATTACCTTTCACTTGTGTGTTGCTTCAGTGTCTGTAAGACTCCGTGCATTTTTACAGGCATAATTCACTTTCCAGTTTGTCTGCACTGTCAGTGTTTGTCAGGAGCTGTCTGTGCTGAGAACATGGGAACAGGAGAGTCTGAATCAGTCAGATGCAACATCACAACTTGCTAGGCCAGCAGGGCAGGGCTCATGATTGTGTTTTTGGACAGAGAGAGCCAGAGAGCTTCTGTGCCTAAAGATAATGCTTGTACCCACAAGCACTCAACTGCCAGCTGTTGTTTCCCTGATTTTTGTTAATAACCTTTTCCCTTTTCTCATCCTCCTGCATCTATAATGAATAAATAATTACACAGCTCCATAACTGCCTTGCTGAGCTGTTTAAATAAATGATTGCAGAGGTCACAATCCTCCCATCTTTTTTCAAGTCTCTGTTCTGCCCTTCTTGGGATTTGGATTTCCTTTCCTGAGCTGGTGACAGGGTTTGCAGCAGTGATCCCAATTCACAGGTTCTGTGTAGAACAGCTGCACTTTTGCTCTGGTATTTTTCAGGGATATCAGAGCTATGTAATTACAGGGAGGTCAGTGTTTTCTCTTTAGTCCCATCATCTGACTAATGCCAGTTCAGAGACTTTTGTGTAAATGACTTAGGGCTGGCAGGACTGGAATACAGTTCCAGAGTGTTCACAGATCAGTGCCATTTGGATTTCTGTGGGATGTCTGAATCCTTTGTGTCCATGAGCCTTTCCAGACTTGCATATTCCCCCTCATGTGCCTGCTGACTTGTCAAACTTACTAATTAGGTGATCTCAGGTAATTCTGTTAGCAAGTTCTTTCCAGCTTGCTTTTTCACCTTACATTTTTGTTCTAACAGCTTTTTTATCCACCTTAGTTCTGACAATCTCCATTTCTGTCACAAGAACTCTTTCACTTGTTGCTTTAAAACCTGTGTGCTGGGACAGTTAATTCCATAAGATTATACAGAGTAATCATAGGGTCACACACCATCATTTATGAATGTGGCAAAAAATTATGTAGTATCAAAGAAGTCAGAATCACCTCTATTGTAATGGGAGTATAAATGTTTCTGGAAGTGTAAAGGTTTGAGTTTCAATATTCCAGTGTTGGAAGAATTGTCCTTCCCTGCAGTGAGGCACCAGGAGATTTTTTTTTTTTTTTTTTTTTTTTTTTGTCTGACAAAACCACAGCCTCCTGTAGCTCAGTTTGTAATTCCAGGTTGCCAGAGCCCCTGTGGGAATAGTCAGTGATGGAGCTGACAGAAGCTTTTAGTGGAGGATGGGTTACCTGGCAAAACAGGTGTTGATTGAGGAGAGCTTTTATTAAGTTGGAACAAAATGGTCTTGTCATGGTTTGTCTGGTGGTGGGAAAAGTTTTTTGTGACATTGAGCTCATGTTCTGGTTTTTTGTATAAGCTGTAGGCAAAGTGAGGTTCCTCTATTGCCTCCATGACTTCAGAACTCTGGGATTTGGGGTTTCTTTATCAGTGGCTTCCAGCTGTCATTTACTAATTCAGTAATTTCCTTCATCTTGATCTGAATTTGTTCTTGCCTTTTTTTTTTCCCCCCCTTATTGTGAATATTCTGAAGAATTTTATTTATTTCTCACACATTTTAGGTAGTTGTTCTGTGTTTGTAATTATTATAATTGCCAGTGTAGTGAATGAAACTGCTGGTTATTGACTGGAACTGTGAGTGACACAGTAGTGTGAAACTGGAATTTCATGGCCTGTGTGTGATTTTTTAGCCCTTCACCCCCTTTCTCTGCTAGTTGGCCTAGTTCTGTTTGATCCTTTCAAAGGAAAATGTGAAAAAATACTATTAATAACCAAATTAAATGTTTCCTTAGGTAAAGCAGAAATGCAGACAAAACAAACCAAGCTATTAACAAGCATTTCCTGCAACATCTCTTTTGTCCTTGACATTACTTACAAAATATGCAGTTGCTGAAATTACAGATTTTTTGAAAGATGCAGCTTTGAAAAGGCAAAAGGGTTTTAAGTTTGGGTAGAGCTGACTACAGTGTTTACCACCAAGTATTAGATATGCATCAAGACTTCACTTCCTTGTCTCAAGGTTATTCGAGAGAATTTAAAAACCCACCCATGTCAGTTTAAGTAAACATCCCCTTGTGTGACCTGACATCATACCTGTTTTATTATGTATTATTCAGAAACTAAACACTTTAAAACTGCTGTGTGATGTGACTTAGATGTTCCACAGAGCTCAGATACTGAAATCCAAGATGTTAGAAAATTTTGGCTCTGTGTTTGTGCTGTGGTTACAGACGAGGCTCTCAAACCACATGATTTGGTGACGTGGCCAGTCTTGGTCTTTCACACAGACAAGTCACTGAAGTCAAATTAAGGTCACCATGCTCAGCTTTTAGCTATGCTCTGATAGAAAGCTTCATAAAAGAGGTTTACTGTATTCTGACTAATTGGAATAGTTGGATTATGTAGCTGGAGACAGATGAGGGAAGGGAGAGTGATGAAGCATTTTCCTGCCTGGGAGCTGGGGCACACCTTGAAGCTCAAGTAGGTTTGTGACATCTGTATCAGCTGTTAGTGTGACACTGCCTGTTCAAGGGTAAACTCAACCATTCTCATGATTCTGTCCTGGTAAAGCACAGTAGGAATCAATTAGAGAAAGATCAGGACAACTTTTTCTAATAATTTTGCTTCTCTTCTTGAAATAATACACTGTATGTAACTCAATCAGAGTAATTATCCACCCAAAATGGATCTCAAGTAGTTCAATCTCTTGCTCCCACTTTTCACTCCCCTCCACAACTCTCCTTAACTTAAAATGTGTTGATTCCTGAACTTTATTATGAGGGAAAGGACTTTGTGCTGACAGAAGTCCATGGATCTCTCAGACATGTGGCACACCTGCATTCTGAGATGCCAGTGCAACCTAGGAGATGCCCAGGCCTTTGTATGGATCATTCCCTCATATCAGTAGATAATTCCAAGTTTATCCTGATGCAGGATAAGAAATTGTGAAGATCCTTTTTTTGGGGCACCAGCTTTTATATATCTTAATATCCAAGTTTTCCTAAGAAAACCAAGACTTCTAATGTTCTTTCATTCATGCCAGTAATAGCAGCTTCTACACCTTGAATGGCCATGATGTTGCTTTATTTCTTAATCCCATTTTCCCTGGAAATGTTCCAGAGAAAATGAAAACCTACTTGGAGTATTAGCAAAGTAAATAAAACACTCTGATGATACCTTGGAAGAAGTTCCAGTTGCCAGTATTGAATAGGTGTCACTGTCTTCAGTGAGAAATTAGAGGCAGGTGAATGTGAAAATGAAATATTAAGAGGTTTTGCCTTATTTCTTTGTCTTGGAGAATTGAATGTGCTTTCCACTAGTGCAGAATGGTCAGGAGATGAGAATTTTCTTATTCATACATAGAAATAGGCCAAACAGAGGTTGTGCAATCATCCTGAATTACTCAGCAGACAGATCCCTGTGGAGGAACAGAAAGGTTTTTAAAATGTACCTTCCTTTGCATCAGCTTCACCTTGCCTGTGAGGCTGTGACTAAATTTTCTTAGCTCCAGTGAAGGCTGATCTTTGATCCTTTTCCCTTCCACTGCATCTCTTGGGCATTGAACCATTGCTGTGCTGAACAGTTGCACTCAGCATCTCAATTAGAATTCCATCCCTTGAAGAAAATAGTACTTTATCTATATCTTGGTCTACTCCTTAGAATTCTTCATTTTGCCCATTACTCTCTAGATTTTTTCACCACAAACCTAAATTTCATAGGACAGAATATCTGGGCAGGTCATTTGCTCCAATTTTCTTTACTTTAGGAGTCCAAAATGTTTCATTTTCCCCTGTGACCCCTGTAGTTGTTCACAGAGCTGTTCTGTTGAAATTTCATTTAAATGACTGCTTTCAAAATACATATTTTCTGCATCCCAATTTGCTTTAGGGAATGAATAAAAGTCCTAGACTGCTCTGTAAAACAAGGAGTGTGAGGCACAGCTCATATATAACTTTTATCAGATTTATAACAATGCAGGAATGAAGGGCTTGGTTTCTCCTAGAATCCAGACAGTGGGAAGGTACAGGCCAGTAGTTCCTGAAACAAATCCAAATATAGAATCTTTTCTCTCTGGCTTTGTAAACATTTTATTTTACTACCCCAGCTAAGCTAAGCTTGGAATCCTGTGAGCACCCAGGAATTTGTTGACTTTATCAGTGGTAACTGTTTTCCAGACAACCATGCATTGGTGTACTGGAGTCATTGCCTAAAGTGGAAATACAGTGTCTGTACAGATATTTAATCCCCAACTGCTACTTTAGCTGAATCTTAATTTTTTTATTTTTTTAATCTGCATGCTCTTCTTATGAGGCACATCCTTGGGGTACTTTGTCTATGTCTGTGTTGTTGGGAAACTGAGGGAAATTTTCCCTGTACGTCCGTGATGTAAGGAGCAAGAGCTTAGAAAAGGCAAAATTGCAGCCCTCTGATCAAACAGGTGTCATGTCAACTTCAAAACAGTTTTTCACACACAGCTGTCACTTCACTGTACTTATCTGGGACGTGCAGAAGGACTGGAGAGGAGAATATTCCAGCCCTGACTTCCCAAGTGTGGAAATTGACAGCTGAGAGGGGCAGGAGTCCAGGGTGTGACTCCAGGTCTGCTCAGGAGCTTGGGTGAGGAGATACCACCCCTAACTGCAGGTGCAATAAAGCAGGGCTGTGATGGAAATGTTAAACATGGATTGGAAAGGAAAATATCCATGGAAGGACTTGCATTGTTAGCCTTTATTTTTGCCTAAAATTGATGTATTAGGCACTTAAAGGTTACTATTACAGTATAGCTGCAATTAATATTTTATGTTTCTGCTTTTGCTTTTCTGACACTTAAATGGTTCTTTCTCTGTGATATTAAAAACCTGATAAAGAGCCTTTGTATTTGACTTAACTGGACAATAGAACTTGGTTGGCATTGTTTAAATTGAGAACTAAATTAAAAAGTGTGTGAGTGGACTGCTTTGATCTGGTGCAGAGAAGTCAGAGCTGAAAACAAAGCCTAAAACATGTCAAGATGGTTTTGTGAAGTGAAATGATGCAGGAACAATGACAGAAAGGTGTTGTGCAGAGGAATTTCAATCCAGGTTTTACCCCTCAGTACAAGGACACTGCTGCTTTGATTGCATTTTCATTCTGGTGTTTGGCATTTTGGTTGTTGGAGTAGTGTTTTCTCTTCAGGGAAAATTGCCAATTTGTGTGTTCTGGTTTATGCTCAGACTTTTGTTTCCAGGAAAAATAAGATATTACCAACATTAATTTCTCATTAGCTTTCAAGATGGAACATCAGTCAGCAACGTGCCCTTGCAGCTGAGAGCACTGAGGTTATCTTGGGCTGCATTAGGATTCCTGCTAATGCTGCATCATTTCCTGTCTTGCAGGTGGTATGGTCAAGAAAAGGACTACAATGTTCTAGTCATGGATCTTCTGGGGCCCAGTCTGGAAGACCTCTTCAACTTCTGTTCTCGCAGGTTTACGATGAAAACAGTACTTATGCTAGCAGACCAGGTATGTGCACACCTCAGTGGGAGCAGCTTCAGGGCCCTGAGGGATTCTCTGCAGAGTGGGTTAAATTATTGATGCATTGTTTTATACACTAAGTGAACACTTGACCTAAATAAGGACAAAGTAATGGTGGTTCCTGTGTGCTCTGCCCTACAAAATGCACAGAGTGGGAGGGAGGGCACTGCAGCTGCCAGCTCCTTCGTGTCTCTGCTTTAAGGGCAACTTCATTAAAATATTCAGACTAATTTAGGTGAATTCACTGCCAGTATCACCATGGGGGTTGTGGTAGTGAGGCTGAAACAGTCTCCAGTTGTGGGGGATCTGATTCAGTGGGACCTGTGGTGACAACATGCAAGTCTGTCCCTGTGCTCTCACACCCTCCTGCAGCCTCTAGGACCAGACAGTGAGCTAATAATAAATAACTGCCTGGCTTGTTTGGTCCTCACAGACAGCTCTTCAAGCTGTTAGTGGAGATTCCACTCTACCTCCAACATAATCAAGGCCTCCAAAACTCTCTGAAGTCTTTTTTTATAGCAGTTGATATTTTTCCAACTTGGTCATGAGAATACAGCATTTGAAATGAGCAGCCATATTTATTTCTTGCAGCTTAATAAATGGCTTGATTGTGCTGCCTTCAGCTCCTTGAAAAGCAGTGAGGGTTTTCAAGTTGAATTTTTCAATGGTAGTTGAAATTTCATCTAATATTACGTAATTGATATCAGTACCAAGTTGTCACTTAGCCAGATGCTCGTAGAATCCCAGGCTCTTGGCCAAGGAAGCTCAAGGCATTTGTCTGGAGACAAGGTCAGCTGTCCCTGCTCTCAGCTGCCCTGGGAGGTGATGTGCTTGCTTTATAGAGCCATTTGCCTGCTCACTTAGCCAGAGTCTGGGTGTGACAGCATCTCCAGAGAATCCACAAGGGGTTTGTGCAGTATTCCTTTGGATGATAAACATTAATTAGCTGTCAGCTGGGAAACAGGCAGAAATGGGGGCTGTCAGTGCTCAGAAGTGGCTTTTAGGGCACAGTCCAGCAAACAGCTGGCAGGAGGGTGATGTAACAACTCAAGGCTGCAAGAGGAGTGTTGGAGGAGCTGCAGAGCTGTGCCACATAACCACGGGCTGTGATCTCACCCACAGGAAATGGGTTGGCTCTGTGTGATGACAGATGTGGTAGAGTTTCTCCATGTCTCAGATATTCTGGGATCAGGGTAGCCTAGATATGACAGCATCAAGTTGTGACTTGCTCCATGAAGATTGTTACCTGGAAAAGTGATGTTTGATGAATGAATAACCAGATGAATGAGTAACTGAGACAGGGGGAGAGAATGAGCTTTAATATTGGCTTGTGGTAGCTATAAAACCTTTGAAGTAATGGAGAAAAGTTACTTTTTAATAGGATGCTATAGTTAGAAACATGAACTTCAATATCTGGGAAATATTCAGGTATTTAGTCTGCCAGTTTCTCACCAAGATTATGGAATTTTTGACATGGAAAAAAGATTCAGACAGCATTTTAAAAACTTAATTTTCATTAAGCAAACACATAAACTGAAGTTGCAGAGGAAGGTAACACTAAAAATTCATGCTTTCATTGAAGGTTTAATGAAATGTCTTGTTCTCTTTGAAATCTTACATGTTGCTGGTTTTTTTTTACAGATGATCAGTAGAATTGAATATGTGCACACAAAGAATTTTATACACAGAGACATTAAACCAGATAACTTCCTAATGGGTATTGGGCGTCACTGTAATAAGGTTAGTCCAAAGCTCTTTGTTTCCAAGCTGCAGAGAGAATGCCTGTGTGGTTTGATTCCAGCTGCACAACTTTTGTCAAGTCCATTGCTAAAACTGCTATTTTGGATGCTAAACCACAGTTCTTGGGTGTGAGAACTTGGTTTTCTTGGTGTCCACTTGTAAATGCTGTGAGTCTCTGAGCCAACCTGGGAGATGCACTTGATTGCAAGGTGACTTCTAGACTTGCAACAAGCTTATAAACTAACCCTAGAGAATACCTGACTACTTCTCTCAAGATGTCTGTTGTCAAAGCATTTTATTCCTCTATGATAAAGAGAAATCACATCTTTGGCTTTGGGGCTGACTTCCTAGGATGAAAACAATTTGTGCCAACGTGGGAGCTCCTGACCTACCAGTCAGTAAGGCATTAAATCTTGCAGTGACAGACTGGTAAAGTCTCTTCAACCATCAGAATTGTGGATAAGACCAAGAGCAAACATGCAGATGCCTTTATAAATAAAAGAAATGATGCAGTTATGTTGATGGCAAACTGTTTAGCTGTAGCACACCTGCTATACAACAAAAATTTTGTCTCACTTTACTTTGTGGGGGGAAAAAAAAGCTGGGGGTGGGTGGGGGGTGGGCTGAGGTTGTTACACTTTTTGGGATGGGTAAACATAGTCAGAAGTGCATGTTTTCTGCCTAGAAGGCAACTTTTTCATTTCATTTTTAGTTTTCTTGAGTGAAATATGCTTAATCCTGCAATTTGTATGTCAAGCTCGGGCAGACAGGCAGCATTGGCAATGCATTAAGCATGCTACTGATTAGAAATTAACTTCAGGACAAATGTACGTGATCAAGCTGTTTATTGGAAGCAAGATTCCCACTTATCTTCTCTATATGCCATCCCAGGATGTCTCATCTGGTTAGGCACTACCAGTAATCAAAATGTTTACCTTTGTTTGCCTGTATGAATGCCAACTTCAGGGCCATGAGCATTAGAAGGGGAAAGCTTGGATAATGTGAGATACCAGCTCTTGTCTGAAGAGGTGCAATGCACTGAGTGTTTAGAGACAACCACTGTTGGAAAAGCTTGTAATTCCAGCTGAAAGGCAGTCTTTATGTGATCCTGTTGCTGTTAAACTTTGTTTGTTCCCAAGTTTCATACTTTCACTCTGTACAGCTCTATTTTTCTCTGCTGTGTTGAGCAGTTTAGGCTCCTTAATTCTTTGGCATGACTCAAAGTAGAACTTGAAAACTTTTATTTTGGTTTTTTCCTAGTTTTAGTTTCTGATTTCCAATTGTTCTTTTTGGGCCATTTTTCTATACTTTTGCACAGTCATGCTAGGTCGGCATTGCTGCACTCCAGCTCATCTTGGTGTGGATTAATGGCCTAGAAATTGCTGCTGTGCTTACTTTAGAGGAGGAGGAACACTTTAGATTTGCATCAGCTGAAATGCAAGATAAAATTGCCTACAAACCATTTGATTTTTTTTTCCCCATTAATTAGGGAGCCATGCAGTGATTTGGTGCTAAAACACTGTCTGTGAGCATGGGCTTCACTTCTGTTTCAGGGCTTAGGGAGGTAGTTCCTGACCCAACAGCAAATTACTAGTTTTACATGAGCAAAATGTGGAATGGGTTCCTTCAGTTTGGAATCAAGTGCTTTGTCTAGGAAACACTTGCCACCATACAATATTTAACATTTCCTTTTGTAACCAAGTGCAGTTTGGGGTTTTTAAAGATGACTCTACACAGTTCAAAAGAAAATCAGCCACAAAGGCTAGAACAGCATGGTAATCTTGTTCCAGTAGCTTCCTGTCAGTTATATTAAAAAAAAAAAAAAATTGATTTTTTTCCAAATTTTAATTTGGTTATTGGGAGAAATTTTGCTCCCACCTTAAAAGATGAATTTCCAGCTCTGCTAGAAATAAGCCCTGCATGCTTATGAAAGTAAACTTTAAGGTGACTAAATGCCTTCTACCTCTTCCTTACTGAAGATTTACTTTTTCTAAATGTCTTATGGGGGAAGGGCAGTTTGTGGAACCAAAGGCTGCTTTTGTAAGCAAAAACTTGAATTTCCTTTTTTAATAGAGCCAAATGTCACCATTGCTATCCCTGGTTAAGGCAGTGCCATTTTGGAGCGGCTCACAGTTGAAATTTACCTTGTCCCATCTGTCAAATTTTCTCCTTGAAAAAACCCAAAAACCAACAGACTACTACTATAAAGAATCAAAATATTACTCAAAAAAAAAAAAAAAAAAAAAAAGATGGCAAGATACAGTTTTTTTGCAAAGTACAGTGCTTGGTGGAAGAAGGATGGCATTTGGCTACCCTGTTCTTTCTCGAACGCCTCGGTGTTGCCTGTCTGCGCCGGCCAATGTTGCAATGTAAGCAAGACTGTTTGATGCACTGCCACCCTCTATTGTTTGTTCAGTGTTTAGAATCTCCAGTGGGGAAGAGGAAAAGAAGCATGACTGTTAGTACTTCTCAGGACCCATCTTTCTCAGGATTAAACCAGGTCTGAACTGTCTCCTATTCCAACCTCAACCCCAAATTCATGTGCTTTATTTTTGTTTTGGTTATTTTTATTTTTTTTTTCCGTTTGGTTTGGTTTCTTTTTTGTTTTTTATTTTGTTTTTCTGGAGAATGTAGACCTTGCAAAAGCACCTCTTATGTTGGCATTATTCAGACATACTTGGCAAACATGTAACATTACTAAGATGTTTCCCTGTGGCGCTTGTTTAAATTGTGGAATTTTTTCTAAACTTTGATAGGGCTAAATGTACGTGCTTGATTTCAGGTGCAGGTTTTATTTGTGGTCTTTCCAACTCAAAAGCCAATCTCCTAAAACTGTGGTGAAGGATAGACATGAAATATCAGGGCTCCTTCTTACCTTGCTGAAGGTTTCCTGCAGTTCCTATGGATGCATGTGGAGAAATTGTTTTCACTTCAGCCAGACTCCTCCCCGAGCAGTTTTTGTTCAAAATCTCCCCATATGTGTAATGAAGACTTAATATTTTCATCCATTGTGCTTAAAAACTGAAATTACTCCAGCAAACTGTGTCTTGGAGAAGCAGGAGCTTATCTTGTAGTGTCTAATGTTGTATTTCTGGCTCTTGAAGAGAAGATGAATTGCAGAGAGAGGAAGACATTTGCCAGTTGGTAGCAGGACAGCTGGAAATTGCTGAATATGAATCACAGCTCAGGAGCTTGGCCATTGGTGCACAGCTTTCCACAGAAATCTCCATGGATTAAATCCCAGGCGGGTTCCTGCTGTACACAAGCTGACAGGCTTCTGTTGTCTGCTTCTGAAACTTTCTTATCAGAGGCACAAACTTTGATCTACTTCTCTAGTTGCTCTTGGCAAAAATCGTGCCCTACTTCTCCAGTTTCCTGCTGATAGTGCAGCAAACAGAATGAAGGTGCTGTGAGGTTATCTGGGAACTGGCACTGGGACGTTCTGTGCTCATCCAAACTGGGCTGTGTCTCCCAGCTTTATTCTTTCCAGGAGGGATTCACTCCTTTGCCTTCAGCCCATCCACAGGGAATTACAGCCTGATCCTGAGCTAGGGAACAAAGCAAACTTCCCCAGGGGAGCTGTTGCTGTAAAATAATACTCAGTTACAGGTCTGTGTTGTAGACCAAATCAGAAAATGAGGGATTGCATTTGAGCTCAGGCTGTGCTTCTAGGAAAGTTCAGCATAGCAGTCACGTAAAGCTTTATCCTGTCTGCTTTGGGATTCAGTATCAAATATTTCCTGGCATATCAGATGATTTCCTGGTAGCTAGGGAATGTATCCATGCTCACTGAGTAGCTGCCTGTAGTGGGTACAGCACAGCCAAGACCCACACCTTGCTGAGCTGTCTGAGCAGTGGAATTGATTTAAAAATCTGAATTTATGTCCCTTGCTCCAAGTGTTCTGGGCTTTCAGGGTGACTTTCACCTACCAGTGCCTTGTCTTTGTGTATAAATCATGGCAAGACTTCAACCCCAGGTTTTCTGCTCTGCACCAGTTGTTTAAGAGGATTTGAGCTTTGCTTTTTTCTATCTAGGCTACTGTAGTTGGTAAATCTTGAATCAGAATTCTGAGCCATAGCTACTCTGCAATTCAGAAACTTTCAGTATCTTGGATACTTCATATAGAGTTGAACTTCCTAGTGCACAGCACTTCCAGTGTGCCAGTGACCCCCCATTTAAGTCTTGGATGAATTTTAGTCTCCAGTTTGCTTTTAAAGATGTGTTTTCAGTTTTGGAATCAGCTTTAAGGTGATACTGAGTTGATTTTTACTTTATCAAACTTTAAATATCTTCTTTCCATCACGTTCTGCCCCCGCCCAAGTTACTCTTGCAGCTCTGATCAGCCTGTAGGGATTGTAGTCCTTGATCCTGTAGCATTAATCCAGTGTTGGAATCAGGATTTGGAGCTTGAAGTCTGAGTGCTAGAATTTAAAAGATTCCTTAAGTACTTCTTTCTGCCTCAGCTTTTTTTGCCTAGTCTTGAAATCTTGCCCAAGAAGGTACAGCCTGCATGACCCCTTGTAGGTGGGCTGGCTGGCAGCACACTGATTACCACACACTAATTACCACACACTCAGGTTGCTAAATACCAAATCATTGGGCAAGCTTGGTTATTAGAAACCCAAACTGGATCCATTCCTTGGCTCCAGCTTCCTGGCTGTGTTCAAACCTGTGAGTTTGTCCTGCTGCTGTCCTGTGGCAGTATTCTGAGAGCCTTCAAATGAGCCAAGAACAGGCTGTCTTGTTTGCTGGGGAAGGTTTTGGCCTTGTGCTCTGCAGAATGGCCACTGTTCTTTGAGACAGGAGGCTGCAGGATGTGCCTCGTGCATGAGCTCTGTGTGTGTGACCTGCTCCGGTGCCAGTGAGGTTTGGGATGTGCTTCCACACGTCTTCCTCCCTCAGCTGTGCACTGCAGTCATCACACTACAGCAGTGACAGAAAGCAGTGGTAGAACTAAGCTCTAGAGACTGAGTAGCACCATCTAATCCATTCCAGGGGATTGAGAAAAAGCTTTGAACTAATTCACCATCGAGTTTTTAACTTGCTAGTTAAAGCTGGTTGCGCCTCCTCACTGTTACTTTGCTTCTTTTAACTGTAGGCTGTTACATTGTCTGGGTGTCTTAAAACATAGCTAATGCCTAGTGAAAGAAGTTGGGAATTTGGGGGATTGGATAGGAATCTAACCTATTTTCATTTTTCTTGAAGTTATTCCTTATTGACTTTGGTTTGGCCAAAAAGTACCGGGACAACAGGACAAGGCAACACATACCTTACAGAGAAGACAAAAATCTCACTGGCACAGCTCGATATGCCAGCATCAATGCACACCTTGGCATTGAGCAGAGGTGAGTGCAACCTTCTGGATGGTGGAAACTTCTGAGGAGTCTTGAGCTCATTTTCTATGAAAAGTGTATCCATCTCTTTGCAAGTATTCTGCCTTTTGGCTGCCTGTGCAAGGAGAGGGGGAAAAAATCCAAGCAGCTAATTTGCTTCTTGAAGAGACTGTGTGTCTTGCAGACATCAGGTGGATGTTCTGCATATTATTTTGGTTTTTTAAAGGCTGAGCCATACTTTGATGTGGATCTCTCAGTGGCCCTTCACACATGGAATGGTGCACTTTGCTGATGTGTTGGTACCTGTTGGCAGCACTGCTGAGAAGCCTTTCTGTAAGCAGAAAGGGTGTTCCAGAGCTGGTGCCTGGCCTGTTTTCTCACTCTCTTCAAGTTATTAACCATTATTTCTCATTTTACCTGCAAGCAAGACTTAAATACCTTCAGTCCCACTGTATTTTGGTTTTTGGTGTAGTCATGTCTGTGGGTATGTACACATGTGTGTGGATATATTTATATATTTGAGTTTTGCTTAATCAACAAACACATTTTTATCGTCTGGATCAAAGGTATTTTGTTGCTGCAGAATTCTAGTATTTTCCAGTGGAGAGAGCACTTCAGGTGGTTTGGAAGTGTTAGGTACTCATGGGATATCAAGGGATGCCTCTCTTCCTTACATCTTTAATCCTTAAATATTGTAATGGATGACTGAAGAGTGTGGCTTTACTTCTCTTGAATAGTTAAAACTTCCAGGAATGTCTGTGCCTCTGACCTTTTGTGTTAACCAAGATGGGAATGACAAAATTTCTCGTGGTCAACTTCAACAGAACATAGAACCCACAAATGGTGCTTTAAAATGCTCCATGTTTCCTTTTTTTACTTCGATTTCCTTAAGGTTCCTTCAGGGTATTTAATTGTCTGTCAGTGTCATTATTTAAGCCAGCTTGATATGTAGCTCAGGGAGGTAAATGACAGGTGTCACTTCTGAAATAAATGCATTTCATAGATGCCAGGCAGTTCTGGTAAGGGGATATCTGCACCTGAGAGTGAAGGAGGGTTCTTCAAAGGATGTTGGTTTTGAATTTAGTTGGATTTTACACCATATCTGCTGGTAATGGGAATTCTGTTATAATTAGAAATGTAGGTGGGTGCTTGCTAAAAGCTGCTAAACTGTCTAGGTCAAGCCAGCAGTGAGGCAAAGAAGTAATGCATTCCTGTAATCTAGAGAAACCAGTTCTGGAGCTTATGGCAGAATATTTCAACCTCTACTCCTGTACTTTTAACTTTTAACATGTACAGAACATGTTTTCCTACAGGTAATGACAGCTGTGCTCAAGGAGCTGTTTGCAATGTTATTTTTTTTAATAATGGAGAGGATTGTCCTATTTTCCAAATCCTGAAAGCTGTTTCTATCAATATATTCTCAAATATAATGCACCCATTACAGATTTACAGAACTAAATGTTTCCTACTACACGATCATGACATTAAACATTAAAACAATGAGCTGGATGGGGGATGGATACTCTTAATCCCTTTATTGCTTCTGAATTTATCACTGCCTTCTCAGAAAACATAATTTCATGTCATGGCCCTGTACAGGTTCACTGAATGCTGTTGGTGATTAGAATCTGCAGCTCTAATAGAATTAGCAAGTTTTGCAGGCTGGAATTTGTGGGCTCAGTATCATTTTTCAGCCCTTTGTCTGTGGTTTCATGTTGCAGCTGAGATGATCTCAGAGGTAGCTGCTGCTGAGGGGAGGGAACCAATCCCCTCTTCCCTGGGCACAGCAGAGCTTTTCTGCCCTTGTGCTAAAAGCTGCTTTTCCCCTGGGATAGCTTTTCCTTTGTTCCCCAGAGGGGCACAGAGCTGGCCTGTGGGTGCCAGGCTGTTCTGCTTCTATTGGCTGGGACAGAACACAAAACATCACCAACTTCTTTCTTCTCATACCAAGATCTGCAGATAGATCAGCTTGGAGCCTGCTCCTACTTCTGTTTTCCCCTCACCTTTGTGTGCAATCCTGTTTGTAATACCACAGTCAGCCTTTTGATCCCTTGTTGGGGTTGGAGGTAGAGTCTGTCCTGCCACCCTTTAAATCCTTCTCTGAAGCAGCAAAACCCACAACCCAGGTTGTCCCCAGAAGGGATCAGGGAGGAGAAAAAGAAGTTATTTTTCTGCCTCATACTAAATAGATGTCAGCTGCAGAGGGGCAGTCAGAGGAAAAATCTGATTTTACCACAGCTGGGAAAAGGCAATTTTGCCAAGAGGAAAAAAAAAAAAATCCTGGAGTGTTTTCCACTCCAGTGAACTGTGCTGGTCTTGGTGCTCAGGAAAGCTGTGAGCAAAGTACAGTGGTGCTCATGTGGCCAGAGTGGGGGTGTGGAACATGTGCAGGGCAGGAGGCACTTGAAGCCTTTTGCACGAGAGTTTGTGCAAGTTCTTAATGAAGTCTGTGGCTGGATCACTTTGGAGTTCTCCAGCTGCCTTGGAACAGACTTGTGGGAAGAAGTCAGATTGATTCAGATTGCATCATGCACCTTTATAAATATTGCTGCCTTTTAAACCAGAGATAGCTCAGGGGGTTTTTGACAGGAGGGAAGGAAGAAAGGAGCAATGCCCTTTAGGGACCAGGTGGTCAGGATTGATCCCAGGCTGAGCCAACATTCAGCAAAAAATTTTACTGACATGATGTTACAGCCTTATTGACCTCATTAACCTCATTCTCTCTTTCAATGCATTCCATGGTTCCCACAGGAAAATCTTCAGTTTTTACCCAAGCTACTTAAAAAGGCAGGAAAGACATTTCATGGTTTGTTTTTTTCTTCATTTTCCAAAGTTTTTGTTTTCCCAGATCAGTGTAACTGCAGATTAAAACACACAACACCTACAGAATATTCCTTGCTTTAAAAAATGAATAGGATCTCTTGCTATCTTAGGGTTCTGTTAGGGTTTATTCCTGAACTTATTTTTTTTTATTATTTTCAATTTTTGAATGCTAGCACTGTAGAATAAAGTAAGAAATGCTAAAATTTGTAATTCCTTGTGTTTTTCCTCCTGCAGTCGTCGGGATGACATGGAGTCTCTAGGCTATGTATTGATGTACTTTAACAGAACCAGTCTGCCTTGGCAAGGATTAAAGGTAGGTTATGATGCTTTTGTTTTCTTCCCCCACCCTTTTAATATTTTTTTTTTCATGTTTGTGTATCATGCTTCTGCCTGTCAGGTGGGTTTATATAATGTTTAGCCTCAGTTGTACAAAGCAGCTTTTCCCAAAGCTTGATATTTATAGACCGTGGGTTCTGCCTCTTACGCAGCAGGCGAAATGTGCATTGTTGGACTGTCTTAAAATTTATGCTAAACAATAGCTGACATCATCTCTGCCAGTTATTGTCCTGTTGCAGGCTGAGGCCCCTTTGGGAAATACTAAAAAACATTGTTAGTGGCTTTTTGAATTGCTGGAGAGAGCATGGAAATAATCTGCCTGGCAAGTTGAGCCTCAGTGGTATCTTCAGTCCAGGTTATGGCACAACTGAATAATTATTAACTGCAGCAGGCTTGTTCAGGATTCCCATGTATGGGAGCCAGCTACAAATGTGGCAGACATTTCTTATTTCATTTATTTAGACTCCAGTGATTGGTTTTCGTGTTTTAATTGTTTTTCTTCCTCTGTGTGAGAGTTGTGTAATTCCAATGGTGCTGCAGCTGCACAATTTCTAAAAAGGCAGCAGCTTGTGGGCCACTGGAACTCTTCAGCTACAGATGAATGCAAAGGGTGCTGAAGCACCAGGCAGCCCTGAATGGGGCACTGAGTGGGAATTAATACAACTTTGGCAAATGTAGCTGCAAGTCTGGTGTGGTTCATGGACAAAAGCAGCAGCAAGAACTCCACGAGCTGTGCCATGTGATGGGAGCATTAGACTGCGACAAATGGTATTAAACTGTGGCCAAATCTTAATACCAGATTGACCTTCATTCTCTTTGCAATAAGTGTGTGGGACTTGGAGATTTCACATAAAATACTTACGGTTGACCAAAGGATTTTTGTCATCTTTTTTTTTTTTTTTTGCTGCTGTCCTTGTTAATCCAGTGTTGCACAATATCTCTTATATTGTGACCTACATGTTCCACAGGCTGCAACAAAGAAGCAAAAGTATGAAAAGATTAGTGAAAAGAAAATGTCCACTCCTGTTGAGGTTTTGTGTAAGGTAAGAGTTTCCAAATGATGTCATACTGTGAAATGGAAATTCTTCTCTTGTTTAGTTTGTTGTTTGTTGTTTGTTTTTTGGTTTTTTTTTCCCTAAACTTGAGCCAATTTATTAAATAGCCTCACATGGCATTTGCTGCTGAATAATACTGCTTTGGCAGGCACTGGGTGCCTTGGGTTTGGCCACCCAGCAAGACTGGGAATGTGTGTCCAGGGCAGCATTTGCTGCTGTTCCTTGGCAAAGTTGATGGCACCATCATTCAGGTCTTGCTGCCTGTTGGCTGTGCAAGCTCCCAGCTCTCTCACGTGTGCCTTGTTCAGTTCTTCAAACACCAGAAGTAAATAAGTAACTAAGGTGGAGCTGTCTGGCTTGCCACATCCATTTTCTGCCTCTGCAGGGTTCATATTGTCTGTTCTAACTCAAGTAGTGCCTGTAGTGGAATTGGATATGAGTGATCTTTGTTTTTCCAAGGTTTTCTATTGAGTTCTAGGATTCCCTTTGCACTGTGGCATCCAAGTGCTTCTTAACAGAGATCCCTGCAGGGTTTGTGCACCTCAGACACCAAGGATTGCACTTTCTAGTCCTGCACATCTCTATCCCCAGAGTCTGACAGCCTTTCCCAAGCTGTTGAACTGTTCATGGAATGGTTTGGGTTGGAAGGGACCTTAAAAATCATCCAGTTCCAGCCCCCTGCTGGGGACAGGGACACCCTCCACTAGTCCAGGTTGCTCAGAGCTCCATCCAGTGTGGCCTTGAACTTCCAGGGATGTTACACCCTGTCATTTTTGACAGCACTGTTCTGTGTGCTATTACCTATTACAGGTAGGCTTTTATACAGCATTAAATGTTTGAAAATGTAAAGCAGAAAATCTTTGAAAGAGTTTTTCATAATGTCAGTTTCCACACTTAATGCTTGTTAACTGACCTTGTCTCTATCTACTATGCTTAAGGAAACAGGAGTGAATCTCTTACCAGATAATTGTCATTATTTTAGAGACTTAGTTAATAAGAACAAGGTTTAATTAGGATGAACAATATGCTTTATAAATAAATGTTGAAGGTTCTGGTATCAGGGAGCTTATGATTGCAAACCATGTATGAGTTCAGGGGAAGGAATGTGTACCTGAGCAAATGCACATGCTGAAATACAGAATAAATTAACAACTGGGGGCAAACTGGAATTAATTCATACATCTTCAACCAGTTCTCCTCTGCTGTTAGAGAGACACGTGTCCATCTTTTTGCCTTTGTTAGAAGGTTTTTGCTGCAAGCCATGGCTTGATTAACACTGTTGATTTACAGGGGTTCCCTGCAGAATTTGCCATGTACCTGAACTACTGTCGTGGCCTGCGCTTTGAGGAGGCACCAGATTACATGTACCTGAGGCAATTATTCCGTATTCTTTTCAGGTCAGTCTCAAGTGGAAAAGTACAGAAACTTCTCAGGAAACTGCTCTGTGGGACTGGCACTGCAGAGAGCAGCTCCTGTGTGTGTGGTGTAGGGAGTTCTTCTGGGACTGCCTTTCATTTCAGAGCTTCAAAAGCTGTTTAGAAGACCTGAAAATTATTGTTCAGTGTTAAACATAAAGGGAAAAGATTCTCTTGTTTTTGCCTGGTGTGATGTGACCACAGGGCTGAGCCCATGCTTCAGGTTCTGTTGCAAGTACCTTAAGAAATTGACCCCTTGGTAGAAGCCTTTGAAGGTTTTTATGTTTGGAAATCAGTGCTGGGCCCAGCAGTGGTTCCCAGGAGAGAAATTTCAGTGGAGGAGAAGAGTGCTGTTCCATTGAGCTCGTTAGAGCAACTGGAACATCAGTTCCACCTTGTGCAGTGAGCAGCATCTGTCAAAAGAAGGGCTGGTACTGATCTCTGGAGTCTCCCCCCAGGTTTCTGGAATCCAAAGAATTCCTATTCAGTGATGTACAATGCTGCAGTCTCTCCCTGAAATTATGTCTAAATTTAAAAAAAAAAAAAGCTCAGAAGCTCAGTGCAGCCAGTGGGTGAGCTGGGCTGGGAGGAAGTGCTGCTTCCACAAGTGCAGACCTTTGTGTAAGCAGTGAGTAAATGCTGCTGGCTGGCATTTGGGCTTGCTGCAAGAATCCCTTTAAGTTAGTAATACTTAGCATTTCTATACCATTCATAATCTCTAAAGCAGCTTAGAGAAGGAGCTATCCCCTGGTTCTGGGATTTCAGGCAGGGCTTGGGTTAGCTCTGACGTGTTACAGCAGAACATTTCCCTCTTTTGCAGGACCTTGAACCACCAGTATGACTACACATTCGACTGGACAATGTTAAAGCAGAAAGCAGCACAGCAGGCAGCCTCTTCCAGTGGGCAGGGGCAGCAGGCCCAAACCCCCACAGGCAAGCAAACTGACAAATCCAAGAGTAACATGAAAGGTTAGTAGCCAAGAACCAAGTGACGTTACAGGAAAAACAAAAATTCCACGAATTTGGACAACGGCGGCAATTGCAAGTGTTAGATCAAGGAGGTGGTTTAAAATCTGCATTTGGCTCTTAAATTCAAAAGCAAAACCAAAAGACGTCCTTGGAGAATTTGACTACTAACTTTATACCAAAATGTCCTTGTTATTCATATCATTTCTTCTGGGGATGTTGGGTCATTTTTAACCACTGCATCTTTTGCTCCTGCATTAACCACTTTCCAAAAACAAGAAACTGACTTGGTGTTGGGAATGTGACATTTTTATTTATTTTGATTTATATATATACATATATACACCTTTATATATGTATAAATATATAATGCAATCCAAAATCCTAGACCTAACACTTCTTAAGGGGTAATTCTCATTGACTAGGCAAGGATCTAGAGACTTTGGGTTCTGCTCTGTGGCAGCTGGTACAGTGTTGTGGGTTTGCTTCTGTTCTGTATGCCTCAAACACTGGGAACAGAAAATTGTGACTGCTCTGGCTTCCTCCAGTGGGTTTACATTGAGACAAGTGGTCCAGAGTTCAAGGAAGGGACCAGTGAGCTCAAAGTGCCTTGTGGAAATCAAGCAGTAACCCCAAACTGCTGTGGATTGCCAACTCACAATTTTCTGAAGTATCTGGGTGCTCTGGGGTGGGGCTTCAGGTTTCCTGATGATTTTTTTGATGTTTCTAGGTTATGGTTTCAAAGGGAAATGTTGTGACATGTTCAAATGTAATTGTGTAATAACTGAAAACTAAGTTCTGAAAAGACATGTCAATTTTTTTTCCACATGGTCTAGAAGCTTTTAAAATACTTTTTTTTTTGTGTGTGTGTGATGTAAATGTGCTGATGTGGGTCTGGTAAGTCCCTAGGATGAAACTGCCACATCTGTGCATTTCTGAGCCAGTCTTGCCATGAAACCAATTCCTCCAGCTGAGCTGTGGATAAAATTGAAACTAATGAGATTGTGTGACTGAGAATAGAGAAGCAAGGTTTACATTCTGTACTGAGGCATTGCTGCCCTTCAGTACCTCTTGTCTGTCATTCTTCTGTGTGTAAAATTATATCCTTGGCTAGCATGACAATTCTGGAATTCAAAGAAAATGCAGAAGTGTTTACAATAAACTAAAACATTGTTCTTCACATATTGTGGCAGCATTCAAACCTTACCAGGTGTCTTTAGTTGAAATAGCTATCAAAAAACCACATTTCATCCAGAACAAATGAAGTAGTAAAATACCTGCTGCTCTTCCCAAGATTGAAGTGGTTCTTGAAAAAAATTAATTTCACAGATGCCATTAAATGTCAGATTTTTGGCATAAAGAGTGGCTGAATGTGACAGAGGCTGGAAACCAGTTCTTCAGCTGTAACACCAGTAGCAGGCTGGGTGATTCAGCACCTGGGCTTGGATTGCTTCCTGAAATAGAAAAACTCTGAGTGAAGTTCAGAACCCAGCCCAGTTTGGGGTGTGGAGAGGTTGGCTGGTGGAGCAGGAGATAATTTGAGCAAAAATGCACATTCCTCACAACAGCTCATGCTCAATGTGCAGGCTTTGCAGGAGGTGATGATCTGTAAGTGGAACCTGCCCTGAAAACCAAGGTGTGAGCTGGTGAAACACAGTTTTGCTGAAGTGTTCTGAGGTTTAATGTGCTGCTCTGCTGGCTCAGTCTCTGCCCAAGTGCTGTGTGAAGAAAGAAAAGTGCTGGGAGTGATTATCTGCACCTTGAAGTGATGCTGCAGTGCCAGAGAGCAGAGCTGAGCTCACTGCCAGGCACGGTGGAAGCTCTGCCATGGAGCCTTAGACCATTTCTGTTCACTGCTTTACATTCCTTATCACACTGTCCTTTGGTAGAGACCCATTGCTGCAGCTAAGAAGAAATTCCTGAGCTTTTAGCACAATCTCATTGGGTTTTTTGGGGAATGACTCTCTTCCTCCCCCCATCAGCAAGAAAGGTTTGTGACCTTTGGATTGATCAAGCTGTAATGTCAGCAGAGCATTAAAGCAGTGCTTGGCAAACATCTGAAGACTTCAGAGGCTTCATCTCTTCATCAAAGATGTCCAGATTCCTAAAATCCTACATGTGTTTTTGTGGGGAATTCTTTCTATTAATGGAGATTTTTTTGAACCCAGCTAAGATGGAGTAGGCAGTATAGCTTGGATGCTCTGTCACATTGGAGAGGATGTAACATGTGGTTATTTTTCTGGAGTTCAGTTAAATTCCTTTGTAGTTGCTGTAGCAAAGCCTCTGTGGAAGTGGCTTAAAAGGCTTCCTGGTATCAAATGTTGTCCCTCTGATAACCAAATCCATTGAACAGGAGTCCTGCAAATAGCAATGTACAGGTGCAGTTATTGATAAAGTGCTGTTGAAGATGTGCATCTGGGCAGGGTGGGCCAGAGTAGTGCAGACTCAGATTGTTTGTGCAGTGTGCTCATTTACAGATATTCCTGACTTCTTAACTCACATCCATGTTAAATCATCAATGAATCCTAGAGTTTACCCAGGTTAAATATTCTGCTTGGTTCCAGAATCACCTGTTCTGTCCATGGCCTTTTTTTCTCTTCAATTTATTTTTTTCCCTGCCCCTCTCTGGAACTCTGTTCAGTGTCTTTTGTAACAGCCAGATCAGCTGGTTTGGAACTTGGGAGAGGTGAACTGTTCCAGCAGACAGAGCTCTGCTGACTCGGGCAAGTTGGGCTGCCTCTCTTTTGCCAGTGCAGCAGTTGTTCAGGTGTGATTTGTAACTCAGCTTCCCTCAGTCATAAAAGTGACTCAGGCAGTCAATCTGCAGGATAAAGTCTGCCAGTTCCATTGGGGAGAGGTGGTTTTGATTCCTGGCACTGGAGATTCTGTGAGGCTGTCAGCAGGTCCATTCGTATTTGCTGGATGCCTGTGGTGGTGGCAGGATTGCTCAGAACAGACTGAGGCTTCTTTGCTTGGGAATTAGAATTATTGACAACTGAATACTTCTCACTTACTTGTCTGGAGAAATGAGAATACACAAAGTCTAAACATTTCCAATTGAGGAGGTTTTTAGGCAATTACACTGCATTTACACTGCTCCCCTGTCAATCAGATCTTCAGCCATGGCAATAATAAAGCAATTGGAGGATCCCTCACATAGCACAGAGGTTTGGGTAACACCTCAGAAGGACAAGGAGTGATGATTTAGCCCTGGATGGAGTGAAGATCTGTGGAAGAGATGCCACCAGGAACTCTCCAGCACGTTCCTCATGCCAGCAGTGCTCTGTGTGCTCTGGGTATCTCATGTGACAGCCGTGGTTGGGCTGTGCCTTAGCAGGACTTTCAAGGGACATTTTTAGTTGAATCCAGTTCCCTGTTGCTCTCTGTAGCTGGACATTCATTCTCCTGCCCATGTTACCTTGGGTTTGAGGAGTTCTATTAGCAGCAGATCATTTGGTAGGATCCTCTTTGTCCCCAGGTCCAGGCTCCCATTTCTTGTGAAATGTTCAGACTTCTGAAGCAATGAGGTGATCTGTTTCTTTCCACACTCTTCCTTTGTTGACTTTGTTTTGGCTGCTTTGATGGAGAAAGTGGTTCAAAAGATGAATCAGTGTTCTCTGCTGAGCACACTAAATGGAAAAACAGCATAATTTCTGGTTGTGTGCATCAAGTAAGGATTAGGGAGCTCAGGAGTCACTGTTCTGTGGGAATTTGCACTCAAGTGGGAATGGCTGTCTTGATTCTGGCACAAGATTTTTTTTTTTTTTTTTAATATGATCAGTGCTGGATAAAGAGAATTGTCCTTCAGTGCATTAACACTGGGTTTGAAACAAGTTCTTGAACCTCTTTGAAATGACCTGTAGCCAGTTCTGGAAGAGTTAAAGCCATTTTCTGGGTGCTCTCCAGATACATTTTGGACAGAATATCAGACTAGTAAGACTTGTTTGCACTTGCTTCTCTCTGGATGACAGCACAAGCTGTAGCTGAGGTCAGCTCTGTCTGTATTTCACAGAGAAGAGATTTCTGTTGCAAAAACTCAGAGCTGTTGCTGTGATGAACTCAGCATGGCCAGAGCCATCCTGTCTGGAGGGCATCCAGAGCGGAAACTCTCTTGGCAGAGCCATCTCTGCTTGGGGCTCCTGTTCCCTCTGAGGCACAGCCCTGCCACCTGAGCCACCAGAAAGGAGCACGGGGGCAGGACTGGCTTAGCCTGCAGTGACTGGTTCTTGGAGATGTGTGTGTGTGTGTTCCTGTACCCTCCCTGTCCCCCAGTGTCACTGGGAATACTGACCATGAACAGAACTGCTGTGTGTGCATCACCTCCCTGTCATGTGAGCCAGCTTGTCCTTCCAAACTCTGAGGTGTGCACAGCTCCTGCCTTGTGCTGTGGGTTTGTGGTGGCAGCAGGTACAGTGAGCTGAGCTGAGGTGTCCCCTGCCTGTGCGTGTGACACTGCTGTGACACTGCAGCACTGCGTCCCTGGAGAGCACCCTGCAGTCAGATGACAGCTTGACATTCAGGGATATAAACATGAGCCACTGCAGACAAGTAGAAAACAATCCTATGAAATTACATCCTGTTTCCTAGTGGCAATAACACAGCTTGTTTTCAAAGTGCTGGGCTGAATTCCTGCTGGAGGAATGTGGCATCCAGCTGGTGCATCCAGCCTGGCTCCCAGTGCAGCAGGAGGTGTGAGTGAGAGCTGTGTGAGCTCCAGAGCTGTGGCACATGCTGGTTACCTTTGGAAATGGACACCAGGAACTCTGCAGTTCCCAGATGGAGCAGCATTTTCCCCTTTGAATGACCATAACTGCTGTTTAATTCTCCTCCTGTGAAGGCTGTTGCTCGTTTCCATCCCGTATCAGTAAGTTTCCCCTTGTGTTTATCTTGCAGGTTTCTGAGCATGACGAGGATGGGACAAAGCAGAGCAGATCGGAGCAGGACTTGTCACTCCCCAAATCCTAGAAATTTTAGTTGATACACTTGCCAGTGGCTGTGGGCAACCATTTCCTTGGTGTAAAGAACTTAATATCAATATAAACTGGCTCTGGGCAGTGTCAGTGATGCTGCACTTTGAGTTGTAGCAGCTGTAATTGTGAATATTACTGAGATAGTGAAACATGGTGTCCAGTTTTCTATTGCATTTTTTTCAAGTGGAAAAGTTAACTAATGGTTGACACACAAGTGGAGAAAATTGTGCATATGCCAATTTTTGTTACCTTTTTACTTTGAACTACACTGCTTATGAGATCTCATTGTTTTGGAAGAATGGCATGAACAGTCTTCGGCAACAGTTGTGATAATTGTAAATGCTCACAATTGTGCACTCTTTTCTGGTTATTCCTCCCTGGGTTTTGAAAGTTGTACACTTAAAACATTCTTAAAGTTGTTGGCTTCTATGTGCAACATACCAAGCCAGCTGACATGGTAGTAACCAAAGATTCCAGTTTTTAAGCATATGAAAGACTCTGCCTGCTTACCTGTGCTAGAAATAACAGCATCTAAAGTGAAGACTTAAGAGAAACTTAGCGACTACTAGATAATCTTTAGGACTCTGCATTAACTCTATAATGTTCTTGGTATAAAAGGAAAAACAGCATATTTGTCACGAAATTTAGTTAACATCTTACAACTGAACCTGTATGTAAGTTGCTTAGATAAATGTAATCACTGTAAACATCTATATGATCTGGGATTTTGTTTTTATTTTGAAGCGGGAGCTTTTTTGTTTACAAGTTCATTAAAAACTAAAAACTGTTTCTGTAAGGAAATGAGATTTTTTTTTTTTTAAATTTGCCTTGTTAATTCAGTTTAAGAAATTTACATTACCCTGTTTTTAAACCAAGTTTTAAGGCCATTTGTTAAGCAAAAGAAGTCATATTTCTTTCTAAATCATTTTAGATTTAGTGTTGTAACTCTTCCTCATTTTGTTTTTAAATAAATTTTGTATTTTTTCCTTGAGGGGGAAGGGGCAGTCTTGCATTTTTATAACCTGTTGTTTGAGACCAGCCCTCTATAATAAGATTGGAATTTTAAAAAATGAAATGGCATCTTTTGCAGACCCTGGATTGGCAGCCTCCGAGCATTGCCATGCCCTGCCTCGGCTGGACTGACTTGTGATTGCTGCTTTAGGGAAAAAAATTGGAATGGTTTGGAAAAAAAAAAAATTGGATGGTTTGAAACCAAGGCATTTTCTTTCAAGTTCTTGTGAAGTGGATATGACCAGATTTCCTCTTGTTCTTGGGGGCAGCCTCGCACCATGCAGAGTTCACATTGGTTACTGCCCCAGGCTGTCTTCCTTCTCACTCCTATTCTAGCCCAGCTGAAAGAAAGAAATACTTTTATTGCTGGTAATTCTTTAACAGTGTAATTTATTCCTTTATAGCATGTCAGAATAAATTAAAAAAAATGTCTGAAAATGCTGCCAGATGCCTATTGTGTAAATGTTGTCTGTATGTTTGCTTTTTAGACAGTTTTCGTGTGTGGAGCAGAGTTCCTGCTCACAATTCATCTTTTTTTACTGATGGAAAAGATCTTTCTTTCCTTTTGAAAACAATTTCTTCAGGATCATAAGACACTGTGCACTCCTGGAATGGTGATGATGTGGATCAAGGCTCCCCTGTACTCTGTCCAAGAAGGATCTGCCCTGACATGTTAAACTTTAGGTGGAGAACACAGTGTGCCAGTAATAATAAATAATAAACTGTGGGGTAGATAATCTGGGAGGACAGGGAGGCTGCTGGGCTTCAGAGATAGCAGAGCACACTGGGGAGCTCCTGAGGCTCTGCTGCCTGCCAGGTGAAAGAAGAAATGGAACTCATTTGCTTTTCCAAACTCCTGAGTATTGCCCCATCCAAATAAGGATGGTTTGCAAGCAATGCCTCCTATGAAAACCAGTCTGTTTGTAAGAACTGGTATCCAGAGCACTGAGATGTCCTTATCCATGATTTCTGCTGTCAAGGCAACTGTCTGACAACACACATTGGCAGGAGGGGAAGAAGCATCAATGAAATGCCTTCTTGGCAGCTGTTCTTGGAGAGGCTGCTCAGAATTGTGGCATCGCTTTTCATGCTCTGACATGAGACACTCGCTGAAAAGTTGGAGAAAATAATTTGGTTTCGGGAGAATAAATTATTTTCTCTGTCTGTTAAATTTGCTCATGATTTGGGGGTTTAGAGACAAAGCTGCTCTTGGTGAGCTCTGTAAGGGACAGTAAATACATTCAGAGTGTCAAAATGCATTGGTTTGTAGTTTGGGGAGCTGCAGGTGCTGTGGAGGAGCCTGGAGCTCAGTCAGCCTTGCAGATTTGTGGGAATAGAATTTATTTCTGCAAAAGAGCATGGGCCAAGTGTTTTGCATCAACAGCCTGTGCCAGATGTGCTGGCACACAGGAGCTGCCCACCTTAAACAGGCACCAAACACCTGTTTGCTGTGTGTTCTCCTTGGTTTGTAACAAAGACTTCAGCCTGGAGGATTAAAACCCTGTGGATCCTGACTTCTGCTTGCACCTCTGGAAACGTTTTGTGTCGAGAGAGATTCACCTGCCAAGTCAAAACTTCTGCAAGCAGCCCCCAGGCCCTTGACAAGGAATCATCATTTGAACAAGAGGCTGTAAAGCTCAAGATCTGCAGCCTCGTGCTCCCTGGAAAGTGCCAGAATTTGGGTAATGACATTAGGCTGTGACAACAGCTCCTTAGTCATTGCACTAAGCTGCGTCCAGGGTTTCAAAGCAATTTATTAACCTCCTTAGAAGGACTCTGAGAGGCTTCCTAAGGCCACCTTTTAAAGGATTGCTTAATTGGGAGCACCAAGTGCTCATGTGCAGAGCACTGCTTCATTATTTTTAACCTATTTAAGCCATTCCTTGTTAGAAGCAGTTGAGAGCCTTTTTCTCTTCTCCCATAAAGGCTCTGAAAAGAGACAGCTCTGGCTCCCAGTTACTGCCAGCGTCACTCCTTGGCTGCTGCTCTGTGTGGTGTTGGTAACAAGTGACAAACACAACCCCTGGCTGTGTTAAAAACACTTGATGTGTCTGCTAGGTCTGGAGCCTGTCCAGCAAGTACCACACACTTTTTTTTTTTTTTTTTTTTTTTTCCTGATTTCTATGCAATTCTGTCTGGGGGTTATTTTTCAATCTCAAGTGTTGCCTCGCTGTTGCAGTGTTGTGCCTGTTCTCTTTTGGTTTTTTCAGGTGATTTTTGTTGGGAACTTGTCTCTGCTTTGTGCTGGGGTTTTGCTGAACTGAGGTGCTTCAGTGCAGCCCCACAGCTCTGACCAGGAGCTTGGGCTGGCTGCCTCCCTGCAGTCCCTCCCATGTGGAATTTTTCTGCCATCCCACGTTGTTTTTTTTTTTTTTTACACGAGGCTTTAATTTCTCTTGACAGCGTTCTCCAATTTAGAAGATTTGTTGCTAAGCCAGTTCCATCTGCTCCTGCCTTAATTGCAGTGAAATCATCATGATTTCATATCAGCTTGATGTCATAACACACGTTGGTGAGCAGGGCAGGCTGCAGACAGAAAGGAGAAGTGGGCTGGGAGGAAGAGTTGTCTGGAAGGATGACACAGAGGAAGTGCCCACCCTCCTAAGAGTGCCTGAGTGCAAGGACTGCATTTCCAGTGTGGAAATGGCTCTTTAATGTGATCCTCGTTAGCCAGGGCTGTCTGTGAGGAACTGAGATGGACTCGTGCATTAATGAACCCTCCCAGCACACCCAGCTCCATCCTTCTCTCTAAATGCACCACAGTGAGCTCAGCTGCTTTGCAAAGCTCACTACTAAAGGTGTAAAATCCATTACTTTGAGATGCTAAAGTGACTTTTTACATGATGTGAGATGTTCTTTGATGTGGCTGTGGGCTGGGTTTTGGTAGCTGGAAATCAGGAGGAGTAGGGGAATAATCTCACACTAGACTCGAGTTGTATTTCAGGTATTTGTGTTCATAAATCACTGAAGGTTGGTGAAACTCCTTTCTCAGGGAAGAGTTTGGTGTTTTGGTGTTTACTCCTGGCAGTACCTGAGCACTCTCAGCCCTCCCCATTCTGCCTTCCCTCCCCAGAAACCTTTTGTTTTGTTCCTGTTGATAATGAGGGTTGTTTTTTTGTAAACACAGCTGATTAACTGCATTTGTTTCCCCCTCTGAGTCTGTAGGATGTGCCTGGCTGGAGGAGAAGCTCTCAGAGCTGTGTGTGCACCACTGCAATCCCCAGAGCTCCAAGGCTCCTGTCCCCACCCTTGAAATCACACCGAGCCCTGAGCTGTTTGCAGGTGGCAGACTTTGAACTTCTTTTGAATGGAAGCAATTTGAGCTGGCTGGGAGGCCTTGAAGGAGTGTCCATGTTGTCCTACAGGGTGGACTGGCTTGTGAGCAGCTCTCAGAGCCTCTGCATGCATGATCAATTCAGGCTCCTTCATTTTACAGCCCTGTAAATGCCCAGGGCAGGAGCCTGACTCGGCACAATCCTGTGCCTGGCAGAGGTGGGGCAGGAACCTGCTGTGACTCAGCTTTGTGGGACTTCATGAGCCACCAGAGCAGGGGCACAAGGACCAAATCCTCCCTTGGGTGAGTCCCTCATGGCCAAAGCAATGCACTGGGACTTTTCCAAATGAGACCATCATGTGTTTAACTGGCAATCTCCAGGGCTGGGCCCTGGGCAGAGCTGGCCCTGATGTTTCTGGTTCTCCTGAGTGCTGAATTTCTTCCTTCTCCTGGGTTTTTTAACTACTGCTCAGCACTGGGCAGGAATTAAAGATTCTTGAGCCCATCTCTGGTGACTGGAAGGATTTCACAAATCCAAGTGGGCAGAGTGGGGAGCAGGAGCAGCCTGGGGCTGGCAGCTGGCTCTGCTGCTGAGCAGCCAGACCAAGCTGGGTGGCCTCTGCTGATGGCATCTGCCACATCCTCATCTGCTGGGAGCCGTGGGCAGGACTTTGCCCAGACAGGGCAGAGAGGAGCAGGGAGCGTTTTCCTGCCTTGGCAGCCACAGTCAGGCTGGGGGAGGAGAGCAGAGAGGTAAAGCCAGAAAGTGCTGCAAGTCCTTGGAGCTGAGAAAAACCACTTAGGCAGCAAATGGAATCATTCTCATGTGCAGACAGCTTCCCCCCGGCACTGCCCTGCCTCTGCTGAGCTCTGGCTTCCTCCTCCTCCTCCTCTCGGGCTGGAGCTGGGCCAGGGCTTTTTGTGCCACTGTGTTGGGGTCCCCTGGAGGGGGGCAGAGCCTGTGAGCAGCTCCAGGAGGGTGGGCACAGGGATTGGGGGGTTAATGCCCCTTCAGTTCTGGCATTCACGGTGCCACTGAACCCTCGGGGAGCTCCTGCTCCATGGAACAGCAGGTAGAGCCAGAAATCCCAGCTGACACACCCTGGGAGTGCCTGCCTTCCTTCCCAGGCCCCTTTTCTTTGGGAGGAAAGGTGAGGAACAGACTGTGGCCATTCTTTCCTTCCTAAGCCCCCTTTCTCTGGGGAGGAAAAGTGAGGATCAGGCTGTGGCCATTCCCTTGGGCTGCCCAGGGCATGTCTTCTGCTGTTTATTCGATGGGTTTGTGCTGTTTGTGCCCAGGGAGCTGGGGAGGGCTGATCACCCTGCCAGAGCTGCACCCCTGGCAAGGTGGAGCTGTGCTGACGCCGTTCCCAGCCGGCCTGAAGCTGCTCACAAATCCCATAAACTGCTTATGGGTGTTAAGTCCCTGCTCAGTGACCTTTCTCCCTCTCACTGACAGCTTTTAACATGGTGCCCCTCCCCGAGGTGCTGCTGGGGGGGTTTGGGGACAGCGAGGTGGGTGTGAGGCTGGCGTGGGGCTGCCTGACCTGCCAGCTCTGCCAGCCCTTCCCAGGAGGTGCAGCACGGCCCTGCCAGCTTGATGCTGATTGGAACTGGCTTGGTTTTGCTTCCCAACATGCAAACAGCTCCTGGGGTCCGGGCTGGCTGTGCTCAGTGAAAAGCTGCTGGCAGGGCAGGGCAGGGCAGGGCAGGGCAGGGCAGGATCCCGTGGTGCTGGGGAGGGCTGGGCTGGTGGCACTGCCAGGCTGGCTCAGCTCTGCCTGGGCTGGCTGCTCCTGCAGGAGCTGATCCTGTGTGACAGGGAGCACCTGGGCATCCCTGAGGCATGGGGTGTGGGAACGTGTGGGAACGTGTGGGAACATGTGGGAACATGTGGGAACATGTGTGTGTGTGTGTGTTTCCATGTCTGTCCACGTGTTTCCATGCATTTCCATGTGTTTCCATGGATGTCCATGTGTTTCCATGTGTATCCAAGCACTGCCATGCATTTCCATGTGTTTCCATGTATTTTCATGTGTTTCCGTGCATTTTCATGTGTGTCCATGTGTTTCCATATATTTCCATGCATTTCCATGTATTTCCATGTGTTTTTTTCATGCATTTCCATGTGTTTCCATGTGTTTCCATGTGTTTGCATGCATTTCCATGTCTGTCCATGTATTTCCATGTGTTTTTTTCATGCATTTCCATGTGTTTCCATGGATTTCCATGTCTGTCCATGTGTGTCCATGTGTTTCCATGCATTCCCATGTGTTTATGTCCTTCCCAGGGTGGGCAGCAGGGGCAGGAAGCAGTTGCTCCCACACAAGCCCCATCCCAGTGCCACGATCGTGCAGGCACCTGTCTGTCTGTCTGTCCCTCCTTCCTGGATCCTCCTGCTTTGTGTCCCCCTTGGGCAGTGCCAGGAGCTGCCTTGTCCCTGTGTCCTGCTGAGGGAAGGTCTGGCAGCCCTGCCCTGCTGTGAAAGCAGAGCCAGCACCGTGCTCCTGTCCCTCTGCTGTCCTCAGCAGGTTGCTGGGTGACACAAACACAGCAAAGGCAGTGCCAGGGGGGCTGGGTGCCCTTCAGCCCTGCCTGGAACCAGGGCACAGCTGTGGCACAGGCACCTGCCTGTGTTTGGGACATGCTGGTGACCCCCTGTGTGCCCCTAGCCCAGCCCAGGGGGCTGTGGTGGGTGAAGGTGGCTTCTTTCTGACCCCAGCCTTCATTTGGGGCTGCTGGGGCTCCCTGGGGCTGGCCAGAGGGTCCCAGAGCTGCAGCATCCCTGTGGCCACGCTGCCTCTCAAACACCCCGTTGCTGCAGCTTCCTCCTGACCTCTAGGAAAAAGTGTAAATTCAGGATATTTGAGCAAGCAGGGCACAAAAAATCCTGTCTGGCTGTTCCTCAGCCTCTTCCCCGGCTTGCAGAGAGCCTGTGAGGATCTGGTGTGTGTGTGGTGGGGTGTGGGACTGTCACCCCAGTGCTGGCCGGGTTCTGGGACAGCAGGGCAGCCCTGGGAGCAATCCTGCTGCTGTAAATAACCTCCCAGCTGCTGATGTTTGTTACCCTGCCCCGCCGGGCTCCTGCAGGAATGTGAGGTTCTCCCGGATCACTGTCGCAAGGGGAGCTCTGTGGGATGGGAAGGAATCCCAAATGCCAGGATACACTTTCCAGGAAAGAAGTGTTTATGCCCAAATCCCACGTCTGGAAGGTCAGGGCAGCCTCCTCTGTGGCTCTATGGCTGCTTTTATTTTTGCTGTGGTAGCAGAGCTGGGCTTGGCGTCCTGCTCTGAGCCTTTCTGGGAGCTGAAGGCTGAGCCAGCTCCACAGCAGCTCTGCCACAGCTCTCGGCTGCCCTGGAGCTCACTGCTGGTCCCTGGAGGGTCTGCCCTGCTCTGGACACCTGCATGTCTGCTCTGGAGCGGGTTCAGAAGTGCTGGCAAAGCCCTGAGCTCAGTTTCCCCTGCACCCTGCTCCCCCTGCCCTGCCTGGGTCCTCATCTTATGGGGACAGTGTGGAGGTGGCACTGGAGCTGGTGACAGCTCTGTCTGCTCCCAGCCTGCAGGCCAGGAAAGCTGGGGATGGTTCATCCTGACCCTGCAGCTGGCTCTGGGAAAAGCCCTGATGGTGCTAAACCCCACTGTGGATGATCTCAGGTGTACACAAAACACCTTGGGGTCACCCTGGGCCCATGGCAGCCCATGGAGAGAGCCCCAGGCAGGACAGCTGCTGAGGAACCTGGCAGATCCTTTTTTTCCTCCTGTGAAAAATGTTCTCTGCAGGGTTTTGGATGTAGAAGGGCTTTGAGGGGCAGCTAGGCCAGGCTGGAGAGGTGCTGGAGCTGCTGGGGTGACTCAAGAGCTCCTGAAGGAGCCAGGAACGGGCAGAGTGTGCCAGGACCAGGTCAGGGTTTGATCCTCTGGGATGCTGAGCTGAGGGTCTGAACCTGTGCCTGCAATTCGGGGTGCAGGCAGAGCCTGTGGTGCTCTGCACATCAATTTTCAGTGAAGTACTGGAAGTGTTTCACACCTGCTGGATAGCACAGCTCAGCCTGGCCACCCTCTCCAACCCACCCACCCAATTCCTGGGTCCCCACCACCCCAGCTCCAGAAATAACAGGGAATAAACTGCTCCTTCCTTCAGCTCCCATCAGGAGGAGCGTGATAAACCCCCAGTGTCTGGCTGTGCCTGATAGCTGGAGCTGGAGGTGCTGCTGATGGAAAGCTGAGCGTGGGGTGGGAAAAGCTGTTGTTTGGCAGGGTGTGAGCTCAGCTCCTCCAGCAGAGCCCTGCAGGCGCAGCGGCAGCTGCGGCGGGGTTGGGCAGGGACAGGCGGGTTCCCAGGCTGGGCACGGGCTGGCAGCTGCCAGCTCGGCAGGCTCAGAGCCGCCTCTGGCTGCAGGTCAGCGCTGCTGCTCCCCGGCTGCTCCCTGCACGGCCAGCACAGCACCGCTCCTGCCACAGCACAGCACAGCACAGCACAGCACAGCACAGCACAGCTCAGCTCAGCTCAGCTCAGCACAGCACACGCTCCTGCCACAGCACAGCACAGCACCGCTCCTGCCACAGCACAGCTCAGCACAGCACAGCACAGCACAGCACAGCACAGCACAGCACAGCTCCTGCCACAGCTCAGCACAGCACAGCTCAGCACAGCACAGCACAGCTCAGCACAGCACAGCTCAGCACAGCACAGCACAGCACAGCACAGCACAGCACAGCACCGCTCCTGCCACAGCACAGCACAGCACAGCACAGCACAGCTCAGCACAGCACAGCACAGCACAGCACAGCACAGCACAGCACAGCACAGCACAGCACAGCACAGCACAGCACAGCACAGCACAGCTCAGCACCGCTCCTGCCACAGCACAGCTCTGCTCTGCTCTGCCTCCGCACCCTGGCCTGCGGATTCTGTGTTTTTCAGAATCTCTGCTGCTTAGTGGGAACTCTGAAACGTCATGTTAGGTGTTGGGAAAGTCTCTTCACATGGGAAGAGACAAAACAATTCTGTTTTAGCTGGAGAATCAAGGAGAACTGGTACACAAAAAGGGAAAGAAACACAGCGAGGGAAAGGGGAAAGCCAGGGGGCTGAGACTTCATAGCCTGGGGCTGTGCTTGGACAATTGACCCCAACCTGTAGATGAACCAAATATAAAAATGTAAATGTAAATGTAAAAAAAATTATAAAAATGTAAAAACTCATGACCAGGATTCATCTTGGATTTGATTTGGGTGTGGCCCTGGCTGGGCTCTTGCACTGCCCAAGGTGGATCCTTTCAATAAATACCAATTTTATTCATTTTGTTCTGTCTAGTCTCTGTTCCAGCTCAGTTTTTCCAGGCAACAGGGGAAGGTTCCCTGCTGCACTGCTGCCACCTGAGAGCCCTGGCAGGGGAAGGGCTGTGAGCCCCCAGCCACTGCTGGCCCACCCTGTGCCTCTCCTGGAAATGTTCCCTGCCTGGTGGGCTCAGGAAGGAATGTGAGGTTCTTTCCAGGCTGGGCTTCTCTTCCCCAGCCATAAAAACTTTCAGGGCAGTTTTTAAAGTGCTCTGCACTGTTTTCTCTGTCCCGAGTGGCTCTGGAGCTGCCGGGCTCAGGCTGATTTGTGCCACCCCCAAGCAGCCGCTTCCAGCTCCTTCATCCCACTTAGCCCAGATTTTTCTTCTAAATAGGTCACTCGTTAATTGAGGACAAGTACAAAGTTGCTCTGTTTCTCCTTGTTCTCCGAGGCTGGTCAGACCCACTTCAGGAGCTGCCAGGCCTGGGGCAAGGCTGGCTGGTGAAATCCTCGTGGGCTGCGGCAGCTCTGCCCGGGTTTGGCAGCTGCAGGACTTTGTGGAGCTGTGCAGGGCAGGTCGGGGCTGCCTCTCTCTCCAAGGCCGTGTGAAATCCCAGCCCTGGCTTGTTTGCAGCAGGAGAGGCCAGTACCAGTCTGGCTTGTGGCTGCTGGCAGCGAGGGAGGGGGAGGGAGGGAGGGAGCAGCCCTGCTCTGGCAGGATGGGGTTTTGTCCTCCTGTGTGTGTTCCTGCCCCCGAGAGCTGCTCAGGCTGCCTCTGCTGCCAGCCCAGGGCTGGCAGGTGACTCTGGGCACTGTCCCCCCATCTCTGAGCTGTGCAGACCCCAGGGATCCCACAGAGCCCATCCCAGCAGCTCCCTGCTCTGCCTGCCAGCTCTGGGGCTGGCTGTGTTCGTCTTGCTCTGCTTGTTTCCATGCAGAAAAGTGTGGATGTTGTGTTTATCAGTCACCCAGCAGCTGCTGAGGACAGCAGAGGGACAGGAGCACGGTGCTGGCTGCATCTGTAGGGGATTTGGGGCTGGGAGATGCTGAGGGAGATTTGGGGTTGGTGATGCTGAGGGAGATTTGGGGCTGGGAGATGCTGAGGGAGATTTGGGGTTGGTGATGCTGAGGGAGATTTGGGGTTGGTGATGCTGAGGGAGATTTGGGGCTGGAGCTGCTGAGGGAGATTTGGGAGTGGGGTGAGCTGGCAGGGCTGTGCCTGCCCTGGGATAGGCTGGGCATGGATCTGGGCAGGACTCTGGGCACAGGTTTGATTTGGGCATGGCTTTGGGGATGGCTTTGGGCATGGCTTAGGGCACAGCTCTAGGCATGGTTCTGGGCACGGTTTTGGGCATGACTTTGGGCACAGCTTTGATTTGGGCAGAGCTTTGGGCACAGCTCTGGGCACAGCTCTGGGCAAAGCCCTGGGCATGGCTTTGGGGAGCAGGGAGGAGCAGGGACAGCCCTGGGGGTGAGGCTGGGCCCTGGTGTGTGTGTCTGTCTGTGTGTCTGTGTCTGTCTGTCTGAGCCCTGCTGATCAAACCTGCCTTTTCCTAATCCTGGAGCCTTTCCCCAGCCCAGGGCTGCCCTGCCCCTGGCAGCAGCTAAACTGGGGTGCTCCAAACCCCCCTGTGCCTCAGCTCTGTGACACCCCCAGTGCTGAGCCTGCTGGGCACTCAGGCTGGCACCTGGGCATGGCCACAGCACTCCTGGATTTGGGAGAAAGGGAATGAGCTGCCCTGCTGGGGTGGCAGGGACTGAAAACGCCCTGTGAGCCTGGCAGGGGCACTGCCAGCCCCCCTGGCAGCCCGGGGCCAGCACAGGACACGCTCAGGGATTATTTTTAAGCCGATTGCTGCTCCCATTGACGAAGTGCTGAGCTCCTCTGGGCTCAGGGTCATGGGGGGAGCGTGGCCACCGTGGGGCTGGCACTGGGGCAGGGGGAGGTTCTGTCCCTTCCCCAGTCCCTGAGGTGTGAGGGGAACCATCCTCTGCCCTGGCACCCATCTCACCTGGGCACCCACAGGGACAAACCTCCCTGCCTGGCACAGGGGTGGCTCTGGGCTCTCAGGGACGTTTTTTCTAAGAGATAAAGTTTTGGAGGACACACAGGAGCTGGAGAGAAGGCAGAGAAGCACAAGCAGCAGTGCTGAGGACAGAGGAGAATTTATGGCAACTGAATTTTTGCAAAATTTGGGGTGACTTGAGAGCACCAAAGGCTTTCAGGCACGAGTGCCACACCAGCACCCACCACCCTTTTATTAAAATCCCATCGTTTCCCTGCAGAGCCTGGCAGAGAGGCAAAAAGAGCTCTGAGGGTGGGGAGTCTTGGAAGGGGGAAAAAAATGCCCCAAATAAAAGGGAGAGTGGCAGCTTGGCCTCCCCTCCTGGTGCTTTGCAGAGAGCAGGGAAGGTGTGGAGCTCAAACTGCAGGGAGCAGGGAGGTGAAGAATGAACAGGGAGGTGAAGAATGAAGGGGCAGGGAGGTGAAGAAGGAGCAGGGCAGCTCTGGCACTGCTGTCACCTCCCTCCTGCGTGCCCAGGGCGCTGCCAGCAGCTGCTGCAGGTGGTGCTGGTTTTACCAGATGAGTCAGGACAACTCCCTGCCCTGCCCTGCCCTGCCCTGCCCTGCCCTGCCCTGCCCTGCCCTGCCCTGCCTGGGCACTCCGAGCTGTGCTGGCAGGCTCAGCATTCCCCAGGGCTGTTGGAACCCTAAATCCTCAGAGCTCAGAACTTGCTGTGCTTTCTGTCACTGACCCCCAAAAGAACACTGCTTTTGACTTGAGGCCTTGGAGAAGGCTTCCAAAAATTGATTGATGGAGTTCAAATCACTCATATGCAGTTTAAGTGTATATATTCACATAGTGAATATATTGACTATTTACTATTTACTATTCACATGGTAAAAAATTTGGAGTTTTGAAATATAGCAATAAGTATGGGACAAAACAGAAATTTTGAGACAGTAGCTCTTTTTTCCTCTTGTTCCTTCTTCTTCCTACTTTTAAGCAGTATTTTTTGGTTAAATTGAAGATGCTGCACTGCAAGTCACCACTATTTAATCATTAGGTCAAAAGTATAAATAATATAGCTGTTAGTTTTTAATTAAACAATTGGAGCAAAATACTTTTGCTTGTAAGGAGCAAAATACGACTCCATTTTTTCACTTTTAGCTTGTTAACTAAGAATACGGTAAAAGTCACAATATAAAAATAAAATAAATATAAATAAATATAAGTATAAATATAAATATAAATATAAATATAAATATAAATATAAATATAAATATAAATATAAATATAAATATAAATATAAATATAAATATAAATATAAATATAAATATAAATATAATAAATTTAATAAATATAATAAATATATACAAATATAAAAGCCGCAAATAAAAATTAATAAACACCTAAGTCCAAACACAAAACTTTGCCTCTCATGTATTCAATCCCAACTCTAACTAAAAAAAAAAAGAATAAAAATAAAAATACCACTAATAGTACTCTGTGCCAGCAGCAGGGAAACTGAGGCAGGCAGTGTGTGGTGATGGTGCCAAGGTGGCATCTTGCCCAGGGCATCCTCACCCACAGCATCCTGCCTCAGTTTCCCTGGCAGGTGCTGGGTCAGCACTCCTGGAGCTGTTGGATAATCCCAGTGATTGGAGCTGGGAATGCACCTGGAAAATTCCATGGGAATCACCTGGTTGGGAGCTGATGCCCAGCCCTGCTTTGGTGACTGGAACCAGACTGGAACATTGGTGCAGGGGCTGGGCAATGGGGAATTCTCCAATAAATTCTGGTCAAATATTGCTGATATTGTCCAAAATATCCTGATATTTTATTAAAATATTTAATATAAAATATTACTGATATTGCCCACTAAATCTCTCTCAGGGACCTGAGGTAAACCTTAATGAAATTTCTGGCTGAAAAAAAAAGTGTTGGGGGGGGGAAAGTAAGAAAGAAGGAAACAATCCAAGCTCTCTGAGCTGGCATTTCCTGAACTAAATGCCTTATTTTTTTAATTTGGGTGTGTGAGAGCCACAGCTTTGCCTCCTGCCCCAGCATGTCCTGCGAGCCCCTAACAACCGAAATCCAAACAAATGCTTGGAAAGTGTTGAAACAGAATGGTTGGAGCCCTGGGAAAGCAGCAGTGCTGTCAGGGGGAGGAGCAGCCTTGGGTCTCAGCTCTCCATTTCCAGAGAGCTTCTGTGATTTCCACTTTTCCATCTCGTGTGGGGCAGGAAGGAGTTTCCCCATCGCTGCCTTCCCTTGCCTTGGGGCTGTTCTCCTGGGGTTCTCTTTGCCCAAACCCCACTCTGTGCCCATTCCATGGCCCCAGGTGAATTTCCAGGTCCTGCATGGGGCGTGGGGGGGTGCCAGCCCCACATCAACCCCAAAAAGCTGCTGCTGGCCTGGGGTGGGGGAACCTCTGTGGGGTGACCTGGGGGGCTCCATACTGGGAACTGGGGAGTGTGGGATGGGATGGGATGGAATAATGGGATAATGGGATAATGGGATAATGGGATGGGATGGGATGGGATGGGATGGGATGGGACAATGGGATGGGACAATGGCATGGGACAATGGCATGGGATAATGGGATGGGATGATGGGATGGGATGATGGGATGCTCCCACAGGGACAGCAGTGCCACCTGCCGGCCTGCCCAGCCTGCTGCCTGTACCTGCCTGTACCTACACCTCCTGCTGTGCCAGGGGAGGCTCAGGTTGGACAGCAGCAGGAATTTCTCCATGGATCTCAGGCATTGGAACTGCCCAAGGAGGTTTGGATCCCCATCCCTGGAGGTGACACTCAATGCTCTGGGCTGGGGACAAGGTGGGGATGTGGCACAGTTTGGGCTGGGAGGGTTTTTCCAAGCAAAATGGTTCTGGGATTTTTCTGTCTCTGTCCAGCTCACACCCCCGTGGTGCAGGCAGGGCTGGTACTGCAGGATCAGGGCAGGGTGCCCGGGGGGCTGCAGGGAGAGCCCCCAGCCCCTCCCCAGGCAGCTCAGCCTGGGATGCTCTCAGTGCCCCACAGGGTCACACATCAGTGTCCCTTCTGCAGGGGCTGGGAATGGGGGGGGCCATGGTGGGGGACAGCACCTCCAGCTGGCTCCTGCCCCTCCTGTCTGCCCCACACTGGGCTGGCACCACCCCCTGGGCTCCCACCCTGCTCCCAGCCCCAAAGGACTGGCCAGGACAGACTCACTGGGAGTGGAGACCTTTATTGACCCTGGCTGGCTTGGCCAGGCCGGACAGTGTGAGGCCACACGAGCCACGTGCCCTGGTAGTGATGGTGACCCACAGGGACACCCATAACCCCCCTGGGGGATGTCCCACCCCTCCCCTGGCCCTGTACCTGCACTCCTGGCTCTGCTGCAGGCTCTGCTCCCTCGGGATGGGCTGCTGAGCCGTGGCCCCAAGAACAGTATTTCCAGGAATCCCCAACCGAGTGCCTAAGGGATTCCTGGGAAAACTGGACCCTGAGGACACGGCAACCCGGGCTCTGTGCCAGTCCTTGCTGCTGTGCAGGCTCCGTGTGTGGCTCATGGGGCAGCCACCACCGTGTCCCTGCTGTGCCCCCACCCCTCCCAGCTCTGTGGGACCCTTCCCACCAGTGCCCAGCTCTGGGCTGTGGCTCCTGAGCAGACACCAGAGTCCCTCTGCTGCAAGGCAGAACCTCCCCACCCTCCCATCCCTCCTGGCTCTCTGCTGGGAGCTTTGCCACGAGCCCTCTTCCTGCAGCCAGGGCTGAGCTCTCCTCGTGTCACTTGTCCCAGCGGCTGGGGGGTCCCCAGGGTGAGCAGCTCCTCCCTTCCCGAGCTACAGTGCTTCATCTCAGACTCCCAATTGACCAGAGATGCAGCACTGCACCTTGGGCTGGGAGACATGGACGGGTCTGTGGCCACGGGTGGGAGCACGGCCAGGCTGTGTCTGGGTGCAGGTAAAGGGGTGTCCCCAGCCTCCAGAGCTGTGTGTGTCCCCAGAGCTGTGTGTGTGTCCCCAGAGCTGTGTGTGTGTGTCCCCAGCCTCCAGAGCTGTGTGCCTCTGTCCCCAGAGCTGTGTGTTTGTGTCCCAGAGCTGTGTCTGTATCCCAGAGCTGTGTGTGTGTCCCCAGAGCTCTGTGTTTGTGCCCCAGAGCTCTGTGTGTGTGTCCCCAGAGCTGTGTGTGTGTCCCCAGAGCTCTGTGCCCATGTCCCCAGAGCTGTGTGTGTGTCCCCAGAGCTGTGTGCCTCTGTCCCCAGAGCTGTGTGTGTGTCCCCAGAGCTCTGTGTTTGTGCCCCAGAGCTGTGTGTGTGTCCCCAGAGCTGTGTGTGTGTCCCCAGAGTTCTGTGCCCATGTCCCCAGAGCTGTGTGTGTGTCCCCAGAGCTGTGTGCCCATGTCCCCAGTGTGCTGGCAGGACAGGACTGGGCTGGGTAGCTCAGCCTGGCCCCAGTTCAGCAGGGACAGACAGGGATAGGGACAGGGGATGGGTACATGGCGGGGCTGCCTCTAAATCCCAAATGCATCTCCCCAGAGCTGGTGCAGAGCTGGGCAGAGGGTGAGGGTGATGGGGGTGGACAGGAGGGTGTGGGTGCCCCACAGCACATCCCTCCCTGCCCCTCTCCCACCCTGGGCATGAGGAGTGAACACTCCTGCTGTCCCTCCCCACCCTTGTCCTTGTCCCCGTCTCAGCACAGCCCACAGCTGGCCAGCACCAAGCTCAAACCTTGGCCTGATCCATTCCCAGGCTGCAGAGCCCAGCCCAGGCCTCCCCAAGGGCTGTGGGACAGAAGCTCCCTGGCTCTCCTCCCTTGGGTCTGGACAGGCTTCAGCCCACCTGGCCTGGAGAGCCAAGATCCGGGGGGAAGCAGGAGGCGAGGGAGGATGGAGGGAGTGGCCAAGCCCAAAAATATCCTTCTCAGTTGAACACTAACATCCTGAGCAGGGCTGAAGCTGATAAACAGACCATCTATCACAGCCCAGCAGCCCCAGCAGCCTGATGAGAAGCAGATGCTGCATCTCTGCTGTGAGCCCCTGCATCCGGCCCGGCCCCCCTGGCCAGAGCACCCAGCTGGGACCTGGGGCAGGAACCACCCCGAGCACTGGGCTGGGCTGCCCCCGCTGCTGCCCCTTGTTCCTGGGGGGAAAGAGCCCTGTGGAGCCCCAAGATTGCAGCATCCACTGCTCAGGAATGAGGACTGGGAGCAGCATGGGGCTGTCTCTGTACCAGCCATGGCCAGGCCAGCCCTGAGCCCTGGCCAAGTGTGACAACAGCCACAGGGACCCAGAAGCAGGGGAGGTGCTGCAGGGACCCTCCTGCCTTTGCAGAGCCTGTCTGGCCCCCTGCATATCCCCAGGAAGGGGCTGCTGTGTGTTCTGCAGGAGCGATGAGAGGCACTGCAGTGTGCCCTGGGATCCCTGTACTGGGATCCATCCTCTGGGATTCAGCCCCTGGGATCCAGCCCCTGGGATCCATCCTCTGAGATCCAGCCCCTAGGAGCCAGTCCCTGGGACCCCTGTACTGGGATCTATCCTCTGGGATTCAGCCCCTGGGATCCATCCTCTGGGATCCATCCCCTGGGATCCAGTCCCTGGGATCCAGCCCCCTTGGCACGGCTGGGCAGGATCAGAAAATAAACCCACAGCCTGTCCCTGCCTGTGCCCAGCAAAGGGCCCACGGTGGTGCCCGTGTGGCAGCCTGGTGGCACATCAGCTCTGCCCATCTCTCTTGGTGGCCATCCCGAGGGCTGTACCATCCTCTCGTGTGTTCAGCAGCTCCCAAAGCCCAGGGACAGCCACGGCTGAGCCTGTAAAACACAGAGGATGGGAGTCAGCAGAGAGCTGAAGAGCTGAGTGTGGAGCCACAAGCTCTTGTGTCCTGTCCTGGGCAGCTGCTGTGGTGCTCAGCACCCCCTGGGCCTGAGGACAGCAATGCCAACAGCTCTGTGCACACAACAAACCCTACAAAACTCACTCAAAATCCTCCCTCTGTTGCTCAAAGCCCTGTGTGCCCAAAGCCCAGAGGTGTGGGACACCTCTCCTCTCCTGGCAGTGACGTCCAGGTGTGTGGGGAGCCCTGTCCTCCCCTGCCACCATCCCCTGGTGGGAAAAGACAAAGGAAATGTCCTTTTTTAATAGCACTTGGGATTTGTTCCTCCTTGTAATTCCCCAAGCCCTGTCTGCAGGGCTGGGAGAGCTCAGCTGCCGTCCCCGGGGAGGTGCTGGCGGGGGAAGAAACGCCGAGAAAGTCTGGAGGAATGCACATCCCGCCGGGATGGGGGCACAACATCTGCACAGCTCAGCCAGGCTGCCCCACACGGGGTGTCAGGGCAGGCAGACACCCCAACCCTCCCTTCAGTGTCCCCAAAACGGGGACCATTGCTCAGTGTCCTCAAAATGGGGACCCAAAAACCCCAGCACTGCGCGGCCTGCCCCTTGATTCCACTCGCAGTTTTCTCCCGAATTCCCAAGGAAAGATGATGGCCACCAGCATGTCACACTCCCACTGCTGCTGGGCCACCTCCATATGGGGGACACCAGTGTCCCCTGAGCCAGGAGAGCCACAGCCCCAGCGCTCACCTCACTCGAGTGTGCCACATGGATTGGGAATGATCCGGAATGACAAACGGCCGGACCGTGGTGCTGCCAGCACTGGGGACCCACCAGCCACCGCCACGTCCCCACGGTCAGGGTGTCCAGAGGGTGCCCAGGGCATGGCAGGAGAGCTCCCCTGGCACCTTCCACGGCCACAGCAGCTCTGCTGGCATTGCCCATCCCCGACCCACGCTCACCTCCAGCCTGGCCTGTCCCCAGCCGTGTCCCTGCGTGTCCCCTGCTGCTGCTGCTGCCACAGGAGGAGTGGGCGAGTGCTCCCAGAGCTCCGTGGCCACCCCGAGCTGCTCCGGCAGCGCTGGGCTGAGTCAGAGCTCGGCCCTCCCCGTGGTTACAACACTGTGCCCTTTCCCCTCTCCAGGCAGGCCTCCGCTGCAGGAAATGTCCTTTTTTAATAGCACTTGGGATTTGTTCCTCCTTGAAATTCCCCAGCCCTGCCAGGCCAGCCTGGGGCTCCAGGGACGCCCGAGCCCCCTGGCCAGGAGGGTTCTGCTCTGAGCAGCTCCCTGCTCTCTGAAGAGTGGAAGGCACTGGGTGATGCTCCATCCCATGCAAACGCCCTTTCCCCTGCTCCTGGCCCCCAAAATCCTGATCTCCACCAGCCATCAGAACCCCATCCCTGCCCCAGACAAGCTTTAACCCACCAGCTTCCCAAACAACCCTGATGCCACCACCAAGGCAGCACCAGGCAAGGTAAATCTTGCCCAAGAACCCCCTCAGATGCCCCTCCAGGCTTCTGAGGAGTGGGATCATGCAAGAGACCATGCCCTTGCTGCAAGGACTCACTCAAGCCCAGAAATGTCAGGGGCTGAGCCCAGGGCAGGTCCTGCTGCCTGCTGGGTCAGTGCAGGCAGTGCTCACACAGGGATGCTGCTCCCTGGCACTCTGCAGCACGAGCTGGTGGCAGGACAGCTCCAGTGCTCCTTCCCACTGGGGCCTTCCATCTCTCCCAGCATCTCCATCCCATCCCACACAGACCACAGAGGAGAGCAGCCTCCTCTCTCCCTTCCTCCCTCCCTCCCTCCCTCGCCAGCACTGGTATTAAATCAAAGGTTTATGAGAAAATGGAGGGGCCAGGGGAGATCCTAATCTGGTCACAGGCTGATTAACCCCGAGTTCAGGCTGAGGTCCTGATGCTCAGCTATAAATAGCTCTGCCTTCCCTTTCCCATCCTCCTGCCGGGGCTGCGTGCCTGGCCTTTTATGGTCAAAAAGGAGAATTTGGAGCCCGAGCAGCCCCCATCTCCCCCCATCTCCCTGGCTGGGGACGAGCCAAGGGGGCCCAGGGGGATGCTGCTCTTGCTCGCTGGGCTTTGCTGGGATGAATTATAATGCCAAGAACAAAGGGGCAGGTTTGGGGGGCTGCGAGCAGGGGATGGGTGCAGAGGGGAGAGAGCATCTGGTTTGTGGGGCCAGAGCGAGGGAGAAGTGCCCTCATTTGGTGTCTGTGCAGAGCAGGATCTGCTGGTGCCATGGCAGGGCTGGAGGGAGCCCAGGGGCAAACGAGGCCTCTGCACTGACCCCACTGTGCCCAGCTCTGCCATGCACACCCCACTGGTGCCAGTGCTGTGGTGAGGGGCTGAGACCCTACAGATGCTGGGAGTGAGGAGAGTCCAGAAGGGGAGGAGCAGCAGAACAGGGGCTGGTGGCTGCAAGAGCCACGGAAGCCACAGAAGAACCTGGTCACTGCCATTCCCACAGCCTCAGCTCTTCCCCTGTTGCTGCCAGCCCTTGGATCCCCATCTCCTCATCCCTGGCTGCTCCCCATCCCAGCCCAGCCCTGGAGGGGGTTTTGGGGCACGGGGATACCCCTGGGGCACACGGAGCGTGGGAGCCCAGCCCGGCACCAGCCTCCCCTCTTTGTTTACACGTCACATTCCCGTTCTGCAGGAAGTGGTGCAGGGGTGAGGTCCCAGAGGGGACAGACCAGCACGTCACCAGCCTCCAGCCTGCTCTGGGAAGGGCTGGTGGGAACCCAGAACTCCCCGTGGATGCTGTTCCCAAGCAGTGCCCCGGCATCCTCCTCGCTCCCGGGCTCTGCTCCTCACCCCACTGCTGCAGGGCTCCTGATGGGGCTGCTGAGGGCACAGCTGGCATGGTGGGCATGCAGGAGCTCCCCAGAGCTTGGAGCTGGAGCAGAGGCACAGCCATGGTGTGCTCCTTAAGCTGTCACAGCTTTGGCGGCCTCTCTGAGTTCTATCACCTCATCTCTGCTGGTTGTAATTCACACCCCCCTCCACAGGCTCCCAGCTTTCCCAGCCCTGCTTGCTGCCCAGCCATCTAAACAATAAAAGACAATAAAATAAAATGTCCTAAATGGCTGAAGTTCCCAGCACCCAGGAGATGAGATATGGAAAAACAGGGAGCACAAAATTTGCACCAGCACTGGTGTAACAGGCATTGATCCCTTCTCTGGCAGGAATTGTGGGGCTGGAGGTGGGGAAGAATAAAATGAAATATAAAAAATAAGGTTGAAAAGGGAGAGGGAAAAATAAAAAGGAAAGATAGATCAGCAGAGAGGGATCTCAGTTAAAAAGCCAAGCTGGGAGAGAGACACTGTCCTAAATACCAGTGGCCACCTAGCTGGTCCCTAAGCCACAGAGATGGGGCACCCCAAGGACTGGAGGAGCACCAGTGACCACTTTGGTGGCTACTAGAAGAGGAGGAGACCCTCCAGCCCTGTGGCCTCCCAATGCCTGCCTGCTGGTGGGCACACCCTGCCCCATCTCCCCCAGAGCAGGCAGGCAGCACATTCCCACCAGCCAGGCTGAGACAGGGCTGAGATGAGCCCTGTGAGCACACACAGCCCCGGGCAGGCACAGGGGTTTGGGATTCAGGACACCCCCAGCACCCACCAGCCTTCAGGACAGGAGTTTGGCTTCACCCACCCCGGCTGGAGCCCTTCCCTGTGCAGGATCTGCTCCCATCCCCTCCTCTGTGCTCCCAGCCAAGGTCAGGCCATGGTGAAACAGCCCCAGAGCTCAGATTTCAGCCTCTTGCCTCATTGCTGAGCTGTCGCTGCCTCTGCCCTGCACAGGCTCAGGTGCTGGGGCTGCCCTGGGGACAGCCGGGTCCCAGCCTGGCACTGGCCCTGCTCCTGGCACTGCCAGCAGCCTGCCATGGGCAGAGCTGTCACAGCTCTCACTGCCAGTTTCCCTGGCAGGTGCTGGGTCAGCACTCCTGATAATCCCAGTGATTGGAGCTGGGAATGCACCTGGAAAATTCCATGGGAATCACCTGGTTGGGAGCTGAAGCCCAGCCCTGCTTTGGTGACTGGAACCAGACTGGAACATTGGTGCAGGGGCTGGGGTTCAGCTGCCTCACAGGCAAGCTCTGGGCAATGGGGAATTCTCCAATAAATTCTGGACAAATATTGCTGATATTGTCCAAAATATTCTGATAGTTCATTAAAAATTTAATATAAAATATTACTGATATTGTCCCCTAAATCTCTCTCAGGGACAGGGTAAACCTTGATGAAATTTCTGGCTGAAAAAAAAAAAAAAGAGAAAGGGGAAAAAAGAAGGAAACAATCCAAGCTCTCTGAGCTGGCATTTCCTGAACTAAATGCCTTATTTTTTTTAATTTGGGTGTGTGAGAGCCACGGCTTTGCCTCCTGACTGACCAGGAGGCAGCAGTGCTGTGGGCAGAGCTGTCACTGACCAGGAGACAGCGATGCCACGGGCAGAGGGAACAACTCATCCCTGCCCTGCTGTCCAGGAGCAGGGTGATCCATCAGACACTGAGCACTGGCTGTTCCCACCGAGCCCCAGGGGAGGAGCAGGATGCCAGGGATGAGCAAAGGCAGGTTACCCTGGCACTGCAGAGGAATGACCCTTGGAAAAGCCTGATCAGGGACAAGCATAGTTCTTGGACAGAAAAGGAGACCAAGAGGAAAAAAAGACTTAATTGTCTGCAGACTCTCTCTTGACAAGTGTGGAGGGAAATGCCACTCTATCCAGCAGCCACCCAGAGCTGCAGCCTGTCTAGACACAGCCTTTCCCGAATTCCTGCTGATAACTGCTTGGGAAATCTTTGGCGGAGGCGTCTGCCTGTGTTTGTTGAAGCTGACTTCTCTCCCACCAGCTGTTGGTGGGGAGGCAATTCCCTTGTCCTTTGGAGAGCTCCCTCCAAAGGGGTCTGGGGAGCCAGGCTGGGCTCAGACAGGGTAGCCCTGTGCCAGGGACACTGCCACTGCCATGGGGACACAGCTGGTGTCCCACCAGTGCCTCTCCAATCCCCTGTGCACCATCCCAGTGCCAGGCTTCTGCAGCTTCCCCAGGAGCAGCCAGCAACAGCAGGAAGCTCTTGAGGAACAGCAAAGTGGGGACAGTGGTGGCCACGGCTGCCCTGAGAGGCTGCAGTGCCCTGGTCACTGTCACTGTGCCCTTGCAGAGGGACACAGAGCCCACACAGAATCTGTACCCCAGGGATGGCACCCTGTCCTGGCTGCACCCGCTGTCCTGAGCAACACCTGGCAGCTGTCCCTGCAGAGGAAGGAGGTGGGAGGACATGGCACCTTGCTGCCACCGGGCACAGTGTCCCCAGGTGACCCACAGGGAGGGGACAGCCACTGCTGGTGCTTTGGGAGCAGAGCAAGAGCACAGAGCCAGCAATAAACCCCACAAAGGCTGCCCTGAGGGACGAGGCACCACCTGGGGAGCCTTTGCAAGGCCATCAGCCCTGCTGGCCACCACCTGCTGGGACACATCACCTCCCTGTGCCCTCCGTGCAGTGATGGCTTTCACTTCAATCTTGCTTATGGTTTCTATATTCTCAAAATCTTTTGCTAAGCAATCATATTTATAAGGTTTTCCTGAATCATCCTTTCCAACAAGCTGACCCCCTTAGGGTCACACGGTCTGCAGCCACCACTGCAGCTCAGGGGGTTTGGGGATGCAGCCACCATTCCCCAGCAAAATGTCCCTGGCTGGGATAATGTCCAGCTGGGGCCATTCCTGGAGGATAGGGAGAGGCAGGGCACAGGCTGGGTGGATCCAGGGTCCCTAAAGCTGCAGGCAGCAGGATTCTCCCAGCTCCCAGCACTGAGCCCCAGCCCCATTCCCTCCCCAAAAGTGGCAGCAGCACAGCCAGACAGAGAAGCCAAGCAGGGGTTCCATGTCCCTGCCCTGTGAGGATCCCACCCACCTGGGCTCACCTCCACCTTCCCCTTTTCCATCCCAGACATCCACAGAGCAGACAGCAATTCCTCCTCCATCCCTACATCTGAAAAGCTGGGTGAGCCCCACCAACACAACAGAAGGACAAAGCTGTAGGGACAGGTTTTTGGGGAACCCCTTTGCCCAGCATCCCCTAACCCTGAGCAGGCTTTGGCCCCTCCTTGCACCAGATTTCCCTGCTCGTGGCTGTGCTGCACTCACCTCCTGGGGTGAGCATCCCAGGCTGGGCTGGCACAGGGAGATGTTGAGGAATTGTATTTTCCAAGTGGGAAAATACAGAAAATACAGAACTGAAGCTCCCACTCTACCGGACATCCACAGCACCAACCTCCCCATGCCCACTGCCCCACACACCCACCCGTGCCCTCTCCTCTCCCTCCACCCTCAGCCACCTACCTGGCCCCCACAGCCGCCCGGTGACACCGTGGGGACACTGCCACGTGCCCGCCACCTCCTCTTGCCACACCACAACCCGCCACTGGCCCCACGGCCGCGCCGGCCCGGCCTTTTTGAAGCGGCCGGGCACGGTGGGAGCCCTGGGTGCAAAACTCCTCGCGGGGCTGCTGAGAAGCTGGAAAAGCCTTTTTGTTTTTACCTTATATGAGCTGTCGGGGGAGGCCAGGCCGCGGCGGGCAGCGCTGTCAGGGGCGCCGTGGGGATCCATTGGCTCGGCCGCCATCACGTGGGGCCCGCGCCGCCGCCAGGCCCCGCGTTGCTTTTACCCCCTAAGGAAGGGCCGCTTGACAATTTTCATATTTCTTCTAAATTTGGAGATTTCAGACAATGCTGGGAGGCTTGGCTCGGGCTGCCAGAGGCCCATGTGGAAGTCATTAAGGCGGAGAGGGGGAGCGTGAGGGAAGGAGGGCTGGGGGAAGCGAGGGGGAGGAGAGCGGGCCAGGGCTGGGAACCCGGGGCCATCCCGGCCGGAGAAAGTTGTTTGGAATAACTCACTTCCTCCTGGGATGGTGCACGGGGGGGACACACATCCCTCTGCCGTGGGGAGGGGGTCCAGCAGGGCTGCATGGCCAGCAGAGGACGTGGAGATGCTCCCCGGCCTGGCTGGAGGGGTCCTGTGACTGCCATGGCTTTGAAAAGCTCCATCTGGCCTGGGAAAAATGACACTGCACAGCCTTGGGGCTCTGCTGGGAGTGCAGGGTGAGGTGCCTGAGTGTCCCCAGGGATGGGACCCCCTGAGTGTCCCCAGGGATAGAGCCCCCTGAGTCCCCAGAGATGGGAACCCCTGAGTGTCCCCAGGGATGGGACCCCTGAGTGTCCCCAAGGCTGGGACACCTTGAGTGTTCCCAAAGATGGGATCCTGTGAGTGTCCCCAGGGCTGTGACCCCGTGGGGTGCTGGTGATGAGGTTGGGGCTGCAGGGCTGGTTTCCCAGGGGCACTGGGGGCATTTCAGTCAGGGTTCCAGGGGGCACTGGGAGCCTGAGCCCAGTGTGGGATTTCATCCCAGTCAGGAGCACTGGGAGCCTGTGTGGGATTTCAGTCAGGGGCACTGGGAGCCTGTGTGGCACTGGGAGCCTGTGGGATCCCAGTCAGGGGCACTGGGAGCCTGTGTGGGAGCCCAGTCAGGGCACTGGGAGCCGGTGTGGGATTTCAGTCAGGAGCACTGGGAGCCTGTGTGGGATTTCAGTCAGGAGCACTGGGAGCCTGTGTGGGAGCCCAGTCAGGGGCACTGGGAGCCTGTGTGGGATTTCAGTCAGGGGCACTGGGAGCCTGTGTGGGATCCCAGTCAGGGGCACTGGGAGCCTGTGTGGGATCCCAGTCAGGGGCACTGGGAGCCTGTGTGGGATTTCAGTCAGGGGCACTGGGAGCCTGTGTGGGAGCCCAGTCAGGGGCACTGGGGGCCTGTGTGGGAGCCCTGTCAGGGGCACTGGGAGCCTGTGTGGGATCCCAGTCAGGGGCACTGGGAGCCTGTGTGGGAGCTCTGTCAGGGGCACTGGGAGCCTGTGTGGGATTTCAGTCAGGAGCACTGGGAGCCTGTGTGGGATTTCAGTCAGGGGCACTGGGAGCCTGTGTGGGATCCCAGTCAGGGGCACTGGGAGCCGGTGTGGGAGCCCAGTCAGGGCCACTGGGGGCCTGTGTGGGAGCTCTGCCAGCGAGCCCAGCCCCTCCTGGCCCCATGAGCCCATGTATGGCCTCCAGCCGGCACTGGGGCCCCTGGGGTGGGGAACACCCTGCACTGAGCACCTTCATCCTCTGCTCCATCAGCCCCCAGCGTGGTGAGGAAGGAGTTTGTCCCTGCTCTGGACACTGCTGCTCTGCCTGGTGACACAGGGCTGTGAATCCAGCACGGAGCTCAGCTCTGCAGCTGCTGCATGCAGTAACTGAGGGACAGCACGGGCAGACAGCTCAGCTCTGCCTTTCCAAGGTGGTGACGTTCCCTGAGGGGAGCACAGAGCTGGGTGCTGGGTTCTGGTCCATCAGAGAGTCCTGCCTCATGAAAAGGAGGCTGATCCTGAGCCATGCACAGGCACAGTGGTTGCTATAACCTCGGTGGGCACCAATGTGGAGTAAGATTCTGGCAGGGCAGGACTTCCACCAGAAACCCATCCCAGAGAGGGATCCTACCATCCCCTGAGCCTGTTGGGACAGCCCCAAAGCCAGGGCCAAGGCCTCTCTGCCATCATGCCAGGCTCTGTACAGGGATGTTTGGAGTGCTTGGCACCCCTGAGGCTCCCCCTGGGCTTAGGCACCACCAGAGCCACTGCTGCAGGAGCTGAACATCCCCTCAGCACGTCTGTGTGTGTCCCAGGGATATCCCTCATCCCCATGGAGCTGCCCTGCCAGCTGCAGGAAAGGAGAAGCAGGGAACCAGCCTGTGCTGGAGGAGGCACCAGGAAGCTGCCAGGAGAGCAGGGATGGGAGCAGCAGTGCCTGGATCTGCCAGCACCACCCCCAGACCTGGCAGGGAGAGGCATCTGGTGGCCTCTGAGGAGCCAGAGCCACCAGCGAGGTACCTGGCCAGGATTATGAAGCATTTCGCTGGGGCTGCTTGGAAAAAAACAAAACAAAACAAAACAAAAAACATCCCACAAAAAAAACCCCGAACAAACAAACAAACAAACAAAAAACCAATAATTTTTTGAATTGCTGCACACAGGGAGATGCAGTGGCCCCTGGCAGCACAAGCCTTGGTTTTGCCAAGCTCCCAGCAGGGCAGAGACAAGCCCAGGCTCACAGAACTGCAATGGGAATTACACAGAGCACAGCCCAGAGCAGGACAACCCCTTCTCCTGCTGCAGACACCCTTGGTGAACTGCACTGAGCTGGGACAGCACCTGTGGGACGTCCCCAGGTCACACTGGGGCTCTCCCTGGGCACAGACCCTCCCTCTCTGCTTCCAGTCCCCAAACCCATCGCTGTCCCCAGTTCCATCCCCATCCCACACCCTGGCAGCCAGCAGGGAGATCTCCCAAGCCTCTCACTCCCCTCTCCCTCTGCACTCGGGGGGCTGGCTTTGAGTGAGGCACAACCAAGGGCTGCCATTAAACAAACACTATAATTAGAAGCCAGGTTCCCTAAATGAAGTGAAAAATGTAACGTTAGCCTCTGTTTGTTCTCTGGATGCTGTGCTCTTGTTCCATGACCCAGAGGGGTCGTGCCCTGTGGTTTCTGAGAAGCCTTAATAAGGTAATGTTTAGGAGGTTACTATCTTTACAGCTCTTGTCTTATTACAACTCCATAAGAAAAACATTTGGGGCAAAGCAGGATTCCTTGGCGCGGGTTTGTTTTTGTTACTCCTTCACTAAGATGCTGCCCAGCCATCCTTCCTCACCACAGATTCAGTTTCAGTATCTCCACAAAAGTGACTTTTTTCCCACCTCCCACTGACCTCCAGCCTCTCTGGCTGAGTGTAAGGGCAGGGGTCAAGTGGGCAGTGACAGCTCTGTGCCAGGCAGGTGGGGAGGGGAGCACTGGCTGCACGTGGGTGATGGAAAGGGAACCCCTGGGCTGCTCCCACCTTCCCAAGAGAGCCTGGGACGTGGTAAGAGAAACCCTTCTCCTACAAGCCCCGTGAACATCCAAACACACCAAATTTAGAACCTTTTCATCTGCTGCCCGACATCAGAGGGGGCTGCTGGAGGGCAGGAGGGCATTTCTCAGCTCGTATATTGTTACAGCCCCTGCCTCCCTCACCCCCTTGCAGGGGCAGGACAGTGATTAATGGGCTGGAGCAGCTCTGAAGGTGACCTTCAGCACTGGCCAGTGCTGCCCTGTAAATCCCTTCCCTCCCTGGACTGCAGCACACAGGAGCAGGGAATGGGGAGCAGCGCAGGAGATTGCTCTGACTTCGAGCCACCAGCTCCCACCTGGTGGTGATTCCCCAGCAGTTTGGGGGTCCCTGCGTGGGACCCCTTGCCCAGAGACGTGGAGAGAAGCTTGGCTTGATCACAACCCTCCAGGGCAGACATCAGTGCCACTGCTGAGCTTTCCACTTACCTCCGCCCTTCGCCTTGCCCTGAGAACTGGGAACTTGGACTCCTGCCCACAAGAAAAAGCCACCAAAGCCCTTCAAATGAGAGGCTTTCTCCTCATAGACCCAGAGGGCATTGCTGCCCTGGCAGCACATCTCTGGGAGCATCCTGCAGTGTCCTGGCCTTGCAGGGAGGGTGGTGGGGATGGCTTTAGGCTGCTCCATGTCCCACATGGGGCTGAAGGACACCCAGGTGCAGAGAGCACCCTGGCAGGACAGCCTCACCTTTGCAATCCTATGCAAAATGAAATCACCCCTCCAAGGCACTCAGGGGTTGGTGTCCAACTGCCTCAGGCTGCAGGGGGAAAGAAAACTGAATTATTTGGAAATCCAGCATTGCCACCCATGCTCTGTGCTGGTGGGCAGGGGGGCAGAGCCAGGACAGGCTGAGGCCAGGAGCCCAAAAAGCTGGAAAAGGTCAGAGGGCAAGCACAGAGGTCACAGAGGGAGCAGGGACCCAAGGCCAGGTAGTACCTCAGTGATCCCTGCAGCCTCCCAGCCTGGCTCTGTCCCCCTCTGTCCTGACAGAGGTGACCTGACTGAGCACAGAGCTCCCAGAGGGGCTTGCTGGGACCTGGCTCTGCCCCTCCAGCCCTCCCCAGTGCCACCAGCAGGGACCAGACACAGGCCACCAGCACAGGGAGGCACCAGGGCAGCCACCAGCCCTGGGCAGGGATGGAAGGAAGCGGCTGCTTCCAGCAGAACAGGCTTTTTCCATCAGGTGCTCTGTCTCCAGCAGCAGGAGGCAAAAGAAAACAAAAGGCAGGAGAGGAACAGGACAGGAGGAACCTGGATTGTGTAAAGCAGCAGCGCCGTGCTGTAAACGCGGGCGGTGATGGATGTGCCGGAGGGGCCGTGCAGGATGTGCCGGACACACGTCTCCCCCCGAGCCTCCTGTCCGGGCTGCTGCTGTCCCCCAGCCTCAGAGGGGAGCCAGGCTCAGCTCTGCCTCCCAACACCCAAATCTGGTCCAAATCTGGCCCAAATCTGTTCTCTTCCTCGTGCAATCCAAAGGGTGTGATTTATAGCCTCGAGCATCACCCAGCTCCCCGCCTGGGGAGGCAGAAGCGCCGCAGGGAGAGCTGGATTAGGCTGTGTAAATAATTTTGTGCTGTGATGCACAGAGAGGGCTCAGGCTGCCAGCATGGTCACCCCTCCTGGCACCCCGGCGCCACAGTGGGGCAATACCCCTTCCCTCCCTAGGGAAAACCCATCCTGCCTGGATGAGGGCTTTTGGGACAATGGGGCACAGGAGAGGATGAGTCCCTGTCCCACAGCACCCATCCTGCTCGATGCCAGCAACAAATTCCTGGCCGCCCTGTCCAGCCGTGCCGTGTCTCTGTGTTTATGCAATGGCAGGAGCCGGCAGAATTAAGCACTTTTTGTTTTTCCCTTTTTTGAGAATGGGGAGTTTAAATTCCCACCAAACAATGTTCTTTTTCCAGCAAGCTTAAAATAAGCCTTTTTGGCTCGGGTGTCTCTGGAGCAGTTGTGCAAATAAGGATGTGAGCTCCGTGCTCTGGCTGGGCCAGCACTACCTGCCAGGGGGGTTTTGGGGGGACATGGGAGGCCCCCAGGCCTGACCCTCCTCCCACTGCAGCACAGAGCTGGCTCTGGCCAGGACAGCTCGCTGGAGCTTTGCTTTGATGAGTGGAAAATGTTGCTCACACAGAGATAGGGATGAGGCCGTGCTGGAGCCTCCTGCCAGAGCCGCCTGTCTGGCCCTGGGCTGGGCGTGTCTCAGGTGTGCTGGGGCCTCACAAACCCCATCAGGAGCTGGGTTCTGGAGCAGCCTGGTGCCCAGGGAGGTGGCCATGCCCTGCAGAGTGGGCACCAACAGTGATGCTGCCCATTGCCTGGTGCAGATGGAAGGGAGTGCAGACCCCACACCAGCAGCTACAGGGACATTCCTGCTTGTGGGAAACTGCACAAAGCTGTTTTCTGCCAGCGTGGAGCTGTGGCCTGGCTCCCCCTGTTCCCTTACCTACAGTCCCTGTGGTGTGGCCAGCACATCCCTGCTGCCAAGCACGAGCGTGGCATGACACCAATGCCCTGCATCTCCTGGGCTGGGCTGGGTTCCATGGGGGTTATCTGATAAACAAGCACCTGGGTTTACTCAGAGCAGGTGGAACTGTTCTTCACAGCCTCTCCTGCCCCATTTCCATCCCCATTCCCCATCTCCAGGCCCTGCTCTCCACCCAAATTTCCCATGGCAGTGTGGCAAAGCAGTGACAGCAGCAGAGATCAGCCCATACAAAACTTGAGAGCGCCCCTCCTCTCCCCTCTGGGAGAGCCCTGGGGGGGCTTCCAGCACTCGAAGCCCAGCACACCCTGCTCCTTCAGGGATGGCACAGCAGCCAGGATGGGCACACAGAGCCCTCCTGGCCATGACCCAGCCTCTCCATCCCAGCCCCTTCCCTCGGGCGAGGCCAGTGGGGAAAAGCCTCCCTCACCCATCCCCTCCTCCCCCAGCTTATCAAATTTGGCCATGTCTGAAAAGGCCTGGTTTCCTTTTCACCAAAAAAGATCAAAACTGGGTAATTGGCTGCCGGCACAGATGCCTGTGCGCCTCTCTCATGTGTAAACAGCATTGCCGAGCGCTGACACAACGCAGGGGCCGCGGCACACGCAGGCGCCCCGGCTGCCACCGGCCCTGCTGGGCTGCCAGAACAGGGGGAGAAGTCCCTGGGTGCAGGCAGGAGTTGGCTCAGCACCCCAAAAAACGCTGGTGGCCAAAGGCTGGGTGCTGCTGAAGCACAGGCAGGTGGTTGCAGGGCTTCTCTGCTCTGGCAGGTTCTGAGGTGACAAACGGGACACTCGGTGCTCAGATCTCGGCCAAGGGGACAGCAAAGCCCCTGAAACACTGTCCTTGGGGATGGTAACGTGGGCTGGGAGCAGCCAGGCTGTTCCCTGCTGCATCCCAGGGCTGGCAGGAGGAGGGGGACAGCCTGAGTTGGGGATGCAGAGACCTTTACCCTGTTTGTGGGGTTTTCTAAAGGCACAGCTCATGGACTGGGAAAAGGAGGTGGAAATTTCCCTCTGCCCTACAAAGCTCAAATCCCTGGGGATGCACAGTGAGGCGGGAGGAGAAGGGAAACATCCAGCGCTGCCAGCAAAGGAAGAGCATCCAGCGCTGCCAGCCTGAGGAGGGCTGGGGAGAGCCCGGGATGCGGGAGGGATGGAGGGAGGGATGGAGCAGGGGTGCAGGGAGGGATGGAGGCTGGGGGAGGGATGGAGGGGGCGGAGGATGCAGGGAGGGATGGAGGGAGGGATGGAGGGGCGGAGGGATGCAGGGCGGGATGGATGGAGGGGCGGAGGGATGCGGAGGGATGGAGGGAGGGATGGAGGGGCGGAGGGATGCAGGGATGGATGGATGGAGAGGAGGAGGGATGCGGACGGGAAGGACGGAGGGCTGGGAGCGGTCGGGTGGCGGACAGCACCATCGCGTGGCGCTTGACCGCAGGGACAGCGGCAGCGCAGAGCAGGGGTGCAGCGCCATTCCCTGTCCCCTGGACGGGGAATTACAGCCAGCACCCCCGTGCCTCAGTTTCCCCCACCGCAGCACCCTGCACCCCGCAGTGCTCGGCTCCGGGGGGACAGAGCAGCATCCACCAACACCCATCTCCCCGCAGAGCCACGGCCGGCTGCTGCGGGCACAGCTGCGGGCACAGCTGCGGGCACAGCTGCGGGCACAGCTGCTGTGTCCCCCTAGCAGGAGCTGGAGGACAGAAGGGGAAGGGTTTGGGGACAGACAGACATGAGGTATAGGGATACCATCAGAAGGGTCTGGGGGCTCCTGGGGACAGCAGAGCTGCTGCTGCTGGCGGCACACAGGTGACAGTGGGCTCTCAGCCCCAGGTTACCTGCTCACCTTGCAGGACACAGCCACCCCTGCTCCTCCTGTGAGCTCCTGTCTGCCAGCCCAGCAGCTGTGTCATTCCTCTCAGGGCTGTGACCCTGCTGGTGACACCGGCAGAGCCCAAACCTCCTCCCCAGAGCGTGCAATTGCCAGGAGAGCCCCTCAGGGCTGCCTGCTCCGGAGGGGACCCGCCACTGACCACAGTCGCCACCGCCAGCAGAGCCAGCGCCTGGGGCGGCGACGGGTGGCCAAGTCCCAGACCACGCTGGCCCCCTGCCCTGTCTGCTCCGAGGCTCCCTGGCACCTTGGGGACCGGACACACCTCTGTGGGGCACAGCCAGGGGCTGGGGCTTTCCCTTTTTAGCTGCCTGGCTCGCAGGGACCGGCCACACTGCAGGACAGCGGCCATGGAGCGGGCTCCCAACCTGGTAGGTGCCTCCCCGGCAGCTCAGGGCTTGCTCCTCGTTTTCCTTCTCGAATAGAATTATTTGCATGCTTGTTTACCTGGGGTTGTTTGCTTTGTGCTCTGCCAGGGTGAGGATGCAGCAGCCTGGGAGAGCAAAGCCACGCCAGGCCGGCCGGACAGTCCGGCTCCGGCTGGGGAGAACAGCCCTGGCCGAGCCCTGCCTGCCCCAGGGCACTGCACACCCACGGGCAGGGGCTGGGGCTGCCTGGGCCACTGCAGGGATGTGAAAAGCAGGGAGCAGGACTACAGAAAGGAACTTTGTTCCCTGCTGGGCAGCATGCCGGGTGGCAGCACAGGGCTGCTCAGCCCGGCAGGGCTGGAGGGAGAAGGGAAGGAAAAAAACATCTTTTCTCTCCCTGTCCTCAGAGCACAGAGGGAGGGAGAGGAGGGTTTGGATAAAGATCCCATTCTTGACTGTCTCATCTCTGTAAGGCTCCTTTTAAAGCAGAGGCTGCCCAGGTACAGCCCGAGCTGGGTCCCTCTCACCACAGGGATCGGGCACAGCTCAGGCAGGGACACTTTGGGCAACACGAAATGCCAGCTGCCAGCAGGGTGAGGGGCAGAGACACATCAGCTCATCATGACCGTGTGCCCACCACGCCTGCAAAGTGCCCTCAGGTGTTTCTCACCTGCAGGCCAGCACTGCCTTTGGGCACTGTACGTGCCACCCCCACGTCAATGTGGTTGTGCCATCACCTGGTGACCCCTGGGAGGATGCAGAGCCATGCCAGAGCTGCAGCCCAAGCAGCCACTCACCATCCTCCTTCCTCCTCAGCTTCTCCTCTGCATCTTCACCTTCGCCATGGTCCTGGTTCCTGAGGCCAAGGACCAGAGCAAGGCAGCCAAGGGCAGGAGAAGGGGCCTGGCACGGGCACCCACAGCCCCCCCTGCCCTGGCCTGGGCCCCAGCTGAGCCCTACAGCAGCATGGCAGAGTATGAGCACAGCATCCAGGACATGGTGCGCCAGCTGAGGAACGGCTCCGAGCCGGGGGACACCAAGTGCCAGGTGAACCTGAGGCTCTGGAGGTCCAACCGCAGGAGCCTGTCCCCCTGGGCCTACAGGTGAGCTTGGGGCCAGCAGGACACTGCACAGCCTTGGGGCTCTGCTGGGAGTGCAGGGTGAGGGCCCTGAGTGTCTCCAGGGATGGAACCCCCTGAGTGTCCCCACGGATGAGACCCCAGGGATGGGACCCCCTGAGTATCCCCAGGGATGGGACCCCCTGTGTGTCCCCAGGGATGGGACCCCTGAGTATCCCCAGGGATGAGACCCCTGAGTGTCCCCAGGGATGGGACCCCCTGTGTGTTCCCAGGGATGAGACCCCTGAGTATCCCCAGGGATGAGACCCCTGAATGTCCCCAGGGATGGGACCCATGGGGTGCTGGTGGTGAGGTTGGGGCTGCAGGGCTGGTTCCACGTGGGCATTCCCCACATTCCATGTGGCACATTTCCCGAGTGTCCCCAGGCTGTGCTGCCTGCTGGAGGCTGTGATACAGAACCCATTTCACCCACTGCCCCCATCACCATCTCCCCAGCCTTGTCCTGCTTTTCCCTCTCCCCCAGGATAAACCACGACGCCGCCCGGATCCCAGCAGACATCCCCGAGGCGCGGTGCCTGTGCACGGGCTGCATCAACCCCTTCACCATGCAGGAGGACCGCAGCATGGCCAGCGTTCCCATCTACAGCCGCCTGCCCGTGCGCCGCCGCCTCTGCCCCGCCCCCGGCCCGCCCCAGCTGGGCCACGGCCCCTCGGGCAACAACAAGTGCCACAAGAAGTACCAGATGGTGATGGAGACCATCGCTGTGGGCTGCACCTGCATCTTCTGAGGCTGCCAAGCTACCCCCCTGCAGCTCCCCGTGGGTGTCTCACCAGCTTGCTCTTGCTTCCCCAGCTTGCCCAGCCTTTTGGGAGAGGCCACCTGGCTGGGCATCAGGGTGAGGGGAGGTCCCTGTGCAAGAGCTGCTCTAAATTGCCCCGCAGACTCTGTCAGCATCAGCTCCAGCAGCTGCCTTGGGGTCACCCAGTCCAAGACACCGACTGCCCCCAGCCCCCAGGAGGAGCTTGGCTGTGGGCTGGGGGAGAGAGGGAGCCATGGTCCCTCTGGCTGGGCAGGATGAGGTTCAGGACCAGGACCAGGATGAGGATGAGGATGAGGATGAGGATCAGGCCTCCTCCCTCCCCAAAGTCCCCACTTCCCTTTGCTCCATCGCTGCAACAGCTCCAGCAACACCCAGCCCTGCTGTCCTTCCCAGCCCTCTCATCCTCCCCATCCTTCCCAGTCCTCCCCAGCCCTCCCCCAAGTTCCTCTGTGCCAGGCTGGGCAGTCCAAGGAGCGGGGTGAGCTGCTGCTGGTTTGAGCAGCTTCTGAGGTCTCAATAAAGCGCATTGCTGGCCCTGGTCTGAGCTGCCCCTGCCATGGCCCCTCTGCCCTGCCCAGCTTCTCCCATTGAGGCTCTTCTGCCCCCCAAACACAAGCCTGGACAGCCCCAGAAACACAGAGCACCTGGCAGGGCCTGGGACAGCCCTCCCTGCATCCCTGGGGCACAGGAGCAGGGTTAGGCTCCAGGCACGGGAGGGGCTGTGGGATCTCCAGCCATACCTGTGAGTTTCCCAAGGGCAAAGCCAGGAAGGCAGGAGAGACTGGAGGGAGCTGGGAAGCTCAGGGGGGACCCATCTGCTGCCAGTGCCAGCCAGCCTAGCCCCTGAAAGCCCCCCAACACCCCTCCCAAACACAGTGACCCTTTCTCTGGAGAAGGCACAGGCTCCTTTCCAGTCGAGCCTGGGGTGAGGGAACAGGGAAACTGAGGCACACAGCACAGACACAGCAACACTGGGCAGGAACTGTATTCCTGAAGGCCTTCAAGTCACCGGGACACAGCCTGTCCCTGGTCCCCCAGCCCCCCTGGCCTCCCCAAGGCAATAAATACTCCCCCAGGCTACCCCACACCAAAGCTCCTGCCCCACCACCCCTCCCGGGCGTCACAGCTCCGTCTTCACCTTGTGCATCAAGTCCTTCTGGTCGATCTTCTCCAGCTCCTGGTGCCAGCGGTTGTAGGCCAGCAGGGCCACGTTTTTGGCAGCCACGGCCACCATCTCCATGGAGCTGGCCACCCACTCCACGGCGCTGAGGTAGAAGAGGTTCTCGTGGAGCACGATGGGCGGCAGCGCCCTGCCGGCGTCGTAGCGGGGGTACGTCTGCCACTCGGCCACCTGCACCGAGTAGTAGGACCTGAAAAGGGTCTTGAGCTGCTGCTTGTCCAGCGGCTGCCGGGACAGCACTCGCCACACGGCCGCCTCCTGCGGCTGCTTGCGCCGGAACGCCGCCGAGACGTTGACGGGGCAGATGTTGTCCATGGCGTGGAAGAAGAGCTCGGGGGTGTCGGTGGTGAGGATGCTGGTGAAAGGGAACAGCTTGGGGTCAGGGAAGCCAAAGTAGGAAGAGTTGAGGTAGCCGTGCACCACAGAGGTGACGGAGGGGTGGAAGGCTGCGGGGAGGTCGGCGATGGGGGGGTCGAAGTTCTCGAAGGTGAAGTTGCTCCTGCTGGGGTGCAGCGGAGTTGTCACCACCACCATGTCGTAGAAAGCAGAGCCCTGGCCTTCGGTGCTCTCGTAGTGGACCTGGTACAGGGCTCTCCCCTCTGAAAAGAGACAGGGGACAGTCAGGAGTGGCCCTGACCCTCTTTCTTCCAACCTGACCTCCATCCCCTGATTTTCCAGCACACACCAGTGCTGGACCACAGCACCTGATGGTTATGGATGAGTTACTGATGCCTTAAAGGTGGCAAAAAGGCTTCATGAGGATTCTGAGAAAATGTTTCCAGAGAAGCCCAGCCTAGTGGGGGCAAAGAGGGCTGGGGGAACACAACCCACATCCCAGGCCCCCAGATATTCTTCTGCTGTGGTGGAAGGGGGAGTGAGCCTGAAACGAGGATGGTGCCACAGGAGAACCTGATGGACCTCAGGAGGGAGAGAGTGTAACCTCAGGGCTGAGGTTGGTGCTGCAGGATCCCCACTGGATCAGACAAAGGGAGAAGGACAGAGCCTCAAGCCCTCTCCCAAATGCCCCACCAGGACCAGGATGCCCTCCAGCCACAGCATTCCCATGCTGCCACCACCAACCTCCCACCCTGGCACACCCAGGGCCACACCCGTGCCCAGGCTCACCCGAGCTGTGCAGGGAGATGCCCGTCACCCTGGCTGAGATGACATTGGCTTTGGTCAGCTTCAGCAGGCCTGAACACACCAGCTTATTCCCTCCTTCCACCGCCCAGGTGCTGCCCTGGGCTCCCGCCAGCGACATGGCCCCTGCAGAGAGGAAGGCGAGGGTGGCTCCGCAGCCTGGCCGCAGAGGGGACACCGAGCAGTGTCACACAGCAGGGGCAGGTGGCTTCACCTGCGAAGGCGGGCACCAGCACGGACTGGCCGTAGCTGGAGCGCAGCACGGCGGCGATGACGTCGTCCACGAAGCGCTGGGTGACACCGACCTCCAGCAGGGACTCGGCCACCGAGCGCTGGGTCATGTTGACAAAGGCCTCGCCCCCCAGCGAGCGCAGCAGCTCCTCCAGGCTGGAGAAGGCGTAGCCGTGCGCCTGGTACTTGTAGATCCTGGAGGGGACAGGAGCAGCTGGCACCAGGTGACACCTCCAGTGCTGGGGAAAACCCTCCCCAGCCCCACGGGCTCTCCTACCTCATGAACTTCTCCATCACCTCCTCCACCCACATCTGCAGGCGCAGGAAGCTGATGCCATAGTGCCACCAGAGGCGGAAGAGGTTGAGCAGGTACCAGTCGGTCTCCTCCAGGACAAAGTGCTCCCCGCTGAAGATGGCGCTTTTCCCGGCCACCTCCCGCCGGTGCTTGAGGCCTGTGGGAGCACAGGGACCACGTGTGGCTGTCCCTCCCTGGGAAAGGCCAGCACTGGACATGGCCCAGCAGGAAAATGGGCAAAGATGCTCATGGAGGAGCATCAGGAATGAGAGACCCCAAGGTATGGGTTCTCAGCCATATCATGGTGGGTGTCTCATGGAGCTGCTGCTGCCTACTGGGACAGACTGGGAGGAGTTTGTGACCAACCCTTTAACACTAATTCCACCAGGACCCCCTGATGGCGACCACCCCATCCATTTCCCTCTCGCAACAGGGCAGGAGTGCACAGACAGCAGGGGGATCACCACATGCTGGAGTGCCAAGCTGGGCTGGCAGAAACCCTCCCCACTACCCCAAACACAGAGCCCAGTCCCCTGGGACACCCAGTCTCACCCAGGATCTTGACGAAGTCCTGCATGTGGAGGCTGAGGGCGTGGATGGAGGCTCCCCGGCTCTCATACTGCTGCTTGTTGACGGTGACGGTGGCCAGGCGCCCGCCCACGCTCGCCGCCTCGTACACGTCCAGCTGCACCTGCGGCCCGAAGTGCTGCTGCAGGAAATACGAGGCGGCCGAGCCCCCCAGCCCGGCGCCCACCACGGCTGCGGGCGAGAGCGGCGAGAGGCCGGGTCAGCAGCGCCCCGGGGCCGCGGCGGGGAATGGGGATGGGGATGCGGGGATGGAGGGATGGGGATGCGGAGATGGGGATGCGGAGATGGGGATGTGGAGATGGGGATGGAGGGATGGGGATGCAGGGATAGGGTTGCGGGGATGGGGATGCAGGGATAGGGGTGCGCATCCCCTCCGCCGCGCAGAGGTGCGGAACGCTCTGTGCCGGCCCCAGCGGGACAGAGAGGCGGCCCGGTGCTGCCGGCCCGGTGCTGCCGGCCCTCTCCGCGGGTTCCTGGCTGCCCATCCCATCCCATCCCACCCCCGCGTACCGATGGAGCGCGGCGCGGCGCGGGCGGCGGGCGCGGCCGGGAGCGCGGCCAGCAGCGCGGCCAGGGCCGGCAGCAGCGGCGGCAGCGGCAGCGCGGCGGGCGGCGGGGCCATGGCGAGCAGAGCCGAGCCGAGCCGAGCGGAGCGGGGCCGGCAGCGCCCGCCCCGGCCCGCCCCTCCCGCAGGCTCGGCCCCCGCGCCCCCGCCCCGCCCCGAGCCCCGCACGGCCCGGGGAGAGGCGGCTCCAAGGGGCTGCGGCTGCTGGAACCCACTGAGAGCATCACGGTGCTCTGCCCTCCGCTCCTCGCACGCAGCACACGGCGGGGAAGCGGCTGGAGCTGCCCCGGTAGCCCCGCCGTTTGCCGTGTGCCCCGTGCCCCGTGTGATGCTCGCAGAGCTCGCAGGGGCTCGGAGGGCTCGGAGCTGCAGGCTGGGTCCTGCCTGCCTCGTGCAGCAGCAAGGGCGTTTCAAGCTTTCTGTCTCGGACTTTCTTTTTGCCCTGGGCAAAACAAGGTGCCTGAACAGCGAGAGGTTTGTGCCAAGGGCATCCCACGGGAGCCCGCTGCTACTCGGATTACAAAGACTGAGCAAAAAAATTCTCCAACAGGTTGGACGTGTAATTACAGAGCCAGAGCCTGCTCCAGCCCAGGGCTGGCTCCTTTCCAAGGGACAGAATTTTGTTCGAGAATCCACCGCTTGAACTTTGTCTCCGGGAAACACAACACAAGCACAGGCCCCTTCCTTTCCAGCCAGGAGCCACTCCAGGCTTCCTGCACGGGGAGCACGTACAGCCCTGAACCGCAAATGTGGATATTTGGGGTAGGCACAGACAAAAATTACCCTTGCTCAGCTCCCCCTCACAATGGGCAGGATCCCACCGGAATGGGGATTGGGGTTTTGATCTTGGGCAGCTCAAAACACAGCACACAAATATCTTTGCAGCTTTTAACAAGCTCTTACTTAACCGGCCCGACTTCCCCAGGGCTGTGGGCAAGCAGAAATGTGCTGTGCAGGGCTCCCAGGCAGGTCAGCACTGCTCCCAATCCCCTCCCAGCTGCCAGAAGTTCTGGAATATCATACCATAAGCAAAATGCTTTGCCCCAAGCTCCGAGGTGCTTTGAGAACTCCCAACTCTCACTGTTGCTGCAGAGAAAAACCAGCAGAGCCAGAAATTGCCTAATGCAGCAGCAGGATTTCCTGGGCTGGGGTGGTTACACCAAACAATGCCCGTGCATTTTAGCAGGATGAGGAAAAGCCCCTATAATGGGCCATCACCCCTGCATGGGGCTGGCTTTGCTGGCAGATCTTTAGCACGGAAATATTGATCTCACCCTCATAAAGGCTATTTGTAAATGGTCTTTTGCAAATGCTTTTCATTGCAGGGAGAAGTGCCCGGGGGCATCCAGAGCTCTGGGAGAACAAGGCCCAACCCACACACGGCAAAAGCAGGAGTGGAGGCCCAGCTATTTTTGCAGAGAATGAAATCTGTTACAAACATACTCTTACAGAGAAAGCATCGTCTTTTCTCCCACAAATTCAGAAAGCAGAGCCTGCCTGTGGGTACCACAGTGTGAATGCACCCTGTAAATTAACCCACTCTGCAGTGCTGCACAATCCTCTGGCTGCAGCACAGCACAAACAGGCAGCAGAACCAAGCAAAGATAATCCCAGATATCCAAATTTCAGCTGTTGGCAGAGCTCTGCTGAACCAACCACCACCAGAGGCTGGCAGAAAACATTTCTGTCCACAGACATCCAGGAACAGACACAGCAGAAGGTGTGGAAATAGCATGGACTGAAACACCTGGGCAGGTAATGAGTGCAGGAATCACTGACACCAGCCCTGTGTGTGTGCATTTCTGGGAATCCTCCTAAAGCCTCGTTAATAAAATGTTCAGCCAAATGCTGCTGTGGCCTTTTCACAGACAATGGAATCAGGAACAGCAAGAAACCTTCCACTGTGAAATCCTGGCTGGAGTTGGAATAAGCAGCAGTTTGGGGCAGTGAAAAAGGCAAGAGAAGTCACTGCAATTCTTCTGTTTTATTAGCAAATGGACAGCATCTAGACATGTAAAGGACATCAGCCATTTCCAACATCAACTCCAATGTCCTTGTCAATTCCCTGCACTGCTCCCACACGTCTCTTTCATACAGCCAGAACCTTTGGGTAAACAAAGAGCACAGAAACACACAAAAATTACAATATATACACGTTTTCCCCCACCTCAATGGCCTTAGATTTTTAGAGATTAGCAATGCTTTGTTTGACTTTGCAAGTAATATCAAAACACCTCGAGTTTTAAAATAAAAAAATACTACAGTATTCACAATATAAAACTTAAATACTTTTTTTTTTTTTTTTTTTTTTTTTTTTTTAATTAAGGGACTGCTAAGAGCTGTTGAGTGATCACAGCTCTTCCAACAGAAACTCTGGGGAAGTTAAGGTTCACAAAGCAACATCCATTTCATTCTACACTGCTCCTGGTGAGAGTTCAGATCTTGCCATGCTCAGGACAGTGCCACTGGAGACTTGTCCAGGTGTGGAAATGGATAAAAGGTACATGACACTTCCTCTCCTCTGCCCTGTTCATGTGTTTCTGTGTTTTTATTGAACAGTCACTGGATAAAGTGACTGCAGAGGAGCAGCTCATGGGTCAGTCCCCTCCCTGCAGGAGTTACAGAAACAGGGCAGAAAAGGCAGCAAGAACCAAGGAGAAATTCAACTTATCCTTCCACAATCTCATCCAGGACAAACAAAAAAAAACAAAAAAAAAAAAAAAAAAAAAAAAAAAAAAAATCATTAAGTGTGCTTGAAAGGCAAGAGAATCAAAATTTACCAGGGAAATCTGGATTCTGTGATGGAATCCAGGTTTGGCTATTTCATTTTCACTTCACCTTTCAAAGGAAGCAGAAACTGGGACAAACAACTACAGGATTTCTCTCTTTGGTAACATCTGTGAAAGTCTCTCAGCACTGGCTCCATTTCAGAGGAATTATCAAACCTGACAGAATCCTGTAGAAATTTCATAGGTTTGACTGGGAGAAGAACTTGGCCCAAATGAAGCAGGGCCTCTGTGAGGGTGGGAAGGACTGCACAGGAACTGCATCCCTCAGATTCCTGCTGCAGCCACACTGCAGAGCCTCAGTGAGAGCAGACCCCAGACATAAAGCTGAATAAATCATCTCTCAGTACAGACAGAAGGTCTGGAGTGCATTTTAGGGTATTTCCTTAAGGCAGAAGTGGGTGAGTACTGGCTGAGGAGACAGGCAGAGTTGGCAAACCCAAGTTGGACTGGGTGGCTGTAACATTTTTTTCACAGTTCAGTTGGCTCCATGGGTGAGTTTAAAGAAGATTTGGATCCCATCACTCCTGCTCACACCCAGACTCTCTGTGACACAAAACTGTCCCTTGTGTAAAATACCTGTGCTTCTGTTGGGTTCCTTACAACTGAAGTTTCATTTTCAAAGTTGGTTCCCAGCTCTCCCCTGACACTGCAAGGCTCAGCTGATACAGCAGGGGGTGAGGAGGCAGCAGAGACCCCACTGCTCCTTCCAGCTGAGCACATGGCTTCCTCACTTTTGAGGAGGAACAGCCAGATTTGTAGTGCCACATTTCATGTTTTACCCATTCTCTGGAGAAACAGCATACCCTGGTCACCTGCTCAGCACAAATAAATAAAAGTCCTGTTTATCTCTGAAACTTCCAAAAACACAATAATACAACAAACTGAACAAGAGGTTTTCCCATCATCTAAAGCTGCCAGAAGTGCTGTTTCAGGGCTGAAATCTCCACAGAACCTACTGCACATAGGCAGAAACCCACACTCCAAAAAGGATCACTACAGACTCACACCACAGCTGCCACTACAAGAGGTTACATGGAGCAGGTTAGAAATGTGCAGGTTCCTTAAATTTCTGGGATGCCAAGCCACTAACTGCACACAGTCTCCCCAGGTGAAAGACTGTCAATATTAAAGGCTGTGACAATCTTGAAGTCCACCACAAAAGGGTTTTTCAGCTGAAGCCTGCAAAAGAATGGGAGAAGAATAAATTTTCTTCCAAACCAGGCATGGCATCCACTCTAAGTAAACCATTATTGGAAGTGCATTTGTCAGGTTATGGAACCAATTCCAGAAAGTAAAAAGGAAGGAATGAACAAATTAGTAAGAAACAACCTGAAAAGCAACCATTCCTGGTTTTGTGGCTGTATCTGCTCTTCTGTCATTTGACTGCTTGCTGCTCTGCAAAGGGTTAAATTCTGATCTTTTTTAGTGACTGCATCCTTTCAGCTGAGATAAATGAACTCCCAGGCAATAGGGCCAGTGGGAAATACATATGTGCTGTGACAACAACATGCCTCCAACCAGGAGGACAGCTTGAGGTCAGCTTTCACTTCCTCAGCCTTCTGCTTCTCTTGTTTTCTTGCCACTGCTGCTAAAATTGCTTCAAGGGCACTTGAGACTTTGGAGCAGAGAAGATTTTTTTTTCTCCTTGAGTCAAAACCCAAAAGGTTTAATATTTACCAGGATCATTGAAAGTAGGATCAGAATGTGGATTGGAAGTTGGTGTAATCTGAGGATTTCTACTGGAGAGCTGAGAAAATGGAACAGTCCAGATTTCCTGCTTAAGGGCACAGCTCCATTTTGCCAGCAGCTGCAATAAAGAGCACACAGTTTATCATACTTGAAAGCTGCACAAATATCCACCAGGGAAGAGAAATTGCTCTCCCTAAAACATACATTTAAGTTGGAGATTAAGAGATGTGAGGACAGTTTTGTGGCTCCAGCACAAATCACCATTCCCTGTTTTACCTTTGGGAACCAAGAGTCAAGCTGGATTTTTACCTGGAGAAGGGATATTAACATTAGTGTGACTGAACAACTGAATTCTTTTTAAACCCTCATCTCTCTCCAACTCTAGTATGACAGAGATTCCATGAATTCCAGATTGTTTTCCTGAAGCAATGTAAGAAAAAGCTGCCCCTAAATGTCAAGTGATCATCTTCACCCCATCCGAGGGTCTGGGGACAAGGGAAGACATCAAATCCAGGTGATAATAATACTCATCCATCCCTCTGGACTTCTCCCAGTGCTTTGCACATGAAAAGCCTCACCACATCCCTGTGAGGTAGGTCAGTATTATTACAGTCCCTTAATACAGCCGTGGAAAGTGAGGCAGAGAAGTTCCTGGAGGCCACTGCAGGAGTCTCCCTCAGAGATGGAACAGAGACAAGAAGAGGATTGCACATTCTTTCCTCTCTCCTCCACACAAACCTTCATGGAGAAATAAGCAGACAAAGGGGCTGACAGCAGCACTCCTACTGCTACCCCACAGCCTCCATTCAACACACGAGCACCTCAGAACCAACAGCGACCGCGAAACCATCACACGACACAAACCCAGCTCAATAAATAAGTAAATCCACGCAGCTGTGACTGTCCCCAGCTCAGGCAGGCCCCAGCTGGAGCAGCTGCAGCCCCATCACTGGTGAGCCTCCACGGCCACGCCGACCAGCGCGTGCCTGATGGTGCGGCCGTGCAGTTTGTAGCCGTCCTGCGCCACCAGCGCCACCGTGCCGGGCTGCACGCCCTCGGCTGGCACGTGGCAGATGATCTCGTGCTCGTAGGGGTCGTACCTGCCCCCCACAGGGCTCATCTTCTGCAGGCCATGCTTGGCAAAGACGCTCTGCAGCTTGGCCTCCAGCAGGGAGAGGCCCTCGCAGATTTTCTTCAGGGTGGGGCTGGGATCGCTGGGCTCCGCCTGGCCCGCGGCGCTCTCGGCTGTCTTCTCCAGGATGTCTGCTACCTCCACCAGGTCCCTGCAGAAACTCTGGATCCCTGCAGCAAGGAAAGGAAGCTTACAGAATATCCAGAGCTCCAGTAGCAAGGACAAAGTCACAGTGGTTTGAAGGCACCTTTAAAGCTGCTCATTGATTTGAAGTTAATTGAGTGAGAGCAGGCGGTGCCTTCTGATTCCTGGAACCAAAGCTTCAGCATTAAGAGTAATCTAAACACTCCCCAAACCAAAGGTATATGCAGGAAATGCACATTCATACCATGAACATATATATAATTGTTATTCCTGACAAAGCAGACTGGTAATGTCTCACTCCAAGCAGTTTTTTGCAACTCAGATTTGTCATTTAGGACTGAGTTCCCAGTCCCACTGACATAATTTTGTCACACGAATGTCCATTCCACAGGGAGCAAACACAATGGGGGGGAAGCAAAAACAATGCATGGCTATTCAAAAGCACAAAATCCCCAATTTATTCATAGCTTAAAACCATTGTGGAAGGACTGGACCAAAATGGTCCCTGGGTTGGTCATGAAAAGCCAGGCAGGTTTTGTCATTAGAAAAATGGGGTTAGATTGGCTGCATTTCCAGCAGGGGTTTCTTGCAGTGCAGAAATTCCAGGAAAAGCAGCCTCCCTCAGTTCCATAAATGTCATAACTCCCTGACTGGAATGACACATTAGGGAAACAGAGAAAATGAGGCAATATTCAGGTGCTGTCTGCAGCTGTACATGTGAACAGGCACACAACAAAGAGAGAAGAAGGAGATGCAGCAAAGGAGCAGACAGAACCCAGCAATTGCCACTCATTTCATGGAATCAGAGTCATTCAGGCTGCTCAAGACCTTTAAGATCATCAAGTCAGCACTGCCAAGGCCACCACTAAACTGTGTCACTGAGTCTTTTCAACACCTCCAGGGATGGTGTTCCCATCTTGACCCTGGGCAGCCTGTGGCAACACTCTCAGTGAACAAATTCTCCTAAAATCCAATCTAAACCTGAGGCTGTTTCCTCCTGTCTTACCTCTCATCAATTGGGAAAATAGACTAACCCCACCTTGCTATGACCTCCTTTCAGATGTTCCTCTTATCTACAGATCTTCAAGTCTCACTTTGTGAGCAATTTCTAACAAAGAACTTATTTTTTCTCCATGCTACGTATCAAATCCCAAGAGCTCAAAAAACCCTCTCAAGATCAATCATGCTGTTGTTGATTATCCCCAATCTCAGCAGCCATTTTCTAGCACCATGGGTAGAAGGTAAGAAAATGCAGCAGCTCTAATTTCAAGGCTGTTGGAACTAACTAACAATAAATCTCTTGAGATTCATGCATTAAGGACAAAAATAGTTTTTCATTCTCAGAGATGGTTCTGGCACAGTGCACTGCCTGAACAGCACCTTCTTCCCCTCTTTACCTGCTTCTGCTGCCAAAGCTACAAACCCAGCTCGTTTCACTGATGCTAAAATATTTCTTTTAGGGGTTTTAAACATCTAATCTAGAGATTGACAACTACTGCCCCAGGCTGCATCTACCTCCAATGAACTGAAACAGAGGAGGCTGTTAATATAGTAAAGGAGATCACAACCTGATGACACAGCTGAGTGTAAAATACACCCTGCCAGAGCCAATCCTCAGCACACAGCAGAGCCTGCATTTTCAACCAAGTCAGCAGAATTAAACTCAGCTGCACTGGGACTATTTAAAATAGTCACAATTCTGTGATTCTGTAAACCTGACAGGACAGGACACAGCTGGACACAAAGGAAAAAACAGTGATTAAGCCCAGATATCAAGAGTCCAGGCCAAACATCACAGCAGGCTTTAAAATAAACGAGGCAGGGCAGGACAGGAGGATAGAAAAGCTGCTGGTCAATGTTTTCTGCTGAGGCAGGCAGGCCAGTGCAGTAAACACAGCTCTTCTGCTCACCAAAGAGTTTGGCATCTTCCACAAACTTCTGTGTTCTCCTCCGGACGTTCTCGGAATCTGCCAAAGCTTTCTGGTACCTCTCCTGCAGGCACAGAGGGGACACATCAAAGCAGGAGCAAAACCCCTTTCCTCACACTGGAAACCCCTCAGAAATGCTTGAAGTAGAGAAGGTTGTGCTGGGTTCCTGAATTTTCATACAAAGCCAAGTTTTTCTATTGATTAACCAAAAACTGCAACTCCCTCAGAAGACCCAAAAAATACTCTGGGCACTGAATGACTGAATGACCAGGCACTGCCAGGCTGCTGCTGAGATCCTCCTTTCTCCAGCAGGCAGCTCTGATGCTGATTTCTCACTCAGTGCAGGATGCTCAGGGTGATTATCTCCAGAACAGCCCCAGTGCTGTGGTATTTAATCCCCACCTCAGTCACGTGTGTTCTTCAATATAGAACCTCATTTCCAGCACACACAGGCACTTCCCTTCTTGGATAATCTGGATCCAGTGTGACATAAAGCCATTAAGAAATGTCCAAAGGAGGGGCATGAGGATGGTGAAAGGCCTGGAGGAGCAGCTGAGGGCACTGGGATTGTGCAGCTGGAGGAGACCCAGGGGAGGCTCTTTGGGGGCTGCAGCTCCAATCTCTGTGACAGTGACAGGGACAGGGACAGCACCAGGGAAGGGCTGGAGCTGGGCCAGGGAGGTTTGGGTTGGATTTTGGGAAAGGTTCTTCCCCCAAAGGGTGCTGGGCACTGTCCAGGCTCCCCAGGGAATGCCAGAGCTCCAGGAGTGCTTGGACACTGCTCCAGGGATGCCCAGGGTGGGATTTTGGGGCTGTGCAGGGCCAGGAGCTGCACTGGATGATGCTGTGCAAATTCAGGATATTCCATGATCCTATGCCAACATGTGACACTAATCAGCACAAAGCTACTGCCACAAGGTTGTGAAAGAAGTGACCAGCCCCAGCACACAGCTTTTCCTGCCAGGATCACAGAGTCAGTGCCCTGCTGCTCTCAGATGGTGTTCTGGGAAGGCAGGGTGGAATTTTACCCTCTCACACTTAGGACACAGCTGCTCTGTGTGTATCACAGCATTTAGGGAAAAATCCAGGGCTGAAAACCAGTCCAAAGCAAGGGGACTGAAGCAAAGGCACCCAGCAGACTCACAGTTAAATCTCGGACTTGCTCCTCTAATTTGATGGCTTTGTGCTCCAAGGCACAGTCAGAGAGGGGGTGCTTGGGCTCCTCACTGGGCTCCTCTGGGCCACACTCGTCTCCTGTACTTCTCTGCTGAGCTGCAGTGCTGAAAGCACAGGGGGACCCTCTGAAATACAAACTGGGGACAAAGAAACAAAGAGAACTCAAGATTAGTGCCATTATTAAAAGCAGGCTCTCTTAAAAGAGGTACACAGGATTCTAGACACAATTTTAGTTCTTTTCAGAAAACACAGACAATCAGCAAAGAAACACAAAGAGGTGGTTTTAAATTCTTCTATTTTAGATTAACATGGCACACAGAGGCTTTACACCACTTCTTTGGCATACCTTGAAAAGAGTCAGATTTTCACAGAAACATTGAATAAATGAGGTTGGAAAACACCTTCAAGACCACCAAGTCCAACCTGTACCAAATCCCCACCTTGTCACAGGCCCAGAGCCCTGAGTGCCACATCCAGTCATTCCTTGGACACTTCCACCAGCTCCCTGGTCTTTTCCAACATAAATAATTCTGTGATTCCCTGATTGTGTTTCACTCTCCCTCCTACTACACTTGCTTTTACAAACCAACCTAGACAGGGATCATTTCTGCCAGAGATTAGTATCTGCCCAAAGACCACCAGCACCTCCTCCCACCCCGTGTTTAGCAGCCCAGATGTTTCCTCATTTAAATTTAAACCCTTAATACCAGGTTGTTAAATGTCCCACAGCACTGATGACAAACTTCCTTTCCCCACCTGAGGACATTTGCATGAGCAGTTTTTATTAAGTGGGTACTTAAAACATCATCTGTATGTCAAACCACTCCTTTTCAACAAACCATGTGCCAAATACAAACCTGAAAGTGCTTTCTCTAGTTAAACTTGCTCTGGAGTAGGATGTTCCTCAGACCAATCTTTAAAGAACCATCTGGGTTCCAGGAATGCCAAAACAGGAAAAAAACAACCCACATTTCATCCCTGGCTGCTGTTTGGGGCACAAGACCACATCTTGAATGATGTTTAAGATTCCTGTCACATTTATTTTATCGTCTTTTAATCTACATTAAAAGTAATTAAACTAGAGGGGTGGACAGAGCAGGACCCCTTCACCAAGCCTTCAAAAAAAAAAAAAAAAATTAATCTGAGGCTTTCTTTGCACATAAAAATGTCCATGGGAAGCACCAGCTACAAGCTTTACCCTTTATCATCTCCCATTTCATTTCAAAGAGCTGCAGGGATGGGAATCAGCCATGCCACAGATGGACCAAAGAACCTGAAACGCAGCTGAGAAATCTCACTGGGCCCCTCAGAGGTGAAACTCCTGTGTTTTAAAAATAAAAAAAAACTCCTCTGCAGCCAAGAAGCCAAAGCAGGTGAGGTATTTCCCTCTGCCAGTGGTTGCAGTGCAGGGATGGGTGTGTTTTGTGTGGGAGAGGGGCATGGAGGAGCCAGTCCCAGCTGCCTACGTGGAGCAGGGAGCTGCCTGCATGGACTCCTCTCTGCAGCCTCTGAACCCAAATCCCAAATCCCAGAGCTCCCCCCGTGCCCTGGCTGTCACCTGCTGTCTGGAAAAGCTATGGCCAAGAAATCACAGCCTGACTCCAAAGGGAATTCTTCGGGTCTGTTAGGCAGGGTTGAAAATGCAGCTCAATTTACTCCTTCCTGCAGGATGAAAGGAATCCTCCCCAGCAAGTGGCAGGAGCTATTTCCAGGCTGTCCAGTGACTGGGCTGCATCTTCTAAAGGCTGGTTTGATCACAGCTACCCTAAAAATAGGCATGGATCCCACGGGAGGAAGCTGACACATCCTGAAGTGACAGACACGTGGAAGTCGCGGGGTGCGTGTGAAGGGGGTCACACAAGTTGGTGTCACAGGAAGATTTACAAAGCCATGTCACAAAAAGCCAAAGAGATAAGGAAGAGCAGGGAAGCTGATTGCAGCCATATGGCTTAAGCCAATTGTCCTTCAAGATTAATATTCCAGCGATGAGAGGGGGTTTCTGGTCAGAGGTGTCACCTCTTTCTGGAGCACCCCACAATTCCAAAGTGACAATCAGCTCTCTCTGAATTGCAAGGGTCCTTCCCCAGCCCTCTGGAACACTCTCAAATCAGCATGACAAAGCTGTGCTGAGACACACAGAGACATCTGCACTGCTCTCAGCTCTGAAGAGCCTGCTTTGGGAGGAAATCTAATTACTGCCAATTCCTCCGCGCTGTTTCATCAGGGAGTGACTCCGGAGATAATCCAGTGCAAGGAGGGGATTGTCCCGCTCTGCTCTGCACTGGGGTGGCCTCACCTCGAGTGCCAGGATGTAAGAAAGACCTAAAACTCTTTGACAGTATCCAAAGATGCTGAAAGACTCATTGCACCTTTTTTAGGGGGACAAAGCTACACCCACATAACGGGGAGAATTTCCTGACATGCATCTAAATTTAATCCCAAACACAGCTGCCTCTGTGATGTGCTGCAGGTTTATTATATTACAGTTAAATAATCTTTTGGTGGTGTTTCTTTTCTAGACAAAAACAAACAAACAAACAAACAAAAAAAACCCCAAAAAAAGACCTCACAGCATTTCGGCTTTTTTTCTTTTCACCTGCCCACACTTCATTCAAATAACCAAAGCACCTTTATAGGTTTCTCTTTTCTAAGCCATATTCCATGATGTGGACACTGTTCCTCTGTCTAAATATTGACACAATTAAATGGATTCTCTTCCTGCGACCACCAAATCACATTGATAGCAAATGTGCTGCCTCACCAAAAACAAAACCCGAGCAGCACATTAAACCCTTAATTAATGATGGTTCAGCCGGGCGAGACGCAGAACCCACCCACAGCAGCAGGAAACCACCTCCCAACGTGACTTACCGAACGCGGAAAAGCTTTGCCTTAAAATTTAACATTAATTTACGGCCCCCAAAAAATCACATTTCCAGGAAAAAGAGCTTTGTCTCCAGGGGTTATTGCGAGGAGCGGAGAACGGCAATGTGGGGTTTTGGGGGAGATGGGGAAGGCGGGGGAGAGGATGGAGATGGGTTCGGGTCTGGCTGTGGGTTCGGGTTCAGGGGCTGGCTGTGGGTTCGGTTCGGGTTCAGGGGCTGGCTGTGGGTTCGGTTCGGGTCCGGGGCTGGCTGTGGGTTCGGGTCGGGATCCAGATCCGAGCCAGGGTCGTGGTTGGGGTCCGGCTCTGGGTCTGGATCCGCTCCCGGCGCGGCGCCCGCCCGGGCCCGGCCCCGCGGCGCTGCCACGTCTGTCCCCAGCACCCCCGCGCAGCGGGCCACCCCTGTCCCCGCTACCCGGCCCGGCCCGCTCCCACCGCCCCACGTACCTGCCTGTGCCCGCTCTACCGGCCTCGGGCAGCAGCGCCCTGAGGCGCCGCAGGGAGCGGGCGGCCATGGCCCCGCGCGGACCGGCCGGGAGCGGCGAGGAGGCGGCGGGAGCGGCGATGAGCCCGCGTCAGCGCGGAACTACAGCTCCCACATGGCCCTGCGAGCGGGCTGAGGGATGATGGGAAGGCGGTGATGAGCCCGCGTCAGTGCGAAACTACAACTCCCACAAGACCTTGCGAGCGGGCTGAGGGATGACGGGAATGCGGCTATGAGCCCGGGTCAGTGCGGAACTACAACTCCCACAAGGCTCTGCGAGCGGGCTGAAGGCGGGAAGGGAAGGCGGGCATGAGGGGGATGCTCCGCCCGCCGCCGGCGCGCACACCGCTCCGGGCAGAAGGGGCTGGGATTGGGGCTGGGATTCTGGGGCTTGGTTCCGGACACGGCTCCTGTGCCCCAGAACTCGGATCTGGACACGCGGCAGCGGCCCCGGAACTGGGAGCCGGACAGGTGGCCCAGGGCCACCGTGGTCACCTTGAGGGGACAGGTGTGGGACACCTGGGAGATATGAGGGACGCATGGAGGGGACAGGTGGTGCTGGCCCAGGGCCACCATGGTCAGCCTGAGGGAACAGGTGAGACAGGAACAGGGGTGGGGCACGTGTGGGACTCGTGTGTCCTCCAAGGTGTCCTTACCCAGGTGTGGTGCAGTGTGCTGCTGCCACCCAGCACAGTGACACCAGGATTCCCTGTGAGTGTCCCCAGGTGTGTCCCACATCCCCCAGGTGTGTCACGCGTGTCCCAGGTGTGTCCCAGGACAGAGCTCCGGTGTCCCAAGGATCGGACCTGGACACGCAGCACCATTCCCTGGAACTCGCCCTGGACACAGCTCCATCCCCCTGGGACTCGGACCTGGTCCTGTCCCCAACAGAGTCTGGACCTGAACGCCTGGAACACAGCTCCGGTCCCCTTGGCTTGGACACGGGCACACAGCTCTGTCCCCCACGGCTCAGAGCTGTCCCCACAGGGCTCAGACCCAGACACAGCTCTGGTCACCCCAATACACAATTCTTGCTGCTGGCAGGGCGGGTTAAGGGGTGATAACAGGAGAGGTTTCACCTCTAAGTCAGGAAAGGACTGGAAGAGACTGAGTGTTCTTTACTGGTGGTGAATAAATATTAACCAAAACCTTGGCCAAAGCTGCTGACAGCTGTGGGCTACCCAGCATGAAGGATGAGGGGGAATGGCTTCAAACTGCCAGAGGGCAGGGTTAGATGGGATATTGGGAAGGAATTCTTCCCTGTGATGGGGCTGAGGCTCTGGCACAGGATGCCCAGAGAAGCTGTGGCTGTCCCTGGATCGCTGGAAGGCTCCAAGGCCAGGGTGGATGGATAGAGGAACCTGGGATAGTGGAAGGTGCTCCTGCCCCTTGGAACGAGACGAGCTTTAAGGTCTTTTCCAACCCAAACCAGACTGGGATTCTGTGATGAGCTTGCAGGGGGCTCCTTATCCCAGAGCCCACCCCAGCCCCCTTCCCTGGGAGCAGCAGCAGCAGCAGCATTCCCACCCTGTTCCCTCAGCCAGAGGAGCGGGCAGGCCAGTGCCAGCGTTTTTATTAAAAGCTGCTTTCCTAGGTACTAACAGAGGGCTGTGAAGAGCGAGCTGCAGAGGTTAATTGTGGCAGTCCATAGCATGAGAGGGTGATGGTGACTCCTTTGTTCCCAGCACAATAGCTGGAGCCTTTCCTTTTCATTCCTGTCCCTTGTTTCTGTCCGTGCTGAATGACCTTACCCTATTTCACTTTTCTGCTCCAACAGCCCTGCTGCTTTGGTTTTTTTCTTAATTTTTAGACTTCCCTTCACTCCATTTTGATCACATGCCTTACCAACCTGTGTCTGAGTGCAGCAGCAGAGTGTTCATGTGCTGTCCAGCCCTGTCCCCTTCCATGCTCCCCCCAAAACCAGCATGGGACCAGGACAGAAAGCTGGCCTGCCTCCGTCCCCAGCCCTCTGCAGCACTTCTAATTAGCAAAGATAAAAGGTGTCCACTGTTAATTTGCTTTCCAAAGCTGACACTTGAGCTTCCTTCATTCCAAGGGAAGGCAGCACGCCCTCACCCTTGCTGCCTGGAGAACAAGAAGGAAATACTGGACAAAGGCACTTGGTGGAGGCACAGGAAGCATGAGGCACCCTGAGATGAGACCCTGCAGAGCTGGGAGCAGTGAGCAGGGTGAACAATCAGCATCTCTAAAGTGGCTGGTCCTGAGCAGCTCCTGAACCCAATCCTGAGGGGGCCAAAACCCCCAACGAGTCCATGGTTGCTTTGGCAAATACTGGCCCAGACACACGCTGATCCCAAAAACTGGGCAGTGCCAACTGCCAGCCCAGGCTCTCCCCTCCTTCCTTCTGACCCAGAGCTTGTCCTGCTCTCCTGGCTCCGGGGCAGAGCTGGGTTTCCCAGCAGTTTGTGACCCTGATCCACAAGGAACTCCCTTTCCCCACCCTCCTCCCGATCCCCTCCCGCCCCCTTCCCCTGGTTCACAGTGGTGCTGCTGCTGTGGTGGGGACTGGGAGAACGGCTCTTCCCACCACGCCTTCCCAGCACCCTGCCAGTGTCTCGGAGAAAGGGGCTGGCAGCTCCTCCGTGATCCCCAGTGTGTGTTCGGGGCTGGGCAGCCTGGCTTAAGTCTGCTTCTTTTCCCATTCCTGCAGAGAAAGGAAGGAAAAAAAAAAAAAAAAAAGATGAGGAGACATCACAAGAAAAGCAACACTTCAAGGCATCCCTCCCTGCTGGGGGCTTTGTACCCAGCATATTCCACCCATTTCCACTGAATTGTAGGGGTGATGCTTTCCCTCTCCCACCCAGCAGTGCAATTCCATGATTCCATGGTTAAACAAGGGGCAAAGACAGATTCTCTGTGGGGCAGGGAGGAGAGGGAGAGCTCAGCAGGACCTTGGCTTTCCGCAGCACACTCCCCGTGTTGGCTGGGATGATGGAGGGGCTTCTCTTCCTCAGCTCTGCTGCACAGTTCACAGGGACCAGGTGCTCAGGGGGGTTCCCGTTTGCCTTGTTTGTAGTTTCCTGTGGAAAACGGGGAGCAAGAAAAGCTCAGGAAACCCAGAAAGCATTGACAACCAGATTAAAACAAACAACAAAACATGAACTGTAATGAGATAAAAGCTGAGGTTTCCAAATTGTCCACAGTGGGACAAAGCCACAGGGATGTCCCCTCCCCCTGTGCTGCTCCCCACAATACCCATACCACAGTTTCTTGCACAAGTTGGAGCTCTGAGGATGAGGAAAAAGGGATGCCTACCCCATTCTCAGCCTTGCTGGTCACGGCCAGCCCCAGGGCCGGCCCTCCTGCCAGCGACTGCTTCAGCTGCTCCTTCACTTCGGTCAGCTTGAGCTCCAGATCCACGCGAGACTCCTCCTTCTGCCGGCAGCGCTCCTCCAGCAGCGCCACCCGCTGCTCCAGCTCCTGCAGCCTCGGCCCTGCGAGCACAGCTCAGCTCAGCGCCGGGACAACCCACCCATCCTCTGCACAGCGACACTAGATGGGGCTGCCAGCCCGGCAGAGCGCGGGGCCAGCCCAGCTCCCGGCCACACTGTCCCTGTGCCAGCCCGGTGTGTCCCTGTACCAGCCCAGTGTCCCTGTACCAGCCCAGTGTTCCTGTGCCATCCCAGTGTCCCTGTGCCATCCCAGTGTCCCTGTGCCAGCCCAGTGTCCCTGTGCCATCCCGGTGTCCCCGTGCCATCCCGGTGTCCCTGTGCCATCCCGGTGTCCCCGTGCCAGCCCAGTGTCCCTGTGCCATCCCGGTGTCCCCGTGCCAGCCCGGTGTCCCTGTGCCATCCCAGTGTCCCCGTGCCATCCCGGTGTCCCCGTGCCAGCCCGGTGTCCCTGTGCCATCCCAGTGTCCCTGTGCCATCCCGGTGTCCCTGTGCCATCCCGGTGTCCCTGTGCCAGCCCAGCTCTGTACCTGAGCATCTCGAGTGGCCCTGACCTACCCGTGCTGCCCTTCATGGCTTCCCGCAGCTCCCGCTTCTCCTTGCGCAGCAGCAGCAGCTCGCTGCGGATCGCTGCCTTCTCCTTCTCCAGCTTCTCCTTCTCCGTCAGGAAGCGCCTGGCGTCCTCCTCGGCCCGGTTCTTGCCGTACCTGTACTGGTTGGCACCTGCAGGCACGGGGAGAGCCCGTGAGGGGCCGCACCCATGGCACCCGTGGTGCAGCTGAGCCCACCCAGCAGCTGTGGCTGCACATCCCTCTGGGGAACAGCCCCATCCCGCACTGGCCACATGGACACAGCCCCATCCCGCACTGGCCACATGGACACAGCTCCATCCCGCACTGGCCACATGGACACAGCTCCATCCCGCACTGGCCACATGGGAACAGCCCCATCCCGCACTGGCCACATGGACACAGCTCCATCCCGCACTGGCCACATGGACACAGCTCCATCCCGCACTGGCCACATGGGAACAGCCCCATCCCGCACTGGCCACATGGGAACAGCTCCATCCCACACTGGCCACATGGACACAGCTCCATCCCGCACTGGCCACATGGACACAGCTCCATCCTGCACTGGCCACATGGACACAGCTCCATCCTGCACTGGCCACATGGGAACAGCTCCATCCTGCACTGGCCACATGGACACAGCCCCATCCCGCACTGGCCACATGGACACAGCTCCATCCCGCACTGGCCACATGGGAACAGCCCCATCCCGCACTGGCCACATGGGCACAGCTCCATCCCGCATTGGCCACATGGGAACAGCCCCATCCCGCACTGGCCACATGGGAACAGCCCCATCCTGCACTGGCCACATGGACACAGCTCCATCCCGCACTGGCCACATGGACACAGCTCCATCCTGCACTGGCCACATGGGAACAGCCCCATCCCGCACTGGCCACATGGGAACAGCTCCATCCCGCACTGGCCACATGGGAACAGCCCCATCCCGCACTGGCCACATGGGAACAGCTCCATCCTGCACTGGCCACATGGGAACAGCCCCATCCTGCACTGGCCACATGGGAACAGCTCCATCCTGCACTGGCCACATGGGAACAGCCCCATCCCGCACTGGCCACGAGCCTGGGGAGGTTTGTGGCCCGGGGACTCACTGGACGCGTGTCTCTTCACTTTGACTTGCGGGTCCACCCGCCGCGACTTCTCGCTGCAGGACGAGGCATGGCGCTTCACCTGAGCCCCCGCTGGCCGCCCTGGCTCCTCCTCTGCCTGCTGGGAGGAGAGAGAGAGAGCTGAGACACCTGCAGGGCCACCCCAGCCTGGCCACGGCTCATCACAAGATGAGCCATGAAGTTGTGCTCACCTGAACCTTCTCATAGGGGACATCATCGTACACCACCCGAGAGGGGTCTGCTCGGTGATCCTGGGAGGAGCTGGCCCACCTGCAGAAAGAGGGGTAGAGTTCTCCTTTCCAGAACATCCTAGCCAGCCTCTCAGGGAGCCCTTCCAGCATCTCATGACCCTTCCCTACCACACCCTTCATCAGCACTGATGAAACCCTTTCAGCTTCCCATCCTGCCCAAGGGAACAACCCCTGGGGCACTGAGATCACAGCCCAGCCTGTGGCCGTCCTAGGGAATCCCAAGGGCCAAGGATCACCATGCCCAGCCCAGCACACAGCCCCTGGCACAGCAGCAGCACATCCTTACAGGTACGAGTGCCTCACGGCCGTCACGATGTTGGCAATGGTCTCCACATCCACATAGTCGTAGTGCAGGGCCTCTGGCGCTGTCTGGGAGCCTGTTTCCACCAAGAGGAGACCCAGCCAGCGGCCCAGATCTTCAGAGCAGCTTGCCTGGAGGACAGAGGAAGAATTAGGGTGCACGCCCAGCTCCCAGCCCCTCATCCTCACTGCCTCCCGATGCAAAACCCTGCTGTGCCCAAAGTTCCCAGAAGCTGCCCTGAGCTTTCCAGGGCAAGACAAAACACGGCAATGCTTTCATGGAACATCAATCACCCCAAATGCTGCTTCCCTGTGGGAGTCCAGGGTGTTCCCCTGGCTTCCCTGGATGCCTTGAGACCCTCCAGGCAGGGGGCTCAGAGGCCTTGGTATAGTGCCCAAGACCCCTGTGAAATGGATCTCAGTCCCTGGGAAAAATTACCATAATTGCAGGAAGAATTGCAAGTCACAAAAAATAAGTAGAGCATAAATTAGGTTATTAGAAGGTAGAAAGGTGAATTTTTAGAAATGCTTATATTAAGGGGTTTAGCGTTAAGATGGAGGATTTTGGGTGGGGTATGTCTTTTCTTCTTCTTCTTCATGTCATCCATCTTCTGAGTTAGGATGGCACTACTGGATTGGTTTGGGACAAAGTTGTAATGTGTAAATGTAATGTAATGTGGGATGAAAGTGTCCTGTATTGGAAATTAATTTTAAATATTAGGTGTGTAATTTATAGTATAGAAGATAAAACCTGCCCTCTGGGCAGGCAATGTGCCTCTGAACAAACTGCTAGACAGAGAAAGAATTCCTTAGACAAAAAAAGAACAACCAACCTCAAAACCTCAGAAAGCGGCTCCTGACTCTCCTCCAGTGCTCGAGCTGGAAACGAGAACTCTAAACCCACCAAACCCCCTGCTGTGGGTTCCCCCACAGGCAGCACCACTCCCTCCCCGTGCTCCCGTGGCTCACCTGGAGCGCGGCCAGCTCGCGGCCGTGGCGCAGGATGCGGAAGGCGAAGGGGTGCTGGGGGCCGAGGCCGGGCAGCAGCTCGCAGCCGCGCAGGGCGATGGCGCCCAGGGGCGCGCGCAGCTCCGCGCGCTCCCTGTGCACGTACAGCGTGTTGCCCTTGAGGCAGCACCAGCGCTCCTTCCAGCACTGGTTCACCAGCACGCTGAGGTAGCCTGGGGGGGCAGGGGGAGGGAAGGGCATCACTGCCTGCTTGGCTGGAATTCGGGCAGGCTTTGACAGGACAGCATGGCTTCCTACTCATCCAGCCCTGCTGTGCCTCAGTTTCCCCCCCAGGTAACCAGCTGGGCCCAGGGGAGCTGCCAGCTCAGTACCACACAGTGCCCCAAAGCTGTTTCTGAGGACATGGCTGACCCCTCGCCCACTCATCACTGGAATTTGCAGAGGCAGGCCTGGGCAGCATTTCCCAGCCTGTGGCAGTGTCCCAGCCCCACAGTGACATGGGGGAAGGATGTCACTCTCCACTGATCCCACCCCACTCCCAGCCCCATCTTTGCCCCCAGCCCACACAAACCGCAGCAGGGGATGTCCTCCTCGGTGGAGGAGGTCTGGGTGTCCTCGGGGGATGGCTTCTTCTTGGAGAAACTGATGATCCTGGTGATTTTCTTCCCTGCTGCCCGGCTCATTGAGCCCTTCAGGTCAGCCAGGCCGCTCTTTTTGCCTTTCCCTGGAAGGACAGGGACGCTGCTGTGTGACCCTGCTGTGTGTCCTGCCATCCCAGCTGGCTGCAGAACATGCTGCCCAGCTGTGGGCACACAGCTGGAGCTGGCTGGGCAGTGGGGACAGGGGCTGTACCGTGCTCGCCGTGCTCTCTGCGGGTGGCTGGGGACCCGGTGTCACCCATGGCCACGCTGTCTGAGTCTGAGGTGTGCTTCTCCTGGGACAGCCTCTGTGGGAGAGCAGAATCCCATCAGCAGCATCCCCCAGCCACTGCCAGCCCCTCATCCCCCTGCACAGGGCTGGGATACCCAGCTCCTGCTCCCCTTCCCAGCCCTGCAGAACTGCTGGGAGAACGGCAAGGGCTCCTCATGCAGCCCCACATGGGAATTTGGGGTTCTCCAGCCCTGTGTTCCCCGGGTTTGTCCACATAGGACCCGTATAAACCATCACCTTGTCCAGCTCCATTTTGCACGGCATCACTGGGGAGGTGGGGGCCTCCATCCCGCCTGCTGCTGGGCTGCTGGCTTCCTTTATCACCTGCAGAGACAGCCCCAGCTGTCACTTCAGAATGACCCGAGGGCCCTCCCTGGCTCAGCTCCTTCACCACCAGAGCCAGGCTGAACCAGGGGGACACGTCCTGGTCCCCAGAGCTCAGGGCAAACCCAGACTGGCACTGCTCGCACCTTGGCCCCTTCAAAACTTCAGCGATTTTTGGACATCTCAGAAGGGAGACACTTAGGTGCCAAAGCCAGCATCATCCTGCCAGCACAGGACAGCTTGTGATCCCCATTTTTAAGGCGTGGTGTGTCTTGGGTGTGTAAAACAACCCCGTTCTCCCACATTTGGGGTGAGAGCTGTGCTGCTGCTGTGCTCAGAGGCTCCTTTCCCACCCACCTTTCTCCTTCCCTGCAGCCCCCGCTTCCCGGCCCCGAACAAAGGCAGGAAAGGGCCCTGGGGCAGAGGAAGGGGAGAGCAAACATCCCCCCAGCCGGGGCTATCAGCGCCGGAGCCGCCCTGGCCCTGGGAAGCAGCCGATAAGAACCAGGAGCAAAACCCCCTTCCCCTTCCAGCCATTGCCAGGGCAGCCCCCTCCCCAGCTCAGGATGCCAGGGGGACTCTGGGGATGCCCCTGGGAGGAGCAGTGGTACCTTGAGCCACTCCTCAGCCTGCTCCTTGCTCTGCACTGCCAGCACCAGCGCCTCGGCCCCCGGCAGCGAGAAGCGCAGCTCGTGCTTCTTGCGCCGCCCGTCCTTGGGCACGTAAATGACGTTGCAGGTGGTCAGGGGCACCTCCACGTGTGGCTGCCGGTCCTTGGAGCTTTTGTAGCACTAAGGGAAGCAGAGACAGCTGCTCAAGGCTCAGCCAAGCCTGCCTGGCTGGCTGCTATGCTGGGGGGGTCTCACAGGTGGCACAAGGTCTCAGGTGCTGGTGGCACAGGTGGAGGTGGCTCAGGCCATGCAACAGCTTGAGGGTGCCCAGAAATAGGGGAGCCCTCTCTCCCTAGGGACAGCTGCTGCTTGGGTGGCAGCCTTGGGGCAGGGGCTTTGTTTGGATGGCTCTTTTTTTTTCCTTCAGCTTGGGCTCAGCCACCCTCCCAACACCCAGGGGCATTCTGTGCCCCCCAGGCCAGGCTCACCAGCAGTTTGCCATCCCTGATGATGGTGAGCTGCTTGGCCCACTGCCCAAAGCGCTTCTTGCGCAGGAGGAAGGCGCAGATCCGGCAATCCTTCACCAGGTTCATGGAGGCCTCCTCCGAGGGCCACTGGTGTGTCAGCTGCTGGCCCTTGGCCTCCTCCTCCTCCTCGTCATAGGACTCGTACGAGCTGCTCATGGCATCCGAGTCATTGTCTGGAAGGAAGCAGGGGAGTCACCCTAAAAGGTGCCACACACCCTGCCAGGGTTCCCCATGCCCAGCAGGCTGCAGACAGAGCTGGGCTGGGTGCCAGGAGAGGTGGATTCTGTGTCATCCTCTGGAAAGGGCAGGGTTTGGCACCAGCCCTCTCCGTTTCCCTTGGAACCCCAGCAGGACACTCACGGGCTGAGCGCCAGCCCCAGGTGCATCTATCCAGAGCCCTGGGCTCTGTTGGTTTCTGTGCAAGGCTCACACTTTGAAATCCTGGTTCTCCAGCCTCAACCCCAGCACCCCCAGCCCACTGCTCAAGCCCCACCTCAGGCTGGACTTTTCCAAAGTCAAGGACACCCAGATACCTACAGGAATTTTTCTGCTCCCCGTTTATCCTGGTGACAGGGTAGTTGCTGTCTGCATCCTCGTAATAGCCGTCCTCGATGGAGTTGGGGGGGCTGGAGCTGTCTGCAGGGCAAGCACAGGGAGCTGGGGCTGCTGCACCCACATTTCCCTCATGGGTGCTCAGTGGGGCACAGCCAAGCACACCCTCCCAGGGCATCCCAGCACTGCTCCTCCCATGGCTCTGATCTCTGCCTCATTCCCAGCCTGGCTGGAGCAAACAACTCCTTGCAGTAACAAGTGGGATGGAAGGGAGTGGGACAGGAGCGATGCTGGTGGGAGCAGTGACAATTCCTTCCCCAGCATGAGCAGTGCAGCTCATCCACTGAGAGCTGCCTGCTTCTTCAGGCAGGTGGGGGATTGTGTTGGGTTGATGTGGCCAGAAATGCGAATTCTGTCCCCATCTGTTAAACCAGGTGTGGCAGTGCCCCTGATCTCCTGGCACACATTATCTGCTCATGGGCAGCTTTAAACCAGCTGGGGCAATCATCTTTATCTTTCCACAGCCCATCCTCCCTCCAGGAGAGATCTCCTGTCCATGGCCAGTGAGTCCCAGGGCATGGCTGATAAAATTCCATCATCCCATGGGAGATGCTCCAGCCAGGGCAGGAGCCAAGCCTTTCCTACCCAGAGAAAAACTGACATTTTGGACACCAAGGCACCTTCTTCCCACTGGATTCCAGAGGAAAGCCAGACCTTTCCACATCATCCCTGCACCTTCAGAGGAAACTGCCCCTTCTCCAGGAGCACTGCTCCAGCTGAGCCACATCTGCCACTGCAGGAGGATGCAGCCACCATGGAATGGGACTGTGCCAACACCCTGACTGACTGACGGGTGTCAGCTTGGATTCTGACTCTGGCAGGTTGGGATTGTTCTTTGTAATACTGTATTTCTATTTTAATTTTCCCAGTAAAGAACTGTTATTCCTAATTCCATATCTTTGCCTGAGAGCCCCTTAATTTCAAAATTACAATAATAATTTGGAGGGAGGGGGTTTCCATTCCCCATTTCAAAGAGAAGCTCCTGCCTTTATTGGCAGACACCTGTCCTCCAAACCAAGCCAGGGATGCAGTGGGCAGCTCGTGGGGCTCCCCCAGCCTGCTGCTGGCCGGGCTGGGGCAGGACTCACTGCGGGAGGTGATGTACTCGGGGGCCTTGCCCGGGCCCAGGGGCAGCGCCTCCTCGTAGTAATCCTCAGGAGGGGGAGTGGTGGGCAGTGGAGGAGCAGGATCCACAGGAACCTGGAGCAGAAAGGAGCCAGCATGAGCCAGGCAGCAGCAGGGGCAGAGCCCCAGCAGGGCACAGGAAAGGTCCCACCCTGGGCTGCAGGTGCAGAGCACACCTGGCTCGGGGACAGCCAGGCACTTACAGGTTTGGCTGGCTGGTTCCTGGCCAGCTCCAAGCCAGTGCTGTCACTGGTGTCCCCCTCCTCCTCCTGCATGTCCTGCAGCTCCCGCAGGTCACAGTCTGCACGGGGCAAACACAGGGTGAAGGGAGCAGGGCAGCAGAGCTGGACATGCCAGCTGTGCCCTCCAGGGACCTCCCCCATGGCCCTTCCCTGGGAAAGTTCTGGGAGCTGGGAACCACAGCTGGAGCGTGGGTTCCCTCATGGACAGCCCCCAGACAAACAAGGGAGCAGGATTGAGCACCCAGAGCCATGATGCCCACTCTGGACACAAGGATGTAGCTGCCACCCTTCTTCCAAAGGACCCCAGGACCAGCACGCAGCCAGCACGAGCCCAGGGCACCCCTCCAGCTCAGCCACACGTACCAAACTCCTCAAAGAGGGACTCCACGAAGCTGGTGCCATTGCCCAGGGACGCTGTGTTGACGTACATGTAGTCCACATCCTTCCCTGGAACTGAGGGGGGGATGTTGGGATGCTGGAGTTAGGACAAGGCAAGATGGGCTGGAACTCCAGCAAACCTGGAGCTCTGGCCAGGGCAGAAAGGAAGAGCTGCAGTTCCTCCCAGTGCAGGATCCCTCCTCTCCCAGATTACCCCAAAGCCCAGGCTGTGGTGTCACCAACACCCCCATCCCTAAAACACCCCAAAGCCCAGGCTGTGGTGTCACCAACACCCCCCACCCCTAAAACACCCCAAAGCCCAGGCTGTGGTGTCACCAACACCCCCCAGTCCTAAAACACCCCAAACCCCAGGCTGTGGTGTCACCAACATCCCCCATCCCTAAAACACCCCAAAGCCGAGGCTGTGGTGTCACCAACATCCCCACTCTTAAAACACCCCAAAGCCCAGGCTGTGGTGTCACCAACACCCCCCACCCCTAAAACACCAAAGCCCAGGCTGTGGTGTCACCAACACCCCCCATCCCTAAAACACCCCAAAGCCCAGGCTGTGGTGTCACCAACACCCCCACTCTTAAAACTCCCCAAAGCCCAGGCTGTGGTGTCACCAACACCCCCACCCTAAAACACCAAAGCCCAGGCTGTGGTGTCACCAGCATCTCCCCACTCCTAAAACACCCCAAAGCCCAGACCACGAAGTCAGCAGCATCCCCCACACTCCCAGAACACCCCAAAGCCCAGGCTGTGGTGTCACCAACACCCCCATGCCCTGCCATGTGTAGGACACGTCCCATCACAGCCACCAGCTCCGTGTCAGGGCCCTGGGCCAGCCAAGGGCAGAAGGGCAGCCTGGTTTCTATTAATAGTGCCAAAGCAGGCAGGGAGGGGGGCCAGGGGACCCTGCTGGGCACCAGAGCTGAGGGTGCCTGATAAGGCAGGGCTGCTGGCAGGGGCTGAGCTCAGCAGTGCCCTGAGCTGGGCACACTCAGCACGGACACAGAGCTCTGAAGGCGCCTTTGTTTCCCCCCAGCTGAGCTGTCCCCTCCATCTCCCTTGTTAAACATCCTCCAAAATACAAGGGGGGGAGGGAGGGGGCAGTCAAAGAGGCCTGTGATCCCAGGAGGGCACGCTGAGCAGAGCCTGGGGGAGAGCAGGGAGGCAGGGAATTAATTTCCTTTGCTCGTTAGGCTTCCAGCCTGATGGAGCTTAATGGAGGGGGCTGCAGGAAGTGAGGGGAGATTGCTCAGGGGGCTGCAGGGGATGGTGTGACACCCAAGGTCGCCTGGCAGGCAAGGGCCAGCACAGGCACTTCTGCAAGGGCTGTGGGAGTGAGCACAGAGCTGGGACAGGGACAGGGGACACATGTGCTGTGTGTGCTGGGGGTGGGCACTGGGGTCAGTGGGGCTCTGGGGCAGCAGGACAGCAAAGGGCTCCTGGGGAGGAGGGGGTGGGATGTCAGAGTGACCACAGTGACACGGAAAATGGACCCTGTGTCCCCTGCCCTGGGTCCCCTCCAGAGCTGGCCAGTGGCTCCCACCTGCTGCTTTCTGCTGGGGCTTCTCCTGCACCCCCAGCCTGTGGGATCACCCCACCTCCCTGCAGCCAGGCTTTGAGCACAGACACCCAGCACAGGCAGTGGCACCACAAACTCCCTCCCCTCCACGTCTCAGCCTGTCTGAGGCAGGGTGGGAGATGTCCATGAGCTCTCTGAGCCTGGGAAGGCCAGGACCTGTGGCAGCAGATGGCTTTAGCATTAACTAACAGCCCTGCATGGGCTGGGGGGAGCCAGGGCAGCTCTGCTGGGGGATGGGGTGACCCAGGGGACAGCACCAGGACACTGCTGCCATGCAGGACACCAGGACAGTGCTTCCCCTCCTGCCAAACCCTGCCCTGGCAGCAGCACCAAGCACGGAGCTGCCAAGGAGCTGCATCTCCTCCAGCCCCTCTCCCCACCCTACAGCAGGCCAGCTCTATTTTTAGACCCCACAAGTGCTCCCCTCCTCAGGGACCCTTTTCCCAGCACAGAGATAAGGTCTGGACTCAGCCTGCAGCTGCAGAGCCTCCCTGGCCCTCCCCAGCTCTGCTCCAGCACAGCAGCAAAATCAGCTCCTGCTCCAGTAACCTGCAGAGAGGAGGAGGAGGAGGGAGAGGAGGGAGAGAAGAGAGAGGAGGGAGAGGAGGGAGAGGAGGGAGAGGAGGGAGAGGAGGGAGAGGAGGGAGAGGAGGGAGAGGAGGGAGAGGAGGGAGAGGAGGGAGAGGAGGGAGAGGGGGGGAGAGGGGGGAGAGGAGGGAGAGGAGGGAGAGGAGGGAGAGGAGGGAGAGGAGGGAGAGGAGGGAGAGGAGGGAGAGGAGGGAGAGGAGGGAGAGGAGGGAGAGGAGGAAGAGGAGGAAGAGGAGGAAGAGGAGGAAGAGGAGGAAGAGGAGGAAGAGGAGGAAGAGGAGGAAGAGGAGGAAGAGTCTCTGGCCAAGCCAAAGCAGGAGTTTCCTGGTGTAGAGACGCAGCTTTTGCAAGGGGAGAGATAAGACACCCCCATGGAGTTCTCACTCTGAGAAAAGCCCAGTGTGCAGCTTGAGAGAGCCCTGGGGAGGGGGAGATGCTGAATCACAGCTCTGAAATGCAGTGGGAGGTGCCCAGGGACCCCCATCCTGTGGCCAGAGCTCTCCTGCCTCCGGCCACGCTTCCTCCAGGCCAGGTGATGGAGGGGCCGAGGGGGGCCGGGGGAAATCGGATGCTGGGAGTCACAGCCATTGTTTGTAGCTAAAATAAAACCCAGGCACAAATAAATCCTTCCTGTTGGCACGGGCAGGGCCTTGTGCCTGCCAGCACAGGGCTCCTTCCAGCAGCAAACAAACCTTGAGAGCTCCTGGGATGCCCTAAATCCGTGGGGACAGCACCCAGTGACACCCCAGCCCCTGGGAGAGCCCTGCAGGGAGGTCAAACTGGACAGACAGCCCCAGAGCAGCTCTCTGCAGCACACAAACCGTGCTCACCTGCCCTCAGGTCCATGTGGAGCCACCTGCCAGAGGCACACAGTGCTGGGACGTGTCCCCCTGCCTGGCTGGGGCATCAGCAGAGGGCTGGGATGCTGGCAGATCCCTCCAGCCCCGACAGTGCTGCTCTCTGAGGAAGCCCACGGGCTCCTGGGCACTTTGCTGAGCCCCCAGGGCAGTTCCTGTTCCCATCCCCATTCCCAAGGAGGAGGAAGTGCCTTGGTGGGGGTGGCTTGGCGCTCCCAGAATTGTTCCTTTGTGCAGGGGACAGGAGGACAGAGCTGCCTGCACCCTGCCAAGTGGGCAGGAGAGGGGCAGCACTCAGCCCTGGAGGTGGCAGGAGCCAGCCAGGCTCTGCTCCCATCACTCAGCACCTGCTGGGTGTGGGACAAACTGGGATGGGCTGGAACAGCAGCCTGGAAAACACCCCCTCCTCCTGCCAGTCCGTGCTGCTCCAGGCTGGAGGGGTTTTAGGGAAAAGCCAACCATTAATGACCACACTTGAGGCCTGGCAACATCCCCTGAGAGTGGAAGATTTGCTGAGGGGCCGCTGGGTGCACATGAATCATCTCCTCCCTGCAAACAAGGGCCCCTTGAGTGGGGCAGAGGGGGGGAGCCTCTGGCTCTGCATCCAACAGTTCCAGCTCTTGGGACCCTGCCACCCTCCCTGGCATAACTCAGTATCCTGCTCCCAGTTTGGGTGCTGCAGCATCCCTGGGTGATGAGGAGCACAAACCTCAGGTCTCAGCACATCCCCACAGCCCCACCAGGCAGGAGCAGAGCAGCTCCTGGGGCCCTGCAGTCATTAATATCCTCAGCTGATAGCCTTGGAAAATCAATCCTGGGAGATGAATGTGAAACCTGATTGCCTGAGGGGGCACAAAGCCCCCCTGGTTCTGCCTCCAGAGCAGCAGCAGCTTCTCCCCTTACACAAGGAGCCTGCAGGGCTCCTGTACCCTGGGAGAGCCAGCAGAAAGGTTAAAAAGCACAGAGTGCCCTGCCTGTGCCTGCTGAGCCTGCTCCAGGCACCCCAGCAGCTCTGGGTGTTGGAACCCTGAATTCAGCCTGGGAATGTTGAGCTTTCTGTGCTTTCTGACACTGACCCCCAGGAGAACACTGCTTTTCACTTGAGGCCTTGGAGAAGGATTCCAAATTTGAGTGCTGGAGTTAAAGTCACAGAAATGTGTGATTTCACACAGTGAAGAGTTTTAAATCTGAAAGTCTTAGAATACAGTAATTAATATAGTAGTATTTTAGAATATATCCTAAAAGTCACGTTTTAGAATGCAGTACCCCTTTCCCAGCACAGCTGCAGCAGCACCAGCTCAGCCATTCCAGCTGTGCTCATGGCCTGTCCCAGTGCCTTGGCCAGCACAGGCTCCTCTCCCCAGGACAAACACCCTGCACAAAGCCCTATCTCATGGCCCTGCTCCAGCCACTCACCCTCCCCAGCACAGACCAGGCAAGCCCAGCCCAGAGCTGCTCCCTCTTCCCAATCCCCTGCCTCACCCTGCACAGAGCAATTCCGAGTCCTCACCACCTCCCAAAAAGGGGGGAAGAGCACAGGGAGCTGTGGGACACACAGCTCTGCCCTGCACAAGGGAATTGGCCACCAGCAGGACTCCAAACATCCCCCTGTGAGCACACTCCTTCCTGGAGGAGACAGGAGAGCAGCTTCTCACATCCTCCTCCCTGCCTTAAAGGAGGAAACAGGAGTCCTGAATAGAGGGAAGTGTAATTACAGCCTGATAGAGCGTGCAGAGGGCAAAGATTATCACCTGCAGTGGTGTCCTGGCAGCTCACACCCTGCAGGAACCATCACTCACTCGGGGGCCAGAGCAGCCTCTGCCCTGGTAATTACATTAATTGGGAACAAGGGGATCCCACCCAGCCCAGAGCCAGGACAGCCCAGAGGGACCCTCCTGGTGGTGCCACACTCAGAGCAGGGCTGTGGGTGGGAAATGTGCCCCTCAGTCCCATCCCTCACACTGGGCACCCCAATGCTTGGGCAGTGCCTCCCCAGCACAGCCACAGGGCACCAGAGGGGACCCTGAAGTGACACTGCTGCTGGGACAGCCCCTGCTGCCTCACAGTGCTGCAGGTAATAATTAACAGGCTGATTAAATCACCAACAAGCACCTCTGTGTGACTCAGGCTGCCAGTGACCCCCAGTGCCCTGTGCTCCCTTCTCCAGGGGCTGCTCCCCCCTTTCTCTGCCTCCTGCAGAAGTTTGTGGCTGTTTGCTTTGGCTCACCCAAAGCAAACTTTATCCCCCTGACCTGGAGGCTGCAGCTGCCCCCACCCCAGAGGAGCAGGGGGTGGATGCTGGCTTGTCCCTCTCACAACTGAGCACAGAGAGATGCTGAGCAAATAAAATCACCCAGGTGAGAGATCTCTGAGTCCCCAGAGCCTCCAAACTCTGCTCCTAACCCCAGCCAGGAGGGGTTTCCAGCCCCAGCTCAACACAATCAGCTCTGGAAAATCACATGGAGCAGGTTTAGCACTCCCAGACTACATTTTAGAACTCGGTGCCAGGCCCAGACTATATTTCAGGACTCAGTGCCAGGCCCATGGCAGGATGCTCCAGCCTGGGAGCAGGGCTGGGAGGCTGCTGGCTGGAGAACACATTTAAATAATGAATGAAAAGGAGAAGTTTGAGATGCCCTTTAAAGGAATAGTCAGGCAGGGGCAAGACCTGCTGAGTAATGTATAAAAAACATGCTTCAAGCAGAGGAGAGATGTTAGGATTACTCAGAACCCAGAATAAACTGTGTTTCCTCCAACCAAAATTTTTGGTGTCGGTCTTTTCCAAACAAACTCCAGCAACAGGTTGGCCTGGGCTCCTCTCCAGCCCTGGGATGGTGTCCAACCCCTGTGCCCACCCTCTGTGAGCAGTGGGAAACCTCCCTGGGTGACACCTTCCTCCCCTTGGGGACCTGGAGCTGTCACCTCCAAATTTCACCCTCCAGGAGATTCGGGGTTCCACCAGGAATTCCAGCTCACTGCAGGCATTCTAATGGGAAACCCCAATTCTCACCAGTCCACGCTGGATGCAGCCCCCACATCCCCAAAATCTCCTCTGCACCCCAAGAGACACTTCTCCATGTCCTACACATCCCCAGTCCCCAAAGCCACGTTCCAAAATGCCCTGGATGCAATTCCCAGCCTGCAGGAGCAAGGCACGGGGAGGCCACCAGAGCTGGCACATCTTTTTGGGAGGAAAACTCCCACGGGGAGGTTGTGACAGGATCCTGAGAAGGAGAGGAGCATCCAAACCCTCACCTAGCAGGGTCTGGGCAGGGATTTGCAGGAAGGAGCTGCTGGATCAGCTTTCCCAAATCCCACTGCACAATGCCTTCACCAGCAGGATCCTTTACAGAGCTGTGGGAGGAGAAACCCCAGATCCCAACGGGGGAAATATCCCTGTGGAGCTGGGCAGGGACATGTGCCCACGTCCCCAACCTTGGCATCCCAAACAAGAGCTCAGAGCTGTGCTGGACACGAGTCCCCCTGCCCAGTGGGGGAGTTGGGACCCTCTCAGTGGCCACCTCAGTGCTGTCCCCAGGGTCTCAGTGGCCACCTCAGCACTGTCCCCATGTCCCCAGGGTCTCAGTGGCCACCTCAGTGCTGTCCCCATGTCCCCAGGGTCTCAGTGGCCACCTCAGTGCTGTCCCCAGGGTCTCAGTGGCCATCTCAGTGCTGTCCCCATGTCCCCAGGGTCTCAGTGGCCACCTCAGTGCTGTCCCCAGGGTCTCAGTGGCCACCTCAGCACTGTCCCCATGTCCCCAGGGTCTCTGTGTGTGGGGGCTGGGGCCGTGCCGAGGCACAGAGCAGGATAAGAGTTATTTTCTCAGCCCTTCCCTTTCCTTCCCTTGCCAAGCTCGGCCGGGAGCATCAGGTGCAGCGGCAAGGCCACCATCCGACAGCATTTCCGACCCGATTAACCCCTGCAGGGCAGGGCTGGAGGGGCAGGGAAACCGGGATGTCCCAGCGGGAAAGGTGACAAGGTGTGACCGGCTGCTCTGGTCACTCCCAGCGCTGGGACTGGTTCTGCTTTTAACTCCAAAACCAGCTCTCAAACCTGTTGCTACTTAAGTTCTATTCCTTGTTCTGTCCTTCACAACCACGGTTTTCCCAAAATTTTGGACCACATAAAATGAGTGGCTGTTCCTCCATCACAAACTTGGGTGGGTTTAATGCTCAAAAAACCCCCCAGAGAAAGCCAAAGCCATTCTTCAAAGTGCTCCTTACACAGCTCCTGCTAATTGCCGGCAATCAGAGCATACCAGCTTCTCCCCGGGCTCCCTCTTATCACTTCCAGGATCAAATGTACATGAAAACCACTTCAAAAAAAAAAAAAAAAAAAAAAAAGGAAAAAACTTATTTTGAGCATGGAAACCCCTTGCAGCAAAGCTGTTTTTGTTCCAAACTGTTACGAAATGTCAGTGTTTTCCCTCGCCTGCCAAAGAGCCGGCTTTGATGCCATGGGAGGCTTTATCAGGAGCAGGAAAATAAGGGGCTACAGCAGCCGTGCAAAACCTCAGAGAGGCTTTTTTATCCTTTTATTTTCTCCTTCCCCACTGCAGATTGTCAGCCCGGAATGCACAGAGGGACCTGAGCTCCCCAAATGCTGCTGCTTGCAGCTCCTCGGGGTGATGACAGGAGGCTGCTGCCTGCCAGGGTGCCCTCCCTGCTCTGTCACCTCCTGGGTGCCAGCCCCTTGTTTGTGCAGAACTGGCAGTGAAAGGTTTCCAGCCCCACTGTCTGGCCTGGGACAGTGACATTTCCATATATATTGTACAGGACAGAGAGTTGTGTCACTGATTTTTAAGGTTCCTTACACGCAGGAGGAGATGTGCTCCTCAGGAGGGAATTTGAGCTGTGCCAGACAGATAATAGGGAAGGGTTAAGGGGTTAGGACACAAGTCTGGGATGCCAGAAACCTCTTCAAGCCTCCACTCTGCTCCAATGTTATCTCCTGTCCCCAGCAAGTGATTTGGCTACTGAGCAACAGGCAGAGCTCGGGTCGAGCCCCTCTGAAAAGGCTTCCCACTGCTCGGGATGAGACAACTTCTTCAAAACCTTAAACAAAGCTTTCCTGGGCAGGGATAGGAACCTGCTGCCGGCCCCTGGGAGCTCAGGCACAGCAAAGGGCACGGCAGCCTCGCAGCTCAGCACGTTTGCACAGGAAAAGAGCATTTCCAGGTCAGCAGGGGGAAAGAGGCAGGTTTTCCAGGCAGTGCAGGCAGGCAGGACGGTCCCCAGGGCTCCTGGCTGGGGGACACTATCCCACAGTGTCCCTTCCCTCTCCAGCAGCCCCTCTGAGCTGCCAGGAGGCTTCACACAGATCCAGGGTCCCTCTGCTAAGGCCAGCAGTGCACGCAGCAGGATGGAAAAATCCAGAGGGGCAAACAAGTGCAGCATCAGCATCGCCAGGGCTGCCCTCCCAGGCCGGGGGGCTCAGCCCCTTGCCCAGAGCCCCGCGCTGGGAACAGGCGGCGGCTGAGTTTGCAGCGGAAGGAATGGCTGCAATGCGGTGCTAACAGCTGGCCCGGGCCGTGCTCAGCAGCCCAGAGCCTGCCCTGCACCGGCAGGATTCCTGCTGCCAGCTCGCAGCAGGCAGGGCAGGAATGAGCCCGGCTCCCTCCCACCCGTCCTGCAGCCTCCCCATTCCTGCGGGCGAGCTGGAGCCAAGTTTATCCCCGACACATCTCCGCCGGCTCTGCTGGATTTAGAGCCCAGATAAGTGTGGGGCAGGAGTTAAATTCTGGTGGCTCAAAAGGTCAGGGAAGAGGTACTAATGAGGGAGGAGAAGCCATGTGTGAGCACAGGCGTGTTTGAGCAAAGGATCGCCTCCCAAACCACACGCTGGGCTCTCCATCAGCACAACCTGAAAGAACTCTGCCAACAGCCTGGAGCACCATTCCCCCCACTCAGCCACTGGTGTGGAGCTGGGCCATAAGAAAAATCTGCCAGAGGATAAAATCCGGATACAGCAGAGCTCCAGGTGAAGGAAGGGGCTGCCCGAGAGCAGAGACTGGGAATGGGCACGGAGGGCCTGCCTAACACCAGACTCACCCTTCCACTGGGGATGGGAACCTTCCCTGCTGGAGTCACAGCCCCCAGAGGGATCCAGCAGCTCTGGCTGATGAGCAGGAGGGGCTGGGGGAGGTTTACATTAGCAAGGAGCCCTCCAGGTGCCAACAGCGATTCATCACAAGCACTAAAACAAAGCAGGCAGGCGCTGCCATGGCAGGCACCAGCCAGGGGGATGAAACAGCTCTTCCCTGGCAGGGTCAACCTGTGCCGAGGCCAAACCATGCCCAGACACGGCTCCCTCAGCTGGGCATCCCCTCCTTCCCTGCCAGGAGGCCCTAGGTTTGATTTTTGGGGTGGGCTGAGGTGCAAACAGGGCATTTCCCATCAGCTCACACAGCAGGGAATGGGGATGTTCTGCTGCACCCCGTCCCCAGCAGCAATGTCCTCAAGGACAGCACCAAGTGTCACTTGACAACACTCCCCTCCTGCCACAGCTCCCTCCTTCCGAGCTGGCAAAGCCACAGGGCTAGACACAGCCACAGGGGCTGGCTGTCCCTGTCCCCGTGTCCCCGTCCCTGTCCCCTCCCGGGCTGCAGGCCCTGGCACTGCTCCCCAAGCCCTGACACCCTGCCTGTGTTCCCAGCAGTCCCAAACTCCTCAGAGCCGTTTCCACTGCGGAAACGCCACCCCATCCTTTTACATCGGCAAGGGGAACTCTTGACCCCCGGGGCTGTGTGGTGCTGACCCGGGGCTGCAGACACAGCACTCCTTCAGCGGGCTCCAGCCTGGTTTGGCCAGTGTTCCTGTGGCACCTCCAAGGCCAGCTCAAGAGTCAGGACCCCCGTGCTTCATCATGTCACCACCTGCTCCTGCTGGAGCAAACCCCCTGCAAACCTCCCTCTGCTCCCTGCAGCCCCCGCAGAAAGCCAGGACCTTCTCCGCGGAGCTGGCCCGCAGCCCTGGCAGGTTTATACAGATCCCAGATCAAAGCCCAGGAGCTCCGGGAATCGCACACGTGTGGGAAGGCAGCTGCTCCCCAGCAGGGCGGGGATCTGCCCCTGCCTGGCTTCACCAGACTCGCGGCGTCCTCCCGAGGCAGGGACACCCCCTGAGCCCCATCAGCTCCATCGCGGAGTGTCACCTCCCTTCCCACCACCACAGCTTCCCCTAACAAGCGCTCACACCCCACAGCCTCCCTTGCAGGCTCCTGGCGTTTTACCCATCCCGCCAGCAAAGAGAAACTGGTTCCAGTTCGTGCCGCAGCCGGCCCTGCCGGAGGAGACTGGTGGGGAGCGAAGACACGCTGGGATCGGGGATCGGGATGGGATGGGATAATGGGATGGGATGGGATGGGATAATGGGATGGGATAATGGGATGGGATAATGGGATGCGCCACCCGCGATTCCTGCGCCTGGCACGGGCATCCCCTGTGCCCTCCGCGCTGCGCTCGGGGAGGGACGCGCGTCCCCTTCTGTGCCATTCCGCCCCATCCCGTTCTGTCCCATCCATCCCGTCCCGTCCCGTCCCATCCCATCCCGTTCTGTTCTGTCCCGTCCCGTCCATCGCTCACCGCTCAGCCGGTCCATGGTCCGGAGCCGCGGCCGCCCCGGCAGCTGCGGGCGGGCGAGCGAATGTCCCGGGCAGCGGCCGCCCGGCGGGGCCGGCTCTGCCTCGGGGTGGCCAATCCCTTCATCCGCCCCTCCCTCCCTGCCTCGCTCCCTCCCTCGCTCGGCAGCGCCGAGCACCGGCACGGCACGGCACGGCACGGCACGGCACGGCACGGCACGGCACCGGGGACAGCCCGCGGGGACAGCCCGGGGGTCCCCTGTCACCCTGCCACCCCCGCCACCTGTGCCACCCTGCCATCTTTGTCACCCCTGCCACCCCGTCACCCTGCCAACCTGGTACCCCTGTCACCCTGTCACCTTGCCACTCTGCCACCCTGCCATCCCTGTCACCGCATCTCCATCGGCACCGAGAGACCCCCCTGGGAAGGGTGGGGGATCTTGAGTGCGCCACCTCCACCTGCCTGGCTTGGGCAAATCTGGTTTAGGGGAAAAAATCCCCCTGACAGCTCGTCCTGAGCTGTCCCTCCTCGTTTCCCCCTCCCCAAAATCCCCTCCGTATCGGCTCCCTCCTGGTGTCCCTGCTGTGGCCGTGCCGCTGTCATTGTCCCTCCCCAGCACAGACCCCAGGGGTGACCTGGGCTTGGGAGGCTTGTGGGACGTGTGACACACTTGTGACACACTTGTGACACACGTGTGGCAGTGTCCCAGGCATGACAACAAGGACAGAGGCTCCTACCCAGTTATTGTCACTTGGGAAAGCAAGAATTGAAATATCAGATGGGAATTAGCAATTGGCCCAATTCACATCTGGAGATTTTCCCTTTTGGGGCAATTTCAGCCCAAAAGAAATTTGGCTTGGAGAAATTTCCCTTTTGGGGTAATTTCAGCCCAGGATCACTCGGCCCCTCTCAGCCCCATGCCCAGCTGGGTGGATGCTGTTTGATGGTCTCTCCCTCCTGGATGAACCCCAGTTTTCTTCCAGAGCTTGGGATCCCTTTGGGGCTGTGGCTGGGGCTGCCAACGCTGCCAGGCTGCTTTGGGAATTGCAGAGCAGCCAGGGACAGCCTCCAGGGCACGTGGGGACACCTGGGGTGTCCCTGCACCACCCCCCCGGGGCAATGGGACAGCAGCAGGGACCCTTGGAGTGTCTGCTGCCCCAGAATGGAGCTGGAGAGGCTGCCCTGGCTCTGAGAGAAAAAAAAAAACCAGCCCTGCCTCAGTTTCCTCACCTTTGCCTTGTGGAGGAGAGTTACTGTCCATAAAATGCTTTGGAAATGAAAAGATGCTGCTGGTACTGTGTTATTGCTGTTATTAATAACATCCCCCAGGCTTTCTCACTGGAGCTGCTGCTGGGGAGGGAGGAATCCTCCAGCCACAAACAGTTGAGTTTGATTTAGAGAGCCCTGTTTTATATGAGTGAAATAATTATAAATAAACGCGGCTCATTTACTGCTGCCCTAAGGCAGATGAGCAATCAATTCCCAGGGCAGTGTTGCCACCTTCTCCTCAATCCCCAGCCCTTTCCTTGGCATAAAGCTCCAGAGATGGAGCTGCTGTGCTGGGAAAACTCCTGCCCTGAGCCCCTGGAACTCTGCAAGGGGAAGCTGCTGGTGGATTTTTGGGCAACAAACTGGGCAGCTTTGGATGGCAGGGAGGGCAAGGAATCCACTCAGTGGGGCCACCAGGACAGGAGGGTTTCAGAGGGGACCAGAATGTGGCTCATGGCACAGTGAAGGTGAAACCTGTGCTGTCCCTTCAGCTCCTGCTGATACCCCAAATTTCCCTGGCCTGTTTTTGGGACTGTTCAATCCTGCTCTCTATGCCTGAAAATCTTGCAGGATGAGCAAATAGGAAAGCAGAGCACCACAGACACCAGGGAAGAGGTTTGTGTGGAAACAACCGTATTTGTTTTATGAAAAAAATAAGCAAAAAAAAAAAAAAAAAAAAAAAAAAAAAAAAAAAGCGCTATCCCATAGAGTTTGGGATACAAACATGTCAAGTTTGCATGAAGGGAATTGCCTTCATTCCCAGAGGGATTCATCAGGGACTCAGGCAGCTGTGATGGGGAATTCAGGACAGCCCAGGAGAGGTGCAGCAGGCAGTGGGACCTGCATTTCCCACTCCTCTCCTCTGGCCTTCCCCCAGCTGGAACATCCTGGAATACTCAGCCCTGGACAAACCTGAAGAGCTGCACAAGGCAGGAGGTGGCTTTGGCTGCTCCACTTAGGAAGGGCTGGGTTTGGGGATGGAAAGTGGCTGTTCTGGCACCTTGGGAGGATAAACTGGCTCTGGAGCAGCCCAGGCTTTGCAGGGAAAGCCACCAGCCCAGGGGATTGGGACTCAGGGTCACACCTTGGCCCCATGGGGTCCCCACCACTCCTATCCCCTGCCCCAAACTCTGCATTTCAGGTCCTGAAGTGCCCCAAATCCTGGCCATGTAAAGGCAGGGATGGATTTAAGGAGCCTGGAGTGAGATCCCACTTTGCTGCCATTGTGCCCAGGGCCTTTTCCACCTCTGCTCCATCCTAGCTGAGCAGAAGGGGATGGGACACCCCTATCCCAAACTCCTGCTCCCTACCAGCCCCAGGAAAACCCTCCCCTCATGTCCCTGTGGGGCAGCAGTGACAGACACCAAGTGTGGGCAGAACCCAGGCATGGACACAGAAACCAGGCTGGACAAGGAAAGGAAACACAGAGCATCAAACAGTCTGCAAGACTCCAATTCACTCTCAGGGGGGCAGAGAGGGCCCCTGTGCCCTGTACAGCCCTGAGAATCATACAGAGCTGCCATATAGAGATCTCTCTATGTATATATTTATAGGTATGTATATATTTATAGTGCACTGCATTTAAAAGAGCCGGGCCTGCTTCTTCAGCTCGTTCCTCTTCCACAGCGCCAGGCGGTCGAACTCGGCCATGGTCATCCCGAAGATCTGGTAGAATTCCTCCTGGGACAGGTGTCTCTGGGGACAAATGGGAGGCTGGGCCACAGCTGGGCACCTCCCAGGGGGTCAGAGGGCGTCCCCTGCCCGCTGGGACATTGGGGTGACAACCCCCAGCACTGGGAAAGGGGCAGGAGCTGCCTCCCTGCTGGCCCTGCCCAAGGCACAGGGGAGCAGCAGGAGCCCTGGGACAGAGCCCTGGCACTCCTCAGGGTGCCCTGACACCCCTCAGGGTGCCCTGACACCCCTCAGTGTCCCCTGACACTCCTCAGGGTGCCCTGACACCCCTCAGTGTGCCCTGACACTCCTCAGTGTGCCCTGACACCCCTCAGTGTTCCCTGACACCCCTCAGTGTGCCCTGACGCCCCTCAGTGTGCCCTGACACCCCTCAGTGTGCCCTGACACCCCTCAGGGTGCCCTGACACCCCTCAGGGTGCCCTGACACCCCTCAGGGTGCCCCTGAGCTCCTCACACAGCCACCAGCCACACACGCTGCGTGCCAGGGCCGCCCCTGGGCTCTGTGCCCTGATTGTCCCCAGGGAAAAGGCTCCTCTCACCTCCAAGCGAGTCCTGTCCACATCTTTGGGCAGCTGGTTCCTCCCCCTTGTCTTCACCAGGAGCAGCTCGTAGGGGTAAATCTGCACAGGGACAGGGACACCATGGGACACACTTGGGGATGAGGGCTGGATTTAACAGGGATTGGTGGCACAGCTGACTGCAGGGCTGGGCTGGGACAAGCAGAGCTGGGAGATGTTCTCAGGGTGATTCTGGCCCCCCCTGGATCTCCGTGGTGGCTCTGGAATAACCTGCTCACTCTGCAAAACCAGGAATGAGCCAGGCACGAGACTGAGCACGACTTTTCTCCAGGACTGCATGTGAAACTGCAAATTGCTTTTTTCATCCCTTTCCTGAGGCTGCTGTGACTCCTTTATCCCCTCTGCCACCCCAGCCAGGCCCTGCTGCCCCTCCCACAGCTGTCCCTGGTGTCACTGCCAGCCTTTGCTCCATCCCTCACAGCAGGGACATGACCCAAAGTCACACCTGTCCCCCACTGACCCCGCCCTGCTGCCCAGAGCAGAACCATCCTACCAAGCACCAGCACAACCCCCCTGCTCTGTTCCTCACCCAGGGGACAATCTTGCTCAGCCAAGCACCTGGGAGGAGGGGGAGGACTCTGCTCTGAGCCCCACAATCCTGGGCTCAGCCAGATGGAGGAGAACAAAGACAGAGGGCAAAACTTCCCTCTGAAGAGCCTGGGGCCACATGGACACATCCCTGGGACCCCCAGCTCTGGCTGGTGGCTTCTCCTTGCAGCAGAAGGGTCTTACCTTGTACTCTGTGGGAGAAAAAAAAAGTGAGAAGTGAGCCACAGGGACTCCTCTGCTGCCACCACCCTGCCCTGGGGGCTCACCCGTGTCCCCCCCATTCTCCCTGCTGCCTGTGGGGGGGTGGCAGCCCCAGCATGTCCCCAGGTGTCCCCAGCCCCGTGCCCCCCGTACCTCTCATGCCCCAGTTGACGGCGTTGGTGCTGTCGTAGTGGAAGAGCTCGGCGCTGGGAGGCTGCAGGAGGGGTGGGCAGAGGGCAGGGGGTGAGAGGGGGGCTCCTCCAGACACTCACAGTGACACCCCCCACCTCACCAGGGGGGTACAGCAAGGTCCCCACCCACCAGCAGGGAAACTGAGGCACGAGGAAGTGAAGCGACAAGCCCAGGTCATAGAATCCACAGAATTCACAGAATTCACAGAATTCATAGAATCCACAAATCCACAGAATTCACAGGATCCACAGAATTCACAGATTCCACAGGATCCACAGAATTCACAGGATCCACAGATTCCACAAAATTCAGATTCCACAGAATTCACAGGATCCACAGGATCCACAGGATCCACAGATTCCACAGATTCCACAGAATCCACAGGATCCACAGGATCCACAGAATTCACAGAATCCACAGGATCCACAGATTCCACAGAATTCACAGGATCCACAGGATCACTGGGTTGGAAGAGACCTTCAAGTCTGAGTGGAACCCATTCCCTAACACCTCACCCAGCCCATGGCACCCAGTGCCACATCCAGGCTTTTTTAAACACACCCAGGGATGGTGACTTCACACCTCCCTGGGCAGACCATTCTAGTACTTGATCACTCTAATATCCAACCTAATTTTCCTTTGACCCAGCTTGAGGCTGTGTCCCCTCCATGCCCAGCACCTCTCATCAGCCCTTCCCTCATTCTCCACACTGCAGACCTCCCAAGGGGCTGTGCTGGGTGGGACAGAGGGACAGACAGGTCACACAGAGCCAGGAGCACAACTCCTGATCCCAAGCAATCCCAGGATATTAAAAAAAAATAAATATAAAAAAAAAAATATATAAAGCTCTTCTGCTGGAAAGCAACACCAGCATCCCTCTGGAAATTGCCCTGTGGGAGTTTGAGGGCAGACACTGCCTGGACAGGATCCCAGTTAGGGTCATTTTGGATTGGCACAGTGACAGCAGGGATGCAGAGAAGGGGGAAACAGGACGTGCCAGTCATGGGAAGGGAGCACTGGGGGCTTGGAGGAGGATGGGGAATGCCTGGGAGGATGGGGAATGCACTTACCCTGTGCAGCCCGTTCCTCCTGTAGGCAGGAAGGGAGGCTGACTTGGAAATGAGAGGATCTGCAAGGAAGCCACCAAGGGGCATCAGGGACAAAGCAGGAATGACCCTCACACCCCAGGAGCCACCCTCTGTCTCTGTGCTCCCAGCTCTGTCTCCTTCCAGTTCCAGCTCATTTCCAGCCTGATCTTCCTCTCCCCAAAATCCCTTTCCTGGGGCAGCTCTCCCACCTCACCCTTCAGAGCAGCACATCCTCCTCTCTCACCTTCCCCAGCTCATCCTCTCTGCCCTGCTTCTGCTCTATCCCAACCCAGGCTTTCCAGGGCTCCTTCTTTGCCTCCCTTCTCCCCTCTCTGGTCCCAGCACCTCCTCCAGCTCAGGCTCTGGGCCCTGGAGCAGCAGGGAGGGCTCAGGTCAGGCACTCACCGCTGTCAGCCAGGTAGTGGGTTCGGGGAGCTGCAAGGAGAGCAGAGCCACTGTCAGGGAGGGCCAAGCACCCCATGCCATGCACAGCTGCCCATTCCCAGCCCCACACATCCTCCTTGGGCTGAGGGGCTCCCTGAGCACCCCCAAACAGCTCCATGAGGGCATGGAATGGACAGGGCTGGACAGTGCTGCAGGTGCTCCAAGGGCAGGGCTGGGTGCCCTGGGGGCTCTGTGAGCAGCCCTGGGGTGCCAGATGTGCCAGATGTGCCAGCCCAAAACAGGTCACATCACTCCTGGCATGGCTGTGCTGCCAAATTCCCAAAGAATCCTTCAGCCATTCCATGAGGCACTTCCAGGCAATGCCCCAATCCCAGCTGGGGCACAGGGAGTGGATGGAAACCCTCCAGAAAGGAAAAAAAAACAAACCCTGAGAGCCCAGCTCCATGCCCAGCACCTCTCATCCCATCATTCCTCACCCCAATCTTCCCTCTCCACCCCGAGGGGCTGGGGCAGTGCTGGCTGGGACAGAGGGACAGGGACAGCCTTACAGCCATTGAGGGAGCCCTCGTAGCCCACGGTGTGCAGGGCCTCTCTGCTGCTGGCTGAGCTGCGGGGGGGGGTCCAGGGGTCTGGGTAGGAGTTGGAGCGAGCCTTCATCTCCTCCCTCAGGATCAGCCTCCCAATGCCACTCTGGATCTGCCAGCAGGAGAAAAGCCACCTTGCACTCTTCCCTTCCCTGCCCAGCCCTCCCTGGCATCCCCCATGTGTTGGGTTGATGTGACCAGAAATGGGAATTCTGTCCCCATCTGTGATCAGTGCCCCTGATCTCCTGGCACACATTATCTGCTCATGGGCAGCTTTAAACCAGCTGGGGCAATCATCTTTATCTTTCCACAGCCCATCCTCCCTCCAGGAGAGATCTCCTGTTCATGGCCAGTGAGTCCCAGGGCATGGCTGATAAAATTCCATCATCCCATGGGAGATGCTCCAGCCAGGGCAGGAGCCAAGCCTTTCCTACCCTGATAAAAACTGACATTTTGGACACCAAGGCACCTTCTTCCCACTGGATTCCAGAGGAAAGCCAGACCTTTCCAATCATCCCTGCACCTTCAGAGGGAACTGCACCTTCTCCAGGAGCACTGCTCCAGCTGAGCCACATCTGCCCCTGCAGGAGGATGCAGCCACCATGGAATGGGACTGTGCCAACACCCTGACTGACTGACGGGTGTCAGCTTGGATTCTGACTCTGGCAGGGGTTGGGATTGTTCTTTGTAATACTGAATTTCTATTTTAATTTTCCTAGTCAAGAACTGTTATTCCTAATTCCCATCTCTTTGCCTGAGAGCCCCTTAATTTCAAAATTACAATAATAATTAGGAGGGAGGGGGTTTCCATTCTCCATTTCAAAGAGAAGCTCCTGCCTTTCTTGGCAGACCCCTGTCCTTCACAGCAGGACACCTGGGCTTGGCATCTCCTGAGGATGAGATGCTCTCCCCCTCCTTCAGAGCCCACGCTGGGGGTGGCCAGGAGGGGACAGATGGCCAAGGGCAGCAGGGAGGGTGGTGGCACCTCCTCGGGTGGCAGAGCTGGGCTGAGCCTCCTCCCCTGAGCCCATTTGGGCCAGTTTGGTGCTGGCACTCACCTTGTGCATGCCCCTGTCGTAGCCATCCTCCTCTCCCCCTGACGAGAACCTGCGGGCCCGGGGAGCTGCAAGGACACACCGAGGGGTCAGAGGGGGACAGGCAGGGGGGGACAGACCCCACCTGCATGGGCTCCTAGAGACACATCGGGTTTTGGCATCACCTTGGCAGGTATCTCACCACAACCCCACTTTTGTGTCCAGACTCAGCTCAAAACAGGTTTTTTTCCTCCCAGAAAATGCAGGAATGAGTTTCCCAGGAGGGGACAGTCCCCAACTGCATGGGGACAGTTGGCTCCCAGAGACTCCTTGGGTTTTCGGGTCACCTTGGCAGGTATCTCAGCACAACCCCACTTTTGTGTCCAGACTCAGCTCAAAATTAGTGTTTTTCCTCCCAGAAAATGTGGAGCAGGAGTGAGTTTCTGTTTCTCCCAGCCCAAGGGGAATTTGTTACCTTTGGGGGAGCCCTGGAAGGACCAGTACTCTGACTCAGAGTGGTAGTAGGGGTCTGGGGAGTAGGCAGGGCTGTACTTGGATGACTGAGCGATGTCCTCGCTGGTTTTGCTTTTGGTGGCTGCAGAGGGGTTGTCTGCAAAAGGAGAGGGCAGAGCCAAGGTGAGGAGAGCCAAGGTGCAGAGATCCACCCCAAATACAGACAGATCCTCCTCCCTCCCCAGTGACTGCCGGGGATTTGTGTCTGGGACAGCAGGGAGCAGAGCTGGGAATAATCAGTTTTCCAGCTGCTGAGACTGAGGTGGGGACAGTGACAGTGACAAGCAGGGGATGTCACTGATGTGGCTGGGAAGGGACCCGAGTGGCTGGGAGCCCACAAGTGCTGGCTCCTGCACTGCCCATCCCAGTGCCACCAGTGCCACCCTGTCCTGTCCCAGGGGGTGAGGGGGGGTGGAGGGAGGCTCAGACCCAGCAGGGACAGGGCTCAGGGCTCTGCCAGGGAAAGGTGGCAGCAGGAGGGGAGCAGAGGCTCTGGCAGGGACACACAGAGTGCTCAGGGTGGGGACAGAGCCTCAGCAGCACCCAGGGGAGCCCAGGGGGGAGTTCTGCTGCACCAGGGGCCAGGAGAGTCCCAGGGGAAGGAGCAGCAGGGACAGGAGGTGGCAGAGCCATCCCAGCAGGTACTTACAGCAGCAGGAGCAGCCAGCAGGGATGGGGCAGGAGGGAGGGGAGAGCCCAGGAGAGAGAGGAGACACAGTCACTGCTCAGGGGGAGCTGCTGGCCCTCCCTGAGCAGCAGCAAGTGGGGACAGTGCAAGCCAGCCCTGCTGAGAGCCACCAAACACCAGGGCCACCAAACAAACACCCAGGGACACCAAACACCCAGGGCCACCAAACAAACATCCAGGGCCACCAAATATCAGGGACACCAAACACCAGGGACACCAAACACCAGGGCCACCAAACAAACACCCAGGGCCACCAAATATCAGGGACACCAAAAAATCACCCAGGGCCACCAAACACCAGGGACACCAAACACTGAGGTCACCAAATATCAGGGACACCAAACATCCTCCCCAACCTGCAACACCCCCAGGTCTGTTCCATGCTGGAACAGCCACCCCACAGGATGGGCTGTGATTTTTCTCCAGGGCTCCATGTGAAACTGCAAATTGCTTTTTTCATCCCTTTTCTGAGGCTGCTGTGACTCCTTTATCCCCTCTGCCACCCCAGCAAGGCCCTGAAGCCCCAGGGACGTGTCCCAAAGTCACACTTGTCCCCCACTGAACCCACTCTGCTGCCCAGAGCATCCCAGCAAAGCCCAGCACCCAAACCTTGCTGCCCTTCCCATCTCCCACCCAGCCCCTGAACACTCCAGTCCCCTCCTGGGGGTGACACAGGGACAGGGACACAGAGCCAGACCCTACCGTGGCGCTTGTAGATCGGGGGCTTCCTGTAGATGTTACTCTCACCAGCAGCTGAGAGAGAAGGGAGGAGAGAAGGGGAGGAAAGGGAGATGAGTGTGGGCGAGCTGAGAGCACACAGGACACGGGTCCTGCAGGAGCCACCACCCCCAGGCCACGATTCCATCACAGTCTGAGCCCTGAGCCCAGAAGTGGGGCTCTGGAGGGTGACAGGACATGCAGTGAGCACCCACAGCATGCACCGGGCCACAGCAGGGCACAGCCTGCCAGCCAGGGCTACCTGGGGCCAGCCAGCAGCAGCCAAAGCCTCTTTCTGCAGCACAGAGAGAGAGAGAAAAGAGCAAATGGGGAGGAAGCGAGCTGGGGGAGCCTGGAGCTGCAGCAGGGAAGGGGCCATCCATAAACCAGCGGCAGGGCAGGGACGGGAGCGGAGCTGGGGGAGCCTCGGGGTGTCCTCAGGGTGCCACGCTTTTCGGGTGGGGCAGGGGTTCTGGGGGTTGTGGCCCTGCTGAGGGCAGCTCTGCCTGCTCCCCAGCCCGTGTGTCCCTTGCTGCCCGCTCCGTCCCCGTCCCCGTGGGCTCTGCGTGGCCGGGAGCCGCTGGTGGCCCTTACCTGGTGGCCCCCTGCAATCCCTGCAGAAGGGGAGCAGGCATCTGGAGACACTGGGGGGAGGGAGCAGCGGGCCCTAGGGGGAGTATAAAATAGTCATCTGTAGGTGGCTGTGGCAGACACGCTTGGTGACCCTGGGGGAAGGCAGGGGACGGGGACAGCCTCTCACCAGGACACTCCTCACCATGTGGGGAGTGCAGGGAGGGCAGCGAGGGGTGTTGCAAGGATCAAGCAGACTCTGGGATGGGACAAAGAGGAATATCCAAGCCGTGGGTGCTGGTTATGGATGGCCTCGAGCAGGGGGGACCCTGCTGGCAGCTGGCTCGGGGCTGGGCATGCACAGCGGGCACGGCACATGCGGGCAGGCCACGGGCACGGCACTCCGAGCCTACCTGGGATGTGGAAATGCTTGGGAGCCTGGTAAGAGGTTGGAGTGGAGGACCTCACATCTAACTGGCTATAGTAGGGCGAGCTGCGCCCGCTCTCCGTGCCTGGGCGGGCCCAGCAGAAGCAGCCGTGAGTGACCCGTGGGAGGAGAGAACAAGAGGCAGAAGGAAATGGGTGTTAAATGCAGCGGTGTTAGAGCAGCAGCCGTGACCCAGGGGCAGTGATGGAGAGGGAGCTGAGATCTCCTGCATTGCCACAGAGGATGGGATGCAGGAGGAAAGCCCGGCGTGCTGCAGAGGCAGGGGATGAGCCCTTGGTGGTGCAGAAAGGCTCTCAGAGTGCTCCTCCCCAGCTCCACAGTCTGGGAATCCAGAATATTCCCCTAGCTTCCCATGACGCCTCAAAACCCAAGCAGAAAGGCCTTGGCACGGTGCTCAAAACCCCTGTGGGTTTAATTTCAGTCCCTAAAAAAAAAATCACCATCGTTGCAAAAAAAAATTACAAGCACAAAAAATAAGTAAAGCATAAATTAGATTGTTAAAAAGTAGAAAAATAAATTTATAAAATTCTTTATAATAAAAAATCCAAAGTCAAAATAAAAAAAATTAGCTGTTGTATGTCTTTCTTTCTCCTTCGTAGCATCCATCTTTTAAGTTAAAATGGCACTTCTAAATTAATTTAGAAAAAAGCTGAACAGTGCAATGTAAGTGTCATGTATTAAAAAGTAATTGTAAACATCATGTACGTAATTTATACTATAAAAGATAAGATAAAAGATAAAGGGCAGGCAGTGTGCCTCTGAATGACCTGCCAAACAAACCTCTGTAAGTAAAAAAAAAAAAAAATTCCTTAAATAGAAAAAAAATAAACAACCTTAAAAACCTAAAAAAACAGCTTCTAACTCTTCCTTCAGTGCTCAAGCTAAAAAACAAAAACTCCAAAACCACCAAATGTTGTGCAGTAAGCAATCTCAAACTCAATAAAACGCCACCAGCTGCAACGCAGAGGGCAGGGGACATGGCCCAGGCTGGCTCTGCCCCCTGCCATGCTCCAGGGGTGGGTGCATTGCAAGGAGCTCCCAGGCACTGTCCTGCACAGCCCTCCCAGAGCCACCAACGCAGCCCAGGGGTTTTCACCACCCCACCCTCCCCGAGCCCAGATTCCCCTTGGCCTCTCCCTGCTGCTCGCAGGAGTTTGGAGAAGCAGAGGATGTGCAGGGCTGGGCACTGCTCCCGTGAGAATGCACAGAAATGCCAGAGGGATTGTTGTGATCCTGTCTCCTGTCGGTGCTGTGAGCTCAGCCCAGCCCGGGGTTGTGGCTGAAATCCTCACCTGAGCGGTAGAAATGGTGGGGGGACCTGGGGATGGTGGGGGACATGCCCTGGCGGCTGTAGGTGGGGGAGTCGATGTAGCCAGGGCTGGAGGCTCGTCTCTGCCGCGTGTCAAAGCTCTCATAGATGTCCTGGGGGCAGGAGAGGCGTGCACAGAGCGGGGTTAGGGCTGCCAGCAGGTGTCCCACGCATGGGGTGACACTGGGCAGTGTCCCCTGAGGCTGGAGGTGTCCCCAGCCTGCCCTGCCTCCCCCCCTGCCCAGGCACAGGCAGCACAGCCTGGGCTTGGGGACCAGGTGACAGTGCCCAGCCACAGGTTTTGTGCCTTTGTCCCCTCCCCTTGAACTTGTTCCCAGTGATTGGTGTCTCCCTGCACGGGGCAGAGGCTGCACCCTGGAGCCATTGTACTCTCTTTGAAGGACAGGACAATCCTGTCCCCCCATCTCCCCACACCCAGAGGGACAATCAGCAGAGCCTCTGGGACAGGCCGTGGCAGCAGCGGGTGACAGAGCCCCAGTGCCCACAGGGACATTACCTGTGAGTATGGGGAGAGGGTCCCCAGGGACTGGAGGCAGCAGGAGGGAAAGTGAGGAGGAAAAAAGAGAGAGAGAGAGACAGCACAAGGTTAAGAGGAGCAGTGACAGACTGGGGTCCCACAGCAGCTCGTTTTCCCCCAGTTACTGGGCAGTGAGGGGCACTGGTGTGCAGCCAGAGCTGAACTGGGGCAGGAGAGGAACTGGCAGGAGAATCAGCAGCTGTCACCTCCCAGAGACCTCTGGGGACAGGGGGAGGCACAGAGGGCCATGACCATCCTGGGTGGGCTGCAGGACACCAGGCTTGTGACAAAACCTTTGGGATGTGAGAGATGCTGCTGCCAAATCCTCTTCCAGCAGCACTTCAGGAGCCCCAGCTGTGTGAGCTGCTCAGACCCTCTCCTCCCACGGGCTCCCTGAACTCACCCAGCAGCTCCAGCTGGGCAGGCAGGACAGTCCTGTGCCCGAGCATCCCCTCAGCACTGCCCCAGCCCCTGCAGGGCAGCACCCAGCAGGGCAGCCCTGCTCCAGCCCTGCTCCAGCCCTGCTCCAGTCCTGCTCCAGCCCTGCTCCAGCCCTGCTCCAGTCCTGCTCCAGTCCTGCTCCAGCCCTGCTCCAGCCCTGCTTCAGAGGTTCTGTGCTGGCTGGGCTGCAGGATTGTCTGCCAGGAACCAGGCTCAGGGCTGTGGGGGGTGAATTCCCTGCCCATCACTCCTCTCACACACCACTGTCTGTCCCTGCACATGTCCTAAGATCACTGGTATCTTTCTGACTTTACAGCAGCATCACTTTGCCTCCATCACAAACTCTCCCCAAACCTCTGGGAGAGCTCCTGCCCCACTCCTGCCTCCCTGCACTGCTCCCACTGGCATGAACAGACCCCCCCACGGTTCTCCCCCAGCCTGGGGCCCGTTCCTGCTCGTCCCAGCAGGGTTTCTGGAGTCCCAGTACCTCCCCATAGCTATATCTCTCCAGCGTCTCATCCGACGTGTATCTGTGATAGGGCTCGTAGGAAATGAGGTCAGGACGCTGCACTTCATAGATGGCTTTAATCTTGGGAAGAGCTGCCAGGTCTTTGTAATTAAGGATCTCATTATCCACTTTAGCCTAGGGAGAGGGAGAGACAGACAGAAAGCAAGAGGAGGAGAGAAGGGAAGGGAGGCTGGAGCGCAGAGCGTGGAGGCAGCACAGGGCAGACAGAGCCCAGCCAGCCCAGCAGCAGGGACAGGCAGGAGCAGAGTGAGAGCAGCAGAGGGAGGGCAGAGGAGCTGGGAGGGCAGCCCTGTGCCCCTCTGAGTGCTCCTGAGCTGTGCCAGGGCACTGGTGGCACGGCGTGCTGCTGGGACAAGGGGACGTGTCCGTGCTGTCCCCAAATTCTGGGCTTGTCCTGCTGAAGAGCAGCAGTGGGAGCTGCTGTTCCCATCCCTGGGGCCCTGGGCAGGGGCAGGGCTGCACTTACACAGATGACACGGTTTGGGGAGCCGATGCTGGAGCCAGGGGGGGAGATGGAGGTTTCTGACGTCCTCCTGTGCTGTGGAGGCACAAAGGGGAGGGCAGGTGAGAGCACAGCAAGGAGGGACCCCTGAGCAGGCAAATTGTTGGTTTGGGGGCTGAATTTCACTCCCCCAGCCTCAGCCATGGCCACCCACCATCCTCTGGGCAGCCTCAGGAAGGCACTGCAGGTTTGGGCAGTGCCAGAACAGCTCAGTTCCAGCAGGGACTGGGGGACAGTGGCACCTGGGAGGTGGCACCCCTCGAGGTGTCCCCTCACCCTGCTGCCTACCTTCAGCTTCTTCTCTGCTCTGGCTGCCTGCTTGCAGATGGGGTGCCACACTTCAGAGCCTGCAAGGCAGCAGAGGGACAATGTCAGCCCCACACACGGTCACCCCCAGGTCCCCTGCCACCTCCAGCAGTGCCATGGCAATGTGCAGGGCAGTGGGGATTGTGTATCTGTGATAAGGAATGGAACAGCTCCAGAGCACTGAGGGCAGGGGCCAAAGCTCAGCAAACTCAGGTGGATTTGGGGTGGCCCAAGCTGTTCCTGCTGGTTACACCAGGGTGACACTGAGCTTGGGGTGTCACAACACCTCCATCCTCTGGGCTGCAGTGAGCAGAGCTTGGGCTGTGCCAGGTGTGCAGGGACACACAAAGTTCCCAGCTCAGTGCAGGGAAGGTTTCAGGGACAGCAGTGATGTTTGCACACAGGAGTTGCAGAGCAATGGAGAGCAGATCTCACTGCTGCACAAAGACACCCAATGCCATAAGGACCCGAACCCCAAATCCCCCCAGCCACGCTGCCCTACCTGTCAGGTACATCTCCTCTCCCTCTGTGAACATCTGGTGGCAGCGCACACATCTGGCACAGGTGGGGTGGTAGTGCTTCCCTCCTGCCTGCAGGGCGAGCACAACCAGACCCAAGGTGTTGTTTCCTAGACCTCCAGCACCCAAGGTGTTGTTTCCCCAAGCTCCAGCACCCAAGGTGTTGTTTCCCCAAGCTCCAGCACCCAAGGTGTTGTTTCCCTAAGCTCCAATACCCAAAGTGTTGTTTCCCTAAGCTCCAATACCCAAAGTGTTGTTTCCCTGAGCTCCAGCACCCAAAGTGTTGTTTCCCCGAGCTCCAATACCCAAGGTGTTGTTTCCCCAAGCTCCAATACCCAAAGTGTTGTTTCCCTAAGCTCCAATACCCAAGGTGTTGTTTCCCCGAGCTCCAATACCCAAGGTGTTGTTTCCCCAAGCTCCAATACCCAAGGTGTTGTTTCCCCAAGCTCCAATACCCAAGGTGTTGTTTCCCCAAGCTCCAGCACCCAAGGTGTTGTTTCCCCAAGCTCCAGCACCCAAGGTGCTGTTTCCCCCTCTCCCACCCTCTGGAGAAGGTGCTCAGGCTGTGACAGAGCTGCTGCAGGAGCCGTGACCCCAGAGATGGAGGGTGGCACCTCCCACACCTCCCCAGATCGTGTCCCTGTCCCCACCCATCACGGGGTGGCTGCAGCCCGGGCTCACCTCCAGCACACGGCCGCTGATGTAGCGGTCACAGGTCTCGCACTTGATGCCGAACTGGGCGTGGTAGTCGGACTCACAGTAGGGGATGCCATCCCTGGGGACAGGGACAGAAGGGACGGGTGGCAGGCCAGCCCCTCGCCACACCCCAGCCCCGGGGACAGCCCGGGGTGTGGCAGGGCGGTGGCACTCACTTGCTGATGTACTCGCCGGTCAGGATGATCCCGCACGTTTGGCACTTGAAGCAGCTGACGTGCCACTGCTTCTCCAGGGCCAGCAGGGACTGGCCCTGCTTGATCTCCTCCTTGCAGCCAGCACAGTCTGGGGGGACAGCAGGGGATGAGGGACACGGCAGGGACAGGAGGGGACATGGCAGGGACACAGCAGGGACAGGGCAGGGACAGGAGGGGATGGGGGACAGGGCAGGGACAGGAGGGGATGAGGGACACGGCAGGGACAGGAGGGGACATGGCAGGGACACAGCAGGGACAGGGCGGGGACAGGAGGGGATGGGGACATGGCAGGGACAGGGACAGGAGGGGATGGGGACATGGCAGGGACACGGCAGGGACACGGCAGGGACAGGAGGGGATGGGGACACAGGAGGGACAGGAGGGGATGGGGGACAGGGCAGGGACAGGAGGGGACAGGAGGGGATGGGGACACAGCAGGGACAGGAGGGGATGGGGGACACAACAGGGACACCCCCAGCTGCAGGGCCACCCTGGCTGTGTCACTTGGCACTCCCCTCACACCCAGAGCAAAGCCCTGCCCCGGAGGACTTTTCCAGGGATGATGCTGTTACAAACACCCTGCTCCTGAGGCAGCCTCGTGGGGATCATTTCATCATGGAAATCTGTCACCTCTGCTTGTCCCCAGCACAGGAACCAGGAGGAAAAGCTGGGAAACTCTGAGGCATGGCTGGCACTCAGCCACAGCACGGGGTGACAAGTCTGAGCCAGGCCAGTTGGACATGAGGAAATAAATTCTGATCTGAAAGAGCGTTTGGGCACTGGAATCATCTGGAGCCACCACCCCTGGATGTGTTTAAAACAGCCTGGACGTGGCACTCAGGTTTAGGTGACAAGGAGCTGTTAGGTCACAGGCTGGACCCGATGATCTCAAAGGTGTTTTCCATTCTGGGTGGGGCTGTGCTGGGCCGTGGGAGGGCCAGGCTGGCCTGGCAGGTGCCCAAGGGTGGGAAGTGTCCCAGAGGAAGGGCTGTGCTGTCCGGCCCCGCTCGCCATTCCCTGTCCTCCCTTCCTCCCCTGCTGCCCTGGCTCCAGCCGGGCAGGGGCAGGAAGCACACGGGCCTCGCACCCCTGACCTTGGCTCCTGCTTCTCCTCTCCTCCCCTGCCCAGCAGGGCTGCCTGGAGAGGGGTTTTTTTTTAACCCACTCCCTGCCGTGGGGGAAGCAGGAGCACCCCAGGCTGCTCCGTGCCAAATCCCTGCCTGCTCCACCAAAGGGGGAGAGGATTTCTGAACCCTGGGAAAAAAAAACCAAACCAAACCAAAAAAAAAAAACCAAACCAAACCAAACCAAACCAAACCAAACAAAAAAAAACAAACCAAACCAAACAAACCAAAAAACCAAAAAAAAACCCCCAAAAAACCCCCAAAAAACAAAAACAAATGCAAACAAACAAAACAAAAAAACAAAACCAAAAACAAAACAAACAAACAAACAAACCCCAAAAAACCAAAAACCCAAAAACAAAACAAAAAGACAAACAACAACAAAAAAAAAAACAAAAAACCCCGAAAAACCAAAAAACAACCCCCCCCCCCAAAAAAAAACCCCAAAAAAAAAAAAAAACCAAAAAACTCCAAAAAAACAAAAACAAAAAAACAGCAGGATCTGTTCCCTCTTTGAGGGTTGTTTGCAGGGCTGGGGCTGCAGGGAGAGGCTCAGCATCCTCCTTTGAGGGATGCCTTCCCTATGGAATGTGCCAGCAGCTGGCACAGCTCCCCTGGCACCCTGCTGGTGGCAGTGCCAGGGCCACCAGGGTGGCGAGGGACAGGCTGTGGTGTCCTCAGGTGACCCCGCGGCAGGGTTGGAGGAGCGGGAAGGGGATGGGGAGGGAGAGGAAGGTGGGAGGGAGGCAGAGCCTGGCTCTGGGCAGCTCCTTGGAAGGAGATGGGGGAATTCCTGTCCTTGGCTCAGTCCAACCCTGCCACAGCCCCTCCATGGAGGGCTGGGGGGAGGGAGGCAGCTTGGGGGGCTCACAGGGGGTCCAGCAGCACCAACCCCACACCACCAGCAGTGCCACCATGGTGACAGGGTGACAAGGACTGTGGGTGACACCCAGTCCTGGATCTGGCCCTCTGCAGGACTCTGCATGAGGCATCAGCAGGATGGGGTCAAAAGCAAGGTCAAACCCACCCAAAATAACTTGTCCATCACTCCAGCTGACTTTTAGGAGTTCCCTGAGGTTCACCAGGGCAAGGGGATGAGCAGAAAAAAACCTTCCAGTGCTTGCAGACCCAGCCAGGAACAGCAGCCCTGTGCAATCCCAGGAGGATTCCCAGGGCAGCCACTTGCACACAAGGCAGCTCCAGAACCTCCCCAGGAGCTCAGACAGCTCCTGCCAGGCTGGTGCCACCTGCCCAGGTCACAGACAGCCCAGGGGAGCTTCCCAAAGCAGCTCTGAGCTCCAATCCTGGCTGCACCCTCAGCACTGCCCCGTCCCAAACCTCTGTGCCACCCACAGGGCTGCACAGCCACCCCAAAGCCTGTCCTGCCACCCTCTGCAGGGGCACAGGGTCCCTCTCATGGCATCCCCCCAGCACAGCACTGAACTCACGGCTGGGCCCGTGGATCTTGATGGGCTTGGTGCTGAGCAGGGACTGGGAGCAGTTTTGGCAGACGCAGTCCTTCCCGCTGAACGTCACCTTGTCTCCGATGGGGAACGGCTTCCTGCGGCCAAGGACAGGTGGGGAGGGGTCAGCCCCTCCTCCCCCTCCAGCAGGGCTGCCCAGGGCCAGCAGGGCTGCTCCAAAAAGTCACCAAGCTAGGATCGAGTTAGTCTGAAACTTTTAGATGGTGTTTGTTTGAGAAATAGAAAACCTCCTTTGTTATTTCCCTCTCAGGGATTGATCAAAAAATCTTTAAATGAGCCACTTACTAATTCTGAAAAGACACAGACTTCTTCACTGTCTTCTCGATTAGTGTCACAATATATTGCTAATCACTGTAATTTCTTGCAAGCACAAATTCAGAGAGACCCCTGACTCACTGACTCCAACAGCCTTGGCAGTGACAACCCACATGTTGGAAAGGATGAATCAGGAAAACCTTATCAATATGATTGCTTAGCAATAGATTCTGAGAATATAGAAACCATCAGCGAGATTGAAATGAAAGTCATCTTTGAGATACCAAAGCTTAGTTACTAAATAACTGGAAGACAATAGGATGGCCAAAAGCAATCCCCTCTGGATAGAACAATGCCTTCTGCTGGAGAGCAGCTCCAAAGGGCAGAGCAGACCCTGCTGGCTTGGCAGAAGGGTCCAAAGAGTCGTTTTTGGGGTTTAAAGTGTAACACATTATGGTAATGTAATGATTCTTATAGGCTGTATGGAAATGCTGTAGGATTTGTATCTTGTGTTAGATTGGTTAGTGGGAATTAGAATATTCAGCATAGAAGATTTATTGTGTTGTAGATGGGAAAATCGCTCTCTTACTCTCTCACCTCCTTACTCTTACACTCTTTCCCCCTTACTTCTCTCTCTTACTTCTCCCCCACTCTCTGTGTCCTGCTCTGAGCTGTGGCTGGCAGCTCTCAGCAGGGCCCTGTACACCCACACCCTTTACAATAAACTGCAAATTTCCAGACCAGCTCATAGAGAGCGCCTGAGTTTGTCCTGATGGCTGTGCCCCGACAAAGGCTCTGCACTCACCTGCAGGTGCTGCAGACAAAGCACTTGGGGTGGTAGGTCCTGCCCAGGGCAGAGATCACCTCGCCGGTGATGAAGTCCCCACAGCTGTCACAGCGGGTCCCGTAGAGCTGCTGGTAGTCGTGGGTGCAGATGTACTCCTGGTTCTTGAAGAAAAAACCCGACTGGGCCAGGTCGCAGCCGCACACTGCGGGGAAAGGACACGCGGCACTCACCTGAGCCAGCTCTGCCCCCGCAGGTATCGCCGAGGGTTTCCCTTCCCAGCCAAGCTCCGGGGTCTGCCCCGGCACCACAAGATGTCAGTGTTGGGCTGTGGGACCGGGATTTCCTTGGGGAATCCCATTGCCGGGAGGAGCGATCCCATTGCCGGGAGGAGCGATCCCATTGCCCCTGCACGGCAGCGCTGCTGCGCCAAGCACAGCGCTGGGCATCTCCTCCTGGGGCTGCTCAGCCCCTCCCTTTGGGCCGGGAAGATGAGGACAGGGCTGGAGAGAGCTGGGAGTGCCCTGGGGACAGCGAGGTCCTGTCCTTGTCACCTCCGCCGTGAGCCATCGCCGCTCCCCGGGCACGGAGCCCAGCCCTGACGGGAACAGCTCCGGGGGACGCGGGGCTCGGAGCTCTCCCTGCTTGTTTTTCCGTGGGTGTCCAGCCCAGCCCCGCTTCCTTCCCTGCCCCGGGCAGCGCGGGTGGTGCACAGCCCATCGCTGCCATCCCAGCAGCCCTGGCTCAGCATCCTCTCCCTGCCACGGCTTCTCCAGCCAGAGGCACCCGGGCAGCAGCAGGGCTGGCAGGGGAGTGGCACAGGGTGCACGATGCCATCCCCTGTCCTGCAAGGGTGGAGAGGGGACAACAGAGTGACGGAGCACCTGCTGGCACAGCCCACCTTGATCTCTGCTTTGTCCTTCTGTCCTGTCCCTGCACCTGGGGCAGCCCTGGGGGACAGGGCACAGCTGGACCAGCTGCTGCAGGGCCCGTGGGGACCTGTCCTGTGTGTCCTGTACCCAGCAGGGGGAATCTGGGTCTCCCAAACATGCCGAGGGACAGCCCAGCAGCTCGGGGACAGCATCAGGAAGCAAATGCAGGAGAAACCGAGGCTGCTCTGTGCCCAGTTTGCTGCAGGAGCAGCACATGCCATGGCTGCACTCCTGTGCCAGCTCCTGGGGACAGGCAGTGGGGCTGGAGCCAGCCAGAGGTGGCAGGAGGTGAGAGCTGCGAGGGAAGGTGAGACAGGAGGATTTCCTCTCATTATTCATTCCCTTGCACTTGGAAATGGGGCGGGGAGCACTGCCAGGCTCTCCCTGCTGCCTCCCGGGCCCTTTGAAGCTGTCTGAGCTCTCTGTCTGGATGCTGGGGAAGGGCAGCATGCTCAGCACGGGGCCCTGCAGGTTCAGGTCATCCCGGGACAAATTCCCCTTCCCAAAAATCTGGGGCTGCCTATCCCAGGGGGCACAGGGCTGCAGCAGGGTGGGGAAGTGTCTCCTCCAGCCTCACCCTCTGTTCCCTGCCCAGGAGCAAAGTGTGACCAGGGGAATGGGGGTTCTGCTTAGCACAGGGAGCTTGGAAGAACAGAGACCTTTAAAAAGCCCTGGAACGGGGAATTTTATGGAATGGGGAATTTTACAGCCTGCAGAAGCTGGGTGAGAGCAGCTGCTCCAATAAAGGAGCTGAGGAGCCTTTCAGCAGCAGCAGCAGCTCTGCACCATGAGCTTTACAGCCCTGCAGCTCTCCTCTGTGCTCCAGGAGGATCCAAACAACCTCTCTGCCCCACTCCTGCCAGCCCTGGGGGCCACCAAGTCCCAGCTGCATCCCGTGGGAGGGTGGCAGGGATGTGCCAGGAGCTGCTCTGGGCATGTCCCCACCTCACTGCATCCCAGCCAGGCTGGCAGTGCCTCCTCCCCCTCCTCCTCCTCCTCTGCTTTGGGAGCAGCTGAAGGACACAGTGACCCCCTCAGACACAGATGGGCACCTTTGGGACCTGCAGGGGGGGGACATTGGACACCCCTTCGCTGGCTCTGGCATTGCTCAGGGGCTCTGCCTGCCCTGTGCCACCCCAGCCGTGTCACCACATCCCAGCTAGGTCTGTCCCCAGCCTTCTGCTTTGCCCCCAGGGCTGTGGGACGAGCTGGCCACCAGGTTTGTGGGGATGCTGCTCCTACCTTGGCAGGTGAAGCAGCGGATGTGGAAGTGGTTGCTCTGCACTCGCACGACCTCGCCCTTGCAGGTGTCCCCACAGCGATAGCACTGGATGGCAGAGGAGCTGCTCCCGGGGGTGTAGGGGTTCTGCTGGTAGGGAACTGCTGGCAGAAAGGGGGGGAGAGCAAAAGGAGAGAGGGGAAGGGTCTGTTAGGATTTGGGACATGGCTGGGTGTCACTGAGCTCAGTCTGGGGGCTGTGGCACGGGGCCATGGGGCAGGGCACAGCCTGGATGGGAGCCCAGCCCTCCCTGGATTTGGGATTTCCCTGCCCCACAAAAGAGGTCACAGGTCTGCACCCTAAACCCTGCATGTCCCTGCACAGACAGCTGGGTCACAGCACCATCCCAGAGCTCCCAAATGCTCTCCTGTCCCCAGAGCAGCTGCAGGAGGACACAGCCCTGGCTGCTGACCCTCTCTGGGACAGCCCAGCCAGCCCTGAGCTGGCAGCAGCACGGGAAGGAACCACTGTGTTTTTGGAGCTTCCACTTGTTTGCTTAGGAGCTGGAGGAAGAAGTCGTTTGTCAAGGAGCTTTCAAACATCACAGCAGAGGAGTGCTTGGCCCTGGTGGCACTGTCACCTCCTCAGCAAGGAGCAGCAGCTCAGTCCCACGGCTCCATCCGGAGGGGCAGGGAGGCTCTGGAAGGAGCTGGGAGGGCAGGGCAGCCCAAAAGCTGAAATTCTGCTGCTGCACACAGTGCTGGGATTCACCTCCACTCCTCCCCAGGCTGGGAACACGGCACAGGTGATGCTCAGCAGCCTCACCCCACGCTCCAGGTAAAAGCCTCCTGCTCCCCACGGATCCTGCTGCTGTCTCAGAGAAAACTGAGCAGCTCCTGCCTCCCCTGCCCCAGCTGGGAGTGCCTGGGCTGGGCAGGAGCTCCAGCCAGGCTGACACCACGCCAAGCACTGCAGGATTTATTTGCTGTAACATTTCCGAGAGGGAGTCACGCTCTGGGCAACTCAAGCAGCAAAAAGGAGGATTTCAATGGGCCAGAGCTTTTCTGACCCAGTGCTGAACTGCATTCCCAGGAACAGGAGAAGCAGCTGGTTGAAAGGCAGCCTGTGACGTCCCTCCAGAGCAGGGAAGGAGGGACACAGGACAGAGGAGATCACTCATCAGAGGCTCCTGGCTCACCGAGGGGCAGATCAAGTGACAGGGAGCAGAAACAGCCCATTATCAGCTTCAAAAGCAAACAAGAGAAGTCAAAATGACATTGAGACTGTGTCACATCAAATCCCCTTCCCTGTGCCAAGGGCCCAGAGACACGGGGCTGCACCTCCTGGAGCTGCTGGGAACGGGCTCCAGGGAAGCTCTGAGTGCCCAAAGCTCAGACTCCAGCCTTGGCTTCCAAGAACTCCCAACAACTCCTGGGACTTCCCTTCCCTGCAAGCCAAGAGCTCTCAGAGGTACCTGAGGCACTAAAGGACACCAAGTGCCAGCAGAGGAGTGACAAAACAGGAGTCAGGCTTGGAGCCAGCCCTGCAGAGACTAATTAGTCCAGACCTAAATCACTCTGAGGTCCCAAACAAAAGGAAGGGAGCAGGGAACCCCCACCCAAGAGGCACCAGCCCTGGGAACAGGAATCCAGCACCTCCTGTGGTGGTTCCTGGTGGAAATGGGAGCTCTGCAGCTGCCTGGGGGGACCAACAGGATTTCCCAAGGCTGGAATAAATCAGGGATTTCCTCTGCAGGGGTCTCCAGCAGAGCAAGAGTTACAGAGCTGAAACTTCCACCCACGCACCCACTGCTCACACCCTGGCCCAGAACAAGCCAAGCCCTGGGACACAGCCCTGGAAACCCACACAGCAGGGGGGAAAGCCAGGAATTCATCCTGCAATAAAGAAAGGGGGAAGACAAAAAATAATAATCTGTGTCAGAATGCAGGCATCACTTAGTGCTGGGCTTGTGGTCTCCAGGGAAAAACTTCCTGGTGTCCATAGCAACACATCACCAAGCCCTGGCTTGGTCTGATGGGAGGAATCAGAGGAAAAGGAGCTGAGCATGGCAAAGATGCTTTTAGCTGTGCTCCAGAGCTGGATCTGACCCAGGCACTGCTGGCTGTGCTTATGGGGATGGGTCTGACCCAGCTCAGGGCACCCCCACCCTCCCACTCTGCTCAGCTCCCTGATTTGGGCTTAACCTGCAGGCCAGGCTGGAATTTTGTCTGGAACATTGCTGCATTGTGTGCCTGGGCTGCACTGAGCAGCTGCCCGCCCCGTGGCCCCGTGCAGGAAGTATTACACACCCCACAGCCCCCAGCACAGGGCCAGCTGAGCGGGGCAAAGCTCATTACACCCAAATAATCCCCTAATAATGTAAGTAGCATTAGTGGCCTCGCAGGCTGGGATACAGCAGGCGTGGGCAGGGGGTGGGAGCTGCCCAAGGAATGCCATAATCTGCTCCCAGTTTGCTCCTGCTTTGCTCAGAGCTGGTTTGGGCCAGCAGTTGATGGAGTGTTCATTCACAACAGGCTGCTGTGGGGCTGTGCCCCTGTCCTGGCTGGTTCTCCATGGGCTGGGGGTGCAGCCAGGCAGGGACTGCCCCAGGGCTGCGTGGGCACCCTGCAGATCCCCCTCTGAGCCGGATTAAGGTGGCACCTCCGGCCAGGGATTGCAGCCTGGGGTCAGGCAGCGGTGGCTGTGCACAGCCAGAGAGTGACCTGGGCAGGGACAGCCCCAAAACCCAGGGACAGCCCCAAAAACCCCCAGGGACAGCCCCCAAAACCCCCAGGGACAGCCCCCAAAACCCCCAGGGACAGCCCCCAAAACCCCCAGGGACAGCCCCAAAAACCCCAGGGACAGCCCCCAAAACCCCCAGGGCTGTGCAGAACCAGAGTGTGACCTGGGCAGGGACAGCCCCAAAACCCCAGGGACAGCCCCAAAACCCCAGGGACAGCCCCCAAAACCCCCAGGGCTGTGCACCCCAAAAAACCCCTCAGGGACAGCCCCAAAAACCCCCAGGGACAGCCCCAAAAACCCCTCAGGGACAGCCCCCAAAACCCCCAGGGACAGCCCCCAAAGAACCCCCAGGGCTGTGCACAGCCAGAGTGTGACCTGGGCAGGGACAACCCCAAAAGATCCCCAGGGACAGCCCCAAAAATCCCCAGGGCTGTGCACAGCCAGAGAGTGACCTGAGCAGGGACAACCCCAAAAGATCCCCAGGGACAGCCCCAAAAACCCCAGGGACAGTCCCCAAAACCCCCAGGACTGTGCACCCCAAAACTCCCAGGGCTGTGCACCCCAAACCCCCCAGGGCTGTGCACCCCAAACCCCCAGGGCTGTGCACCCCAAAACCCCCAGGGCTGTGCACCCCAAAGAACCCCTCAGGGACAGCCCCCAAAAACCCCCAGGGACAGCCCCAAACCCCCCAGGGCTGTGCACCCCAAAATCCCCAGGGCTGTGCCAGCAGCTCTGTCCCCAGCAGGGCACAGGGACCCTGCCCAGGGCTGCTCCAGGCTCACAATCTGCTTTTCCCCCCCCGTGCATCCCTGGGCAATTCCCCTCCTCCGTTTCGGGAGGGTCAAGGACCTTGTTTGTTTTCCTGTGCTCTTCCTGCACAGGGTCCCGGCAGCAGCAGGATGGGGAAATGCTGAACCTCTGCAACACTTGGAGCACTCCAGGAGTGGAAGGATAACAGGGGATAATTCCCATCTACCCTGGAGGGTTTGCTGCTCACCCCCAACACAAATAATCCCGTTTGAGCTCCCCCCAGACAGCCCCACATACCCAAACCACAGCAAACCAGGAGCAGCTTTCCACGAGCACCCAGAGGCATTTTTAAAGATCCACCCATCCTTCCTTCCTGCGAGCAGAGCAGGTGATGCTCTTTTCCCACCTACTTCCCCTTTTCCCACCTATTTCCCCTTTCCTCATCCATTTCTCCTTTTCCCACCTATTACCCCTTTTCTCATCCATTTCTCCTTTTCCCATCCATTTCCCCTCCTATTTCCCCTTTTCCCACCTATTTCCCCTTTTCTCATCCATTTCCCCTTTTCCCACCCATTTTCCCTTTTCCATCCATTTCCCATTTTCCCATCCATTTCCCTTTTCCCATTCATTTCCCATTTTCCCATCCATTTCCCTTTTCCCACCTATTTCCTTCCCCTTTTCCCACTTATTCCCCTTTCCCCTCCTATTACTCCTTTTCCCATTCATTTCCCCTTTTCCCACCTATTTCCCATTTTCCCATCCTATTTCCCTTTTCCCACCTACTTCCCCTTTCCCCACCTATTTCCCCTTTTCCCACCCATTTCCCCCTCCCAGCCCCTTGGCCCTGCAGGCAGGTCTGTCAGTATGGGATGGATCCCATGGATGTGGGTGTCCCTATGGGATGGATCCATTGGGATGTGGGTGTCATTATGGGATGGATCCCATGGGATGTGGGTGTCATTATGGGATGGATCCTTGGGATGTGGGTGTCACTATGGATGGGATGTGGGTGTCATTATGGGATGGATGTCACTATGGGATGGATCCCATGGGATGTGGGTGTCATTATGGGATGGATCCATTGGGATGTGGGTGTCACTATGGGATGGATCCCATGGGATGTGGGTGTCACTATGGGATGGATCCATGGGATGTGGGTGTCACTATGTGGGTGTCCCTATGGGATGGATCCATTGGGATGTGGGTGTCACTATGGGATTGATCCCATGGGATGTGGGTGTCATTATGGGATGGATCCCTTGGGATGTGGGTGTCATTGTGGGATGGATCCAGCCCCAGGAATGCTGGAGGAGCAGCACAGATGGTGCTGGCAGGAATCTCCACACCTCTGTGGGGCTGAATTTCCTTCCAGCAGCTTCCCACTGCTGCCTGGCATTGAGCAGCTCCCACCCCATCCCCTGCAGGGTCCCTGAGGCTGCAAATCCTCCCCCTGTGGGTGGTGGGAGGCAGCTCCAGCAGGGAGGGTGGGAAATCTGGGCAGTGCCAGTGGGCAGAGCCCAGGAAGGGTCAGCCCCAGGCTCGGGGGCTCAGAGAGGCTCAGCAGGAGGAAGCCCAGCCCCTGCCAGCACAGCAGCCCCGGAGGCAGCAAGGCTGAGGGGAGGCAGTGACTGGGCAGGAAGGAATTCTGCTGGAACTGGCAGGGGATGGGACACAGCCAGCAGGGCTGGGGGCACACAGAGGGACCAGAAACCTCTGCTGGCAGATGGGCACGAGGAGGGGGCGCTCCTGGAGGCTGCACCCCAAACCCTGCCGCCATCCAGGCTGGCTCCAGGGGGGAAGGGGAGGATTTCCCCTCCTGTGCTGTGTCCCAGGGGTGGCCAGGGAGGAAGGGTGGGAACTCCAGGGCCACGGGATATGGGTTTCTCATCAGCAGCAGGGCCAAAGGCTCCTGCCTGCTGTCCTGCAGCCATAAAAACGCCTTGGGAAGGAAGGGGAGGATGGGCTGGCAGCCAGATGATGCTGGTCCTTCATGGGAGAGCCTCAGCCTGTGCACTCTGTCCCTGGTACGTGGGAATGTGCCTGCTCCAGACACAAAATCACAATTAACGAGGTCAGAAAAGACCTTTGAGAGCACTGAGGCCACCCCAGGTCCCTGCTGAGGAGGTGACACTGGGGGTGCCAGCAGCACAGAGGGACCCAGGTAAAGATCAGCCAAACCTGCCCTGAAATAAAAGCAGGGACCAACATTTGGGATGCTCAGCTCTGTGGAGAATCTGAGCCCTGCACGGCCATCTCAGTGCTCAGCCACTGCTCCCCATGGAGCTCCCACAGAAAAAAAAAAATCCAATTCCATCAAGTACAAAATACCAGATTTACCTTTGGACAAAAGATCCTCTCTCCTGATCCTTCCCCTTGGTAAAATCCACAAGCACCACGTGGCTCCTTGTTTAATATTTACATTTTTCAGCTGGGGTGGGCTGAGCGCTGCTGCTGGGCTGAGGACAGGCCCCAGGGATGTGCTGTGGGGTTTCTGAGCCTGCAGCAGCTCTGGCTGCTTCTCCCACTGAACCCATGGGGACGGGGCAGGGACAGAGGGCTGGGGGCAGTGGGGACCCCCAGCTCACCCAGAGCAGGCCCTGGGCTGTTCCCAGAGCTGCCAGCCAGCTCAGAGTGTATTCCAGCTGGGATTATCAACCCCCCCCAGTCCATGCCAGCCTCTCCTGGCTCCCAGGCAAAGCCATCTGTGGCTTACAGCTAAAAACCCTCCCCTGTCACAGCTCCTAATCCAGCCCTAAGCTTCCCTAATTAGATCAGGAGCAATTATTGCCCCCACCTGGCTCACACTGGCCCCTCACTGCTGCCACTCCCTGGGTGGGACACAGGGCACCAACAAGCCATGGGTGCCTGAGGATGTGGCCAGAAATGTGAATTCTGTCCTCATTTGTTGGGATCAGTGCCCTGATCTCCTGGCACACATTATCTGCTCATGGGCAGCTTTAAACCAGCTGGGGCAATCATCTTTATCTTTCCCACAGCCCATCCTCCCTCCAGGAGAGATCTCCTGTTCATGGCCAGTGAGTCCCAGGGCATGGCTGATAAAATTCCATCATCCCATGGGAGATGCTCCAGCCAGGGCAGGAGCCAAGCCTTTCCTACCCTGATAAAAACTGACATTTTGGACACCAAGGCACCTTCTTCCCACTGGATTCCAGAGGAAAGCCAGACCTTTCCACATCATCCCTGCACCTTCAGAGGAAACTGCCCCTTCTCCAGGAGCACTGCTCCAGCTGAGCCACATCTGCCACTGCAGGAGGATGCAGCCACCATGGAATGGGACTGTGCCAACACCCTGACTGACTGACGGGTGTCAGCTTGGATTCTGACTCTGGCAGGTTGGGATTGTTCTTTGTGATACTGAATTTCTATTTTAATTTTCCTAGTCAAGAACTGTTATTCCTAATTCCATCTCTTTGCCTGAGAGCCCCTTAATTTCAAAATTGTAATAATAATTAGGAGGGAGGGGTTTTACATTCTGCATTTCAAAGAGAAGCTCCTGCCTTTATTGGCAGACACCTGTCCTTCACAGCAGGACAGGATGGCACAGGGAGCTGGAGTGGCACATGCCACCATGGCAGGGGGCACGGTGTCACACCAGGTGCCACACCAGGGAGGGAACACCTTGAGCACAGTGAGCCACAGTGGATGGATGTCACAGGTGCCCAAAGAGGTGCCAAAGCATCCTGAGGGCACAGCAGGACACTGTGCCAGGGGGCAGCTGGGTCACACGGGGACACGCTGCAAAAACAGAGAGGAGGGAGGCCAAAAACACCCAGAGGAGACAAAGGAGGGAAGGAGACAAGGAGAAAAATCAAGAGGATAGAAGGAAAACAAAACAAAACAAAAAACCAAAACAAAAATCCATGGCCCTGCCTGCACAGCAGAATTTGCTTCTGGCTGCGTTTGTGGAAATAATTCTCCAAATGGATGTGGAGGAAGCCGTGATTGTCTTCCCATGCTGACCTGGCTGCAGGCAGCTGCCTGTGTCTGCCTGCAGGATGTTTGCTTCCCACACAGCAGGGCTGGAATGTGCCAGGGAAACCCAAAACCCCCCCTGGGGCTCAGCAGCTCTCAGCTCCTGCCCTGCAGAACCCCCAGCCCCACTCCAGCAGCACCCTTGGGTGTCCTGAACGAGAGATCTGGGATCAGCCTAACCTGCAGCAGCTTTGGGCCACCCCAGCCTCCACCCTGCTGCCCTGGCAGGGTGGTCTGGAGGGACACAGCCCCCCTGGCAGCCAGGCCCTGGCCAGAGTCCATCCCCTCCCCTGGATTTGGTTCCTGAGCCGTGACAAGTGGGGAGCCCCCGCCAGCTCACCCAGCCAGAGCAGGAGGGGTGGCCTTGGCTGAGGCTTGGACCCAGCCCCAGCTCACAGGATTCTATTTTCAGCTCCAGCTGAGCTGGACAGGTTTTGGGGGGTCCATGCAAGGGGCTGCACTTGGGTCCTGAAGTTGAGGGATGTGCAGAGTAGAAGAATCTAAACTTGGGGTCCTGGCCAAGAGCTGGAAAGCCTGAGCTCATCATTTTGCTGAGGCCACATTTCCTGCTGAACAGAGGCTGTGCTCAGTGCTGGGACACAGTCCTGGCTGTGTGGGAGTGCAGGGAGCCCGGGGGGATTGTCCCCTGCCTGCCAAAGCCCACCCAAAACCCACCCAAAGCCAGGCCTGCAGCAGTCTGGAGCACAAAGACCCATCCCAGCTGAAAAACCCTCTAAAAAAAAACCTCTAAAAAACCCCAAAGAGAAAGCAGCAGAGGGGCTTTCTGAGGAAGGGAAAGGCAAAGGAGCTGTCACAGTGGCATCTCCTGCTGGGCACTGTGGAGGCAGTGCCAGGGTGGCCAGGACAGGAGGTGACACAATGGAAACATTCAGGCTGGCTGCTCACATGAGACAGGCAGGACAGAAAGGAGCTTATTGCTGGCTGCTGCAGGAGGGATTTGCTGCTGGCTGCTGCTGGGTTTTGTGTTTGCAGCTTCCCGTGTGGAAATGCTTTTTTTCCCCTTTAACCTCCACCCACCAGCCCGGTGGATTTCGGTGCTGCTTCCCCAACATATGGCCCATCCATCAGGGACAGAAAGGCTGCTATATTTAAAATATTACAAAAGAAAAGCTAAGAGCTGACTTTTTTTTTTTTTTTTTTTTTTTTTTTTTTTTTTTTTTTTTTAACTAGGGCAGTGTCTGAGAGGGAGAAATGTGGGGATTTAGGATTTTCTGTGCCAGCTCAGAGAAGCAGCCCCGTGGGATGAGGCAGAGCCAGGCTGGCACCTCGCCACCTCGCAGCAGACTGTTGCTTCCAGAGTCTGGGAGCACTTTTTGGGAGAGGATCTGCCTGCTCTGTCCCTGCCTGCAGCCTGAATCCAGCACAGCCCTGCCCAGGGAGCCTTGGCAGGGCACTCTGCACGTGCTGCTCCAAAGCAGAGTGCATACAGCTCATTCCTCCCTGCTTTTTCCACAAAAATCCCTGTGGGTTGTTTTTTTTTTTTTTTTTGGGTGCTGAGAACCTCCTGAATCCCCTCAAATCACTCTGTGTGTGCAGCATCACTGATGACAAACTCTTGCCTGATTTATAAAACCAGAGGCTCCTCCACATCTTTTGCCTTCTCCCACTCTGCAGAGTGTTTTACTTTATTTTATTTTAAACCCTATTCCTGTCAGCATTGTAACTCCAACCTGGGAGACTTCGTCATGGCCAGGGAATGAGGGGTGTTGGAGCTGCTATTTTTAACTCTTTCTGCTCCAGGGAGCCAGCTGAAATCAAATCCCCATCCAGAGGCACTGTATGGAAATTAACGCAACGAGATGGGAATTTGGGCTGGGGGTGACAGCTGGCAAAGCAAGGCCTGGCGTCACCCAGGGGACAATGTCCCCAGAAATAGGCTGCAGGGCAGGGATTTTTGTTACAGAGCCCTCCCAATGCCACCAGCACGAGAGCAGCAGCCCCATTCCAGGGGATGAATTACAGCCCAGGGCTGGGGGCAACACTCCAGCAGCAGCTTCCCTGGCTGGCTCCAAATTCCTCCAAGTGCTCTCATGGCCTGGGAAGGTGTTTCTGAAACAACTGGGAGCTCTTTCAGATGCTGGGCTGGAGCTGGGAGGGCACTGCCACATCCCCTTGGAGCCCTCCTGAACCAAATTCTGGGGTTGGAAGAGCTGAAATCCACCCCTGCAGCCCCCTAACACAGAGAACCCCCCAAAAGCAGTGCAGGGCCTCAGAGGGGAGCTGAGCTGAGGCTCCAGGGGCCCTGCACCCTGGTGTTTACTGCTTCTTAATCTGCTGTGATCCCCTCTCCAATTCTGTCAAAGGCAGCAAAAGGAGCCCTGCAAAGATTGTCCCCACCCCCAGGGAGCTCACTGGAGACACCTGGCCTTGCACAGGGGTGGCAGAGGTGGAGGGGGACAGGGACATGCCAGGGACAGCCCCATGGGCACACAGAATCCTTCCCAAGGTCTCTCTGTGCCTGGTGCTTTGTCCCCAGCACTGAGTGGCACCTGCAGGGACGGGGGATGCCCCTGCTGAGGTGGTTCAGGACAGGCTCTGCCCCACAGCAGCCTTGGGGTCACGCTGGAAACCCCCCACTGCCACCCCACCCCTGCCTGGTGCCACCCCCAGAGCTGGGGTGACACCCCAAGGCACAGAGCTGTGAGCACACCCAGCCCCTGGGCACTGCCAGGGGACACAAGGGACACACAGGGGTTCGAGGTGGTGCCAGGCTGGGGACAAATGACAGCACCTGAGGCCTCTCTGAGCCTGGCAGGGGGAAAAATGCCAGGCAGGGATGCAGCCAGCAGTGCCAGGGACAGAGCAGGCTGGACGGGTCACAGGCCACCCTAAGAGCCAGCCTGGGGCTGGTGGCACTGGGCACAGCTGGGCACAGCTGGGCACTGCCAGCCAGAGCCTGGAATCCCTGCTCCTCCACAGCCTCAGCTGCATCCTGCTGCCCAGGAGAGGCAGAAATCTGCTCTGAGAGCTCCTGGTGCCACCCAGATCAGTGTCCAGCTGCTGGCCTGGTGTGGCTGCAGCTGGCCAAGGGACAGAGCTGTCCCCGTGCAGCTCCTGCTCTCCTGTGTGTGTGTTTGCTGCCCACAGCAGCACAAGCAGCAGCCTGGGCTGCAGCCAGGCTCAGGAGGAGCTCTCACACATCTTCCCAGAAATCTGAGCAGCTTCATCATTTCCTTTATGGCTCCCCCAGTGCAGACTCGTCACCAGGATCACCTCAGCCCAAAGTGACACTCCTGACAAAATTCCAAAAAAAAAAATTCCCACACAAAAAAAAAAAAAAAAAAAAAAAAAAAAAGAAAATTCCCACAAAAATTCCCCCATGCCCAGGGCTGGCAGCCCAGCTGGGATGTTGGGAAGGACAGGCAGGGCTGTGCAAGGTCCTTTCACAAGGGAGGTGTTTCTTGTTTCTGAGGGGGGCTGTTCCACAGTGGATTTGGGAGCTGACCCCAAACCCTGCTCCACACCTGGCTGGTCTGATCCTGCAGCCTGGCTGCATTTCTGGGAATGCCACTGCTCTGAGGACAGCTCAAACCCTGCAACTCAGACTCAGGCTGGCTTGAGGAAGGGTTTTTGAGACTGGCAAAGCTTTTCCTGCCCCACAGCTCTCCAAATGTGCCACTCCTGACAGCCCTGAGACAGCAGGGATGGGGGCTGTATCCCAAAAAATCCCAAACCTCCCTCACCTGCGGGGTGCAGCAGCCCAGCTGAGGCCAGAATGCCACACCCTGAAAGGCAGCAGCAGCTTTGCTGTGCATGGAACACGTCACCAGAGCTCTGCCACAGCCAGCAGCTCTCTCTGCCCTCCCTGAGGAGCACTTGGTGCAAAAACAGAGATGAAATAAATCATTGTGGCCCCAACAGCAAACAGAGCCCAGTTAATGGGGGAATCTCCTTCCAGCCCCAAAGAAAGCTGGTGGCACCTTGTCCTGCTGGTCACCTCCTCCTGCAGGATGTCCCCACCTGCCCTGAGGCTGCACAGGTCACAGGTCACACCCTTGGTGGCCCAAGGGTGGCCAGGACTCCACCAAGCCCAAGCCAATCTCAGTTTCCACCCTGGGAAAGTGCTGCTGGAAGCCCCCACGTGGATTTTGGCAGTTCCAGGGCTCCAGGGGCATCTTCTGCTGCCCTCACTGTGAGCCCAGCACCAGGACAGGGCTGGGCAGAGGCAGGGCCAGCAGCAGGGAGCTGGGATGGGCTGGATTCTCCATGTGGGACCCCAGGAGAGGAGCTGGGATGGGCTGGATTCTCCATGTGGGACCCCAGGAGAGGAGCTGGGATGGGCTGGATTCTCCATGTGGGACCCCAGGTGAGGAGCTGGGATGGATTCTCCATGTGGGACCCCAGGTGAGGAGCTGGGATGGATTCTCCATGTGGGACCCCAGGAGAGGAGCTGGGCTGGATTCTCCATGTGAGACCCCAGGAGAGGAGCTGGGATGGATTCTCCATGTGGGACCCCAGGAGAGGAGCTGGGATGGATTCTCCATGTGGGACCCCAGGAGAGGAGCTGGGATGGATTCTCCATGTGGGACCCCAGGAGAGGAGCTGGGATGGATTCTCCATGTGGGACCCCAGGAGAGGAGCTGGGCTGGATTCTCCATGTGGGACCCCAGGAGAGGAGCTGGGCTGGGCTGGATTCTCCATGTGGACCCCAGGAGAGGAGCTGGGATGGGCTGGATTCTCCATGTGAGACCCCAGGAGAGGAGCTGGGATGGGCTGGATTCTCCATGTGGGACCCCAGGAGAGGAGCTGGGATGGGCTGGATTCTCCATGTGGGACCCCAGGTGAGGAGCTGGGATGGATTCTCCATGTGGGACCCCAGGAGAGGAGCTGGGATGGGCTGGATTCTCCATGTGGGACCCCAGGAGAGGAGCTGGGCTGGATTCTCCATGTGGGACCCCAGGAGAGGAGCTGGGATGGGCTGGATTCTCCATGTGAGACCCCAGGAGAGGAGCTGGGATGGGCTGGATTCTCCATGTGGGACCCCAGGAGAGGAGCTGGGATGGGCTGGATTCTCCATGTGGGACCCCAGGAGAGGAGCTGGGATGGGCTGGATTCTCCATGTGGGACCCCAGGAGAGGAGCTGGGCTGGATTCTCCATGTGGGACCCCAGGAGAGGAGCTGGGATGGATTCTCCATGTGGGACCCCAGGAGAGGAGCTGGGATGGATTCTCCATGTGGGACCCCAGGAGAGGAGCTGTGCTGCTCCTGGGGCTGCTCAAACCCCAGAAACTGCTGAAAACCAGCCTGGAGCTTGCACATCCCCAGCCATCTGCCCCAGGCAAGCAGCAGGACACACATGCACCAGCAAATTTGGCAACTCGATGCGAGTTAAATGTGCATTTAATTGAGATTTATAGGGGAACTTGCAATGGCAATTGATTATCAAAATCAGATTATTTATGGAGGTTTAGCAGCTATACAGGAGATTAATGCTGGTTGCAGAATAAATCCTCAGTAAATGTATGTTTCCCCAGTAATCAGCTAATAACACGTCAACCTAATTATCTCCTGAGAGGGGCCCAGCAATTCTGACACACACTGCAAGGAGATATTGTGGAGATATTGTCACCTGCAAATCGCCACCCCAGGGCCACGAGCAGCTCTGCCTCCACACCCACAGGGACGCCCTGTGCTGCAGCAGCTCCTCTGCTTTCCTCAGCCAGTGTTTGCTCATTAAAAAAATATTTATTGAAGGTTTTATTGGCATGGTTCTGGCAGCAATAAGGCTGTGCCACGCAGCCATTGCTATCCTGAGCTGTGAGGGCCACCCCACGCTGTCCCCTCCTGTCCCCAGATGTGGCACAGGGATGTCCCCAAGGGATCCCACCCCTGGGAGGATGGGGGGCAGGGGGGTGCCCTGCTCTCAGCATGGCCAGGGCGGGCACAGGACCACTGCTGTGGGATGCAGAGATGCTCTGGCAGTCACCATGGCAACCCCAGTACACAGCCAGGAGAACAAAGCTGCCAGGAGAGAAACGGGAGAAGGGAGAAAAGCAGGAAAGGCAGAGCCATGGAGCAAAGGCTGGGCCAGGAGGGAGCTGTGGGGAGGGAACAGAGCTGTGGGGGAAGATGGAGCTGCTCCCTCGGGATGAGCTGCAGCACAGCCACCCTCTGAGTGCCCCACTGGGACATTTGCTGTCTCCTTCCCCTGTCCCAGCAGAGGATCCCTCCAGGACACGGCCTGTCCCCCTGCCAGGGTCACTGTCCCACTGTGGGGCAGGAGGTGACACCTCCAGAGGAGCCCTGGGGCAGGGTCAGACCCCAGAGACCTTCAGGGGATGGAGGGAGGGAGAAAGGATGGAGAAAGGAAGGATGGAGAAAGGAAGGATGGAGAAAGGAAGGAGGGATGGATGATGGATGGATGGATGGATGGAGGGATGGATGGATGGATGGATGGATGGAGGGATGGATGATGGATGATGGATGATGGGATGGATGGATGGATGATGGATGATGGATGGGATGGATGGATGGATGGATGGATGGGATGGAGGGATGGATGGATGATGGATGGATGGATGATGGGATGGATGGATGATGGATGATGATGGATGGATGGATGGAGGGATGGATGGATGGATGGATGGATGGATGGATGATGGATGGATGATGGATGGATGGATGATGGATGGATGGATGGATGATGGAGGATGGATGGAGGGATGGATGGATGGATGGATGATGGAGGGATGGAGGGATGGATGGATGATGGAGGGATGGATGATGGAGGGATGGATTATTTGGTTATTCAGCACCTTCCCCTGTCCCAGCACAGAAGGGCTGGCTCTGATTTTGGGTCACACACATCACACCAGCTCAGGGCTCTCCCACTCCCCCCCAGTTTTGGGCTCCAGGCCCATTTCTCAGCCCAGCTGTGCCAGCTCTTTGTCCTGCTGCTTCCCAAGTGCAGCAGGGCTGCCTGAGCCCCCTGAAAGGTGTTTTAGGGGTCAGAACACAACCAACAACCAATCCCAAACCCACAGCAGGGGCTGGCAGTGAAAGGAGCCTGGAACACAGAGCACAGGACAATCCACTGCTCACCTGAACCCCAGAGCAGGCTCAGAGCAGGAGGCAGAGGGGCAACCACCAACCCCTTGTACAGGAACACATCCACACTCCCCTTCTCTCCCCACTCCAACGAGAATCCAAAACCAGACACCAGGGTTTGGGTCAGAAAGCAGCAACTCCAACTGTCCCTCAGCACAAATGGAAAATCACATCCCACTCCCACTTAGCTGTTTATTGAAATGAAATAACAAATCCCAGAGGGAAGATCCCCCTGGCTGAGCTGAGCAGGAAACAGCCCCAGCCTCTGCTGTGCCTCACCCAGCTGGGGGGACAGGAGTGGGGACTGAGGGGCAGGAGGGGGTCACAGATCCATGGAAGCCTGGCAGGAACGGGAGAAAAACTGAGCAAACACCCAGGAAAAGGGCTGGTGAAGCAGCTCAGCCATTTTAGCAAAGAGGAGCTGAAAGGAACCACTGAGATGAGGGGCTCAGGGACAGGAGCCTCCAAAAACAAAACCACACCTCTGCACCAGTGTGACACAACCAAGGGGGCTTCACACCCCCAGGACCATCCTGAACCCAGCAACAGGTGCCCAGCAGGGCAGGGCCACACCTGGCAGGGGACAGCAGGGACAATGGCCAGCCCTGGGCACACCAGGGGCTGGCACTGATGGAATTCCCTCCCCTCCTCCTGCCCACACTCGTGCTCCCCTTGGCTCCTGGGCTCTGAATCCCAACCTGCAGAGCAGGGGCAGCTCTGGGCAGGCAGGGCTGGATCCTGCTGAAAGCCTTGGGTGCCTTCCATCAGGGCTGGGGAGGGACAGCCTTGGGCTGGCAGGATGGAGGCGAGGGGCCAGGCCCTGGCAGAGGGTCCTGCTGCCCATGGGCCACAGACACTGAGTCCTGCTGCTGCCCAGAGAGGGTCTGGGACAGGGGCTGGACAGAGTTAAAGGAATAAAGCAGGGATTTATTAAAATAATAATATTAAATAATAATGTAAAATAATAATATAAAATAATAATGTAAAATAATAATGTAAAATAATAATGTAAAATAATAATATAAAATAATAATATAAAACAATAATGTAAAATAATAATAATATCCTTCAAAGGATTCACCTTGGGCAGTGCAAGAGCCTGGCTGAGGTTACACCCAGGATGGACCCAGGTCAGGAGTTTCACACTTTTATCAGTTTGGGTCCATTCCCATTTTGGGTTCATTGTCCAACCCCAGCTCCAGGTTCTGCAGTCCCACCCTCCCAGATTCTCTCCTCAATTCTCTCTGGTTGCACTTTTGGGGGCTGGAAAAGGATTGTTTTGTGTGACTGAGCTGGGGAGAGAACTTGTAACACTTTGTGTGGAGTTCAGAGTTATATCCTAATGCAGGGCAGAGTCTGGAAATATAAAAACTAAAACTTAAGGCATCAATCCCTCCTGGGCAGGGCGGGTTTAACGCTCTCCATCCCACCCCTGCGTGTGTAAATAAACCCATGAGTGTCCAGGAAAGCACCAGGGACCCTTTGAACCCCTCCGAGTCAGGGCAGGGCACATCAATTGGAGCATCCCTCGTTAACAAAGCCATTCATGGTCACGGTGCCTTCCCCGCTGAGATGTCCCCTCCAAGCCGAAGCGACAGTCTGTCCCCAGGAGCCTCTGCATGCCACTTCACCCAGCTCCTCATTAGCGACAATTAACAGGCAATCAATGGGCCCGGCAGAGCCGGCACTTTCCAGGGAACAAGTCCCCTTTCAGCGGGGGGAAAATGAGCGTGGCCTTTGTTGTGCTTTTGCTTAAATGAGCCAAAAACCTGCCAGGGAACAGATTTTGTGTCCCAAACTGGACCCGTGGTGCCACCTCAGCCAAGCAGGCAGAGAGGGCTGGGGCTGCTGCAGGTGTCCCCTCCTGGCCATTACAGGTGTCCCCTCCCTGCCAGCTGCAGGTGTCCCCTCCTGGCCACTGCAGGTGTCCCCTCCTGGCCACTGCAGGTGTCCCCTCCCTGCCAGCTGCAGGTGTCCCCTCCCTGCCAGCCCTCCCTCTGGACACCCACAGGATGCTCCCAGCCAAGGTGGGAACAGGGACCAGGGGTAGAATCATGGACTGGGTTGGGTTGGATGGGACATTAAAATTCACCTCATTCCACCCCAGCCATGGCAGGGACACCTTTCACTGTCCCAGGTTGCTCCAAGCCCTGTCCAAGCTGGCCTGGGACATTTCCAGGAGCAGCCACAGCTGCTCTGGGCACTCTGTGCCAGGGCTGCACCGCCCTCCCAGGGAAAGAATTTCATCCTAATCTCCCACCTGCCAAGCCCTGCATCCATCCCCTGTAATTTTCTCCACATTTCTTGCAGGCTCCCTTCAGGCCACAACTGAGTTATCCCAAAGCTTCTCCTCTCCAGGCTGCACAATCCCAAGGCTGCCAGGCTTTCCTGGTGCAGCCCTCTGGAATGGGATGGGATGGACACTGTCCAGCCAGGATGGTGCTGTGGGATGGACACTGTCCAGCCAGGATGGTGCTGTGGGATGGACAGACACCCTCCAGCCAGGATGGTGCTGTGGGATGGACAGACACCCTCCAGCCAGGATGGTGCTGTGGGATGGACAGACACCCTCCAGCCAGGATGGTGCTGTGGGATGGGATGGACACTGTCCAGCCAGGATGGTGCTGTGGGATGGACAGACACTGTCCAGCCAGGATGGTGCTGTGGGATGGGATGGACACTGTCCAGCCAGGATGGTGCTGTGGGATGGGATGGGATGGACACCCTCCAGCCAGGATGGTGCTGTGGGATGGACAGACACCCTCCAGCCAGGATGGTGCTGTGGGATGGACACTGTCCAGCCAGGATGGTGCTGCTGCCCCAGAACCACCCACAAGGAGCAGCAGGATCCCTCCAGCCTCACCATTCCCTGGAGCTGGGCACTGCCAACATCCACAGCCTCTGCTTGCTGGGCTCCTGTCTAGCTGAGGGAGGGAAAAAAAGGATGAAAAAGACAAGAAAGCAGGAGGGAGATGGGCTGGATGTGACAGCTGGGGGTGTGACACAGGAGCCTTGTTAGCAGCGTTTTGTGCCTGCAGCTGGAGCAGGGGCAAAGGCAGGGAGGGGTCCAGAGCTGCCTGCAGCAAACAAAGGCACCTGCAAAGGGCTGGTGCTGCCAGGGGCAGGGCAGCAGCGCCTCAGGGGGCAGGGCTGATGGCTCCTGCCACATTCCCAGCATGGGAAACTCCTGCCATCCCTCCAGGCACCCCTCCTGCAGCACAAGGGCAGCATCTGACCCCACGCTGAGCCTGCCAGGGGCTGAGTTTGGGGGTCTCACATCCCAAAGGGAGGTCACAGTGCCTTGTGCCACTGGGTAGTGGGACCACAGGCCCAGGCCAGCCTGGGGACAAGATGGGGCTGGGGGATGTGGGGTGACCAGAGCAGACCCCAGCAGCTCTCCAGGGATCCAGAGGAAGGATCTGGCAGATCTCTCACTGCCTGAGAGCCCTTTGTGCCCAGGGGCTGTGCTGCACCAAGAGAAGCCAGAGCAATCAGCATTTTTTGGAGACACTCTGGAAAATCTTCCCTGAGTGATGGGGGGAGCAGAGCAAAGGGCCTGGAGCCACCTCCCAGCTCTGGGAGCTGCTGTGGAGAGGGAAGAAGTAAGAGGGGGAAGAGAGTGATTTTCCCATTTACAACACAATAATTCTAATTTCCACTAACCAATCTAACACAAGATACAAATCCTAGAGCATTTACACACAGCCTATAAGAATCATTACATTACCATAATGTGTTACACTTTAAACCCTAAAAACTCTTTGGACCCTTCTGCCAAGCCAGCAGGGTCTGCTCTGCCCTTTGGACCATTGTTCTGTCAAGAGGAGATTGCTTTTGGCTGCCATCCTATTGTCTCCTAGTTATTTAGTAACTCAGGTTTGGTATCTCAAAGATGCTTTCATTTCAATCTCACTTATGGTTTCCATATTCTCAAAATCTTTTGCTAGGCAATCATATTGATAAAGTTTTCCTGATTGATCCTTCCCAGGTGGGAAAGGCCCCAGGAGTGAGCTCATCCCTGGAGGCAGGGCAGGGCAGGAGCAGGAGCAGGAGCAGGAGCAGGAGCAGGAGCAGGGGCAGGGGCAGGGGCAGGGGCAGGGGCAGGGGCAGGGGCAGGGGCAGGGGCAGGGGCAGGGGCAGGGGCAGGAGCAGGGGCAGGAGCAGGAGCAGGGCAGGGCAGGAGGGATCAGGCAGCAGCAGCAGCTGCAGCTGGCCAAGGCAGGATTATTTTTAACAGCCACTTGTAGAATGCAGTGAGTGCAATGCTCTGCTCAGCCCAGCACGGGTGAGGCTCAGATCCCCCAGGAAAGGCTTTTTATGGGGTTTCCTGCTCCCCCTGGCCATGGCCACACCACCCCTCCCTGCCAGCCACTCACATGCTGTTCACCAGAGTCTTTCCATTCCCCCTGAGCTGTTTCCTCTCCTCTCCTTATTAGGGATCCACCTACCTATCCATCTCCTCATTCTCTCCCCCTCCGTGACTATTTTTAAGATGCCATAAAAGCTTTCAACAGGGAGCATCCTCAGGGAGGCAGGGAGGGATTTTATATGTAGCCCATCAGGAGGAGTCATCACCACATCACTCACCACACAGGCACTGACTTTCCCTTTTATTTTTATTTTTTTTTCTAAAAGCAGGGGAGGGGAGAGCATCCACACTCAGCCAGCTCATCCAGGCACCTCCTTTTCCAGAGGGGAAGGATCAGATCCATCCCACTCCTCTCCCAGCAGGGCCAAATTCCAGCAAAACTGCCTGGACAGACAGACAGACTGGGACCAAGGTGTTGCTGGTGCCTTGGTGATTCTCTGCTCTGGGAACCCAGGCTGGGAGCAGCTGGGACTGGGAGATCCCCACCACACGTCCCAGGCAGTGCCTCTGAGCCAGGCAAAGACCCACCCAGTCCCCAAGAGGATTTAAAAATAGCTCCCATTCTCCAGCAGGAGCAATCCCTGGAAGTGTCCAAGGCTAGGCTGGGCAGGGCTTGGAGCAGCCTGGTCTGGGGAAGGTGTCCCTGCCCATGGCAGGGGGTGCTACAGAAAATTTAAGGTCCCTTCCAGCCCTGGCCATCCTGTAATTCCATGAAAATTCCTATGAAAATTCCACCAAAAAAAAAAAAATATTCCCACAAAAAAAAAAAAAAAGTATTCCCATAAAAAAAAAATATATTCCCACAAAAAAAAATATTCCCACCAAAAAAAAAAAAAAATTCCACGATGGCCAGGGCTGGCAGCACAGCTGGGATGTTGGGAAGGACAGGCAGGGCTGTGCAAGGGAGGGTTTCTGAGGCTGGCAAAGCTTTTCCTGCCCCACATTTCTCCAAATGTGCCACTTGTTGCCAAGGGGATGGCTTCAAACCTCAAGCACCTGCTCCCTTCTCCCACTGCTGTGCTCCTCAGACAAGACTTCCCCAGTTCTGAACCCTTTCCAAGAGTCAGAAAGAAGCTGATTCAAAATGGAAGTGGAATAAAATGCCCATGAGCAGAAAAACAAATGATCCTGAGGGCTCTGCAGACCTTGCCAGGCCAGCAAGGGTAAGAAGAAAGGAAGGTCAGACAGGCTGGCTGAGGAAACCACAGCAGCAGCTCCTTTTTCTTCCTGCTCTCCGCCCCAGGCAGTGGAGAAAGCTCATCAATTCCCAGGCCAGGGCTTATGGCTGATACTGATAAAGCATTCAGAAAACTCCACCTGAGCTGAAAAATGCACCCAGGAGCTGGGGCCTATCAAATACCTGAGCCACCAGCAAATAAAGGAGAGCTGTGCAGCTGAGCTGGCTCCTGGGAGGGATCACTGGGGGCTGCTCAACCTCCCTCAGCCCTTCCTGAGAGCCAGGAGTGCAGCCCAGCACTGGGCAGAAGGGTATTCCAGCTGTGCTACACCCCCAGGGATGCACTGAGCCCCCTGACTCCTGAGGACTTGGCACAAGCAATTTCCCTCCTCAGGCTCCCAGTCCCCCTGCCAGCCTGGCCCACAGCCAAAATCCCTGAGCCTGAGGCACCCTGCACACTCCCTTTCATCCTGCAGAACTCTCCATCATTGCTCACCCCAGTTCTTGCCATGACCACTCCACCCCCAGATGCTTTCTGGAGGTGCTGCAGCACCCACAGCTCATGCACTGATGTATTTAACCACTAAAAATATCAGATGAGGTGTTCCAACCACCCCATCACCACAGGGCTGCAGGGTCTGGGGGGGATTTTCATCCCTCCTTCCCAGCAGAGGCAGCAGCACATGGACTGCTGTCACCACCCAGCCTGCTGCCATCCCAAATGCTGTTATCCTGCTGAACCAGTCGTCACGGGATGATTAGAAAATGAGCTCTTTATTTGAGAGGAATTAGAAGAATTCAATCGCTTCAATTGACCTTACAGCACACGCTGCACTGGCCTGCAGGGCCACTTTCTGTGGCTCCTGCTCTCCCAAGGGCCAGCTGCCAGGAAAGAGGGTTTGAAAGAGCTTGGATGAAGCCTGGGGAGAGGACAGAGCCCATCCACCAGCCCAGGGACAGAGCTGCTGCCTGGGACTGGAATTCTCTGGCAGCAAAGCAAATGCAATGGGTGATTGTGCCTCTGCCCAGGAGAACAGGCAGTGATTTGTATCTGGGTGTTTGTCACAGTCAGGGTATTGAGAGGACTAAAATGTAAGCAGGGAGTCTGGGAGTTCCCCTTGGTGCCCAAATTCTAGAAAACACCCTGCTCATGACATCAAACCCTCAGGGTTCCCTGCATTTCTGAACACAGGAAATAAACCAAAACTCCCTGCAGGACCCTCCCTCCCAGCTGCTGGCCCACAGGGTGGGGACACCTGGTGAATCACCTGCCTGAGGAGCAGAGCTGGAGCTCCCAGGGATGTGCAGCACCACAGGATTCCTCTTTAATTACACAGGGCCTTAATGGAGTTTGCTGGTAAACACCTTGTAACCACATGTGCCTGGAGATTACGGGGTAATTACGCTTAGAGGATCACGATCTAAGAGCAAGCACGATTTAGGGAGGACAAAAATAACCAGGCAAACATGCTGCACTCATCAGGATGTGTCAGGAAGCCTTCCCTTCCCAAATGCTGGCCAGCCTTTGCTCACAGCTCCTCCTCAGAGTAAAAATTCCCCTCGGCAGGAATTTGAGAGGTGGCAGGGATAGGGATGAAACTTTCCACTTGGCATTCCAAACCTTCTTCGGGAGCTCTCCGTGCTCCAACAGGCTCCCAGCTGCTCCAAGCATGGGGATGAATGGCTCAGCCCACCCTGGGCTCAGTTGCCATCAGATTCTGGCCTCTTTTTTCCCCCCAGGTGCACGTTGGAAACAGGAGGGAATGTGGAAGGTGCCAGGTTTGTGAACCACACTGATCCACACCCAGGAGTTTCACCTCCCCAAAAGCTGGGATGTCCCTTGTGAGGCCCAGAACAAGCAGGGACACCCTGCTCCTGACAAAAGCTGTGCCCCTGCTTGTTCTGGGCCTCACAAAAAACCAGCAGCCCCTCTCCCACCCCAGAGGAGCTGGCCCAGAAGGGGTGAGATGTGCAAATGTGACTCACAGACAGCACCCAGAGCTGCTGGCTCCCTCCAGAGCAGCACAAGGGATCCTTCCCACTCATTTCAGGGCTGGAATCCTCGGGGCAGTGACAGCTTTAACCCCTTCAGCACAAACACAGGTCACTGCCCAGGTCCCAGGGGGATGCTGGCTGCAGGCAGAGGAGATTGCAGGGGCTGATTTTCAGGGATGCTCTCCTGGCCAAGGGTTTGTCCTACAAGCTCCAGCTGCCATGGAAATGCCAAGCAGCACCACAGACCTGCTTGCTAAGGTAGGGATCCATTTGTAACCAATTAGTGAGAGGCAGTGACAGCCTAAGAAATGTCAACACCAACACTGTGCCCTCCAACCCTCGGTGCACAGCTGGAATCCCAGCAGCAGAGGCCACCTGAGCTGCTCTGCAGCCTCAGGATTGCTTTTCATGTCTGAGAACAAGTGGTTTTACCTCTCCACCTCAAACACAAAATTCCCATCTGGCTTTGCCTTCGCCATGATGACCTGGGCTCTTCAAACCCAGGGTGGAAAGCAACCCCCTGTGCCCTCCTGGGTGCTGTGCATGGAGCATCTCCAGAGAAAAACGCTTCAAACCCTGCCCAGAGCTCCTGGAGGCCTCGCAGATTTGCTCACCAGCATGGCTCAGGGCCAGCTGTGGCCCACAGCCACAGGTTTCCTGCCTCACATCAGCTCCAGGCAGGGGAGAAGTGATAACAAAATGCACCCAGTGAGATGGGAAGCAGTGGTGGGAATTCACAGATCAGATGGTGGCATTTTATCCTCAGCTGTGCATCTCCTCCATTTGCCAGCCCCAAAATTTTAGCCCCTCAGGCACAGCTGGGCACCATAAATTTGTGCACAACCTGGCTTCTTCAGCCCTTGGCCTGGGGGAAAAACAGCCAAAAAAAAAAAAAAAAAAAAAAATCAAAGCAGCAGACCTGCCCATGCTGGGAGGGCTGGGAAGACTCTGGCAAGTGGCACCAAACTCTACTGAGCCACTGGCCACCAGCAGAGGGGTAAAAAAGCCATGGTAGGTCAGTGGCATGACAGGGGGTGACATGGAGGTGGCACTGACACAAAGCTCCCAGGATTTGGTTTTTTTGTGCCTCGTGGGCAGATGGATTTGAGGGCTACAGGCTGGGGAGGGATGCCCAGAGCTGGGCAGTGCTCACAGCAGTCCCAAAAGTGCAGAGACGGCCCCAGACCCCAGCCTGGCTCACAGAGCCCCTGCTGGGAAATTTGGGCACCCAAATTGCACACTCCAGCTGCTGGGAAAACATCTGGGAGCCCAACAGGGCAGAGCCAGCAGGGTTTGCACACCCCTGGGACCTGGAGTGACCCAGGAATCACCAACCCCCAGCACTGTGAGTGACCAGGAGATGCCACAGAGCTGCCAAGCCTTGACTCAAACTCGTGGCTACTTAAAACAGGCTAATGGCAATTTAGGAAAAGCCCCCCAAAAAAGGGCTTGGCAAGAGCCCTGGCACTGCTGAGTGATGTGCCCAGGGCCACAGGAGGAGGAGGAGCAGCTCCCATGGGGCTGGCAGCACAGTTTGGCTCCCTGGCACCTCAGTTTGGCTCCCTGGCACCTCTCTGCATGTGGGAGGCTGCAGCTGAAGGAGTTTCTGCAGCACCATCAGAGAGCTGGAACACCCCAGTGCCATAAACAGCCCTGATCTCCCGCAGCAGCCAAGCCAGCTATGAAGAGCTGGAAAAGAATCCCACAAGGAACCAACAGGCATTGGTCAGAATTGGCTCAGAGGAAGCTTAGCAGCCCCACATGCCCGTGGTGGCCACTGAGCCCACCAGACTGTGCACCAGGCCCGAGCTGCTGGCCCGGAGGAGCAGAGGGAGGCCCCTTTGTTATCAGGCATCCTGCAGGCTCGGAAAGAATCAGTCGCTATTGTTTCCTACCTAGGCAGCGCCAGCCCCGCTCCCCCGGGAGGGGGGACTGCTCCTGTCCCAGGTGTGGCTCGGGCACAGGGCACCTGCAAAGTTTCCTCGCCTCTGACACAGCCCCACAGAGCTGGAATCACCTGTTCTGTTGGCTCGCAGCGTGCCAAGGCATTTTTCACGGTGTTTTGCTCGGGAACCACCCCAAGCCCTGGGATTGAGAAACCTCAGCACGCCAAGGCAATGGAGAAGTTGCTGCTCTGCTGTCACAGGTTCCAGGAGCCACGGGAGGGGCAGGGGGGCTTTTCTGGGGGGGTTAGCCCAGGAGGAAGCCCCTCAGGTGGGCATCAGCATCAGCTCCTCCACCGGGGACTCGCTGCTCTTAAAGGAAGGGATCAAGGTGGGCACAGCTGTCACACAGCACGTCAGGCAAGGAGAAGAAATTGATTGCGACTTGCTCAACCCCGATCAATGTTCCCAGACTTTCCAACAAGGGCACGGAATCCAAAGTGAGCAGCCTGGTGCCCGATCTCATCTTATGCAGCACATTTCCGAGCTCTGCTTCTTTAGAAATTCATCCACAGCGCATGAGTGCCTCTGTCCCTGGCTCACACGCACAATAGGAACACCCACACCTCCAGCTGCAGAAGGTTTGGTTTTTTAGGTTTTTTTTCCCAGGGTTGCACCTGTGCTTTGCTCAGGGTTCTGGGTCTCTCCTCACCCTCCTCCTCCTCCCCTCACATCCATTTCTCCCCAGGCAGAGGCAGCAGCAAGTGAGGCTGTGCCTGTCAGAGCGCTCCTGGCTGCCTCTCACCATGTTGCGTATCGACATTTCAGTCGATGCTCTGCCCTCCAAAACCCCAGAAATCCAAGCCAAGAAAAGTACTCGGCGGAGATAAGCCCCACGGCTCAGCCCACATCAAACACAGCCGAGCCAGAGCCTGTCAGAAAGCAAAAGGCAGGCAGGAAAACAACCCAAAATTCCATCCCACCAGGCTTGTCAGCGCTGCTATGACATTTTCTTTCCAATTCCTCCCAGCCAGCTCGGTGCGGTATCAGCCCCATTCCCACAGCCGAGACGAGAGGACGCCGTACTCACTGCTAGTGCTCATCCTGCCGCTCCTTCCCCGTCCTTCTCATCCAACAAAGGGCCAAAGATGCTCCTTAAATCCGCTTTTCCTGCCGCGGGAGGAGGCTGCCGCTCTCCTTCTCCCGGGAGAAATATTCCCGGTGCGATCCGCCGCCTAGCGCATCCCGGGGCTGGCGGATGCCAAGGTCACGGCCGGCGGGGAGGGGACACGGGGGGCGGCCGGGACCGGGGACCGGCCCGGGGGAGGGTCCCGGAGGGGCGGGGGGGCCGGCCGGGCTCTGCCATGCACTGCGGAGCGCGGCCGCACCGCCCGCTTATAGCGGCGGGGCCGTGCAGAACCGGGACCGCCCCGGCACCGGCACCGCCCCGGCACCGCCCCGGCACCGCCCCGGCACCGGCACCGCCCGCGGGCAGCCGGCGGCCCGGGCACGGCCGGGATGGGCAGGGATGGGGCTGGGCAGGGCGGTGCCGCACGGACACGGATCCCTGCACGGACACGGAGGCGGCTGAGGGATGCTCAGCCTTGGCACTGCCCTGCCCTGCCCTGCCCTGCCCTGCCCTGCCCTGCCTTGGCTGCAGTCCTGCCCACTGCCTGCCCAGCCCTGAGTTCTGTCCACAGTCCAGTCCTGCCCACTGCCCTTTCCTGCCTTCAGTTCTGTCCACAGCCCTGCCCTGCCCTGTTCTGCTGTGCTCTGCCCTGCCCTGTTCTGTTCTGCCTTCAGTCCTGCCCAGCCCTGCCCTGCCCTTAGTCCTGCCCCCTTCCCTTCCCTTCCCTTCCCTTCCCTTCCCTTCCCTTCCCTTCCCTTCCCTTCCCTTCCCTTCCCTTCCCTTCCCTTTCCCTTCCCTTCCCTTCCCTTCCCTTCCCTTCCCTTCCCTTCCCTTCCCTTCCCTTCCCTTCCCTTCCCTTCCCTTCCCTTCCCTTCCCTTCCCTTCCCTTCCCTTCCCGTTTTCACCCCCCTGCCCTGCCCTGTTTGCTCTCCAGCATCCCAGAATTGCTGTCCCAGGACAGAGGGATGCAGTTCATGCAGTAAACTGAATTTCCTGCAGTGCCAAGATTCCCTCCTGCAGCTGTCCAGGCTGGCACCCCCAGCTCTCCCGGCAGCCTGGGCGTCTGTCCCACGCCAGGATGGGGCACGGCTGCAGGATGGAGAGGGGCTCTTCCCCCGGCACCAGAGCACTTTTCCCAGCTGCCAGCACCTCAGCATCCCTGCCGGGGCTTCAAATCCCTGATCTCCTTGTTCTGTGGGTGAAACCCTCAGTGAATCAGAAAAAAAGCCGTGCCCAGGCTGCTCCCCAGTGCCCACCCGCCTGCAGAGCCCCCGGGCAGCTGTGCTGGGGTTCCAGGCTGTGATTTTTGCTGCCATTGCAGGGCTGAGCCGCAGCCCCGGCGCTAATGAAGGAGGTTTTTCATGCAGCGTGACGGGCGCCGCGGCTCCGGCGCTGCCGGGGCTGCAGAGCCGCTCGCAGAGGCGCCGGGGCTGCGCCTTCCTCTCGCTGCTTTATTTGCGGCAGATGTCGGTGGTGACGTGACAAGACAGGTAGCAGGTCGTGGGAGCCGTGCTGGTGCTGCCAGCTCTCTGCCAGCCCTGCTGCCTGTCCCCTTGGGCTGTCCCCTCCCCTGAGGATGAGCAGTGGGAGTGGGAGCCTGGGGGTTCCTGCAGGGCTGGGGGGGACCAGGAGAGCTGCTGATACAAGAAAGATTGAGAGACGCTGTTTACCAGAGCATGTAGTGACAGGACAAGAGGGAGCGGCTTTAGAGGAGGTTTAGATTTGATATTGGGAAGAAATTCCTCCCTGGGAGGGTGGGGAGGCCCTGGCACAGAGTGCCCAGAGCAGCTGTGGCTGCCCCTGGATCCCTGGAAATGCCCAAGGCTGGATGGAGCTCTCAGCAACCTGGGCTAATAATGAAAGGTATCCCTGCCCATGGATGATCTTTAGGATCCTTTCCAACCCAGGCCATTCTATAACTCTGTGATGATTCTGTGACACAGCACAGTGGGATGGCTCAGGCTGTGCTGAGTTTGGCCTTTTGTAAAGTTCCCTGTGCCTGATGAGTGTCCAGGTGTCCCCTCCTCAGGGAAGGTCCCCATCCCAGATGGACTGACCTGTGTGGTGTCAATGACACCCATCTGAGGAGTCAATAAAGCAGCCACGATGTGAGCTGGTCCCCATGGTTCAGCAGCTAATTGAGCTTCTTCCACTGACCTGGTTTCCAAATCTTGTTAACTTGCTGCCTTTAGAACAACTTGAAATTTCCAGCACGGACAAGCTGGGGTTGCAGAGGGCTGCACAGGAGGATGGGGTGCTCTGGTGGAGCTCAGGGGGCACCAGTGCAGAACCTCTGCCCTTCTGTGGGGTCCCTTCTGTGGGGTAGGGGGGAGTGGGCACTGCCAGGTGAGCAGGGTGCCAGCTGCACCCTGCAGTGGGATCTGTGAGTTTTGGAGCTGGGGAGGTGACAGCAAGGAGCTCTGACCCTCCCCAGCTCATCCAGAGCCCCTCACCATCAGTGCATTTTGGAAATCCCATTTCCTCTCCTTTGTCTGAGGGAGCTGCCTGCGGAATCTGCCGTGAAAGGATGGTCGGGATGCCTGAGACAAGAAGGCAGAAAGGAGGAAATGTCAGGATGTGAAGGCAGCCTCCTTTCATCCCTTTGTGTCTGTGCACTGCAACATGAATTTTCACAGCAATTATTGGATGTGTTTTTCCCACAAGGCTCCTGCTGCACTCGGCACCTGCAGGTCCCACAGAGCTCAGGCTGTGCAGGACAAGGGGAGCCCTGCATCCTTCAGTGGGAAGTGGTGCAGATAAGAGGGTAGAGGAGAAAAAGGTGCTAATTTCATTTAATTTTTAATTTCCTGGACGCTGGGATTTTTATCCCTTCTCCACGCCCTTGTAAAATGCTGAGCATCACCTGAACTCAACTTCCCCCACCTGCTCAGTCACTGTGTTCCTTCTTTCCCTGATGCCTGGTGGAGAGCTGGGAGCTGCTGGCTGCACATGGAATCACGTTTGAGTGGGGCTCAAACACATCCTGCGCCCACCTGCACCAGGAATTCCAAAAGATCAGGCTCAGTACCTGCCCATGTGTCTCTGCCGGGTGTCTCCATGTGAGGCTGTGCTCAGCTGCTGTCCCTGGGAAGGGATTTTGGTCCTTTCCTGGGAAGGGATTTTGGGAATCCCTCCTCACCCCGTGGGACTTGGGGAGAGATGAGGAATGGTGAGGCTGGAAGGGAATATCGGATAGCAGATCCCAGAGCTGGGTGTGACAGGAGAGGTAAAAAATCCCATAAACACCCTTATCCTCGAGGCACAGGAGGGTTGATCCATCAGCAGCCTCAGCTCCGGCATTTCTGGGTTTTTGGGAGCAGGAGCATCCCTCCCAGCACACCTGGACACCGCACACACATCCGTGCTCGCAGGACCAACTTCCCTGCGCTTTTCCACCCTCTCCCCTCCCACTGGAGTCATTTGGGTTCAGCCTTCCCTGCCGGGCTCTGACAATCCCCGGAGGGCTGGAAATGCCTCTCCTGGGGATGGCAGCAGCATCCCCTGCCCGCGGGTGCTGCAGCACCGACCTGTCCGTCTGTCTGTCCGTCTGTCCCCGGGGCTCCAGCTGGCCAAGCACGGCCCTGGCAGCCCCAGCCCCCGGCTCAGCTCCTGCCCTTTGCTGCCAGCAAAGCCTCTCCTGTCTCAGCAGGGAGATGAGAGTGCAGAGAGCAGCGGGAGATGCCCCTGGGCACAGCCCAGCGCCCCGCACTGGGCAGAGAGGCACGGCTGACTCATCGCAAGCTGGTGACATTTTCCAAAAAAAACCTCAAAGGCCGGGGCTGTGATGTTCCCAAAAGGCAGCAGAAGAGCCTAAGGGGGGCTGGAGACCCCATTCGAGCACGGCACATGGGCTGTGGCATGGGATGGAGGAAATTCTGCCTCGCTGGGCAGTTCCCATCCTGGTTCCTCTGGGAGGTGGGGTCTGGCAGGGCTGAGGTCAGGAGTGCTCAGTCAGGACTCCCAGTGAGCACAGAATTCTTTCCCATGTGATGGAGATGAACATTTTAAGTTGTGAGTACCCACAGAGCAGAGACAGTGAACTGGGCAGTGGAGTCCTGGTGCCTCACCCACCTCTCATCCTCCTCCTCCTCACAGCCACCACCAAAGCTTTTACCAGTGGTTTGGCTTTCTTCCAGTTCCCCCAGCAGCCCTTCCCAGCATTTCCCCACATCAGCAGGAGGAGACACAGCCTGGCAGAGGCAGATGTTCCCCGGGCTGCCTGCATTACAGTGATAATCAAATGATAGATTATTTTCAAGCAAACTCTTGTTTTCAGGCATTAATTCTAGTGCTGTGCCAAGAAAGGCAATGAAAAGAGCACCCAGGCAGTGGAGGATGGGTGGGATGTGCATGTGCTCCAGGGAAAGATGATGCACCAGAGCCCATCTGTACCTGTGGCCATCCTGCAAAGCCACCAAGGGATGGCTGCATCCTCTGGCTCCATCCTCTGGCTCCATCCTCCTTCCTTCTTATCCTCACCAAGGTTGTCTCTGGGTCAAATATTCCCAAACCAACAGCAAGTGAATCAAAACAAGTCCTGCAGGAGCTCTGCACATCAGGAATGTTCCAATTCCCTCCTGAAAGACCTGGACACCAGGAGAGGAGAGGAGTGATGGCAAAAGTTTAAGGGTATTAAAAGGCAGTGTTTTTTCCTAAAACCTGCAAATTTTCACCCTGGAGCCCTCTGGAAAAGTCGAGGAGCAGTTGTTGTGTCACACAGCAGGGCTGGGGCTCCCAGGTTCTGTCAGGGCTGCTTCATTTCTGTGCCACACCCTGCAGGTGACACAGAGGGACCCTTTTTGGGGACAGTCACCCTGCTGAGCTGGCAGCTCCTGCCTGGCACAGGGAGCTCAGCTCCAGCTGCTCCCTGCTCTGCTTCCCCACTGGTTTCACCCACTAAAGGACAGGGGAAGTCAGGGTTAATTTTGGTTTTCTCTTTGTGGTTGCCCTGGAGGATTGAGAGCTGCTGGAAGAAGGAATTCCTGCCCTTGGGTTGGGATCACAAAATGTTCATGGACAGCTTTTCCCAGCATGAACCACCTGTGGGAAGCCCAGCCCTGGGATCTCTGCACTCCTGGAATTTGCCTGGAATTCCTCCTGCCTTCCCAGAGCTCCTCAGGGAGCACCCCCTGCTCAGAAGGAGCGATTCACCCCAGGAAATGCTGCTGCTTTCTTACTGCTGCAGAGCTGTTACCACCATAATTCCATTCTCCTTGTCTTCCCCAAATTATTCCAAGGGAAAACTGGGAATCTGGGTGATTCTGGGGAATTTAGGGCAGCTCCAGGGACTGGAGCTCAGGCCAGGTCTCCAGATCCTCGGGAGGAGGCCAAATGCTGTAATTAAGCAGAGCTAATTTCTTTTTCCACTTCTAAGCTGCAGAATGGCTCGCCCCAGGTAAGCAGCAGGTTATCTCTTTTCTAGGAAATCTCACTTTTTTTTTTTTTTTTCTTTGGTCCTCAGTCTAAAAATGGAATGCAGACCCTGAAAATAAATTCCCAGAGAACACCACTCTGCAAACATCCCAGGCTTTGATTCAAAGTGTTTGGATTAATTAGCTTGAACTGAAAGCTTTCATTCTGATTTCAGCCTCGGCTTTATGGACAAAAAATTAAAGCAGCAAAGCTTTGGAAGTTGAAAAATCAAAATGTTTCACTCTGGAAATATCAAAACAAGATGCTGAGCCTTGCTGAGATGCTTTGTTGCTTTCTAAAAGGGAATGGCATCAAGACCAACACCTTTACAAGAAGCTTGGATCATTAAGCACTTCAAAAAAAAAAAAAAAAAAAACAACCTAGTTCAGCATAAGCAATTAATTTCTTAATTAGATTTTCTTTTTTTCTTCCAGAGGGAAGTCTAAAAATATTGATTCTCTCTGTTTTATCCAAAGATTTCTTTACATATGATCCTCTCACTGGATGGTTAAGCTGGAGCTCGAGCTGTGGGAATTATATGGGGTAGTTCATATAAATTCACTTTGTCATCTTTCCTTCTCCTTGTCCTGTTTATTTCTGTTCCAGTGGCAAAATAGGACCATGGTAAAAGCAGAGGATAATCTAGAAAATCAGAGACTGGCAGAGAAATTGAACATGAACATGAAATATTTTGAAAGTCTCATTTTCCAGAGGTGAAACACATTTCCTTTGGAAACCCCTCAGAGGAGAACAACTTTGATGTTTGGAGCAGTTTTTCCTCCTGATTTTTCAGCCAGCTCCATCCCCAGCAGCACCTGGATGAACCTCAGCTGGACATTCCCATCAGGATGTGCCAGAGCATTACTGACCCGGGGTGTCTTTAACTCAGGAACGAGAAAATCCCGGCTGGAATTGTGTCACCACTCACTCCTGAGTCCTACCCAGCTGTGAGCTCCCCAAATCCCTTGCAGAAGAGCTCCAGAGGGTTAATTTAGCTGGAGATGTCCTCCAAACTCAGCTCTGGTGTCCCTGCTGCTGCTCAGGATGCTGCTCCCTTATTTTGGATCTTTTCCTCATTTTTCCTGGTGATCCCCATAATTGGGGTTTTTTTGCTGCTGCTGGGGAGCCCCCCATTTTCCCAATAAGGCTTGGGGCTTTTTTTCCCAATGTTTTCCCGCTGGGGACCCGTTTTTTTCCCAGTTTTCCCGATGCTGGGCTGCAATCCCATTTTCCCAATGTTTTCCCGATGCTGTGGAGCTGCAATCCCATTTTCCCAATGTTTTCCCGATGCTGTGGAGCTGCAATCCCGTTTTCCCAGTTTTCCCGATGCTGTGGAGCGGTTCCTGCTGCCATCTAATGGCTCTGACAATTAATACCCAGCAGGGAGGGCCCGGCAGGAGGAGGCCACACCGAGCCCAAAACACGGCTCGATGTCCCTGAGGTGACACTGGGCACAGGGACAGATTCCTGTTGCAAAGATTAGGACAAGCTCCTTAGGGATGATGCTTGTGGTGCCAGCAGCTCTGCCCTTCCTGGGGCAGGGTGAACACACCTCACACTCTGGAATGCATGGATGAGGGAATATCCTGATAATATCCCGAGCTGGAGGGATCTATAGGATCATCAGTGCAACTCCTCACCCTGCACAGCCCCAGAATCCCAGCCTGTGCATCCCTGGGGGTGCTGCATCCATCCCAACCCTCCTGGAGCTCTGGCAGCCTCGGGGCTGTGCCCCATCCTGGGGAGCCTGGGCAGTGGGATTCACACCCCAGTGCCAGGCAGGAGACCCAAACCACAGCTCCTGGTGTGGCCAAGGCTGATCCCAGCCTCCAGACCCACATGGGTCCATCCAACACACACAGACAGTTTTCCAGTTTCCCAATTTTCCAAATTTCCAGTTTTCCAATTTGCCATTTTTCCAGTTTTCCAGCTTTCCAGCTTTCCAGTTTTCCAGCTTTCCAGTTTTCCAGTTTTCCAATTTTTTAGTTTTCCAGTTTGCCAGTTTGCCTGATGTCCAATTCTCCAATTCTCCAGTTTTCCAGTTTGCCAATTTTCCTGTTTTCCAATTTTCCTGTTTTCCAGTTTTCCAATTTTCCACTTTTCCAAATTTCCACTTTTCCACTTTTCCAAAAGGGTTCATTTCCTCCTCTGGCTGAAAACCATGCCAGAGGAGCAGGACTCAGCGTTTCTGAACACGAAGCGCTGAGTTCAGCTCAGCTCAGCCCTGGAGTGCTCTTAACCCTTTAGTTGTGGGATGGAGCAGAATTCCCAGTGCAGCACCAGCAGCAGCAGCAGCTTTGGATTGCCTGGCATTGAGAAAAGTCAGAAAGGGCTTGGAGGTGGAAGAAAATTCCTGAGTGAGGGCAATAAATGAGAAAAAAGCTCTCAAAGCCAGGCCAGGCTGGCTGCACTCAGGACTGGCCACACCAGTTTGGCTGTGAAAGCCTTGAGATTTCCCTGTGCCCTCATGCATGAACCCCCCTTCCCCAGTGCCCCAGCTGCCAAAAAAACCTGGAAAAATGCTGTCCCAAGACTTGGGGATGGAGGTACACGAGGCAGGTTCTCCAGGCGTGCAGCCCCAGGGTCCTGCATTGCTGGAGGGTGGCAAAGCTGGAGGGGCAGGTGCTTATCGCTGCTCTGTGCCCGTTTGCACGGGGTGAGAGCCAAAGCAAGCGCTGGAATGAGGAAATGTCCCCAAGGAAATGTCCCCTGTGCTCCTGCTGGCGTCCCAGCCCTCCCCCTCTGGGATTTCAGAGGGAAGGAAAGCTCTGCTCCATCTCACACCGAAGTGGGTGCCCTCACCCATACCAGAGGATCAAACCATGAACCGAGAGTTTCTCTGGCCTCAAACGAAACCTTTCATCTTTTTTTGTTTGTTTTTTCCTCCAGCGAAGCCGGGTCTGGGCTGACTTCCTTTGCTTTCAGGTTCACTTTGAAATAACAAGCTGAAAAGCCACGAGGCTCCGTTTTTGAACCTGCCAAGGAATGGGCGACCTCGGACAGAAACAGAAATCTCGGGAAAGCTCGATGTGAACAGCTCCATTGTTTCCAAGAGGAAAAACCTCCCTGTGATTCCCTGCGCCGCGGACTTTAGCCGGGATGCACAAATACTGCTGGGTCCACAGATCTCTTGTTTTGCACGCCCAGATTTGCATTTTGGCAGGGAAGAAGGGCGGCTCGGAGTGGAATTCCCGCAGGGAAAGCCTCTCCCGGGTTTTTGCTGTCGGACTGAAGGTCCCCAGCTCCAAGAAACACCGGAGCTGCGAGCAGGACACAGGTGAGGCTGGAATGGGAGAGTTTGGGGATGGGATGGGCACATTGTACCCATGGAAAAACCTCCCTGGAATTGTTTCCAGGCTAAAGAGGCGCCTGGGAATTCCTGTTTATAGCGCAGCCCTGGGTGACTCCTTGACCTCTGCTGGGAAGAGGAGGTTCCCAGGATGATAAGGAGCTCTTGGAAAGAATTCCTTCCCTCGTGTGAGGGAGTGGCAGCGCTGGGCACGCTCCCGAACACGTCCGCAGCCCTGGCAGCTCCATCCCGGCTCCCTCGGGGCTTGGAGAGGCTGGAATTTCACCCAGGAGCTGGGAGCAGGTCAGTGCAGCCGCTGTGTGTCCCCTGCTGTGCCCTCTGTCCCGGCTGAGCAAACACTGCTGGGGCTGGAGCCATCCGGAGCCTCTGGAATTCCAGCCCCAGTGGAGTTTGGGGGTTTTGGAGGCTCGGCTGTGGCAGGGATGAGCAGGGCCGGGAGGGACAGGTTGGGTTTGGATCCCTTGGGATCAGAGCTGGGGTTGGCAAAGGGGATTTGGTGACAGGGATTTGGTACCAGGGATTTGGTATCAGGGATTTGGTGCAGGGATTTGGTGCCAGGGATTTGGTACCAGGGATTTGGTGCAGGGATTTGGTATCAGGGATTTGGTGCAGGGATTTGGTGCCAGGGATTTGGTATCAGGGATTTTTGGTTTGGTGCAGGGATATGGTGCCAGGGATTTGGTGCCAGGGATTTGGTACCAGGGATTTGGTATCAGGGATTTGGTGCAGGGATTTGGTACCAGGGATTTGGTATCAGGGATTTGGTGCAGGGATTTGGTGCCAGGGATTTGGTGCAGGGATTTGGTATCAGGGATTTGGTGCAGGGATTTGGTATCAGGGATTTGGTATCAGGGATTTGGTGCAGGGATTTGGTATCAGGGATTTGGTACCAGGGATTTGGTATCAGGGATTTGGTGCCAGGGATTTGGTATCAGGGATTTGGTGCCAGGGATTTGGTATCAGGGATTTGGTGCCAGGGATTTGGTGCCAGGGATTTGGTACCAGGGATTTGGTGCCAGGGATTTGGTGCCAGGGATTTGATACCAGGGATTTTATGCCAGGGATTTGGTGCCAGGGATTTGGTGCCAGGGATTTGGTGCAGGGATTTGGTATCAGGGATTTGGTGCCAGGGATTTGGTATCAGGGATTTGGTGCCAGGGATTTGGTGCCAGGGATTTGGTACCAGGGATTTGGTGCCAGGGATTTGGTGCCAGGGATTTGGTGACAGGGATTTGGTATCAGGGATTTGGTGCCAGGGATTTGGTACCAGGGATTTGGTGCCAGGGATTTGGTGCCAGGGATTTGGTGCCAGGGATTTGGTATCAGGGATTTGGTTTGGTGCCAGGGGTATTTGGTGGGATTTGGTGCCAGGGATTTGGTGCCAGGGGATTTGTGCAGGGATTTGGTATCAGGGGTGCCATTTGATGCCAGGGATTTGGTACCAGGGATTTGGTGCCAGGGATTTGGTGCCAGGGATTTGGTATCAGGGATTTGGTACCAGGGATTTGGTACCAGGGATTTGTGGCTCTGGGGTTGCAAAGGGAGCAGAGCCCCTGGAGAGCTGGCACAGGCAGAGAGCTCCCTCTGGAACAGGCTGAGATCCCAGGAAATATTCCATATTTTTCCAGGGAGTCCAGGCTGCAGCAGCAGCAATGGGAGCTCTCAAGGATTTTTTTGGGAAGCACAGAGGTAGGAAGTGCAGTGAGAGGTTTTCAGCTCACTGGCCAAAAGGCAAATTCCAGTTCGGGTCAAGCAGGAGGTGACAACTTTGCTTGTACAGGGATGGGTTTGGTTGCTATGTTGTCAAGGTAGAGTTGAAAATAAAAAGACATTTCACAACCACAAAGGAAGACATTTGTGTTTAAAAAAATTTAAAACCTCCATTTTGTTGATTAAAAAAAATAAAATTTTCTCCTGTGTAGAAGAAATTGATGCTAATTGGTGAGCAGGAACTGCTAAAACCAGGAATCTTCTGAGGAGATAAAAAAACTTTGTTTAAAAACACTGCCCTGCCCTGAGTCATGGAATCATAGACACCCCAAGGTTTGTGTTAAACACTTTAAAATTTACCTCTGTTCATGGGCAGGAACACCTTCCACTGCACCAGTGTGCTCAGGGCCTCATCCAACCCAGCCTAAATCACTCCCTGGATTAATTATTCCCTACTCTGGAGAAGTTCAAGGCACTGCCATGGCTTGGGATGCAGCCTGGGAGAGCCAGCAATGCTCCTGGAGCAGCCCCAGCACACAAATCCCTGCACTGGTGGCACTGGCTGATTGCTGGAGTAAAACCCATCCCTAAAACCCCCCAACCTGCAAATTCTCTCCTAAACCTCTGGGGTTTTATTTTGCAGGGACTGTGTCGCTGTTGCCCAAAGATGCTCAGCAGACAACCCACAGCAGAGTGAGCCAGCCCAGCCATCCCAAATCCTGACCCTGAGGGCTGGGGAAGGTCTGAGGAAGGAATGAGGCTGATCCTCACCCTGGGGTACCCAAGGGATCCTGCACAGCAGCCAACCCACTCCTGCCAGCGTTGGATCAGGGATTTGGACAGCCCTGAGCCCGGGGGTGCTGCAGGAACTCACCTGCATGTGGCTGGCAGAGATGCCCGTGGTGCTGCCAGCTGCCCCCACGGGGCCAAGGGAAAAGCAGCGGGCAGGGAGGAGCTCCAGGATCACAGGCAGCCCCCGCTGGAGGATGCTGGGTGGGCCCCAGCTGGACATCCCCACAGGTGAGCTCTGGAACTGGAGATCAGCTCAGAGGGAGCAGCTGGGAGCTGGGGCAGGCTTGGCAGAGCGAGGGACTCCCGAGGAGCAATGCCAGGAATGTGCCATGTGGGATGGGCACTGCCCTCCCAGAGGCAAAGGCAGCCTGGAGAAAAGGAGGCTCAGCCTTGTGGCTCTGCACAACTCCCTGACCAGAGGGGACAGCTGGGGGATCAGGCTCTGGGGACAGGAAAAATGGCACAGGATGAGAGAAAATAGTCCCAGGTTGCACCAGGGTTGGATATCAGGGAAAATTTCTCCATGTAAAGGCTGGTCAAACACCAGGACAGCCCGTCCAGGGCATGGTGGAGTCCCCATTTATAAGGCAGATGTGGCACTCAGGGACATGATTTAACCTGGCCTTGGCAGTATCAGCTCTGTGGCCAGACCTGACTCCCTTAAAGGCCTTTCCAAACCCCACTGATGCTGTGACTCCAACCCCAGCCCTTCCCTGAGCCCGTGCCCGCCGCCCCCGCCGTGCCAGTGCCCTCTCAAAGGGGACATTGTGCATTGTGGCCGTGCCCAGCCGCGGTGCCCTGCCCCTGCCAGCCCCTGCCAGCCCCCTGCTGCTGTCACTGCACACATGGGCTGCTGCCTGGGCACCCCCTGGCACCAGGACCTGGCTCTGGGATGCACAGGTAAGGTGCCTGTGGGGCTCTGCTGTGCCACTGGGACTGTGGGAGCTGTGGCTGGCTCCTTCCATGGGATGGGACCCTTGGGGACACTGGCTACTTGACTTTTCTGGGATGGCTCCTGGTGCTCTCTCTTGGATTAGAGTGTGTAGGGAGTGGGACAGGACATTTTGGCCAGGGAGGGGACAGGATGACTCGGGGGTTGGCTTTTCAGCCACCCTCCCTGCTCAGGAGTCCCCCAGGCACAGCCCATGGGGTGCTGGCATCCCCCAAGGCACCGTTCCTGTTTCAGTGAGCTGGAGGAGGGACGTGGCTCAGGGCCAGCCACTGTGGCCACGTGTCCCCAACAGAGCCAGGTCCAGAAGGTGCCCAGAGCAGGCAGCCCTGGAGCCAGGAGTGCAGCCCTGAGTGCTGGGACCTGCGCCTGGCTCGGGGCTGGAGCTCTTTCCTGCCCACTGTTACAAAATATTTTGGCACTGAGGAGGTCAGTGAGTCACTGGCACAACTGGGAACAACTCCCCAGCTGCAGTTTCAATTGGTGCCTTGAAGAAAAAAGCTCCCAGTTCCCTTTCTGAGCCTGGCTCAAATGAAAATAAACACTGAAGCTGTGAGAGCAACCAGAGCGAGCCCTGGTGCCTTCCTGGCTCTGGGGACCCAGTGTCCCACCTGCCACCTCCTGGAGCACATCCCATGGACACCTCTGGGGCTGGGAGAATCCTGCCAGGGATCCCATGGACACCTCTGCCCACCCTCTGTGTTCCCCAGGTGAGGAGTGTGAGTCCTGCTGGCCCCGCTCCCCCGAGCTCCCGCCCCGCTGGCACCGGGGACAATGGTGGTGGGACACGAGCACAGCACCAGGGACCCAGCACCAGGGAATGGCACCAGGGATGCACCTTCAGGGAATGACAGCAAGGACCCATCACCAGGGAATGGCATCAGGTACCCATCCCCATCCCCATCCCCATCCCCATCCCCATCCCCATCCCCGTCTGTCCTGGTGTGAAGGACAGGTGGCTGCCAATAAAGGCAGGAGCTTCTCTATGAAATGGAGAATGTAAAACTCCCTCCCTCCTAATTATTATTGTAATTTTGAAATTAAGGGGCTCTCAGGCAAAGAGATGGGAATTAGGAATAACAGTTCTTTACTAGGAAAATTAAAATAGCAATGCAGGATTACAAAGAACAATCCCAAACCCTGCCAGAGTCAGAATCCAAGCTGACACCCGTCAGTCAGTCAGGGTGTTGGCACAGTCCCATTCCATGGTGGCTGCATCCTCCTGCAGTGGCAGATGTGGCTCAGCTGGAGCAGTGCTCCTGGAGAAGGGGCAGTTTCCTCTGAAGGTGCAGGGATGATGTGGAAAGGTCTGGCTTTCCTCTGGAATCCAGTGGGAAGAAGGTGCCTTGGTGTCCCAAATGTCAGTTTTTATCTGGGTAGGAAAGGCTTGGCTCCTGCCCTGGCTGGAGCATCTCCCATGGGATGATGGAATTTTATCAGCCATGCCCTGGGACTCACTGGCCATGAACAGGAGATCTCTCCTGGAGGGAGGATGGGCTGTGGGAAGATAAAGATGATTGCCCCAGCTGGTTTAAAGCTGCCCATGAGCAGATAATGTGTGCCAGGAGATCAGGGGCACTGCCCCAGCTGGTTTAACAGCTGGGGACAGAATCCACATTTCTGGCCACATCAACCCAACACACCAACCCCATTCCCACCCCCAAGCCCAGGGAATGGCACCAGGGACCCATCCCCAGCCCTGCCAGGACACAGAGAGGGGAGGAGGACAGGGAGGAGTGGAGCAATGGCAGGAGCTGGCTCAGATTTTGTTCTGTCTCTGCCTCCTTTCACTTCCCTTCTCCATTTCCCTCACGTGTTTCAGAGCTGCCACAAGAAATGTTAAGACTTGGTTAAATGTAAACTCTTTTCTTTCAAAGCAAAACTTATTCATGACCTGTTCAGCCTTGGTCTGTTCTTTTCTAATTGCTGGCTCTACATAAGAATTCTATTTTTCTTAATAAGAATTCTTAATTTCTGCATGCAAATACCAGTTTATTTGAGTGACTTAGCAAATACTAATTTATTTGAGTGTCTGGCAAAGCTGGCTCAATAAAAAGAACTGTAGAGCAGAGTTCTGGTCAAAGAAGTGACTTAAAAAAGCTGCTGCACATTCCAGCTCCACATTTCCAGGTATCTGCTTATCTTAAAATCCAGTCTGACTACTGACAAAAATTGGGATTTAATCTGGTTATCCCTCCATGGCCAATGCAGCTGTGGAGGAGCAGGGCTGGGGTTTTGTGTGCCTCAGCTTTCATTAACATAATTAGCAGCTCAAGTTGCAGGCCCTGAATCCTTTATGGCAATAGTTGATGATGTGTGGAGCAGAGAGAATGCTGCTTGGATTTTGGATACCCACCAGAGCAGGCAGGGGAGAAAATCTCATTTTCAACTTTTGAACAAAGAGTTTTGCAAGGCCTTGGCTCTTCTGTGCTGGGGAGTTGAGGCTTCCTCCAGAAAAAAAAATCTCTGTTGGGGATTCACCATTTTAACAGATCTGGAGAAAGGAGGGAAAACCCCCTCACTCCAGAGCCACTCCAGCACTGGGAAAAAAACCCAAAATCAATGGAATGATGGAGTTAGACCCCATCAATCCCACGGGTCTCTCCAACCTTGAGCAGACTTTGGGGTGGTTCCAGACCCACACCATCCCCAGCCCGACCTCCAGGAGCTCTCAGCTGCTCCTGGACATCCCAGAGCTCTTCCAGAACATTCCCAGCAGCTCTGCTGTGTCCCCTCCTCTCCAGGGAAGGCAGAGCAGAGCAGCCCTGCTCCCGAGGCAGGACACGGCTCCCCAGACCCCTCAGTGGTGCTGCTGGCTCTCAGGGACACCTTTCCACCAGGTAAGGATCTAAGGGGGAGTCTCACAGATTTCCTGGGGTGCCTTGGGTCTCATCTCTGGCTGAAGGATGAGGATGGGCTGGGGTTGTGTGGTTTGAGCATCACAGCCAGGCTGGAGGCTCTGGTGGGCTGGCAGGGCTGGCTCTGGGTGGCAGGGCTGGCTCTGGGTGGCAGAGGTGGCTCTGGGTGGCAGAGGTGGCTCTGGGTGGCAGGGATGGCTCTGGGTGGCAGAGGTGGCTCTGGGTGGCAGGGATGGCTCTGGGTGGCAGAGGTGGCTCTGGGTGGCAGAGGTGACTCTGGGTGGCAGAGGTGGCTCTGGGTGGCAGAGGTGGCTCTGGGTGGCAGGGATGGCTCTGGGTGGCAGAGGTGGCTCTGGGTGGCAGGGCTGGCTCTGGGTGGCAGGGCTGGCTCTGGGTGGCAGGGATGGCTCTGGGTGGCGGAGGTGGCTCTGGGTGGCAGAGGTGGCTCTGGGTGGCAGGGATGGCTCTGGGTGGCAGGGATGGCTCGGGGTGGCAGAGGTGGCTCTGGGTGGCAGGGCTGGCTCTGGGTGGCAGGGCTGGCTCTGGGTGGCAGGGGTGGCTCTGGGTGGCAGGGGTGGCTCTGGGTGGCAGAGGTGGCTCTGGGTGGCAGGGATGGCTCTGGGTGGCAGGGATGGCTCTGGGTGGCAGAGGTGGCTCTGGGTGGCAGGGCTGGCTCTGGGTGGCAGGGCTGGCTCTGGGTGGCAGGGATGGCTCTGGGTGGCGGAGGTGGCTCTGGGTGGCAGAGGTGGCTCTGGGTGGCAGGGATGGCTCTGGGTGGCAGGGATGGCTCTGGGTGGCAGGGATGGCTCTGGGTGGCAGAGGTGGCTCTGGGTGGCAGGGTGGCAGGTGGCTCTGGGTGGCAGGGATGGCTCTGGGTGACAGAGGTGGCTCTGGGTGGCAGAGGTGGCTCTGGGTGACAGAGGTGGCTCTGGGTGGCAGAGGTGGCTCTGGGTGGCAGGGATGGCTCTGGGTGGCAGGGATGGCTCTGGGTGGCAGAGGTGGCTCGCTCTGGGTGGCAGGGCTGGCTCTGGGTGGCAGAGGTGGCTCTGGGTGGCAGAGGTGGCTCTGGGTGGCAGGGATGGCTCTGGGTGGCAGGGATGGCTCTGGGTGGCAGAGGTGGCTCTGGGTGGCAGGGCTGGCTCTGGGTGGCAGAGGTGGCTCTGGGTGGCAGGGCTGGCTCTGGGTGGCAGGGATGGCTCTGGGTGGCAGAGGTGGCTCTGGGTGGCAGGGCTGGCTCTGGGTCCCACAGAGCTCCTGCTCCCCTTCAATCCCCCTCTGTCCCTTCCCAAGAGATCTCACTCTCCTTCTCCGTGGAGAGCCGCTCCTCGCGGGGCCGCAATTCCCAGCTGCAGGAAGCTGCCAGGAAGAAGCTGTGGGCTCTGGAGAGCGATGACAGAAGTGTCTGTGCCCTGTTCAAGGTAGAATCCCCATGCCAGTGTGCTGGGATGCTCCTGGGATGGTGGGAGGTGTGCTGGGGTACCAAACCCAGCTGAGGAGCTCCTCCAAGGTCACTGCAGGAGACTCTGGACAGGAATGGAATGATGGGGAAAATGAACTGATGGCAAGTGAGAGGCAAAGCTGAGCCTTGTGTTGTTTTGGGGGAATCTGAGCCTAAACAGGAATTCACAGGGCTGGGATCCCCAAATCCATGTCCCTGCTGGATCTCTGGACAGAGTTCCCAGGTTGGATTTCATAGAAATAAACCCCAGCTCCAGAGAGGATGCCTGGGCTGAACTCTCCTTCCCTGCTGGATTTCAAGGCTCCAGGGCCATCCCTTGCTGCTGCTTTGTCTCCCCCGTGCAGGAGCTGTCAGCCAGGCTGGTCTGCATGCAGGCACACGAGGATCGCTTCCTCCTCACCTTCAAAACCCTGGAGGAAGTCTGGAAGTTTTCCACATATCTGACTTTAGGTAATGTTCCCAAGCTCTAAACAGACTTTGTGTGTGAGAAGGGTTTTTGGAGAAGGCATTTCCTGACACTACAGAGCTGTAATGTTCAGGGTGGACAGTGAGAATATGAATTAGAGAACTTTGCAATCTGTTGTTTATGAAATCTCTGCTTGGATCAGTGAGAACCAAGAGGATTCCTTCTGGGAAATTTTGGAGAAAAAATTAGAAGCTTTTGGAAATCCCCAAGACCCTTCCTGCTGTTCAGGGATGGAGGTGCTGATCCTGATTACTCTCTTGAATTCTCAGGGTACGTGGGGACCTGCCTGGAGCAGCTGCTCTTTGCCCAGGAGTTCTGGCTGGACTGTGCCCTGGTGGAGGACACCGAGCTCAGGGTCACCATGGATGAAGAGCACCTGGCCACCATCTACATGGATCTGCTCCTGCAGGAAGGTGTGATGGGAATGCACATGGAATTCCTGAAATCCTGCAGCAGGGCTGTGCTGGATCACTGATGCACTGATCCCATCTCTGACTCTCTCTCTCTGCAGGGAATTTTTTTTCCAGGGTAGTGCCTGGTGCCTGGAAGTCAGAGCAGGAGGAAGAGGAGGGTCTGCAGCTCTGCAGGAATGAGCTGATCCATGTGAAGAGTGTTGGACAGGATTCCAGCTGGGAAGGGATGTCCCTGCTGACAGGACAGCGAGGTGTGGTGCCCCTGACAGCTCTGGAGCCAATAGCTCAGCCCTTCTACCAGTAAGTGATGAATTAAAGGCCTCAAACCAGGATCCTTTCCTGATCCTGATGTGTGACTGGCACCAAAACTGCCTGGGAAACTCCTCTTGCCTGTGGCAAAGGGCAAGAGTCTCACAATTCCATGAGGATATTTCCAGGAGGATCCACATTAGGCACAAAGACTGGAATCACTGCAGAGCTGTCAATGGGGCACAGCAAGGACACGCTCCCACTTCAGATGGGGTTTTTATAAGATATTGATTTAGGTCATACATGAGGTTATCTCTGATTAACAGATGAAGAAGTGGCTAAAAAAATTTAGGCAATGCCAACCAAAGTGGGGATTCAGTTGGTCACCTGGCTGAGCCTTTTACTTGAGGAAATCTGCATTAAAGATGGGAAATTTGTCCTGCTCTTCCCCTGTGGGGTGACACATCCCTGGGGCTGGCCTGGGGTCAGGAGTGCTCTCACAGGACCAGTGAGGGTCCCTTTTGCCTTGCAGGTGGTTCCTGAAGAATTATGTTGTGAGTTTTGGGCTCTCCCAGGAGATCAGTGGGACGAGCTCTCAGGCCATTGGTGAGTGACCCCTGTGCCAGGCACTGTCCCAAAACCTGGGTTTGGCCACAAATGACCACAAATTCTGGGCCTGAGCCCACTAGAGGGGCTCCAAAGGAATGCTGCACATCTGGACTCTCTGGAACTCAGATGAGAAATTGCAAACCATGTTCTGAGGAGCACAGAGAGCTGCTGGTGACACCCTTCTGCCACTGGGTTTTCCCTGTCCTCCTTCAATTTTGTGTTTCTTTGAATTCTTTCAGGAGGGAGGTTTCAAATCATGTGTACTCCCATGAAACCTGTGCCCACCAGCCAGCCCTTAACCCCAGTCCAGCCCAGTCCAGCCCAGTTCAGAGCAAGCTGGATCCAGGAGCTCCCTGCAGGAGTGACTTTGTCATGTAGGGACATTTGCCCTGTCCAAGATTTCACTCCTGGCAGAGTTGAGATAGGGCAGTGTCTGTGAAAATCTGTATTTCCAGTCAGCCTCCAGGGTGCAGCACACAGAGGTGTGGAGTTTATCCATCTCTCTTATTTTATATGATAATCCACTTATCAAGGAGAAATGTCACAGAGAAATGGATCCAAGATCACAATAAATCTTAGAGGGGAGAGAGGCAGCCCTCTCCAGCTGGAATCAAACCTCTCCTAGCCCAGGTCTTTTCTGGTGAGGAGAGTTTAATTTTAGCAGGGATCCCACTGAAACTCCCATTTTTTGCCTTGGTTTCCCAGTCAAAGGCAGGTGCATTGCCACCAAGGAGCACAGAGGAGCAGCGTGGGATGAGCTGAGCTTCTCCAAAGGAGACCCCATCGAAATCATCGGCTTCTTCATCCCTGGGCTGCCCTGGTTTGTGGGCAAATCCCTCAGCACTGGGAGCATTGGCTTTGTTCCCCACCCAACATGTAAATCCTGAGGCTTGCGAACCTCTGTGAGTTTATTTAAATTAAATTCTGGAGAAAAGGGAGGGAAGGCTCCAAATCCCACTCCAAGGCTGTGTGGGAGCCTAGGACAGGTGATTTCCTTTGTAGGACCCTCACAGAGGGTGGGTTTGAGGTGTGAGCAGAAGCCTTGGCCAAGCTCTGCTGCAGCCCAGACAAAGAATTTGGATTTCACCTGCCTCAGGTGATTCTTGGAGAGGAACAGATCCAGCCCTGGGCTGAGCTGGCTGCAGTTTGTCCTAGAAATGTCTGCAGTTTGTAGCTCTGACAAGGATGGGGAGAGCATTCCCTGCTGAGGAAACCAATCCTGCTTTCCTTCCTCCTGCCCCTGGATGTGGAGGCAGAACAGCCACAGGCACAGAGCAGAATTCCAAACCTTCCCAAGGACAGCAAGAGCTGTCCAGGGAGGGAGGTGATAAATCCCACCCTGACTCTGGCAGCTGTCTCTGTTGGTGGCTTCCATTCGATGCCCATCCCAAAAAGCTTCTCCAAGAGTGTGAGGACAAGGTTTTAACCAAGCTCTGCTGGGTTTTCCTCTCTCAGACTCACTCAAGGTGAGCTGTAGCTCTTTTCTCTGGCACTTCAGAAGGGACAGAGCAGATCAGGTGGTATCCCACAGCTTCTGGATTCCAAAAAAGACCAACAGGTTCTTTTCTCTGGTACCTTTCTGGTCCTTCATGGAGAACCTGGATGGGGAAGGCGTCCAAAATCCTGTGTTCATGTGCAACAGAAATTCTGTGTTAGGAGGAGGAGAAGGAATGGGAAAACATCCCATCCCATCCCATCCCATCCCATCCCATCCCATCCCATCCCATCCCATCCCATCCCATCCCATCCCATCCCATCCCATCCCATCCCATCCCATCCCATCCCATCCCATCCCATTATCCCATCCCATCCCATTATCCCACCCCATTATCCCATCCCACCCCATTATCCAACCACTCTGACTCTTTTCTCCTGCCCCACCCCAGGGGAAAGGGTTTTGTGTTTCTGAGTGAAGAGGAGAAGTCCCCAGTCCTGCAGGTGCCCTGCAATGGTGACGAGCAGCACTTTGTCACCCTGCTGGGGGACCTGGCACACACTGACATCACCTCTGTGTACAGGCTGGGTGAGTGTCCCCTCCCTTTCTGTCCCAGCCCCTGCACCCCCAGGGAGAGCTGGAGAGCCCCAAGACCATGGGGGTGCAGAGAATGCAACTTCTGGGTGGAGGCAGCACCAAACCCGTGCTCAGCCTGGTGCTGGAGGCCTGAGGTGTCCTCAGGAGTGACCCTGCCATGCTGGGACCTTCTGTGCTCCCAGGGCAGCTCCTGAGCTGGGGTTCACCCTGGCAGCTGCTCTCTCCACTGAGCCTGGCCTGCAGGATGTGGGTCAGGGCTGTTCTCAGTTTCTCTCTTCTGGCTGGGTGGCTTTGGGACTTCAGCTGATCTCTGCACATTGACACTGACCAAGGATTTGGTGTTTTGTTCTCTGTTTGTCTCTTTGTACAGCTGGTTTTGAACCCACAGCTGCATTCCCACAAGTGCCACCAGGTGAGTGTGAGGAGGGGACAGAGGGGGAGGCTTTGGTGATGACTTCTGAGGGTGAATTTGGATATGAGGAAACATCAGAGAATGGTTTGGGTTGGGAGGAGCCCCAAAGCCCATCCAGCCCCCATTCCTGCCATGTGCAGGAACACCTTCCACCAGCCCAGATTTCTCCAAACCCCATCCAACCTGCCCTTGGACACTTCCAGGGATGGGGCAGCCATGGGAAGAATTTCTTCATGACCCCACAATGGTTTCCCTGTCCCTTCCAGAGGCTGCTCTCCACGGCAGTAAAGAAATCCAAGTGTTCCAGTCTTGGGAGGAAATCAATGACTGGGCTGCCAGCAGCAGCTCGGAGCTGTCCAGCCCAGGCAGTGAGACAGCCCCTGCCACGCTGGAAGATGTTCTCCTGGACAAGCTGGATGATTTGGATTATCCCAAATTCTTCATCGACCTCAACGCTGGACACATGGAGGATGCTGATGTCTTTGACCCCATGTTGACCTTCCTCAACCAAGACAGTTTTGTGCCCAGTTTTCAAAGCTTTTATGATCTCAGCTTTTCCTTTCTCCACTCCACGTTTTATGGTTTCTCTGACGAGGATGAGCTGGTCCTGTACCTCGAGACTTCTCGGAACTGGGCCAAGAGGACTCGTTCAGTTTGGGCTCACGTCAGGCTCTGTTTCCTCTTGGGTAAACTCTGCATCAAAAAGGTGAAGCTCTCCCAGGCCCGGGTGTACTTTGAGGAAGCCATGAGTGTCCTGGACAGGGGTTTTGGGGACCTGCCCCTGCTGGCAGCGCTGCACGTCAGCCTCGCCTCCATCTACCTGAAGCAGAACATGAAGCACAAATTCTCCTCCCTGCTGGGGAAGACAGTGACCCTGCTCGTGTGCCTGCCTGGCCACTCCTTCAGCTGGGAGAACGAGCTGGAGCTGCTGACGTACATCCTGAGGGAATCCATCGCTGTGGGCAATGCTCTGCTGGAGGCCCGGGCCTGCTTCCTCATCGTCAGACTCTTGCTGCAGCTGGGCAGAACCGAGGAGGTGCTGCCCTTTCTGGAGCATCTCCAGTGTCTCAGCACCACCTGCCTCAGCCCAGGCACCCGTGCTGGGCCGCTGGACGCCGCCGCCACCTTGGGCTACCTCTATGACAAGAAGTGCCTGCCCAACATCGCGCTGGCCTGCGTCAGGGCCTTCGCTCCCAGCAGCACCAAGGGGACACCCACACCCATCTGGAGAGCCGGCTTCATCCTCCAAAATGCTTCCAAGCTGGTGGGGAAGCGGCTGGGCATGAGCAGCATCCCAGCAGTGGCTTGTTTGTACCTGCAGCAAGCGCTGCAGTTCTGCTGCCGCAGCAGGGCCGTGCCCATGCAGAGGACGCTGTGCGCTGTCCTGTCCAGGCTGCTCCTGCAGCACGGGCTGCTGGATGGAGCCGTGGCTTACGCAGCCAGGGCCGCAGCCCTGGCCAGGCTGCTGGGGGAGGAGGAGGCCTTTGAGTCCTCGCTGTCCCTGGCGTGGCTGCAGCTCCTGCAGCAGCGGCCGGGCCCGGCCGGGGCTGTGCTGCGGCGGCTGCGGCGCTGCCTGCGCGGCACGGCCAGCGAGGCCCAGGCCGGGCCGTGCACAACCTGCTGGCCATGGCCCTCAGCGGCCAGGGCAGGCTGCAGGAGGCTGCAGAGAACTTCCTGAGGGCCCTGCACAAGGCCAAGGAGATGGGGAGCAGGAGGAACCAGGCGGTGGCCCTGGCCAACCTGGGCCAGCTGAGCCTGTCGTGCGGGGCCGCCCAGCTGGCCGAGCCCTACCTGCTGTGGGCAGTGCGGCTCTTTGCCCAGCTCCAGGGCCACCAGGAGCTGGACACGGAGCTGGCACACGTGCTGCTGTGGCTGGCACAGGCCATGGTGGACAGGCAGAGGATGGAAGATGCCAAACTCTGCTATGAGCTGGCGCTGGGCTTTGCCCTGAAGTGGCAGAACCTGAGGAGTGAGTAGAGAGAGGGGAGCGGGGCAGGGTTCCACCCTGCCAGGTGCTCAGAGCTGTCCTCTGACCTGTCCTTCTCCCTGGCACAGGTCAGCTGCATGTCACCGAGCGTCTGTGCCATTTCTACAGCAGAGTGTGCCCCGACCTGCAGGCCTGCATCACCTACCACGAGCACTGGGCATCCCTGGCACGGCAGCTGCAGGACAGGGAGCTGGAGGGCAATGCCAGGCAGGCGCTCAGCCAGCTCTACCAGGCTTTGGGCACACCTGAGTGAGTGCCTGGGGCTGCTGGATGCTGCCATGGCTTTCCTGGGGTGTCCCTTGAATGGGGTGGGAAGGGGTGTGGTGGCTCCACCTGCCCCACAGTTCTGGTTCTGAGATTTATGAGCTGTCCCTGCGCTCTGAGAGTGAGCAGCTCAGTGTCAACCAGAGCTGGGCAAATGTTGTCCCAGACAGAGCTGGATTCTGGCCAAACACAGCTCTCCAGGAGACACCCAGCCTTCAGCAGAGTGACAGGGAATTCATTGCTTCCTTTGGAAGCTCATCCCAATGATTAATCACCACTCCTCAGTAAGAACAGGCTCCTTATCTGCTCTTTGAGTAAGGCTGGTTCCAGCCTCAGGCTGCCAAGGCTGCCCTTCCTATATTGCTGTGATATTGTCCCCAGGGAGGGACTTAGGACCTACAGGAGCTGCTTAAAACCCAGTATGAGCTCACCTTTAATCTCCTGCCTGACACCTGGGACTGATTAGATTGGGCAGGAGAGGAGAGCAGGAGGCTGGGACAGGTCACAGGCCTTGATGGCAATCAGGTCAGAGATGTGCAGAGCCAGGTCCCACTGCCAGAAGGACAAATGGGCAGGGCTGTCCCCAGCTGGGGTGTTCACCTCCCCAGCCAGGGCACGGTGAGTGCAGGGGGAAGGTATTCAGGGAGCAGATGCCTGTCATGTGAACGGTGCTATTTAGGATCACAAAGTGCTATTTAGGATCACAAAGTGCTATTTAGGATCACAAAGCACCCCATTCCCTGGGCTCCCAGGACAGCTGGGGCCCGCCTGCCAGCAGGAGACACCAAGCAAACAAACTGCCCTGGACACTGCTGGCTCTCCCTTCCCCACAGCTCATCCCACTGCCTGTCCCTGTGTCCTCCAGTGACCAGGGGCTGGAAAAGGGGCTTGGACACGTAGCCAGAGATCTCTCCATGGCTGCACAAGGGACAAACACCAGGCAAAGCTGTGGGTTTGGGTGCCAGGTGCTGTCTGGGACATGTAAGTACAAGCATTCCCTGCCTGTGGAGCTGGGAGTGACTTTGGGACTCTGCTCAGGGAGGGAAATTGGGTTTGTGCGTGACCTGGATGAACCCCTCTTAATCACACAGGGGTGAGGAGCAGCCTGAGTGGGACCATTGGTGTCCTGAATTGTCCAAATGACCATTAAAGCCTGAGCATTGAAGCATGGAGACTGCCATGATCCTGCCAAGACACTCAGAACTGACAATGCCCCTTTATCCCCAAATTTTGGTAACTACAGAAGGAGAGAGCAGGGGATCAGTGCCATGGGGAGGTGGCATGGGGACAGCTGAGAGTGTCCTGTGACTCCTCTGAAGTGACTGTTTTGCCTGTTGCCATCCCAGGGCTCTGAGACAATCCCTGGACTGCACCAAGCAGTGCCTGAGGATCTTCATCGACCTGGAGGAGGCTGCCAGGGCAGCAGAGGCCTGGCTGCAGGCAGGAAAGCTCTACTATCTTCTAGAGGAGGATGAGCTGGTGGAAATGTACTTCCAGGTATGGAGGGGGTGGCTGCAGCTGTCCCATGCATTCCCATCACAGCCTTTTGGGGCTGGAAAACCTGGAAGGGAAAGTTCTGAGCACTTCAGCACTCCTGCTGGAAGGAGGAGCTCTTGCCTCACCCTCAGGCTCTGAATTTCCTCTCTTTCTCTCCATTCACGGAGTTTAGAGGATTTTGGGGTGAAAATAAGTGAATTCATTGAGTCAGAAATGGATGTAGGAGTGCCAAAGGAAGCTGGAGGTGCCAAGTGACCAGTTCCCATTGAAATATCCATAAATAAGGGATAAGTGCCAGGGAAGCCCTTGGAGTTGAAGACTTCTGGCATCTCTCCACCTCCAGCATTATTTTATCAGCTGAGCTGTGAAATGGAAGAGCAGCTGCTAAAATTTGGGGTTCATTTAATCACCCCAATCTCTCTGCCTTTCCAAATGTCACTCCAGCCCCTTTTTTCCTTCCAGGCAGGCATCCAGACTGCTCTGAAAGGGGACAACTTCTCCTTGGCCATGGATCTTTATGAGAAAGCAGGTGACACCTTCTTTAACGGCAGCCGGAGCAGGGCCCGAGCTGTGGAGTTTTACAGGGTATGGAGCCCTCTGAGCACCCCTGTCCCTGTGTCCCCTCCAAAAGGATGGAGGGTGGAGAGGGATGGGGTGATCCTGAGAGTGCCAGGGCACAGGTTTGTAAAAAACCCCAGAGATCATTTGGGATTGGGAATGGGCTCCTTCCATGATAAATCCTGCTGGTGTTAAGTGTGAGCTGGTCACTGCTGGCTGCACCCAGTCAGAATTCCAGGCACCCAAGGAAGGGCAGAGATGTGAGGCTCAGGCTTTGAGAGCCACGCTCTGGGATTTAAAACTGACTTTCAAGGGAAAGAAGGGACTAAAAACTAAACCTGCAGTGCCCATCCCCTGCCTTGGTCCTTGTCCTGCTGCTCTGTCACCCCTCTCAGGCAGTGCTGATCCCTCCAGGAGCCCTGAACTCACCATTCTCTCTCCTTAGGGAGGTGCTGTGCCCTTGGCCAGGAAACTCAAGGCCACCCAGACAGAGCTGAGGCTGTTCAACAAACTGGCAGAGCTGCAGATCAGCCTGCAGGGCTACGAGAAGGCTCTGGAGTTTGCCACGCTGGCAGCCAGGCTCAGCCTCAGGGTTGGTGAGTGATTCACACCCAAAAATTACTGAGAGTTACTGATTTCCACCCACAGGGCATTGGCAGTCACTGAATCTTGTGGGTGAGAACAACAGCCATGTGAAAAGGGGATCTCCTGCTTTGCTAACTCTGCTGGACCCATTCTTACCCAAAGTTGTGACATCTTTTTAAGGCCACTTCCCTTTTTTTCAGCTGTGTGACAGCAGAGGGGTTTGGTTACCCCAGAGCACAGGAAGTCTGGTGGAAGCTGAAGACTGAGCAGTTCCTCTCTGCCCTGCTTCTGCTAAAATCCTCACCCCTTCCCATTACAGAAATAGTTTGGGTGGGTAAAATGCCAGCTTAAATGTCTGGGATGGGACCAGGCTTGTGCCAGCACCCAAAATTTCCCCTGGCTGAATGGTACTGCTGGGCCAATCTGTGGCATCAACACCCCTGCCCATGGCTCTGTTTTCTCTTGGAGGTGTCCATGCCCCCAGGCTGCTCAGAAAATGCATCCAAACAGGCTCAGCAGGGCTGGGGGCAGATTGAGCTGGATCAGCAATTTTTCCAGGAGATCCATGGCAGGAACTCCACCCCACCTCTTTTCCAGATTCACTGTAGAACCTGCTTAATTCCACCCCTCTCTTTTCCAGAACATCCATTGTAGTACCTGGTTGATTCCCCACACACTTTTCCAGGTGCATTGAATGACTTGGTTGATTCCACACAACCTTTTCCAGATCCATTGCAGGACCTGGCTGATTCCACCCCTCTCTTTTCCAGATCCATTGTAGGATCTGGTTGATTCCAGCTTTTCCTCTCCTTCCCAGGGGATCAGCTGCAGGAGCTGGTTGATTCCACCACTCTCTTTTCCAGGAGATCCATTGTATGACCTGGTTAATTCCACACACTTTTCCAGATCCATGGCAGGACCTGATTAATTCCACCCCTCTCTTTTTCAGGAGATCCATGGCAGGATCTGCCTGATTCCACCTTTTCCTCTCTTTCCCAGGGGATCAGCTGCAGGATCTGGCTGATTCCACCTTTTCCTCTCCTTCCCAGGGGATCAGCTGCAGGATCTGGCTGATTCCACTTTTCCTCTCCTTCCCAGGGGATCAGCTGCAGGAGCTGGTTGCCTTCCACCGCCTGGCCACAGCCTATGAGCTGCTGCACATGTACGAGATGGCTGAGGATTGCTACCTGAAGACTCTGGCCCTGCGTCCCCCCGTGCTGCAGAGCTCAGCAGAGGCTCTGTACTACTGCAAGCTCTACTGGCACCTGGGCAACCTGGCCCTGCACAAGCTCAAGGTGAGGAAGGAGCCTTCCCATGCTGCTGTGGCTTGGAGGGAGAGCTGAGGGTGGAGGTCACATCTGGTTTTGAAGGGGGGAAGGTAATTGGGAAAGAAGTGCTTGCACTTAGCACCACTCCAGTGAAATCTGGTGTGCCTGGGTGCTGCCTGGAACCCCCAGGCTCTGCCCCATGAGCTCAGTGAATCCCCTTCCTAACCCCTGTTCTGTGCTTTCTGCTCAGGATGAACAGGATGCATCCTCCTACTTCCAGCTGGCCCTCGCCGCAGCCGCCGGGCTGGGAGAGCAGGAGCTGCAAGCCCAGCTCTGTGCCAAGCTGGCTGCCATCCCCAGAGCCCCAGGGGCACCTGGGGACACTCCAGGCTGTGCCACCGAGCGGCCACGGTGGCTGAGCCAAGGTGGCCACGTGGTGTGACCCATGGAACCATCCAGAACTGGCCCAGGAGGCAGGAGAGCTCCTGCAGCATGTCCTGAGGAGCTGGAAGGGTTTGGGCTTCTCACCCCAAGCATTTGGGACCCTGCCCTTGTTTTCCAGGAGCAGGGCTGTGCCCCACAGCAGAGGTGGCACAGGCAGGGCAGGATGCTGGAGCTGCTGGTGCAGCAGGGCTGAGCTCATTGGGGGGGTTCAGAAGTGCCCAGCCCAGGATGGGGATGGGGACAGTGCCATGTGCCTTGGAGCAGCTCAGCCTGATCCAAAGTTGTTTGAAATAGCAGCTCTCTTATTTAGGCCTGGTTTTTATCCTGTCTCTGATGACATCTCTGCCACCCCCTCTCCTGTAAAAAGCACCACCAAAGCTTTTGGCAGTGAGAGACAGAATTAGGGAAGTGAGGAGGAATAAAGGGGCTGGTCCAGCCTTATCTGGGGGCAGAAAAAAACTGCTCAGAGGGAGGCAGAGCCCCAGCCCTGCCATCCAACCTCCAGGTCTAGAGCAGGAGCACAGCAAAAGAGCCCTGGAGGTGCAGTATCCCCATCCCTGGAGGTGTCCAAAGGCAGATGTGACATTTGGGGACACGGTTTAGTGGTGGGGGAATGGTTGGGCTGGATGATCTTAGAGAGATTTCCCAACCTGAGTGGTTCTCCCTGGGCACAGGAACGTGCAGCTCTGAGGTGGCCACCAGAGAGCAATAAATGCTCATTTTTGCAGCGAGAGCGGCTTCCTTACAAACCCCGGGCCGGGCTTTCACTCCGGGACGGAGCAGAGGGAAAAAGGAGCGATTTTCCCAGTTGATCTCTTTGCTTTGGCAACCAGTGGCCATCTGTGGCTTCCCAGCCAGACCCTGCTCCCATTTCCCTGCCCGTGCTGCCCTGCCTGGGATTGTTAAATGCAGAATATTTATTTCCTCCCTGCAAACGCCGAGTTCAGCTTCCTCTTCCAATCCCTTCGAGGCGTTTGTCACCGGGGCAATGATTATTTACTGCTTGTTTACCGAGCAGCCTCAGCCCCCAGCCCAGAGGAGGGAAATCTTCATCCTGGCTAAAAGCCAGCGAGCTCAGGGCTCCCCAAAACCTTCCTGCCCCACCCTGAGCTGGTTGGTGCTCACCATGCCAGGGCAGGATGTTTTCTGCAGTTTTTCTTTTGGTCTAGATGGTTTTAAAGGACTATTCCAACCACTTCACATTCTCTGGATCTTTTCACACATCTTTGTGCCAGGAGGAAGGTGGACAATTGGAAATGAGGTTGTGGGGAGGAGCTGGGCTGGCTCTGGTTTAAACACACAGGCTCAGTGTCTGAGCTGGCCTAACTCAGCTGGCCTAACTCAAACAGAGATGTTCTGATTTACAGGGACTCTGGAGCTGCTTGGAAACCAAATGTGTCCTCCTTAAATCACAGCAAAAAACAAATTTTGTGATGCCTGTGGAGGGAAAAAAATCTTCCTCCTTGGGAGCATCCTATAAAAGATCATTTTCCCTCTCCCTCATCTGCCTGCCTGCTCCCCTATGCTGAGATGAGAACTCAGGGTGGCCAGGGCTAATTAAAATTCACAATACAGTGAAATTTAAAGCTGTTGTTGGTGTGTACCAAGTCCTGGGTTGGTGCCCATGCAGAGATGAGGATATTCCATCCCTCCAGTTTTGTAGGCAGAGAAATTTGGGGACTTTGTGCCAGAAGAGGTCACTGGGTGTTGGCTCAGCTCCTGGAGCTCCTGTCACCCTCCCCCTGTCCAGGCTGGGGATGCTTGTCCCTGGTTTTGGGGCATTCTTTGGGACACTGGGGGTGCTGAGGGGTGCAGAGCCTGCCCAGGGCTGTGCTGCTGCTCCAGCAAGGGAAGGAGTGTGGGAACCCAGGAATTCTCCTGCAGCACCAGCCAGAGCCAGAAATAGGGGAAAGGGAAGGGATGGATCAAATCTCCTCTGACACCAGGTGTGCCCTGGCTTGTGACTCCTTCCTGAGCCACGTGTGAGTGCCTGTTCTGTGCCCAGGCCAGGAGTTTTCCTTCCTCCCTGCAGCCAGACAGGCTGGAAATAGCTGGAAATAGTCCTGGTGGGAGCCACGTGCAGCAGCACGTGCTGCTCAGAGCAGCACCTCCATTCCCAGAGCTGCAGGAACATCCCTGCTCTGCTTTTGGGGCTCCAATCCTCCCCCAGTTTGACCTTGCAGGCACCAGCCCTGACACAGCACCAGCACTGGCACTGTGAAACTGGGTTTGTTTAATGCTTCAGGGGGCCATTTAAAGCCTGGAATAACCAGGGAATGGATTTCTCTCCCATATGTTCATTCTTGGACAGTGGAAATACCAGGACAGGAATAATTCTTGCATCATCTGAGCTCTGGTGTGAGCCTCCCGTGGAATCAGGAGAAAGGAAATGCTGATAAATGGAAATACAAAGAGCTGGATTTATTTGGATTTTCATGGAAACGACTCTTTTCTGCAGAAATGCAGCACCCAAGAATAACAGTTGTTATCAGCAGACATTTTTTCATCATTCCTTCATGGCACAGTGCTGCAAACTGGGCCTGATGAGAGACCTGATGTGGAGGAGCAGCGAGGCTGGGGCAGAGATAAACCTGGAGCTCAGCTTATCTCAGAGGTGGCTGCTCCTCTCTGGGCAGCATCTCCTGGTGTTGCCTGGATGGGTAATGAGGAGTTGGTAAACACCAGCTGTTCTGCTCAGCAGAGCTGGGGGGACTGTGTAAACTGGGTAATTTAGATTAAAAATCATTTATTTGCACAGCAACCTGCTTGTTCAGTGATAATTGGGCTCATAAATATTTATGGGAGGAGGAGGAGGAGCAGGGGCTGAGGTTGAGCCAGAAGTCACCAACTGTGGCTGCAGGGGTTTAAATAAACTCTCCATCTCTGCACTGGGCTGTGTTGGGATAAAAACTCCTGGAACAGGCCTGGAATTCCTGCAGTGCTGCTGGCCCTGCCCTGAGAGCTCCCCTTGTCCCTGGGGGAAGGGAGGAGAGGCAGAGGAGCAGCAGGGAAGTGGCTCTGGATGAGGCAGGAAACAGGCAGGAAAACTGGGAGGAGACAGGCAGGAAAACTGGGAGAAAATGAGGCAGAAAAGTGACAGGAAAACTGGGAGGAAAGAGGTGGGAAACAGGCAGGAAAACTGGCAGGAAAGAAACAGGGAAACTGGGAGAAGAGAGGCAAGAAACTGGTAGGAAAGAGGCAGGAAAATGCAGCAAAACTGGGAGGAAAGAAGTGGAAAAACTGGGAGAAAAGAGGCAGAAAAGTGGCAGGAAAACTGGGAGGAGACAGGTGGGAAACAGGCAGGAAAACTGGGAGGAGATAGGTGGGAAACAGGCAGGAAAACTGGGAGGAAAGAGGCAGGAAAATTGGGAGAAAAAAAAGGCAGGAAACTGGCAGGAAACTGGCAGAAATCTGGCAGGAAAGAAGTGGGAAAACTGGGAGAAAAGAGGCAGGAAAGTGGCAGGAGACAGGCAGGGAAACTGATGGCAAAGAAACAGGAAAACTGGGAGAAGAGAGGCAGGAAAGAGGCAGGAAAACTGGCAAGAAAAGTGGCATAAGAGTCTCCTCTCCCCACAGCACTGGGGACAAGTGTAGGAAGCAGCACGAGTGCCAGCAATTCTGTCACACTGCAGGAGAGGGGAGGGAAATGAAAAAAACTCTGCCTTTGGCCATGGAAGCTCTTGGAAAGCTGTCCAGGAATCAGGATGAACACACAGAAATGAGCTCCTGAGCAGCAGATGGGTTGTGAGGAAGGAAGAATAAATCCTTACATAACCAAACTCCCTCTGTGCTCTGGTTATGGGGTGTTTGTTTGCTTTTGCTGTTTTGTTTGGGTTTTTTTTTTTTTTTTTTTTTCTTTCTTTCTTTTTTTTGCACCTGCTCTGACTGTGGCACTGGAGCCACACAAGAGCATAAATGCACATTGATTATAAATACTACAGCTGCAGGATTTCTGGGCTGGTTGTGGGGTTTAATCCTCCCTGGGACACCCTCAGCTCCTGTTTAATGGCAGCACGATTTTTTCTTACTCTGTCTGGGATTTGAGCCAGGCTTGATCCCAAAATATTCCTACAATATTAATCAGGTTTAAAACCCCCTTCCACCACTGCTTTGGGAAGGATTTCATTAATTCCTAGATGACTCCAGAGCATGAGGAGCCTCTCCTGGATTTCCCTGACCCATCAGAGGGGTTTTGGCATTTTTTCTCGTGATGGGGCAGAGGATGAGCTGGGTGCTCTGCTGGTGGCTGTGCTGGGGCAGAGCACCTGAGGGGCACCCAAGGGAAGCCAAACCTGGCACCTTCAGAGCCAGCTCTGCTTCTGTGCCTGCACCACAGCTATTTTGGGAGTTATTTGGTACCCCAGGAGATTTGGGGACTACAGGCCCTGCTTTGTCCCTGTCCTGCCTTCTTCCTGCATCAGCTGAACTCCTCCTTGAAGATCTGGCCTTGACAGATTTTCTTCTGAAATCTTCTTGCTGCTGTTATGATAAACTCCCAGCTTTGTTCCCAAATTCCCTCCAAAACTGGCACAAACTACTTTTGTGATGTGTCCCTCTTCTCTCTGAATTCCTCTCCAACTGGAAATCTCTTCATCTTGTATTTCCACCTGGAAAGGTACAACAGATAAGGGACACTTAGGGAAGTCTCTGTTGGACACTCTGCAAATCCTGCTGAACCCCTGGTGATTTATTTTTTGGCAGGAAGGCTCTTGCTTGTGGAATTCAGCAGGTGATGCCACAGCAGCTTAAAATTCCACCAAATTTTGCCCTGCTCACACTTTTTTTTTTTTTTTTTTTTTCCCTTTTGGCTGGCCGAGATGCTGCCAACACCCTCTGGCTCAAACCTGGGTGTGAGAGAACTCGGGGTTAATTAACAGCTCATTAACATTTCCTGCTCTCCAGGGTAAAGGTCGGTACCAATTCCCAGCCCATCCCTGCCAAACCGCAGCTGCCATTCCTGTGGGATTTAGGGAAACGAGCCCTTCCCCTTTCCTTGCCCTCAGACAAGAGCGAGATGTTTGGCTGGATAGAAATAATAAATAAATGTAGCTGATAGAAAAAATAAGCACGGGACTAAGGGATGTCTGTGGCACTGCCTGTCCCCCCCTGCCCAGAATCTCCTGAAAATCCTCTTCATCCCTGGCAAAGTGGGATTTCTCCCAACATCTGGATTTCTACCTTGTTTTGGGTTCACTTTCCCAAAATCTGGCATGAAGAGCAGCACTGGGGGAGAGGAAGGAGAGGGAAGCAGCAGAAAAGGGGGGCAGGAGGGAAAGGGGGGGACACTCCTGGGAGCTGTGGGGATGTGGCATTGCTCTGGCACCCACCCAGCTCCCAGTCCAGGCCCTTCTGGGCAGCCCAGAGCAAAGCCCAGCTGCCAGGGAGGGGCAGACTGGGCTGGGAGCTCACTGGGAACCCATTTCCCTCCTGCTCCTGCTCTTCCCATCTCCATCAGGAGGAGGGGACAGCACCTGGAATCCAGCACAAGCAGGATGGAAAATCCCTTGGAAATCCACTCCCAGTGGGGAAAAGATGCAGCAGGAGCTGCTGGGAGCTGCCCTTGGTGCCAGCCTGTGCCTGCTGTTGGTGGCTCTTGGGGACAGAGCTGGGGTGGGCACTCATCACCCTGAGCTGCTCTGGGGACAGGAGTCTGATCTGATCTCAGCCCCCAGTGCAGAGCTGGGCCAAGACTCAGTTCCTTTGGGAACGGGCTCCAAGGAGCATTAATTAAACTGGATTTACTCAGCTCAATCCAAGAGCTGTGCTGGGTGACTGCAGTGCTCTCACAGCCAGTAAATGAGAACCATCATCAGCTCGGACCCTGAGCTTGTGTGAACCCCTCAATCATCCTCCTGGAGCTCCCAGAGCTCCTCCAGCGAGGCTCAGGGAGCTCCTCTGCTCCCACCCAGCCCAGAATTTGTGTTCCCACTCCTGCCAGCAGCTCCTGGAGCCAAAGCCTTGATGGGTGCTGGGGTCTGTGCTGGGATCTGAGCACATTTGTGTGCCAACATCCCAGAATCCCACACTGGTTTGGGCTGGAAGGGACCTTAAAATATCCTTAAAATATCCTGAAAATATCCTTAAAATGTCCTTAAAATATCCTGAAAATATCCTGAAAATATCCTTAAAATATCCTGAAAATATCCTTAAAATATCCTTAAAATATCCTGAAAATATCATTAAAATATCCTGAAAATATCCTTAAAATGTCCTTAAAATATCCTGAAAATATCCTGAAAATATCCTTAAAATATCCTGAAAATATCCTGAAAATATCCTTAAAATATCCTGAAAATATCCTTAAAATGTCCTTAAAATATCCTGAAAATATCCTGAAAATATCCTTAAAATATCCTGAAAATATCATTAAAATATCCTGAAAATATCCTTAAAATATCCCATCCCAGCTCTGCCATGGCAGGGACACCTTCCACCATCCCAGGCTGCTCCAATCCCATCAAACCTGGCACTGACAGAGACCCAGGGGCAGCCAGAGCTGCTCTGAGCACCCCATGCCAGGCTCTCAATTTCTTCCCAATATTTAATTTAATTACTTCTCTTCCACCAGCTCAATGCCAAAAGCTTCACTCTGAAGAGGCAATTCTACCTTTTAAAGATTAGATTTTAATTAGACTTATTTAGTAATATATAATATATATAGTAATATAGAATTATTATATATAATTATATAAGTACATTTTTACATATATAATTTTTATATAAATATATAAAAAATTATATATTTATTTATATATAATATTTCTATAGAATTAATTTAGTAATTAATTAGAATTTAATATATTAATTTAATAATTATTATATAAAATATTTATATTCTCCAGGTGCAGGCAGGATTTTTTTTTTTTGAAAGCTGGGGCTGTACCCCATGGGCTGAATTTTGAGGGACAGCATCTCAAACTCAGAGCCTGCCTGAGAAAAACACAGCAGGTGGGAAGGGGTTACCATGGCAAGGAGCTGCTCCCAATCCCTGCATCCCATCCAGCCCAAACTGGAGCTGCAGAAATCACCCCAGCAGCCAGAGCTGCTTCACATCAGCTGAACTGTTCATTCAGCTTTAGTTAGTTATCACTTGTTTATTAAAAAAAAAAAAAAAAGACTTTTTAAAAATGACTGACGTTCAGTGAGTGCCCAGGAGACAGGGATTGATTTCCTGCTCGTTAGACAATCTGTAATTATTATTATTATTATTATTATTATTATTATTATTATTACATCGTTGGATTGAGTTTCACGAACAAAAAGGGATGAACCCCAAAGGGATGAACACGAGTTACCTGTAACTTAATTTACGTGGAAGAGCTTTATAATTTTATTATAAATAATAAAATAATCAAGAGTTTGATTGTACTCCAAGCCTGGAACATTCCAGGAGAGTTTTGGCCACATTCCTCCCCACCAAAAAAAGGGTTTAAAAAAGGTCCTTGAGGAGGGACAGACTCCCAGAAAAGCAGGATCTTCTCCCAGCCCTCTCCCAGCAGTTGGGAATGCAGGAGGATCCGCAGGGTTAAAGAATTTTGAGGGTCTCTGAGCGATTTTTACTTTCCAAGTGCTCCCATTTCAGTGTTTTTTACCTCATCCCCTCTCAAATCCTGTCCCACTCGGTGGCCCTGTCACTCCTTGTGCATGTCACAGCCTCATCACGCCTCATTAGTTAATTAGAAGGCGGAGGAGCAGCCCGACAGAAAGTGTGAAAATGTTTTAGCAGCGCCAGAGGTGACAGCCACAGCTTGTCCCTGTCACTGGGGATGAGCAGGGACCAGAGGTGGCTGCTGGGGACATTCCAGGACAGCTCCAGCGGGAAAAAACGCTTAGAGAGCACCTCAGTGCAATGGGAAAATTAACCTAAATTAAGGTGGTGTTAACTAAATTAAACTAAAAATTAAAAAAAAAAAAAAAAAAAAAAGACTATCTCTGGGGAAGGAGAGAAAAGAGAAAATTCACATTTTTGCTTCCAGCAGGTTGAAGGGAACATCCCCAGAGCCCCCAGGGCAGCATTCCTCGGTGATTCCAGCAAATCTGATTTTGCCTCTGCCCAAAACAACTGGAAAAGTGAAAGATTTTTTTTGCTGTGAAATTTCCTTTCCTCCTGCAGCCCCCAATAAAGAAAGGCAGGGGCGACTCCTCCATGGCAAAATGCACTCAGGGCTTCCCACAATTTGCTTTTCCATGTTGATTTTTTTCTCTGCTGGTTATTTACTGCTGAGCTCTACATTTTAGGGAGTATTTTGTACCTGACTCATTTTATGGCCTGCCTTGCCTTTTATCTTGCCTTGCTATTAATTTAACTCAGCAAATCTCTGTGTTTGTCAGCTCTGATTCCTGGGGTACTGCTGGACTTCGTTTGGAAATTGATTTGTGCTTCCTGATGCTCCAATAAAGCCATTTGCAATAAACACAGCTCTTCATTTCCCTGGCAGTACGTGGGGAACAGGCAGGAGCTGAGCACAAAAATAGACATTTATTTCACAAGTGGAGCAAGGGGAGGGCAACAGGCACAGGGCTGCCTCTAAATAAGGTGAGGATTGCAGGGCAAACGAACCTGGTTTTATCCAGCAGGACCCGCTGCATGCAATATTCTGATTTTTTTTGGTGTTTGCTGTGTCCAGGGAAGGAGTTCTGGGCTCTGCTGAGCTCTCCCAGCTTTGCTTGTCCTGGTTTTTCCCAGCCCTGAGTGTGCAACACACTGGGGAGAGGGAGAGGCTGGGTTGATCAGGAATTTAGGGAAAACAAGGCAAAAATGGGAATGGGGTTGGTCCCTCAGCTTTGGAGAGGTCACAGAGCCCCTGCTGCTTCTCCCCACTGCATGAATTTCAATTTTCCATCCTCCTTCTCTCCATTCCCTGATTTCTCACCAGTCAGGAGCTCTCAGAGGACAGGAGGGGTTAATTTGAATAATTTGAATTACTTTTTTTTTTTTTTTTTTTTTTTTTTTTTCCAGCAGCTTTTCCTCTATGTTATCCTGCAGGATGCCAAGGCTGGAGAGCTCCCCAGTGCCACCCTGCCCACATTTTCCAGGGAAATTGGCAGCAGGTTGAGGTTTGGCCAGGTTGGAAGGAATTTTATCCATCCTTAACTTCCAGCACCCTTCAAACGAGACAGGGGAATTTTATCGTGAAGCCAAAGAGAAGCTGAACAGAAAAAGGAGCTCGAGTGGCTGCTTTACCAAAATGCTACATTTTCCTCTGAAATTAATTAGCTGAACCCTGACAAAGCCCATTATTAAAAGAGCACCCTTGTCTTTTTAATCATCTGAGCTGTTTATAAATTGTTCCCAGAGGCTGGAAATCAAACCCTCTCCTCTGGCTCTTTTATTCATTTCTATCAGGGGAGAAATTCATTAAATAATTACTGGCACCCCTGAGCCAACTGCAATAGGCATCTCCAAAAGTCCTGTAATGAACAAGCGCTGTCAAATGGCCAAGAAAAAAAAAAAAAAAAAAAAAAAGGGAAAATAGGACAGCAAACAACAAGTTGGGCATGAGGAGCTGTGATTCACACCCAGCACTCGCCCACCGCTGCTCTTTACAGGATGATTCAAGGATTGCATCACTCCAGCTCCCTGGGATTTTCCTTTTGGAGGTGTTAAAATAAAAGGATGGAGGCAGTTGGTTGTTCTAAACCTGCCAGTGCAATGGAAATGTAAAAGGGAAGTTTGTCTTGCTCGTGGCACGGTCCCAGCACAGGGCAGAGCCTGCCTGGGTTCTCTCCCTGCCCCTGGGGTGGGCAGAGGGGCCAGGTACAGGAACTGAGGGTCTGAGCCTGGGAATGGAGAGTGCAGAGCATCCTTTGGGATGGATCCAGAGGGATCCCAGCAGCAGCTCTGGGGTTGTTCACCTGGACAGGAGAAGCTTTGGAGTGGCACAATTGTGGCCAAATCTGTGCCTGAGAGAAGTTGGACAAATAAAAGTGACCTGGAGATCCAGACTTGCATCTGGTTGGGCTCAAAGAGATGAAATCCATTTTGGGATCTCTCTCAGTGGTGTCACTCTGCTGGCAGCATTTTAAGGGCACCTGTCAGGGATATTTTGGGAAACAGAGGTTCCTGCCTGGTGCCCCTGTGCACAGAATTCTGTGTCAAATGAGCTCTGGGGAGGCTCAGGGCAAGTTGTGGTTTAGTGGGAAGAGATGAGAAAGTGGCTTCTGAGCCCCCTGTCCCACCCAGAGCCTGGGCTGGGTTTGGATTCTTCTGTGCCACTCCCACCTGCAGGTTTTGGCTCTGGTGGGGTCACTTCGAGCTTTGCCCCCTCCCAGGGACAGGGAGAGGCTTTTCCCAGGGGTCTGGGAAGGGAAAGGAGCTCAAAATCTGCGTGTGGAGCCTTCCCCTGCCAGCCTGGAACAGCTCCTGCCATCCTGGGGGCTTTTAGTGCTGGGCACAGCACAACGAGCCACACATGCCCTGACCCTGGAATTTCAGGGTGGGTTTTGATGTCAAACCCACAGGGAGGCTGAAACCCCCAAACCTGCATGGTCTGCATGGCCCCACTGCCCCAGCACAGGCTTTGCCCACTCAAGAGCTGGGTTTGGGATGACCTCATTTTTATCTCCTTAATTAGGTCACAATTCCCCTGATCTTGAGTGGCAGGACCTAAAGTGACCACAGGCACCTTTCCATGGGCAAAGCAGAGCAGAGATTTGTTTGGATCATGCTTTGCTTGATCCAGGAGAAAACAGGAAAAAGCTCCTAGCAGAGGGACAGAGTGTGTTTTAAACCAGAAACTGCAGCAAAAAAAAATTCAACTGCAGGAGGAATCCTCAGAGCTGAAGGATCCTGCTGTGATTTTGTGTGGAATGAGCTCCTGGGGAAGGGATGTGGGTGTGCAGTTGCTCACAGGATGAGCAAATCTGGCAGCCAGGAACACATTTGCAAGATTGTGTTGCAATTAATGTGATTTAATGTCAGAACCTCTTGGTTGTTCTTGTCCCACTCTCTCCTTACAAGACTTCAGCAGAATAAAACTTTCTCTTTAGGAATCACTGAATTGTGGGATGCTTTGGGATGGAAGGGAATTAAAAAATAATCTCATCCCATGGGCAGGGACACTTTTCACTATCCCAGGTTGTTCCAAGCCCTGTCCAGCCTGGCCTTGGACATCCAGGGATTCCCTGGCATGGAAGGAATGACCATTTCCATTCATTTAATTTATTTCTGGGAGGCTTGAAAGAACTGTTATTCAGTCCCAAATGCAGCAAATGATCCTCTTGCTTATAAATTGTCTGCATCAGCAGAAGTGTTTGATGTTGCTGGAGGCTGCATTAATCACTGAGAAGAGGAATCCATCTCCCACTGGGATTTATCCAGGGCTGGGAATGCAGACACAACTCAGCTCTCTGCAAGGAAACTCACTCAGAACTTCTGGGGATTTTCCATGGTTTGGGTTCAAAACCTCTGAGGATGGAGGGAAATGAGGAAAACAGGGATGGAGGGAAATGGGGAAAACAGAGATGAAGGGAAATGGGGAAAATAGGGATGGAAGGACATGGGGGAAACTGAGATAGAGGGAAATGGAGGAAAACAGGAAATGTGGGAAAACAGGGATGGAGGGAAATGGGGGGAATCAGGGAAATGGGGGAAAAGGAATGGAGGGAAATGGGGGAAACAGGAAATGGGAAAAAACAGGAAATGGGAGAAAACAGAAATGTCTGTGTGGGTGAAGCTGCCCCAGATGCAGGAGGGAGCAGGTGAAGGTCAGGAGCCAGGGGTGAGGGACACTTCTGTCACCACAGAGACAAGGGAAGGATTTTTTCCTTAATATTTCCCTTATTTATTATTCCTCAATTATTTAACCTTAAATTTCCCAAGGATTGCAGCTCGGTTTTTCATTTGCCCAGCTGGGGCAGAGTTGGTGGCTGAGCAAATCCCAGCAAAATCTCTCTTGTGCATTTGGGGCTCGTTAATCCTCCCTGCCCTCAAGCAGCTCCAAAAATAGCTCTGAGCTCCCTCCTAGGGCAGCCTCGACAACAGGTGATGCCCTGGACTCCCCTGGAATTTCTCCTGCTCTGATCCTGCCAGGAGCACCTGGGATGCAGCAGAGTTGGGGTGGAGGTGGCAGGATGGGAGAGGAGGAGGGGTTTTCTCTTCCTGCCTGTCCTGGCAAAATCCTGGCAAAATCCTATAAAATCCTGGAAAAATCCTCACAAAATCCTGGAAAAATCCTCACAAAATCCTGCCTCCTGTGGGCAGGAATGATATTGGGGTCAAGGCAGCAGGGAAAGGACACAACCTCCAGGAAGGAAATAAAGAAAGCAGGAAAAGGGACATAATTTCCAAAAGGGAAATAAGGGAAGCAGGGAAAGGACAGAACCTCCAGAAGGGAAATAAGGAAAGCAGGGGAAGGGACATAACTTCCATAAGAAAAATAAGGAAAACAGGCAAAAAGACACAACCTCCAGAAGGGAAATGAGGAAAGGAGGCAAAAAGACACAACCTCCAGAAGGGAAATGAGGAAAGGAGGCAAAAAGACACAACCTCCAGAAGGGAAATGAGGGAAGCAGAGAAACAACCTCCTGACAAAAGAGATAGAGAAGAGATGAGGAAAGAAATAAGGAAGGCAAGGAAAGCACCTGCTGCTTATTTTAAAGCAGGATTTTAGAAGGATGCCAAGAGATGAAGGCTCATCCCAAAGGGATGTGGCTGTGCCTGGGGTGACCCTGGATCCATCCTCCAGCAAAATCCCTGCCCAGAAGCCACAGGGCACCACAGGAATCCCACAGGGACTGCTGGGGGCTGGCAGCCCTGCTGACAAAATCACCCTAAAAATGTTCAATAAAATTATGTTAAATATGTTAGGACATAAGTTGGACTCGATGGTCTTAGAGGTCTCTTCCAACCTCATTACTCTGTGATTCTGTGATTCAGTGATTCTGTGATTCTGTGATTCTGTGATGCTGTATTCTGTATTCTGTGATTCTGGGATTCTGTGATTCTGTGATTCTGTGATTCTGTGATTCAGTGATTCTGTGATTCTGTGATTCAGTGATTCAGTGATTCTGTGATTCTGTGATTCTGTGGTTCTGTGATTCTGTGATTCTGTGATTCTGTGATTCTGTGGTTCTGTGATTCAGTGATTCAGTGATTCTGTGATTCAGTGATTCAGTGATTCTGTGATTCTGTGATTCTGTGATTCTGTGATTCAGTGATTCTGTGATTCTGTGATTCTGTGATTCTGTGACTCTGTGATTCAGTGATTCTGTGATTCTGTGATTCTGTGATTCTGTGAATTGCAGCAGTCACAAGAGCACCAGAGCCTGGGGGAACAAACAGGGCAGGAAACAAAGAGTGAGGAGTGGATCTCTGGGTGGAAAAGGGGTCCTTGGATTCCTGGGAGGATTGAAGTGCCTCGTAAAAAAGTGCAACAGCCTGGTTCAGCCAGCACTGCCATCCCAGCCTGCAGTGCCCTGCAGCAGCCCCTGAGAAAGGCCATAATTCATCTTCATACCTCAGCCCATGAAAGGATGAAGAAAGGGTTTATTGCAGCCCTGTCTCCTCACAGCCCTTTGCTCTCCAGCTTTAGGAACTCCAGGAGGATGTTTGGGCACTTGCTGGGGTGTCTGGAGTTGGGTGAGCTCCTGGCAAACAAGGATCACATTTATCCAGCCCCAAAACCCGGGGCTGAGCCCAGAGCTCTGTAAATTCAGGTACAAAGGCTGGGAGCTGGAGAAAATCCTGGGGGAAAATCCACCCTGGAGGAGAATCCACCCTGGAGGAAAATGTACCCTGGAGGAAAATGTACCCTGGAGGAAAATCCATCCTGGAGGGAAATACATGCTGGAGGGAAATTCATCCTGGAGGGAAATTCATCCTGCAGGAAAATTCATCCTGCAGGGAAATTCATCCTGGAGGAAAATCCACCCTGGAGGGAAATACATCCTGCAGGAAAATCCATCCTGGAGGAAAATCCATCCTGGAGGGAAATTCATCCTGCAGGAAAATTTGTCCTGGAAGAAAATCCATCCTGCAGGAAAATTAATCCTGCAGGAGAATTCATCCTGGAGGGAAATCCATCCTGGAGGAAAATCCACCCTGGAGGCCTGCAGAGCTTGGGTAGGGCTCTGATGTGGGTGGGTGGCCCAGAAGGTGACTTTGGGAATGTCCCCAGACTACAGGGATGATTTTTAGTGGCACTAAAAAGCAGGGGGTGACTCCACAGGGACCTCTGCAGATTTTCAGGCTGCCCTGTGATAAAATTCCCAAATTCTCCTGGCAATGCTGCCCACAGCTCCTGCCAGAGCAGTGTGAAACCCCAGGGTGCTGCTGCCTGGAGCATCTTTATGGATTAGAGCTCTCCAGGATCTCCACTGCTTTTAATTGGGATGATTAATTGTCTCACCATTAATTCAGTTGGAAACGTGTCATTTTGATTCTTCCCTTGTTTGGGAGTTGATTTTTTCCCCTGCCAAGCTGTCACTGCCACCCTGCCCCGGGGCACAGCAGGGATGGGGAGGAGGAATCAAGGAGCTGATGTGAGATTTGGGTGACAGCCAGCCCAGGGGACAGCACAGAGCCACAGAGGGGACTCCAAATTCCTCTGTTGTCATCCTGGGAGAGCCTTGGGATGCTCAGCACCTTCTTCATCTCCCTTCACCCTCCTTGGTTTGTTTGATGCCTCCTCCTCCTGCAGCCCCACACCCCCTGCCCTGCTGCTGCTCAGCCCCATCAGCCTGGTCCCACAGCCCATTCCCACCTGGAGTTATTCCCACCCATCCTGGGTGTGCAGTTAGAACAGAAATGTGGGATTTCACATGGTGAAGGGTTTGGAATTTGGGGTTTTAGGATATAGTAATGGGTATGGGACAAGATGGAACTTCTTGGGAGTTGTCTTTTTCTCCTTCTTGTTCCTTCTTCTTAGTTTCAGTAGGTTTTGGTTGGATAGAAAGTGCCACAGTGCAGGTCACAGGTGCTTGGTCATTGGGTCAAAAATATAAATAATATAGATGTTAGCTTTTAATTGGATAGTTTGGCTTTAAAAGACTTTGTAATGAGCTAAACTCACCCAACGTTTTCTCACTTTTACCTTGTTAGCCAGAAGTGCTGCAGAATTAATAAACACCCGAGTCCAAACATGAAAATCCATCTCTTGTGCATTCAATCCCAACTCTGACTCAGAAGAAAAAAGAAGTGAACCCCTAACACCCACCAGGCAGGTGCAGCCCCTTCCTCTGGCAAAAAGAACAGTGGGAAGAGCAGAATTTTCCATAGTTTATTTGTCAGAAGGACTTGTTGGGTGACAAGGACAGAGCCGTGTCCCTCCCCTGCAGCTCTCCTGCCATGCAGAGCTGCAGCCCCAGCCCAGGGGTGGCACTTGCAGGCAGGACAGGCCTGTTCTCCATTCCCCACACCATCCCAGTACCTCTCCACTGGGAATACTGGAGCTTAGGCTGGGCTTTGCTGAGCTGTGCACTTGTGCCTACCAGGGATTGCTGCCCATGGGATCACAGAATCTCAGAATGGGTTGGGTTGGGAGGGACATTAAAGAGGAACATTAATTAAAAATTAAATTATCCATTCAATTCCCACCCCAGCCATGGGCAGGGACACCTTCCACTATCCCAGGTGGTTCCAAGCCCTGTCCAACCTGGCCTTGGACACTTCCAGGGATGGGGCAGCCACAGCTGCTCTGGGAAATCCATTCCAGAGCCTCACCACTCTCCCAGGGAAGGATTTCTTCCTGATATTTTGGGAATCAGTGCCAACACTGACCCATTTTGGCTCTGTTTGCCCCTTCCCTGCACCCCAAATGAGGGAGGGAGCAGCTGCTGGGCACTGGAGCTGCTGCTCCAGGGATGGGTTTGGATCCCTGACATCCTGTGCTGAGCCAGGCAGGCACAGGGAGGTTCTTGGAAGGGGAAGAGGAGCAGTGGTGAAGTGGCAGGACAAGAGGGACAGCAGGTGCTTGAGGATAAATGGAATGAAATTTCCAGGAGAAAATGCAGGTGGGAAACTCCCAGAGCCACGTCCCAGGGGACAGCACAATAACCCCAGGGTCAGGGAGCTTAAAAATAGATCCAGCAGTGAATAAAATCCATGGAGCAGCCTGAAGGGTGGCAGGCAGGTGGATTTGGGCAGGAATTTCTGCTTTTGGGCTGGAATCTGATTGGAGCAAGTTCAGCCCTTCCTCTCCCTGAACCTGCTCTTGCACATCAGGGATTGGGGAGAAAAACTGCCACAAGCCCATGAATGGCCCCAGCAGTCCCAGGGACAGAATAAGGGGCTGGAGCCAGACTGGAATTTTCTGAGGAACAGGTTTTTGTTGGGAAATATCCTTCAGACAAAGCCTTGGTGGGGTTCTTGAGAGGGAAGGGAGGAATCAGGATCTCCTTGGGCAGCTGGGAGCTGTGCCAAGGGGTCTCAGGGTATCCTGGGAGAGCAGCAGGGCACCTGAGAGCCCCCAGGGCTGCAACTCCCGTGGTCCTGCAGAAGAAAATCAGGGTAGAGGGGCCCTGCTGAGCTCCTGCACCTCTGGCCTTGCATCAAAGCTCTCAGCCCTTGAAGGATCCACATTGCAGGGACAGCAGTTCTGCTCTCAGCTCTTCCTCTTCTCCTCTTCCCCTGTGGGCACAGAATCCTGCACTGGAAGGACCTTAAAGCTCATCCTGCCATGGCTGGGACACCTTCATTAGCCCAGAGCTCCATCCAACCCCCCTTGGGCACTGCCAGGGGTGGGACATCCTCTCCAGACCTTACAGAACCACAGAATGGTTCTGCTTGGAAGGAACCCTAAAAGAACACCAAGCCCAATCCCCCATTCCTTCACCAGGAGGTGAACTCCTGCTGTTTTTGGGGGGTGTCCCTGTGTCCTGCCCCTCACACAGACCTTGGGCTCTCTGTTTGGGGCTTGGGGGGAGGGGGGCTCCTTTAGCAGCTTCACATCAAGCAGCGAGAAAATAAATAAATAAATAGGATTGCACTTGAGGGAAAGGTTTCCTGCAGCTGGAAGCCCGAGAGGGAAGGTCTGAGATGGGGCTCCCACAGTTCAGTACCAGCATGTCCTGCCCAGGCCTGGGAGCAGCTCAGTGACCACTGAGTTGGGCCAAGTCCAAGGTGCACAATTTTTGGTGGTTTTTAGCCAGTTTTTCCTGCTGTTTTTTGCCTGAGACCAGAAGTCCCTCCACCTCTTTGTCTGCTTAATGAATTTTCCACAGTCCAAAATCAGGAGCTCAGTTTGCTCCTCCCCACAGCTGCAGGAGAGGGATGGATGTTCTGTTGTGTTTTGAGCCTCAGGTGGGAAATCTTGGCTCCCAAGGGTGGCTGGTCCTGCTAAAATGTGAGAAAGGATTGCCTGCTCCCAGCCCATGCAAAGGCTGAGGCCCAGGCAGGACAGTTGCAGATTTTTTGGAGCAAGGAGTGCCCAAATTGCTGCCCTGTGCCAATGCTCCTGCTCCTGGTGGCAGCCAGGGCCCCCTGTGCTCTCTAGAGAAGACACCAGAAGGAGAAACAAGCACAGAAGAGATCAGAGGGATCTTCCATGCTCCTCTCTCAGTCCTGGATCCCACCTGGATCCCCCCCAGCTCTGAGGCTGCCATGGGCACGTCCTGCTGGGCTCCTGAGCCCTGTGCCTCCTCCAAACCAGCTGGACACCACTCCTGGAGCCTTTTGGAAAAGGATTTCCAAGGGGAAAATCCCTCAGCACCTTTTCTCATGGCACATCCCCTCCTTCAGTTCCTGCAGCTTCTCTCCAAGGCTCTCAGAGCCTCTCCTGGTCCCTTGGTTGTCCTTGCCCAGCTTCTCCTGGAGGTGCTGCTGGGTGGGTGATGGGTTGGGATGAGGATTTGCCAAGGCAATCCCTTCCCAGGGCATCCCCAGCTCAGGGAGGCGAGGCCGTGCTCCCCCTGCAGAGCTCAGCCTGGTGAGGAACAGAGCTTGGACCATTCAGCTCTCCACCATTCCTGGGCATCCAGGGATCTCTGTAGGAAAAGAAAAAAAAAAAAAAAAAAAAAAAAAAATAAAATCAAATAAAAAAACCACAAAACCAAACCAAAAGAAAAACAAAAAAATAAAAAAACAAACAAAAAAACCACAAAACCAAACCAAACAAAAAAAAAACCCAAAAAAACCCAAAACCAACAAAAAAACCACAAAACCAAAACAAAAGGAAAAAAACCAAAAAAAAACCAAACCAAAACCAAAGAAAAACAAAAAAAACCCCCCCAAAAACAAACAAAAAACCCCACAAAACCAAACCAAAATAAAAGAAAAACAAAAAAATAAAAAACAAACAAAAAAAATCACAAAACCAAACCAAACAAAAAACAACAAAAAAACCAACAAAAAAACCCACCAAACCAAACCAAACAAACAACAACAACAAAAAAAAACAAAAAAAAAAAAAAAAACACAAAACCAAACCAAACAAAAAAAAAAACCCCAAAAAAAAAAAAACAAACAAAAAACCCACAAAACCAAAAACCAAAAAAACCCAAAAAACAAAAAAAAAAACCCCACAAAACCAAACCAACCAACCAAAAAACAAACAAACAAACAAACAAAAACCAAAACAAACAAACAAAAAAAATGCCAACCAAAAAAAAAAAAAAAAAACAACCAACCAACCAAAAAAAAAAAAACAACCAAACCAAAAAAAAAAGAGAGAAAGGAAAACAGCATTAATTTAGCACAGAGAGGTTGGGATAGAGGAGCAATGTGGATGCCAAAGCCAGGAGAGAGATTAAACCTCTTTCCTTGATTGTGGAGATATCAGATGAATGACAAGTCAGATGAAAAAATGGGAAATTAATTCAGAGATAGAGAAAGGAACAAGTACAGAATATGCCAGTGTTTTTCTTTTCTGGAAGTGATATTTTTTAATAAGGACATGTAAAAGATTATCATCTGTGCGTGTAGGAGAAGAAAACAGCTTGAAAGCCAAAATGGATCTGCAGAGAGGAAAAAAAAACACCCAGGTCTGTTCTTTGGGAACACAATGCCTCTCTCAGGAGAATTCTGGGTATCCAAACTGGAGTTGTATTTCTTATTTCTTGTGCAAATCAAGGATGAAGTTCCAACGTGACAGGGACGATTTGCACCTTGCCAGCATCTCTTTAAAAAGATGATTTGCACTCCATCTGCCCTGGAAGGTGTGTTTATCCCTCCTTCCTTCCTTGCTCCCTTCTTCCCTCCCAACCTGTGCCCAGGGAAGAATTTCTTCCCAACATCCCACCCCAACCTCCTCTCTCTCTGTCTGAAGCCATTCCTCCTTGTCCTGTCCCTACAATTCCTGAGCAAAAGGGGAAATCTTGCAGATGAGGAGCTCTTCAGAAAATCCCTGTGTGGAATAACCCCAGCTCTGCAATTCCAGCAATTCCCACAGGCAGCATTCCCCCATGGGACCACAGCCAGCAGTTTCTCCAGGGTGGGCAATCCACCCAGACATGATGGGATGGATGATGAGAGCTGTGGCTTGGTGCACTGGGGGATGCTGAGCATGCTGGAGTTCTCCCAGAACAAATCTGGAAGCTCAGAGTGAAGCTCCTCTGCCCTTTTTTATCAGCTGGGAGCCTCTCCTGCAGCAATCCCACACATGGTGCTTGTCAGTGTCCTGCTTTGGGGGACAGGTGTTGCCAATAAAGGCAGAGCTTCTCTTTGAAATGGAGAATGTAAACCCCCTCCCTCCAAATTATTGTAATTTTGAAATTCAGGGGCTCTCAGGCAAAGAGATGGGAATTAGGAATAACAGTTCTTTACCAGGAAAATTAAAATAGAAATGCAGTATTACAAGGAACAATCCCAAACCCTGCCAGAATCAGAATCCAAGCTGACACTCTGTCAGTGCTCAGTGGCACCTCCAGGTCACCCAGAGCTTCTCCTGGACCTTGAAAGCAGCCACAAGTGACTGCAGCTCATCCTGGGCAGCCCAAGCCACTCTGAGCCATGAAAAAAGTCACTTTTGAACAATGAGGTGGCTCCAGCAGAGGGGTGTAACTCACCCTGTGTCCAGTGGTGTTTATGGGGCCAGGCTGGCACTCCCTGAGGTGAGCACTGGGCTCTCCAGCTTCCCTAAAAACAGCCACCAGAATTCCAGGCACTCCTTGGCAAAGTCTCTTTAGAGCTGTTTGGGAAGCCCTACAGCTTCAAGAGGAAATATCCACTTCATACCCATAATTATTAATATTAATACTCAAGAGGAAATATCCACAGACTGCTTAAACCCATAGGCTGCAGCCTGCAGCCACAGCAGAGAGGGGCCAGCACCTCTTTCACATTCTTTCATTAAAAAAAAAAAAAAAAAAAAGTGGGAAAACCTAGAGGAACAAGTGAGGAAGGATTAACAGTCAAGAGCAGCATTCCCACCCCTGGCAGCTCTTCCAGGAGCTCCTGCACATGCTGGGAGCAGCTGGGATCTCCAGTCCCTCATGGAAACCTGCCTGGTGTCCATCAAGGTGTGAGGGCCCTGCTCTCCATCATCATCATCCCACCACGAGCCAAAGGGTGGATTCATCCCTGTGGAATGGTGCAGGCAATGGGAATAATCACTTTATACAGGATTTATCATTTCTGTCATTAATGACCAGGAGCTCTTTGAGGCTCAATCTGTGCTGAAGTTACAACTCCTTTCCATGAACTTAATTCCAGCAAAATCCACATTACTGCTCTGCACCCCAGAGCAAACCCTGCCTTGCTGCTCAGCCCCTGAGCCCAAACTCTTCTGGGGTAAATCAGCAAACCAAGGAACCAAATCCCCCTGGCAATTCATCCCAGATTTATCCTCGTGTCACCAGGACAGGACTGAACCCTCCCTGATTTATTCCCCTGTAAAACCGAGGTGCAGGGGGAGCTGGGTTTGCAGCTTGATGGAAGACAGGGCTGCCCAAAGGGAGGCATGATCCCAAGAATCTTTATTTATGGGCTGGGAGTGTGAGGGAGGAGGGCTGGGAGATGGCAGCTGGGATAAACAGCACATCCCTTCTCCCAAACATCTGCCTCGTAAAAAGCACAAAATCAGATGTTGTCCTGGAATGCTGCTGGCTGCTCCCAGGGACACAGACAGAGCACAGCCTGCCCGACCCCTTCCAACATTTCCTCTGCCCTGGGAGCTGAGTTCCTCAAGGTTCACAAGGCAAAGCTTAATATTCAAAGCAGAAGTTGGCTGAGGAAACCTCTGCTGCCTGTTCACCTGTGGGAATCTTGGGTTCAGCAGGATGAATCAGCCACATCCCACAAAGCACAGCCTTGGTAACAACTTCCCAGCTGGAATTCACTCCTTTGCATTCCCTTCTTTTGGTTCAGGACAGTCCTGAGAGAGCCTGGTGATGATGTTTGTGGTCATTAGTCCTGAATAATCCCAGGATCAAGGAGAGCCCTTCCATGGGGTAAAGAGTTGATCAGAAAACCAAAATTCCCTTTCCAGTCAATGGGAATTGCTGCACACAGAGTCACTGCATGGCTCCTATGGGACATTTCCCAAGGGGTCAAGGAGAGAATGAAGAGGAAAAAAATATTCCTGTGGGTTGTGTTAGTGCTTTGCACTAAATAGTTTTGCAAATCAGCAGGAACAGCAGAGACAGGACACAGGGAATGGCTTCAAACTGAAGGGGAGTAGGGTTAGGTGGGATATTGGGAAGGAATTATTCCCTGTGAGGGTGGGAGGCCCTGGCACAGGGTGCCCCTGGATCCCTGGAATTGTCCCAGGCCAGGCTGGACAGGGCTTGGAGCAGCCTGGGATTAGTGGAAGGTGTCTCTGCCCATGACAGGGGTGGAATGAGATGATTTTAAAGGTCTTTCCAGCCCAGATTCTGTTATTCCATAAATGTTATATTTGCTCTGCTCCATTTGAACCCTGGGAATCTCCGTGGGAGCTGGATGTCTGTGGAAATGCAGCTCCCTGCAAGGCAGCTGAGCAGCTCCTCCCCAGGCAATCCAAGGATTCGGGGTGGAATGAGGGCAGAGCAAGACAGAATTTCCTGCTCCAGCCCTGCAGGCTCCAGGGAAACCTGCCAGCCTTGCCCTGCACAGTCTGCACCTCAGCAGGGCTCTCAGAGCCTGGCACAGCTCCTCCCCAGCCTGTCCCCTCTTCCCTTCCCTTCCCTTCCCTTCCCTTCCCTTCCCTTCCCTTCCCTTCCCTTCCCTTCCCTTCCCTTCCCTTCCCTTCCCTTCCCTTCCCTTCCCTTCCCTTCCCTTCCCCTTCCCCTCCCTTCCCTTCCCTTCCCTTCCCTTCCCTTCCCTTCCCTTCCCTTCCCTTCCCTTCCCTTCCCTTCCCTTCCCTTCCCTTCCCTTCCCTTCCCTTCCCTTCCCTTCCCTTCCCTTCCCTTCCCTTCCCTTCCCCTCCAGCCTCTCCTTGGGAACTCCTGCTATTTTCTCCTGTTTCTGCAACCTGTCACCCCCCTTTTGCCAACAGTTCCTCCCAGAGCATTTAACCAGCATCTGCTCCCAGTGCAAGGTGTGAGAGGAATCCTGGGGCACAGCAACAAGAGAGGAACCATCAGGTGCTTCTGCACAGCTCAAAGGGAAAGAAAAAGCTGTGAAAGCCTGAGAGAAGCCAAGGTGTGACATAAAAAACAGCCCAGAGTGTCCCAGTCCCAGATTTAGTCTGGTTTATGATCACTTTTACCTAGGAAAGGAAAAATTCCATCTCATCCCTTCCAGTTTGCTGTGCCAAGCCTGGGCTCTTGAGCCAGCAGCCAGTGCCACAAACCAAGCTGGGACACAAATTCCCAGTTCTGTCCAGCTTTCCCCACGAGCCAGGCACCAAATTAACTCCACAAATCCATGTGCTGGCTGTGGGGTCAAACTTCTCTGAAGATCCAAGTGCTCTGTGCCCTTCACCCCCACCTGAAGAATCACTCAAATCTGAGTGAGGATCCCTGGCTCCTGCACTGCTGCAGTTCCATCCCTAAACCCCAAACCTGGATTTGCATCTCCTTTGCTGAGAAATGATGTCCCCATGAAATGATGGGCTTGAAGGACTTTTCCAGGCAGAGGATCATCCAGAGAGCAGCCAGGATGGGAACAGCTGCAAAGCAACAGGTTTTTAAAAGCTCTGTTATCCCATTTCCCTCTCCTTGCCTTGTCCCAGCTTTTCTGAGGGTTTTTGTTTGTTTGTTTGTTTGTTTTTGAGAGGAATGTCAGAGTTGTCTTTACAAACAAACTGTGGGTCTGCTGGTAGATAAAACCAGCACTTAGAAATAAAAAAAAAAAAATGGGATGGATTCCACTGATTGATGAATGGAAAAATATATTTGCCTTTAGTAACAAACTGCAGGTTTGCTGATCAATGAAATTGGATATTGGAAGATGAAAGAAGCAACGGGGGGAAACTATGAATTGTATAAGAATTAAAAATGAAAAGGGAGGGTTGTACATGAGAGGGGAATCTCAGGTATCAGGTGTTTGGGAAGTCTGTGCCTCTCAAGTACCTCAGCCCATGGGGAAGAGAGAGGCAAATTGGGATAAAAAGGGAGGCTCAGTCCTCCAAAAATCTGAGGGATCCCAGGGAATGCCCCATGGCCTCTCCTTTTATTCAAATAAAGCAAAAAGGACTCCTCTGTCTCCTTTTTGGACATAAACCTCTGGTGTTTGTGGATTCATTTTCCTGATATTTTGCTCACTTTTGTGGAAGTGACACTTTTTGCTTTGGGTCTGGTGGGTGTTATAATCATTGAACAGATTGAATTTTGTTCCCAACAGAGGGAGCAGGGACCAGGGATAGAATCATGGGGCTGGAAAGGACCTTAAAATCCTCCAGCTCCACCCCTGCCATGGCAGGGACACCTTCCATGATCCCAGGGTGCCCCAAGCCCCTCCAGCCTGGCTTGGACACTGCCAGGGATGGGGCAGCCTCCCAGGGGAGGATTTAATCCCCAAATCCCATCTAAACCAATGCAGGCAATGCTTTCCCCTTGATTTGTGGCACTGTAATTTCCTTTTCTTGGTGTGATGCCAGCAGAGTGTAGACTTGTCCCTAATCCTGGCTTACACCCAATTTCCTCTGCAGATATTCCAACTAACACAGGCTTAAACCCAAGCCAAACAAGTTAACAATGAGCAGAACAAGCTTCTCCCTGCAGGAACAACAGATTCCCCCCTCAGCTGCCTTTGGGCTCCTCACAAAGATCTGGGATGGAATTTTGAATTTTCTCCTCCACTGCCTTGAATCCACACAAAGGAAGACCTGAGATGGAATTCTAAATTCTCCATCAGCCTTTGGGCTCCTCTCAAGAGAAGATCTGATATGGAATTTTGAATTTTCTCCTCTGTCTGCCTTTGGGCTCCTCACAAAGATTTGAGATGGAACTTGGAATTCTATCCTCCATTGCCTTGAATCCACAAAAAGAAAGATCTGGGATGGAATTTCGAATTCTCCAAACACAAGGGAAGATCTGATATGGAATTCTGAATGTTCTCCTCCATCTGCCTTTGGGCTCCTCACAAAGATCTGGGATGGAATTCTGAATTCTCCACCTGCCTTTGGGCTCTACAAAGAGATCTAGATGGAATTCTGAATTCTCTCCTCCATCTGCCTTTAATCTCTACACAAAGGAAGACCTGAGATGGAATTCTAAATTCTCCATCAGCCTTTGGGCTCCTCACAAAGGAAGATTGGGATGGAATTTTGAATTCTCTCCTCCACCTGCCTTGACTCCACACAAAGATCTGACAGAAGTGGGATTATCAGCAGGTGCCTGTGAGTGCCTGGAGGGGATCCACACCATAAACATCCCACTTTTGAAGAAAGGAGCATTTGTGGACATTTGGATTCCAGCAGTGAAAATCCTTCCCCAGACTCAGGGTCAGTGAAATTCAGCTCTGAAATCTGGTCTCCTCTGGCTGCTCCAGGGATTTCTAGGAAAACTTGTAAATGGAGTTAGGGGTGGTCAGTTTGATTGTTTTATGCAAAATATCTCAGTGTCAGGAGGAAATGCAGAAGGAATTTTATTTTAGGAAGTCCAACAGTGCCTGGTAAATGAATGCTCAGCCAGGGGTTTGCTCCCTACCACAAAAACCAGGGATTTCCTCCCCATCTGCTCATGCTGCTGGCTCCCACCTGAGGACAAGACAAAAATCACAATGAGCAGCATGTTCTGCCCTCAGGAATTCCCAGCCCAGTGTGGAACATCCATCAGCTCTCCTTCCCATCCCCTCCTCACAGAAAGAACCTCATGGATTCAAACTGAGCCTGTTTCTCACTTCCCACAGAGGAAACCCCACAGCAAACAAACATTTATTTCCACCTGGAGAGTGCAAGTGGCAATTCCTGCCCTCCAGGTTGAATCACTGGATTTTGGAGGATGCTGCTCCCTATGGATCTTCTATTCCATGAATCAGTGTCACAGATCACTGCTTGTCAGAATCCAGACCAGAAATGCACAGCTGGGGGCAGGGAGAGGGACAGAGCCCCAGCTGCCCTTTGTGCAACACATCCCCCCCAGCTCTGCCCAGAGCCACTCCAGAGCTGGGCTCTCATTCCCAAAATCACCTCAGGCAATCACTCCCTCAGCAGCAGCTGCTACTCCATGAGAGCAAATCTCCATTTTTTTTCCCCCCTGATCCTTCTCACCCACATCAGGGGTGGAGCACAGGAGCTGTGCCAGAGCCTGGCAAACACTCCCAGGGCTCTGCAGGGCTGAACCTGCGTGGAAAAAGCTGCAGCAGAGCTGGGTGCACAGCAAGCTCTGGTTCCCTGCTCCAAGGCTGGTGCTGATGCTATCACAGGCAGACACACAGAGCCCTGCAGAGGTTCTGCAGCTCAGACAGCACCCAGGCAGGGCCAGGCACCCCTGGGTGGAGCTGGCATCACACCTGGGCAAACACAACCTGTTTGCCCAGAGCCCAGTGGTGACAGCTCAGCCTGCAGGGCTCTGCTCCCTTCTCTGAGCCAGTGCTGGCACCTGCCAGGGAGATATAAAAAGATTTCCCTGCGGGGTGGAGCTCGGCTCGTTGGTGATCTCATGGTTTCATGGTGAGCTGCTGCTCCTGGTGGATGCAGCTTCTCCTCCTTCCACTTCTGCAGGTCGGGGCTGCTTCATCCACCTGTCAGCAAATCCACAAACACCAGAGGTTTGTGTCCAAAAAGGAGACAGAGGAGTCCTTTTTGCTTTATTCAAATAAAGGGAGAGGCCATGGGGAATTCCCCTGGGATCTCTCAGATTTTTGGAGCCTCCTTTTTATCCCAATTTCCCTCTCTCCATTGACTTTGGTACTCGAGAGGCACAGACTTCCCAAACACCTGATACCTGAGATTCCCCTCTCATGTACAACCCTCCCTTTTCATTTTCAATTCTTATACAATTCATGGTTTCCCCATTGCTTCTTTAATTTTCCAATATCCAATTTAATTTATCAGCAATCCTACAGTTTGCTTGTAAAGATAAATCTCTTTTTCCATTCATCAATCAGTGGAATCCATCCCATTGCTTCTTTTATTTCTTAGTGCTGGTTTTATCTACCAGCAAGCAGATCCATAGCTCGTTTGTGAAGACAAATCTGACATTGCTCTCACACTTTTCCCAGGGGAAATCCCAGTTTTACACCACAACAGCGAGCCCAGCCTGTCCTCCTGACTCCAGAGATGGGCTGGGAACGAGACAGGAACTCCTTGCAGAAGGAAAAGTCTGGGAATGTGCAGAAATGGCAGGATGCTAAGGGGACACAAGGTTTTCATTTTGGTCACTTATTTGCTGCAATTTCCCTCCTGTTTAGGAAGGCTGAGAAGCCCAGCTGTGACTTGAAACCTCATTTGAAAATGGGTGGTCCCAAGACTTGTGCAGGAATGAGAAGAACATTCAAGGAACTCATCTACAGCCCTCTGAGGGTCTGATATGGAAGATTTTCAGGTATATTTTATTTTATATCAGCTTCATAGTTATGACAGCCCTGAAATCTGAAGGACCCCAGCTTTTTACAGAGCTGGGGGACGTTGTGTGGCTCCTGCCCAGCTGGGCCTGTGATTCCAGGGCTCACTGCAAAGGCAGGAGGAGAGAGCAGGGCTCAGGATAAATAAAAACCTGTGCTGTGCAATGGGAGAGTGGTTCCTGTGCACAGACATCCCTGAGAGGGGTGTGGGAATTACAGCTGAGCTTTCCATAAGGGACTGGAAGCCAAACTTGAACAAATTCCATGTAAGGAAGATGAAAGGAGGAGCGGGTGGGATTGATTCACCTCCATCATTCTCATCTCCAAAACCAGTCCAGCAACCCTTTAATCCCTCAGCAGCTCATCTCAAAATTATCTCTATTATTAACAACAAAGTGCTCATTATCCCCATCCTTTGAAGGAGCCGGGATGGGAGCGGATTCTGTGGAGAGAAGCAGGGCGGGGCAGGACACAGATTTAGGAGGTGATGTCCCTAAGGCTTGTCCCAGGGAAGAAGGGGACACCCCTTCCTTCTGCAAGGACACTGAAAAACTTCCAGGCAGGATCAACCATCCCTGGTCTGCACCAGAGCAGAGAAACCCTTCTGAAACCCTCAAGTTTTTTTTTTTTATTAATGGTAACAAAAAGGAATCGGAGCTCCCGGCAAAACCCAGAGGGGATTTCCTCGTGCAAAGCGGACCTGGCTGGGCTGTTCCTATAATTAGCATTTGGACAGAAATTGCCAGGGCTGTTCCTATAATTAGCATTTGGATAGAAATGGCCACTATCAGACTCCTCGGGCCCCGTTTGCAGGGATGCGATCGCCTCTCCATGAATCGCACCGGGGAAAAGGAAGAGAATTCACTGCAAACACAGCCTGGGTCATCAGCGGCTGGGGGAGAGAATTTGTCAGGTACTTAAGGTTAATGGAACAGGCTTGCAGGGATGCAGTCGCTTTTAGGATAGGATTACTCAAGATTTAAAAAAGTAAAAAATAATAATAAAAAATATAAATATAAATATAAATATAAATATAAATATAAATAGAAATAGAAATAGAAATAGAAATAGAAATAGAAATAGAAATAGAAATAGAAATAGAAATAGAAATATGTATGGTTTTCTAGCACTGCCAGGCAAAGATTGCACATTTGGAGTGGAGATTTGTGTCTTATCCTTTGGGGGTCCAGCTCTGAGCCTCATCTCCTGTGTGATCTGAGAGATCTCGTGGCAGTTGTGTCACAGACACCCCAAAATTGGCGAATAAAGAGGAGGGTTCCACCCTCGGGGTGCATCGGGCTGGGGCTCGGGTTCCTGCTGAGAACCCGAGGATGGGCAAGGTGTGATCATTGGGGAGCATCTTCTCGCCAAAGGGGGAGCAGGGACAGTGCCCGTGCAGGCAGCAGGGTCCTGGCAGGTCCTGGCAGGTGGCAGGGGCAGGTCCTTGCAGGAGGCACTGGCAGGTCCTGGCAGGTGGCAGGTACTGGCAGGTATCAGTGGCAGGTCCTGGAAGGTGGCACTGGCAGGTGGCAGGGGCAGGTCCTGGCAGGTGGCAGGTCCTGGAAGGTGGCACTGGCAGGTCCTGGCAGGTATCAGTGGCAGGTCCTGGCAGGCGGCACTGGCAGGTCCTGGAAGGTGGCACTGGCAGGTGGCAGGGGCAGGTGCCACCGGGCTGGGCTGTGAGTCACCAGGGCTCAGACTGGTTTCTAATCTGGGCCCTGCTGTTTGTCACCACGGCGCAGGGTGACACCTTCACGCTGCATTTCTGTCTCCCTGCCACTCCTCCACCCCTGGGACTGGCACTGAGCTCTTGAGGAATCCCACACCAAACCTGCAGGAACATTTTGGCCTTTCCAGGTGCCGTGTGTGGCACTGGCAGCACAAGCTGTGCCCAGAGCTGCTGGTCAGGGCGGGCACAGGCACTGTGGGGATCCTTGCCCAGCTCCTGCCACCTCTGCACCCTGATTTACATCCCTAACACAGCCCAGTCCTGCCCAGGTCCCATCCCCTGGGACAGCAATGTCAGATTTGTCACAAACAAGCTGGTAGATAAAACCAGCACTAAGAAATAAAAGAAAACAATGGGATGGATTCCACTGATTGATGAATGGAAAAAAGAGATTTGTCTTTACAAACAAACTGTAGGTTTGCTGATCAATGAAATTGGATATTGGAAAGTAAAAGAAGCAATGGGGGAAAAAACCGTGAATTGTAAAAGAATTAAAAATGAAAAGGGAGGGTTGTACATGAGAGGGGAATCTCAGGTATCAGGTGTTTGGGAAGTCTGTGCCTCTCAAGTACCTCAGCAATGGGGAAGAGAGAGGGAAATTGGGATAAAAAGGAGGCTGAGTCCTCCAAAAATTGGAGAGATCCCAGGGGAATTCCCCGTGGCCTCTGCCTTTATTCAAATGAAGTAAAAGGACTCCTCTGTCTCCTTTTTGGGCATAAACCTCTGGTGTTTGTGGGTTCATTTTCCTGACACCTGGGTTTCCACCTTCCCATGGGAAGTCTGGAATTCCCTGGGGCACAGAGAGCTGTGGGTGCCTCCACTCAACCCCTGGGGCTGCCCAAGGATCAGAGGATGTGCTGAGGTCACCTCAAAGTCACAGTGACAGTGGTGCTCATGTTCCAGGGGCCACAGCCCGGGCACCATGGGGAAAACTGCAGGATGGACACGCCAGCAGAGGTGACAACGCTGACCCGTCCCTTCCAAATAAACCACTGGCTCCTGGCTGCCCTTGTGGAGACACCAGGATGACAAATAAAGAGCAAATTAAGACCAGCAAAACTCTTGAGAGCAACACAGACACCAAAGCCCAGCAGCATCCCAGGGACCCAACCCCTTCCACTGGGAATAAACACATTTCCCATTCCACTGGGAATAAACACATTTCCCATTCCACTGGGAATAACACATTTCCCATTCCACTGGGAATAACACATTTCCCATTCCACTGGGAATAAACACATTTCCCATTCCACTGGGAATAAATACATTTCCCATTCCACTGGGAATAAATACATTTCCCATTCCACTGGGAATAAATACATTTCCCATTCCACTGGGAATAACCACATTTCCCATTCCACTGGGAATAACACATTTCCCATTCTACAGGGAAACCCCATTTCCCATTCCACTGGGAAAAAACACATTTCCCATTCCACTGGGAAAACCCCATTTCCCATTCCACTGGGAATAAACACATTTCCCATTCCACTGGGAATAAACACATTTCCCATTCCACTGGGAATAAACACATTTCCCATTCCACTGGGAAAAAACACGTTTCCCCTTCCACTGGGGAAAAACACATTTCCCATTCCACTGGGAAAAAACACATTTCCCATTCCACAGGGAAAAAACACATTTCCCATTCCACAGGGAAAAAACACATTTCCCATTCCACTGGGAAAAAACACGTTTCCCATTCCACTGGGAAAAAACACATTTCCCATTCCACTGGGAAAAACACATTTCCCATTCCACTGGGAAAACCCCATTTCCCATTCCACTGGGAAAAAACACATTTCCCATTCCACTGGGAAAACCCCATTTCCCCTACAACTCCTCTGGCTGGCCAAGTGGCCAAAGGCTGAGCTGGATTCTCTGAGAGCTCCTTCCCAAACTGAGCGATTCCCCACTGGCAGCTCCTTGTCACCCAGGCCATGCCCTGCAGGGACAGGACGGCTGCGCTGGTTTGTCTCTGTACCTGTCACACACTCACCCCAAAGGCATCCCCGGCCCCAGAATGACAGGAACTCCTGCCCCATGGCTCCCAGCCGTGCCTTGGCAGCAGCACAGCAGCTCCCAGAGGGAAGCAAAGCTGCTGCTCATCCCAGAGGCAAACATCAGGTCTACAAAGCTCCAGGAGCAGACAGGGGAATGGGAAACGTGGGAGGGCAGAGGAACCAACCAGGTGCCTGCACTGAAATTCAGAGCCTGTACTGAAACACAGAACCTGCAGTGAAACAGAGCCTGCAGTGAATGCAGATCCTGCACTGAAACACAGATCCTGCACTGAAATACAGATCTTGTACTGAAACACAGATCCTGTACTGAAATGCAGATCCTGCACTGAAACACAGATCCTGCACTGAAACACAGATCCTGCACTGAAACACAGATCTTGTACTGAAACACAGATCCTGCACTGAAATACAGATCCTGCACTGAAATACAGATCCTGCACTGAAATGCAGAGCCTGCACTGAAACACAGATCCTGCACTGAAATACAGATCCTGCACTGAAACACAGATCTTGTACTGAAACACAGATCCTGCACTGAAATACAGATCCTGCACTGAAATACAGATCCTGCACTGAAATGCAGAGCCTGTACTGAAACACAGATCCTGCACTGAAACACAGAGCCTGCACTGAAATGCAGATCCTGCACTGAAACACAGATCCTGCACTGAAATGCAGAGCCTGCACTGAAATGCAGAGCCTGCACTGAAACACAGATCCTGCACTGAAATACAGATCCTGCACTGAAACACAGATCCTGCACTGAAATGCAGAGCCTGTACTGAAATACAGATCCTGCACTGAAACGCAGATCCTGCACTGAAACGCAGATCCTGCACTGAAATACAGATCCTGCACTGAAATACAGATCCTGCACTGAAACACAGATCCTGCACTGAAATACAGATCCTGCACTGAAATGCAGATCAGGCAGTGAAACACAGATCCTGCACTGAAATGCAGATCCTGCACTGAAACACAGATCCTGTACTGAAATACAGATCCTGCACTGAAACACAGATCCTGCACTGAAATACAGATCTTGCACTGAAATACAGATCCTGCACTGAAATACAGATCCTGCACTGAAATGCAGATCAGGCAGTGAAACACAGATCCTGCACTGAAATGCAGAGCCTGCACTGAAATACAGATCCTGCACTGAAATGCAGATCAGGCAGTGAAACACAGATCCTGCACTGAAATGCAGAGCCTGCACTGAAACGCAGATCCTGCACTGAAACGCAGATCCTGCACTGAAATACAGATCCTGCACTGAAATGCAGATCCTGTACTGAAATGCAGATCCTGCACTGAAACGCAGATCCTGCACTGAAACACAGATCCTGCACTGAAACACAGATCCTGCACTGAAATACAGATCCTGTACTGAAATACAGAGCCTGTACTGAAAAACGCAGATCCTGCACTGAAACATGCAGATCCTGCCACGGAAGGGGCTGGAGCAGCCTGTCGCTGTCCCTGTCCCTGCCAGGCTGTGTCACCCCCTCCTGTGTGGCACCAGGGAGATGCCACTGTCCCTTCCAGCCTGGCAAATGTCAGCAGGAGGGGCTGGGGCTGCAGGGGAACAGCCTGTCCATGCAGCCCTGCTCCCAGGGCTGTCCATGCAGGGCTGCTGCCTCTCCTGGAGCACTTTCCCTGCTATAAATAGGAACCCTGAGGATCCCCTTTTAAGAAGGGGCTTTCTTTGCAGCAGGGAAGCACAGTCAGCTCTAAATGAGCTGTGCAAATCATCCCAAAATCATTCCAAAACTGAGGAACGGCCTTCCTGTGAGTCACAAACCTCTCTGTGCTTGTGCTTTCCCTTTTCCCTGCCTCGTGCCCTGCCAAAGGGATTTTTTTTTGTTTTTCCTGGTGCATCTCTGAACCCCAGCTCACGAGCTTGGCTCTCTGAAGGAGGTCAGAGCCTGTCTGGTGTCAGGGCAGGGCTCAGAGCAGGGTTTGGGCTCTGCTGGGGCCCCTCCACCAGGCCAGGCTGACTCAGGTTTATCTCAGCATCATTCTCTCTCACAGGGCTGCCCACGCTGCTGACACTTTTCCCCTCAAAAACCAGCAGCAGCAGCAGCTGCTGGTTCTCCTGAGGCAGAGCTCAGCTGGCAGAGGGCTGGAGCAGAGGGGTGACAGCCTGATCCCAGCTCTTCCCAAGCAGGAGAGGGAGAACAGATTCCCCAGTGAGCAGACCCAGCTCCCCCACCCTGCTCCCCCCCAGATATTTTGGGGTGCCTCCATCTCTGCTGGGTGCAGACACACTTCCTCTCACCACCAGCTATCAGAAAATACACACACACATCTGATTGCAAGGCCAGACAGCAAGAAACTTATTTAGGTCTCCAGTTCTTCTCAGAAAAAAAAAAGCCACACATTTCCACTCACGTGTCCAATACAATAGGGTGGGGCTTTACTCTGGGATCCTGGAACCCCAGGGATATTTTGCACTATTTTGCTTCTGAAATCTTCCTCGAGGCTGCCTCACAATTTGCTGTCCCATGGGACCTCCATCCAACAGCCTCTGAGGAGGTCCTATCCTGACAGGCACCATTTAATCTGATTCCTGTGTGGCTTTTGGGGGTGATAAGAAATGCCTGGCTCTTGCTTCAGCTGCAAAATATCAAGATGAAGCTGTTCCCACCCAGGGATGAACAAGCATTTCCTTCAGCCAGGGACAAAAAAAAAAAAAATAAAAAAAAAAATATTAAGGAGAGGTTTTTCACACTCACATACACTTAAGAGGAAAAAATATTTACATGAGGGAAAAAGGACTTGGCAGAGCCTCCCCAGAGCCATTTGCTGTTTATGCATTTCTCAGGCCTGGGCTGAGGCTGCAGGGCCTGAAGCTCCCTGAGCCATGGGGTTGTTTTTAGGGCTGGGAGATGCCCTTGCTTGGCTTCTGTGCCTGTGGAATTGTGTCCCTCAGGCTCTGCCAGTGGCCACTGTGGCCTCTCCTTTGCATTCCTGGAGGATCAGGGCCAGGAGGGGCTGCTGGGATCCTCAGGGGAAATAAGAACTGGTTCTGAGCACCTCTGAAGAGCAACCACCTTTGCAGGTGAAATATTCCCAGTTAGGAATGTCCTGTTTAACAGGAATAGGGGAAGGTGGGTGGCAGCTGCTGCTCCCCCACAGATGCTGAAGTTCTGATCTTTTCCTCCTGCAGTCAGCAATGCCTGGAGCTCTCTGTGCCTTGAAAGCATAAATTATCAAAATTCAGGTATCTGATGTGTTTAGGAGGTGCCTGGTGCCATCCCTTCCTGTCCCAGCCACACAAACAATTCCCTGCTGCTGGTTCTGGGAAGGAGAAGCCTCAAAATGTGCTGGGCACGGTGTCCTCTGCAGCAATTAAAAAAGGCCAGGGCTTCCCAGCCTTCCAGAGCTACCTGAACCCAGACAGCTTCAGAGGGGTTCAGGTAGCTCCAGCTACCTGCCAGCAAGGAACAAAGGCTGAGAATTGCAGCTGAACTTCCAAAGACAGTTTATTCTTCAAAGGGAGTCAGCTACAAAATCTGAATACTACAAGTAGGTAGGGATATTTATACATTTCAAAGGGATTGAAAAAGTAACCAATAAAACTACTAGTTAACAACACTATCCAATTACATTTCAACTTAAAGTCTGAGAAATAACCAATCACTTAGCTAACTTAAAGACCAATAGGAATCTTAAAAGATAAGGGGGCTTTAGCAAGGGGGTTATATCATCCTAAAGGAATTTTCTTTGTCTCTAAGGTATAGAATTCCAAGGGTCTGTTTCTGGGGGTTTCATATCATCCACAATCCTCTGCTGCCAAGGCTTCATCGTGGGCTGAAGTGGCACAAGGGACACAAACCCCAAATCATCCAAATCCCCAAAATCATTGCAACATGCTGGGCTGGCATCCTGCTTTGCATCACTTGTGTTCTTCCCTCAGCCCCACCCGAGGCAAGAGGGGACAGCAGGTGACAGAGGACACAGCAGGAATTTGGGCAGCTCTCCAAATAAACACCCCCACGAGCTTTTCCAGCCTGGGGCACACAGGAGTGTCCCACACTGTGCTGCTGCCACCCCATCCCTGCAGGACAAGTCATCTTCACCTTCTGCCAGCTCCAACTCCAAAGCCCAGAGCTGGGGATGCTGCAGCTCCCTGCCAGCCCCAGGGGATGCTGGCACTGGAGACCAGCAGCAAAATTAAACCCTCCCACTGATGCCTTGGGTTTTAGCTTTTATATTTTTCAAAATCTCTGCTGCTTGGTGTGTAACTCTAAAACTTCATGTTAGGTGTTGGTAAATTCTCTTCATAAAAAATAAATTCTCTTCTTTAAACCCCTCTCTGCAGATCCTGATGGGAGAGGAGAAAACCTGAGAGTGCTGAGCACCCAAACCCACTGCCAGGGCTCAAAGCACTGATAAATTAAGGAAATTTTTGTCCACTCTGTGTTTCCTCCCTGCTCCTTGAGGGGTTGGTTTTCTATAATGAGCCCTGAAGGATTCACTGTGAAAATGTTGGGGAAATATGGGAGAAATGGCTTTAAGCAAGGACACTTGACTACAGCATAAATACCATAAGTCCTCTTTATTTAAACATGTCAGTCAATAGGACCTGCAATAAATACTCTGAATTTTGAACATACAGATCTTCATCTCTGTATTTATCTGGCACAGCAAACCCTTTACATTTCCTTGTTTGTGTGCAGCTATATATAGATAATGGATATATACACACACACCTATATCTATATATGCACTTGTGCAAAAATGTCCTTTCCAAGGACAGGAAACAATTGAATATTTCTCAATCCACCCTCCCTGACACTGAAATTCAGCTGGATGCTCCTGCCATAGAGGAAATGTGAAAACTGAAATTACATGCATGGAGAAACAGCAAATCCACTTTTTTTTTTTTTTTTTTTTGATGGAGAAAGTTTAAAAGAATCTCAGTACCCCCTAAAATAATGTTGTTGATTCAGCAGCTTTACACACAGCAATTCCAGCTGCCAGATACAAGGGGATGGGGGCTGTGTCCTGCTCCACAACACTCCAGGAGAGAGAATCTCCTCCCAAGCTGTGGAAATTCCAGTTTCCAGCTCTGTCTGTGTCCCTCAAACCCCAACAGAGCTGGCTGGGATTTGTCTGTGCCAGGCAAACACAAGGGGATGACAGGAGAGGTTGTTCCACAGGGTCTGCTGTAGGAACTGCATCTCCCAGTGCTGGTGGGATATTCCTGCCCTGCTCTGGAATATGACAAAAAGCACCTCCAGGCTGCTGTGGGAGCAGCTGGTGCCACCAGAAATGTGTTGATGAGGGTGCAGCATCCTCAGAGCCCGGGCTCTGTGCTCATTGCAAAACTCTCTCTCTGTCCCCAGCAAGGAGATCAGTGCTGGTGTTTGCTTCCAGGAGAGCTCAAATAAAAGTGTAACAAGGGGCAGAATGCTGGGGCTGCTGGGCTGGAGTCTGAAGAGAGCCAGGCTTTGACACTGGAAGAGATTTTTGCTCAGGGAGGAGATGCCAAGGTGGCCACGGAGCAGAGAAACGGAGCAAAGTGTGAGAGCAGCGAGGAGAGGAACCGTCCCCTTGCAGAGCAGAGACCTCAGGGAGCCTGGAGTGGCTCTGCCTGTGCTGGGGACAGCCAGGCCAGCTCCTCACCTGAGCCTGTGCTGGGGACAGCTCCTCACCTGAGCCTGAGCTGGGGACAGCCAGGCCAGCTCCTCACCTGAGCCTGAGCTGGGGACAGCCAGGCCAGCTCCTCACCTGAGCCTGTGCTGGGGACAGCCAGGCCAGCTCCTCACCAGAGCCTGAGCTGGGAACAGCCAGGCCAGCTCCTCACCTGAGCCTGAGCTGGGGACAGCCAGGCCAGCTCCTCACCTGAGCCTGTAGATCGCGCAGGCCAGCCAGCTCCTCACCAGAGCCTGAGCTGGGGACAGCCAGGCCAGCTCCTCACCTGAGCCTGAGCTGGGGACAGCCAGGCCAGCTCCTCACCTGAGCCTGTGCTGGCCTGAGCTGGGGACAGCCAGGCCAGCTCCTCACCAGAGCCTGTGCTGGGGACAGCCAGGCCAGCTCCTCACCTGAGCCTGTGCTGGGGACAGCCAGGCCAGCTCCTCACCTGAGCCTGAGCTGGGGACAGCCAGGCCAGCTCCTCACCTGAGCCTGAGCTGGGGACAGCCAGGCCAGCTCCTCACCTGAGCCTGAGCTGGGGACAGCCAGGCCAGCTCCTCACCTGAGCCTGAGCTGCCCTGAACCCACAGAACCACCCTGGTGCTGCTCCCAGGGCAGAGTTACCCAACTCTGGGGTCAGCCAAGGGGCTGGGAGCTCTGCCCAGGCAGGAACACAGGGGGAGCATGGAGTGTTGGGAAGGAGGAATTAGGAAGACTTTACAAATATGAGTATTTAGCAAAAGATTCTGAGAATATGGAAACAATCAGCAAGATTGAAATGAAAGCCATCTTTGAGATACCAAACCTGAGTTACTAAATAACTAGAAGACAATAGGATGGCAGCCAAAAGCAATCCCCTCTTGACAGAACAATGGTCCAAAGGGCAGAGAAGACCCTGCTGGCTTGGCAGAAGGGTCCAAAGAGTCATTTTTAGGGTTTAAAGTATAACACATTATGGTAATGTAATGATTCTTATAGGCTGTATGGAAATGCTCTAGGATTTGTATCTTGTGTTAGATTGGTTAGTGGAAATTAGAATATTCAGCATAGAAGATTTATTGTGTTGTAAACAGGAAAATCACTCTCTTGCTGCTGCCACCACTCTCTTATTTCTCTCTTACATCCCTCTCTTACTTCTCTCTCTTACCCCCACTCTCTCTGAGCTGTGGCTGGCAGCTCTCAGCAGGGCCCTGTACACCCACACTCTTTACAATAAACTGCAAACTTCCAGACCAGCTCATAGAGAGCCCCTGAGTTTGTCCTGATGACTGTCACCCCAAACTCTCACAATGGAGAGAACACTGTGACAAGAGCAGCAGAACCTTGCCCAAATCCCCCCTCCACCCCCACAGCCCAGGGACATCTCCAGGCACTGCCTGGCCAGCCAAGCTCAGCTGCCCTCCCCTGCTGCTTTTAGGGTGGCATTTGACAGAGAGCAGGGAAGGGAACGGGCCAGGCCACCCTCCCTCCTGCCAGGGGAAGGAACGTGCTCATAAAGCCATCTCCTTGGGAAATGGATTCATCACCCAGGGAAAATAAACACCAGGGCTGGCACAGGGAGGGACACAGCTCTTGCCTCAGTCTGTGGGTTTGAGGCTCCTGGCAGCAGGAGATGGAATTACAGGGGCAGGAGCAGCCTGTGCCCGTGTGCTGGATGGGCCAGCAGGGAGAAAACAAGGCTGGCAGCACAGAGAGTTTTGTCTGGAATTCAGGGACAAAAAAAAGAGAGAGTCTAGACCTTTGGAAAAGGGGCAGGAAATTCAGGACAAGGAGGATGCCAGGAGATGCAAGTTAGAGGGACCAAAGCCCAGCTGGAATTCAATCTGGCTGCTGCCAGAAAAGACAATTAAAATGCTCCTAGAAATACATCAGTAGGAGAAGGACAGCTGAGGAGAATCTCCATCCTTCACTGGGGGAACACAAGGGATGAGGGAGAGGCTGAGGTACTCAAAGCCTTCTTGGTGTCAGTCTTTAACAGTGAGACCAGTTGTCCTCCAGGTACCCCCTGAGCTGGAAAACAGGGACCTGATCTGCTGTGACAGGATGAGCATCCATGGAGGAGGAAAAGGCTGTTGGGGATGGATTTTAATTAAGCTTTGACACCATTTCCCACAGCATTCTCCTGGAGAAATTGAATTCCTTTAATTTGGATGGGTCCATTCTTCACTGGGATAAACATGACTGGGTTAAAAGCCCAGAGAGTGGGAATGGAATAAATCCAGCTGGTGGTCAGTCACCAGTGGTGTCCCCAGGGCTCACTTTTGGGGCTAGTCTCATTTAATATCTTCATTAATGATCTGGATGAGGGGATTGAGTACATCCTCATTAAGTTCATCGATGACAATAAATTGGAGGGGAGTGTTGGCTTGCTGGAGAGTAGGACAGCTCAGCAGAGGGATGAGTGGGAATGATAAATGATAAATTTATGATAAAGTGGAGGCTGCTTGGCACTGCCCTCCTGGGATGGCACAAACACAGCTCTTGTAGTAAATAAACCCTGAACTCAGCTCTGCAAAGCCCAGCAGAGGGGCTGTGAGCTCACACACCCTCTGCTGCCTCTCCTTCCCACACTCCTAATACCTGACCCATTTTCAAACATCTGGGGGCATTTAAGGACTGAAATCTCTGCCCTGCCTCAGGTGAAGGAGCCTCACCTTCACCTGAACCCCGGGGAGGGCTCCAATGCACAGGTAAGGCTGGGGCAGGCACAGCCCTGATACCCAGAACAGTGCAAGACAAACCTTGGGCAGTGCTGCACTGCAGGAATTGCTCAACAATTTGGGATGAGAGGCTCTTTGGGAACAGCCAGTCCTAACGGGGGACTCGAGCCACGCCTCCAGTGGGGAATCTGCACCCAGCCCCTTTTCCCTCTGTGCCCTTCCACATCTCCCTGTGCCACAGCAAGCAGCATTTCCAGCCCAGAAAACTGGGAGACAAAACTGCCCAGCCAGCCAAAGCTGCCCAGGAATGCTGCCAGGAGGTGAAGGATTGGTGAAACCCAGCAGCTTTCTGTTCTGGGGGTGAAGCAGAAACAGCCCAGCTGTGGAATTTGCAGCTGCCCAAACCCCAGGCAGGAGCCACAGCGAGGGCAGTGCTTTGTAACAAAACCCAAGCTGGGTTTGTGACACTCACTCCACCAAGACTTTAAAAACAAAAACAATCTGTTTGGCCAAAGTGGATAAAGCAGTGAATGTAGGGGCAAGCTCCAGTGACCAGCACCTGGGGCTGTGTCCCCTCTCTGTGTCCCCTCTCTGTGTCCCCACCTCTGTGGCAGTGGCACGAGGTACAAGCCAGCAGCACAGCATTTACTTTAGCCTGCTCTGTTTGCAGGAAGAATTTAATATTTGTCACTGATTTCCCTTGAATGAAGTCACCACTGTGTGTTTTATCAGTTGTGTTTAACCTGAGCCAACTCTGCCAGTGTAAAATCCTAAAATCCAATTTAAACAGCGACTCCTGACTTCAATGCTCCATTTTTTAATGTGCCTATAAAATTTTTTAATATTAAATATTTTAATAGGACAAAGCTTTTAAGCTTTTTTTTTTTCCCAATATGGAAAGGTTTGGCTTTGGTGGTGCCACAATATTTTTTCCTCCGCTATTTAATTCCAGCTGCCCCCAGAATTGCATGGTTTATATTTCACCCATTTTACTACTGTTGCCTCAGAGGAAAGAAATTAGTTCTTCAACACCCAGACTCCACTGCAAGCTTGAGGTTTCCTGACAGTGCTGAGGTCATTTGTCCAGTGCAAAGAGCCCAAAATTCCCTGTCCCTTCCACATCCACATGCTCTGGAAGCTGGAGTGGCTCTGCAAATAATCACTTGCTCATCTCAGCTTTGGCTACCCACAGCCACAATATTTGAAGTGAGAAGAGGAAGCAAAAAAAAAAGAGAACAATCATTTGGACAACAAATCCTGCTCCACTGAAATGCAAATAATTAATCATAGTGAAAAAACAAACCACAACAGAAATGTGGACGTGGGAATTGTCTGTGTCCTGCCTCAAACTGGGGAGAATTGGAGCTGCTGGGGGCTGGCCTGAGCCGCCAGCACTGCAGGACAGTTCGTGTCACCGAGCCCTGGCAGGGCAGGGCAGGGCAGGGCAGGGCAGGGCAGGGCAGGGCAGGGCAGGGCAGGGCAGGGCAGGGCAGGGCAGGGCAGGGGGCAGGGCAGGGCAAGGCAGGGCAGGGCAGGGCAGGGGGCAGGGCAGGGCAGGGCAGGGCAGGGCAGGGCAGGGCAGGGCAGGGCAGCAGGGCAGGGCAGGGCAGGGCAGGGCAGGGCAGGGCAGGGCAGGGCAGGGCAGGGCAGGGCAGGGCAGCAGGGCAGGGCAGGGCAGGGCAGGGCAGGGCAGGGCAGGGCAGGGCAGGGCAGGGCAGGGCAGGGCAGGGCAGGGCAGGGACTGCTAGCACTGCAGGACAGCTCAGGTCACCGCAGGGGCAGGGCAGGGCAGGGCAAGGCAGGGCGGGGCAGGGCAGGGCAAGGCAGGGCAGCAGGGCAGGGCAGGGCAGGGCAGCAGGGCAGGGCAAGGCAGGGCAGGGCAGGGCAGGGCAGGGCAGCAGGGACTGCCAGGAGCCCAAGTGCAGAGATGGCAAACGGGAGATATCTATCTCTGCCATCAGGAGTTCCTTCTCATTTGCCCTGAACGCTGTTTAGTAATCACAGCTGGCACGGAGTGAATTGTGTCTGCAGCTGCACAGTGAGTATCTACAGAGTATCTACACAGGGTGTGCACCTACATCGAGTGTGCACCTACACTGTGTTCCTACAAAGAGTGTGCACCTACACTGAGTGTGCACCTACACTGTGTTCCTACAAAGAGTGTGCACCTACACTGTGTGTGCTCCTACAAAGAGTGTGCACCTACACTGAGTGTGCACCTACACTGAGTGTGCTCCTACACTGAGTGTGCACCTACACTGAGTTGCTCCTACACTGAGTTCCTACACTGAGTGTGCACCTACACTGTTCTTACACTATTTCTATGACGAGTGTGTTCCTACACCAAGTATGCACCTACACTGTGTGTGCTACTACACTGAGTGTATTCCTACTCCGAGTGTGTTCTTACACTGAGTTTCTACACCCAGTGTGTTCCTACACCAGTGTGCACGTACACTGAGTGTGCACCTACACTGAGTGTGCTCCTACACTGTGTTCCTATACTGTGTTCCTACACCCAGTGTGCTCCTACTCTGTGTTCCTACACCGAGCGTGTTCCTACTCCGAGTTCCTACTCCATCCCCGCACCCTCCGCGGCTCCCCCTCCCTGTCGGAGCACCCCGCTCCCGCTGCCCGCCCGCTCTGCCCAGCATTAATTAACTCTGTTAATGTTTATCCTGCTCCGCTGCCCCGCGGCCACCACGCCGCAAAGTGTCACCGTGTCACCGTGTCACCACAGCGCGCACTGCCAGCGCTGGGGCCCTGCTGGCAGCCCTGCCAGGGCAGGCACAGGCTGGGGACATCCCCGGGCTGCAATGGGGACAAGAGGAGCCGGGTCAGTGACAGCTCAGAGGGCTCTTAGAGCTGCTGCTCCTTCCCTGCGCCCTCCTCGAGCAGGATCGGGACAACTCTGAGAAAGGAAAAAAGGAGCAGTAGGAGTTCCCGGAGCTCGGGGTTTTGCCCTGAGGGTGTGACAGCTCGAGGAGTTTGTCCCCACACCTCGCAGCAGCAGCGACACCCTTCCATCCCAGTGACACCCTGCCCGTCCGGGGGGATTCCCCTCCAGCCCTGGCGGCACCAGCGACTCCTGAGAGCAGCCAAGGCCACACGGGCACTGCCAGGGGACAGTGTCGGGAACCAAAAACCCCCAAAACCCGCTCCGCCCCCAGGGCAGCTCCGGCGCTGCCCCGAAGCCCCTCTGCATGGGGACCCAGCCCCGGGCTGGTCACTCGCCACCCACCCGGGTCTCCCGGACACCCAGCGACCCCCACACCCCCAAATTAATCACAGCGCGACCCGATAAGGCCACCAACACCCCTGTGCTGCGGGACGAGCGGGTGAAATGCGGGGCTCGGCACCCCCGAGTATCCCCCGAGCATCCCCCGAGCATCCCCGAGCACCCCCCGAGCATCCCCGGGACACCACGGCCCCTGGAGCACCGAGAGGTCCCGGGAGCAGCTTTCCCTGCGCCTTTCCCGAGTATTCCTGAAAGAACCCCGCACTTGCACACCCTCCCGGCCGCGGGTCCAGCACCGGGGTGCGCCCCCAGCCCAAATCGCTGCTCCCCTCCAGCCAGGGACTGTCCTGTCTTGTCTGTCCCGTCCTGTCCCGCAGCCCACCTGCCCGGGGACACCTGGCAGAGCCTGGCACACGGCACAAAACCCCCTCCACCCCCACCCCCGGTGACCTGCAGCCGTCCCGCGGTCCGAGCGGCGCTTCCAAGGTGCCACGGAAAATCCAAACCCTCCTCCCCTCTCAGCTCGCTGTCATCCGAGCCTTGCAGTTAAACAAACCGGGCGCTTTACGAGCTTTTGCTTGGACGCAAAGCGCAGGGCTGCGATTGTCACCCGACTTCCCAGCGCCACATTCCTGAGTCCCACAGTCACAGCCTCGCATTCTAGGCGAACGCTCCCTTTATTTATATTTTTTTTTCTGCAGAAAGTCCTGTAGCACTTGGCAAAAAACCAAAAAAACAAAAACCCCAAAAACCCCAAAAAACAAAAAAAAACCCCACTGAGCGTTCGCAGTTTTTTGGGCGGCGATCAAACTGTCCCAGAGCCTGCCCTGCCTGCATCCCTTCCCCGCCGCTTTGTCGCAGATCAAGTTCAGGATTTTTTTGCCATCTCCGCAAAGTGTCCCCGAGCTGGACAATCCTGCCCCCCCTCCCCAAGTGCCCTCCTGGCCTGGAGGGCTCCCCCAGGGTTGTGAGAAGGGTGCAGGGGGGGTCCAGCCCCGCTCCCAGCGCCCAGCAAGGTCATGAGCTGGTTCAGTCCCAGCTCAGCCCAGTCCTGACCAGGATCAGAAAGTCCCTCCGGGGACGATTGTTCTGCAGAGCCCCGCATCCCCCGCCCCGCTCAGAGACCCCCGGGTCTCTCCCCAAACCAGGGGAGCTGCCAGCAGCCCCTCCGCCCTGCCAGGGACCAGCCCCCCTTTGCACAATTTAATTCCTGCAGCTATTAGGTTTTAGGCACTCCCTAAAAAATCATCACTGCTGTTATTAAACGAGGTTGATTTTCCTGGGGAATACTCCTCTGTGCCACCACCACGAGCCACACCAGAGCCCCCATCACCCTCCCCAGCAGGCACAGTACCTTTGCCGTGCAAAAAGTCCTCGGGGCGAGGGAAGGAGCCCTCCTCGCAGAGCAGCTCGCAGCTTTTATCCGGGGCCAGGGGGTAGCCGTTGTCCTCCTCGTTGTAGTCGCTCCTGCCGTTGCTGTTGGAGTAGCCATTGGCGTACATCTTGAGCGCGGAGCGGCGCAGGCACAGCAGCTCCTGGAAGGCGTACCTGAAGTCGGGGCTCCGGCAGTAGATGAGGGGGTTGAAGGCAGAGTTGACGTAGCCCAGCCAGTTGAGGAGGATGTACACGTACTTGGGAATGATGTTGTCCTGGATGACGTGCACGATGTTGACGATGAAGAAGGGCAGCCAGCACAGCGTGAAGGTGCCCATGATGATGCCCAGCGTTTTCAGGGCTTTGTGCTCCTTCAAGAAGAACTTGGAGGAGCGGCGGTGCCCGGCTCCCCCTTTCTGCTCCTGCTCCTTGTTCTGCGTGTGAAACCTCCCCTCGCTCCTGTCTATCTTCTGCAGCTGCTTCTTGGCCACCTGGAAGACCCTGGCGTACACGAACACCATGACGACGAGGGGCAGGTAGAAGGAGATGATGGAGGAGGCGATGGCGTAGGCTTGGTTGGTGAAGAAGTCGCAGCACATCTCGTTCTCGTAGCAGCGGATGGCGTCCTCGTGCTCCGCCCGGTACCAGTGCATCTGGATGGGCAGGAAGGAGGTGAGCCCCGACACCACCCACACCACCAGGATGACCACGCGAGCCTTGCCCTTGGTCAGCAGGCTCTGGTACTTGAAGGGCGAGGTGATGGCGAAGTACCGGTCCACGGCGATCACGCACAGCGTCTCGATGCTGGCCGTCACGCACAGCACGTCCAGAGAGGTCCAGAACTCGCACCAAAAGTTCCCGAACTTCCACATCTCCATGATGATGTGGCAGGCGCCGAAGGGCACCACGGCCAGCCCCATGACCAGGTCGGCGCAGGCCAGCGAGGTGATGAAGTAGTTGGTGACGGTCTGCAGGCGCTGGAAGCGGGCGATGGCCGTGATCACCAGCACGTTGCCGAAGACGATGGCCAGCACGATCAGCGACATCAGGATGCCCATGCCCACCACCCACACGTCCCGCGACACCGTGGGGTCGGCGGCGCTCTGGTTGGCGCTGGCGTTGCCACCGGGCAGCTCCGGCCCCGCCGTGGCCATGGCCCGGCGACAGCCCCGGGGCGGCGGGGGGAGCTCGGCTGTGCTCAGGGCTCGGCGGCGGCGCTCCGGGAGCCGCTCATGCGGGGCAGGTGCGGGGCAGGTGCGGGGCAGGTGCGGGGCCGCTCCTCCGGGGCACCGGGCAGCGCTGCGCTCCCGTCCCGTCCCGTCCCGTCCCGTCCCGTCCCGTCCCGTCCCGTCCCTGTCCCAGCCCGTGTCCCAGCCCGTTAGGCGCCGCGGAGCTTTTTAAGTGACAGCAGCCCGTGACATCAGCCCTGCGCAGCCAATGGCACCGCACCCCGACCCCCCCGCACCCCGCGGCCACCCCCGCCTGCCCCACGCGTGTCCCCGCCCCGCTCTCCGCATCCTTCGCTCCCCGTGCGCTGCCCCCGTGCTCACGGTGCTCTGCTGTGACCCTGTGCCTCCTGCCCGCAGAGCCACACGCGCGCTATCTGTGTCACCAATGTCGCAAATGTCACAAATGTCCCCGCGCTCCCCGCCCCACGCGTGTCCCCGCCCCGCTCTCCGCATCCCTTCACTCCCCGTGCGCTCCCCCCGTGCTCACGGTGTTTCTCCTGTGACCCTGTGCCTCCTGCCTGCAGAGCCACACGGGCGCTCCCTGTGTCACCAATGTCGCAAATCTCACAATTGTCCCCGCACTCCCCGCCCCGAGGTGTCCCCACCCCACCCGTGTCCCCTGTGTGCTCCCCGGGTGTCACCAGGAGCCAGGAAAATCCCGAGGGCTCCGGGGCTGTGGGGAGCCCCTGGCACGCCACGGTCGTTGGTGACACCTCGTGACAGGATGTCACCAGGTCCCTGTCAGTCCCCAGCTCGGTGCTGTTGCTGCACCCCAGTTGTGGGGTGCATCCAAGTGAAGCAGAAATCCCAGAGCTGGTCAAGGGTAAACACCCCTTAACTGTCCTGGAGCACTGACCAGGCAGGGAGTGACCACTGGACCCTGTGGCTGCAGCCAGGCATGTGCTCAGAGCCAGCCATTATCACAAGCATTTCCCTCCAAAACAAACAAATTCACTAAATAAGGGCTAAGGAATCCTGAAAACTTCCTTTTAGCCTGGCAGGAGATAACGCTGCCTCTGGAGTTTCATTTCTGCATCCCTCTGAAGCAACACTGCTCTCCCACATCTCACTCTGGCTGCTTCCAGAGGTGCCAGCTGAAAGCTGTGCTTCTAAAACCACTGCAAGGGAGAAAAGAAAGAATTGTTTTCGCCCAGATTGCCCCAATGCCTGCAGCAGCTGCAGCTGCAGCTCGGTCCCTGGCTGGATGCAGCTCTGTCCTGCCTTTGTCAGCAATTAAACGCTTATCAAGGTTGAATCTTATCTGAAACTCATCAGCTCTTGGGTTTTGATGCGTTTTCATGATTGTGCCTCATTTCCTTGCAGTACTGGGGTGCCAGGGCCAAGTTCCCCAGTTTTTGCTGTCTTTGCCCCACTGTCCCCACACCACAGCCCACTGGGTGCCCATGTCATACCCTGCCTGTGCTGGGGATATTTATAGAGAAGGGAGGAAGTTTCGTGAGTTAAAGCAAGGGGCAGAGGAGGTACTGGAATCAGGAAATGAAATTAAAGCAGTTTCAGTGGTGTGAATTGTCTGTCTCTGCAGGGATCTCCTTGAACCTGCGGCTTCCCGCTCTCCCCACAGCCCACCTCTGCATCCACACACTTCAGGGGTTCAAAAATGAAGAGTCAAGGAGCAGAAGAGCCAGAAGTCACCCCCTGCCCCTGCAGACATCTGGGAGAGCAGGGGGGCTGGGAGGAGCTAATCACCTGAGCTAATTACCTGCCTGTAAAATGAATGAAGATAAACGGGGCCATCACTCCCTACACACACCTGGGCAGAGCTGGGACCTGCTGGGCTCAGGTTGTGGCTCTCACAGCCCCCAGCCCTGCGGCCACAGGGGCTCAGGAGCACAAAATCCAAAATCCATTCCCAGTCCCTGCCCCGGGCCAGCAGCACTCACCTCGCAGGGAAAGCACCTGGAAAAGCAGGGAGGTGGAGGAGATGCAGCAGTGAGACTGAGGAGCACAGCCAGAAGAAAAATCAGAATTTTGGGAGCTCCACCTCATCCTCAGCTCCTTGTTCCCCCCATTTTAATTTTTTTTTTTTTTTTTTTTTTTTTGGTAAGAGCTGAGGTGGCAGCTCTAGGAAGGAGGTGTCAGGCAGTGACTAGGGGAGTTTGCTGGGCTGTTTCTGACTATTCAGACACCAAATCCAAGCATCCCCAGATAATTAATAAATTCTTCATCCTAATAAAACCAGCAGATGTTCATCCTACAGATGTTCAGCCTTGCAGGCAGCACTGGGCCCTGGATTTGGGGTTGTGCTGGGAAACTCCAGCTCTGAGAGAGACAGAGGAGAGTTCCCTGCTTTGCACTGAGTGCTTTACCCCTGTCTCTGGAAATCCCTCTCCAGGACTCCCTAAATCCGTGGGTGCAGGGATCAGCCAGCCCAGCTTACAGCTCGATATTTTGTTTTTGTTGTGCCCTGTTCAAAGAAATCTCAGCCTGGGCTTTGGTTGAGAAGCTGTGCTGGAGGAAGCAGGGCAAGGCTGATTTTTATGGCTTGGTTTTGTCCCTTGATTTCCTCTTTTAGGTGTGGCAGAGTGGGCTCAGGGCTTGAGATGATTTTTGACTTTGACTACACAGCCATGGCCTTCAGTGAGCTGGACAAGTGACCACAGGTTCAAAGAAAAGGTGAGAATTTGCCTCACATAAAAATAAATTCCATCACCCCAAGTCTCACTGGATTTTGAGGTTTGCAAGACTTTACCTGTGCTTTTGAGTAATTATTAGATTTCCATCAGATTCAAGGCTTCATCCTGGAACAAACACAAACTAAACCTCAGGGATGTTATGAACACAGTTCAGTTTGAATTTTTTTTTGGGAGGGGAGAGCCCCAAAATGCCTCCTTCTGGGTTCCTTGGACTTGCAGGGTGTCAAAACCAGACAGATCTCATTTGTTTCATGCCCCACTGGCCCTGGTGCTTTGTCATCAGGCTGATCTTTTCCCTTTTCATAATTGGATGTGTGCTCCCTCCTCCCTGAGTGACATTTGAAGAGCAGCCTGTGGGATCAATGAGAAAGCAGGGCTGGGAGAGAGAAATAATCACTTTTGTCAGCCCAACTGACATAATTGGAATAAACAGCCAGGCTTTGGGCATGGGAGGCTTTCCTGAGGACTGTGAGGAGCTGGATGCTGGCCCTGCCCAGATGTTTATCACAAACACTCTGGAATTAAACCTGGCCAGATCAGACTCTTGGCAAAGGGCTTGGGAGTGACAATCCTCAACAAAAGCAGTCCTTGGCAGCAGGGGAATGTGTGAGATTCCTTCAGGGAAGCAGAGGGATCCTCCTCCTGCAGCTGCTGCTCCCACCAGCCCTGCTGCCCACCCTGACCCTGGCACTGCCACTCTGCCTTCCCTCTGATCTCCTCCAGATGTGCCAGCTGTGGCTCTTGGGAGGGACATGGGCACTTTCTGTGCCCAGGGAAGAGTGAGGCTCTTTGTGGCACTGCTGCTCATCCCTAAATCCACGTGTCTGGTGAGCCCAGGTGATTCACAGAGTGACACAACACAAGGGCAGCACAGGAAACCAGAGAGAGCAGGGCAGGAGCAGATAAAAGATGCTTATCACCACTTTTTTTCTTTTCTTTGCTGTTTTTCCCACAACTGAACACGGTTTTCACAAGCACAGGAGATCACTGTGCCCAACCCACACCTCCCTCTGGGTTTGTCCCTGCCCTGAGCCCTGGTGCCAGCAGGGCTCCCTTGTCCTGCCCCACATCTGGTTTCCTTGCAGGCTCTGATGCTGCAGAATTTGCCACACTTGGGGGATTTTTGGGTGGTTTCTGCTCCATCACCCCCACCCAGCAGCTTGGAGGGGACACCCAGGTACAGTGGGGCCATAAATTAAATTCACAGAATTCACAGAATTCACAGAATGACTGGGTTGGAAGAGACCTTCAAGATCATCAAGTCCAATCCATCCCTAACATCTCAACTAGACCATGGCACTGAATGCCAAATCCAGGCTGTTTTTAAACACCTCCAGGGATCTCCCTGGGCAGACAATTCCAGTACTTGATCACTCTTTCTATAAAAAACTTTTTCCTAATATCCAACCTGTATCTCCCCTGGCACAGCTTGAGACTGTGTCTCAATTAATGCAGCCATAAATTCCCAGGAGCCTGGGCTGGAGCTGCACACTCATGGTGGGAGGCCAAGGCTGATTCCAAGAGAAATACACCAAATTTTGGCTGAACTGAAGCTGCCTTCTGGTTTAAAACCTTTTTGCTGCCTTTCTGCCAGGGTCCTGAGCTGCTCAGATAATTCTCAGGGTCGTTAAGCAGGAGGCAAAATTTACACCTGCAGCGGTGTAAAGCTCTGATTCCCATAAATAATGGCCATGGATACAGGAGATATTCCATGGAAATGACACAGCTCTCCATCCAGGAGGGTTCCTGTGCCCCAAGGTGAGTCCTGGGGCTGAGGACAGGTCCCTGTGTGCAGCGAGGACAGACCTCCACCTCTCTCCTAATTTTAGAAGGCTGCTCCACGAGCTGATAGGAAAAGGAACTCGGTGTGCTGGAATATGTGTGGAGTCCAAGAGGAAATTTGGTTTTTCCTGAGAGCTTTCTTATCAAATCTGCCTCGTATCAAGCCCAAAATAGCTGAGTGGCTGCTGAGCTTTGCCTCAGCTCCGAGGGGATGGATTGAGGAGCTGCTGCAGGGATGTTCTGCACCTGGGGCAAACCCAAGAGGGGTTCATTTGCTTTAATCACCTTTTCCTCCTAAATCCCACAGACCTTTGCAGTCATTGCGCCCACGATTTTCTGTTTTCCCTCAATGAAACACAATCAACAATTCCTTATTTCTCCAGGCTTATTAAGAGGATATTCACTGGTGTCTGTCCTTTTGGAGCAACTTCACAAGACAGTCCTAAAAACGTTGGGTTCCTCTGTGGCTACAGCAAAAAGGGTCCCATCCTCTCCCTAAATCCTTGCTGGAAAAAAAAACAAAAAAAAAACAACAAAAAAACCCCAAAAGAACAATTCAAAAGTGGTTTAGGTTGATTGTTGGAATTCTTTGGAGTTCCTCAGCCTGGCTGTACCATCAGTTATCCCTTTTTGCACAGACACTGGGCAGTTCCCGTGGGAATTGTCACGGGGATTTTCTTGGAGCATGGAAGTGAATGGATGCCCTGAGAGAAAGTGGCCGAGTTCTGCAAGATTTGGGACCAGAGGATCTTTAAAAAGTGACAGCGTTTGAGAAAAACCATCCCACTGAGAATCCTGGGCTCAGCCACCCCCAGGCCATGCAAGGACAGCTGTTTAATTGGCTACCACCAAGTAATTTGCTTAATTTGGGGCCGAATCTGGTCACAAGAAGGGTGAGAAACACGAAGGTCTCTGGGTGATGTGAACAAGAGTCAGAATTCCCTCTCAGCCTGATGTGAACCCTCCTGAAACCATTCCTTTATTCCAGGGGAATTCCTCAGCTCATTCCCAGCTCGTCCTGCACATCCCACTTTTTATATCCCATCCCACCTTTCATATCCAATCCCACCTTTTATATTCAATCTCACCTTTTATATCCCTTCCCACCTTTTATATCCAATCCCACCTTTTATATTCCATCTCACCTTTTATATCCCATCCCACATTTTATATTTCATCCCACCTTTTATATTCAATCTCACCTTTTATATTCCATCCCACCTTTTATCTCCCATCCCACCTTTTATATTCAATCCCCCCTTTTCTATTCCATCCCACCTTTTATATTCCATCCCACCTTTTCTATCCCATTCTCATTTTCTCATCCATGAACTGGAGCTGAAGGCAGAGCAGCCCCTGCAAGAGAAAGGCACCACCACCACTTTTCCCACCTCAGGAATATCAGACAAATCCTGTTTAACTCCTTAAATAAACCCTATTTAACTCCCTGAACAAACCCTGTTTAACCCCTGAACAAACCTTGTTTAACTCCCTAAACAAACCTTGTTTAACTCCCTAAAAAAACTTGTTTAACTCCTTAAATAAACCCTGCTTAACTCCCTAAACAAACCCAGTTTAACTCCTTAAACAATGCCAGTAATGGCTTTTAGACGAGCTATTGTGTGCAGCACCCACCTCGGAGATGCTATCTGGGAACGGGGCTTGGTGTGGTACCGGCATTTTTAACAGCACAGATTACATCTCTGACGAGTGTTTTTATTTGCTGCGCGATGGTAATTGGGTGATTTTAATCTGGGGTTGATTTTATTTTAATTTTTCTGGATGTTGCCAGCTCTAAGGGAAATGGTGTAAGGCTGTCTGGTGCTAAAATTAGCCCTGGTGAGCTCAAATTCACCACTTCTGGCAGAATATTTGTGATAAAAAATGGCTCCAAATTTGACCAGAGAACCTGCAATTCCTGCCTCTGTACTCCCACTATTAACCTTCCCCATGGAGGCAGAGGCTCAACTTTGTAGAGTCTTGTATCCACCAGAATTCCTAGAGAACAGGAATTTTCTCCCTCAGTTCCAGTGAGGAACCAGATACCAGCAATTATCGAGGCTTATTTAAGGATTATTATTATTATTATTATTATTATTATTATTATTATTGGCTTTTTGCCTTAAAAAATCCACCCTTGTGCCTGCTTGAGGACTTTTTAATTTCATCCCTGGGGATGCTGTTGCAGAAGAGAAATTCTCCAGGAGGAGCCTGCAGTTCTCTCTCAGAGCAACCTGTGTCCATCTCTGAGTGCAAGAAATGCCTGAGAAAAGTTTTCTCCACTTGCATTTCCAGAATATTTCCCCCTCAAAAAAAAAAAAAAAAAAAAAAAAAAAAAGGGCTTCCCTCCTGCTCCCCAAGGCAGTCCCTGTCCAGACTGAGAATTCCAGGGTGATAGACCCTGGTAAGAAACATTTTGTAGGAAGGTTTGCATTCCCTCTCCCTGGAAATCTCAGCTCATTCCTCTTGCATGAGTTAAGCAGCTGCCGAGTTCAAGTGGGTGCAGTTTTAAAAGGGAAAATTCTGCTCCAAGCCCAAAATAAATAATTATGGATAGAGCCATATGAAAAGGAATTATAAGGCTTTAAATGAGCTAAACTAAAATAAACAGCACCCCTCTCCTTTACCTGCTGGCAGTTCCAGCCCAGCATTCCCAGCCATAGATGTGGATTATTTTATTTTTTTTTTTTTTTTTTTGGAGCAGGTGAAGGAGCTGGGAGTGGCTGCATCTCTCTGGAATCTGGTGCCAAGGGTAACAACCTCCTCTAGAGCAGGAGTGTCCCAGCACTGTCACCAGCAGCCAAACCACCCGTGCTTTCCTTTCCCCCAAAGATTTAAAGCTCATTAATCACCCACTCCTCACAGTCTGGGCTACTGTTGTTGTTGTTATAAATGAACTCAGCAGCTTTTGTGGGAGATGTGGGAGACCCCAGTTCACAGGAATTTTGCTGTGGGGGGGAGGAATTCCAGTGTCTGGCCCAGCCCTCTGCTGTTTGATGTTTGTTGTTGATAAAATCTTCCCAAATTTGTGCAGGGCTCAGAGCTGGGGGATTAAAATCCTGTCAGTGCCACAGAGGAGGGCAAGAAACAAAATATTCCTGCCTGGAGCCCTCTGTGAGACACCATCAAAATGGGGCAGGAATTTGAATATGAGCCCTCCAAAAACCCCAGGGAGCAGCTCTGGGGTGCAGAGGGACCTGTGACCCAGGCTGGCTGTCCTTTCACAGAAAATGTTCCTTTAATCCCCAATCCTGCTCCTGGGCCACCAGCAGTGACATCAGAGAGGTTTTGGATTCACAACCAAGGCAGGGAAATGCTGGAAGGCATCAGTGCCCTCCTTCCTACAGCACAGGAACAGGGAAAATCCTGGGGCTCCCTCCTCTAGCCTGTGGCTCTGGGTTTTCCTGGTTCATTCATCCATTTTGCACATTTTAATTCCTTCATGTCATCAAATCTGTGCCTGCACCCAAATCCACAAATCCCACCTTTGCACCTGACCCCTGCACCTCCCTTTGCTCCAGGCTCTGAAAAGTTGGGAGATATTGATTAAAACCCATTTTATCCTGTGGCTCAGGAGAGCAGAGGGCTAAAAAGGGCAGCCTGAAGGGCTTTTCCTGGAAGAAGACACAAAATCCAAGAAAATCAGAATCTACCTCAGGGTGAACATTGATTTTATTGTTGTAGAGCTGCAGGGATTGGATCTGGGGGGATAAATGGGGTGATTGAGGGTGCTGCTGTGGCTGCTAATGAACCCCTCAATTCCCCAGGGAAAACCTCTGTGCCTGGGCATGACTCAGAAAATTTAAATGCACTGTAGATTTTTTTTTAAATTTATTTTTTAATATTCCTGCAGTGCTTCAGGAGAGAAAGGAAAATTTGCCTTATATTGGACCAGAGGCTGCACTGAGTTAGAGCTTTGCTGACAACAGGCTCTGGGATATTGTAATTAACTTCAAACCATGTTAACGAGGTAGAAAAAAACAAAGGGGAAGGAAATGAAATGGCTGCTGCAAAAATGTTGTCACCTGCTTCCAAGAGAGGAGCAGCTCTTTATTTATTGTTTTGGAAGGAATTTCTCCCTCTCACATTAAAGGTTCATTTTCCAGCACACCAGGATGGGATGTGTGAGCTCACAGAGAGGGGATTGTGAGGATAAACGTTCCCATGGATGCAGGAAAGGAAAAGGTGGAATGAGGGGGAAGAAGCAATGTGCAATTAGAGGGAATTTTTGCAATATTGACAAGCCAGAGCTGTCTAATAATGAATTTGGAATTGCAGGACATTGAAACTTCTGTTTGCCTGCTCCAGAGCTCCTGTTCTGGGAATTCCACGAGGATGAACCCTGTGTTCCCCTGCCTGGAAAGGGGATTCCTCTCAGCTCCTGTTACAGCTCCTGCCAGGCAGCAGCAGAAATCCCTTCCCAGCCATTCTCCAGAGATCCTCCAAATCCCCCATCCCAGAGGGGTGAAAATCCAGCTCATCCTCGTGGATTTGCATGGAATACACAGCCCTGAGGAAGGGTTGGGCAGTGCTCCAAGCAGGGAATTGTCTTCATATCTGACCATGTAGGGAATGAAGGTCCAGAGTCCCAAAGTGTTTGAACAGGAGAACAACAGAAAATCCACATCCTGCATCCAGGGAAGGGAATCCTCGTCCTGCATCCAGGGAAAGTTTGTGTTTGTGAGTGCTGGGAAGAGCTCAGGGCTGCTCAGTCAGCTCAGCAATTGCTCCTTGTGCTTTAAATCCTGCAACATTTCACAGTTACAGCTCAGGGAATTCCTGGAAATCCTGACTGGGGTCTGAACTTACAGGTAATGAGGAAAATCAGGCATTAAAAATGTGTGGAAAGGACATTTTGGATGTGTCTCTGCTTTTCCTAAGGAGACAAAGCAATTAATGGAAAAGAAAAAAACAAAACTCAGTTATGATAGGGGTGGTATCTCTTCCTGTTTGCTACAAGAAAAGCAAAATCAATGTGTTTCTAAGGGCCAGGAAGAATATTTTATACCCTGAAAGGTAAATCCATAAAAACTGGGGATTTCTAACTTTAAACACAAAATTTAAACTGTAGCACTAAGATAAATCTATATGGAAAAAAAACCAGTTTTGTTTTCTACATAAAGGCAAGATTTAGAAGGCATTTACTGATTCCTGGTTATGATAAGACTGACAAATACATAAAGATTTTTAGTGCTGACCTCCTCTGTCCAAAACTTAATTTAAAGGAGATGGCAACAACTCTGTGAGGGAAAAAAAAACCCTCAAAAAAAAAAAAAAAAAAAAAACCCCAAAAAACAACAACAACAAAAAACCTCAAAAAAATCAAACCCCAAAAAAACCCAAAAAACCCCAACAAAACCAGAAAAAAAGATTTTTCCTCCTGTTCCAGGTGTGCAGAACACCTGGGAAAAGTTTTTACACTGCACATGGAGGTAAAAGTTTGGTCAGCTGTATTAAAACCTCCCTGACATCTTTATGTTCTTTCTTTCTGCTGGGAGGTTTTTTCTGGAATTCTCCTTTTTCTTTCCAACTGAAGGGTGATCAGAAGAAGAGAAGACAAGACTTGGTCACGTTTCAGATGATAAAAAAAAAAGAAATCAAAATGTCAGTCCTGTGTCAAGGACATCATATTCCTGCTTTTCCAGGCTAGCTGGGAATGGGGGTCAGGGTTTTTAAAGCTGAAACCATGAGGAGCTTCTGGAATTTTTCTCCTCTCTCATTTGGTGCTGCCATCTGGGAATATGAATGGAATTTGTGCAGGATGGATGTTCCACCCATGTTCCAGGACATCATCCATGCTTTATTCCCCTTTTTCCCCACGTCTCCTCCATCCTGAACATCTTCAGCTCATCTGGAGACGCCTGGAACGTGCAGGAAACTCGGGGATTTTGTACAGCACGTTTGGCCAAGGCCCTGGACAGCATCAGCCTCATCCCAGGGTTTTTGGGAGCTCCCCAGGCTGGGGCAGAAAGGCTGAAGATTCTTTCTGACGTAAACAGAGCCACGGAAAGAGAACCAAAGGGAATTTCTGGCACAACCCAGAGTGAGACATAATTTTGTGATGACCTCTCCCAGCTCCATCCCTTTGTTTGGCACCAGGTTCAGTGGCTGACACATGAATTTAAATTTCTATCCATCTACAGGACTTAGAAGACCAAAAAATTCTCCAGGTCCTGGTCCTCGCTGCTCCCTGCAGAATCAGAGGAACAGAGTCAATACAATTTTTTTTTCAATGCAAGAGAAGAGGAAATATGAGAAGATGATGCCCAGGAACATGCAGGAAATCAGTAGCAGAGCAATTCCCATTTCCCAGATTCTCTCTGTGTGCTCTGGAAGGTTTTCTCCCTCTGCCACAGGACATGGAGCAGTGAGGAAATTCCATCCCACCCCAACCTCTTCCAGCTCTGCCCTGTTGGTTCACTTGGTTTCCCAGGAATTAAAGCTGGGATTCAGCAGCAGCCCTTTGATGACAAGCAGAGCTCCCTCAGCAGCACACCAGAGCTTTGCTGGCGTTTCCATTTCCTTTCTCCAAATTCACCCAGGGTGAAGCCAACTGGGTGGGACAGGAGGGATCTCCTGGCACCTTAGAGCTGCAAAAAGCTTCAGGGAATTTGTGTCCCCTAAAGAGTTCTGGTGTCAGAGGGAGGATTGGGAAACTGCCAGCAAAGAAGGGTTTGTTTGGCTTGGAGGAGCCCCAGGGAATCACAGGGCAGGTTGGAAGTGAGGGGTGGAAATGACCCCATCCAGCTTCTTGCTCCAGCCTCCCTGGATCTCTCTGGGCAAACCCCAAAATGCAAAAGCCTGGCTCCATATATTACATGAATCAGAGCACCCAGAGCGTTTCCTGCTGAAAAAATGATGGAATTCCACCAAAAGCAGAGCACAGGGATGCAATCTAACATTTATCCTTGTGGTTTGTACACTCACTTTGACTTGTTCAGACAGGGACAGCCAAATTGTCTTCAAAAGTCCTTTAGGAGCTCCCAAACCTTCAGAGGGTCAGAAATGAGCATCAGGCCTGGTCTGGAAGCAGGAAACATCACAGAGGGACTCGAGGAAGTTCACAAAACTTTGGGATATGGGGTTTGGAACATCCCAACCCTCATCCACAGTATAAAATCTGTTCCTCAAGGGGTTCCTCAATGGCTTGAGTTTTCCTAGGGAGCTTTTCCTGCCAGGAGCCATCACAGTTTGTACCCAAACGCAGCCCTGGGATGTCCCAGCAGCTGCAGGCAGGCACAGAGAGGCTCTGACACCCCCCTGAGCCCCAGCCCAGCCTTATCAAGCTCTCCTTGAGCTGCCTCAAAGGAAGCAGCAGCAGCCTTTGAAGCTGTGAGCAGGCAGGGGACGGTGCCAGCTCGGCAGCGCTCCAGCCCCGGCAGGAAAAGAGCAGCAGCTCAGCTCTGTGCCCAGGGTGAGGCTTTTCCAGGCATCACCCCGGGAACTGGGGTTTGTGTGCTGCTCTCACAGCAGGGTCTGGCCCTGCTGTTTGGGATTCCAGGTTTTCCCACAGCCTGCTGACATCAGGAATCCATCATGGCACGGTGGGAAACCTCCAGCAATTCATCATCCCGGCCTCCTGCCTGCTCAACACCCTGGCCAGGTGGGAAAATTGGGTCAGGGAATGGCTGGGGGTGGATTGTTGGAGAGTGGGGTCACTGCTGGAGCAGCACCACAACTGCCACGTTCCCACTTGTGTGCCTGTGTGGCTTTGGAAAAGTCAGGAAGAAATTCCTTCACATCCTTGAAGCAGAAACTTCTGTAGGTCCTGGAGACCAAGGAATGCAGTGATGAAGCAGAATTTTTAAATTTCAAATGGGATTGGGCAATATCCAGCAGGTTTTGGCATTAAAAGGAGAATGAACAGAAAGTCCATGCAAATAAAATTCATCCTGGCAGATGAATTTATTCAATCTGAATTAGAACTCATTAATTAGAATTAGAAATAGAAATAGAAATAGAATTAGAAATAGAATTAGAAATAGAAATAGAAATAGAGTTAGAATTAGAATTAGAATTAGAATTAGAATTAGAATTAGAATTAGAGTTAGAGTTAGAATTAGAATTAGAATTAGAGTTAGAGTTAGAATTAGAATTAGAGTTAGAGTTAGAAATAGAAATTAGAATTAGAATTAGAATATAACATTTTTGTGTGTTGGCATTAAATGATGCCAAGACCATGTCACCACATGAAGGTGACACACTCAAGCTGATATTCATGACCAGACCAGACCTGGACACCCATACCACAAACATAGAATGGAATAGAATGGAATAGAATAGAATAGAATAGAATAGAATAGAATAGAATAGAATAGAATAGAATAGAATAGAATAGAATAGAATAGAATAGAATAGAATAGAATAGAATGGAATAGAATAATAAAAATTGGCATTGCCAACACAGAACCAAGATGGAAATTGCAGATATTTTATTATTGCAGTGCCCTGAGTGTCAGTGCAGACAATAAATCCACATTTCCTCACTAACCACTGACATGCTGTGTGTTCCATGAGGTATTTACTGGATCCATCAGTACCAAAGTTCCTTTCCAAGCAAAACCTCCATCCCCAAAGGATCAGGAACCTGCTGGAGCTGCAGTGCCAAGGGTTGAACAATGTCAGCACCTCCATGGCAGCAGCACCCCCTTGTTTGCAGCTCCTTGGTGCTGAATGAGCTGGGGAAAAAAAACCCAAAAACAAACAAAAAAACCTCTCAGGAGGCTTCTTGTTCCCAGGGCAGACTCTTGTTTTTATGAGAACATCTTGGACAGAATCTTGTCTTGCTCCCATTGATAAAAATCCTGTTCTGCCACTCCAGCCAGCTGAGGGATTTCAGACACATCCTGGTGTGGCCCCGAGCAGAGACTGTCCCTGCTCTCCAGGGGACTCCTGGGGCAGAATCTGGAATCCAGAGTTTGGATAAAATACTGTGAGCAAGCAGCACACGTCAGGCCATTGCCATGAGCAAGATGAGGCAGAGTTGTTCCACTTCATTTTGTGCTTCTCCTGCTCCTAAAACTCTGCTTTGGCTGGGGAAGCAGGAGAGAAAAGGAGAGGGGATTCCAAGCCCAAAAGAACTGAGCAGCCACATTTTCAGGTTCTGGCCAGGGGCCAGGATTGGTGCAGTAGGTTCAGCACTGTGGCTTCAATTTGTTTTAGAGAAGGGACAGAGGCAAAGCAGCTGAAGGGTCAGGAGGATCTCATCTGTGAGTGCTGCTACCACCCCTTTATCTGGTGAGAACTGAGGAATAAATCAGCTCAGCCCAGGCTGAGTCTTCCCCTGAGTTCACTGCAGGTTCAGGGATGTCTGGGAATTCCACACTGGGAATACTGGGAATTCTACATGGGAATACCAGGAATTCTACATGGCAATACCAGGAATTCTACATGGCAATACCAGGAATTCCACACAGGAATACTGGGAATTCCACACTGGGAATACTGGGAATTCTACATGGCAATACCAGGAATTCTACATGGGAATACCAGGAATTCCAACAGGAATACTGGGAATTCCACACAGGAATACCAAGAATTCCACACAGGAATACCAGGAATTCCACACAGGAATGCCAGGAATGCTACATGGGAATACCAGGAATTCCACACAGGAATACTGGGAATTTCATACTGGGAATACTGGGACACTCAGGAATTTGGAGCCCATGTGGAATTTTGACCCTCACTCATCTCTGGAGCTGTAGGATCAGGAGCAGGGACCCCCTGAGCTGCTGGGCTGTGTCCTGGAATTGTGGCACAGCTGGGACATGGGGAGTGACACCCTCACACGGCACTGCCAGACACCTAAAGTAACTTCTGGATAAGCCAAGCTACAAAAAAAGACAACAATTTAATGAAATAAATGTGATTTTGGGGTGCTGGATCAGGTTAGAGACTCTACAGGCTCCCAGTGCACATCCCAGAGGTGTCCCAGATCCATGCTGCCAGCTTTAGCTGATTCCCAAGGAATGGGGGGACATTTACCTTGAGCAATTCTCTGTTTATCAGTTTCCATCATCCAACACCATGGTTTGTGCTCAGGACAGAGCCTGGCCCCCTCAATGACCACACAACATCTTTTCCTGGACCAAATTCCCAGGAATCCCCCTGCAGCCTTTGCTGAGGTTCATGCCCACAGCGTGGAAGAACAGAGCTGACATCTTGCTGGGACCCAGAATTCAAGGCAAATACAGCAGAGTGAAAATTCAGAGTTTATTTTTCTTTTCAGGACCGAGTGGCAGCAGATGGGGGCACGTGGCTCTGGAGCAGATGCACACAGTGATGGGAACAGGGCAGCTGGACACAGAGTGCAGCCAGCTGTGCTGCTGGTGCCCACTGCAGAGCTGGGAACCAGGCCCTGGTCACTCCAGAGGGACCTTTCCAGGAACAGAGTTTCCAGCACTGCTCCAGTGCCAGGAAGGAGAAAAGGGGAGAAAGGAGAGGAGAAGGAGTCTGGGACAAGCACAGTGCTCAGAGTGAGGATTTCTGAGGTGAGGCCAAAGGTGGGTCCATGTAGAGCCTGGCTGAGTGCAGGGCAGCAGCTGTGACACATCTGCAGCACATCTGGGCTGTTCCATGAACAGCCTCTCCTGCCAGGGCAATGTGGATAACAGTGTGCCCACATCTGCAGCACATCTGGGCTGTTCCTCCATGAACAGCCTCTCCTGCCAGGGCAATGTGGGTATCACACCTCAGGAACCAGCCCAGATTTTCAGAGCACTCCTGTGTTCATCAGGGATGGAAGCAAAGATCTGGAAGTGCTGTTTATCTCAAACTCCAGATCAACACAAACTCCCCATGCTGGGAGTTTATGACCAATTCTGTGATTCCCAGAATTCCAGGAGTTTTGTTGGGACTTCTCCTCTTTTCCTATTCCCAAAGGGGACTTTGAGAAAGGAAGGGCAAGTGGAAAACACCAGAGCACCCACCCCAGCAGGCAGCAGCTTCCTAGACAGACAATTCCAGGGATCAAGCTGGCACTGGCCAAGGAGTAAATGAATCAGAAAATGACTGTGCTTTCCAGGGTGGACAATAAAGATAAAATCAGGCTTTGAGGTTGTTTGGCTTTTTGTGAACCTCGGGAGAAGGAAAGGTTTGAGGCAAACACGTTCAATCAGTGTTGGAGATCTTTCCATGGCTGTTTTATGGACCCAAAGGTCTGTGTCTCACCAGGAGTTTCAAGGAATGAAGGATTCCTGTGGCAAAGGCTGAGTGGAAATTTAGCTGTGTTTTATGGACTTTAACATCATTTTTGTTTGTAAAACAACTGTGACAAGAGCAGAGGCTCTGGTAGAAGCAGCTCAGGCCTGGGCTCTTGCCAGCTCAGTGGTGGATTCTGAGTGTTTGACTCAGGGTTGAACAACTCAGGAAATCTCATTTTGAGTTTGTTCCACAGCCCTGAGCTGCTTCCACTTTGGAATTATTTCCTGACATTCAGCTGACACTTTCCTTCAATTAGTTGTTCCATTTCTCTTAACAGTCCCTCTAATTGCTTTCCTTTCCTTGCTGGTGTGTGACCCTCCCTCTGTTTGCAGTGTCCTATTAGTCACTGCCTAATTTGTGCCACTTCCATTTCCCTTCATGTGTCAGCAGCTTATGCCTTCCCATTTATTTCCATTTACTCCCAATTATTGTTTTTCTCTGTCCCTCTTCTCACTGGTGTCTCTAAGCTCTGACAGGACTTTGCAGTGCCTGCTCTGTCCCTTATCCCACAGGCTCAGTGACACCCAAAAGTGGCACTTCCCAGAATTCCAGAATAATTTATGTTGGAAAAGACCTCCAAGAGCATCAAATCCAAGCTGTGATCCCCATTCTGTCCCCAGCCCAGAGCACTCAGTGCCACCTCCAGAAATTCTTTGTACAATCCAGGGATGGGGATCCAACCTTCCCTGGGCAGTTCCAATCCCTGAGCTCCCTTTCCATGGGGAAATTCCTGCTGCTGCCCACCCTGACCTCCCCTGAGGCTGCTCCCTCTCCTCCTGTCCCTGTTCCCAGATCCCAAATCCCCCCTGCTGTCCCCTCCTGTCAGGGAGGTGTGCAGAGCCAGAAATTCCCCCTCAGCCTCCTTTTCTCCAGCCTCTCCCACAGCCTTGGATAAAGACATCACAGGTGCTCCCAGGACCATTCCCATGCTCTATTTTGGGGTAAAAAAAACAAAAGAGAGCTCTTGGTCTGGTACATCCCAGTGCCTGGGGCTGCACAGTTTTGCTCCCAGCCTCCAGCCCAGCAGTGTGATGCAGGGAAGGGAGCTGTGATGGTTCCAAAGGGATCCTGCCTGCCTCAGCCCCTCCCAGCTGGTTCTCACAGGCACAGAATCAGCTCCTGCTGCCCTGGAGCTGAGCTCAGCTAATCCCCAAGCCAGCCCCACCCAGATACCAAAGCACAGCCTTCTCCTCCAGGCCCACACCAGCACAGGTTTCTGCCAGGCTGGATTTAGCTCAGGGACTCCTTGCCTTTGCTTTTGATGTTTCACATCTGGGACTGCAGAACACAAGAATTTCACCCTGGGTGAGTGATGCCACTGCTGGGGGGTTTGCATAAATACAAATCTGATACCAGCCCAGGCACCAGACACCCCCAGCCCGTCCTGGGGGACATCAGGAACCCCAACTCCCTTTGGAGCTGGTTTTTAACCAGGGCTGAGGCAGCTATGAGGTTTTTTGAGGCCCTTGTTTTCCCAGGGACATCCTTTCCCAGGCTCTCTCCATCACCCCACTCCTGGTTTGCCATGCTCTCCCTCAATCCCATAATAATTACCCTCTAAAGTCCAGTTCCATTTACAGGCACATGTCCAGGAATATTTACTAAGATCTCTACAACCTCTTTCTCTGAGCAAATGCTGCTTCAGAAACATTTATCTGCTGCTTTTTTTTTTTTTTTTACCACTCCCCCCCAAGCTTCTTCCTCCCTCACTGAGCAAAATGTGCAATGTGAAAAACCAGAGATTCCCAGGAAGAAAATCCCCTTTATTCCCTCCACTCCACCCAGACCTGCACCAGAACAGAGGTGTGAGAGAGAGAGGTGGGAAGCACATGGGCAAATAAATTCCTTTGGCTCTTGCTCATATTCTGCTCCTTTAGATTTTTTTTATTTTTTTTTTTTTTAAATCACCTCTGAGGCGTGTGAAAGAGGGAGTGCTCCCATCAGAGGAGCCGTGCTGCAGAGTGTTCTCACATTTACCCACAGCTCTGAGTCAGAGCAACATGAGCATGAGCTGGGCTCAACTCAGAGCTGATCTCAGGCTGATCTCAGGCTGATCTCAGGCTGATCTCAGGCTGATCTCAGGCTGATCTCAGGCTGATCTCAGGCTGATCTCAGGCTGATCTCAGGGCTGATCTCAGGGCTGATCTCAGGCTGATCTCAGGCTGATCTCAGGCTGATCTCAGGCTGATCTCAGGGCTGATCTCAGGGCTGATCTCAGGGCTGATCTCAGAGCTGATCTCAGGCTGATCTCAGGGTTGATCTCAGGGCTGATCTCAGAGCTGATCTCAGGGTTGATCTCAGGCTGATCCCAGAGCTCATCTCAGGGCTGATCTCAGAGCTGATCTCAGAGCTGATCTCAGAGCTGATCTCAGAGCTGATCTCAGGCTGATCTCAGAGCTGATCTCAGAGCTGATCTCAGAGCTGATCTCAGAGCTGATCTCAGGCTGATCTCAGAGCTGATCTCAGGCTGATCTCAGACTGATCTCAGGGCTGATCTCAGGGCTGATCTCAGAGCTGATCTCAGGGCTGATCTCAGGCTGATCTCAGAGCTGATCTCAGAGCTGATCTCAGGCTGATCTCAGAGCTGATCTCAGAGCTGATCTCAGGCTGATCTCAGGGCTGATCTCAGGCTGATCTCAGACTGATCTCAGGGCTGATCTCAGGGCTGATCTCAGAGCTGATCTCAGGGCTGATCTCAGGGCTGATCTCAGGCTGATCCCAGAGCTCATCTCAGGGCTGATCTCAGGCTGATCTCAGACTGATCTCAGGGCTGATCTCAGAGCTGATCTCAGAGCTGATCTCAGGCTGATCCCAGAGCTGATCTCAGAGCTGATCTCAGAGCTGATCTCAGGCTGATCTCAGGCTGATCTCAGGCTGATCTCAGAGCTGATCTCAGAGCTGATCTCAGGCTGATCTCAGGCTGATCTCAGGCTGATCTCAGGGCTGATCTCAGAGCTGATCTCAGAGCTGATCTCAGGGCTGATCTCAGGCTGATCTCAGGCTGATCCCAGAGCTGATCTCAGAGCTGATCTCAGGGCTGATCTCAGAGCTGATCTCAGAGCTGATCTCAGGGCTGATCTCAGGGCTGATCTCAGAGCTGATCTCAGAGCTGATCTCAGGGCTGGTCTCAGGGCTGATCTCAGAGCTGATCTCAGGCTGATCTCAGGCTGATCTCAGGCTGATCTCAGAGCTGATCTCAGAGCTGATCTCAGGGCTGATCTCAGGCTGATCCCAGAGCTCAGGCTGAGGCTGATCTCAGGGTTGATCTCAGGCTGATCTCAGAGCTGATCTCAGGCTGATCTCAGGCTGATCCCAGAGCTGATCTCAGAGCTGATCTCAGGGTTGATCCCAGAGCTGATCTCAGAGCTGATTTCAGAGCTTTCAGGGCTGATCCCAGAGCTGATCTCAGGCTGATCTCAGCTGATCCAGAGCTGAGAGCTGATCTCAGGCTGATCAGAGCTGATCTCAGGCTGATCTCAGGGCTGATCTCAGAGCTGATTTCAGAGCTGATCTCAGGCTGATCTCAGGGTTGATCCCAGAGCTGATCCCAGAGCTGATCTCAGGCTGATCTCAGGGTTGATCTCAGAGCTGATTTCAGAGCTGGTTTCAGGGCTGATCCCAGAGCTGATCCCAGAGCTGATCTCAGAGCTGATCTCAGAGCTGATCTCAGAGCTGGTTTCAGGGGCTGCCACCTCCCCTGGAGAAGCTGCAGCTCAGACTGGCACAACTGAGAGCCTGGACCCCAATTCCACATCCTGCTGCTCTGGGGGATAACCTGGGCAGGGGTGAGCAGGGGGCTCCACTCCAGGCTGGCCTTTCACCACCTGCACCACCCTTTTTTTGGACACTAACACCTTGATATACATTTAATTTGTGATGCCCAAAGCTGCACAGAGCAGGAGGCAGAGCCAGCCTCGCCCTGCCCACGCTGTCACAGCACTTGGGGTGACACAAACCTGGCTGCAGGTGATGAATCCCAGCAGGAGAGGAGGCTCCAGCAGCCCAGAGGTGGACAGGAGCTGGGAGCAGCCACACCTCCCACTGCTCCCAGTGATGATTTTGGAGCCCCAGGGCACAAGGACAAATCACAGCATCCCAACAAGTCTCACTTGATATCCCACACATGGCAAACTGCAGGGCCATGGCAAAAGGTGCTGCCTTCACCTCTGCTGGCTGGTTCCCAAATCCCAGAGTCCTGGGGTGGTTTGGGTTCTGAAAGCTCAGCTCCTTCCTCTGCAGCAGGTTGTTCCAAGCCCTGCCTCAAAACCCTGCAGCAGTTCCTGAGCATTGCTCTGCAGGCACACATTTTAATAAAATCAATAATTGATGCCACCATTTATAAACTTTTCATTGCAGTTTTCCATGTGAGTCCCTGGAGGCTCCTGAGAATAATGTCAGCAGTTTAATTTTATTCATTTGTGAACATGAGTCAGAAATTTTTTTTTTTTTTTTTTTTTTTTTTTTTTTAATATTGACCTGGACTCCCAATTTCTCTGTCAACCAACTCCTTCTTCAAAAGCAGTTTTCCCACTGTTCCCCTCCAACAATTCTTCCCTAATTCCCTAATTCAAATTTTTGGAGAATGCAGCCTCCCTTTTTATCCCAATTTCCTTCTCTCTCTTCCCCATGGGCTGAGGTACTTGAGAGGCACAGACTTCCCCAACACCTGATACCTGAGATTCCCCTCTCATGTACAACCCTCCCTTTTCATTTTTAATTCTTACAGAATTCATAGTTTCCCCCCATTGCTTCTTTCATCTTCCAATATCTAATTTCATTGACCAGCAAACCTGCAGTTTGTTTGCAAAGGCAAATCTATTTTTCCATTCATAAATCAGTGGAATCCATCCCATTTTTTCTTTTATTTCTGAGTGCTGGTTTTATCTACCAGCAGATCCACAGTTTGTTTTTAGAGACAAATCCCACATTCCTCTCACTTCCTTGGCTCTCATCTTAATTTGAGCTTATTGTTCATCTGATCCTGGTTTTGCTCTTTCCCTTCTTTCCTACAGTTCCTTATAGTCCTTTTCCTTTTTCTCCCAACACATTCCCTCTTCCTCCACTTTCCAATCCTCCCCCAGCAGCTTCCCACATGGATGATCCTCCCACCAGCCACTGCCCATTTGTGTGAGTGGGAAAAAAAACCCCACAAATCCAAGCTGGGAATTGCTCTGCATTGCTGGGAGGGTTTCTGGAGCCCTCCAAAATTTCCCTCTGTCCAAAGGGATCCAGCCTCTCCTTCTCCCAGGAACTGGGATGCTCAATTGGGTCACCTCTTCTCATGCCAGGAGCCAAAATTTTCCTGATTATTTGCTGGCCAGGCAGCTGGATAACAACTCTGGGAACATTGGGCTCCAGGGAGAAGTTTGTGTCATTCCAAGGTACTTCACAAACAATTATCAGGATGTGTTTCCTCCAGTTCACCTCCCTGCTTTTTAGGGGGATATTTGTGGGGTAGAGGCCTCACAAAGAAGCTTTGCTCCTTGGTAGCATCTGGAATTTGAAGGAAGCAGAGTCTCCCAAATCTTTCTGCTTGTCCCTGCCTATTTTCATTTAAAACAAGCTTTCTCCTCTCCCTGGGCATGACTATAAATATCCCTGAATTCCTGGAGGAATGTCCTCATCCCAGGGAAGGTGTCCCCAGCTCCTGAGCTCCACTTGACCTCTGGGATGAGCTCAGCCCTGAGAAGGCACAAAGGACAGTTCAGTGATGCCTCTTCCTGGGGAAATGGGAATGTTTCACCAGCTCTCTAACACTGCTGGAAATGATGTTTTGGCAGCAGCAAGTGGCAAAGGACTGACTCAGGATTCCAAGGGAACAAGCCAGGCAGGCAGGGCCCTTTCCCAGTGTCTCCCAGTGGTGTTATTCCTGCCACTGGAGCTGCAGCCCTTCCTGGGGAGCCACCAACTCTGCCCAGCCTGGCAGAAAATACCTTGACTTTTCCCTCTCACAGCTAATGAATTTCATGCAAATGAAGCAGCAGGGATAATTGGGAAGACATCTCCTGCCTGTTTTGCTGAATTTCTCCCCCCTTGTGGCGTCACCTCCCATCCCAGTCCCTGTGCAGCCTTTTCCCAGCACAGCCTCTCTGCTCTCCCTCTGGAAAAAGGAGCCAAGGCCACCAAGGGCCACCTGGATTGCTCCCATATCCAATCATTCCTCTTCTGGCAGACAGGAGCTCCTGCTGTGCCACAGAGCATTTCCCAAAGCCCATTAGAGAGGATGGAAAAGCTCCTGCTGCTTTGATAGACCTGGCAGGAGGTGTTATTAGAAGGGATTTCAAGTGAATCCTTGACATTTTGCTGTGTTGGACTCTCCACAGCTCCTTTCAAGCCCACTGAATCTCACAGTCCTGAATCTTGCACCTTTGTGTTTCTGGGACAGGAAAAAAAATGAAATACTGAGGATTAGATTGTAGTATGTGTGTGAAGCAAGGAAGGGAATTATCCTGAAGCAGCTCTGACACTGAGCCTCCAAGTACCTGCACTGTGTTTCCAATCCTAAATCCTTCCTTGCTCCTCCAGGAGCTGCACAAACCACAAGCTCCAGTGAAATACTCAGACAGGAGTTTTAGGAAAGCCTCAGGAGCCTTCCCTGACAGTTTTACTTCCTGCAATGAATTAACTTCCTTCAAAGCTGTCAGGGATTCAGCAAATTTATTTATTTTTTATTTTCCCTGCAGAATTGATGTAACCTGGCCCACGATTTTCCCTGCCAACAATTCCCAGTGGAAATACAGGTATCAGACATGAGCTCTGGTTATCTCTGCTTAACTCATGTGCAAAAACAAAAGGGGAAAGTTTTTGCTTTTCAGCTCATTTATCCTTGGCTCTTCCCAGGACACAGGGAACTGGGGCAGGGCAGTTGGATAACACCAAACAAGTCGTTTCCCCTCATTTTGCTCCACTGTTGCCATCAGGAAAAGGGGAAAGAGGGATATTAAGTTCTCCCTGAGGGGATAATGAGCTGGCTGCAGGATCCTGAGCTGGCATGGCTGGATAGCCCTTGTGTTAGTATTTAATATTGAATAAACAAAGCCACTTCCCAGGATAAATCACCTTTTAGTGAGTGTTAATTGACTTTCACCCAGTTTATGCCTGGATCCCTTTGTTAAAACCTTAACTACAGGGTCTAAAACTTCAGCAAATGGAGGTGGAGACCTGAAATCAGGAGAATCTGTCACATTTTTTACCATGAAAGCCATGATTCTGAAATAAATGCTCAAGCTTTAACAACCATGTCAAAATCTGAGGAGAAACAGTGGATTTCAGAGTTTTAACCTGAGAAATGAAGTTTCCTCCCCAAATATGTTTTTCCATGGGATCCTCATCAGTCTGAGCTGAGCAGGGCACAGAGCTCTGAGTACAGCTCAGATCTCTGCCCATGAAAACTCTGATTTAGGGAGGGGGATGTTGGACAACTCAGATTTCTGCCCATGAAAACTCTGATTTAGGGATGGGGGAATGTTGGATGCTCCTGGGTGTTGGCAAAATCCTGGAGAATTTCCAAAGAGCAGCTGAGGTGCCTCCACCCTTCTTTTCCCCTCATTCCCACTGCTCCTGGATGGTGCCTTTGCTTTGTTGTTCCCTGTTTTCTTTATGCTGCTTTTCCCACTGAAATCCCATTTTCCAGCTACCTGAAATCCTCCTGCCACCTTCCCAGAGAATGGTGGGAAAGGTTGAGTTTTCCTGTTTACAAGCAAAGAAAATTCCTTCCTGGCCAGCTCCTGTTCCACCTCCTGGGCAGTGCAATTAACATTCCTAATTGTTTTTCCAGGCAGAAGTGTAAAGACAACATTTTTCCCCCTGCTGAAGGCACGAAAGGCAGGATGCAGAATATGAAAACACGTTTGGAATTCTTCCACTGCTTCAAGCATAAATCCTCCATCTCTGTGATCATCACCATGTGCAAGGGGCACTTTGTCCCACTGTTTCCAGGCTTTTCCCCTTAATCATATTCATGGAGCAGAGACAAATAAATAAATTAACAGCTGCCTCTTCTTCCAGGGCAAATGGAGCTGGTGATGGATGCAGCTTGTTCTGGCAGCCCCATCCCAAAAAAGCTTCTCCCAATTTCCACTCCCAGCCAAGAAAAAAGATCCTCAGGAAGGAATTTTGTGGCTGGTTGCTTTTCCTTGGCTCTCCCTGAGCATCCAAAGGAGCCATTGTGAGTTTGGCATTGATTTCTTTGCTCTGCAAAGTGCCAGAGGTGTTGGAGAGGGCTGAACATGCCAAACCCCATGGAGAATGTGCAGAAATTCTGTGCAAAATCCTCCTGCAGAGCTCTGCCAAACCATCCCAGCCCTGCCTTCTGTCCCAGACTCGTCCCTGCCTGTGTTCAGACCCTTCTGTGGATGATGATGATGATGAGCAGGTACAAAAGTCAAATTGGCACCAATTTCCTGAAATTCCAGTGGTCCCTAACAGCAGCAGGGTCTCCTGATGTTCTCACCTGGGGCTGGTGAGGGTGAATTCCATGTCAGAGGTTCTCCATGTGCATCCCTGGGCCAAACAAACTCCCCAGAGGTGCAGAAGCTGTTCGTGTTTCTGAAAGAAATGCCCAAGGTTTAAAAACCAAGTCAAAATCTGAGGAGAAACCATGGAAATTTTACAAAACAGGAGCAGCTGCCCTTGGGTGCACCAGAGATCTGGGGCTGGATTCCTTCCCTCCAGCCCTTGTGCTTGAAAAGTTGCCCCTGGATCCTTTGGGATTTTCTTATCCTGGGCTAAAACCACATGAAAGCACCCAGGGAGTGAGGCTCAGTTATTCTGTGACACACACAGAGCCCTTATCTCCCAGCTCATCCCATCAAATGCTTCCAGGGGAAGCCAGCTCCCAGTGGGAAAGGTGGCTCAGATCTTTATTTATTTATAGCTCCTTTCTGGTTTTTTGGAGCAGAGACTCCTCATTTATCCAGAGAACTGAGCAGAATCTGAATTCCATCCCCCTCTGGTCACATCTGCCCTGGGGTATTTTCCTTCCAGTGCAATCCCTGAATTATTTCCAAGAATTTTGCACCTGGCTCAGCCACCCATTTTCCTTTGCTAACAAGCTCTCTGCTGGTTAAACAATCTATTGTGGCTCACAGGGATTTTTTATTTATTTTTTAAATAAATGGAATGCTGATGAAGGAATAGAAAGAGTTTCAACACCACCACACCCTCCCACACTGCAAATATCCAACTTCTAGCACAGGCAGGGCTGCCCAAATTGAGGAATGGTCAGGATTGGGCAATTTTTTCCCCTAAAAATTGGGAAAAAGGGAATGAACAGAACCCAGCAGGGGTTTGGAGGAGGTGGCAGAGAAAAGGAAGATTTGTTGTTGTGCTCTGTCCCTAAATCCCTGCTGGGAACAGGGATTTGATTTTCCAAACTCATCCAGGGCTCCTTTTCCTTGTAGGAAGCAGCTGAACAAGGTCCCTGCCTCCTCTTGTGGAGGATCTCATCCAAAATAATGCAACTGGAGAGGAATAAAACATCATTTCTGGAGGCAAATGAAGGACTAATTCCCCTAAATGGGGATGTGAAGAGCAGAGTGTTCTGAGTCCCACAGATCCCAGAGATGAGCAGCAGCCTGTTAAGGTGTCAGCACAACATCCACACAAACACAGCAACAGCTTTCAAATCTCTTTTTTTGGCTGGTAATGGATCTCTTGGGGAGGATAACTAACTCTGAAAATATTTGCTTTGGTTCTCACGAAAGGGAAGGGGTTTTAGGGCTGCTTTGGGATGCTCCTGGTGATGCTCAGGCTCTCTGTGAGGTGCCCTGGTTGCATTTGGGACATGCAGGTCTTTTCCACACTGGAAATCCCCTGGAAAAAAAGGTTGGATTTGAACCCCACAACTGAACCAAAACCCCATTTTTACCTATGAGCAAAAAAACCCTCCTACATTTGGAATCATCCAAGATGGTTCAAGATGAGTCCCCCAGTCTTTGCTGTTTGTCCATTTTAAAATACAATGCTGCATGATTGCCACTAATTAAAAAAAAAAAAATCAGTCAGCTGCCTTCATCAAAACCATTTTGGAGAAGAAATTTTGATCCTCAATTAGTCAGGAAAATACTGGGTGTATGGAAATTTAAATGCTGCTGGGGAAAATTTATGTTCCTAGCTGATTGCAGGCATCAAATTAGAACCTACTTATTATTTTTTGTCTGGTATCCAGACATTTCAGAAAAGACAGAAAAATTTACAGACAGAAAGCTCCTCCCTGTAACAGGCTGGCAACTGGTTTGGTGGACTGGGATTGTGCACTGGTCACTGGTGATGCCATTTTCCAGCAGGTTTTCCACTGGCAGCCAGCAGCACTGCAGTGCCAAGAGGAATTAAAAATGGGATTTTCTCCCAGATCACCCTCACTGGGATGTGTCCCCTGCCATGGGAATGTGTCACCAACCTGAGCTTAAGCCAGAATGAGATTTGCTGCTGCCTCAGCTTCCATCAGTGCTTATGGTGATTTTTTTTTATATTAATATTAAAGTTTGAAATGTCTAAAGGCTGCTGTAACACCTTGGATTTGATCAGGGAGAGGGTTGGGGTTATTTTGGAATCAGTTTGTTGGCTAAAATTTTTTTTAGTGAGTTTCTCACTTCAGCTCTATTTTTTTATTGATGCTGAACACATTGGTCTCAGCAATGGGACCCAAACCTTTTCACTCACATCCTGTCAGTTTGCAGCATTAAACCACTTTAATACTCAAAACTGCTGCTCTGTTTTCCTCCTGAAATCCCCTCTGAACAGCAGGGAATTCCTGAAACATCACCACCAGTGCCAAGAAAACCCTGCCTTGCCTCATGGGCTTCCTCTCCTGGAAAAACTCTGGAGCCATTTGCCACCTTCAGCCTCTGCAAACCTCTGGAAACCTCTGGAAAGAGCCCTCAGAAAATCTTGGGGAGTTTCCCCTTCAGGGCAATAATGACATCACAAATATTTCCCTGCTTTATTTATTTAGGTTTGTTGGAGAGTACCCAGTGGTGCTCCAAAATAAATAATAAAATGATAAAATGATAAAATTATAAAAAGATAAAAAGATTAAAAAAAAAAAATCTTTTATTGCCATAAAAGTTCCCTGCTGGTCCTGGTCTAGGCAGCCAGGGACTCCAGAAAGTATCAAAAATTGTTTGAAATATCAATTTTGTGGGTGAAGGAGGGAGATGGACTTGGTGAGAAACTCCCATTGAGTGCACAATGAGAACTGATGTGACTCACAGGATTCCCAGAGGATTCCCACAAAATTCCCACAAAATTCCCAGAGGATTTCCACAGGGAAGAGCGTACAGGATTCTCACAGGATTCCCAAAAAATTCCCACAGAATTCCCACAGGATTCTCATAGAATTCTCACAGGATTCCCACAGGGAAGAGCCCACAGGATTCCCACAAAAATCCCACAAAATTCCCACAAAACTTCCACAAAACTCCCACAAAATTCCCACAGAATTCCCACAAAAATCCCACAAAATTCCCACAAAATTCCCACAGGATTCCCACAGGGAAGAGCCCACAGGATTCCCACAGGATTCCCACAGAATTCCCACAAAATTCCCACAAAATTCCCACAGGGAAGAACCCACAGGATTCCCACAGAATTCCCAGGGGATTCCCACAGGGAAGAGCCCCCACCCCGTATTTTCTGTGTCTCTGAGTGTCCCATCATTTCTTTTTGTGTTTTTGGGGACAGACAGGAGAGTCCCCCTGGCACCACAGGACAGCTGCAGGTGGCAGCTGCCCCAAAATATTGACTTTTTTTACCACTCCCCAACTTCCTCCTCAGCCAGGCAAGCAGAGCTTGCTCTGGGATATTTTCCAGCACAAAGCTGAAATGTTGCTTTTTTTTTTTTTTTTTGAGTGCTTTGTTTAAGATACAGGAACCAGTTCCAGAGTGGGACTGGGCCCAGCTTGGCCCAGCTCCCATCTCCCCATAAATCACTGGACAGTGCTTGTCAAGCCCTGCTGCACAAAACCATTTTTAAAAGAGATTTAAAAGAGATTTAAAAGAGATTTCTCTCTCCCACCACCTTCACCCTCCTCTTTGAAGCCACTCCAGGAACCCACAGATGGATTTTTGGGATCCCCTGTTGCACCCAGGCAGGACATGATGCTCCAGCACCTTGGAGGAATAAACCTTTAGCTCAAACAGAAGCTGGAGGTGCTTCCAAGTCTCCAAAACACTCCCAAATTTTTTTCTTCTCACTGCAGCATCCTGGGGCACGTCCCCTGTAGCAGCAGCAGGGTGACTTTTTGTGGAAGGATGAGATAAACTCATGCAGAACCCAGAGTAAAGGAAATGCAAAATTATTCCATGAGGACAGCAAGAATATGGTCCTGACACTGTGAGATACAACCCAGGGAAGAGATGAGCTGCAAAGAAGAATTTTAATTATTCCAAGAAGTGTTGGAAAGGTGCTGGCCTTTCCCTATTTTTGAATTTCTTCCCCTTCCTCTCCCAGGTGAAGGTCCCAGCACTGTGGCCACTGCACAGGTCTGTGCCTGTGCAACACTTGAGGGAAAGTTATTTTTAGGATTATTTTTCAGCAGATGATGGAAACTCTTCTGTCACTTGCACAAACAGAAGATTATTCTGGCCAATGCCCAGAGGTTTCTGGCTGCTTTTGAACTCTGTGCTCATCAGCAGCCCCTGGAGCTTCAGTGTCTCCTTGAGCTGATGACTCCTTCAAAAGAGGCAGCAGGAAAGGAGAAAAATCACTGAAAATGAAATTCAAAAGAGGCAGAGGAAAGGAGGGAATTCCACTGAAAATGAAATTCAAAAGAGGCAGAGGAAAGAAGGGAATTCCACTGAAAATGAAATTCAAAAGAGGCAGAGGAAAGAAGGGAATTTTACTGAAAATGAAATTTAAAAGAGGCAGCAGGAAAGGAGGGAATTCCACTGAAAATTAAATTCAAAAGAGGCAGCAGGAAAGGAGAAAAAAATCACTGAAAATGAAATTCAAAAGAGGCAGAGGAAAGGAGGGAATTCCACTGAAGATTAAATTCAAAAGAGGCAGAGGAAAGGAGGGAATTTCATTGAAAATGAGATTTAAAACAGGCAGAGGAAAGGAGGGAATTCCACTGAAAATTAAATTCAAAAGAGGCAGAGGAAAGGAGGGAATTTCACTGCAAAGGAAAATGCAGGAGAATTTCACTGAAAATGAAACTCTCAGGGCTCTGCTGGGAAGTGCAAGACACAAAGTGAGAAGACAGAAGGCCGGGAACCTTTTGTTCTGGAAGGTTCCTTGCATTCCCTGCACGCTCCTTCCTCGAGGAAGATGAAGGTGATGAGGGCAGAGGAGAAGCTCTGGGTGGTGTTTGAGGATCACATTTGAGCCTCCCTGAGCCCTGCCCCAAAATCTGCTGGGTGTGATGCCAGAACACGCTGACGTTGGTTCTTTGCACTTTCCCTGCAGTTGATTTGCAGAGCTTTGGCCTTAAAAGTCCATTTAAGCCAAGCTCATTGAGAAATTCTGCTCAAGTATTTATTCACTCTGATAACTCACAGCATTTGGCTCCCAGCCCAACAACACACTTGTTGGGAATTAATTCCCTGATAATCTTTATCAGTTTGTGGTAGACACAGCAATAAACCTCCTCTGTGGATAGATTAATAACTGGAGAGTTGGTGAGGCATTAAATCAGCCTCAAAAAGCTGTTTATTGTGTGGATCCTCCCCTGCAGCAAGGCTTACCCAGCCTGGGCAAAAAAAAAAAAACCTCTGGAAAAGGAGAGTTGGGAACTGGGGATTTGAGGTTTCTGATGCAAAAGTAGCTCAGGCAAGGGTGGGGGGCTGAGTGTGCAGCATTCAGGGGGAATTAATTGGAGCAGATCCTTGTGGCTGCACATTGGGAGATATTCTTCCCTCTTTTTCTTATTCTTCCCTCTTCACACACTTTGGGCTTCTGAGTAATTCTGTGATTCCATGAAAACACTGCCAGCTGTTTGTGTCTTGCAGCTCTCTAAGTTCTGGAGGGTTTCTATGCTTAATTTTCCTCCTTTCCTTTAATTTTCCTGATGGTTGAGTGTTCCTGAACTGTAGAAAACAATTCCTACCTGAGGAGAAAAAAAAAAAAAAAACAAAACCCAACATTCCAACCTCACCATGTTGGCTTGAGAGCCCCAGCCTTTGCAGGGCCAATTCCACCCTGAGGGACCAGCAACTCCTGCTGCCAAAAATCCCCAAAATCCCCAAACCCCCAGGAAAAGAACTTGCTTTAGTTCCCTCTCAAACCTGTGAGGCCAAGAGGCTTTTCCATGAGTGTTCTCCATGGCTGTTGACTTTATCCATGGGTATCCATGTGTCCCTCAAGCCCTGAAATTTGTTCTGGGCACCTTTAGGGGGGAAGGGAGTCAAACTGAGCCTGTTCTGCTGCTCTGGACATCCCAGAACAAGGAGTTTGTTCTCTTTTTCCAAAGCAGGACACGTTGTCCTAGGGAATCAAATCCATGCTGCTGCTTCTGATCAAGCAAATTAGGAAGCCAATTATTTTAATGACTTTTTTTCCCCCCCTTTATTTATTTCATTAATTTGTTTTTCAGGACATCAAGAACTTACATAACAATTATGTGGGTAGAGGATGAGGTGGTTTCCTAAGGAGATTTTTTTATCCTAATGATTCCCAGCTTGTCAACAGGAATCAAATTCCCAGGGTGAATAAAGAAGGAAATCCTGGCATCTTGGAATATTTCACCCAGCTCAAATCAATAATACCACGAGGAGAAAAAACAAATGGAATAAAATTGTTGGAAAAACCAGGATTTATTCCCTATCTCCTTTCCTTTCCAGCAACATTTGGATCAGTTATTTCGGGAAGAGGCTCATCCTTCCAGGATCAGCCCTTTTTTATGTCATATATTTATGTTGGGACTCTTGGGATTTCTTTAAGCCTTGAGAACATTTACAGTGGAAGAAGAGGTATTGGCCCCTGATGCTTTTTGAAATCTATTTTTATCTTCTAGAACAAAATATGATATTATTAAATATAATATTAGCATGATCACCTTTTAAAAAGCAGCATGAACAATACCAGCAATGCAATAATGAAGTCACCAAGACAGAAATGTGAGTTTTGGCAGCTTCTCCCCAGAGAATTTTCCCCCTAAAAAATCTGTTCAGCTCGTAGCCAATGGCATTTATCAGGGATCTGTGGTCAGGTGGGAGCTGCACACGTTTTATCTGAGAATGTCAGCAGAAATCTTTCATTATTCCATCTATTTTTGTTGATGTTGACAACAGTTGCCATCAATTGGGCAACATTTGCTGACCACTGAATGCAGATGCTCTTTAGAGAGGCACTTGAAAAGCTCTGGGTTATTTCCAAAGACAATTTTTGGGCTCTTTTGGCAGATGTTGAGGGTTGTTTTTTGGTTTTTTTTTAATGCCACATGCTATATATAAAATATAAAATAATTCATGTATAATCAAAGACATTAAATAACTCAGGCCATACATATCCATATCATAATATATTACATTATATTATATTACATTATATTATACTACATTATATTATACTACATTATATTATGTTATATTATATTATATTATATTATGTTATATTATATTATATTATATTATATTATATTATATTATATTATATTATATTATATTATATTATATTATATTATATTATATTATATTATATTATATTATATTATATTATATTATATTATATTATATTATATTATATTATATTATATTATATTATATTATACTATGTTATGTTATGTTCATTCTACTTGCTGCCCACAACTAAAAATCACCAATTTAATATTACTCAACCATTTTTCAAGTCCCTGAAGATTTTTTGCCTTTCTGCCAGACCTGTTGGGGTTAAATTGATTTTGAAAAAATTTTTCTTTCCAACCTTTATCTTTAATAACTATACAGAACTATGAGGACAAATATCCATGGCTGCATTCTCCTTCTTGGAATCCCAGAATCTCAGACTGGGTTGGGTTGGAAAGGACCTTAAAGCTCTCCCTGTTCCAACTTTTTGCCATGGGCAGGGACAACCTTGAATATTTACAACACAAATTATTGTATGATTCTATGATTCTATGAAAAGTTAAAAAAAAAAAAAAATCCCTTGGAACCAGCTCGTTTTTCCTTTTCTTCCCAAATAAAAGCACAGGAGGGATCTGTATTGCAAGTGAACATTTTCACCTGTTATAAATTTTTCTGGTTTTAATTCAAATGATTGTTTCTTATTAATGATGAGAAATGTGGCATAGCAGGGACAAATTCCTGCTCCTGGCAATCTCATTGCTGCCCATCACCTTGTGGTCAGGGTAAATTCATTCCCTAATTTTCATTCCAACAACAAAACATAACTCTGAGAGCAGTCCCTGCTGGAGGTCATTCACATTCCTGGAGCATCTGCACGAGGGAAATGTGAAATATTCACCCACATTAAAGCTGTCCCATGAATTAATGTCCATCCTCCATCTCCCCTCTGTTGCAATTTCACACACAAAAATTCCCTGGGGCCAGGGAATTCCTCACCCCAGAGCCCAGAGGGGAATTTCTGGCTGATCATGGTGGCCCAGGGATGGATCCCATGGGATGGGCAGTGCCAGGGGTCCCTTTTCCCTCTGTGGGCTCTCAGGCAATGATGTTTCCTAATTAACTCCTGCCCTGTGAGTTAATTACACCAATTAGAGGCACAGCTCTGAGCAGAGCCAGCACTGGAACAAGAGAGGATGCTCAGACCTACAAGTCTACAGAAAACCAAGGAATTATTGCCCTAAAGCCTGAAATTCCTGGGAATTTATCTCCCTCCCTTTTGCCAACGGGACTTTCTACCAGCTGCAGCCTGGGTTGCTCTGCATGTTTTTCATTCCTGCCAGGAATGAGAAATATGATTATTTTATAAGTCCTGATTATTGAAACCAGATCATTTCCCTTATCAGCATCCATTAATAGCAATGCTCATGGCATGGATGGATCTTCCTGGGTTTCCTTTCCCTGCTGAATTTTAGTTCAGTGTCAGAACAGGGAGATTGGGCAGGTTCACCCTCATTCCTGGTCCACCCCCCTTTTTGGCTCAAGCTTTGTGAGGACAACAAATCAAGCAGTGCAAAGGCTGATTAAATAACCCTATGAGATAATGTTTTTAAAAAAAACAGAAAATGCTTATACAAGCAGCCTGCTGAGATCAGTTTGAGGCGTGGGGCTGGAGCCAAGACTTCTCCTCTCTTCCCTGGGTGAGGAGTCGGGGCTGGGATGTTCAGGCAGGTGAGAGCCCATCTCCTGCTGCCACACCTGCAGTGTGCCATGGGAGCAGGGTGCTGGCACTGCCAGGCACTGAGATCATGCTGCTGTCACCCACCACGCCCTGCAATCACACAGGGATTCCATTCGGCTCTTTGTTTTGGCACGAGGAAGGGAAAAGCATTGTCAGGTGTGTGGAGGATTCCTGGGAACATCCCAGAATCCCAGGATGGGTCAGGTTGGAGGGGACCACAGAGGTCACTGGTGGCACCTCCCTGTTCCAGCAGGGCCATCCCAGTTTGTGCTGGTGCCTGGGATTTCCTCCCAGAGTGCCCCAAAAGTTTAATTTTCAGATCTGACCTCCCTGCGACCATCCCACTTTCTCCCTGCCTTGTGCTCTAAAACACTTCATCAACAAGGAGGATTTTTTTTTTTTTCCTCCTTATTTACAGCCCAGGAATAGAGTTCTCCATGGCTTTTCCAACAGGGAGAGATACAATCCATCCTGGACAGACATCAAAAGGATGCCAGGCTGATTTAGGCTAATAAAGAGCATCATTGAGATAATCAGATTAAAGCTGTTCACGGTGTCCCTGCTGGAAACTGCTCCAGGATAGGACTTCCATGTTCCTGGAACCTTGGGAATTAGAGAGGAGTTTTGCTGGAGCCCAAAAAGCATTGACCTGATTGTGCAGCCCTCCCACACCCAGAGGCTCCTTGGGAAAGATCAGGACACCACAACGTTCCCTGCTCCTTTTCCCAGCCCCAGACAGGAGCAGGCAGCAATCCCCAGGCCAGTGGGAACGTGGTGTTCATCTCATCCCTGCAGAGATGCAGAGGAGCCATTCCCAAGGCTGGGAGCTGGAGCTGAGCTGGTGGGGAGGGGGAGGAAGAGGAAGGCACCAGGGGGTGAGTGGGACCAGTTCTCCCTCTTTGCTGCTCTGGTTTAGAATTGTGGAATGGGTTGGGTTGGAAAGAACCTTGAGGATGCTCTCAGCCATGGGCAGGGACACCTTCCACTGCCCCTGGGTGCTCCAAACCCTTCAAACCTGGCCTTGGGCACTGCCAGGGATCCAGGGGCAGCCACAGCTGCTCTGGGCGCCCTCCCAGGGAACAATTCCTTCCTGATGTCCAATCTAAACCTCCTCATTTTCAGTGGGAAGCCATCCCCCTCCTCCTGTCCCTCCAATTCCTGATGAAGTTCCCTCTCCAGCCTCCCTAGAACCTTCTCCTCTCCACCATGAACATTCCCAGCTCTCCCAGCCACTGATGCTCCAGTCCCTTTATCAGCTTTGTGATCTTTGTAAAGACCAAACTTTATCAACTTTTCAACTCCAGCAGCTCCGTGTCCTTCTCCTGCTGGCAGCCCCAGAGCTGTGCCCAGCATTCCACACCCACTGCAGCTCCCAGCCCCATGTTCTCTCCAGGAAAAGCAGGACTTGCTGAGCCACCTCCATTCCCCACCTTTTCCAGCACCATTGCCAAAAAACCAAAACCTCGAGTTCAGCATCCCAGGAGTTAAAGGAAGACGTGGACAAGCCTGAACAACAGAGGAAAAGATTCATTTATTCCAGGCTTTCTGTAGAATTGCCCTGAAATACACTCAGCAATTCAGGAAAAAGCAAAGTGCTCCCTTGGGGAGCAGTCTGGGGATGGGGATGTCCCCTGGGAGGATGCAGACAGGCTCTGCTGTGTTTTTGGGGAGGCTGCTGGAGCCCTGGGAAGGAGCACTGGGGTTTGTGGGGCTGGCACTGCCCCATGGGGGGACATGTGGGGACAGCAGAGGGGGTGGCACAGCCCCCCCAGGGCTGGCAGGGGAGCACAGGAAGCACCGAGCTCCTGAGCTCATTTCCACCAGCCCAGGGCTTCGTTGGGAGCCAAAAGAGCTGAGGGGAACAGAGCCAAAGCCCTCAGTCAGCGAGGCTGGTGCCTCCCTTCCTGCCCACAGCAGCCCCCTGGCATCACTCACATCACCCTGCTCCCCCTCAGCAGCATCACCCACAAACCCTGATTCCCCTTGGCAGAGAGTGGGGTTTTACACCAAGGAATGGAGGAATGCTCCTAAACCAAGTGCTGTCCCCTGGTGTTGTTCCTCCTGAGATCCCCTGGGCATTTCCTACAGCCTGGCTGTTCCAAGAAAGAGATTTCCCAGCCCATTTCCAAATAAAGCTGGAGGAACAGCCGATTTTTCAGCTTGGTGGGTGAACAAAGAAAGCAGGGGAAAATTAATTAGCTGGGCCCAAGCAGAGCTGCATTTTCACCTCTGTTGTTTTGTAAAATAGCAGTGACAAAGAAGATGAACTAGACCCAAACCAAGAGATTTATTTTGTCTGGGGACTGCTGGTTCTTCTTTTTAACTTCTTTTCTAAGATGTAGGTCACATTTCAAAAGGAAAAACCAAGCAGTGATTCTAAAAGATGAGGCTGAAAAGCTCCTTTCAAGTCATCAAAATGAAAAACTTCAGCACATTTGGGGGAAGGGAAATCCTTGTGGGACAGAAACACACACAAAACCTGACCCAAAAATGTGTAAATCATTTCCTTCTCCCATAAACAGCATTTCCCCCCCCAAAAAAAAAATTTCAATCTACTGAGGACAAAATTCCACAGATCCCCTTGGCAGCATTCCCCTGGATAGGGGCTGAATGTGAACAGAGGTTTGATAGAAAGACAAGGAGATCCAGGGATAAATATTCCATCCAAGAACAAGGCATGGAAGAACTCATGGCAGGAAATAAATTTGCTTCCAAGTCAGGCACTGCTGAACTCCATGGCACAGCAAACATCCTTTGATCCCGCTCCAGGAGTCACTGATAAGTGGGGAGGGTTATTTCTCACTCAAAGTTTTTGATAAGAAATGTCCACATGCTCCCCCCAGAGGAATTAAAACACAAGAAACCCAAATCTGGCAAGGCTTAGTTCCACTCTCTCGTGCTTGGGGGAAAATGAAGCAATTGAGCTGGGTCTGTAGCAGTAATTCATTAAGTTGTGCATAATTAATGAGCAGTGACGTGTTCCATGTGTTTTCTGGAGGGACCCCGTTTCCTGGGGGTGGGCTCACAGCTGGCTGTGCATTGCTCCTTCTTCTAAATATGAAATATTCATGGAAATGCCACCTTGCAGGGTTCTTCATGCTGAAGTGATGGTTTAGAGCAGAAGGACCCCACCACCATCCAAAAAAACCTTCAAAAAAGGTGACTCAGCTCCTGTTCTTCACTCAGGATGAGGAAAAACCTCTGATGTCCTCATTTCCCTCCCACCCAGCATTCCCCAAACCTCTCTGCTTTCACAGGAATCATCCTGATTATCTCCTGAAAGGCAACTACTCAAACTCTCTGGTTTTATCAGAAATCCATCCAAGCTGGGACAGAATTCCCAGCTGACAAATTCCCTTTTTGCAGCCTCACAATTCTTGCAAACCCGGCAGCTCCTTGGGAGAAGCACCTTGAATGTGATGCAGAATTTGAGGGTTCAAAAATGATAAATATTAGTGTGCAATGCACTGAGAGAAAAGCCTTGGTCTGACCACTTCCTCCAAGATGTGACAACACACCCTCCTAAGATGTGAAAACATCACCCTAAGATGCGAAAATATCCCCCCAAAATGTAGAAATATCTCCTCAAAATGTGAAAATATACCCCCAAAATGTAAAAATATCTCCTCAAAATGGGAAAATATCCCTCCAAGATGTGTCTGTGAGCAGCTGTGCCCCTTTCAAGTCAGCCCTGGTGTTCAGAAGCCCTGAGGTGACAACAGGGGACAGTTGAGTCCTCAGTGCCACCTTCTCCCAGCACGTGGATTTGGATCCTCAAACTTTGGGGGACACAGGAAACACCATCACAAACACGTGGGGCAGTGCCCCTGATCTCCTGGCACACATTATCTGCTCATGGGCAGCTTTAAACCAGCTGGGCAATCATCTTTATCTTCCCACAGCCCATCCTCCCTCCAGGAGAGATCTCCTGTTCATGGCCAGTGAGTCCCAGGGCATGGCTGATAAAATTCCATCATCCCATGGGAGATGCTCCAGCCAGGGCAGGAGCCAAGCCTTTCCTACCCAGAGAAAAACTGACATTTTGGACACCAAGGCACCTTCTTCCCACTGGATTCCAGAGGAAAGCCAGACCTTTCCACATCATCCCTGCACCTTCAGAGGAAACTGCACCTTCTCCAGGAGCACTGCTCCAGCTGAGCCACATCTGCCACTGCAGGAGGATGCAGCCACCATGGAATGGGACTGTGCCAACACCCTGACTGACTGACGGGTGTCAGCTTGGATTCTGACTCTGGCAGGGTTTGGGATTGTTCTTTGTAATCCTGCATTTCTATTTTAATTTTCCTAGTCAAGAACTGCTATTCCTAATTCCCATCTCTTTGCCTGAGAGCCCCTTAATTTCAAAATTGTAATAATTTGGAGGGGGGGTTTACATTCTCCATTTCAAAGAGAAGTTTCTCCCTTTCTTGGCAGACACCTGTCCTTCCAACTGGAATAAAACATCACACGAAATCTTTGTGGAGCTGCAGCTTTGCTGTCACTCCTGCATTCCTTAATTGCAAGGAGCAAAAGAAAGAATCAGTGCCAGGGTGCCCAAACCCCACTGAGGGCAGGTGCAGTGTGGGGACAGGGCTGGAACAAACCCCAGTGCCAGAGCTCAGCTCTCACAACCTTCCTGCTGCACAGCAGGGAAAGACAAGCTCAGCTTAATTATTCTCCGGACAATTAAACTTTGCAAAGGCACATCAAGGTTGCAGCACTGCACAGGAGGTGGATTTGTTGCAGAGCTGAGAAAACAAATGTAGGGTATGTGAAGAGCAGGGTGAAAGTTAAACAGAACTGAGAAGGTGATTATTGAAAACAGAGGAAAAAAAGGAATTTTAGGAAGAATTTCTTCATGGAAAGGGTGGTCAGGCACTGGAGGGGGCTGCCCAGGGAGGTGTGGAGGTGTCCAGGTGTCACGAAAATGAATCCACAAACACCAGAGGTTTATGCCCAATAAGGAGACAGAGGAGTCCTTTTGCTTTATTCGAATAAAGGGAGAGGCCACGGGGAATTCCCCTGGGATCTCTCAGATTTTTGGAGGACTCAGCCTCCTTTTTATCCCAATTTCCCTCTCTCTTTCCCCATTGCTGAGGTACTCGAGAGGCACAGACTTCCCAAACACCTGATACCTGAGATTCCCCTCTCATGTACAACCCTCCCTTTTCATTTTTAATTCTTATACAATTCATAGTTTCCCCCCTGTTGCTTCTTTCATCTTCTGTTACCCAATTTCATTGTCCAGCAAACCTACAGTTTGTTTGTAAAGGCAAATCTCTTTTCCCATTCATCAATCAGTGGAATCCATCCCATTGCTTCTTTTATCTCTTGGTGCTAACTGTATCTACCAGCAATCTGCAGCTTGTTTGTAAAGACAAATGCTCCTCTCACAGGCAAGGTGGCACTCAGCGCTCCGGGCATTGGGCACAGCTTGGATCTGATGATCCTGGAGGGATTTTCCAACCTCAGGGCTTCAGGGATTCTGGGATTCAGCAGCTTTTACAGCAGCATCTTCCAACACTCTGAAATGGGAGCAGGGACTCCCAGCACGTCCCTTCATGGGGACAGAAACAGCCCAGGGGATGGTGCTGGGAAGGGATGTGACCTTTGGGAGAGCAAAGGTCTTTATTTATCATTATATATTATATATTATATATTATATATTATATATGATATATGATATATGATATATGATATATGATATATTATATATTATATGATATATGATATATGATATATGATATATGATATATGATATATTATATATTATATATTATATAGTATATAGTATATAGTATATAGTATATACTATATATTATATAATATATATTATGTATTATATAATATATAATATATAATATATAATATATAATATATAATATATAATATATAATATATAATATATAATATATATTATATATTATATATTATATAGTATATAGTATATAGTATATAGTATATAGTATATAGTATATAGTATATATTTATTATCTATTATTGATTATGCCACAGCAGCCACAGCCTGGAGGAGGATTGAGCTGCCCCAGGGACAAAGCTGAGCTCTGCAGTCTCTGCTTTGTCAGGGCAGGGTGGGGTTTAATGAGGGCTGAGGAATCGCCCTCATGAATGGGCTAAAGGAGCCCAAGGGCTCTGGGGGCACCTGCAGCAGCCAAAGGGGTCCCGTCAGGCAGAGCCGGCACAGCGGCGCCTCCTGCGCCCCCGGGCATCCCTGCTCTGCAAAGGGGGCAGGGCTGCCACAGAGGGTTCACTGGGGATCTGCAGTGCCACCAATGCAGTGCCACCAATGTAAGGTCCCCACGTGTCCCTCTCCAGCCATGACTCAGCCCACCTCCAGCCAAGGACCCCCATGTTTGTTTTTGTATTCGTGCTCTGCAGTCTTGTTTCCCCCCTTTTTCCATTTGTGATGCCAGGGAATAAAAGATGAAAGAAGCAAACTCATTTCCATCTTCTTGGGACATTTCCATGTCCCCACAGCCACCTCCTGTGGCACCACTCTGGTGTCTGTGAGAGTGACCTGAGCTCTGCAGGGAAAGAAGGGGACTCTGAAGCCTTCAAGAAGGGAAAAATCCTTCCCTGGGAGGGTGGGGCTGCCCTGGCACAGCCCAGAGCAGCTGTGGCTGCCCCTGGATCCCTGGCAGTGCCCAAGGCCAGGCTGGACATTGGGGTTTGGAGCACTTGGGACAGTGGGAGGTGTCCCTGCCATGGGACTGGATGAGCTTTAAAGCCAAAATTCTAATTCTGTTTCACTGGTCTTCCCCAATCAACCAAAATCAACCTGAATTCTCCCTGCAAGTCCTGGGCTCACTTCACCCCTGTCCCCAAGTGCAGAATCAGCTCCCTCAGGAAAATTCCCTGCCAAAACCACAAAGTGGGACTTTCACTGGCAAAGCCCCATCCTTGCCAGGCCAGTGGCATCAGAACAGTTCCACCAACAGCCCCCTGCCCTCTGCTGAAGCCCACCAGGGCTCTCAGGAAAGCTCAGCTTGGTTTTGGGGTGCTTGCAGAGCTCACAGCCTGCACAGTGCCAACCCCCCTGATGAAGATAAACAATTTCCGTGACACTTTCCTAATTATGGAGAAGAGTTTCCTAAAGGGGACTGAACTCTCTGCTCTGCACTGATGGGAAAAGGAATAACTGACATAGTTGCAGCATTTTTCATGCTGGAAGATCCAAAATCAGGCTGTAAACACAATCTGAGAGTGGGGATTGCTTTGCTCAGCACTGAAGCACAACTCTGGAAGTGAAAAGGAGCAAGGCAAAGATTGTTTTGGGGGTTTAGGTCTGGAATTGGGAGGTTTCATAAAGAGGATGTTACAATTTGGAGGAAGAATCACAGATTTGAGGACAATTCAAGCAGGTTGTGGCCAGTTCCTCTCCTGGGAAATGCAGAGCAGCTGGATGAACATCCTGGGCAGAACCAGGATTTTCCCTCCCTGAAAAAACAACAGGACTCCTCCAAAATGGATCCAGCCTAATCCTCCCCAAAGCTCTCTGTGAGTTCCCTTTGAGGATTAGAAACACCATCACTGGGAATGGCATTGCTCAGAAATCCTCTAGCCCAGGGAAATTATCTTCTCCTTGTCCTTGGAAGAGGAGCTCAGAGCCAGCCAGGAGAGCTCCTGACTCCCAGAATTTGCTCACCTGAGCTGCCAACACCCCCAGCCCAGGCAGGAACCTCAGTGCATTTTTTGGGGTGGGTTTTGTAGGATTTGAGCTGCCTAGACCAGAGATACAAATACCAGCATCTGTCCCTTCATTTCAAGGGGATCAGTGATATCTGGATGGGTCCCAAGATGGGATCAGGACAAAAAGGACTCACCAGGGCCACAGCCCCTGGTCCCTGCTGCACTCCCTGCTTGGGGACACGGACAGGGACACCCTGGGCCACTGTGAGGAAAAGCAGAGCAGCCAAGCTCCAGGTGGGAAAAAAGAGAAAATGTTGGCAAGTGTTGACCTGTCCTGAACGTCACTGCTCCTGCAGGTGACATTCCTGACTCCTCAGGATGGCTCAGGGCAAATCCAGGAGGGTTTTCCTGTCCCAGATTCCTGCTGGGATGCCCACAGCCCCTCAGTTGAAGAGGAAGGGAAGCAGAGATGTCTCTTGTTGTCTCCAGCTGGACACAACCCCAGCTCACAGGTGGGACAGGGACCCCTGCCCTGCCTGGGCTGTTTTTCCCAGCTCTGCCCCTTTCCCCAGCTCTGTCCTGGAGCCCTGCACTGGCCTGAAGCTGTTTTTCAGGGGAGAAGCATAAACAGAGCTCAGAAGGACACTCGTGACTGTTTATTTGTCTGGTGCTCTTGCCTCCTTTCTTGGTCATGGTTGTAAGAAAACATTTTTATTTCAAACTTCAATAGAAAAACAAATTAATGGCTTCCTCCAGCCATGCTCTGCTGGCAGCAAGAGCAGCTGTCACCCACAAAGGGGGGGAATTGTGACCCTGGAAAGACTGGGAGCAGGTCCCTGGCTTTGGAGAGAGGCTGGGATCAAACATGAGGAATTTCATCTCCAGGGTGGCTGCACACAGGAGTGCCATCTCCTGGTGCTGGCTCCAGGCCCATCCCCAGTGATGGGCACATTTCTATGGATTCTTCCCAGCCTCACTGAGGCTGGAGAAGTTCTCCAAGCCCATCAAATCCAGCCTGTGCCTGATCCCCACCCTGTCCCCAGCCCAGAGCACTGAGTGTCACCTCCAGGAATTCCTTGGGCACTCCAGGGATGGGGATCCAACCCTCCCTGGGCAGTTCCAATCCCTGAGCTCCCTTTCCATGGGGAAATTCCTGCTGCTGCCCACCCTGACCCTCCCCTGCCCAGCCTGAGGCCGTTCCCTCTTGTCATGGATGCCCTCCTGGCTGTCCCCTCCTGTCAGGGAGTTGTGCAGAGCCAGAAATTCCCCCTGAGCCTCCTTTTCTCCAGGCTGAAGCTCCCACTCTGTGCAGAAGGAGGGACACACTCCAGGCAGTTCTTTTCCAACTCTTCCCACATATCCACCCTCCAGCTGCTTCCATGCAGCCTCTCCTGCACTGCTGGATTCCCTGGCCCATCCCTGCAGCCTGTCAGCATTGAATGTCTTTTCTTTTGCCACCCCTGACCCTCTTTCCCTGGATCCCCACTGCTGGCTCATCCTGGGAGAACAAGTTCTTCCAGGGAGTGAACGCCGAGCTCCGTGCCCTGAACCTTCTCTGACAGATGTTCCCTGAACCTTCCCTGACAGATGTTCCCTGAACCTTCTCTGACAGATGTTCCCTGGCTGCTCCTTCCTGCTCACCTCTGGGGCCAGCAGCAGCTGGGAGTGACTCCATGAAAAATGGAAAAACACTGCATATCACCAGATATCTGAGCTGTTTGCTGCAGGGGAAGTTTGCACCCCACCTGCCTGGGGCAAAAAGCACAAAGCTAAAAGGTGTCCCTTGAGCTGCTGGTCTGGGGTTTGGGGATATTTAGCAAACAAGTGGATGGAGCTTTGTGCAGGTCTGTGGGTGCTGATGGGGAAATGAGGCCAGGGCTGGATGAGGGAATAACAAAAGAGCAGGATGGGGAGGCAGAGAGCACCCCCAGCTCGTGCTGGGGCTCCAGTGTGGTCACTTTGGTTCTTCCAACAGGGCTGTGAGTTCTGGCTCTAAAATGTGGCTGGGAAGAGGACACAGGACATCCCCTGGGTGCATCTCATCCCTGGGCAGGATTTCAGCTGCACAGCTTTGGCCCTGTGGTGCCCTGGAGAGGAGGGAGCTCAGCCCAGGCTCCCCAGCTTCTGCACCAGCTCCCAAAATCCATCCAGGATCCCCCATGTGTTGGGTTGATGTGACCAGCAATGTGGATTCTGTCCCCATCTGTTAACCCAGCTGGGGCAGTGCCCCTGATCTCCTGGCACACATTATCTGCTCATGGGCAGCTTTAAACCAGCTGGGGCAATCATCTTTATCTCTCCCACAGCCCATCCTCCCTCCAGGAGAGATCTCCTGTTCATGGCCAGTGAGTCCCAGGGCATGGCTGATAAAATTCCATCATCCCATGGGAGATGCTCCAGCCAGGGCAGGAGCCAAGCCTTTCCTACCCACAGAAAAACTGACATTTTGGACACCAAGGCACCTTCTTCCCACTGGATTCCAGAAGAAAGCCAGACCTTTCCACATCATCCCTGCACCTTCAGAGGAAACTGCCCCTTCTCCAGGAGCACTGCTCCAGCTGAGCCACATCTGCCCCTGCAGGAGGATGCAGCCACCATGGAATGGGACTGTGCCAACACCCTGACTGACTGACGGGTGTCAGCTTGGATTCTGACTCTGGCAGGGTTTGGGATTGTTCTTTGTAACACTGCATTTCTATTTTAATTTTCCTAGTAAAGAACTGTTATTCCTAATTCCCATATCTTTGCCTGAGAGCCCCTTAATTTCAAAATTATAATAATTAGGAGGGAGGGGGTTTCCATTCTGCATTTCAAAGAGAAGCTCCTGCCTTTATTGGCAGCTTCTGCCTCCAAACCAGGACACTCCATCCCTCCCCCCATTTGCAGGAGAACAAACTCAGGGATTAACAACCCTCTGAGGATGTGTTTCTCCAGGGCTGCAAGAACTCCTTGTGCCAGTGCCTTCAGAAGCTCAGGCTGCTCCACTGGAGCAATCTGGAGATGAAAACTGGAGATAGGGAAATGAGCTGCCAGGCCAGGATCCAGAAGGACATCTGAGAAATCAGGCAATTCTATTCCAAAGGCATAACTTTTTGTGTTCTCACAGCTACAAATATAGCTCCCAGAACAAGCTCTGCTCTGGCAGGGCTTGTCTATTTGGCTCATCAGAGTAGTAGCCAGGCAGAGGATAAAGATCTTTGCTATCAACCCTTTTAGCTAAGAAATGGAGCTTAAATGAACCTTTTATAGACAAACATCTGGAGGAGGGTGGATGGAGTGAAACTGTGCTGGGAATTCTCTCCAGCATTTCAGCAATTCCCTTTCTCTGAGTTTTCACTGTGCTCTTGCTGTTCTTCAGGGGATGGCATTTACAGTTTCTGCCCTGAATTATCCCCCAAATTTTCTGAATGATTGCTCTGAAATAGGGCCACGAGGTTGATAAGGGGCTGGAGCACATTCCCTGTGGAGACAGGCTGAAAATCTGGGGATATTCAGCCTGGAGAAGAGAAGATTGTGTGGACACCCCTCAGCCTCTTCCAGTATCTGAAGGGGTTCCAAAGAAGCTGGAGAGGGAAAATTCACCAGGAACTGGAGGAGCAGGACAAGGGCAATGGCTTCACACAGAAACAGGGGCAGTTCAGGTTGGATACATGGAAGAAAATCTTGACTGTGGGGCTGGGGAGGCACATCTGATTGGGATTAATGGGATTTTTGTTGTTTGTCAAGCAATTTGTCTTCCTGATTTCACTCCCAGCTCCAGCAGAATGCCAAGGTGAAGCCAGGTCTTGGAGCAGGAGGTGCCCACACCCCCCAGCAGTTCAGAGCCTCTGTTGTGACACTTGTGCAGAAAAAGCAGGGCCTGCTCAAACATTTGAAATGTGCCACTGATAAAACCTCCAAATGCAGCCTTGGAACTGCCCTTCTCCCCTGCTGATCTGTTTTCCCTTTATACACCCCATGCATGAACCCCCTCCCACTGGAACCTTTTCTGAACTTTCCTGAGCAGCCTGATGAAGCAGCTGTGTCCATCTGAAGCCATTCCACCTCTGTCACTCCACCCCCTGTAAATAATCTCTCTCCATCTTCCCTGTAGCTCCTTCAGGTCACAGTTAAGTCACCCCAAAGCTTCATTTCTCCAGCTGAACAATCCCAACTCTCCCAGGTCTAATCCTCAGTTTCATCTCAGGCAAATTTTAGGGCCAAAGCTTTCAGCTTTGTCACAGTTTAGTGACAGTCCTTGTCTGTGGCTTGGCTCCTTCACCCTTTATAGCTACAAACAAACTGTCCTTTCTTGCCTTTTAGCCTAAACTTTGATGTCTTTCCAAGTGCTTTTCAACTGTGTTTTCATTTATGGACAGCTAAAACTTTCCCAGTGAAGATAAAGGGTTTTTTGTTTTGTTTTGTTTTGTTTTTTGTCAATGTCACATAAGTGGTTTGCTGTGAAGAATGTGTGAAAGTGCCTTTCTCAGCAGCCTTTGGGGGTCCCAGGGATCTGCAGACATCGCCCTGAAAATTCCCTCTGCTGCATAAACAGGGCAGGAGGGAGCAGAACTGGAGGTGGCACATGAAACTTCATGCCTTGCACTGAAAATCAACCCGTGGTTTCTTCCCATGTTCAATCTGGAAAGCTGGGAATGGATTGAACAGCCCATGGACGTTCAGGGAAATGAACCCGGCCTGGCCAGTCTCTGAGGCAAGGCCTGAACTGCTCACAGCACTTTTCTTTGGTCACTTCAATTTGAGATGATTTCTTCATCTTTATGACGTGCAAAGAATATCCTGGAAAGCCCAATTTGATGCCAAATAAACAATCTCATTTTTGGTTTATGTTTGAGTTGTCAGTGTGATTTCCTGAGATCTGGCTGTGCTTGGGCTGGACTTCATGTTTAAAATGATGTTTGACCTTAACAGATTCTTGAACCTTGCCAGCTGTTGAATGTTTATTTTCTTTTTTTTTTTTTTTCCCCTTCTTGCCTCCCATTCCCCCATGGGTGAAATTCCTTGAACACTCTGCCTTCTCCACTTGGATTTTGGGAGCTTCTCCCTGTCCCTCCATCACTGTGACCTTTCCTTTGAAGCCAGGATTGTTGTTGGGGAAGAATTCTTTTCATGATGGATGTGATTGAGCCATGAAGCAGCACAGGGCAAAGGAAAATCCAGGAATTATTTTGATGTATAAATAATGCACTTTTTATGGTGTTCTAAGGTGAACAGGCAGGGTCTCTGTTACCCTTCAACTCCTGGCTCACTCCTGAGACACATCACTGTGCAATAATTCATTTGTCCTAAATTTAATCTTTCCATCTCTGCCAGGTCAAGTGGAGCTCTTTAATCACAGAGTCCTCAAGGAATCCTCCAGGAATAAACACACACTGCTGGGTATCCCTCTCCCAGATTGCTTCTCTGGAATGCCAGGACACTGGGGGGAAACTGGGGACCTGCACAAGTGAGCAAAACCCAAAAAACTCACTTTCCATCCTTACTCCACCTCCTCCTTCTTCCCGAAGCTTTCCATGTGTGCCCAGACCCTGGAGGAGAAGCTGCTCTGAACCCAGATCAGGCTCAACCCCACGGGGAGGATCCTGACTGGGACCAGTTCTCCCAGAAAATGTCACTGATATTCCCAGGACACTTTCCTGGCATTCCACCCCCTTGGTCCATGGGAGCAGGACAGGTTGGCACCTTCAAGGAATATTTTGCTTTGCTTTTCCATTTATCTGCCAAATAAAACCCCCAAATCCTTTTCTCCACCTTTAATCACAGCATTTAGAATTTCCCTGTGAATTCACACAGCAACTTATTGGCTCTGTCTCCTCTTCAGCTGGAGTTAATTCGGAGAATAATGGAGGAACTTTATCTATTAATTAAAAATAATGACTTTATAAACTGGCAGATGTGTTAAACTTGGAAAGACCTGCGTTGAAGCCCAATAGGAACAGGCAATTTGCAGGCTGGAATAATAAAGGAAATTGCCTTGGAATGGGTTTATCCTGCGAGATGAAATCCTCTCCATTAGAAACTGCAAAGGGAATTAATTGTGGCTGGTGGCCCTTCGATTAACCACGTTTAGCACCCCATTTCAGAGGTGTGGACACTTCTCTTGTAGCAAGAAAAACTGAGAATGTGAATTTTCCCCTCCGAGGTAAATTCACAACGGAGCTGCTGCAGTGATTCCCCATTGTTTCCAGAGTTTGCCTGTTCATTTTGGGGTGACACTGAGTGACTCCTGGATTTTCTCGGAGCTGCCCCAAACGTGCCCCAGGTGCCCAGGGACCTGTCCTGGATGCCCAGGTGTGCCTGTGGCAGCTGCTGCACACCTGTGGCAGCCTGGTGCTGCCTCTCCTCCATTAAAAGCAGCTAAAAATACCCAAAAGCTCTCCTGGTGGCATTTTCTGTGGAGGCAGGAGGAGAGGGATGCTCTGCAGCCATGAGTGAGGTTGTATTTAGGTTGTGTTTATTTGGAGAATGAGGGAAAATCTGGATTTCTCCCCCTGCAGTGATGAGTTCAGGAAGCTCTTTGAGGAACAGGCAGGACTTCTTTCAGCTGGGGATGCATCAGGAATAAAAACAAATAAATATCAGAGCAGGGAGAGCCCAGCCAGGCCCTGCCAGTGACTCCAGGACAGCACAGGAGCTTGGCCAGCGTGGTGGAGCAGGGTCTGAGTGCTCAGATCTGTGTGTTCCACCCTCCTGACAGCTTTACAGCCCAGCCTCCCTCCCCTAACCCTGGGAAAGAGCTCATCTGCTGCTCTGCATCCTCCCCAGCTCTGCTCTCACTCAGGGTTTTGGGAGGGTGAGTTCACAGAGAGCCCAGAGATGGGAGCCAGCTCAGGGAAAAGCAGCAGCATCTTTGCAATTCTGTCAAATTTGGGATCAGAGGAGTGGAAAGAAACCCCCAGGCAACTCCCACACCTCTGCAGGAGGCTCCTGTCCCCTCTCCTTGCAGAAATCTGTGTATGGAGAGCTTTAGGCCAGGCTTAGCCTACACTCCTTAACTGAGGGGTTTTGTGCTGCACACCTGCCCTGGGCAGAGCTCACTGCTTCCAGTGATGGGCAAGGAAAAAACCAGCTGGAATTGCCCCCCAGGATTGGTGGCAGGTTCCCTGTGGCACCTCTGCATCAGCCCTGCTGTAAATCCATGTTTTCCACATGGAAATCCCAGCCAAACCCCCCTGGCTGCTGCAAACCCATGTGGGTGATTTAGGTGTGATCTGGTGTGAGAATAAAACAGATGCTCAAAACATTTTGTTCTTCTGAGAGCAAAAAAAAAAAAAATTCTCACAAAGCCACAGATGTTGGGTGGAAAGGGAAGGTACAAGAATTCCTCCTTGGAAAAGCAGCAGCTCAAAATGGAAATGTGGGGGGGAAAAAAATCTTGAAAATTGAAAATTTCTGTCCCACAGATTGTGACAGAAAAATCCCAAAGCAGATGGGGAATATTTGGGTACCTCAGGCTCCCAACACCTTCCCACCCAGCCCGTGGTCCTGCCCCACTGTGATCCAGTGAATCCAGCTGGGAAGTTTGTTTGTGTCCCAGCCTGGAGGAGGGGACAGCACCTTCAGGAATGCTCAGGGAATGGAAAGATATCGAATGCCCCCCCAAAAATAGCAGCTCTTCCACAGCCCAGAGCTTGGAGGACCTGTGTGGATAAAAGCAGAAGGGAACAGCAGCATATGGTGAAGTGCCTGATGCCAAGTGGAATTTTTCCAGGCATGTTTGAGGACCTCAGGTTGAAGTGCTGCTCCCAAGGCCTTCCTCAGTTCCTATATTTAACCAGCTGGGTTTGCTGGCACCCAGGGTGGGGTGGGCAGCACCCAGCACATCACCCCTCTCCCAGAGAGAAAAAAAAAAAAAGGAAAAAAAGAGAAAAAACTCTTTAAAGGAAGAGGATTCTGGTACAAAAAAGCAAGAAATGGTGAGAAAGAAGGAAAGATCAAACATGGTTTCCTCCTTACAGTGGGTGTCACACCCAAGGCAGTGCACAGGAGCTTCAGCAGCCCTCCCTGACATCCACAAGCTATTCCTTGGACAGTCTAAAATATTTTTTTTTTTTTTTTTTTTCCCCTTGGAGCCTTTCCCCAGCAGCAGGAATGGCAGAGCACAGCCCTGGCTGCTCACCTCAGTGCCAGCAGGAAGAGCTCCCAGCTCATCCAGGGAGCATCCCTGGGGTTCCCAGCCCCATCCCAGCCCTGCAGGGAATCTGCTGCACCCCCCTGGCCTGCAGGGAGCTCTGGGGTGTGTGGGCAGCAGGGAGGGGCTGGGAAGGGCTCCCTGCATGGCTCAGCCTTGGAGCACCATCCCCTGTCCTGCTGCCTCGGCTCCATCCAGAGCAGCAGCTTCCTCTGAATCCCACAGACATGGCACAGCACCCTGCTCTCCAGGATCAAGGTAAAGAGCATTTGGGGCTCTGAATTGTCCCCAGGCAGTGGCTCTGTGAGGCCAGGGAGGTCACAGATTGATTTATCAGGAGCTGCCTCGCTTCGCCCAGCTCGGAAGTTTTCTCTTGTCTCTGCTCTGAAGGAGTTCTGTGCTGTTTTCCTTTCAGGACTCTGCAGTGATGCAGTCCCCAGGAGCTCTGGCATGTCTGGCAGCAGTGAGAGCTTCAGCAGGGAGGCATTTTCCTGGAGCTAAAAGCTCCTGCCTGTAAGGGGACACCCAGCGCTGGCGGGGTCACTCTTGACGTCAATGGCACTGGCTGGCTCCTGTCCTGGGGGATATCGATGCACAGGCACCCCTTGGCCTCACTTTCCCCCTGCCTGGCAGCAGGAGACACCTCCCTGCAGGCCCATGTGCCATCTGCCACCAGCCTGGGTCCTGCTCAGGCTCCTCAGGGACATCCAGCTGCCCAATATTCCCAAATTCACATCCCCTCCCTCTCTGTACCAATGAAAGCATCCCAAGGGCTCAGCTCTGCCTCTCTGATCAAAAACACAAAGTTTGGGGACTCTGTTATAAATGAGAAACAAAGTCTTGATATTCAGCAAAATTTAGATTGGTTTATTTTATATAGACAGAGCTGGGGAGAACGTGAGGGGTCACCACCCACTCCATGCTTCTGTCAAACTTGGTTTGCAGCTCCCTTTTTATAGTCTGGTTTTCCTTGTAGTAATCAATAATTGCTGTTGTTTTGTTGTAGTAATTCTGCCAGGTAAGCAGTGGTGGGCAAAGAAACTCCCAAACTCCCGTGGGACAGCTCTTGGGACAATTGGTCATGGAACCATCTGCTCTTGGTGGATAAAAACAGGAGAAGTGGGAAGCTGATCTTTAGCAGAGAGTTTGTGATTGATTACACAGAGGCAGGAAATCTGATTCTGCAAAAAAACCTTTCAGACTGTGGAAAACCCCCTTTTTTTCTCTTTTACAAACTGGTATGCAATATTCAATATACAAAATTCATAACAGGGTATTTAAACAGCATGGGTTTAATCATCTATTTCCCTTTATCTAGGCCCATGTTCTTTTCTTAGTTTAAGTATTCTGGTTTATACAAACTCCAAAACTTCTCTGATTAACACGAACCATTTATCAATTATCACAACTCTTTTCCCCAATAACAGCAAATTCTGTCCCTGTGGGTTCCCCCCAATGCCTGGAAGCAATTCCAGCACTGGAACCACTGCTGCCAGCTGGGCTGGGAGAGGGCACAGCTGGACTGGAGCACAGCTGGGTTGGAGCACAGCTGGACTGGGAGCACAGCTGGAGCTGGAGCAGAGCACAAACAGGGTGCTGGGACAGCCCTGCTGAGCATTTTAATGCTTCTCTCACTCCCCCAGACAGAAAAATCTCATCCCTTGGTGCCTTCCCACCATCACACCTCGCTGAGACACCGAGTTCCTCTGCATTTGTTTCCAGCCTCCCAAATTGGGAATAATGCTGCAATTGTCCCTACAGGTCCATGTGGTCTTGTCCTCCCTTTGCATAAATATTTTTCTGCTTGTCCAAGACTATGAAAGCTGGGACTGTTTGGTGATTTTTTTGCAGGGTTCAGAGCTAAACACATTGATAGTGTTGGGAAGCACACATTCCCTGGAGAAACCCTCTCTAATCCTGGGGAAAAACCACTTAGCAGTGCTATAAATGAAGCAAAATCTGTTTAAAATAAAACCTGCTGTTTTTATTTAGATTAAAAAAAAAATCAAAAAAACACAGCTCACACAGCAAATTATTTCAGGGAGTAATAATTGCATAATCAGGGCTAAAAGTGGATATTCTAAAAAGAAACGTGTGGAGTAATGCTGATCATCACAGGAAAAAAATAGCAGCACATGCTTGGGGAGCTCAAGCAGGGGAAAAACAGAGAGCCCCCAAAATAGCAGCTCTGAAGCAGGTTCTATTTGAAACCTGCTGGGAGCCACGTGGGATGGCAGGGCTGTGCTGCACATCCCACCCACAGCAGCAGCAGCAGATGTGGGCTGTGCCAGGGGAGCTGAGCCAGCTCTGTGCCCACTTTCCATCCCTGTTCACCACCAGGGTCAGCAGGGTGGCACAGAGGACACCTGGTGGGAGACAGAGGGGAAAAAAAAGGGAGGAAATGTGATCCAGGCATTTTTCAGCCCCTCTAGATTTGGAAACACCACGTGGTTCTTGATGGTCCACTGCAAATTATTGCCAATCACCTGCAGAGGCAGAGTGGGGAAATGAGGAGGAGGGGGAACAGTTTTACTCCTTTCCTTTCCTTTCCTTTCCTTTCCTTTCCTTTCCTTTCCTTTCCTTTCCTTTCCTTTCCTTTCCTTTCCTTTCCTTTCCTTTCCTTTCCTTTCCTTTCCTTTCCTTTCCTTTCCTTTCCTTTCCTTTCCTTTCCTTTCCTTTCCTTTCCTTTCCTTTCCTTTCCTTTTCCTTTCCTTTTCCTTTCCTTTTCCTTTCCTTTTCCTTTCCTTTTCCTTTCCTTTTCCTTTCCTTTTCCTTTCCTTTTCCTTTCCTTTTCCTTTCCTTTTCCTTTCCTTTTCCTTTCCTTTTCCTTTCCTTTTCCTTTTCCTTTCCTTTTCCTTTTCCTTTCCTTCCCTTTCCTTCCTTTTCCTTTCCATTTTACTTTACTGTGAGGACCTAAAGCTCATCCAGTGTCACCCCAGCCATGGCAGGGACACCTCCCACTGTCCCAGGCTGCTCCAAACCCACCCAGCCTGGCCTTGGGCACTGCCAGGGATGCAGGGGCAGCCACAGCTGCTCTGGGTACCTGTGCCAGCTCTGCCCACCTTCACCAGAAGGATTTTTTTCTCAATATTCCATCTAAATGGGTTTGAATCCATTTCTCCTTATCCTTCACTCCAGGCTCAACCCAGCTGTGCTGAGGGGGAATAAAGTGCAGAGCCTTGGGCATCACCTGGAGCCAGCCCTGGTGCCTGGGAGGGTTTGCAGGGTGCCAGCACTGCAAACTGTGGATCCATCACTGCAAACAAACCAAACTGGACAGGAGAGAAAATTCATGTCTGCATTTCCAAAGAACAATAATCTATGGTGATGTCCTTTTTAAATCCTTGATTTTTAAAACCTTAATTTTTAAATCCCGCATTTTTAAGTCCTTAATTTTTAAATCCTGCGTTTTTAAATTCTTCATTTTTAAATCCTTCATTTTTAAGTCCTTGATTTTTAAATCAAATTAATTCACTTTTTAAAATAATTGATATTTCAATAATAATAATAATAATAATAATAATGTCTAAATTAGGTGCTGAATTTCTGTTACGTTTTGCTTTAAAAATGTGCAAAGGACATTTTCAGATTTAAATGGCACCTACATTTCTGAGCCCAGCCACTCACCTGAGCAATGAGCTGGACCTGGCTACAACCTCTCTGTCCTGGCCAGGAAAGAAAAGCCTGACTGTGTCCCTGTCCTTCCCCAAAAGCTGCTCTCAGAGCAGAGCATTCACAGCCCAGCACCAAAGCTGGCCTGGGAACAAGGAGTCCTTCCTGGGATGGATGGAGGGAGGGATGGAGGGATGGGAGAGCAGGAAGGACAAGGTGGAATGTTCCTGCAGCCCCAGAGCTGGTGGCTGCTGGCCAGCCCATCCACACTGGCTGGTTTGTTCAGTGCCCAGCAGGCTGTGAAGGGGCACAGTCACAGTGCCAAGCCCTGCCTGGCAGCACCCACAGCACACAGGAGCTGCTGGGGTGTTTGGATAATCCCTGTGGCACAGCAGGCTGTGAAGGGGCACAGTCACAGTGCCAAACCCTGCCTGGCAGCACCCACAGCACACAGGAGCTGCTGGGGTGTTTGGATAATCCCTGTGGCACAGCAGGCTGTGAATGGGCACAGTCACAGTGCCAAGCCCTGCCTGGCAGCACCCACGGCACACAGGAGCTGCTGGGGTGTTTGGATAATCCCTGTGGCACAGCAGGCTGTGAAGGGGCACAGTCACAGTGCCAGACCCTGCCTGGCAGCACCCACGGCACACAGGAGCTGCTGGGATGTTTGGATAATCCCTGTGGCACAGCAGGCTGTGAATGGGCACAGTCACAGTGCCAAGCCCTGCCTGGCAGCACCCACAGCACACAGGAGCTGCTGGGATGTTTGGATAATCCCTGTGGCACAGCAGGCTGTGAAGGGGCACAGTCACAGTGCCAAGCCCTGCCTGGCAGCACCCACAGCACACAGGAGCTGCTGGGATGTTTGGATAATCCCTGTGGCACAGCAGGCTGTGAATGGGCACAGTCACAGTGCCAAACCCTGCCTGGCAGCACCCACAGCACACAGGAGCTGCTGGGATGTTTGGATAATCCCTGTGGCACAGCAGGCTGTGAAGGGGCACAGTCACAGTGCCAAGCCCTGCCTGGCAGCACCCACAGCACACAGGAGCTGCTGGGATGTTTGGATAATCCCTGTGGCACAGCAGGCTGTGAAGGGGCACAGTCACAGTGCCAAGCCCTGCCTGGCAGCACCCACGGCACACAGGAGCTGCTGGGATGTTTGGATAATCCCTGTGGCACAGCAGGCTGTGCCCAGAGCCATGGCTGGGATGGGGTGAGCTCACCCAGGAGCTGAATCCCCCTCTCATTTCACATTCAGCTGCTGGAATGAATTAATAATGGCAGGAATGAATTAATAATGGCAGGAATGAAATGCCAGGTTGTTTTCTGTGTGTGCCCTCACCCTGCTGTTTGCATTGAGCTCAGCCCCTGCCAGGTGAAACAGCCACACTCAGGGGCTGCCTGTCCCTTCCACAGGGCTTGGCCCCAAATTTCCAAGCTGAATTTGACATTGAAGTGATCCCAAACTGACAGAGAGTGGGGTTAGATGGGGTATTAGGAAGAAATTTCTTTCCTGTGAGGGTGGGGCTGCCCTGGCACAGGTGCCCAGAGCAGCTGTGGCTGCCCCTGGATCCCTGGCAATGCCCAAGGCCAGGCTGGATGGGCTTGGAACACCCTGGGATAGTGGGAAGTGTCTCTACCCATGGCAGGGGTGGCACTGGATGAGCTTTAAGGTCCCAAACCATTCTGATTCTGTGAAAAAGAGGTGAAAGTGTCTGTGTGAAGAAGCCTCTCCTATTCCCTGTCTCCCATTGATTATTTCAGGCATTTTCCCTCAGCTCCATCCTGTGCTCACCTGCAGTGGGAAGGAGTCAGGGAGCAGTGGGACATCCTCAGAATTGCTGCAGTGGCCCCACAAAGGCTCATTTGTGCCTCCAGTCACCAAGGCCATGGCCCCACCTAACCCCAAATCCTGGGGCACAGCTCAGAGCCAGGCTCAGTGAAGGCAGCAGTGACCTGCAAGGCTGAGCCTGGGCTAAGAGCAAACAGGAAAATCAGCTTTTATTTTCTAATTGGAGAATTGAAGATTCTCTGGCATTGCTCTGAGAATGAACCAAAGCCCTGAAGAGTTCATTTCCACATCCCCTCCCCTCGTGGTGAGCTCAGTGAGAGGAGCTCAATGACCCTTCCTCAAAGTGTTGGAATTTATTTTACACATCCCATGGAGCTGGAGGGAGAGGAACACACACTGTGGGCTCTCCAAAGCTCTGGGGAGGGACAGCCCTTCCAATCTTTTGTTCCAGCTCTTGGCAATGTGTCTGTGGGCAGAGTGGCCCAAAATGAGCAATTCTGGAGCTGCAAATAATGTGTGGTGAGAAGCAGCTGGTGGATTATCAGCCCTGCTCCCCACGGCCCAGGGGAAGGACAGAACATTCATTTCTTGGCACAGCCCTGCTGTTTGCCTTTCATTTCCTCCCACTTTCACCAGCAGCCCCGTTTGTGGGTCACTGGGGGTGCCACATGTCCCTAAAATGCCACCACACTTCATGAAAAAGGAGTGGAAGGGTGAGCAGCCAGCTGCCAGCTCCTTTAGGGTGTCTGCACAGGAGCCAGGTCTGCACAGAGTGAAAATTCAATGTTGGCCTCTGGGGATGGGTTATTGGATGGCTTGGAAGGTGCCAGGGAAGTCTCCTGCTCCTCTCCTCAGGGGCAGAGGGATGAAGGAGGTGCAGGGCTCTGACTCCTGGCTCTGCTGGAGCAGCACACCCTCCCTCTGGCACCCTCTGGGAATAAAGCTGGGCCCCCAAATTCAATCCAAGTACAGAAATCAAGCTTCATTTCCCAAAGGAGGTGCAAAGAGGCCCGTGTGAAGCTCTGCTGGAGCAGCTCATTCTCCCTCTGACACCCTCTGGGAATAAAGCTGGGCTCCCAAATTCAATAAAAATACAGAAATCAAGCTTCATTTCCCAAAGGAGGTGCAAAGAGGCCCGTGTGAAGCTCTGGAGCAGCACACCCTCCCTCTGGCACCCTCTGAGAATAAAACTGGGCCCCCAAATTCAATAAAAATACAGAAATGAAGCTTCATTTCCCAAAGGAGCTGCAAACAGTGGGAATCTCTGCTCTGCCCTGCGGGGTCACCTTCAGGCACTGCCCATCAGGAGCAGCCTTGGCTCTGGGCTGGGTTTGTCACTCAGCAGCAGCTCTGGCCACAGGTCCTGGCTGCTCCCTGTCCCTGTTCCCAGCAGGAGCAGCAGAACAGGAGCACTGAGAGGCTCTTTGTTCATCCTTTCAGACCTCGCTGGGATGCACTTCCCTCCCCTGTTTATGGGATGGAACGATTTGAGCTGGAAAGGATCCCCCAGTGCCACCCCTGCCACACCTGCCACTGTCCCCAGCTGCCCCTGGGACACTGCCAGGGATGCAGGGGCAGCCCCAGCTGCTGGGAAAAGGATGGGGAGGAATCCTGACCCCAATCCCTGTGAATTTATTGAATTTATTGAATTTACTGAATTTATTGAATTTATTGAATTTATTGAATAAAAATCCTTTCTCTGCTGAAAATACTGAGAGGAGCTGAATAAACCCCTTGAGTAAAGGGGATTTATTACCTTTATTGAGTCAGGAGATCCTGGAGGATCACCTCCTTTCCTTTTCCCATTTTCCTCCCCATCTTTTCCTGCCCCATCCCACATCCCTGGAAGACCAAGCCTGGCAAAAAGCCCTTGGTGCTTTTAAATTTTTTTTTTTTTTTTTTTTTTTTTTAGGAGTCTTTTCCCCCTTGATGGAACTTTCTGCTGCTTGATTTTTTTTTTTTTTTTTTTGGGAGAATTTTCCCCCTTGATGGAACTTTCTGATGCTTGATTTTTTTTTTTTTTTATATTTTTTTTTTTTAATTTTTTTTTCCTGAGCTTCTCAGCATCCACGTGGCCCAAGCAGGTTTGGTATCCTGGGAACTCCTGGCAGTTATTGACAGAAAATGCTGTTCCAGCAGAGGCTGCTGATAAAGCACAGATGGGAACAGGTAGAAACTGTCTGTAAACAATTATTGGGTGAAAAGTCTGTGATTACAGCAGAATTTGAGGCTGAGGCAGCTGAGATGTGTGAAAGATTTAGGAACTTGTGGGAATTGTTTCTCAAGAATCCTCTTCTCCCCAAATTCTTCAAATCCTTCTATTCACAGAAGTTGAGGTGAGGGAAAAAAAAACAACCAAAAACATTTTGATAAAGTCAAACTTCATATTGTTTCAATATTTTTAAAAGCAGATGATCTGTTAAGGAACTAAAACCAAAGTCACTTTAAATTTCATATGTTACATTTTAAATATTTAAATATCATTTGTTCTTTAGAAAACATAAAGCAAAATTAGAGGGTTTAAAAGAAAAAAAAAAAAAGAAGAAGTTTGAAGGTAAGAACCAACAAGAACAATATCTCATCTGATCAAATTCCATGTTCTTGTTCAGCTGCTTTTTGGCAAAAATCATTTTTTGTGTGTTATGTATATATATATATATATATACACATATACACATATACACATATACACATATATATATTTATATTTATATTTATATTTATATTTATATTTATATTTATATTTATATTTATATTTATATTTATATTTATATATAAATTTAAAAATAAAATGACAGATCCAACCCAGGGAAAGGCACTGCCTGCCTTTCATCCTGAGCAAAGCTGAGCTTTTCCCACTTTGGAGAGCTGGAAAATCGAGCTGTGCTTCCTGGAAAAGCACAGGGATTTATTGGGTGAGAAGGAAATCAATGGAGTGACTGGGATGGGACCCACTTTGGATTCTTCTCTTTAATCCCCTCAGCCAAATCCAAGAGAAGAGGAAGAGGAAGAGGAAGAGGAAGAGGAAGAGGAAGAGGAAGAGGAAGAGGAAGAGGAAGAGGAAGAGGAGAGGAGAGAAGAGAAGAGCAGAGAAGAGAAGAGAAGAGAAGAGAAGAGAAGAGAAGAGAAGAGAAGAGAAGAGAAGAGAAGAGAAGAGAAAACCTTTAGGACAGAAATCTGCTTTTTTTGTTGTTGGTTTGTTGTTTTTTTTTTTTTTTTTGAGGGGTTGGGTTTTTTTTTTTTTTTTTTTTTTTTTTTTGGTTTTTTTTTTGCAATTGTTTTCCCTGACAGCAAAGGAAATGCTCTGCAGCCTGACACAAAGTCACTCCCTCCTGCTTTTAAACACAATGTCAGCTGTGAATAAACAGGAAAAAACCTCTCCTGCTCAGCAGAGCCTTTCCCAGGGAACGGCTCCTCTGGAGCTGCTCTTGGGAGCTCAGAACCACTGGAGGTGTAAAAATAGCACCTGCAGAGTCAGCACCAGCCCTGCTCCTGGAAAACTTGTATTTTTTTTTTTTTTTTTTTTTTTTTTTTCCTGGGCTTTATTTATTTTCCAAAACCTGTTCCAAACTCTCTGGAAGGAAGTGGGGACTCTCCCAGGCCACCTCAACCTGAACAAGATCCCACCTGAGGCAGCCTTCAGCAAACCAAGCATGGGTTTCCTGGGGATTTGAGGTCCTGCAATATTTCTAGGGAGAGATGCTGAGGAAAACCCAATCCTCAGCAGAGCCAAAGCTCAGGAGGTCCCCAAAATCTATTCCATTATTCCAGATGTGTTCCAGTGGGGGTTATTTCATTTTTCCAGGTGTGTTCCAGTGGGGTTTATTCCATTATTGCAGTGGGGTTTATTCCATTTTTCCAGGTGTGTTCCATTGGGGTTTATTCCAGTATTCCAGATGTGTTTCATTGGGGGATATTCCATTATTCCAGGTGTGTTTCATTTGGGGTTATTCCTTTATTCCAGATGTGTTTCATTTGGGTTATTCCATTATTTTAGGTGTGTTCCATTGGGGGTTATTCCATTTTTCCAGGTGTGTTCCAGTGGGGTTTATTCCGTTATTCCAGTGGGGGTTATTCCATTATTCCAGATGTGTTTCATTGGGGGTTATTCCATTTTTCCAGGTGTGTTCCAATGGGGTTTATTCCATTATTCCAGTGGGGTTTATTCCATTTTTCCAGGTGTGTTCCACTGTGGGTTATTCCATTATTCCAGATGTGTATTACTGGGGGTTATTCCATTTTTCCAGGTGTGTTCCAGTTATATTCCATTATTGCAGTGGGGTTTATTCCATTATTCCAGATGTGTTTCATTGGGGGTTATTCCATTTTTCCAGGTGTGTTCCAGTGGGGGTTATTCCATTATTGCAGTGGGGTTTATTCCATTATTCCAGATGTGTTTCATTGGGGTTTATTCCATTTTTCCAGGTGTGTTCCAGTGGGGTTTATTCCATTATTGCAGTGGGGTTTATTCCAGTATTCCAGATGTGTTCCAGTGAGTCTCCCAGACTCCCCCAGACCCTGATTCCTGCAGTTACAGTTTTTAAACCCAACATCTTTTCAGACTTTTCATCCCCTGCAGTCTGAGCCAGGGCTCAGCCCCAGGCTGCATTCCCAGAGGCCGAGCACAGGATCCCCACAAACCCCTCCCAGGCCAGGCTGCCTGTGCCAGCTCCCGTTTCCCTGGGGCACAGGGCAGGGATACAGATGGGAGCAGAGCCAGCTCAGCACCCAGGGGAACAGCCTGGCCTCTCCCAGGGCATCCTGAGCACTTCCCCCAGCCTGGTTTTGGGGCTGAATGCAGGATCCCTGCCGGGGTGAAGAAAGGAGATGCCGTGTGCTGAGCTCCTGTTCCCATGCCAACACCCCTCCAGCAGCACAAAGCACATCCCCTCTCCTGGCCAGGGTTTAGCAGAGCCTTGCTAAGCCCTGGAGCTGGTTTTGGGGACACAGGGCTGTGTGTGCTGCTGCTGAGCAGGAATCAGCCAGCACTGCTGAACCTGAGAGTGAGAGAGGCTGGAATCTGGGACAGACAGACACAAAGACAGCTTTAAGCAAGCCCAGCTGAAGGGGCACAGTCTGGCACTCCTTTATCTAAGACAGCCCTTCTATTTTTGGCTCTTTGCTGTGCCATGGTTTGTCTGTGTCTATTGGACTTTTTGGCAGCAGTTTTCCAGCACCAACTCCAGCTCCTTTCCTGAAGATGCTGAGGGAGATGACATCCCCCATCTCTGCCACTTGGATGTTCCTAAATTCAGGAATAACGTGCTGAGAGGATGGAATTCAGAGTCCTGTGTTCAGTGGAAGCCTCAATTCTCCAGCACAAAGTCTGATACAGGCAGTACCACAACGTGCTCAGAAAATAAGTAAAAGTTTCATCAGGCAAAATCTGTCCTTGCATCTCCCACCAACTCCAGCTCCTCTCCTGAAGATGCTGGAGCAGATGACACCCCCAATCTCTGCCACCTGGATTGGGTGTTCCTAAATCCAGGAATAATGTGCTGAGAGGATGGAATTCAGAGTCCTGTGCTCAGGGTGAGTTTTGAAGCCTCAATTCTCTGACACAAAGTCTGGAACAGGCAGTACCACAACGTGCTCAGAAAATCAGATGAAATCTCATCAGACAGAATCTGTCCTTGCATCTCCCATCCTCATCACCAACTCCAGCTCCTTTCCTGAAGATGCTGGAGCAAATGACACCCCCCAATCTCTGCTACATGAGTGTTCCTAAATCCAGGAATAATGTGCTGAGAGGCTGGAAATCAGAGTCCTGTGCTCAGTGGTGAGTTTTGAATCCTCAGTTCTCAATTCTCAATTCTCAATTCTCAATTCTCAATTCTCTGACATGCTCAGAAAATCAGACCAAACCTGTCCTTGCATCCCCTTTTTCCCAGAGCCATCCCTCTCCTGGTGCCACAGGATCTGCAGGAGCTCCCACAGACCCAGGCACGAGCAGAGAATCATTATTCCTCTTTAAACCAACGTGGTTTTGCCATAGCAACTCCCCAAAAAGAATCAACAGCTCCTGAGCAAACAAACACTTATTAAAGCACCCTCTGAAATATTTATGCTTTGTTCCCCAAAGCCCACTAAGTGCAGGGCCCTGCCTGGCTCCAGGAGGGGCAGGAGAGGCTTTTTTCTGCTGCCTGGCAAAGTGGAAAATCCATTCTTCAGCAGAGTGTTTGTCAGCCCTGGAAGGAGCTGGGAGATGGAATCAGCTCCAGCAGGGAACAGTTTTCTACTGCAAACACTCAGAGGTTTTCTCCACTGTGAGTTACTGCAGATCATCCTAGGCCAGGATGGAAACATGAGGAGAAAGTGGCACTTCATTTTATTTTATTTTATTTTATTTTATTTTATTTTATTTTATTTTATTTTATTTTATTTTATTTTATTTTATTTTATTTTATTTTATTTTATTTTATTTTACTTTACTTTACTTTATTCTATTTTTATTTTATTTTACTTTATTTTTATTTTATTTTATTTTATTTTATTTTATTTTATTCTATTTTTATTTTATTTTACTTTATTTTACTTTATTTATTTTAATTTTATTTTTTATTATATATTATTATATTTTATATATATGATTATACATTTTATATATATATATATATGTATTTATTTATTTACTTTATTTTATTTTAAAGACTTTAGAAATCATTTAATTCCACCCCTGCTCCCTGACTCCTTCCCACTGCAGGTGAGCACAGGATGGAGCTGAGGGAAAATGCCTGAAATAATCAATAATTTTTTTGTTTGTTTGTTTGTTTTTTGTTTTATCCCTGGCATAGCTGATATGATATTAGAGAGCTCCCTAGACACAGAAAACCACCTTGAAATTTGAATAAATTAAATATTATAACCATCAATAAAGGAATTGAACTCCTTGAGAGCCCTGGGTGATGCTGGAACCTCATAAAGGCAGAATTTCCAAAGGATTTGCAGGATTTGGCACAGATGGATCCAAATTTCCAAGGCAGAAAAGGCACCTTTGGCCTGTGGGGTGAATCACCTCAGCCTGAGCCCCCAGGCAGGAGCTCTGAGCTCCAATTTTGACACAAATTTGGATTTATTTGCTCTGAATCCCCTGCTCTGAGCTGTGCTTCCCATTTCAGGCATTGACTTTAGTCTGGCTCTCTCTAGTGGTCTGAAGCTTAATGAGATGAAAGTTCTGCTCTCTAATTACTTTGGGTGATTTAAGTATGAACAAAAAAAAAAAAGGGAATCCAGCCACTTTTGAGGAAATAAATTAAAAGCAAACTGGATGGAGCTACCTGGGGTGTGTTTCCAAGAGATAAATGCTTTCTCACAAATTTCACAAATCTCTTTCTGCTGCACTGAACTGGGATTTTTATGGATCTTTTTAATCACCCCTCAAATAATTTCACCAGCATAAAGTCTCCTCCTGGATGGAAATTTAATAAAAAACCGAATTGTTCAGGAAGGTATGGGCATGATCTAATCTTGCCCTTGTAAATATATTCCTGACAGGGTGGCAGTTAATAATTAATAAATGAAATAAACTATCTGGAAATTGCAAGCTGACACCGGGCTCTCCCCTCCTGCCTGCCCAAGGATAATTCACACTTTGTTTTTTTTTCAGTCAGATCCAAATTAAGCACCCAAATTAAGGTGTGGGGTGCCCCAGGCTCTGGGTTCAGAGTCAGGATCTCTCATTTCTGTAAAGCAATGTGAGTTTGCTGGGCTCTGACCAGCAAAAATGAACCCAAATAAAGATACAGAGAATTCCTGCTCTTTTTTGGAGGTCGGGGCATGGAATAATCCCCTGAACCAGTGGGTGCCCAGCTCTGTGCTTGGGCTCTCCAACTCCTAATCAAAATCTCACCTGCAAGTCCCAAGCTGCCAAAAATCCTTGAGTTCCCCTCCAAATCCTTCTGGGGGTCCCACACATCCCCCAAGAGCAGTTTGGGTCCAACCCCAAAATCTCAGGGAGCTTCCCCTGCCCCCTCAGCAGCCTGGCAAGGGTGGTTTGTAGGAAATCAGCAATCAGCAGAATGAATCCCTGCAAAATCTCATTTTTCCTCATTTTCTCAGGTTTCATTCCTGTGATGGGGAGGTCAGGATTTCCTGGGCACTCTCCTGGCTTTGTGTGGGTTCTCCTTTGGAGAAAATCTGCTTTGCTCCATCGTTTTCCTTCACCTGGTGCTAGAGAGGAGCTGGAGCCAGGCTGGAATTCACCTCTGGAAATGTGTGGGTGTCCTGGAATCAGCTGAGCTGCTGGAATTCATCCCAGAGCACCCAAGGGAATCTCTCAGGCTTCAGGGAGGGGCTGGTGACAGGAGCAATAAACACTGCCCTGCCTTTGAAAAAGGAGAAAAAGAACCCCAGGAATGATCCCTCAGCCTGCCCAACTCCATTTCATGGAGAGATCCTGGGACAAATGATGAAATAATCAATTTAAACACCTAGAAATAATAAAATTACAGGGGGAAAAGGCAGCATGGATTTGTCAGGAGCAAATCACATCAAATCCATCTCATTTCCTCCCCTGACAGAGAAACAGCCTGGTGGGCAGGGGAGAAGCAGATCTGAGATATCCTGGCTGTAAAAATCTCTGTATTCAGTTTTGCATGGCAGAATCAGGGCCATGGGAGAAAAAAAAAAAAAAAAAAAAAAAAAAAAGGAACCTTTTAAAAGCTCTGTAATTTCAGTGCTCAGCAGGAGGAGAAAATGCAGCCCCCAGTTGCAGTGGGGCTTGTTCTGTTCATGGCCATTAATAACTGATCTGTCTGATAGCAGAGATAATGCAGATTTATGAGCTGGGAGGTGTTGGAACAACACAGAGAGCAGCTCCTGAATTCAGATTGATCTGGGGGCTGAGGACAAACACAAACTCCCAAGCTTAGGCAGGAAAAATCAAATGGAGGGTTGCAAAAATGAGAGATAATGAACAAAGCCTCGCTGGAAGGATGGGGGCACAAATTATTTCATCTCTTCTGCCTGAGCTCAGAGTGTTTCTTTTCTGTGTGGAGACTTTTGACACTGACAGATGGTGGAAGTTCTGAGATTCTATTTTTTATTATTATTTTTGACAAAGAATGTGTATTTTCCCAAGGTTTGTGCATTAGGAAGGAATGTTTGAGGGGAGAGCTGGAGTGGTGAGGTCACACCTTGAGTGCTGTGTCCAGTTTTGAGCCCCTCACTGCAGGATGGACATGGAGGAGCTGCACAAAGGACACTCAGAAATGGTCATTCCCAAAAAATGGGGTGTTTTGGAGCCAGCAGCAAGGGGCCTGAAGCACTGATTTAAGAAATCTTTCATTTTTTCACAGGCAGGAATAGGATGCTCTCATGTTGTAAATTTTCCCATCTCTTCAGGGGTTTCCCACCGTGGGTTTCTCTGATCAGCACATTGCAGGTGGGGTGGGACTGTCCCAAACCCTTGCTAATCACAACACAATGGGGAATTTTCCTGTGTGATCCCTCCTCAGCACCACTGCTGAGCCCACTGAGGTTCCCATTGCAGAGTCACTCAAATCCCTGCATCCCTTCACTTTAAATTGCTGGGAGTGTTTTGCAGAGTGCTGAAATTGGGATTAAAGTGCCATTTATCCCTCTGAATCCAGGGATTCTCAAGCTTGGCTCTCTGTCCCCTCACACACCCTGGAGGTCACGTCCCAGGGGGATCCTTCACACAGACTTTATTTTCCTCCACTCATACAAAACCATCTAAGCAGGCACGAGGAGAATCTGCCTCTTTGTTTATTGGGAATACAACAATAGGGTCCTATTCCAGTCCCAGCATGAGGGACAAACAACAGTGCTCACAGCCAGGATCTCTCCTTGTCATTATTGGGGTTTTTTGGTCATTATTGGGGTTTTTTTTTTGATGTTTAATATCATCATCCAAAGTTCCAAACAGATTTTGATCCAAGTTTAGCATCCCTGATGCAGTTCCACCACTCAGGAGAGGCACAGCACACGTGGAATAAGCTCCTCAGAGAGAAGAGTGATGAGTGATAAAAGAGATGAGGTTTTGATGTCCCAGGTGAAATCCCCCAAGAGCTCGGTGTGAATGTGTCCTGCCATGCTGGGGGGGTTCAGGTTGGGATTTTGGGGTGTTTTCCCCATTTCCATGCAAAGCTCAGCCCTGTAAAAGTGAATCATTCACAAAATAATTCAACTCTGATGACTGCCTGCCAGGATTAGGAGCTAAGAGGATTCCTGGTTTTCTCGAGGTGGAAAGAAAATGCTGCAGGGACAGAGTGGCAGGTCCTGGTCCCTGACAGTGTCTCTGCTGTGGGTGTCCCACAAAACCACGGGACAGGGAGCACCTGGCAGTGACAGTGGCAGTGACAACCAGACCTTCTCCTTTCCCTGTCTCCATTTGTTCCTGCTCCTTTCCCATCTCCATTTCCCTTCCTGCTCCTTTCTCTGTCTCCATTTCTGTTCCTGCTCCACTTTCCTGTCTCCATTTCCTTTCTTGCTCCTTTCCCATCTCCATTTCTGTTCCTGCTCCTTTTCCTGTCTCCATTTCCTTTCCCTGTCTCCATTTCTGTTCTTGTTCCTTTCCCATCTCCATTTCCCTTCCTGCTCCTTTCCCATCTCCATTTCTGTTCCTGTTCCTTTCCCATCTCCATTTCTGTTCCTGTTCCTTTCCCATCTCCATTTCTGCTCCTTTTCCCATCTCCCTTCCCCTCCTGACTGAGCCCCTGCCCTCAGCACCAAGCAGGGAGCAAATCAAGAGCTCAGCCAGCTGAGGGCAGAGGGAAGGAAAAATGAATATCCCACCAAAGTACAACTGCACTCCAGGTAAACTCTTCCTGAGCACGAGAATCTCCTCCCAGCTCCACAGCCTGGGTGAATGCTCAAGATCCAAAGCTAAAATATTTGGAATATTAACATCTATCAGTTTCACACATCTCTTAAAGCAGCACATTCCTTGCCTGATTGATCCTGCCATATGGAACATTAGCCTGTACCATCACCATCTGCTGCAGCTTTAATTTTATCAAAAGCATTATGACAGGAGGGAGAATGTTTCTTTTTCCACCCTTCCTTCTCCTCCCGCCAAAACCTGGCTGATTTCTCCTCAAATGAACCCAATTTCCAGCCCTGAGTGAGAGGGCTGTCTGTATATTCTGTCTAGGAATAGCTCTTTGATTTCAAAGGCTTCGCTTTTGGGAAGCTGAGTGAAAAAATACAGGAACAAGGCAACTCACAAACTTCTCTCCCAGGGAAATTTTTGGTATTCATGAGCTCAAAGCTGAAATAGAAGTGTGGCTTGGGTGCTGCACATTTCTTCCACTCTCTGCTCAGAATCCCAGAATTATTCAGGTTGGAAAAGCCCTCCCAGGTCATGGAGTCCAACCTGATCCCCACCTTGTCCCCAGCCCAGAGCACTGAGTGTCACCTCCAGGAATTCCTTGGACACTCCAGGGATGGGGATCCAACCCTCCCTGGGCAGTTCCAATCCCTGAGCTCCCTTTCCATGGGGAAAATCCTGCTGCTGCCCACCCTGATCTCCCCTGCCCAGCCTGAGCTGTTCCCTCTTGTCCTGTTGTTGGTTTTCTCAGAGAATGAAAAATATTCTACTTTAATCATCCCTGACTTATCCTGTCACCACTGACTGTGCACCCCTTCCTAAAGGGAAAAAAAGGAATTCCAAATCTCTTCTTCTCACTTCTTCATAACCACTGATGTTTTTGTGATGTCCCTGCTATGTTCCTTTTCTACAGCAAACCACAACTTAAATCCAAGCTTCAGTGCCAAGGAATCAGAGAACGTTTGGGCTGGAAGGGACCTTAAAAATCATCCAATTCCAACCCCCTGGCATGGCAGTGACACCTTCCACAGCCCCAGCTTGCTCAGAGCTCCATCCTTGGACACTTCAGGTGGAGATGAGAGCTCCCAAATGAGCCTCCAGCAATTAATAAAATATTTACACAACACAAAATGAACACAACAATAGCAGGAAATGCAGAAATGGCATTGCCAGAGCCCAAGTGTGGCTGTTCCCTGTGCTGGCTCAGTGGAAGCAAAGGGTTGGGAGCCCCATCCTTGTGTGCTCCCTTTGTCCTGCTGCCACTCAGCCCCTTCATTATTTAGTGACACAGACACTGCAGCAAGCAGGCAGAGAATTCACTTCCAGCTGAAAGGGGAGAGCTTGGCCACAAAGAGCAGCCTGGGAGGAGATAAAGTTCTCAGAGCTTCCAGCCTGGCTGAGCAGGGAGAGCTGGGCTTGGTGCTCTGCTTTGGAAATGCCACTCCAGGGCTGTGACAATGACAGCAGGGTGTGAGGCTGCCTGGCTGCAACTGCATCACAATAATGGCAATAATTTTTTAAAAACCGTGCTCCAAGTGTCATTATTGCAGTGTCTTGCTGTGCAATCAGGGAGGTCACCACAGGAGGGAAGCAGCGTTTCACTTTTGTTGCTTTAGCAGCTAAGGTGGTTTTTTTTTTGGTTTTTTTTTTTTTTTTTAATGTATATTTTGATTAGCCAAACCTGCCTGATATGACAAAGCAATAAATAATAGAATCGTGGAATGGGTTGGGTTGGAAGGAACCTTAAAAATAATTTCATTCCACCCCTTGCCATGAGCAGGGACACCTTCCACTGTCCCAGGTTTCTCCAAGCCCCATCCTGCTTGATTTTTGCAGTGGAATGCAGAGATTCCTGCCATCCCTGCTGATGCTGCACATTAAAAAGTGATTTTTAGCCTTTTCAGTGACCCCCTTTCTCCAGCAACCGAAATCAAAACTTCAGAGCTTTGCAGAAACATTTAAAGCAAGTGAATCATGACTTTTCCTTCTGTTATTAACAGAGAGACAAAGAACCCCAAGCAGCCCAAGGATGGAAATTCCCTCGGGAGCTCCAGCTTCCCATCCTGGCATTTCCTGCAGCAGAGCTGTGTGCCAAGGCTGTAGCAGTGGGGTTTGTGCTGCTGGAGGACACACACAGCCCTCCCTCTGTCCATTCCTGGCCAGCTCGGGATGTCCTGGTGTCTCCTGGCCTTCCTCAGCCACAGGAATCCCTCTGTGCATTTTTCCTTCCCTTGCTCATTCCAGGAAAACAAACCCCTGCCTGGTTTCACATCATTTTGATCACTCTGGGTGGTGGAGATTGCCACCAGTCACTTTGGGAAGGGATGGATTAGATGGGATTGGAATCAGCCTAAAAGCTGCTGGTGGAAAGTTCAGAATGGGAGCCAGCATTCCTAAAAACCACATCTAAACAGAAATGCTGTGCAGGGAAACCTCCAGCCTGTGAAAATGAGGCTACAGCCTCAGCAGCTCTCAGGAAGAGCCATGGGGAAGCAAATCTGAAAATAGCAACTTGCTGAATCTCTTCAGACTCTCTGAGGAGGAAAATGAGCAGTTGGACTCCACGGTTCTTCCCTGCTCCTGATTCCTGTGGGATCTTTGGCTGATAACCTCAGCAGCCATGTCTCCCTTTCCCACCTGCCAGGAGCAGAAACCTGGGAACATTTCCACTTACAATGTGAATGCTTTGGTAGTGCTGTCCTGGGCAGCACTGCTAAAAATCCAAACGTGGATGCCTGAGAGAGAAGTTTCAGTGCTGATGCAATTTGTCAGCATCTCATCCCTGTTCCCACACAGAGCTGAATCATCAGGGAGCAGGGATTGATCACTCTGGATCATCATGTGATGGCAAAACCCACCACCACTGCCTGAGAGCAAACAGCAGAGCCCAGCTGGAGAGAAAAACCAGCCAAGTGCAGAAAATATGTTACTATATAGGATTATATAGGAAATAACCTGAAAATCACAGAGCCATGGGATGGCCTGGGTTGGAAGGGACTTTAAAGATCATCCAGTTCCATTCCCTGGCATGGGCAGGGACACTTTCTACTAACCCAAGTGGCTCCAAGCCCCATCCAGCCTGGCCTTGGACACTTCCAGGGATCCAGGGGCAGCCACAGCTGCTCTGGCACCTTCTCACCACCCTCACAGGGGAAAAAAAAATTCCAATATCCCATTTAATCCCACTCTCTGTCAGTTTGAATCCATTGCCTGCTTTATTCCTTGTAAAATTCTCTCTCTGTTTTCCTGCAGCTCCTTCAGGCACTGTGAGGTCACAGTTGTGTCACCCCAAAATTCTCCTCTCCAGGTGAACAATCCCAGCTCTCCCAGCAGAGCTGCTCCATCCCCCTGCCCATCCTGGAGCATCTCCTGGAGCTGCTCCATCACCGTTTCTCCATCTCCTCAGGGACTTTTACACACCACAAACTCCATCCCCCTGCTGCTCACAGTCCAGGAGGATTTGTGCCAAAAACTCTTGGCACTGTAGGGTTTGTAACCCCAAATAATCACAACCACACAGGGCACTGGTACCTCCATGGAAAAGTCAATCCATGACACCCTTGAATTGTGAAAAGTCACTTTTGATGTTCAATGTTTTGCATCCCACTCATTGCAGGCAGCTAGAAAGAAATGAAGAGCAGGAATTAATTAATCCTGGCTATACCCCCAAGAGATGTGCAGACAAACACTGATTTTCTGATAGAAACACAGCAGCCAAGGTTACTGCCTTGTCCAAGGCCACAGTGTAGGAGCAGAGCTGAGATTGAAGTGCAGAAACTCTGATTGCAAAGCTCAGGGAAACTTATTTCGAGGAGGAATAACCTTCAAAATAAATAATCCATTCAGAAAAAAAAATTGGTTTTTTTTCTTCAGTATTTTATTAGTACATTGCAAGCACATCCTGATCTGTGGGGTCAGGCTGTAAATATTCACTTTGGGCATCCTGAGTGTTTCTATGCACACAAACACATTTATATATATATTTATATACATATATATATACACATATGTGTGTGTGTGTGCTCCATACCCTGTGTGAGAGAACAACAAGGTACCCAGTGAAAGAGTTGAGTCCCAAAGAGGCAGAATAACAAGCTCTGCTGTGTTTTTCCAAGGCTCCACGAGCTGGCTGCTGCCTGGTGGGGACAGACTTTCCCACAGTCCTGCAGCCACCCTGTTCTGGAACAGAGCCACCTTGGATTTCCACCAGTTTTGGGATCTCACTGGGCAGCAGATACCCAGAGGGAGCAGCTCTCCCAGTGTGCATCCCCACAATCCATCATTTCCCTGCAGAGCTGCATCCTCTGGTGATAAAATACTCATATTGACACCTACTTCTAGGAAAATCTGCACTGCCTTCCAAATTTATTGAACAGATAATATTCAATTCCTCCCCTCAGCCTCAAGCATTGGAATGGGATGCTCAGGGAGGTTTGGAGTGCCCATCCCTGGAGGTGGCACTCAGTGCTCTGGGCTGGGGACAAGGTGGGCATCAGGCACAGGTGGCACTGAATGGTCTTGGAGCTCTTTTCCAACCTCACTGATTTTGTGATTCTACAGTATCTTTGATTATACAGTGTATATATGGGCAAAACCCCCACGTGGCCCTCAGATAAAATCTGAAAACAACTGAGCTCTGTGTGGTTCCTTGATCTGGTTTAAATGCCTGCATAGACAAGGAATTTTTGCTTTTGTTGTAATTAGTGGGCATGTGCTCAGACTCTAATAATTGTTCTTTAGGCTTTCTTACCAGGCCTGACCTTCCCATTTGGACCCAATAAAGCAGCTGAGCTCTGTGCCTTTTTGTTCTCAGATGACAAAGTGCTCGGCATTTGGCACTCAGCTTATCTCATACGTTTGGGATTTTAATTATCAACACAAGGGCCTTCCCAAAGGCTGTCATGAAGATTATGGAGGGAAATTAATGGCAGAAAAACGCCTTTGTCCATCAGTTCTTCTCACTGTGGTGACTAGAAACTCTACAAACAGCTATGCTATTTTAATTCCAAAAAACACATTTGCAATGTCATCTTTATGGAGGAAAAATATGCTCAGCTTGAGTTTTGTTTTGTGCTGCTCTGTGTACAAGAACACGAAGCTGCCGTGTATAGCAGAGTGTGTGGGGAACTCAGAGCACAGTCTGTTAGCAGACTTTATTTTTTGCACTGTCTGCTCCCATTTTTCAGTGTTCTGACTTATTGCTGACTATTCCAAGGCGCTCCAGTGCATCTGATAGTGTAGGAGCTGTAATTCCCCGATCCCAGGGCGGGATTGCTGCTGAAATGAGATAACCCAGCTGGGCAGTAAAAGCACAAAAGTTGAACTTTTCTTCTCAGAGAACTGAAGCCTGCTCGGTCAGATTGACCAAAATGCACCGAGTTTGCTTCGTTTTTATTTCAAACCGGCATTCTGATAACACAGGGTGTGTGGCTGGGTAGTGGGGCAGGGATTTATCTGAGTGTGGATTTTCTTTTTGTGTGTAGAGACGAATCATGGAATCACGGTTTGGGTTGGGAGGGACTTTATGGATCCCCCTGTTCCATGGGACACCTTTCACTAGAGTGGGATGCTCAGAGCCCCATCCCTGAACATTTTGGGATGGGGCAGAGCACAGCAGAGCTGGGGTGGTCCCAGTGATGGTGTTGGGCCAGTCCCAGTCCTGGGTACTGGTGTCAGTGTTGGCGTTGGGGCAGTGCCAATGTCGGTATTGATGTCGGTACCGGGGTGGTCCCATGGGCCAGAGGTGGTCCCGGTGTCGGTCCCTGTGCCAGTATCAGTGCCAGGACAGTCCCAATGGGCTGCAGGTGGTCCCGGTGTCGGTCCCTGTGCCAGTATCAGTGCCAGGACAGTCCCAATGGGCTGCAGGCGGTCCCGGTGTCGGTGCCGGGGCGGTCCCGGTGTCGCTGTCAATGTCAGGGCGGTCTCAGTCCCAGACCCGGTATCGGTGCCGGTGCCAGTGTCAGTCCCAGTCCCGGTGCCAGGGTGGTCCCGTGGGCTGGTGAGACTGGTACCGGTGCTGGTGTCGGTGCTGGTGCCAGGGCAGTCCTGGGGGTCGGGCAGTATCGGTGACAATGCCAGTGCCGGTATCGGGGTGGTCCCGGTGCCAGTGCTGGTCCCAGTCCTAGTCCCGGTGCCGGTATCAAGGCGGTGCCGCTGCTGGAGGCGGTGCCACTCTTGGTACCGTGTGGTGTCAGTACCGGTGATGGTCCTAGTCCCGGTGCCGGGGCGGTGCCACTCTCGGTCCTGGTGCTGGGGCGGTGCCGCTCCCGGTGTCGGTCCCGGTGCCGGTCCCTGGGCGGTTCCGGTTCCGCTCCCGCTCCCGGTGCCGGTGCAGTCCTGCCCCGGGGGCGGTGCCGGTCCCGGTCCCGGTCCCGGTCCCGTTCCGGTGCAGTCCCGCCCCGGGGGCGGTGCCGGTGCCGGTGCCGGTCCCGTTCCGGTGCGGTCCCGCCCCGGGGCGGTGCCGGTGCCGGTGCCGGTCCCGTTCCGGTGCGGTCCCGCCCCGGGGCGGTGCCGGTGCCGGTGCCGGTCCCGTTCCGGTGCGGTCCCGCCCGGGGGCGGTGCCGGGCTGTGGGCGGCTCCGCAGCCATCGCGCCTGCCCGGCCGGCGGCGGAGCTCGGTGCAGGGAGGGGGCGGGGGCGGCTCGGCGGCGGGTCTGCGGGCCCCATGGGCGGGTGTGTGGGCTCCCACCACGACTCCTCGGGCAGCCTCAACGAGAACTCGGACGGCACCGGAGGTGAGCGCCGGCTGCGGGCCGGGGGGAAGCGCGGGGGGACCCCGGGGCGGGCGCTGCGGGCCGGGGCCTGCGGCGGGCGGGGAGCCGCGTCCGGCTCTGCCCCGAGCCACCCCCGAACCATCCCCCGGGTCATCCCCCGGGTCATCCCCCGGGTCATCCCCCGGGTCGTGCCCCGGTTCGCCCGAACTTTGCCGGGGCGGGCGCTGCCCTCGGGCACAGCCCCCGGCCCGGCTGCGCGGCCCCGGTACCGGCGCTGCCCCGGCGCTGCTCTCGCTGCGGGGAGCGGTCCCGGCTCTGTCCCGGGGGGCTCAAGGACGCGGCCCCCTGCAATAAAGCCAGCCCTGGGGAAAGGGCCTGCCCGCGGCTCCCCAAGTTTGTTTTCCCCGGGCTGCGCTCCTTGTGCTGTGCGGGAAACGATTGCTCAGCTCGCTCGGATCCCGGCTGCGGGGCCGCGGTTGTTTTCCAGCCGGGAGAGGGGCTCTGCTCCAGCGCTTCCCGGCGCCGGGAGATGCTGGAGCAGCGTGGTCTGTGTTGCACTCCCGGCTTGGGGAGCAAAGGCAGCCTGCGAACGCTGCCGCAGTGCCAGCAGCCTTTCCCCGCCGTGTTTTCCTCCAGCTCAACGCCTGAATGGTTGCTTTCTCAATGCTCTCAGGTTTGTGGACCCCTGATGTTCTCCAGCTGAGCTGTGTATGTTTTATAGTCATTTAAAGTCAGCCTACCAACAGGACACTTGACTTGTAAGTAGTCCTCACACATGGAGGGTCCATAGATTTCAGGAGGATAATTTCTAGGTCTGTGTTTTCCCCCATACCTTACGGAATGTTATTTATCAGTCTGGTTTTATTTGGGATGTCCCAGCTGATGGGTGTTCTTTCTATCAGTGACTTTGCTGTCATTCCACGATGTAAAAATATGCAGCTCTTGGAGTTGTTGGTCTGAACCAACCATCTGCTGATTAATGCCAGATACAGAGTTCATGGAAATAGCAGAATTCCAGCTGCTAGGAGCTGTGTGGGGTTTCACAGAATCCCAGGATAGTTGGGGTTGGGAGTGACCTTTGGAGATCATCCAGTCCAGCCCCCTCACTGAGGCAGGGTCATGAAGGGCAGGTGACACAGGGACACATCCAGGTGGGTTTGGAATGTCTCCAGAGAGGGAGGCTCCACAACCTCCTGTGGATTTAATCACATCAGTGTCATTGAAAGGAATTTTATACCTTTGAGTGGTATGAGTCTTCCTTATTCTATTTGTAAAAAGGGAAGAATTGGGTTACCTGAAGTGCATCTGTACAAAGCAGATTTATCAACCTGTAAGAGCTGAGCAGAATGGACCAGTGAAAGAAAAAGAACAGCAGGAATCACCACATAGCCCAAGATATTGACCAAAAAAATAGCATTAAAAGCTCCACTGGTGCTTGTCCTGAGATGTGCTTTGCTGTTATGAGGTGAGATCATGTCACAGAAATAGGCTCGGTTTAATTTCCTTGCTCTTATCTCACCTGAGATATCGAGTGAATGAGATAGGAGAAGAACACGATCAGGTTTGGGAGATATTGTAAAACAGATTGCACACCCCAGAGCAGCGTGTGAGGTGGGCAGGGTTTGTGTGGTGCTCCCAGGGCATGGCACTGTGCTGCTCTGGGGTTAAATAACCCATTGTGCCTGCTGCATTACAACAGCAGCTGGGCTTTGGAGATGTAAGAGATGTGAAATCCGTGTCAGCTGGCTCGTGTTGATTCATGCTCTCAGGGTAATGTTCCTTAAGGTTGTCTCGCTGAAGTGAGAAGCACTGAAATTTCACTTGAATTATGAGCTTCTTAGGACTGTCTTAAACAATCAGCTCCAGTGTGCAATAGCCTGTTTTGTAATGCTACAGATCTGTTCCTGCCTCCCCACAAGGAGGAGAGGGGGGGTGGGTTAAGCTGGGAGAGGCTCTGAGTATCTTCTCTAAACGTGACTCCCCAGATGTCAAAGTCCAGCCCGCGCTGATTCGGAGCTTTGTGGATTCTGCCAACGTGCCCTCACCAAGTGTGAAACCTGACTTGCTCTCCCAAGGGAGCTTCTGTCTGGAGGCATCAGCCAGGGGACCAGCTGAAGCACAAGTGAACACGATTTGGAGTTTAGAGCTCTGCAGAGATGAGTTTTTCCTCTCCCCAAGTGAGGCTCATTTCCTCCAGCTCTGGTGTTGTGACCTAACCCGCAACATTCGCTTGCAGATTGCTGTCAGTGAGCAGGGCCAGAGCATTTTGAAATCCTAGGAAGGTGTTCTGGAACGTGATGAGCCCAATTTGCCAGTGGTGGGCTTCTTTTGGAGAGGCTTTGTCTTTTCCCCAGAATGGAAAAGTTTCCTGGAGAATTGTGAGCACTCGATTAGACAGCAGTGGCCGTGTGTGATGCTGGGTGAAAGTAGGAGCCAACTCTCAAGTCTGATTCATCCCAGTTTCAATTTATTCCAGGGCAGTGGGGAGTGGCAAAACCGTGCTCAATTGTGTTAGTGGAGTGGAGAGGAGCATTTGTCACATCCCTGTATTCTCCTGGTGTTTTTGTCCGTGGCCAGCACTTCCCGTTACTCGTGTGCAGCTTGGCAGAGCTGACGGCACGTCCTGGCCACGTGTGCTTCCTTTGTCTCTTACTCTGGGCATTTTTCAAGGTCAGGATGCCTGTGTGTGTGTCAGGAGAGCTGCTGTGCATCCTCAGGTGTGTGTGAGATGTTGTGTGAGATGGAGCTAATCAAAAGCCCAGCTTATTGCCCAGCTCTGTTTGTGACCAGAGCAGGAGGAGGCTGTTCCTCACCAAGAATTTAACAGATGCTGCTCTGGCCATCAGGCTGGAAATGGAATGGGCTTTGCAGATTGGTACCAGCTGTTTCATTAGCACTGCTCTTTTTAGCAAGTTTTTATTTCACCAGGACGTTGTTTGGCACAGACAGGAAAAGTTCCTGTCACCAAGCTCGGTGTGTTGGAGCCCAGCAGAACCAAATTGTGGTGGGTGGATTTATTGGAGAGTCATTAAAGGACATCACTAACTGCTTTACAAACCCAGGTTTTCCCCACTGCATCCCTTTAGCTGTCTCCCACTGACAGTCCCAGGTTTCAGGAGCTGAGCCCTACATCTCTTGCAGCTGTGCCCTGTCACAGGTGACTGAGTTCCTGCAGGATGGTGAGAGCAGGGCACCAATAACTCTTCTCCAGCCACTTCCCAGGCTGGGTGAGCTCTGCACTTGTGTTTTTGGAACAGCTTTGGCCTTGGAATTAACTGCTGGAAAGCTCTGCCCTTGTGCCTGTACCTCAGGTATGTTCAGTTGTGCCAGCAGATCCTTCCTGGACGCTCCTCAATTCCTTTTTGTTTTCCAAGGAGGAACCTGTTCATTCTCTCTCACCCCTCTCAGGAGCTGCACATCACTCTGTCTGACCTGGTGAAGTTCAGTGAGACAGTTGCTTGTGTGGATGAGGGAAAGGCAGGGATTGCAGTGCCTGGGAGCACAAGTCATTCCAGATTAAGGCTTTTGGCTGCAGCTGTCTGATTGCTGCTGAGCTCTCCTTGACACGGCGCTCGCCTGCCTGCTGCAGCTCTTATCACCCTGCCTGGGGAGCAGAGATGCTGATTCTGTTTGAAATTTGTCTTCTTTCCTTCTGCCCCCATCACCCAGCAGTGAGAACAGGGCCAAGTGGAAATAGGGCTGCCAGGATGGGAGATTATTCCAGCTATCAATTCCTCCTGTGGAGTGCTGGAGCTTCATTAACTCCCAGAAAAGCAAATATTGTGCTCCACCTCTGCTCTCAGCAACTGGACAACAGTTTCTTAAATATTTTCCTGGAGTGCTGAGCAGGGCTGTGTGTCACATGGTTAATTGGAAGTCACAATAACTGCTTTCATGGTGCTTCTCTGCAAGACTGACCCGAGGAATTTGCATATTAAGCAGTGAGATTTGTTGCTCACAATTGCATTAATACAGCAGGGCTCTGCTTGCCTGGCACGGGGGGGTTAAACAAGCAGCTCATGACTGAGCACTTAAGAGCATTTGGTGCCTCCCTTTTGTACTGGAGCACACAAAGAGTCTCCCAAAAGGATTTTTCAGTGGCTTGGAGCTGTTGGGTGCAGGCTGAGATGGTTTTTCCTGCATGCAGCACCTGGCTGGGCTTCCAGTGCCATCTGAAAGGGGCACATCTGGATTTCAGGTAGTTCCTGCTGGCAGAAATGTTAATAAATCAAAGCTGGCTTTTGCTGTTAGGTCCTACTCTGGGTTTTGTGTGGTTTGTTTTGGTTCTGTTGTTTGTTTGTTTTTTTTTTTTTTAATGAAATAACCAAAAAAGCTTAGCATGGCTCTGAGCTTGCTCCAAATCCTCCCTGCTCCATGCCTGGGTATATTTAAAGGATGTGTAGATGGAGTTTGGGGGTGGCAGTGCTGGGTGAACCATGATCCTCAAGGTCTTTTCCAATCTAAATGAGTCTGTGATTTCCACAAGAGTTATATGTGGGTTTTATCAGGGCTCTGGAATAAAAGTAGCCTTTAATAACTCTTATTTCTTGAGGGCTGGGCACCCACAGCCTCCTGGAGATTCTTAGGATCTGGAATTGGTGCTGACAAGCCCAAATAATTCAGTCCCAAGTATTCATCCCCTGGCATGTCACTGTGCTGCTGTGACACTTTTCATTTGTGAACTACAAGACTTGGTTTTGTTTTCCAGGTGATAACAAGGAGCTCTCAGAAACTGCAATAAAGTGTTATTTTTGCTGTTAATAAGGGCTGGCAAACAAAGCTGTTTGGTTTCCTTTTTGGCTGGTTCCTCCATGTAATTGTTTGTTTGGCTTCTAGATGAAGTGATTTATTTTAATTTCTCTGTTTGGGATTGCAGTGATGAAAACGACAACATCCTCCTTCACTGAATGTTAAATGCAATAAATTGAACAATCATTGTGCTTTGGAGATTTTTTGATAAATGGAAAATATTATCAGTTGCCAGTTTGAATAAACTCTACAAAGCAGCCATCCACTCTCATTGCAGCAAGTAATATGATAGCTATTATTTTTCATGTGAATGTTGGGTAATATAATTTATGAGTCACAAATTATAATACAGTTGAAGCCTGAAATACAGATCTGCCTTGCAATAAAGTTATAAATTCCTGTGAGTCTTCTTGCAGGTACAAAGAAGGGTCAAGTTGGCCTTAATTGCTTTGGGTACCTCTAAAAAAGAAAGAATATAAAGGTTTGGAAAGTTCATGACCAAATGACTATGATTGAGACGGGAATATAATTCCTCTTCGTGATTTAGGGTGTGGTGCAACAATCACCTTCATCCTCTTTTTGGGACAGACACTGTGTATAAATGCCTGATACATTTTTAAACAAATTGTTTTTAACTTGCCACCTTGGCTTTAAAATTCAGCCTCCTTTGCTGCAAATTCCAAGTATTTCAGTTGGGTTTTGTCTCTCAATTTTTTTATTTTATTATTATATTTTTTTAATTTGTGGTGGTTGTTGTTTTTTTCCCAAAATAATTTATAGCTCCCAGCATGGAGCAGGAAAGTGTCCTTGGGGCATCTCCTGGGTATGGGATGTCCAGCCAGGAGAATCCTTTGGTTCACCTTTCCTACCTGCAGATGCTTTGGGTGGAGCTTGGGGAGTTTTCTGGGATTTCCTGGAACCTCTGGAGGTTCCTTCTTTTGTAAGATTCATTATGAGATTGCTGAGGATCAATCACCCAAAATCAGGAGAGAGAGTCTGTTCTATGGAGGAATAAAAAAGCAGGAAAATTCCCTAATTCCTGACTGTAGAATAAAACACTTTTCTTACACTCTGAGGTTTTCATCTGCTGCTTATGTGTTGTCTGGCAATTTAGAGTTGACAAAACAGAAATGTTCCACTGCTTAGGAAGTAAATGAACTATCAATTTTTTTTAGGGATTTTTTTTTCCTTGGTTTATTTTCTTGGTTTTTTTAAGAAAACAAAAAGGTTTCCCCTCATGTGGGGATTGTGTTTGCAGCATAATTCAGTGTTTCAGACTGAGTTATCAATAGCAGGGGAGGTGATGGATCCCAGGCATCCTGCAGGGCTGCATCCCAAACTTGACTGTGGAAAACACCTCTGGTCCTGCTCTGTTTGACCTGTGTGCAGGGAAAATGTCTCTTGTGCTTGATTTAAGGTTCAGCTGGAACCTGAATTTTGCATTTGCTGCCTCGTGCTGGCCCTGGCACACTGGGATTGATGCAGGTGAGAGCTGACAAAAGCTCAGCAAACTGCAGGAGGTGGTTTTGTTCTGCTCCCCATTTCAAAAGTAAATTAAAAACTCTTTTAAATGCTGAATGAGGCTGAAGTTTTAGACTACCTTAAATATTTAAAATGCCATCAGTCTCATCCTGAGGCTTCCCAGCACTGGGAAGTGCAAGGGCACTGCAGGTAATAAATGCAGGAGCAATTATTGGATGCTATCAATTTGCAGGAGCTGCTCCACACCCAGCTGACCTCTCAGGCCTGATGGGAAACATTTGGAAGTTGTCCTTCCCAAAGCAGAAACGCTGCTGGGATTGTGGATTAGAGCAGTTTTAGCAGCTCCTCCCTTCAGCCTTTTCTCAGTGTCCTTTTCCCTGCCCATCTCCCCCTCTCCTCAGTGAACAGGATTTAAAAAGGAGAATTCAAAGCCCTGCTTGAAAGCCAATTGTGGGAGGAGATATGGGCACAGCTCTGAAGCTGATTTTTCTCTTCTGGAGAATCTCAGATGTGCTGGAGGATTTTATGTGTGCCTGTTTTTCTGTATGTGTGTGTATAAAGACATCCTTGTGCTGCAGATGAGGGGAAGGGAGGGGATTTGGGGACTTTCTACATGATCTGTCATGTGGGTTTTTTGTTTTTTTTTTTTTCCCCTCATTCTCCACCATGAAAGCAGAGGCACTTCACAAATGGGAGTGAAAAATGCTTCAGTAGTTTGCTGCAAGAACAGGTAGTGCCCAGGGGGAAAAGATGAGAGGCTAAAATGGGAAAATGTGTCACACAGAGCTGTGGATTGCATGGTAGCTCTGCACATGTTTAACAGGGGAAAGTTTACTCTTAAAACATATATATCCAGTCTAGCATTGCCACCACTTTTCTAGAAATAAATCACTTTTCATCCCCTGACATGATAAACACTTTATAGCTCGTAACAGCTCCCAGTTTATAATAATGTATAATAAATGTAGCAGCTATAAATAATTCTCTTAGTTCAGACAACAGCTTATGGAGGGAGGCATTTTTCACCTTTTCCCAGAGGAGCTGTGTGCTCTTTGAGAGCCCTCCCAGAAATGGCATGGGAAGCAGAGCACAGCACTTTGGGATTGGAAGCTTGGTACCTTTCTATTTTTAAAATTCACTCCTGAAGCTCCATCCCTGCTGCCATGCTGGGATGAAGGGCACTGTGGATTCAGCACCAGAATCTCTCTGTGCCATTTACTTTGTTGCTTTATTTCCCTGCCACACATCTCCTGTGATTTCCTGCCTTTGTGGGTAAATACAGATTCTTTGTAAAAGAGCACCTAGAAAATAGCACAGGCTACCAAATGTCATTTTCTCCTCTCTGCCAATTGGATTTTTGGCCCCACGCTGCTGCAGAGCATCAGCAAGCACAGGGTAATGGCTGGCTGGAGGATTTCAGGAAAAATTGCTAATTCCCATTGCTCTGCCTGAACAAAGAGTTTCCCAAATAATTTATGGGTTCAAGAGTTTCCTGGAAAAGCTGCTACCAAGCCCTGTGCTGGATTTGTGCCTTCAGAATGGTTTGGGTGTGTTTTTCTCCATCTCAGGTGCACACACAAGCTGGGGATGTCCAAAAAATGTCTTTAATGCAGAATGTTGAGCTTTAAACTGCTCCTGAGCCACTTCATCCCTGTCCCTCAGAGTGGCAAGGAGACATCAAATCTTCCAACATCCAAACGTGGTTTAATTTTATTTTTTTTTCATGCAGGTACAAATCCCTGTGAAAATTCCTCCTATGAAACACAATGTTTACTTTCTTGGTAGATTTAAAAAAGTTTAATAAAAGACAAATAATAAAGTAAAAGGTTATAAGGGCTGGGTGCTTGGCATTCAGCCAAGAGCACACTTGCTGTTTTGGAGACAACCTTTAAATTTATTAACCTGTTGTATATTCAGAGACCTATCCTAGATTTTCAAACTTTTTTAAAAACTTTTTTTTTTTTATAATTTAGCAACTGTTTTACATGGCTACTCATTGAGTCTGCCTTTTTGGAGCATGGGTGTTTTAAATTTATTTTTCTTATCAGTCTTAATTTGGGCTGTGGTCTTCAGTTTTTACAGACAGTAAGTGCTGGTAATTGGTGTATTTGTAACAAGTATTTTTACTGGGTGTTATTTAACTAAGTTCACTTACTGCAAAGACACTTTATCAGCCTATGTTATTTTTAAAGAAAACTGTGTCTTAAAAACCATTTCAACACCACACAATATATATGTGTAATATGTAATATATAATATATAATTTGTAATGTTTAATATTTAGTGTTTAATATGCAATCTTTAATATGTAACATCTACTATTTAACATGTACTATTTTATAGATAATATATAATATATAATAATCTAGTGTAATATGTATAATATATGTACACAGATTTATGTATATACATAATGTATGTATAATATATATACATACATACATATATATATATATATGTAAAATACCCTGATATTTGCAAAAAGCCAATACCATAATCTGTATTTCTAACACTGCCTGGCATAGCTGTGGCTGCTCCCAGCTTGTTCCCACTCCCCAGGGTGGGAAGAGAGGGGGAGTGTTTGTTTTTTTGGGAAGTGTTTGTTTTTTTGGGAAGTGTTTGTTTTTTTGGGAAGTGTTTTTGGGGAGCAGAGCCTGGCACAGGTTGGAAAGCACCATGGTTATCCAAAGGTTGGATGCAGATTCCCTGGCTGGATGTATTCCCAAGTGGAATAAATGTATATTCCTGTATATATAAGGGATATATTTGGTGGCAGCAGATTCCCAGCACTCCAATCTTTCCCATTCCCAAGGAGCAGAATTCCCAAATTTACCCCAATGACTGAGGATGAGCCAATTCTCCCTTCCCTGGGCATTTCCATCCTCCCAAAATGACCAAATTTGCTCTGGAAACAGAGAAATCACAGCTCCCAGCTGAAGGGGAGCACTGGGAGGGCTGGAGAAGAAAAAAGCTGCCACAGAGCTATTTAAATCTTATTTTTTTGCAGAGTTAGATTTCACTCTTGCATGTTGATGACTTGGCTCAGTGAAACATGTAGCAGACTAAATTTTTTTGTGTGTTTTTTTTTGCTCTGTGCCCACATAAGTTCGTTCAAAGCACATGGGTTGCTATAAATATGAGTGCATTTAGAGCAAAAATACCTTCTGTGAAGTGCTGATCAATATTGGATATTATCCTGAGACAGGTTTAAATGCTCATTTGAGATGAGTTCTCACTCTTTTGTGTGTTTTTCACATCCATAGGTCTCCATTGTGTGTTTATCCAGATCTAAAAGTAGTTCTGGTGCCAAAAAAAAGCTCGAATTTCAACAGCAAACCACATGATTGTTGTTTGACTGAAGTCACACACTTCCAGTCAGTCACAGATTGGATGGCCCCACATGGATTTTACAGCAAAATCCCATTTTGTGCTGCCTGTGCATCCCATTCCTTGTGTGTACCCAGGGCTCTCCTTCTAATGCAGCACTAAAATAGCTCCAAAAATGCTACAGGGTTTGGCTTTATCTGAAACTCCTGCTAAACAGAACAGGGAATTGAAGATTTGTGTCTGGCAGCTGGGAATAAAAAAGGAGCAGCAGCATTGTCAGAACAAGCTGCTGTGGTTTGGTGTTACAAGTACCAGAATAAAAACCCTTTAGCTGTAAATAAGCTTTTAGTTCTTGAGCTCTGCCTCATCATAGAGACTTTATAAGAGAGTGTAGACAGAGGTTGTTTTCTGTAAACCTCCAAACCCACTTTTATTTAGGATTTTTCTTCTTCTAAATAACACAAACCTTTAGAAAATATGAACAGATTCTTCTCTACAATAGAGGTGAATCTCAATGTGTGTGCTCTGTCTCCCTGGGAAGTTTTGTTCCTTTTCTAATTCTCCTAAATATTGGTGCTGTAGGAATTAGGTTTAAATTGAGGAGGAGAAGTTGTGGCTTTTGGTTGAATTGTCACTCTGGCAGCTTGAAAATTGAAATTTTATCTTGAAAAATGAAATAATCTGCTGGGTTTTGGAGTGTTGGTGCTCCGCAGTGGAGAAAACAGTCACCAACTTAAACAGGAACCCAAATTTCTCTTTTTTTATCTTCAACATGACAGGAATGAGTGGGCTCCAAACACTCCCCAATCCCAAACTTCATCCATCCCAGGATCAGTCACAATCAGCTCTCAGGGAACAAATCTCCTCAAGAATTTTTAAGTTAAACTTGTTTAAGTTGATGCTTACCACAACCTCTTCACAATATTGCTTTGGGAAATCAACAGGTTCCTTTATGAAATTATTTTTTTCTGTTTAATCCATCCCAAAGGAGGTGTTTGCACTGCAATTCTTTCTGATCATGTTTTTCCTGATGATTGCTGTGCTGCAGGACTGGGGAAGGAGCCACATTAGCATTTTATCTTATTGTGCTGGGAAACTTATTACCAACAGTTAATCATTTGCATTGAGCTCACATTAGTTAGGAAAATATTGTAGATATTTAGGGCTGGGGGAGGTTGCTGCCAATGTCCTGCTTTAACATCTCTTGGCAGCTCTGTCCAGAGGGATGCTGAGCTGCTGATCTGATAATTGAGCCTGTTAAAAATCCATTTTATTAAGTAGTGACAATTCAGCTTAGAACAAAGTCCTGCAAAACCCAAAATGGCAATTCTGTATCTCTGCTTCAGTGCTGTGTCAAACAGAATATTCTGTTTTAGAAATTCTACCAGCTGATCTAATCTTGTCTGGAAACTCTTTCCAGGTTTGCCTGCTCAAGGATTCTGTTGCTATCTGATTGCTCTGCCTGCCAAATTTCCAGGCTGAATTCGTGTGCCATTGATAAAGTGCATTTCTCTCTGCTCACTGCATTCACCCTTCCTTCCTTCTTGTCTTGTTTCATTATTATAAATTAATCAGGGGATTTTTTCCAGCTGAGGAACTCTTGCCGTGCAATTCAGGTTTAGGGATCTGCACCATTTCTTTTCTTGTGTTTTGAAACTTTCCAACTTTTGCTGGTTTATGTGCAAGATTAATAAATTAGGAACCTCCCTTTTTTTTTTTTCACAAACATTTTTCTATCAAGATATTTCAGAGATTATTGTGTGTTAAGGGCAGTTTTGATGCTCATGTGGGTGGGGGAGCTGTGCGGATGCTGCTCAGATGGGAATTTTTTTTTTTTTAAATGCATTTTTCTCCTGCTCATCCTCAACTTTTCCATAGGTCTGAAAGTGGCCCCAGTTCTGCTGCTCTGGGCTTTGAGATGCTTTTGTTCAGAGCTGTGGAATCAGCACTTCCTGGACATGGTTTGCTCATTAGAGCACAGTAATTAGTGAATTTGTCATGGACTTGCATCCAGCCATTCTTATGAATCCTTTTAACTGCTGCAGTTAAATCAGCAGGTTTGGATGTTGGGGTTTGATTTCCCCAAAGCTTTCAGGAGTTCCTTTACCTAAACCAAATAATCACACCTGCCCTGAAAAACAGTGAGAGAGGTGAGCTCCTGTTTTCAGGTGGCTGAAATAAGAATCTCTTTTTAATAATGCATTCTCATTACCAGTCAGCTTGAAAAATCCTTTGATTTTAATCTATTTTCCCTTGCAGAAAGGGGAGCAGGCCTGAGAAGAGGCTCTGTCTGATAATGGAGAGTTCTGCTCCAGCTCAGAACTTTCCTTGCAGACTTTAAAACCCAGCATCTTCACACACTTCTTTAATCTGTTATTACATCAATTATGCCTTAAATAATGGGGAGAAGTAGGCAAAGTGCATCTCTCCTGCCCAAGAGCTCTGAACTTGCTTTGCAGTGGGTCCCACAGGAGAAATAAACTCCTTGAGCATTTTGGTGAGGAGCTTTTGAGAAAAGACAAGCCCAGCCCATGGCCTCAGCTCTGGCTGGATATTTCACAACTGAGACCATTGCCAACATCATCATCCCTGTGCTGCCACTTTTGAACCTGCCCTGAGTTGTGGAGAATGAAATGGGTTTTCAATCAAATTCTGTGATCCCTGCCTTTGAAAGGGAGTCACTTAAGGGCTGCTGTGTCCATTGGAAACCCTGAGCAAGCATCACTCAGGCCATTAATAGAGCTAAAGCCTCCTGTGCTCAGGGACTTCTGCAAGAGATCAGATTAATTTGCTAAAGGTGGAAAGGCTCTGGCTGCTTTAATCTCGCTTCATTTCAGCAATTTAAATGAAGAGGGCACTTTGCTGTGCCTCCCCCCAGCTCCTTCCAGCCCAGAAGCTGGCATTGCTGCCAGGAGCAAGCCCTGATTAAATTCCTAATTTGGGGGGTTTGAAATCCTTAGAGAAGCTGTGGCTGCCCCTGGATCCCTGGCAGTGCCCAGGGAAGAGCTGGAACAGTGGCAGTGTCCTTGCTCAGGGCAGGGGGTGGCACTGGATGTCCCCCAAGGTCCCTTCCAACCCAAACCATTCTCTGATTACATCAATAATCCTTGAGGCTGGAACAGGGCTATTTTTTCCCCAAGTACATCCACAGGGAGATAAAAAGGCCTTGAAAGGATGGAGTTTTAAGGCTGTTTTGTTCACGTGCTTCCATTTACAGGATTTGGTTTTGTTTTGGTTGTTTTTTTTTCTCCTGGATGTACAAGACATCCAGGTATTTATACAAGTTGCAACAAAGGCTTGCACATTTCTCATTTTAGCTTAGATTGCTTTTTAATTACCTGAGCAATCCACTGATGTCCTTATCTGTTACTACTTGTCTCTAACTCGGGGATAAATGTGGATTTCTTAACCAAATGTGTACCTGAAGGGTAGGAATTCCTTATGGCCAAGAGGTTGGTCATATGTTCTACACCAAATTCCAGCTGTTGAGCTTTATCCAGCATGGGTGCTGGAGTTTCCTGGGAGTTGAGTTTCAAAACTGAATGTGAAATATTAACTTTACTACGAAAAGCCACCCTGTAAGATAGGGCTGAACAAAGCAGCAAATATTGTTCTGAGAAATCCAATTTCTTAGATGAGATCTGTGAATGTTTATGTGACTTTTGCTTTCACTTTTCTTTAAACCAAGCAATTGCCTTTCAGTTTTCCTCAGGCACATGAGGAAAGTAATATGGAAGTGTGAAATTAAATCATTAAGATAATGTATGTTTGGGATGTGTGTCAGGTAAGATTCCTATTTTCAGCTTACACTGAGCTCTTAATTAACTGATGAGCTTAAGCAGCTGAGATACAGTAATAGTGCATTTAGTTAATTGGCTCATGTGAAACTTTATCCCTGCCAATAACTGTGACACTGGAATAAATTCAAGACATGGTGTTAGATCCTTTAATGAAGCTAATTTAATCATTGGTCATTGTAAAAACAGCCACCAATTTAGATTTTTTTTTTTTTTTTTTTTTGGTTGTTCCCTCCTGGAATTTGTGACTGCTGTGCTGGCAGCAGTGACATGGCAAGGGTGGCATGTTCAGCCAAAAAAATCCTTGGGAACATGGAGTTGGCCATCTGTACTGAGCATTATACCTTGAATTACCCAGATTTTAGGGTTTAATGCAGCAAAGCCAAATGGATGCTGTGCTGAGGAGGGGTCTGAACACTCTGCTGGCTCCTGAGGAAAAACCTGAGAAGGATGGAGAGGGAATTTTACAAAAGCCTGAAGTGACAGGACAAGGAAAATGGGTTCACACTGATAGAGAGGAGGTTTAGATGGGATCTTGGGAAGGAATTCTGGGGGGATCTGGAATGGGTTTCCCAGAGAAGCTGTGGCTGCTCCATCCTTGGAAATGTCCAAGCTTGGGGTTTGGAGCAACCTGGGATGGTGGAAACCATCCTTGTCCATGGCAAAGGCTTCAAACCCAAACCATCCAATGATTTTATGAATTCTGGGTTTACTGGAAATGAAATAAATCCCCTGGTGGCATCACCCAGAAGGTTCAGCCCCACATTTAAACTCCCTCTGCACCAGAGGGTTTTTTGTGAAAATGGCAGGGTGAAAGATAAGGCTGCCTTTGATTATTTAAATTTTTTTTTTTTCCCTTGAAAATTTTTCCAATGTTGGAAGCACATGTGTGTTAAACACAGATGGTTTTGTGTCACTGGCCCAGCTCAGAATTTTTGGTGGCCTCGTGTGGCTGTGTGACAGAGACCAGCCCCATGGCTCAGGCCAGCAGAAAAGCCAGGCTTTGTTTTAAACCCTGCTTAGACCTTGCTCAAAGCACTCAGAATTTGACTGTCAGTGTGTGGGGGAGCTCTTGGGGCTGGGAGATTTTTGATGCTGCTCCTTTTTCCCTGGATTTTTCCTTTTTCCTGTCCAGTGAAGTTCTGGATGTGGCACTCAGGGCTGATCATTGAGCACAGGTTGGACTTGGTGATCTTGGAGGGCTTTTCCAGCCTCATTTTTTTCTATGAAAAACTTTAAATCACTTTTTTTTTTTTTTTTTTTTTAGCAGTTCATGCAGCTGCTTGTTATGCAGAGGTCAGAGGGAGAAATTTCTCAAGGAGGAAGGGAATTTGTGAGCCTGAGCTGCTCATTTGCAGCTGGAGCTGGATGTTTGCTGGAGCTAAATCCACACTGCACATGAGCCTGGAGCAGTGGGCAGTGCCCAACCAGCCCAGCTTGTCCAGTCAGGAATTCACCCTTTGCACTTTTATCTGATGTGTCTAAAGTTTCCCTGTGAACTGAGAGGACAGGCAGACACAAAAGGCTTTTAGTGCTTTAAAAGTGAAGTTGCTGAGTTGCATTCTTCCTCGTGCTGAGATACAGAAAGCGCTGGGGTGGTTTTTTTTTGGTTGTTTTTTTTTTTTTTTTTTTTTTTTTTTTTGTTTTTTGTTTTTTTTTTCCTTGCAGATAAGCTCTGTACAGCATTCCCCCAGCTCTGTGCTGCTCTTGTCCTGCCTTTTGGGCTGCCCTGGTGCCTGCAGCTGAGTTGGAGCTGAAGCCACACTCTGCAGAAAGTCACAACAAACGTGTGCTCTGTGCAGCCCATCTCAACCAGAACATTTTTCACACTGCTGACAGCCTCCCTAATGGCTCTTGTCATAGCTTTTAAAAAAGGCAGCACTGGGGATGGTGCAGATTGAAGGTCCTGGTGCACACTGAGAGCTGGGAATGGGGAAATCTTTATCCTGTGCTGTATCCAGCTGGAAGCATTCATCTGCCAGAGATAGGAGCAGTTGAAATCCCAGGGTAAACAGTGCTGACAGGTAATTGTGTTGATAATGTCTGTCCCCTGGAGCTGTTTCACCACACTGAACTTCCCTGGGAGGCTGAGCAGGGTTTTATAGCTCCTGCTGCCTGGGCAGGCTGAGTTTGGGGTTCCTGGAGGAATAACAGAGAGAAATGGGGATCCCTGGGCTGTGCAGCATCCCTGAACCAGAAATAACAGAAATGGGGATCCCTGGGCTGTGCAGCATCCCTGTCCCAGAAATAACAGAGAGAAATGGGGATCCCTGGGCTGTGCAGCATCCCTGTCCCAGAAATAACAGAGAGAAATGGGGATCCCTGGGCTGGGCTGCAGCATCCCTGTCCCAACCAGAAAGAAATAACAGAAATGGGGATCCCTGGGCTGTGCAGCATCCCTGTCCCAGAAATAACAGAGAGAAATGGGGATCCCTGGGCTGTGCAGCATCCCTGTCCCAGAAATAACAGAAATGGGGATCCCTGGGCTGTGCAGCATCCCTGTCCCAGAAATAACAGAGAAAATGGGGATCCCTGGGCTGTGCAGCATCCCTGTCCCAGAAATAACAGAGAGAAATGGGGATCCCTGGGCTGTGCAGCATCCCTGTCCCAGAAATAACAGAGAGAAATGGGGATCCCTGGGCTGTGCAGCATCCCTGTCCCAGAAATAACAGAAATGGGGATCCCTGGGCTGTGCAGCATCCCTGTCCCAGAAATAACAGAGAGAAATGGGGATCCCTGGGCTGTGCAGCATCCCTGTCCCAGAAATAACAGAAATGGGGATCCCTGGGCTGTGCAGCATCCCTGTCCCAGAAATAACAGAGAGAAATGGGGATCCCTGGGCTGTGCAGCATCCCTGCCTCAGAAATAACAGAAATGGGGATCCCTGGGCTGTGCAGCATCCCTGTCCCAGAAATAACAGAAATGGGGATCCCTGGGCTGTGCAGCATGCCTGTCCCAGAAATAACAGAAATGGGGATCCCTGGGCTGTGCAGCATCCCTGTCCCAGAAATAACAGAAATGGGGATCCCTGGGCTGTGCAGCATCCCTGTCCCAGAAATAACAGAAATGGGGATCCCTGGGCTGTGCAGCATCCCTGTCCCAGAAATAACAGAAATGGGGATCCCTGGGCTGTGCAGCATCCCTGTCCCAGAAATAACAGAAATGGGGATCCCTGGACTGTGCAGCATCCCTGTCCCAGAAATAACAGAGAGAAATGGGGATCCCTGGGCTGTGCAGCATCCCTGCCTCATAGAAATAACAGAAATGGGGATCCCTGGGCTGTGCAGCATCCCTGTCCCAGAAATAACAGAAATGGGGATCCCTGGGCTGTGCAGCATCCCTGTCTCAGAAATAACAGAAATGGGGATCCCTGGGCTGTGCAGCATCCCTGTCCCAGAAATAACAGAAATGGGGATCCCTGGGCTGTGCAGCATCCCTGAACCAGAAATAACAGAAATGGGGATCCCTGGGCTGTGCAGCATCCCTGAACCAGAAATAACAGAAATGGGGATCCCCTGGGCTGTGCAGCATCCCTGCCTCACCCCTTGGCTGAGGCACTGAGGATGTGCTGACCCCACAAAGGTTTTCTCTGCCTGAGACATTTTTCTGTGTCCAGAGGAGCTGCTTTATCATGAGCTTAATCAAGATTGATTGAGAATCCTCTGCTTTAGGTGGGCAGGCAGGGCTGAGGAGAACCCACAGAGCTTTTGGAAATAATAATCTGAGAAACAAATAATTGCCTCTGGCTACCTGTCAGGGCATCCCCATCCTGCCAGGGAAGGATTTATTCCTAATATCCTAATATTCTTAATATCTACTATTTATTCCTAATATTCCTAATATCTATATATTTATTGCTAATATAGTCATTCCTAATATTTATATATTTATTGCTAATATAGTCATTCCTAATATCTAATATTTATTCCTAATATATTAATTCCTAATAACTTATTTATTCCTAATATATTCTTTCCTAATATTCCTAATATTTCTAATATCCTAATGATCTAAATTCCCCCTTTGCCAGCTGCCCCAGGGCTGGGAATGCACCCCCAGGTCACACAAAAAAGCCCCAGCCTGGCTTTAGGTGCTGCTGCTCTTCCCTCTCCATCTGATTTTCTTTTTTTTTTTTTCTTCTTCTATTTTTCACCTCCTTTCAGGTGGGACAAAGGGGAAATTGCTCAGGGGTTGTTTTTTTTTTTTTTTTCTTGTGTGCAGATGTGTCTCTGCTGGGTTTGCTGCTCTGAAAAGCTTCACAGTTTTTTGTTATTTGGCTCCAAATTAATACCTTTGCCTACACTTTTATAATATTGCTTTGAGTCTGCAGCCTGGTGTTTTAGTACACAGCTATTTCAAGATATAACTTGAATTTCTGCCTGGGAAGTAGTGTTCATTTTACCCTCATAAAAAACCATAAAACTTGACTTAGTTTCTAGCATTATCTTTCTGTATTTGTTTGGAAACTTCACACAGGCTCCCTAGAAATGTTAATTCATTTCCCTGTTAGGAAAGTCTAACTCTCCTAATATTTCACTTTTAAGTCTTTGCCACTGTCCAGTGCCACTTCTATTCCAAAATCCTCTTCTTGCCTTGGAAAAAATGTAACCACCTTAAAAAGAAAATTGCTGAAAATCAGCAATAAACAGACAAAACTCTGCTATTTTCCTGCTGTTGGGTACTCCTGTGCTATTTAATGTCATTTAAATTGTGTAAGCCTGTGTTGCTTAATGTAATTCAAATTGTCTGCTGCTTAAATGCAATGAATTTTCCTTTTCTCCCTCCCTGTTTTCCCTGGGTTTTTGCACTTTTCCTTTGTCCTGGCTCTTCCAAGCAGGGTTGTAATTCAGGATTACACTGGAGAACGACACAAAGGAAATGTTTGGGATGAATTGGGTGATATTGATACCAAATTACAAGGTAACTTATGAGGAAATTGGAGCAAAATGGGTTTAAAATGGGACTCATTTGATGAAGCAGAGAAGTGCTTGGTGATTGTGGGCAGGGGAGCCCTTGGGACTATTACTAAAAGAAACTTTCTGGGTAATAAACTGTTATTTGCATTTCATTTGTGATAGAAAAAGACTTTATTAGCAGCTGAGCCTCAACAGGGAAGCAATCTGGTGAAGAAAATAGTTTTGATCATTGGTTCAATTTGTAAAACATTTACAAATGAGCTTCTCCAAGCTGGCTTTGAGTCATTCCCAAGGTTTCTGCAGCTGCTCCTTGGGTGGACATCACTTTTCCTGCTGGAGCTGGGAGTGTTTGCAGCCTCAGACCAGCCAGGACCTGTCCTTTTTTTTTCTGTCCTTTTCCTATGGACAGCCCCCAAATCCCATTTTTTGCACCACCAGCAGCTCCTGAACATCATTCCTGTTCAGAGAGATTTGTGGTGATCTTTTATCCTTCCCTTGGGATTCCTGCTCCTATTTCAGCTCACTCCAAACCTTCTTCATCTTTAAGCAGTTGGCTTCATCTCTTGGATATTTTCTTAATCAAGACAAAGGAAAAAAAAAAAAAAAAAAAAGAAGAAATTCACTGTGGAGCACTTGCAGGGATGGAACAGCCAAGTTTGAGTCCTAATTTTATTTTTAGAAATAGGTGAAAGGTGTTTGAAGGATGGGATGGAATACTCACATAAAGGTGATGACAGCAGAGGTGTTTCCACAAATAATTAAGAAATATTAAAATAATTGGAGCTCAGCTGCTTCAGGGCTGTTTCAGGTGTGAGGTTTCATACAGGGGTACCTGGCAGGTCAAACTGGGGAGGAGGAAAATTCTAAATAGAAATCCTGCCCTTCTCCAGAGCTCTGAGCTGTCCCCTGGCTCAGCTTTGCCTTTTGGTTTGACACAAAACCCTCTGAGGCTGAAATATTCCCAATTTGATGCCAGAGTGCTGTAATTCAGGGGGGGCATAAATTATTTCTGGATTATATTATATATATATTATATATGTTATATATTATATATTATATATTATATATTATATATTATATATTATATATTATATATTATATATTATATATTATATATATAATATTATATATTATATATTATATATTATATATTATATATTATATTATACATTATATATTATATATTATATTATGCATTATATATTATATATTATATATTATGCATTATGTATTATATATTATGTATTATATATTATATATTATGCATTATATATTCTATATGCTATTTTATGCATTCTATATTCTATATTCTATATTATATATTATATATTATATATTATATTCTTTCTGGATTGTTTAGCTGGATTATTGGATTTTAATATAAGAATTTTGTGGTAGCAGCTGCTCCTGCTCATCTGGTGCCCCTCAGAAGAGGCACCAGTGATACCCACAGTGATACCCACAGTGACAGCAGCACAACAACCCCAGCAGCTGCTGCAGAGAACTTCCACCGAGACATTTCTGTGGAGAAACTGATTTAAATATCTGGGTTTATCTGCATGAGCTCACTCAGAAGGAGCAGAGATAACTTCACAGATTCACTGCTTTGATGGGAAGCTGCAGGCAAGGGAAATAAATTTCCAATTCAGGTTATAAAACAGTCTGCAAGGATTGGAGAAACACATTTTTTTTCCTTTTAAAAAATCAGACTTTGCAGTGTGCCAGGAGTTCAGTGGGGCAGGCAGGAGCAGCTCCTCAGGATGCCACTCAGCCTGTGCAGGGAAAACAGGTGATGCTGTGAAGTGCTGCAGGAGCAGCTGCTGTGCCACTGCTCTGGGGCACTTGGGGACATTCAACAGGACCAAAAAGAGCTCCAGGAGTTTGTGTCCAGCCTTTGATCCATCACCACCTTTTCCAGCAGGCACTGAAACTACCCAGGCAGGTTTGGATCCCCATCCCTGGAGGTGCCCAAGGAATTCCTGGAGGTGGCACTGAGTGCTCTGGGGACAAGGTGGGGATGGGGCAGAGCTTGGGCTGGGACAGCTTTTCCACCCTAAATCCTGTGAATTTCTCTCTTTGGGATGCACAGCACCAGCTGAGCTGCTGGAACAACACCAACCTGATTTATTTTGGAGTGTGGCTGCCAATAATTCACTTTTTGCAAAGCAGAATGATTTCTATCTTCCCTTCTAAATAAATCCCTCTCCAAAAATATCACCCAGTGGCCTGTGCAGAGTGGTGACTTTGGGAATTGCTTCCTAGAGAACGTGCCTCCTTGGCATTTAGAAAACAATTCCTGCTCTCAAGCAGGGTATTAATAATTTCTCACTCTTGTTGAAGTGATGTAAGATGAAAAATTAATGTGGATGCTGCCTTCTCTTCTGGATCCTGCAAGCTGCTGCTGCCTCTGATGTGCAGGGTCTTAAATGGAGTCAAGGTTTCCTTTTGAGCTCTAATTTCCTTCCAAAGTGAGGAGTAGAAAACTGACACTGTAAATACTTTTAAGTGGTTCAGACTGTTGATGTTTGTTTCTTTATCAGACTTGTTAACAGAAAAGGGAAAGTCCTTTGATGTGGTCCAGGAGTTTGGTCGTAGAAATTCACATGTTTTGCTTCAGTGACTAAAACATGGGCTGGGAAGAGAAATATTTAAGCTTTTTCACACATTATTTTTTTACATGGCATAAGTTTCTCTCATCCTTTCTGCCCCTTCTATCCACAGAGCTAAATAATGAATATTTCTTCAGGGAAGGCATAAAGCTTTTTGGGGATCCTTGAAGCACTTCTAATAAATGATAAACAGGCCAAAGATCTTTTTAAATACTGGCTTGTGTTGAAGCCAAGTTGTGTTTAAAGGCTCAGTATGGATGGATGGCTTGTTAGAGTGGATTTGGCTTTTGAGCCATTTGGAGAATCACTTTCTTCCACCACCCTTCCTTCCAACTGGGGAAAAGAAAAAGAATTTATCACCAGGTTTATCATCCCTGCTGTCTGTGTAGGAAGGATGGGATCTCCAGGGAGGAGTTATGGGAGGCTGTGAGAATCTGAGCTCTGCTGGAGTGAGGATAAATCAATTTTCAATAAATCTGGGTGCTGTGTTGGGCAGAGTGGGAAGCAGGGACAGGAATGGGCTGCTGGGTTTGCAGTGGGGCTGTGAGAAGTACCTTTAACCTGCTTCCATAATTGATGTTTGGGGACAGGGAGAAATCAACCTCCATTGAGTGGATGTGCAAACAGATGGGAGCTAAAGTGGAGGGAAAAAAAAAAAAAAAAAAAGATACCCACTGACCCAAATTTCTTGCAGTGTCCTGTTCTGTCTGGCTGAAAATTTCATGCTCTGGCTGCTGAGCTTTACTAAGGAAACAATTCCTTGCTGGAGTGTTTTCCCACTGATGTTTTTAGAATTTCAGAATGTCCAGGGTTGAATGCACAACCCCATTGCTTGAGGCTGCCCCAGCATCCTCGTGTGCTGAGCTGAGCCTTGGACTGGGAAAGGCTGGGCTCTGCCAGGGAATTTGGTGTTTTGTAAACACTGGGGCTTGCTGCTCTGCTGAATGGTCAGCACTGCTTTGGAAAGAGAATGGCAGCAATCCCATGGAAGCAATCCCCTGGAAACAAAAAGCAATCAAATGTTTTGTGGTCACTTGAAAGGATTCAGAAGTTTGTTATGGTTGGGTTCTGTGCTGGGCTCGGTGGATGAGGGCCAAGCAATTGTCATTTGTTCCTTTTAATTAGGAGCTGACTCTGTTTCTCCAGAGGGTTGGAGGGCTGGAGCAGCTCTGCTGGGAGAGCTGGGATTGCTCAGCCTGCAGAGGAGAAGCTTTGGGGTGACACAATTGTGGCCTCAGTGCCTGGAGGAGCTGCAGAGGGAGGGAAAGGAGAGGATGGAGAGAGAGGATTTCCAAGGGATGGACTGGAATGGCCTCAGACTGACAGGGAATAGTTTATTGGGATATTGGGAAGAAATTCCCTGGCTGTGTGGCCCCATCCCTGGGCAGGCTGATGGGTTGGGACAGAGGAAGGTGTCCAGGCTGCAGCAGGATGATCTTTAAGGTTTTTTTCCAGCCCAACCCATTCCCCCATGTTTTTTAGCCCATAGAAAGCTCATTCCAAGCTCATTTTCAAACTCCTCTTTTCCATGACTGACACTGCAGGTTCACAGAGGTGTCATCCTGAGTTCTCCAGGCTGCTCATTCTGTGGTTGTGTGGGGTCAGATTGAATAAAGGGTGTGTGGCTCAACCCCCTGTGGGGTTTTGGTCTCCATAAAACCTCTGTGAGTTTGGGATCTCTTGCTGCAGCACCAGGCACTGATGGGGATGTGAGCAGGGAGTTTTAATCTGTCAAATTTTATATCTGTGTGATACCCTCAGAATGGCTATTACACAAAACCAGCTGTATTAAAGGGAAATTAATGGGTTTGTGTTTATTGAGAAGGAGGAAAATACTCTTTAAACCTTGATGGATTCCTGATTTCCAGGGGAAATCAGCAAAGATGCATTTGCACCAAAACAAAGTCAGGTCCTAATTAAAAGCACCAAATGACAATTGATGGCCCACATCCATTTCACCTCCCTTCTCCTAAGCTCATTGGTGGTTTGGGAAAATCGAGGACACTCTGGTTTTTATAAAAATTCTCATAATAATTATTCTCATGTATTTCTCATTATTATTTTCTCATATTTTATATTTCATATTATTATATTTCTCATATTATTATATTTCTCATATTATTATAGTTCTCATATTATTATATTCCTCATATCATTATATTTCTCATATCATTCTATTTTTCATATCATTATATTTTTCATTTTATTATATTTCTCATATTGTATTTCTCATATCATTGTATTTCTCATTATTCTATTTCTCCTATCATTCTATTTCTCCTATCATTCTATTTCTCATATCATTCTATTTCTCATATCATTCTATTTCTCCTATCATTCTATTTCTCATATCATTCTATTTCTCATATCATTCTATTTCTCATATCATTCTATTTCTCATATCATTCTATTTCTCATATTTTATATTTCTCATATCATTCTATTTTTCATATCATTCTATTTCTCATATCATTCTATTTCTCATATCATTGTATTTTTCATATCATTCTATTTTTCATTTTATTATATTTCTCATATTATTCTATTTCTCATATTATTCTATTTCTCATATCTTTATATTTCTCATATCTTTATATTTCTCATACAATTTTATTTCCCATATCATTCTATTTCTCATATCATTCTATTTCTCATATCATTCTATTTCTCATATCCTTCTATTTCTCATCTTATAATTCTCATTATAATAATTACCACAATTCTCTCAACAAACAAAAATCTGCGCCGTGAGCACTGTGCCAACAAAAAGCACGAGGATTGCAAACTCAGCAAATCCTGAACACAGAAACCAATTTTTATGGCTGATATTTTGACGAATTCCCTTTTTAATTTTTGGTTTTTTTTTGTCCCTTACAGTGGCTCTGGGTCGGAACCAACCCCTGAAGAAAGAGAAACCCAAATGGAAGAGCGATTACCCCATGACGGACGGGCAGCTGCGCAGTAAGAGGGATGAATTTTGGGACACAGCCCCTGCCTTTGAGGGCAGGAAGGAAATTTGGGATGCCCTCAAAGCTGCTGCCCACGCCTTCGAGAGCAACGACCACGAGCTGGCACAGGCCATCATCGATGGTGCAAACATCACACTGCCCCATGGTAGGTGCAGCTCACCAGCACATCCAAATCTTGATTTTTCTGCCTCAAAAATCAGTGGCTGCAATGGTTTCACATATCTGGATTTCAGTGTGGATGTGTCCAGAATTTCCAAGCAAAATGGTGTTCATATATAGAGGAACTCAGAAAATTTGCTTTTTTTTTTAATAGCTTCTGTTCAGAATTTCCAAGCAAAATGGTGTTCATATATAGAGGGACTTAAAAAATTGACTTTTTTTTCCTGTTCAATTCCCAAGCAAAATGGTGTTCTTATAGAGGGATTAAGAAAATTTGCTTTTTTAATAGCTCCTGTTCAAATTTCCATGGTGTTCATGTATAGAGGGAGTAAAAAATTTGCTTTTTTTGAATAGCTCCTGTTCAGAATTTCCAAGCAAAATGGTGTTCATGTATAGAGGGAGTAAAAAAATTTGCTTTTTTTTTAATAGCTCCTGTTCAGAATTTCCAAGCAAAATGGTGTTCATGTATAGAGGGATTAAGAAAATTTGCTTTTTTTTAATAGCTCCTGTTCAGAATTCCCAAGCAAAATGGTGTTCATATATAGAGGAACTCAGAAAATTTGCTTTTTTTTGAATAGCTCCTGTTCAGAATTTCCAAGCAAAATGGTATTCATATGTAGAGGGACTAAAAAAATTGGCTTTTTTTGAGTAGCTCCTGTTCAGAATTTCCAAATTTCAAGAAAAATGGTGTTCATATATAGAGGGACTAAGAAAATTGGCTTTTTTTGAATAGTTCCTGTTCAGAATTTCCAAATTTCCAAGCAAAATGGTGTTCATATATAGAGGAACTCAGAAAATTTGCCTTGTTTTTAATAGCTCTTGTTCAGAATTTCCAAGAAAAATGATGTTAAGATAGAGAGGGATTAAGGAAATTTGCTTTTTTTGAATAGCTCCTGTTCAGAATTTCCAAGCAAAATGGTGTTCATGTAAATGGAGTAAAAATTTGCTTTTTTGAATAGCTCCTGTTCAGAATTTCCAAGGGTGTTCATGTATAGAGGGAGTAAAAAAATTTGCTTTTTTTGAATAGCTCCTGTTCAGAATTCCCAAGGGTGTTCATATTTCAGAAAATTTGCTTTTTTTTTAATAGCTCCTGTTCAGAATTTCCAAGCAAAATGGTGTTAATGTATAGAGGGACTAAAAAAATTGGCTTTTTTTGAATAGTTTCTGCAGCTGGAATGGAATGGGAATCCTCAGTTTGAGTCTGATCTTTACAGGCAGCACTTGGGATTTTCTGTAATCTCTTGGAACACCTGGATGCTCCAAGGCACAATTTTCATCATTTTTTTCCTTCTCTTTGTAAGAAAGTAGATTATTTTTCCCTCTTGATTTTATGGGTTACTTTGGCACTTGAACTGTTGGGGTTTTTTTTTTTAAACTTTCTCTTCTGAAGAGTCTGAAAAAATTTCCCAAAAATTTGGGGCTGGCAATGTGTTGTTAGATCCTGTGTGAGATAAACTGCAAGCTCTTATTTTGGGTACTTTCCACTTTGTTTTGTTATTCTGAATCCTGCTGGGTGGGTTTTGTTTTGTTTTTTTTTTTTCCAAGCTATATTTCCCTCTCTCCACAACTCTGAAATTAATAATTTCCTTATATTCCTAATAGAAATAAAATGAGAAGGGGCTGGCAAGAAGTTGCTGATCATTTTAAGTCACCATTCAGATAAATGGAAATAATTAATAACTCAGAAACTGCATTTTTGCAGCCCTGAGGGAGCTGATGCATTGTTTTTAATTGTTAAAATATCTGCTTTGAGTCCTGCCTACTGCTGGCAGGTCATAATCTGCTTTTTAAGGCCCACATGCAGAATATTCAGAACTAATTCAGAAATCAGAGCTGTTCAGAGGCTTTGCTGCCCTGCCTTGAGGCTAAATTCCAAAGAGAGGATATTTAGAATTTTTATCCAGGATGTGCAGTTTACAGGGGATTTTTCTACCCACAAAACTACTTTTATTTATTTATTTTTTTTAATTCATCTTTCTGCTGGTGACACTTTTGGGCATCAGCTGTTGGCAAAGTTCTCTGTGCAGTGTGACCTTCCCACTCCAGAAATGCAGTCTAAAAATCAAAATATTGCTGAGTCATCAGGCCTTGGCAGTGCCATGGATGAAGAGATTCTGAATTCAATCCTTTCATTTAGGGGATGCAAACTGAGCTTTTCTCCAGGCAGGAAGAACAAATCAACTTTCCTTGCTCTGGGTGACACCAGCAACCTCTGGGGTTTTGTTTTGGGGCAAAAAAAATTTGGAAAGAAGGGAGAATAGGTGTGAGGAAATGCAGTTTTGGTGTCTGGATGTGATCCTGTGGATATTCCCTGAGAATGGGGCTCTGCATGGGGACCCAGATGTGGCACTTCTGAAATTCATTTGTTATCCTTTTCTTTTTTTTAATTTATTTATTTATTTTTTTTAATCTGGTGCTTTTTACCTAACCAGGCTCTGTCTTCTGTAGAAAAATTTGGATGAAAATTTAACCTCAGGCTGAGCTCAGGGTGGGCAGCAGCAGGAATTTCCCCATGGAAAGGGAGCTCAGGGATTGGAACTGCCCAGGGAGGGTTTGGATCCCCATCCCTGGAGTGTCCAAGGAATTCCTGGATGTGACATCAGTGCTCTGGATTCATGGTGGGAATCTAAATATTTTCCCAAAAAAAAAACCCCAACATTTGATGGATAAATTCCTTTAAGTCTATGGAAAAAGAAAGATTTTTTTTCACTCATTTTTTTCCTCTGCAATACCATGGGCTGAGATATTTCCTTTTATTTATTTGCTGTGTGTACAAGAGGCTTTAAAAAAAAAAACAACCCCAACCCAAGCCCCACATCCCCATTTGACTGTCCCTGTGTTCCAGCCATGAATTCCTGAGGAAATAAAACCTTGCAGAAGTGGAGGAGTGAGAAAAGGGAGCTGAGGAATGAGTAAGGACTGAGAGAGGGAAATTTTGCACATAGAGACTCAGGCTTAGCTGATGCTGCAAAAATAAAATTGCTTTTTTAGTCCAGAATCTTACAGGAAAGGAAAAAAAAAAAAATCTCTTTTTCAGGCTGCTTTCAGCCAGATTTGTCATTTCTCTGGTGTGAGGAAGATTCTCACCAGTGTAATTTTTCTAATGGATGCCTTTTGCTGGCTTCTGCTGTTAAAAATAGCCTGTAAGAAGTATTAAATAAATAAATAAGCTTGTGGGATGGGCTTAGCACTTCTCATCTATCTTGGGTGACTCTGTGGGATGGATTTAAAAATAGAAATAACGTTATCACCAATTTATACTTTTTATTTTTTTCCCCCCTCCTCCTGTCTTAAAGTAGCACATCCTCCATATTTTATTAATGAGTCCATTGAAATTTGATGAAGAAGAGTTTTCCATACTTCTCAGCTATCAAACAGGAAATCTTGGGAGTGTGAAGAATTTTATAATCATGTTCATGTTGAGCTGAACTTGGCCTGCAAGTCATTAATATTAATTACAATCTGGCTGGGGTTAAGTGGAGTTTTTAAATTCCAGCCACTTGATGTGCTGCAGCAGAATTCCCAGGATATTGGGGTTTAATATCTCAGAAACTGCACATTTGCAGCCCTTGCATTTGTTTTGCTTTGTTGCTAAAATATCAATTGGAGATGGCAGAAAAACTCAATTTATACAGGAGAAAGTTGGAATAAAATACAGGTTACCTTTAATAGGTAATAAAATACAAATTCCTTTTAAAGCCACCCCACCATCAGCTTTGGGTTGGGGATGTTTTTAACCCTTATTAATTGTAGGCAATAAATTCCAGGGTGGACCCTTCACCTGCTGCAGAGTTCTCAGGATATTTGGGTTTAGCTCCTTTCATGCTGTTTGAGTGCTAAAAAGGTTTTTCTGCTGAGTTTTCAGCTTTTCTGGGTGTTCAAACACAGCTCCAGCTTTCCCAGGAGCACCTCTGGCTCTTTATTTACTGGGTGAGATTCCCAAAATTAGGGATGGGAATATTTCCCTGGAATGCTGGGGAGAAGCAAAGGACATCACTGAAATATTCCCACTCTGAATGAAGCATTTTCTTCTCCTCTGGGTGAAATATTAATTAGAAAAGCATAAAAAAGTCCTAAATAACAACAAGCAAACCCCTGAAAGGCAGGAGCAGCAGTGTGGGGAAGGCATGACATGTTTCCCATCAATTTCTAACTCCAGCACAACTCTACTCATTAAACCACACACAATCCCAGAATTATTTAGGTTGGAAAAGATTTCCAGGGTTGAATCCAACTTGTGACCAATCCCAGCAGAGCACTGAGTGATTTGTCCATCACAGATTTATCAATACCACAGGTAAGTCCAATATTGCCTTCACAGAAAAATTACAGAATTCCACCTCTGGAGCTGCCTGATCTCCAGGAGAAACACAAAACTCTGGGATCTGGACACCTCCTTGGGTTGTGGGTGTTTTTAACACTTGTAGTCAGTATAAAAAATTGCCCTTTGCTATGTTGAAAACTCCCTTTTTATTTATGTTGATGAAAATCTCCATTTATCGAGTCCATGAAAATCTCCATTTATTGAGTCCATGAAAATCTCCATTTATTGAGTCCATGTATTTGATTTGATGTTGATGGAAAACTGAGCTGTCAGTGTGTGCTCACAGCCAAGCATTAGCATTGAAATTTGCTCAGTAATTCAGAAATATCTGCCACAAAATGCTGGAAAATGTAGCAGGTTTTTATTCCATGGATGGTTCCTGTAAATTCAGCAGCTCCAGAAGTGGAACTCTGTCCTTTTGCAGTGCTTTTTGTGTGCTGGCAATATTGGAATTACATTTTCTATTGATGAATTTGTCATGGAGTGCATCTGTACAGTGAATTTTGCTGGGGAACCTTTAGCATTTCAATGGAATCCTCTGTGAACTGCTGCCCTTAAAGCCACCATGTCCTTGTGGTTTTTCTTCCTCTTGTCCCTGAAAATTGCTGTGCCCATTGCTGGGAAATAAGCTGTAGGAATTGCTTGCTTGTCTGAAGAGGCTTTTTAATTATCATTAAAAATCCTATTTTTGATGGATTGCACCCTCTACAAACGTGTCAAACATTGTTTTTCTGTGAGGATACCAAACACTCACTTGGGTTTCTCTAATGCCCCTTTAAAAGGGGAGTAAATGATATTCTGGTGACTGTGGCTGTCTAATTTTAGATTCCAGCAGAGTTATGAAAGCTTTGGGAGGTCTGGCTATCAAAGCCTGTCTGTCAATATGATCAGCAGTAGCACTGAGAGCAAAATGCAGGTTGTGAAAGTTAAGGAAACTCCCCAATCTAGAGTGAACAGCATCAAATTTACAGCTGAGCCTCCTGCTTTGTTGCTTTGGGGTTTTTTGCCTTTTATTTTTTTTTTTTTTTAACTAAACTCTGCTCAGGAGACAGCAGTTATTAGTTCAAGGGAAGGTTTTTCTGGTTTGTTTTTACTTCAGTTAAAAAAATAAAAAAGCCCAAAAGGCAGGGATTAAAACCCAAAATTGCTGCTGTCTTGTGAGGAAGCAGACAAGCTGCTGCTGGCACTGTGTGTGCATTAGGAGAGTGCTTTTATTTTGCTTTTTCTTCTACACATCCATGGCTATTTTAAGGGTTCTTGACGTCAAAGTCCCCTCTGTAGGCTGAACTTGGCTGAAATGGGGGGTGAATCCATGGAGTGTTTCATAAAATGCTGCTTGAACCCCTCCCAGGGATCCTCTGGGAGAGGGGTGGGAGCTGCAGCCCAAATTCTGCTGCTTGGCAGAGCCTCAGCCTTGGCAGCATGAGGCAGGGGGGCAAGAAATGGCACTGCTGGGGGGGCCCAGCTCACCCCAAAATCCATTTCTGAGAGTGGGGGAGCCCAGCTCACCCCAAAATCCATTTCTGAGAGTGGGGAGCCCAGCTCACCCCAAAATCCATTTCTGAGAGTGGGGGAGCCCAGCTCACCCCAAAATCCATTTCTGAGAGTGGGGGAGCCCAGCTCACCCCAAAATCCATTTTTCAGAGCAGAGAAGCCCAGCTTATCCCAAAATCCATTTCCCTGAGTGAGGGAGCCCAGCTGATCCCAAAATCCATTTCCTGAGAGTAGGAGAGCTCAACTCATCCCAAAATCCATTTCCCAGAGTTGGGAAGCCCAGCTCATCCCAAAATCCATTCCCTGGAGTTAGGGAGCCCAGCTCATCCCAAAATCCATTCCCTGGAGTTAGGGAGCCCAGCTCACCCCAAAATCCATTCCCTGGAGTTAGGGAGCCCAGCTCACCCCAAAATCCATTTCTGAGAGCAGAGGAGCCCAGCTCATCCCAAAATCAGTTTCCAGAGTGAGTGAGCCCAGCTCATCCCAAAATCCATTCCTGAGAGTGGAGGAGCTCAACTCATCCAAAAATCCCCTTTTCAGATTTGCTTTGCTGTTGTGTCTCCAAATTCTGCTAACCTTGGAAAAGATTCCTCAGCAGCCTCCTCCAATGAAGATGCTGCTCTCCACCATTTCTGCTGTGATTAATAATTTTAAAATAGATCCCAACATTCCTTTCTGAGGGATGCTGAATTCCCAAATTTTTCTTCAAGTGGAAGGCAAATGAATCAAATCCTCAGGATGTAAAGCAATTGTGGCTGGAATATTTATATATTTAAGTGCAGGTTAGGAACTCTCAACCCTTCAAATAAAAACCCCATTTATGGCTCCATCCTACAGTTGTTTTCCTTAAATATCTTTAACTTCTGCTCTTGTGTTTTCAAAGGTATTTTGAGGAGCTTTGTCAACAGAACTGCTTGGACTCTCCTCAACTCTCTTCCCCTGTAGTTCTTGCCTCTGTTTCCTGTCTTTGGTTTCAGTTTGTCTTTTCTATGCAGCACTTTTCAGAAATGCTGTTTCAGGGCTTTTTTTTAACCATTAATGTGTGACCAGAAAATTGCAGCTGATTCCTTTAAAGGAAAAAAACCAAAAAAAACCCAAAAAAAAAAACCCCAGAGCAACGAACCCAACCTGGCCACAAGACACTCAAAATCAACCCAGATTTGTGACAAAAGAAATCTCAAATTCCTCATGTAGGAAGCTGCTCGTTGATCTGGGTGTTGCAGATGTTCCAGCCAGGTTTGTGTCTGCTTTAGGTGAATAATGGTGCTGTGGGATCTGATAGTGGTCAGGACATGATGTCTGCTTTATTAAATATTCCCCAGGAGTGGACATTGACTCCATTATTTGCTGCTTACAGTGGAGGAGCTGAGTATCAGCTTCATCTGCCTTGCTGTCTGCTTGGGAAATGAGAAAAAGAAATATGAAGTGCTTAAAAATGTGAGTGGGAAATTGAAGTTTAAAATGAAGATTTTAAACTCCCCCCTGAAGGTTCCAGTGAGACCCCCCTGGGGATCTCAGGGGTGGCTTTGCTGGCTCCTGGAGTTGTGTTTTGCAGTAAATTTGGGGGAATTGGTGGTAAATGTGGGGCTCAACCAGCCCTTGTGTGTCTGCACTGGTGGGCAGGGGTTGTTTGTGGTCACCAGCTGCTGACTGAACATCCCAACAAGTCATGGGCAGGCTGTGCCTCCTCTCTCTGCCATTCCCTGGAACAGCCTCAGGGTGACACCAGCAGGAATTTCCCCATGGAAAGGGAGCTCAGGGATTGGAACTGCCCAGGGAGGGTTGGATCCCCATCCCTGGAGTGTCCAAGGAATTCCTGGAGGTGACACTTTGTATTCCAGGGACAAAATCTGTCTCTGCCTGTGGTTGGCAAGGAAAAGGAAATCTCTGTCAGGTGTGTAATGGGACCCTCCCTCTGGTTTCCCTTTGAAGCACGTGAGTTATGGGATGTGGGGTGCTGAGTGCCAGGTGTGCACTCTGCATTTACAGGAACAGCAGACTGAAAAAATCAATGGTAACCAAGGCAGTGACAATCCTGTAAATCTGAGTTCAGCCTCACCTCAACAGGTGACCTGGGGACTGAAACTCTGCCAGGGTGGCTGTGCTTGTAAGGAGCAGTGCAGCCTCAGGTGATGATGATATTCTGCTTTCCTTTTCTCCTCCAAAACCCTCCAGCCCCTTGAGGAAGCCAGAAAATGCAGAACAGCAAAATAAAATGAAGAGGGTAAATGAAGAGGGTAATGTAAATGTACATGAATGTAAATGAATGTACATGTAATGTAAATGAAGAGGGTACACAGAGAAGCTCTTTTACCAACCATTTTATTTTTAAATTTTTTATATCTAAGAAGCCTGTCTAGACAGGCATCTATTTTCATGACATGCAAAGCAGATGAATACTTCATTAGTAAAATGACTTGTCATCTTTGAACCCTGATGGAATATCTCTTGGAAGCTGTTCCTTCCCTGCAGTGTTAGATCCAAGTTTTACAGGGAAATGGAAGTGGCAGTACATATGGTGTTGTTAACATGACAACTACCAAGCATTCATGCATAATTAGTTTATTTATCAAAGCCAGTGATGGGAAGGCAATGAACTGCACAGACTGGAGGAATTGGAGCTCTATTTTAGGGAAGGATTGGGTTGTTTGTGGAAGTTGCTGTGAAGTTTGGGGCTTTCCTTGGTCTCCCCTTTGTCCATCAGGTGAGGTGACAGATCCCAGCTCTTCTGGAATCCTCAGTCCCAGCATTGCCACTGCTGCTTTGCCATCAGTGTGGGGGTTCAGAGGAGTTTGGAGGGGTTTGGTTCAGGGCCCTGAGCACCCCTTTCCCAAGGTTCCTATCCCTGCTAAGGGATGCACCCCCAGGAGCTGGGGCTGAAATCTGACCCCAAGTGGCTCATTCAGCTACTGCAGAAACTCCCCATTGCTGTTCATTAGCTCTCACCTTCAGCCTGGTTAATTAGTGCTAATGAATGAAGCGATGCTGGTGCTCTGCTGTGATGAAGGAAGAGGATCAGCAAGCCCAGCACAGGTGCTTTTCCCAAAATTTGGGTTGGGAGGGACCTCAAAGCTCATCAAGGGCAGGGACACCTTCAATTATCCCAACTTTTCCTGGCCCTGGACACTTCCAGGGATGGGGCAGCCCCAGGTTCTCTGGGTTCCCTTAGGAACCTGCCCTGTCTTAGGGTGAGTTATGCTTAGTTTGAGGCAGGATACACCTCAGGGATCTTTGTTTGGATTCTCCAGCTCTTGAAAAATATTATTTGCTCTTTAAAATATAAATATATATTTTATATATATATATATATATATCTTTTTTTTCCCCCCACACCATGAATTCCTGGAGCTGTAAATAACATTTATTATTCTCTGTGCACAGTGCAAGGCACTGACTTGCACCAGAATTCCCAGACTTTCCCTCTGGAAAAGGGGAAAGAGCAGCCCTGGACACTCCCAGGGATGAGCTGAGCATTTTTTTTGGGATGAAGTCAGGAGGAGATTTTTTGGGGTGAACTGGGCCTGAGTGGAACAAAACTCATGTTTGCTCCTGTCCCATTCCCAGCCTCCACCTCTCCCACGTGCTCCTGACATCAGCACAGCAAAAAAAAATTTAAAAAAAAAATTTAAAAAGGGATTTTTTTCCTTATAAAATCCTGTATTTCCCAGGAATCAGCAGCTAATAAAGATGAAGGGATAATTCAGCTTTTCTGCCTCATCTTTGCTCTGCTGTAAGACCCAGAGACTCCTTTGTTTTCTCACTGAATTTTATTTTTAGTGATTTCTATTGAGTCCAAATCAATACTCCACAGGTGAAAGCTCTGCAATTCCCCATTTATTCAGCTATTTATTTATTTATTTAATTTATTTATCCAGCCTCAGCTTGGCTTTGGAATGGAGATTTTTCAGTCAGAAAAAGAACTGAGCCAGCTGTTTTTGGGCAGATGTTTTACACACAGTCAGTCTCTTTAAATCAGCAGAGTCTCACTGCAATGCTGCATTTTGGGTTGTGGTGTCTTAATTTCTTTTCCTGCAGCAAATCTGTCTGGGGAAAAAAAAAAAAAAAAAAAAAAAGAAGAAGAAAAAACAATGGAAATCTGCTCAGTTCTGAAGTTTTGGGTGTTTCTGAGCAATGCTCCTCAAAATTGCACTAAAATTTAAAGTACAAGGCACTTTATGAACAGAAAATGAGAATTTTGCTGCTTAAGGAAATGCCAAAATGCCATTTTAAATGCATTCAAACTTTCTGTGTTTTTAGGTGAGTGTGGCCATATTTCCTTGACTTAACAACTCCTCCAAAAATTGACTTTCCTGTCATTGATATCTCTTAAATTGTTGGTCCTGTAGGAGGAAAAGTAACTCTGAACTGCTGTGGGGTGGAAATATTCTTTTAACCAGTCCTTTTTTAGTGTTTTCCCTTCCAAACCCAATGAAATATCCTCATAATTTTCATAAAACAAAGTTTTTGTGGCTGGCAAAGCAATTCATTTCAAAATGTTCCCATTCCTTCTGCTTGATGATCACATCTGCTTGTTTTTCCCTCTGAAATTCTCAAGCTGTTACCTGGATAAAAACCAACAAGAAGTTTTGCCTGTAGCTCCTTCCAGAATTTCTCACTCTCCAAACCAGTGTTAGTTCTGAAATATTAAAATAATCCCATCTGCTGGTGGCTTTTATTATTATTATTATTATTATTATTATTATTATTATTATTATTATTATTATTATTATTATTTTTATTATATTATTATAATATATAATATATATTATATATTATAATATAATATATATTATTATATTATATTATATTATTTTATATATATTATATATATTATATATTATATATATATTATAATATTTATTATTATTATTATTATATCTTCTTGTCTGTCCCCCTTCCTTCCTGCTGCTTTCCTCCCAAAATCTTCCCCTTCCAGGGTTTGGTTTTTTTTGATGATCCAGCAGAGAAAATTCAATTTTTTTTTTTTTTGGCATCTGGTTTGGGGATGGAAAAGGGGAGCAGGGAAGGGAAATCAGACTCAGTTGGGATGTGGGATGCTGGAATTGCCTAAAGAACAGAAAAACCTAAAAAAATTTTTTTTTCCTCTTATTTTCCACTTTCATGTGGAGGATTTCTATCCAAAAGATCTCCAGCAGAAGCTTCTGTTGTTACACTGGGTGACACCACATATCCCTGATTATTTTATATAAAATTTTATTTTATTTTATTTTAGCCCTAAGTAATTTCTATTTATATATTATTTTATATTGTGGAGATTTTGCTGATCAAACAGCAAAGTTTAAGACAACTCAGTGTCAGCATGAAAAAAAAAAAAAAAAACTCCAAATAAAAAAAAAAAAACCCTCTTAGTTTCTAACAAGGAGCACTTGGCTGTTGTGTGCAGAACAGAATAAAAGAATAAAAGAGGTTTTTAATGTTCTGTAGCTCAAGGACTTGGCTTCTCTTCAAACATTCCCAGCTCTACAAGGATGGGAAATTTGGCAGAAATGTGGGAATTGGTTCTGCAGGTCAGTTCAGGGCAGAGGGGATTTAACCCCAGGGAAGGAATTCCTGGGATTTGGAAGCTTCCTCAGTTTCCCAGCTCTGCTTTCAGCCTTCCATTGGATTTTTAAAACAGCAGCAAAAAAAAAAAAAAAAAAAAAAAAAAAAAAAAAAAAAAAAAAAACTGCTGCTTTTCTAATATAGAATTTTATAAATTTATATAAATAATATAAATATGTAATATAATGTAATATAATGTAATATAATGTAATATAATGTAATATAATGTAATGTAATATAATAAATAATAATGTTATTGATATAATATCATATAATATAATAATATTTATTATATAAATATATATATAATTTACATTTTTATATATATATATATATATATAATTATATATAAAATTCTATTTTATATAAACTCTATTTTAGAAAGTCAAAAAACTCAGCCTGTATTTGAATTCCTGAGCATCCAGGTTATGCAGATTATCCCAAAGGAATTTAAGGGAAATAAAAGGGCTCAGAGATGCTGTGGAACCCCCAAATCTGTGCTGCCCTTTGGAGCTGCAGCCTTGGGTGGCCGTGTTTGTTTGTCCTGGCAGTGCTCACTGAAACACCAGGCCTGCAAAAACCATCCCAGCAATTTGAGAAAATTCCAAAAATTCTCCTTTCCCAGAGCTCTCCTGCATTTTCACAGCTTGGGATCAGCAGGGTGGGATTGGTCCAAGTGGCATTTTAATATTTATATATACATGTTTCTATGTTTATATATAAAATATGAAACTCTAGTTTATATTTTTCTATATTTTATGTGTTTGGGAGTTTATCCTGGTTTATCTGGAGTAGTTGTTTGGCTTTTAGGGGGTGCTTTTATCACAACCCCAAGTTTCTCTATGCACAGATAGGGCAGTGATGATTTTTGTCTGGCCCTTTAAAGCCTGAATTTTGACATCACCTCTTGGGTAGTTGAACAGCAGGATAAAACTTCCCAGAGTGGAATGTGCCAGGAATTCCCACTCACTGTGAAATGGGTCAGGAATTCCCACTCATTTTCCCTGAGTTCTCAGAGTCATCAGTGGGAATTTGTGTCAGGAATTCCCATTGATTTTCCCCAGTTCTCAGAATTCCCACTCCAGCATGAAATGTGAAATGTGCCAGGAATTCACGCTGATTTTCCCCCAATTCTCAGAGTTTTCAGTGTGAATTGTGTCAAGAATTCCCACTGATTTCTCCCAATTCTCAGAATTCCCACTCCAGTGTGAAATGTGAAATTTGAAATGTGAATTGTGCCAGGAATTTCCACTGATTTTTCCCCAGTTCTCAGCATGCTCAGTGTGAATTGTGCAGGAATTCCCACTCTGGAGTGCAATGTGAATTGTGCCAGGAATTCCCAATGATTCCCCCCCACTCCCTAGAGTGTTCAGTGTGAAATGTACCAGGAATTCCCACTGATTTTCTCCCAATTCTCAGAACTCCCACTCCAGTGTGTAATGTGAATTGTGGCAGGAATTCCCACCCCACTGTACAATGTGAAATGTGAATTGTGCAGGAATTCCCAGTGCCTGTACAATGTGAATTGTGAATTGTGCCAGGAATTCCCTCTGATTTTTCCCCAGTTCTCAGAGTGATCAGTGTGAATTGTGCAGGAATTCCCACTCCACTGTGAAATGTGAATTGTGCAGGAATTCCCACTGCCTGTGCAATGTGAAATGTGAATTGTGCAGGAATTCCCACTGCACTGTGCAATGTGAATTGTGCAGGAATTCCCTCTGCCTGTGCAATGTGAAATGTGAATTGTGCAGGAATTCCCACTGCACTGTGCAATGTGAATTGTGCAGGAATTCCCACCCCAATGTACAATGTGAAATGTGAATTGTGCAGGAATTCCCACTGCCTGTACAATGTGAATTGTGCCAGGAATTCCCACTGCCTGTACAATGTGAAATGTGAATTGTGCAGGAATTCCCACTGCCTGTACAATGTGAATTGTGCAGGAATTCCCACTGCCTGTACAATGTGAATTGTGAATTGTGCCAGGAATTCCCAGTGCCTGTGCAATGTGAATTGTGCAGGAATTCCCAGTGCCTGTGCAATGTGCAATGTGAATTGTGCAGGAATTCCCAGTGCCTGTGCAATGTGAATTGTGCAGGAATTCCCACTGCACTGTGCAATGTGAATTGTGCAGGAATTCCCACTGACTGTACAATGTGAATTGTGCAGGAATTCCCACTCCACTATGAAATGTGAATTGTGCAAGAATTCCCAGTGCCTGTGCAATGTGCAATGTGAATTGTGCAGGAATTCCCACTGCCTGTACAATGTGAATTGTGCAGGAATTCCCACTGACTGTACAATGTGAATTGTGCAGGAATTCCCAGTGCCTGTGCAATGTGCAATGTGAATTGTGCAGGAATTCCCAGTGCCTGTGCAATGTGAATTGTGCAGGAATTCCCAGTGCCTGTGCAATGCCCTGTGCCAGCCCTCCCCGCTGACTGTCCCCTTCTCTCCCCAAGGTGCTCTTACCGAGTGTTACGACGAGCTGGGCAACCGCTACCAGCTGCCCGTGTACTGCCTGGCTCCCCCCATCAACATGATCGAGGAGAAGGGAGACCTGGAGACTCTGGACATCCCTGAGCCCCCTCCCAACTCTGGGCACGAGTGCCAGCTGCGCCTGCGCCTGTCCACGGGCAAGGACCTGCGCCTGGCCGTGCGCAGCATGGACTCCGTGTTCCACATGAAGCGCCGGCTGCACGCCGTGGAGGGAGTGGAGCCCGCCAGCCAGCGCTGGTTCTTCTCTGGGAGACCCCTGGCAGACAAAATGAAACTGGAGGAGTTGAAAATCCCAAAGGATTACGTGGTGCAAGTCATCGTCAGCCAGCCCTTGGCTAATCCCACCCCGGTGGAGAATTGATTGCTCTGCTCTCGTTTTTTTTGTTGGTTCTGCTCTCTCTGTTTTGTGGGGTTTGGGTTTTGCTGCCCTCTCTTCTCTCTTTGGGGTTGTCCTGCTCGCTGTGGATGGATTGCAAGGAGTGACCAGCAAAAATTCTCTGTCTGTGATGGAGATGCTGCAAAAAAATGTCAGAATGTGGCCTGGCCTTGGGGTTTGGCTGATCTCGTATTGAGCAGGGCAGCGAGAGGAATGGGGCAAAGGAAGGGAAGGGAGAAGAGGGAGGGAAGAGATTGTTCACTTAACACAGATATGGAATGATCCTGACATTATCACTGGTGTCCTGATCCCTGAGGCTGGAGCAACAGAGAGCACTTTTATTTAACAAACCAACTTGAAGGGGAATGGATGTCTCCAGCTCCAGACCAGCAGCACACACAGTTCCTGCAGGCCAGGGGGCTCTGCTGGCCACAGGCAGCCCTGGGCTCAGAGCTGGGCTGGGCTTTGCTCTCTGGCAGCTCCTGGTGCTGCTCAGACCCAGCAGTTTGTACATTCCAAGGTGGCAGTGCAGCCACTGCTGGCAATAACTCAGCCCTGCCTGCATTTACCTGCCCCAGCCCTGCAGCCTCAGCTCCTGCCTCACCTGGGGCTGTGCTGCTCCATTCCTGACCCTCACAGCCCCAGGCTGTGCTCAGGTGAGCCAAGGTGAGCTGGGAGGTGCAGCCCCTGTCCCCCACACATCCCTGAGAGCTGGCTCTGAAATCCTGAGTTCAGGTGACTCTGAAATCCTGAGTTCAGGTGACTCTGAAATCCTGAGTTCAGGTGACTCTCAATTCCTGAGTTCAGGAGACTGAAATCCTGAGTTCAAGTGACTCTGAAATCCTGAGTTCAAGTGACTCTGAAATCCTGAGTTCAGGTGACTGAATTGCTGAGTTCAGGTGACTCTGAATTGCTGAGTTCAGGTGAAATCCTCCAGCTCTGAAGGATTGCAGCTCCCCTCGAGGGTCCAGATGCTGAGGATGCAGCTGCACACAGCTGGCAGCTTTTGGGGTGTCCCTGGAGCCAGTGTGGCTGTGGGGTGACCTCCAGAATGTAACAGGGACCTTTCAGCACAAGACAAATCCTTCTGTGGTCTCAAAGACCCTGCTGGGGCTGGGGGATCCCCTTTGTGCCCCCAGCTGGGGCTGCTCTGTGTCACCTGCCTTTGGGGGACATCAAGGCCCTGCTCTTTCCATCATTTCTGTTTGCTTGGGGTTTGAGCCATCACTGGAATTGCTTCTTCCAAAGTCAAATGTGCTCTTAATGTGGGAATTGCAGGTTTTTGGTTTTGGTTTGGTTTTTTTTCTTTTCCTAGTTTCTGTCTTCCCTCTGTGAATTAAGTGAAACTGTGGGATTCCCTTGACAATTTTAAATTTCTGCTCCTTCAGTAATTCCATAGAAATCAAATTTCTGGCACTCAGAACCTCCGAGGGAGTTTTTGCACCAGAGTCATCAGGGACATCCCAGCAGGTGGAAGCAGAATTCCATTGAGGTTGGGAACCAGAGCCAAGTTTTGTTTTGCATTTCCCACCCCACCCCACCCAACGACAGCTTTTTTTTTGGTTCTCATTTTGTATCAAACCTGTGGTTTCTGACAGCTCCACTTGGTGCAGGGTGCCTGAAATGCAGTGGCAGAGCTGTGAAAAGGAAAATGAGTTCCCTGTTCTCATAATCACCAAAGTGACTTGCTTTGCTTTTCTGTTTTCTTCTTTATTCCTTTATTTTTAAAGGTGAAGGTGAGCTGATCAATACTAACCTAGAACAAGTTTTCTATCGTGGACTTCTTTTTAAAGCAAATTTGATTTACTGTACTTGAGGTGTTTTGCAGCCAAATCTTTTGCATTCCAGGGCAGGGGGAAATATTTGCTGCATAAACAAGTCAAAAATCTCTCTTGGGTTTTCTCTGGGCAAAGGATGGGTTCATGCCAGGAAGACAATACTTGTCTTATAAGGCATAATTGATATATCTGGATAAATGCTCTTTATGGTGTCATTTCCCTGCAGTCCCTCCTGAAAAGGGGGGAAATTCTGATGGATTAAGAATGAGCAAACCTGGAGCTATGAACACTAAAACACTTTTTTTTTTTTTTTTTTTTTTTTTTTTTTGTTATTTTTGTAGGATCTTTTTTTTTTTTTTCTTAATTATTTTTTTATTTTCATTCAGGCAGTTTGTCACCAGGTGCTGGTTTGGAGATGGAGGGGCTGGGATTGCTCCTCTTTCCCTCTCCCTACTCTGAGCTGGTAAAGGCTCAGTTTGCTGACACTGTCCCACATCATGCTTTATTTTAATTGCTTTTATGGCAGGGAGGAAAGGTGATGCTCTGAAGGCCATGTTGTGAGTGGGTTCTGAGTAGAACAGAGACTTTGTTCATGAAAATTCTCTTTAACTGCCTCCCCCTCCTTAATCACATATCAAAACCTGAAAGAATTCAATGGTGAAATGCTTTTGGAGGTGACAGTGAAGACTTTGACCCTCTCTGTAGAAAGTGACAGCAGAACTGAGCACATACTCTGCACAAACACAATTTTACAAGATTTCTATTGGGAAAGAATTAAAAATTTCAAAATACCTGTTAAAAATATCAGTAACAAGCTGTAAAGGCACGAGGCTGACAGGGCCACTCATAGAACTGGAAATTGGGATGGAACAGAGAACATTTGTGTCTCAAATGATTGAGTTTGCCCTAAAAGTTGGGGTTTGGTGCAGATTCCACTTCAGGGGGGGAAGGCTGGGGGTGTGGGATGGGTTTTTGGGGTGTCCCCTGAGGGAGGGAAATTTATCTGAGTGCAGGGCATGGCTGGAGTGGAACCAATCAGGGGCTCTGCCTTGGGGGGAGAGATGGTTGGGAGGGGATGGGGAACCCCAGGAAGGGATGAGGAACCCCTGGAGAGGATGGGGAACCCCAGGAGGGGATGGGAACCCCAGGAGGGGATGGGGAACCCCTGAAAAGGATGGGGAACCCCAGGAGGGGATGGGAAACTCCAGGAGGGGATGGGGAACCCCTGAAAAGGATGGGGAACCCCAGGAGGGGATGGGAAACTCCAGGAGAGGATAAGGAACTCCTGGAGAGGATGGAGAACCCCTGGAAAGGATAAGGAACCTCTGGAGGGGATGGGGAACCCCAGGAGAGTATGGGGGACCCCAGGAGAGGATGAGGAACCCCAGGAGGGGATGGAGAACCTCAGGAGAGGATGGAAAAACCCTGGATAGGATGGGAACCCCAGGAGAGGATGAGAAACCCCTGAAAAGGATAAGGAAACCCAGGAGAGGATGGGGAACATCTGGAAAGGATGAGAAACCCCAGGAGGGGATGGGGACCCCAGGAGGGGATGGAGAACCCCAGGAGAGGATGGGAACCCCAGGAGAGGATGCAAAACCCCTGGATTGCAGCAGGAGGGTGCTGGCAATGTGTCCTGGCTGGATTTTGGCCCTTGGGCTGCTGTCCCCACCCTCAGACCTGGGGCATAAATGAGATTTATAAATTTATACCCCTGAGGTATAAATGAGATTTATAAATTTCTACCCCTGGGCTATAAAAGATGGAACAGAATTTTAAGGCACACAACACAAATGAGGAGGAATCAATTTGGGATTTTTCAATTTTCAATTCCCCCCCTCCTCAGCCCTCTGTGCCATTCCTGCTCAGCCCAGGCTGGGAACTGAACCCAGGAGAGCCTTTTTTACCCTGTCAGTGGCAGCTCAGATTTTTTTACTCTTTCTTGTCACTTCTGCCCAAGCCAGAAGTAAAGACCTGATGAAAATCACCCTCCTGAACAGCTTGAAGGGCAGAGAGGCACAAACACCTGAGCCCAAAAAAAAATCCCCAAATCCATTTGGGGCACTGCAGAAGGATGCTCAGGGTCTTTTTCCCCACCCCAGTGGCAGCTGCTCCTTCAGAGCCCCCCAATGTGCCTGCCTGCCTTGAGGCATGGCAGTTTTTGGGGTTTTGTCTCCACAAAAACACAGCTTGGGATCCATTTTCTGAAAGCCTTTGCTTCTCTGGAGCTGGGGAATATTTTGGAAGATGAGTTGGTGGTGGTGTGAGTTGGGTTTTTAACAGACACCTTGAATTTGGGGTGTAACAACACCAAAAAAAAAAAACCTCAGCCCAAGAGCAAGCAAACCAAGCCCAGCTTTTCTTTGCCTTCCACAGAAAGTTTGGGGAGGAGAGGAAAGAGGGAATCTTTGGAGCAACTGTGCATAATGTTTGGTGAAGGTCAATGATAACTTGATAAAATATTGCTGTAGTGTGATGTGCTTCTGCATATATATCCATTGCTAGTAAATAATGTAAAATCTTTTTTTTTTTTTTTTTTTTTTTTTTTTTTTTTAGGGAAGTATTAAAAATACAAAAATACTCTTTGTTACAATGGTGGGATGCTTTTAGCCATGGAGTTCTGGAAGCATTTTTTGCTGTGTAGGTGTTGACAAAGTGAATGCTGAATGTTTCTCCATGTCTGTGATGCTTCAGAAGTGGAAGGGGCAGCTGCATTTCTGCCTCTGGAGCTCTCTTTTCCAAACTTTTCCATATTCCTGTACAGACATCTGAGACCCTGCACCTTATGCAGAGAATGTTTACATTTAAAAAAAAAAAAAAAAAAGGAATTTTTCTTTTTTTGGCTTTTTTCCCTGTGCTGCTCAGATCCTGTTACTTTGAAATGAAAGTAGTCTCTGTTAGAAAAAGGGGCTGTTTGGTTTGGTTTGGTGTTTTTTTTTTTGTTTTTTTTTTGCCTTTCCCTATAATCAAATCCCTCCTGGATTGTGGCTGGAAGCTCTGGGACATCTTGGACTCTTCTTAGGATTAGAAGTGCTCGAGAAAGGTGTTTTAAAAAAAAAACCACAAACCTGCCTTGGCTGTGGGGATGAGCTTTCTTGGAAAACAGCAAATCCTGCTCCAAAGCCTGGATGTGGTGGCTGCCTCTCAGATTCCTCAGAGCTGGAATTCCCCAATTTGTGTTTCCTCCCCAAATGCTGAATGTCCTGCTGGTCCCTCTGCAGCCACAGTGGTGGTTTGGATACACAAATCTGCTCCAAGATTTCCCTTCCCAGGAATATTTTGGGATTGCTGCGTCCTGCAGGTGCCTCTCCTCTCCCAAATTCCACCCACCTGGGTAGGGATGGAGTTGGGGCTCTCCTCCACTGAGCTCCAGCAGGCAGGCAGCTGGAAAAGGAGATATTTTAACCAAAAGGCTTCTTCAAGTGGACTTTGAGACTTTTAACCAACATGTCTGCTGGATTTTCCATGGAAAATTTGTCCAGAGCAACTCTGGATTTGTTCATTTTCCACACAAAGACCACTCAGAGCCATGGGGCAAAGAGAACTTCAGACCCTGACTCCTGCCTTAAAACCTTCCCTTCACCTTGAGCTCCAGAAAATCCTGCACCTGCTCATTCCCAGATGGATTTTTTTTTCCCCCTTTAGGAAATCAGAACTGGCTCCAAAGGCTGGAGACAATTTAAGGCAATGAAAAACAAAACAAAAAATTGGAGCTGGTGGCTTTGTGAGAACAACAAACTGCTCTTGGCTTCCAAGCCCTATTTGTGCCTCTCAAGTCCAGGGAATGTTTCAGCAGAGGTGGATTTGAGCAATGCTGGCCAGGATGGCACTGGGGACACCTGGGGACACCTTGGGGACACCTTGGGGACACCTGGGGACACCTTGGTGCCACTTTGCTCCGTGTGCTGTGAGCAGGGGACTCGGCCCTGGCTCCTCTCTGCTCGTGGGAGTGGCTTTCAAAGATGGCTGGTACCATCACATTTGTACTTCTTGAATAAAAACCTGCATTTTTATGGTAAAACTGCTGGGGGTGTTCCTTTGTGCTGGGGGATGGACACTCCTGTTCTTGGGATTTGGGATTGGGATTGACACTCCTGATCCTTGGGATTTGGGATTGACACTCCTGTTCTTGGGATGGATTTGGGATTGACACTCCTGTTCTTGGGATTTGGGATTGACATTCCTGTTCTTGGGATGGATTTGGGATTGACATTCCTGTTCTTTGGGATTTGGGATTGACATTGCTGATCCTTTGGATGGATTTGGGATTGACATTCCTGTTCTTGGGATTTGGGATTGACATTCCTGTTCCTTGGGATGGATTTGGGATTGACATTCCTGTTCTTGGGATTTGGGATTGACATTCCTGATCCTTGGGATTTGGGATTGACATTCCTGTTCTTGGGATGGATTTGGGATTAACATTCCTGTTCTTGGGATTTGGGATTGACATTCCTGTTCTTTGGGATTTGGGATTGACATTCCTATTTTTGGGATTTGGGATTGACATTCCTGTTCTTGGGATGGATTTGGGATTGACATTCCTGTTCTTTGGGATTTGGGATTGACATTGCTGATCCTTTGGATGGATTTGGGATTGACATTCCTGTTCTTTGGGATTTGGGATTGACATTGCTGATCCTTGGGATGGATTTGGGATTGACACTCCTGTTCTTTGGGATTTGGGATTGACATTCCTGTTCTTGGGATGGATTTGGGATTGACATTCCTGTTCTTTGGGATGGATTTGGGATTGACATTCCTGTTCTTTGGGATTTGGGATTGACACTCCTGTTCTTTGGGATCTGCTGCTGGATTTGGGATTACCCAGGGATGTTCCAGGGGGGATTCCAGGGATGGGGCTCTTTCTTTCCCCTCTAACTTTTAGGAACACTTTTAAAATAAAATATTTGTGTCAAACAGGCTTTTTAATATTTTTCCCCTCCCTGGTCAAGGAAGAATTCCAGAATTCCAATTTTTTCCTGCTTTGAACACCAGGTAACTTCCAAACTGCTTTATGGGATTTTATATTAACACCTCACAGGTTGATAAATTATTTCTTATCCTAGGGAAGAACTTTTACTGCTGAGAGCAAACCACCCTGAATTTCCAATGCAAACACTGTGCAAATTTCCTGTATTTATAACAAAACAAAACAAAAACAAAAAAATTGAACTTTTCTTCCTCCTACATTTAAAAAATAAAAATAATCCTGGCTATGCCACGCATTAAGAAATACACTCAATTTTTTTTTCCTCCTTTAATTTCTTTTGGCTGGGAGCTGGAATTCTCCAATTCTCCATGAGCTCTGCCACCCCTAAGGGCCACATTTTGCTGGGAATTTGGGGGTGTGACAATGATTTATCTGGGGATCAGCTTCTTGCTGAACAAAAAGAATGGATCTGGGTAATTATCCTGTAATTACATTCCCTGAAACTTTGTCTTAATTCAGGTCAGAACTTTGATAGTCTTGATTAACTAGCAGAGGTATCACAGGAATAATTCTTTGTAGGCCACAGCTAAATGTTTCCATTTTATAAAAAATAAAATTCAGGCAATTGGGGTAATTTCACTGTAGAATTTGGGATGTGAGTTACAAACAAACAAGGGTGGGATTTTCCTGGAAATTTTCCCTTTACAGATGTCAAAATGCATCATTTTTATTCCTTTTATATGGGAGTGTGCACATATAATGTCTTTAATTCTCTCTTTAAATAGATACACATAAAATTCAAGGTGCAAAGCCTTGTGTGCAGCCATCCCATAAAATCACAGGATGCTTTGGGTTGGAGAGGATTTAAAAAAAAAAACAATTATTGCTCCAAACTTTTGCCATGGGCAGGGACAATTTCCACTATCCCAGGTTGCTCCAAGCAACTCAGAGAGTTTTTGGGAAGGCCAGGGGAGGCCCTTGGAGGCTGGAATTTTCTAATTTAATTATTCCTTCATGTGCAGCCAATCTGCTTCTTTGGGGAAACTCCAAGGGCAGCTTTTGGAGTCATGTCCTGGGCTGGGTGAAAGAATAAATCCAAGGGGAATAAATCCAGGAGGTGAATAAATCCAAGGGCTGGAATTTTCTAATTTCATTCCAATTCATTCCTTGGAGCCTGGGATTTTCTAATTTAATTATTCCTTCATGTGCAGCCATCCTGCTTCTTTGGGGAAACTCCAGGGGCAGCATTTGGAGTCATGTCCTGGGCTGGGTGAAAGAATAAATCCAAGGGGAATAAATCCAGGGGGTGACTAAATCCAGAGCCTGGAATTTTCTAATTTAATTATTCCTTCATTTGCAGCCATCCTGCTTCTTTGGGGAAATTCCAGGGGCAGCATTTGGGGCTCTGTGGTGTCCTGGGCTGGATGAGAGATGAGAAGGGGAATAAATCCAGGGAGTGAAAAAATCCAGGGGTGAATAAATCCAGGGGGTTAATAAATCCAGGAGTGAATAAATCCAGAGGGTGAAAAAATCCAGAGGTGAAAAAATCCAGAGGGTGAATAAATCCAGGGGGTGAATAAATCCAGGGAGTGAAAAAATCCAGGGGTGAATAAATCCAGAGGTGAAAAAATCCAGGGGGTGAAAAAATCCAGAGGGTGAATAAATCCAGGGGTGAATAAATCCAGGGGTGAATAAATCCAGGGGGTTAATAAATCCAGGGGTGAATAAATCCAGGGGTGAAAAAATCCAGGGGTGAATAAATCCAGGGGGTGAAAAAATCCAGGGGTGAATAAATCCAGGGGGTGAAAAAATCCAGGGGTGAAAAAATCCAGAGGTGAAAAAATCCAGAGGGTGAATAAATCCAGGGGTGAAAAATCCAGGGTTGAATAAACCCAGGGCTGAATAAATCCAGGGGGTGAGCAGCCAATATTTAGCAAAAGAGACAAAACTGCCTTCTTGCCTTCTCTCCACACGGCCTTAATTAGGTGGGTTCATTAATGAAGTGTTTCCTGTTGTTGGGCTGTCCCTCCCCACTCCAGCAGGGTGTCTGGCTGAATGGAGGTGTGTGATATCACATGGTGAGGGGTGTGGAATCTGGGGTTTTTTAAATAAAATCATAAGTATAAGAAAAGATAAAAGTTCTTGAGCGTTGCCCCAAATCTTCCTTTTCTTGTTCCTTTTTCTTCCTTCATTATTTTCAGGTAGTGATTTTTAGTTCAGTAGTTAGTGCTGCACTGCAGGTCACAGGAGTTTGGTTATTGGGTCAAAATTATAGATTATAAAAGTATATTATTAAAATGATAAATAATACAGGTGTTAGTTCTTTGTTGGATTGTTTAGCTTTAAAAGACCTTGCTCACTATAATATAAATAAAAATTAATAAACATCTAAATCCAAACACAAAATACCATCTCTCATCCACTTAATCCCAACTCCAACAAAAAACAAAACAAAAAAAAACAAAACCACCACCACCAAAACCCCAAAATCTACCTTCTTTTTTTTTTTTTTTCCTTCCAGGCTCTCATCCCCTTTCTCCAGAAGATTTTCCCGAGTGCCTGAGGAGAAATCAGTTCAGTTCTGATTGCCTCGGGCTCATCCCGAGTTCCCTCCCTGGCACAGGCTGCTGCTCTGCCCTTCCAGCTGTGCTGCAGATGTTGCAGTGATCCACAACATCTGGATTGTGCAGGGGCTGGGAGGAGCCTTCCCTTGCTGGAAGTGCCCTTTGAACCCTGAAAGGGCAGCACCGACAATTTGGGGCTGAAAAGCCTCGTTTTAGGAAATTCTGGGATGGATTTAGAGCTGTGCAGAGACTGGGGGGGGGTTTGGGAGCTGCAACCACCCCCAACAAACAACTGCAGAGGAGCCTCTGGTGGGGCAAAGAGGAGGAAACTCCCAGGGCTGAGTTTTGCTGGAATTGTCCTTCAGGATGGAGGGTGGAAAGTCCCCCCCGTGTCCCCGTGCCCGCCGTGGGACGCGGATTTTGGGGTAATTTCGTGGATTTGGGGGTAATTTGGCGGATTTTGCGCTGTCCCTGCAGCGCCGGGGGGGTCCCCTAGATGTCCCCATTCCACACGGGATGGCGAGTCCCTGTGTCCCGGGGATGTCTCACGGGACAGGCCCGGGTCACATCCCCAAACCCGAACTCCCGGCGGGTCCGAACGAGCCGTGTCCGTCTGTCCCGGGGTTCGGGCCCGGTTCTGCCAGGCCAGGCAGTGCCGGGCCCTCCCCGGGCTGAACCGTGCCGGACCTTGACCTGGCTGGGCAGCGCTGGGCTGTACCCGAACCGAACCGTGCTGTACCCGAACCGAACCGTGCTGTGCCCGAACCGAACCGTGCTGTACCCGAACCGAACCGTGCTGTGCCCGAACCGAACCGAACCGTGCTGTGCCCGAACCGAACCGTGCTGCGCCAGGGCAGAGCCGTGCCCGGGATGAGCTGTGACAGTCTGGGCGGGCCGTGCCCTGTCTGTGCCATATCCGGACCGAGCCGAGCCGTGCCCTGTCTGTGCCATATCCGGACCGAGCCGAACTTTTCTGTGCCATGCTCAGACCGGACCGAGCCGAGCCGCTGCCCTGCCATGCTCGAATCATGTCCGTCTGCCATGCCTGAGCCGAGCCGAGCCAAGCGGTGCCGAGACCGGCCCGGTGCCCATGCCCTATCCGGACCATCCCCTGTCTGTGCCATACCCAGACCGAGCCAAGCCGTGCTGGGCGGTGCCGTGCCCTGTCTGTGCGATACCCGGCCTGAGCCGTGCCCGGACCGGACCGAGCCGAGCCAGGCTGAGCCATGCGGGGCGGTGCCATGCTCGATTCATGTCCTGTCTGTGCCACGGCCGGATCGGAGCGAGTCATGCCGAGCCGTGCGGTGCCGAGCCGTGCCCGGACCGTGCCCTGTCTGTGCCATGGCTGGACCGAGCCGGACCGAGCCGAGCCGGGCGGTGCTGTGCCCAGACCGTGCCCTGTCTGTGCCATACCCAGACCGAGCTAAGCCGTGCCGGGCGGTGCCATCCCCGGACCGAGCCGAGCTGAGCCCTATCTGTGCCACACCCAGACCGAGCCGAGCCGAGCCGAGCCGAGCCGTGCGGGCAGAGGGCGCGGGCAGCCGCTGTCTCTCTCCCAGCGCAGCCCGGCCCAGCCCGGCCCAGCCCAGCAGGTGGAGCGGCTCGGTTCCATGTGCGCTCTGGGGGCGGCCCCGGTGCCGGTCCCGCCTCGCCGCTCCCGGGGCTCGCAGCGGCTCCGCGCCGGGGCCGCGCTCCGCGATGGCTTTCGCCAATTTCCGCCGCATCCTGCGCCTCTCCGCCTTCGAGAAGCGCCGCTCCAAGGAATACGAGCACGTCCGCCGGGACCTGGACCCCGGCGAGGTGTGGGAGGTGCTGGGCGAGCTGGGCGATGGAGCTTTCGGCAAAGTCTACAAGGTGGGTGCTGGGCTGGCTCCGGAGCGGCTCCGCATCCCGTTAGCCGGGAGCGCCGGGCTGGAGCGCAGCGCTCCGGGGAGGGAAAGCAGCCACAAAAGCGTCCTTAATTTTTTTATTTCTTGCCTTTTTTTTTTTTTACTTTCTTTTCTTTTTTAAATTTTTTTAAATTTTATTTTTTTTTTTATGGTCGCCCTGAATCGCCCTTTTTCAAAGCGATGCTTTTGTGGGGAGAGCCCGGCGCTCCCTGCCAAGCCCGCCGGTGCAATGAATGGAGAGCAGCGAGGTTTCCTGGAAATCAGCACTTCCAGCGCTGTCTCCAAGTTGTTTTTTATTTATTTATTTATTTTTTTAGTCTCCGAGGGTGACACGGGATTTGTATCCCCGCGGTTGGGAGGGCCAAGAGGAGCCGAGTCCAGTGCTGTGAATGTTTAACCTCGGCGTTTAGGGACGGGGGTTTCAAGGACCAGAGATTCCCTGGACTTTGCTCTCTGAAATGTCCCGTCCGGGCTGCAGGAGCCCCGAGGCTCCCGGGCAAACCTTGGAACGGGGGTGGGAATCGCCTCTTGGGCAGCTGGGCTTTGATGGCCTCGTTAGATCATTTAAAAGGTGTTGCCTTTGAAAAAAAAAAAAAAAAAAGAGATAAATAAGGCAGGAAGGGAGGCAGGTGGCTGGACAGGGGGATTTGGTGTTTATTTATTTCTCTGTCACGTTATTTGACAGCAGCTCTAAAAAACTGAGTGATAAATTTTGAGAGAAACTTTTAAGTGAAGGATCCTATCTTCTAACAAAACACAATTCCTACAAATCATATGTAAATCCCTTCTCTGTTTATCCTTCTGAAAGCAGCGTCAGTCGAAATTCTGTTGCCATTCTGCTCTGTGAGGTGCATTGGAAACACTCTGTGTGTAGCAACACTCACTCCTGCAGGATTCCTTGCTTTTATTTGCTCAGGTTTTTTAAGCAGTGACAAGAACCGGGTAAACACTGTAAAATGACTTCATTGGCCTTTGAGAGAAAGGAAAACTTAAATAATTCTTTAAATACTTTCTATTTTAAATATGTGTAATGTACCCAAAGTAGGTGAATTAGGGAATAAAGCTGCTTTAGAGGTGGCTGGTTTGGTTTTTAGTCTGTTGTAGCCTCAGTTATTAACCCCAGGCTCACACCATTGTCAGAGTAACTTTATTGCTGTAGGTAAAGTGTGTCAGCCTGCCAGGCAATAACATCTCATCCTCAGCTCCTTTCATTTTCACCCAGATGAGAATAAAAATGTCCCAGTGGACACAACCAGAAGTTCACTCCTCCTGGAACTTGAATATTCAGGCAAATGTTATGCTTTTGTGGAGTTTTAACCCTGCTAGGCAGGGTGAGGTTTAACATCGTGCCAGAAATCAAAGGGTTATTTTATTGCATTAGCAACATTTCACTTCTCCATTGCTTTGATCTCTTCTCCACCTGTTCTCCATCCCAGCTGGCAAACGGTCATGGTTGGATTTTGAATTCTCATCCAAGAGTTTGTTTGTTCATTTAAGAATGCCAAATTACTTGGGGGTCCTGTGCTATAAATCCTTATTTTAGTTAATAACCAGAGACACATTTTCCCTTCACCTAAGGTTTTTTTGTTATCTTCCTTTGTTGTTTTTTGGGTTTTTTTTTGTATCTGGGGTGGGGATGAACATAAGGTGGGACGTGAAAGAAGGGGTTTGCCTTGTTCTGCTCAGCTGCCAAAAAAATTGCAGAATAACCCACCAAAAAAATTGCTGAATAACCCACCAAAAATTGCAGAATAACCTATCAAAAAAATTCAGAATAACCCACCAAAAATCAGCTGAATAACCCACCTGTGCTCCCAAAATTCAGGGACTAATTTGAATCATTCTTTTGACCTTAAAGTCAATTTGATTTTTCTCACTAAAGGCACTGCTTGGAGCAGGGCTGAGTGTTTGCAGGGCCCTGAGGGTTTCAGGATGTTGGAGTGAATTCCTGCCTCTTTTCCGCCCCTTTTCCACACCCGGAAGCGCGGGGAGGGGACGGAATCCTGAGCCTGCATCCTGCCCCGTGTGCCATATGCTGTGTCCCCTTGGAAAGGTCTGGACAGTCAGACCTGCCACAAACTGAGGTGTGGGAAGGTGGAAAAATAATCTGGGTTTAGTAGGATTTGTGTTTCTGAGGCTGGGTGTGAGCAGGAGGAAGGAGGGCTCGGATATTTTGGGTATTCCTGTGGAATCCCATCTGGAGCTGTGTCCTGGGCTGAGCAAAGCTTCACAAAATGCTTCCAAAAGTAGGGCAGGCTTCATTTAAATCCATATTAATTAAAAAAGAATGAAATTTATAGTGGAGTCTGGATCGTTTTAGCAAACCTAAAAAAACCGTGGCCAGCAGAAACGACGACTGGGATTTCCCTGGTTTTATAGAAAGCCTTTTTTCAGCAAAAGAGGATGAGGAACCAGTCGAGCAGAGGGTAATGAAGCTGAAAAGTAGGAGGGGGTGGGGAGGAAATGTTTCTTTCTCTGCATGCTGAGGTTTTGGCAAGGCCAGAGGTCCAGTGAGCAGCCCACAGGTGACTGAGCTTTGTCACCACCTCATCCAAAGCTCGTGATAAATCCAACAGTGGGGAGGCTCCAGCCCAAAATTCCTCACTCAGACCTTTCCAGAGAAGAAAAGCAGAGTTATTTTTCTAGGAAAAAAAAACCACCTAAGGTACATATCACTCATAAACCCAGAGGGATCTGCGTTGTCACTCAGAGCTGGCATCACTCGGGAGGGACAAGTGGCAGAGCCCTGGGGGAAGGTGACACCAGCGGTGCTGCATCCCTGCATCCTCTGATCGCTCCCAAGCGACAATTCCCGCATCTGCTGCCGGCAGGGAGGGACGCCCGAGCTCTCCGGGCCGCCCCTTGGGACAGGACAGCAGCACAGCCTCTCCTGCGGGATTGTTGTGCAGCGCTATCTGCCCTGCCCAGCGCCTCCGATGGGGACACTGCCCCCCGATAAGGCAGGGTGGGGACACGCTGGGAAAGGGGGTTCTGCTCCGCTTTATTCGCCCGGAATCGCCTTCAAACAGCTCCGTGCCCCGGGGCACAGCCAGGCACCAGCACAGCCTTTTGTGCCGTTGTTCTCCTTTCTTCTCCGAGAGGCTTTTAAAAATGAGAATTTGGGTTATCTGATGGGTTGTGCTGCTGTCGGGGCTGGAAACGTGGCTTGGACATGGGAATAATAAAAGGCTGATTGTTGGTGATTGTTGGGGCTGTTCCTGGGCACCAGAGTGGTCCTGGCACTCTCAGGTCTCTCTGCTCATCACCCCAGCCTGCACTGGTCCTGGTGATTCAGGCTCAGCTCCTGGTGTGATCCGTGAAGGGAGCAGCTTTAGGTGGGATTTTGGGCAGGAATTGTTCCCTGGGAGGGTGGGCAGGGCTGGCACAGGGGCCCAGAGCAGCTGGGGCTGCCCCTGGATCCCTGGCAGTGCCCCAGGCCAGGCTGGAGCCACCTGGGCTAGTGGGAGGAGTCCCTGCCCATGGCAACAAAATGAGCATTAAGGTCCCTTCCAGCCCAAATCCTTCTGTGATTCTACAATTTAACCTTTAATTCCTGGAAAGGGTATCACAGAGGGATGTTAATCTGCTGAGTTAACTTTGAGAAAGAAAAGGGAAGGCAAACAAAAGCAAGGCAAGTAGAGGTGATTAGCCATCAAAAATGTAGGATCAAATCATGGGCTTGTCCTTCAGAACAGCTGAAGGATTCCATTAAAATCTTTTCTCTTGGGAAAGAGGAACGGGAAGGTTTAACAATGTTAAACCTGGCTGAGCTTTAAACTTGGTTTTCGCTCTCAGTGGGTGGATGTGGATGCTCCATCCCCGTGCTCTGTGCCTGTCTCGGTGTGACAGGGACAGGGACAGCTCTCTGTGGCCTAAATATTTTGACAATGACTTCAGTGGCACAGCCCAGATCTTGGCAGTGGGAGCTGTGGGCAGCCCAGAGCCTCTCACCCTCCAGCACGTGGCAGTTGTTGCTGCTCAGAAAAACTCCTCCCTACCCATCTCAGGATTTTTAAAATGCTTTATCTCCTGAAAATCCAGTTTCCTTGGAGGAAAGGCTCTTTTCCTTGCCCATGGGGTGCTGCTGCCTGTAAAGGTGGGGTTCTCCTGGTGAGTCTCAGGTGGAGCCCCTGTGGCTGGGTGTCCCCAGGGCTGTGGGGGTGGCTGTGCTGTGTCCCCACCCAGTGGCACTGCCAGGGCTGGAAGGGGCAGCGTGTCCCTGGCACAGAGCAGAGCTGTGGCTGAATCCTCACCCCCAAACTGCTCCTCACAGGCACCAGTGGAACCCTCCTGACATTTGTCACCTCCCTGAGCTGCTGTGGCTGTCTCTGTGTGCTCAGCCAGAGTCTGGGTGCTGTTTGGGAGGTGGGAGAGGCACAGGAGGCCGTGCCCAGCTGCTCCTGGTTCTGCTCAGAGCTGGGATCTGCTGCTCCTGCCCCTTGTTCCCTCTGCAGGGAGAAGTGCCAGCAGTGCTGGGCCACCCTGGCAGCCCTGGGCTCTGCACACAGGGAAGGGCTGAGTGTTTTATTCCCCTGCCAGGGCCTTGCTGAGCTGGTGCTTTTCAGCCCAGGGACAGAGGGCTGCCAGCCAGCCAGAGCTGCCCCTGCCAGCCTGAGCCCATTCCTTGCCTTTGGGTGTCACAGCCACTCAAGGTCCCTCTGTGGACCAAGTTTGTTGCAGGGAGTTGCTGGGAAACTCAGAGCTGGCTGGATGGCTTTTTTCCCCTCTATTTTTTTTTTTTTTTTTAATTTTTTTCTCTATTGTGGCATTGTCTGAGTGAAGACCAGGAATGCTGACTTAGAGCACCCTGCTCTTCCAGAGAGTGCTGGTTTGAAGGATCTTTGCTGCTTTCAACTTTTAGGCTGAAGATGTTGGGTCCACCTGGAGCTTGCCTGTTTGTTTGCACGTGTCTCACTCAGCCCCTGAGCTCTGCCTGGTTTCTGTGGGTGGTTCCAGCACAGCACAACAGCCCCAAACCCTCTGCTGTGCCTCTGCCTCTGTTTGGGTGCAAGGTCTGAAGCATCACGTGGAGCTCTGTGGGTTTCTCATCTCTGCCCCCTCCTTGGCTGAGTTTTTAAGGGCAGGAGAGGTGTTTGTGCTGTGCTTTGTGTTGGTGTTTGTGCTGTGCTTTGTGTTGGTGTTTGTGCTGTGCTTTGGTCACACTTTTGTTTGGCAGTTCTGTGGCTGGAGCTGCTCTCCCTGCCCTCTGCTCGTAAACCCAAAGGAAGGCATTTCTGCTTTTTAATGTTTTTTTTTTAATTATTATTTTTTAAACGGTTTTTGGGGTGTTTCACAAGCCACTTCCCCTTCCTTCTTGCTGAAATGTGGCCACAGCTGCCGGAGTGGGGGCTGGGGGACAGGGCTGTGTGTCCCTGTGTCACCACCTGCTCTGTGTGCTGGCACCAGGGCCTGAGCTCAGCCTTTCAGACAAATCCCCCAGCAGGAATCCTGCTGGGGACAGACTGGAGAGGTTCTGTTGGAGCCGTGGGAGGGTTTGGGATGAAGGGACCTGAAAGCTCAGCTCACTCATGGGCAGGGACACCCTCCCTGTCCCAGGCTGCTCCCTGGGCACTGCCAGGGATCCAGGGGCAGCCTCTGTGCCAGGGCATCACCACCCTCCCAGGGAACAATTCCTTCCCCAAATCCCATCTAGCCCTCAGTGTGAGCCCATTCCCTGTGTCCTGTCATTCCCATTCCTATATTTTTTTTTTTTTTAACCCTTCAGGCACTGGAAGGCCACAATGAGATCACCCCAGAGCTTCACTTCTCCAGGCTGGGCAGCCCCAACTTTCTCAGTCTATCTCCACTCCAGCTCCCATTGATTATTTGATCAATATTGGTATTTACTGACTCCAACCTGGCTACTCTGTGTTTGTCTGTTGATGCAGAGAGCTCGGGCCAGGTTCATCAGGAGGCAATTAATCATTATTGAACCCCTGGGAGATGTGTGAGGGAGCAGTGTCACACAGAGCAGCAGTGGGGTGGGGCAGCCCCAGCTATCACCCCCAAAATTCAGCATCCCTGTGACCTTCCTGGGGCTCCCATTTGGTGATATCTGAAGCATCAGCTCTGCTGGCACGGGGACAGGGCTGGCAAGGAGGGCTGACACCAAAATGTGGAGGCATGATAGGATGTGAGGATGGAGCCATGGCCTGGGGAGATACTGGGTGTAAATGAGATGTTGGGGAACTCTCAGTTCTCCTTTTGGTGGCAGGGAGAGGTCAGGCAGGGCTTTCCTCTGCCTCACCTAGAAACTGGCTGTCCTGAACCCTGCAGCCTTCCTGCAAGGTTCTTAAAATAGCTGCTGTGTTTGTCACCCGGGGATTGCACAATGGCTGCAGGGCGGGGCACAGGCACAGGCACAGGCAGAGAGCCTCTCCTGTCACCTGAGCAGCACCTGTCACCCCCCGAGCCACAGAGCCAGCAGGGCCCTCCTGCCCTGCCCTCCAGGAGCAATCCTGCTCATCCCAAATCCCAGCAATTCTCCAGGAGCAATCCTGCTCATCCCAAATCAGGAATTCTCCAGGAGCAATCCTGCTCATCCCAAATCCCAGGAATTCTCCAGGAGCAACCCTGCTCATCCCAAATCAGGAATTCTCCAGGAGCAATCCTGCTCATCCCAAATCAGCAATTCTCCAGGAGCAATCCTGCTCATTCCAAATCCCAGCAATTCTCCAGGAGCAATCCTGCTCATCCCAAATCAGGAATTCTCCAGGAGCAATCCTGCCCATCCCAAATCAGGAATTCTCCAGGAGCAATCCTGCCCATCCCAAATCAGCAATTCTCCAGGAGCAATCCTGCTCATCCCAAATCAGCAATTCTCCAGGAGCAATCCTGTTCATCCCAAATCAGGAATTCTCCAGGAGCAATCCTGCCCATCCCAAATCCCAGGAATTCCCAGGCTGGTTGGCTGTAGCAGGGCCAGCTCCCCCTTTGCTCCAGAGCTCTCCAGGAGGATCCTTTGTGCTGTTTCCTGCTTGGCCCCTGCCTTGGCTCTGTGTTCCTGGTTTACTGAGTAACTTTTATGTGACATTTGTGGAATGCACATTCCAGCCCTGTTCCTGCATGGACCTGTCAAAGTTGACTTGCTCAGGGGCTGGTGGTGGCCACGAGGGGTTTTTGGGGTTTAAATGACTCCAATGAACCCCCCTGGAGTTCAACACCATGCTGGCAGCTGTCTGCTCAATTTTTAACTTTTTAGCACCCCAAGGATAAATTATCAGTGGGATTGAAATGCCCAGGAGTGGAGGAGCTAAAATATAGAACTGGCATCTGACAGTTTTTTGGGATCTTACAGTCTGGGATGTGGCTGTAGCCTGGTGTCAGGGCTGGGGCAGAAAATCCTTGGAATTTCAGAGCTTCAGATGCCCAGTGTGCCTTGCTGGGCTCAGTTCAGGATCTCCTGTGCATGTCCCTCTGGTGTGGGAATGGGGGCTCAGAGGGGCCAAGGACAGCTCAGCAAGGGATGAACTGTCCTGCCTGTCCCAGAGCTGATCCCCCCAAAGCTGCTGGGGGGGGACATTTCCCAAATTTCCTGCTCAGCCCAGGATCTCAGGTCTCCTCCCTACTTCAGGTCCTTCTGCCATCCCAGGGTCACTTTGGTCCCTTCTGGGCTGCACAGTGACATTGTCCCAGGGCCATCCCCTGCCCATGGCAGCTGCTGCCTCCCAAATTGTTCCATCAGCAGGTGGGGCTGTCCTGAGCTGATTTTCCCTTGGAGGTTGCTGCTCTCATTTCCTCTGGGCTGCCCAAGCTGTGACCTCCTTGTGGCAGCTGGGGGGATGTGGGACATGGGACATGCCCCCTCTGGAGCTCATGGGGTCCCTGGGGAGCTCAGGGACAAGGGAAGGAGCAGGGGTGGGTGAACATTGTTCAGGACAGCTCATGGAGCAGTGACAGGGGCTCACCCCCACCACAATTTGGATATTTTGCCAACCCTGACCCCCAGCCCAGCTCCCTGCCCTGCCCCTGGGTTTTTCCAGCATCCTGCAGGGCCCCTGCTGGTGGGAAACACAGCTCCAGGGGAAGCCCCACCTCTTCTCACAATATTTACTTCCCCTCCTTGGAGCTCTCCCAGCTCTCTAAGTGCACAGCAAACACAGTGGGGCACTTTCTGCTCCTGTTTGGAGGGGCTGAGCTTTTCCCTGTGCTCCTTCCCCCTGCCCTGCTCCCTGTGTGGGAGCATCTGCTGCTGCCTTGGTGAGAGCCCAGCCAGGCTGAGCTACACAACCCCCCTAATTTCTCCTCATTTTCTCTCCTGAAAGCAGCAGGAGCTGCTGTCCTGCCTTTGGGCAGCCAGCCCAGATGGAAATGGATTTGTCCCCTGTGTAATTTGTCCCTGCCAGCTCCTGGAATGCAGCAACACTTTCCAAACACAGCACAGATCCCTCCTTTTCCTCCCTCTGCTGCAGGATTTTCCCTCTGTTCCTCCCTCCTGTCCCTGGGTACGTGGTTGTGGTGTCACCCAAGCTGTGTTCAGAGGGGTTTGTGGTGTTTGCAGCAGGAATTAATCCTCCTGCAAGTTTCTCCAAACACAGAGATGTAAACTGCAGAGTGGGAAGGAAGGTCACAAGCAGAGCTTGGCCAGCTCCTCCAGGGATTCCATCCCCAGTGGGAATTTCAAAATTTCAATTTCAAAACCATTGTGTTAAAATCATTCTGTATCAAATTTATTCTGTATCAAAATCATTCTGTAATACAGAATTCATGCTCTTAATACAATGGTTTTGAAATTAAACACAGAAACTAAATTTGAACCTTAAAAATCAAGCTGATAGAGAAATACTGTTTTTCTTATATATTTATAAAGGAAATTTTGGCTTGAGTTAAGTTTTACAATTCAAACAATGGGGGAGGGGCTGGGGGAAGGGAAGGAGCTGGAATTGTGTCAGTGGGGAGCAGTGGGTGAGCTGGAGGGAATTCTGTGACTCAGTGAACTCCTGGGAATGTCTGGGTGCTCCTGAGTCAGCAGCTCCTGTCTCAGCCCTCTCCCACCTGTGACACATCTGCTGCAGCTGGACTGGGAATTTGACAAAGCCACACAATCACTGAGCTTGGAAAAGACTTCAACACCATCAGGTCTGACCTGTGCCTGATCCCCAACTTGTCCCCAGAGCACTGAGTGCCACCTCCAACCCTCCCTGGAGCACTGAGCTCCCTTTCCATGGGGAAATTCCTGCTGCTGTCCCCCCTGAGGCTGTTCCCTCTCCTCCTGTCCCTGTTCCCTGGAGCAGAGCCCCATCCCCACCTGGCTGCACTCTTGGATTATCTGCACACTCAGCATTTCTAGTAATTCACTGTGATATCACCAGAGAGCTTCTATACTTTGAGGTTTCCTTGGTTTCTTTTTTTCTTTTCCTATGAAGGGAAGTGGTTTGGGCTTTGGAGCCTGGAGGGGGGAAGGAGGAGAATGCTCACACATTTTTGTGAGCAGAAATGCCTCTGCAGGTTTCCCTCCTGGTGTGGTGGTGGGAGCAGCCAAGCTGAGAGCAGCAGGAATTCTGTGCTCCTCATTTTCTCTGAACTCACCCTGTTTTTCCCTTCCAGGCCAAGAACAAGGAAACTGGAGCTCTGGCAGCTGCCAAGGTCATCGAGACCAAGAGTGAGGATGAGCTGGAGGATTACATGGTGGAGATTGAGATCCTGGCCACTTGTGACCACCCCCACATTGTCAAACTGCTGGGAGCCTTCTACTGGGATGGCAAACTCTGGGTAAGGGCTGGGCTGGCCCATTCTCACTGCTCAGCTGCTCACAGTGAAACAAAACCTCTGCAGCATCAAAATGAGTCGTGGGCCTTGCTCACTTTGTGCTCTGGATTTTCCCTGCTGGCTTTATCACCAAACTCTCTTCTAACTAAAGCTGCCTGTAAAAACCCAAGGGATCTTCACAGGGAAGTAGCAGTTGTGGTTTTTGTGTTTTTGGTTTTTTTTGGTTATTTTGTTTTTGTTTTTTTTTCCCCACCATGATGGGTTTGTAAAGGTAGAAAAAGCATCACCAAGAAGTTCCTCTCTCTTTTAAAGCCCCTCTTTTAAAACACCAGCTGGAAGGTGGTGAAGAAAACCTGGAAGCTGATTTGAGGAAAAGAAGCTGGAAGGAAAATCTTCCAACTGATTTTGTGGATTTGGGGCTGATTTGTGGCTCAGCAGAGCTGATAGCAAGAGCTCCTTTTCCCGTGGCTGTGGAGGTGCAGGGACATAAAATGCAACGGGGTGGGTTGGTGCAAGGGCTGGATCAGCAGGTTCCTGCAGCTCTCTGCCCCAGCCCAGCAGGTTTCTGCATTATTTTTTATTTCCCTTGCCTGCTGCTCTCTCAGCAGAGGAAGCTGAGTGTGAATTCACCTTGCTGTGCTCTGTGCTGAGGGGATGAGCCCTTGGGTGCTCAGATATCTCTGTGCCTGTCAGGATTGTGGAAATGGGCTGAGCAGGAGGTTTTCAAACCCACCTCAGCCCCTTCAGCTGCTCCTCCTTTAACTGCAGGAAGTCAGAGTGGCAAAGGGTGGGTTCAGCAGCTCTGGTGCCTTTTCCTTCCTGTTTTTAATGAGTCAGAGATCTTTGTGGCCTCCCTGAGTCAATTTAATAGAGTTAGAGAGGAGATCTCAGCTTTTGGGACTTGCACTTGTGTGAGCTGAGCTGTTGGAGCTGCCAGCCCCTGCCTGTGAGGGCTGGGATGGGATAACACAATCCCAGGCTGGTTCTGAGCAATGCAGGACAGGGATGTTTTATTGGGCTATTTATTACTTATTATCATTATTATTATCAGCAAGCACCTTTTGCAATGTCAGGATGTGTCTTCCTGTTTAAAAATCCATGGATAAAGCCCTGAGTTCTCTGGAACACCCAGCTTGGAGTGCTCAGTGTTTCTGCTCTGCCTCCTGAGTTGTCCACTTGGTATTTTGGATGGATTCTGAGCCCTGGCTGTGTTAAAGAGCAAAGTAAATGTGTGCTCTGCTAAGGAGGGGAAGGACAAACATCCCTCCTAGGAGGGGACTGGGGATTTGGATGGATTGCAAGTGCAGCAGGATTAATCTGGGCTGAAGGAGAAAGGCAAACACGTCCTGAGCCAGGCTGGGAGATGAGGCTGCTTTATCTGCCCCCCTCTTCTCTTGGCTTCACCCCCTGTTCTGCACCCTGCTCTGAAATGTCACCCCCTCCCTGCCCTGGGAAGCTTTGCCCTCCTTCCTTCCTTCCTGCAGGGAAAATGGGTTGCAGAGCTGCTCTGCCTTTGTCCAGGGAGCTCTTTATGATGTCAAGTGTTCATCGACCTCCTAAAATGAACCTGGAATTGCCCAGGCTCTCTGGAAGCCCTGCAGCAGGAGCCTCCTGTCCCACAATTGTGTCAAAGCCACGCTCCAGCCCTGCCCATTGTTCTGGGAGCAGGATCCTTCTCTTTATTCCATTGTTGGAATAATGTTTGCATGTCATTGCTCAGGCTGGTTTTATTAATGCTCCACTGTTTTCCTGGCTTGCAGGGGAGTCACTAAGCCAGGCTGTTTTACTTCTGCAAGGCTTTTAGTCCCTAAAGTCAAACCCTTCCTCCTCCTGGTGACCAGTGCCGCTGGGGAAAATTTGCATCCAAATACAAACAGCAGCTTTTATTGTTCTGCCCACATCCCATCCTCCTTTCTGTCTGTGCAGTTGTTTGAAGCAGCATTTTCCTGGATCATTTGCATGGTGGGTGCCTGGATTCTCACAGTGGCTCTGGGGGTGTCTGCTCAGGAACCTGCCGTGGTTTCCTTGCTGGTTTCCAGCATGGAAAGAGAATATTCCAGAGATGTGCCCAAGCTCCTGGATGGCAGCTTTGGCTCTTGAATAATTCACAGCTCAGTGCCACCAGCAGCCTGAGAGGGGCTTGTCCTAAATCAGCCTGGCTGTTCTTCCCTTGAATGAACAAGGAAAATGTGTGAGGAGCCCTCCTGGTCCCCCTGAGCTGTGTCAGCTCCTCTGCCAGGCTCTGGCTTTGTGCTCCAGCAGCCAAGAGGGGACATGAAATATTTATGGAGCAGAAAAACCTTCCTGTGCAAGGGGAAGTGGCTCATCCTCCAGCAGCTGCTGGGAAATCCACAGCACTGAAAGCAAAGCACAAACCAGAGAATTCCCCTGGGTTTCATACCTGATTGGCATCAAGTATAAAAGGAGGAAAACCTCAGTTCTTGTGTGGGATGGAGCAAAGCCCACTGTGAGCAAAGGTTTGGAGAAGCCCAGTGAGTTCCCAGGAATAAAACTGGTGGGATAACAGCATCCAGCATGAACTTTCCTGGCATTTAAATCCTCTGCAGAGAGGCTGAGCCCTGCCAGCAGCTCCTATCTCGTTCCATCCCCCTCCATCTCCTTTTCTTTGCTCGTGGCAGAGGCCAAGAACTCTTGTGCTGGTTGAAAACAGCCCAGGGAAGCTGCAAAACTGCCCTGGTGGGAGCTTTCAGGATTTTATTTTATTTTATTTTTATTACAAGCCCCGTGGCATTTCATGTTCTTTTGCATAAATCCTGGCTGGTGGAAATGGGGGCACCAAATGAAAGCTGAGATTCTCATACTTTTTTTTTTTTTTTTAGATTTTGGTTTGAGTCCTTGTGGCTGGGAAACATTTTAAAGTCTCTTTTCCTGCAGTGTGATGCAGGACTTGGAAACACAGAAGCAAATCCCCCTCACCCAATATAACACAGCTTTTAAAATGGACTTTTTAAAGTTATTTGTGGCTTAGGAATGGGGTTTGCTTGCTTTGAACAGAATTTTTCACTGATAATTATTACAACATGGGAAAGGAAAACAAGAGCCCTTGTGTTTTGTGTCCCTCTCGAGGGCTGAGTGTTTGGGAGATTTTTTTCCCCCTTCCAAAACAACAACAGCAACAACAACAAAAAAAAAAAGATTGAGAGCTCAGAGGAAGGGAGGAACTTTTGATGTGCTGTTTCTGAGTGTCTCCTCCTGCAGCCAGAGCAGTGATAAGAGGAGAGGGGAGGAGAGTTTTGTTTGCTGTGAGGATCCTGCAGGAAACCTCTGCTCCCAGGGGATGCAGCAGGGCAGAAAGCAGGAGCCTGAGATGCTCCAGCACAGCTCCTGCAGCAATCTCTGGGAATTCATCCAAATTTCATCTGGGCCCAGGTGTGGGAGCACTGTGCTGGTGGTGGGACAGCTTTTCTAGGGAAGCCCTGGGGAATTGTGTCCCCCTCCCTCCTCTCCCTGCCCCACAGCTGCCATGGCAAGAGGGGTTTGGAAGGAACAGTTCTTTCCTGAGATCAAAGCAGAGGTTCTGTATGGTGCAGGTAACCCTGCCTGCCTGGGCCACTGGGGAATGTTCATTTACCCAGCTCAGGGCACAAACTCCAGCAGCTGGCACAGAGACTCCTGCTCTGTGTGCTCTTTGTACTCACCTGAAAAAAAAAAAAACAAACTACTCTTTGCATTTTCTCTGGGCAGGCCCTGACCTGTTCAGCCAGGGACTTTTGGGATTGCTCCCCCTTTGATATGGGTGTTGACTGGAGATTTGGGCATTCTTGAAAATCCTGTAGCATAAAGAAATGCTCATTATGCCATGCACTGGCTGTGTAAAGCATGTGCAGTGCTCATTCTCTGGGGCTGGCAATGCCTTTCCTTCAGAACAAACAGCAAAGGGAGCTGGCAGCAGGATCAGGCTCCCCCCAGTTTTCCTTAGCAAAGGGAGGTTATCACAACTTGCAGGGATGTCTTGCAGGGTGAGCAGCCTGAGCTTGGCTGGCTGCCTGTGGGGATGTGTTTGTGTGAATGCTGGAGCAGAGCAGCCTCTCCAGGCTCAGTCCCTGAGGAATCCCAGGCTCTTTGTGTCCCTTTAAAGCTCCTCTTGGCAGCAGAGCTGCAGCCCTTCCTCCTTGGCCTCCTGCTCCTGGAGCTTTGTACCAAACTTCCCCCAGAAGTTCTTGAACTTTGTTGTTTGCAGGACGCAGCCAAGGAAAACCCAGGAACACAAAGTGATCCCAAACTTTGCTAAAGGCCTGACCAGCATCCTAGAGGAGCAACAATCCTGTCCCTTCCTGCCTGCCCCAGCTGCAGGAACAGAAATCCCAATCCCTCCCAGATCTGGCTGTTCCTGGGACACAGGAGCTGCTGCAGGATCAGCCCTGCTGGGAAAACCAGTGTGGGGGTGGGGTCTGCTGGACCGGTTTCCAAATTCCTACCAGTCCAGAATTTGGGCAGAACTGCAAAACACCCCCAGGAACTTCAGCAGGGTGGGTGGGAGAGGAGCAGGTGTGGGCAGAGATGAGCAGGCAGTGGGACAGGGAATGGCCCTGGGGCTGGGAATGCAGCAGGGACGTCACAGGCTCCTCTCCTGTCCCCAGGGGCAGCTCCTTGTCTTGGCCACAGCTGCAAAGTGGGAACAGTGATGCAGCCCAGTGGGGTTTTGGCACTTCCCTGCATTTCCAGGGTCAGCAGTTTGCTGGTCAGAGTTGCATGATTGCAGTGGGTGGTCACTTCTGCTCCAGCTTTGGGACAGTGTCCCTGCCAGCTGGGATGCTGTGGATCAGATGTCTGGGTGACATCCTCTGTCCCCTCTCCCTGCCTGGGTGACATCCTCTGTCCCTTCTCTCTGCCTGGGTGACATCCTCTGTCCCCTCTCCCTGCCTGGGTGACATCCTCTGTCCCTTCTCTCTGCCTGGGTGACATCCCCATCCCCTCTCCCTGCCTGGGTGACATCCTCTGTCCCTTCTCTCTGCCTGGGTGACATCCTCTGTCCCTTCTCCCTGCCTGGGTGACATCCTCTGTCCCTTCTCTCTGCCTGGGTGACATCCCCCATCCCCTCTCCCTGCCTGGGTGACATCCTCCGTCCCCTCTCCCTGCCTGGGTGACATCCTCTGTCCCCTCTCCCTGCCTGGGTGACATCCTCTGTCCCTTCTCTCTGCCTGGCTATTCCCAAAGCCCTGGAGGTTTCAATCCTCTCCTGCTGCCAATGTGGGCAGCAGGTTCCACGAGCCCTCTCTGTGCTGTGAGCTTTGGCATTCAGCCTCTTGGCAAGTCACTCTAAACCCTATTCTGGGTAAAACTGGGGGATTTTCCCCTTAAAACAGAGGGAAACAATGATTTTTTAGCAACCCACAGAAATGATTTATGTATCAGGCAAATTGCCACAGCCCAGAGTTCAGGAGTGCTCCTACAGGTACTGACAGGACAGCCCAAAGGAAAACAGAAACCTTTGTCTGCCACCCTTTGCCCAGGATAACGTTGCATGAAGAGGTTATTGAAGCTGTAATAATTCCCTGTGATTGCACAGCCTTGTCATCTGAACACCCTGGAATGCTTTAGAAAAGAGCTGGTGTCATTATCCTGGCTCTGAGAGGGAAGGCACAGACAGGGATTTGCCTAAAGTTTCCCCAGGGGGTGAAATGGCACTTGGGAATTGGGTGCTGAGTCCCAGTCCAGGGTTAGAACATGAGGCCAGAGTTTCATGAAAAGAAAAGCAGAGCAGACAAGAAGCCTCATAGGCAAATCAGTTTTCAAAGCACTTGAAAACTTTGTTTAGGACTGAATTGCAATGAGCCACGTTCCCACTTGGCTGGAACTCCCAGGGAGTGCTGAGGAGCAGGGTTTGCATAGGAAGGAATATTCATGAACTCCCTGAACTCTCCTATCCCGTGGGTAGGAGACAGTGCCTTGCAACCCAACTTCAGCCTAAACCCTGCAGTGAGGGATAGCTTGCAGGTTTAAACTTCACCCTGGTTCAGGTACAGCCTCAAAGTTGTCATTTGGAGGGAGGGAGGGACGTCCTTTAGCAGTGCTCATGGCCTGGAGTGATCATTGAGCTCAGCAGCACCACTCAGGCTGTGTGATGGATCCTCTGCTGGGAATTTGGGGGTGATGAGGATGAATGGTTCTTTCTAGGGAGATGCCAGGCAGGAGTAGAAAACTTGTCAAGCCCTTTGCCACCCCTTCACTGAATTGTCCTGGTGGCCAGGCGAGGCTTTGGGGCTGTGCTGGAACTGCTGACTTCACAAAAGCCATCAGGAAACTTGTGCTGGGTCAAACTCCAGCTCTCCCAGTGAGCTTTGCCCTTCTGAGATGCATCATCTCTTCTGGATGCTGACACACACTCGGGGCATTTGAGGTTGGGGAATCTTCCCACTGAAGCAGCAACTTCTTCCTTTTTGCTATTTATATTTGAAATGGTTCTTGGAGTTCTGCTTCCCATCCCGTAACAAAGTGAACTCAGTGACCTGCAAATGCTGATAACTTGGTGAGAAAAGGGATCCCACTCACAGCAAAAGCTGCTTTTTGCAACATCAAAACCGTCTGGTTGAACTTAAAGGAGTTTTAGTTTGTTCTGCCAAAATTGCAGCAGGGATGGGAATATTTCTGCCAGCTCTGGGGGGCAGTCCAAGGAAATATTTTGTCATCTTGCAGTGATTTAAATGTGAAGAACTTGTCCCCAGTTTCCTTCAGATCAGCAGGGAGCTCTGCACTTTGCCAGGAGTATTGACTTGGTTCTCCATTAAGTTTTCTGACTCTGAAACTCCCTAAACTTTGTGTTCCTTGTTTCCTGCCCTGCATCTTCCTCCCCCCACCCCTTATGGCCACAGCCTTTTTTTCAATTTCTGACTTCAAATATTTTTCTCTGTAGGTTATTTTGTCCAGAAAATGAGGCAGAAAAGGTTTATTATATTTAAACTCTCTGAATGGTGTCCTTGTCCATGAGGGAAAATTGGCAAGCTTGGAGCCTTCTCTTACAGAGAGTGAATTATTTCACTTCCACCTACAGCATACTTGCAGTGTCAGGCCAGCTTTTGACATTTGTGCTGCTCTGGGAGGCTTTTTGGTGGCTTCTGGATTGTTTTGTGCCCTCTCTGGTGGCTGCTGAGTGCCAGAGCTGGTGGCTTTTGCCATGTGAGCCTCCCTCTGCTCCCTGGTGTAAACTGTGAGGAGAGAGGAGTCTGAGCAAATGGGCTTCAAAAGCCAAGGTGCTGCTCCCCAAACCCACCCCAGTGCTCTGAGGGGAGAGGGGAGCAGCTCCCAAAAGGTTCTGATCCAGTTCTGATCTGTTCCTGGAGATTCTGATCTGATTCTGATCTAGTTCTGATCTGCTCCTGGAGATTCTGATCCAGTTCTGACCTGCTCCTGGAGGTTCTGATCCTGTTCTGATCCACTCTGATTTGCTCCTGGAGATTCTGATCCTGTTCTGATTCTGTTCTGATCTGTTCCTGGAGATTCTGATCCCATTTTGATCTGCTCCTGGAGGTTCTGATCTGCTCCTGGAAGTTCTGATCCAGTTCTGATCTGCTCCTGGAAGTTCTGATCTGCTCCTGGAGGTTCTGATCCTGTTCTGATCCACTCTGATCTGCTCCTGGAGATTCTGATCCCATTCTTATCCCACTCTGATCTGCTCCTGCTCCCATGTTCCCTATCCTGCCCCCTCTTGCAGCCCCCAGGACAGCCCAGCCTCACTGTTCAGCACCAGAGCTCGGGTTCAGATGTCACTCAGATAAAGGATGTGCCTCTTGACCCTCATTAAATGTGGTTCCTGTGCCCCAGTTTATCCCTGTGTTCTCCTCCCCAGTGAGGAGTGGCTGTGCCTGGTGTCTGTGTCACCCAGCAGCTTTTCCTGTAGCTGGGTGCTGATGCCAGGAAAGCCCTGCTGGGCACATCTGGCACATCTGGCTGCTTCCTCCTGCCTCTCACCCCAGCTCAGCCCAGGGACCATCGTGGAGCAGGGCTGAGCCCTCTGCTGCTCTGGGGCCAGCTCTGACACACCCTCTCCTTTTCCATGCCCTGCTGCAAACTGGAAAACACCCAGATGGAAATTTGTGAGCCCCCAGGAGCTTCATGCCAGCTCCACACTCTGGATGGAGCACAGGTGACCAGGTGTGCTGGGTGGCAAGGAGGGAACCTGGCAGCATTTCCTTCCCCAGCTCTCTCTGCACGTGCAGAGTTTCCTTTATCACATTTGGTTTTCTTCTCTCTGCAGCCCTTCTGTGGCTGTGCTGGGGGGGTTCTTTCCACTGTGGGTGACAAGGACACCTCAGAGCAGCCCCAGAAACGTGGCAGGAGCCCAGGGGTGGCCGTGGCAGCAGGATGCTGTGGTTGCAGCAGCTGCTCACACCAACACTGAGCTGCTGTGCTGCAGAGCAGGGCAGGAATGGCTGAGCTGGGTGGGTTCTGCTGCAGTTTCTGGGCCTGGCAGGGAGGATGTGAGAGCAGGGAGGTGCTGGGGGCACAGGCAGGGTCCTGTCCCTGCTGGGGGATGTGTTCTTGTCACAGAATCACAGAATATCCTGAGCCCCCCAAGGATCATCAAAGTCCAGCTCCTGATCCTGCACTGGAGCCCCCAAGTTAAAATTAATTTATTAAGACTGTTAAACCCCAAAATCTGGCCTGTCCCCAGAGGCAGCCTGGACAATCCCAGCTCCTGCAATCTCCCACTGTGTGCCATGTGCTCCAACCTCCCACCTGCCCCTCCTGCCCACACAAGGGTCCCACAAATGATGCACAGAGGGCTCTAAACCCTTCCCATGGCCTGGAGGCTCTTAATGAGGTTCCCTAATTGCTGCAAGGGTGCAGACTGACATCCAGCACAGATTCCACTACAGCCCCACGTGTGCCTGCAGAGTATTCAGGAGCTCAACAGGGAATAAACCCCAACAGGAATATCCCTGGCAGCTCTGGAGCCCCTCTGTGACCCCACAAGTGCCAGAGGGAGCTGCAGGCAGCCCTCACCTCCAGTGCCCTGCTCTGTCCTGAGGGGACCTGAGGGGACCTGGTGGCCTCTGGTCCCATGGGAAGTGCCTGGCACCCAGGGCCACCCCTGCAGGAGCTGCCCCCAGCTTTTTTTTTTCTTTTTTTTTTAATTTTTTTTTTTTTTCTTTTTTTCTTTTTTTCTTTCTTTTTTTTTTTTTCCTTTTTTTTTTTTTTTTTTTTTTTTTTTTTTTTTTTTTCTTTTTTTTTTTTTTTTTTTTTCTTTTTTTTTTCTTTTTTTTTTTTTTCTTTTTTTTTTCATTTTTTTTTTTTTTTCCCACCCCTTTGTCCCTTTCTGCCTGCCAGAGGCTTTTGTGCCCCTGCCAGTCTGTGGGCACTGCCCTCTGAGTGCCAGCCAGGTGAGTAAGAGCCAAATCCTGCTCAGGGCCATCAGCTGGGAACCACCCTTGGGACTGGGCAGTGTTTGGTGAAATTATCTTTGCAGATAAGCTTTTTGTGGGTGGTTTTTGCTTTGGCTGATACAGAAAGTTCCAGGAGTTCAGGCACACCCAGGAGGAGTGAGCTGGGCTTCAGTGCCACCTTGTACCTGGGCAGGAGAGGCTGGTCCTGGTCTGTCAGACCCCAAATGCCTCCAGATGCTGCTGTGGTTAACACAGGATTAAGATGAACCATGGGGAAAATCGAGGTGACCAGCAAAGCCCTTTAACTTGAGTGGACTTCTGAATTTAAATGTGATGTTGCCCCATTGCAAAGATTTTTTTTGATGATTTTGTGGTGTCTGCATGCAGACCTCTGCATTTTTGTTTTGTTGAACATGTAAGAGAAAAGGGCCCTTTTTATTTAAACTGTGGTGAGAGCAGGTTCCTTTCTCTTTGAACCCAGCTGCCCAAATCTGTTTGTGTGTGTGCAGCCAGAGCATCCTTGGAGCTGGGATTGTGGAGTTCCCTGCCTGGGGCTGGGCTGGGATTTGGGGCTGGGCTTTTGGGGCTGGGCTGGGATTTGGGGCTGGACTGGGCTGGGGCTGGGGCTGGGGCTGGGATTTGGGGCTGGGGCTGGGATGGCTGGGCTGGGATTTGGAGCTGGGAGCTCTGGCTGTGGCTGGGCTGGGCTGGGATTTGGGGCTGGGAGCTCTGGCTGTGGCTGGCTGGGCTGGGCTGGGATTTGGGGCTGGGATTTGGGGCTGGGAACTCTGGCTGTGGCTGGCTGGGCTGGGATTTGGGGCTGGGATTTGGGGCTGGGGCTCTGGCTGGGATTTGGGGCTGGGCTGGGATTTGGGGCTGGGATTTGGGGCTGGGCTGGGATTTGGGGCTGGGATTTGGGGCTGGGCTGGGATTTGGGGCTGGGAGCTCTGGTTGGCTGTGGTTGGGGCTGGGATTTGGGGCTGGGAGCTCTGGCTGGGCTGGGATTTGGGGCTGGGATTTGGGGCTGAGCTGGGATTTGGGGCTGGGAGCTCTGGCTGTGGCTCTCACTCTGTTGTGTTGCTCAGAGAACCCAGAAATGAAGCTAGCAGTGAATTTTGGGGTGGCTGTAATGGACTGAAATGTCAATAGTGGATTTGTAGGAGCCCTGTGTCCCCCCAGCTGCCTCAGGTGAGGAAATCCCTGGATTTTCTTGTGCAGAGGGGATCATTAGAGAGGATGTTTGAGCCCCCAGGGCTCCCAGGCAGCAGCAGCAGCACAGGAGGAGCTGTGGGTGCTCCCAGCTCACACACACAGATGATTTCTCCATTGAAAACCCTCCAGGCTGGCCCTGCTCCTGGAAGGAAGTGTGCTTGCAGGATGATCTGGGACATTGCCAGCTGTGTTTGTTTAATTTGGATTTTTTTTTTTTTTTTTTTTTTTTTTGGCTGAAACGAGCTCGTTGTTTTTTTAGCTGCTCGGACCATCTGGCCACACCCAGAATTATTCTCTGGCATCTCTGTGCTTGTTGAAAAAGCACATTTTGAAGTTTTCCATGTTTCCCCTATTCCCAGTGCCCTGCTGTGCCTGGATGAACACACAGGGTGTGTTTCAGAGGGACTGCTGCTCCTCATCTTCTGTGAGAATTTTGGGAGGTTTGCTCTAAAGAGCCCAGCAAGGGCTGGTGGCCATTGTTGGTTTTAGTCTGCTCTGATGGATGTGATGAAAAAATAAAATTTTAAAAAAAAAAAGGGTTGGAATAACTCCTGCAGCTGTTTGGGGTGACAGTGGTGATTTACCAAAATAAGAGTATTGGTCTAATACTGATACTCAACTGTGATGGACAAAAGACTCTCCAACAATTTAAAGTTACAAAGTGTGTGTTTATGTGTTTATTCAGCGCTGGGCAGCATGAGGTGATCCTCTAATACACACTCAAAATCACAGGTCATCACAAAATCTATTTATTGACAAAGGATTCAAACAAATACATATTCATAATAATAGCCCCTCCCATTCCCCACTTCCCATGGTAATTAGCTTGAATAGCTATTAAGCATTGATTGACTTCTTAAATTAAGTCTGGGGTCATTTTTGTGGGGAGGGGTCTTAAAAGGAGGAAGTAAGGTGAGTCTTCCTCACCCTAAACTGTCAACTTTTTCTATCAATGACAATAGAAATTATTTCTGGGGATAGTCCAGTTTTCCAAATAATCAATTTCTGGTTGCATTGTTTATGTTCCTTTGGATCTGCTCACCAGTTTCATCTTTTCCCATTGTAAGCACAGCTGAGCAAGCACAAAATGACAGACAATCAATTATTTAAGTTTCAGATAACTACCCCCTTCTAACTTCTAACCTTTAATTATTTTCAGCAAGATAAGTAAAATCCTAATTTTCTAAGGTTGGTGTTTCAGTGCAGGGCAGTTCTCTGCCTGGGGGGGACCATGGCAGGAGACAATTCCTGCCTTTCCATTTGCTGATGCTCTGCTTCAAGGTATTCAACAACAACAAAAAAAAATGTGTTGTTTTGTCCCCTTGATGCTCTGCTGGCCCCATTCCTCCTGCCAGACTGAGCTGTGCAGGTGGGCACTGGTTCTCCTACTTGGGAATGGTTCAGTTTTCTTCCCAGTTGCAATTTTTTCAAATTCTCCCCCTGGTTCTTCTCCTCTGACTGTGCCTCTGTCGCACCTGAGTGGGTTTGTCACCTGTTTGTCCCCTCTCTGACCCCTTGCACCTGGGCTGATCCCCACAGAGCAATTCCAGCTGTCTGAATTCCCAGAACACAGCAGTTGTCCCCACCAGGTGAAGCTGCATTTCCCTGATCCCCACAGAGCAATTCCAGCTTTTTGAATTCCCAGAGTACAGCAGTTGTCCCCACCAGGTGAAGCTGCATTTCCCTGATCCCTGCAGAGCAATTCCAGCTTTTTGAATTCCCAGAGTACAGCAGTTGTCCCCACCAGGTGAAGCTGCATTTCCCTGATCCCCACAGAGCAATTCCAGCTTTTTGAATTCCCAGAACACAGCAGTTGTCCTCACCAGGTGAAGCTGCATTTCCCTGATCCCTGCAGAGCAATTCCAGCTTTTTGAATTCCCAGAGTACAGCAGTTGTCCCCACCAGGTGAAGCTGCATTTCCCTGATCCCCACAGAGCAATTCCAGCTTTTTGAATTCCCAGAGTACAGCAGTTGTCCCCACCAGGTGAAGCTGCATTTCCCTGATCCCCACAGAGCAATTCCAGCTTTTTGAATTCCCAGAACACAGCAGTTGTCCCCACCAGGTGAAGCTGCATTTCCCTGGCCCTGCAGAGCACCTGAAGGGTGGGATGTGCCTTTCCTGCAGCTGCAGAATCCAGCAGGGAGCTTGAACCTCCTCCCCTCAGCTCCTGGGCCAGTGCTGGAGCTGCTTTGGGCAATGTGACCCTTGGGATGGGTTTAGAGAGCTGAGCTGGTAAACACTGCTCAGGGCTGTCCTCAGAGTCACCTCTGGCATTTCAGCACTCTGGAATGCTGCCCTGGCTCACCTCCACAAGGAGAAGAGCTTGTTGCAGAGGTGAAGCATCTCTTGTCCCTTGTAATCCCTGGCTGCTTGAAATCCTAATCAGTTTATGTGAGTTGATGTGAGCAGCCCCAGAGGGGAGGGGGGAATTGAGGGCAGCTGAGGCTGGGAGAGGAGAAGGGGGAGGATCTGCATCCCTGAGCTGCTGGGGCAGGCAGATGTGTGGGGCTGGCAGGGCTCTGCACATCCCTGGAGAGCCGTGGCAACATCTGGGGAATGTGCTCACCCTGTTACTGACACAGCCTTCCTTAAAATGAGAGAGCAATGACCTAATGAGCAATGTGGGGAAATAAAAATAATTTAAAAACCCTGCCCTAAAGACACCAGAGCCCTCCCCATGGCTCATTTGGTGTCTCACAGCCACGTCAGCTCACAGCTATGACAATCATCCATCCCATCCTGCTGGCAGGGCCACGGTGGGAACTGGGGGAGCTCCAAACCCTGGAGCTGCTGCTGGGGTGGGCACCAGGCACGGGGCAGTTTGGGCTGTCACAGCCACACAAAAATTTGGTTTTTCTGCTCTAAAATCAGGGGTTTTGCTAGGAAGTAAGTCCTGAAATCTGCTGTGGAGGAATGTAATGGCAATTTTATTTTTCTGCTCTAAAATCAGGGTTTTTGCTAGGAAGTAAGTCCTGAAATCTGCTCTGAATGAATGTAACAACAATTTGATTTTTCTGCTCTAAAATCAGAGTTTTTGCTAGGAAGCAAGTCCTGAAATCTGCTCTGAATGAATGTAACAGCAATTTGATTTTACTGCTTTAAAATCAGGGTTTTTTGCTAGAAAATAAGTCCTGAAATGTGCCATGGAGCAGTTTTTGTTTGCAGAAAAGAGCTCAGTTTCCTCCTAAACATGCCAGGTTGGGCAGGAGGGGGTTTGTGCCAGTTTTAGCACATGGGAGAGGAAAATCCTGGGGGTTGTGTACCCCAAAGCCCCTGTGTCACACAGGGTGACACAGCCACAGTGTGGGACCTGAGCCCAGGCTGGGGCTCAGGGGCAGCTTTGCCATGCAGGGAACCAAACCCAGCTTTTCTCTCCCTTTTCCTTCCTTTCACCAGTGAGACACAGCCTGGTTTAATTCTCTCTTTATTCCCCCAGATCATGATCGAGTTCTGCCCTGGTGGGGCCGTGGATGCCACGATGCTGGGTGAGTGCAGCTCTGCCCTGAGCCAGGTGATGCTCCCAGGCCATTTCCAGTGTCCCCACAGGGCATTTCCAGTGTCCCCACAGGGCATTTCCAATGTCCCCACAGGCCATTTCCAATGTCCCCACAGGCCGTTTCCAGTGTCCCCACAGGCCGTTTCCAATGTCCCCACAGGCCGTTTCCAGTGTCCCCACAGGCCATTTCCAGTGTCCCCACAGGCCGTTTCCAGTGTCCCCACTGGCCATTTCCAGTGTCCCCACAGGGCATTTCCAGTGTCCCCACAGGCCATTTCCAGTGTCCCCACAGTGCATTTCCAGTGTCCCCACAGTGCATTTCCAGTGTCCCCACAGGCCATTTCCAGTGTCCCCACAGGCCATTTCCAGTGTCCCCCCACAGGGCATTTTCCAGTGCCCCCACAGGGCATTTCCAGTGTCCCCACAGGGCATTTCCAGTGTCCCCACAGGTCCACACAGGCCATTTCCAGTGTCCCCACAGGGCATTTCCAGTGTCCCCACAGGCCGTTTCCAGTGTCCCCACAGGGCATTTCCAGTGTCCCCACAGGCCCATTCCCCACAGGCCGTCCAGTGTCCCCACAGGGCATTTCCAGTGTCCCCACAGGCCGTTTCCAGTGTCCCCACAGGGCATTTCCAGTGTCCCCACAGGGCATTTCCAGTGTCCCCACAGGCCAGTTTCCAGTGTCCCCACAGGCCATTTCCAGTGTCCCCATTTCCAGTGCCATTTCCAGTGTCCCCACAGGCCATTTCCAGTGTCCCCACAGGCCATTTCCAGTGTCCCCACAGGCCATTTCCAGTGTCCCCACAGGGCATTTCCAGTGTCCCCACAGGCCGTTTCCAGTGTCCCCACAGGCCATTTCCAGTGCCCCCACAGGGCATTTCCAGTGTCCCCACAGGCCATTTCCAGCTCCTGGTAGCACCCCAGGGTGCTGGGTGAGTGCAGCTCTGCCCTGTGCCAGGGTGATGCTCCCAGGGCATTTCCAGCTCCTGGCAGGCATGGGTGCCACAGCCCCTTTCTCTCCCAGGAGTTTGCCTGTTTTCATCCCCTGAGCAGAAGGTGTGGCAGCCCAGGGGGAGTTTTGGGGCTGCTTTAATGTCCTTTTGTGATTTAGATGCTGCTGGGATCAGCAGATCACAAGGCAGGGGGAGAAGGGAGAGTCTGGCTGCAGGGCAAAGCTGAATTTCAATATTTCTCTGCTGGGGGCACTGGGTGCTTGGGATCCCCGTTCCCACAGCAGGGCTGGGATGTTTGAGCTGGGTGCCTGTCAAGATGAATCTCCCCAGATTTTTTTGCTGACTTCTCCATCTGGTATCAGTCATTTGGCAGATAAACTGTGCTCTGCTGCAGCCTCCCCTTTTTTAACTCCTTCCCACACACAGACAGAGCTGCTGGGAGCAGGGGTGGGTGGCTGGACCCCAAAAGAGCCCTGGCTGGTGGCACTGGGGGTGGCACTGGGGGTGACACCCCCCTCTGACATCAGCCTGCCCTGGGACAGAGCCACATCTCCCTGGGGGTTATTCCTTGTCAGCCCTGATCTTTCCTTGCTTTCTTTTTATTTCCAAGAACCAAATTTATCATCTTTAACTCAGCCCTTAAACCTCGTCTCTCCTTTAGGGAGTTTCTTTAAAGTGGCTCCAATTCACTGCAGGAAAATTCCCTTTCCTGCAGTGCTGGAGGGAATGATGCCTTCCCTGTGGAAAACCTCAGCAGGGGGGGTTTAAAAATAAAAATGTCCTGAGCATTCGTGGCTCCTGTCTGGAGGAAAGCACAGAAAACCATGAGAGAACAGCCTGGCTGTTGCTCTGTGAGCCCTGGGTGAGGCTGAGGAGGAGCTGGAGCTCAGGGATGCTCCCAGAATTAATAAATATATAAAAAATATATAAAATATATAAAATATAAAAATATAGAAATAATATAGAAATAATATAATAATATAATAATAATAAACAATAAATAATAAATAATAAATAAATAATAATAATATATAAAAATGTATAAAATATATAAAATAATAAAAATAAAATAATAAAATAATAAATATAAAAAATGATAAAATATATTAAAATATATAAAATATATAAAATGTATAAATATAGAAATAATATAGAAATAATATAATAATAAATAATAATAAATAATAAACAATATAATAACAAATAATAATATATAATATATAATATATAATATAATATATAATATATAATATATAATATATAATATATAATATATAATATATAATATATAATATATATATAAAATATATAAAATAAATATATAAAAATAATAAAATAAAATATAATAAAATTGTAGTGTATTGGAAAACAATTGTAAATATTAGGTAGGTAGTTTAGAGTATAAAAGCCCTGCAGAGGCTTTGCTGGGGGAGGGAGGCAGCTCAGGAGAGGCTGACCCTCTGCAGGGGTGATGCTCTGCAGAGCTGTCACTCTGGGCTGCTGCAGGTGGCCCAGCAGAGAGGTCACACCACTGCCAGAAATGGAATCCCAGACCCACAGAACATCCTGAGCTGGAAGGGACCCACAAAATCCACTCCTGAGCCTGCCCAGGGCAGCCTCAGAAATCCCACCACGTGCCTGAGAGTGTCCAAACACTCCTGGAGCTCTGGGAATGCTGCTCCCCAGAACAGCAGCTCAGAGCAGTGGGGGGAACCCTGCGGAGCATTCCAGTCCTGTTCCTTTGGTGTGATGTTTAGGGGGCTGCCCTGCATCCCCAGAGCAGGGATAATTCCCCCCATTCCCTAATTCCCCATTCCCTAAGTCCCCAGTTCCCAGGGAATGGATGTTCATGGCTGTGTTTGACCCTGCTGTCCTGCATCCCCAGAGCAGGGATAATTCCCTAATTCCCCATTCCCTAATTCCCTATTCCCCAATTCCCAGGGGAATGGATGTTCATGGGGACTGTCCCTGCATCCCCAGAGCAGGGATAATTTCCTAATTCCCCCATTCCCTAATTCCCCTATTCCCCAATTCCCCAGTTCCCAGGGGATGGATGTTCATGGCTGTGTTCGACCCTGCTGCCCTGCATCCCCAGAGCAGGGATAATTCCCTAATTCCCCAATTCCCCCATTCCCCAGTCCCCCAGTTCCCAGGGGATGGATGTTCATGGCTGTGTTCGACCCTGCTGTCCTGCAGCCCCTCCTCTCACAGCAGCTGGGGGACACCCAGCTTGTCTGTCTCCCCAAATTTGCAGCTCAGGCCCCATCCCAAGCATTTCTGGCTGAGCATTCCCAGCAGGCAGCAGCTCAGAGAGGTGGGAATTCTGCTGCAAGTGCTGGCTTAGGGAATAAATCACCTCAAGGAGCTGATTGCCATCATCCCAGCAGCTCTGCTGTGCCCTCCCTGCTGCTCAGGTGACATCCCTGGGTGCTCAGGGGTGCTGTTTGACACCCCTGTCCCTCCCTGCAGAGCTGGACAGGGCCCTGACTGAGCCCCAGATCCAGGTGATTTGCCGCCAGATGTTGGAAGCTCTGCACTACCTGCACAGCAAAAGGATCATCCACAGGGACCTGAAGGCTGGCAACGTCCTGCTCACCCAGGATGGGGACATCAAGCTGGGTGAGTCCCACTCCACATCCCCCCAGCACAGCTGGGGCTGGGCTGTGGCTTTGGGGTGTCCCTGGGGGTGTTGGGATGGGGGGAATCACCCAAGAAGGTTTTTGCTGCACAGAAATGCAGCAGCACAAATGGAGCTGTGTGCTGTGCTGAGGCCCCTGCTGGATTTGCCTTCCCTGGGTTTGTTTAACTCTCTAAACCTGATTTCTGTGCTTTTTTTTTTGGCCTACTGAGCATCCTCTGCAGGGTGCCAGTTGGCAGGGCTGGAAGAATTTGGCAGAATTTGGCAGAATTTGGCAGAATTTGGCAGAATTTGGCAGAATTCCTCTGTTCTGCACAGCAGGTTGGGTGGTGACAGCGTTGCCAAAGGGTTCCTTGGCCAGCTCGCTCTGCCTTGGAGTTAAATTGGCACCCAAGGAGCTGCTGGGTGGATTTACCTGATTTATCTGGATTTATCTGATTTATCTGGATTTATCTGATTTATCTGGATTTATCTGACACCCTGAGCTCAGGCTGTGGATGGTGACACCAGGACTGTCCTGGAGTGGGCTCAGTGCCCTCTGCAGCTCTGCCCAATTGAATTCTGCTCATTCAGCTCAGAAGGGATGAGATCAGGGAGAGGCATCCTGCAGTGGATGAGGGGAGAGAAGGAACACAACAGCATTTGGTTTTTCTGCTCTAAAATCAGAGTTTTTGCTACAAAATAGGTCCTGAAATCTGCTCAGAATGAATGTAACAGCAATTTAATTTTTCTACTCTAAAATCAGGTTTTTTTTTTCTATGAAATAAATCCTGAAATCTGCTCGGAATGAATGTAACAGCAATTTAATTTTTCTGCTCTAAAATCAGGGTTTTTTTTTTCTAGAAAATAACTCCTTAATCTTCTGTGGAGGAATGTAACAGCAATTTGGTTTTTCTGCTTTAAAATCAGACTTTTTTGCTAGGAAGTAACTCCTGAAATCTGCTCTGAATGAATATAACAGCAGTTTGGTTTTCTGCTCTAAAATCAGGTTTTTTGCTATGAGATAAGTCCTGAAATCTGCTGTGGAGGAATGTAATGGCAATTTTATTTTTCTGCTCTAAAATCAGGGTTTTTTTTCTAGGAAATAAATCCTGAAATCTGCTGTGGATGAATGTAACAGCAATTTGGTTTTCTGCTCTAAAATCAGGGGTTTTTTTTCTAGGAAACAAATCCTGAAATCTGCTCTGAATGAATATAACAACAATTTGGTTTTCTGCTCTAAAATCAGTTTTTTTTGCTAGGAAATAAGTTCTGAAATGTGCCATGGAGCAGTTTTTGTTTGCAGAAAAGAGCTCAGTTTCCTCCTAAACGTGCCAGGTTGGGCAGGAGGGGGTTTGTGCCTGTTTTAGCACATGGGAGAGGAAAATCCCAGGGGTTGTGTGCCCCAAAGCCCCTGTGTCACACAGGGTGGGGTTTGCTTCCCACTCTGTGCCTCAAAAGGGGTTTTTGGGTGATTCCTGAGATGTTTTTTGGGTGATTCATGGGGTGTTTTTTGAGTGATTTCTGAGATTTTTTTTGGTTATTCCTGAAGTGGGTTTTAGATGGTTCCTGAGGTGTTTTTTTGGGTGATTCTTGGGGTGTTTTGGGTGTCTGAGGTGCTTTTTGGTGGTTCCTGAGGTGTTTTGGTTGATTCCTGAATTGTTTTGGGTGATTCCTGAGGTGTTTTTTGGGTGATTCTTGGGATGTTTTTTGGGTGATTCCTGAGATGGTTTTTTGGGTGATTCCTGAGATGTTTTTTTGGGTGATTCATGGAGTGTTTTTTGAGTGATTCCTGAATTGTTTTGGGTGATTCCTGAAGTGGATTTTAGGTGGTTCCTGAGGTGTTTTGGATGGTTCCTGAGGTGGTTTTTGGGTGATTCTTGGGGTGTTTTGGGTGATTCTTGGGGTGTTTTGAGTGTCTGAGGTGCTTTTTGGTGGTTCCTGAGGTGTTTGGTTGATTCCTGAATTGTTTTAGATAATTCCTGAAGTGGTTTTTGGGTAATTCCTGGGATGTTTTGGTTGATTCCTGAGATTTTTTTTTTGTGATTCCTGAATTGTTTTGGGTGATTCTTGGGGTGTTTTTTTAATGATTCCTGAGCTGGTTTTTGGGTGATTCTTGGGGTGTTTTTTGAGTGACTCCTGAATTGTTTTGGGTGATTCCTGAAGTTTATTTTGAGTGATTCCTGAATTGTTTTGGGTGATTCCTGAAGTTTATTTTGAGTGATTCCTGAATTGTTTTGGGTGATTCCTGAGCACCTTTTTTGGTGATTCCTGAGCTGCTCTTGGGTGATTTTTCAGTTTTCCTCCATCCTCTAACGCTCCTGCTCTTTGCAGCTGACTTTGGAGTGTCTGCCAAGAACATGAAAACCTTGCAGAAACGAGATTCCTTCATTGGCACCCCTTACTGGTGAGAAATCCTCTGCTCCTGTTAAAATCAGCTTTGCTCTGGAGCTGGGGCTGGTGGCTTTGGGGTGGGAGGATTTTAATGAGGATTTTTGGCACATTCCAGTGCCTGAGCAGAGCCTCAGTGGTGTGGGAGCTCAGAGGGGTCACAGAGCAAGGGACACACGAGTGGCTTTGAAGCCACTCCAAGCACATGGGAACAAGTCCCTGCCCCAGGAACATCAGCCTCTAAATCAGTTTGCTGAAGGGTGGAATTCAGGGATTAATTGATGCAACATCTGCGCCAGATGTCAACGGCCTGGGGGTCTGCAGGGGCTGCTCTGAGGAGGAGGGAGGGCTTGCACCCCGTGGAAAAGATGCTGCTGCTGCTGAAACCCAGAGCTGGGAGGGAAAATCTTTGTTTCCTGCAGGTTTTTTGTTTGTTTGTTTGTTTGGTTTTTTTGTTTTTTTCCTGGGGTTTAATTGCTGCTGCTGACAGCAGTGTCACCCCAGCCCTGCTGTGCCCTTGGCAGGATGGCCCCGGAGGTGGTGATGTGTGAGACCATGAAGGACACTCCCTATGACTACAAGGCTGACATCTGGTCCCTGGGCATCACCCTGATCGAGATGGCCCAGATTGAGCCCCCCCACCACGAGCTGAACCCCATGAGGGTCCTGCTGAAGATTGCCAAGTCAGAGCCACCCACGCTCAGCTGCCCTTCCAAATGGTGAGGGGGCAGCACAGGGTTTGGGGGACAGGTGTCTGCCAATAAAGGGACAAACTTCTCTTGAAATGCAGAATGTAAACCCCCTCCCTCCTAATTATTATAATTTTGAAATTAAGGGGCTCTCAGGCAAACATATGGAATTAGGAATAACAGTTCTTTACTAGGAAAATTAAAATAGAAATGCAGTGTTACAAAGAACAATCCCAAACCCTGCCAGAGTCAGAATCCAAGCTGGCACCCGTCAGTCAGTCAGGGTGTTGGCACAGTCCCATTCCATGGTGGCTGCATCCTCCTGCAGTGGCAGATGTGGCTCAGCTGGAGCAGTGCTCCTGGAGAAGGGCCAGTTTCCTCTGAAGGTGCAGGGATGATGTGGAAGGGTCTGGTTTTCCTCTGGAATCCAGTGGGAAGAAGGTGCCTTGGTGTCCAAAATGTCAGTTTTTATCAGGGTAGGAAAGGCTTGGCTCCTGCCCTGGCTGGAGCATCTCCCATGGGATGATGGAATTTTATCAGCCATGCCCTGGGACTCACTGGCCATGAACAGGAGATCTCTCCTGGAGGGAGGATGGGCTGTGGAGAGATAAAGATGATTGCCCCACATGGTCTGTAACAGCTGCCTATGAACAGGAGATATCCCCAGGGAGATAAGAATGGCTGCCACACCCAGTTTGTAACAATGGCCCATTAACAGGAGATATCCCCAGGGAGATAAGGGTCACTGCCACACCCAGTTTTAAACAATGGCCCATTAACAGGTGATAACCCCTGGACGAAGGGTGGGGCATGGGAAAGATAAAGATGACTGCCCCAGCTGGCTTTTAACACCTGGCCCATGAACAGGAGATCTCTCCTGGAGGGAGGATGGGCTGTGGGAAGATAAAGATGATTGCCCCAGCTGGTTTAAAGCTGCCCATGAGCAGATAATGTGTGCCAGGAGATCAGGGGCACTGCCCCAGCTGGTTTAACAGATGGGGACAGAATCCACATTTCTGGCCACATCCTGTATTGCAACCCAAGACAAGGGGGCACCTCCCAGCTCACACCCAGTGAAAACCAGCCCTTTGTAGCAGTTTTCTTTCATTTGGGTCGGGTTTGAGCTGTGTTCCAGGCCCAGGGGCTGGGAAGGCCCTGCTGGCTGAGGGCAGGATGCTCACACTGTGCTCACAGGGAGAGCTGCTGCTCACCCACTGACCCCCAACACCAGGAGTTCTGACAACCAGAACCTTGGCTGTTCTCAAAACAACCCATGGGTATGAAAGGCAGATTTTTCTCTAAAGCTGGAGATGGCCAAGAGCTGCAGAATTGTCTTCCCTGAAATCTAGAAAACCACTTCTGCATGTCAAAGAAAACCAGCCAGTTAATATATATGTGTGTGTGTGTATATATATATATATCTCTCTAAATATGTATATGTATATATATATATATATATATATATGTGTATGTATATGTATATGTATATGTGTGTATATATATATATATATATGTATTTATATATTTGTGTATATATATATATATATATATATATATATATTTATATTTAATTATGTATTTAATTTTTTTCTCTATTTATTTAATTTCCTTATTTCTATAAATCACAAAAGCTGCTGCAGGTCAGCCAGCAGCAAATTACTGGCAGAGCACTGGAGTGACAGCGTGGTCACAGCAGTCAGTGTCATTGTCACAGGCAGGGTGGAGCCAGAAGTGCCATCAGGGAGCTCTGGAGCTCTGAGCTGGGCTTTGCAGGCTGAGGGTGCCCTCCCATGGGGCTCCTGCTCCTTCACAGCTCTGGGGTGGCTCCTTGTCCCCAAGGAATCGTTCATGGAACCATCTGGTCTTGGTAGATTAAAAAAAACAGAAGTGGGAAGTCTGACCTTTAGCAGATAGTTTGTAATTGATTACACAAAGGCAGGAAATCTGATTGTGCAAAAAAACTTTTCAGACTGTGGAAAACCCCCTTTTTTCTCTTTTACAAACTGGTATACAATATTCAATATACAAAATTCATACCAGGGAGATTTAAACAGAATGGGTTTAATCATATATTTCCCTTTATCTAGGTCCATGTTCTTTTCTTATTTTAAGTATTCTGGTTTATACAAACTCCAAAACTTCTATGATTAACACGAACCATTTATCAATTATCACATCCTTGACCCAATCCTGTTGCTGCTTCTCATAGAAATAATCAGAATTTCTGAGCACAGGGGTTCCCATGGGAGCAAAATGCTGATTGTGGCCAGGTGCAAACTGGGACAGAACCTGCTGGGGATCAGGCTGATCCCTCTGCTGTCTGAGGCCTTTCCTCTGCTGAGTTTCTCACCCCCAGCTGTGTTTTAAGGTCCCTGGAGTTCAGAGATTTCCTGAAGAAGGCGCTGGACAAGAGCCCAGAGAGTCGCCCCAGTGCTGCCCAGCTGCTGGAGGTAGGGAGCAGACCAGCGACCCCAGCCTGCTTTCAGATTATTTCTGACTTGTTTAGGAAGTTCCCAGCCCTTTTCAGCCACTGAAATGCCCCACAAAGGACCAGCAATGTTTTTGTTTTTGGAGCAGGCTGCAGAGCCCCTTTGGCCTGGAGCAGGAGCAGCTCCTGCTGCCTGCATCACCCCCGTGGCAGCCAGCTTGGGCTGTGCCTCTCAGCCCTGATTGAAATTCAATTCCTCTCCTCCTGACCCTTCCCAAAATCACAGCAAACACCTGGGAGCTGCTGTTCTCTGCTGGCTGCAGCTGCCTCTCTGTGCTGGTGCTCAGAGCCAGGGACTCCCCAGCCTTTTCTGCAGCTCAGCACCAGCACCCACCGAGTGATCCCACACCCTGTGGGCACTGAGTCCATCCCCATTCCAGTTAAACCTTCCCCAGGCTCTGTTTGCTCCCAGGGATGCTGCAGACTGCTCCTGCTGACATTCTGTGGGCACATCTCCCCTTGTTTTAATGCTGCTGCTGCTGATTATTTTATTTTATTTTATTTTATTTTATTTTATTTTATTTTATTTTATTTTATTTTATTTTATTTTATTTTATTTTATTTTATTTTTTTTTATTTTATTTTATTTTATTTTATTTCATTGTATTTTATTTTATTGTATTGTATTGTATTGTATTGTATTGTATTTATTTTTATTTTATTTTATTTTATTTATTCTTATTATTTTATTTTATTTTATTTTATTTATTCTTATTTTATTATTTTATTTTATTTTATTTATTTTTATTTTATTTTTATTTTATTTTATTTTATGTATTCTTATTCTTATTTTATTTTATTTTATTTTATTATTTTATTTTATTTTATTGTATTTTTTTTTTTTTTTTTTTTTTTTTAGTTTTTTTAATTTTTTTTTTTTTTTTTTTTGGGTGCTGCTGCCATAAAGCAGCTTTGGGAGCATCTGTGTGCACAGCATGCCCTGAACCTCAGCCCCACTGCTGTGAATTCCTCTAGGGGTAAATCCCAGTGACACTGGAAAAAAAACAAAACAACAAACACACCCTCAGATCTTTGAAAGGCAAAAGTCATCCTTGAGCTCACAGGGTGTGATTTTTGGCCACCTCACATTTTCATTGTGCTCTATTTTCAGCATCCCTTTGTCAGCAAGGTCACCAGCAACAGGGCCCTGAGGGAGCTGGTGGCAGAGGCCAAGGCTGAGGTGATGGAGGAGATCGAGGAGGGTCGGGATGAAGCAGAGGAGGAGGATTCCTCGGAGTCTGCCTCGGTGAGCAGCCTCACCACCCTGCCTGGCCTGGGGGAACGAGCCTGGCAAATTTTCCAGCCTCCAAAACCTCTTCTGGGCCACATCAGGTGGAGGGGAAGTGGCTGCTTGGCAAGGCAGGGGCTGGATTTTGGTGGATGCCAAGGGTGTGGAGAAATAATGGTGCTGGGAGGTGATCCAGAGCTCACTCATAGGAGGGGTTTGTGAAAAGTGGTTAAAAAAACAAAAGGAAAAGGGGGAAAAGGAAAATAAACCCTGATGCAGGGTGGAGAAGCTGGAGTGGCAGCATGTGGAGGGAGCAGCAGCCCAAGGAGGGAGCTGGGCAGATCTTCCCTTGGCTTGGCTCTTTGAACTCCTCAGAGCTGCTTGGGGACGTGTCTGGACCTCCCTCCTCTGTCACAAAGGGAAGGGGTTCATCCATGGCAGAGTTTGTTGTGCAAATTCCTCATCTGCCCCCTAAGGATGTGCAGCTTCTGGGGCTTTTTCATTGCTCCCCTCCTTCCACCCAGGATCCATCATCCTTGGGGCCACAAACCTGGGGGGAGATGGGAGCATCTGTCCTGAAAGGGAAACCCCCTCCCAATAAATCTTTAATTCAGGGTGACTTTGCTCTGAAGAGGGGCTTTGCAGCTGTGTTGAGTGGTGGGCAAACCCAAAATCTGCCCTTCCCTGTCTCTGCAGCCCCCTGGGAAGCACAAGAGGGACCCCTCTGAGGCCAGCCAGCTGAGCTTTGATGGGGAGAAACCTCCAGACTCCTCCTTGCCCAAAGCTGTGAACGGCTCCCTGGGGACTGGCAAGGACACCACAGAGAGCCAGAGCCACAAAGGGGACAGCAGTGACAAACTGGAGAGCAACCACTCCACAAAAGCCACCCAGGACAAGCCAGACATCATCCTGCAGCCAGGACATTTGGGTAACTCAACAGAGGGGAACAAGGAACCGGGCAGGGAGGAGAGGAAGAGCCTGGAGGAGAGGAAGAGCATGGAGGAGAGGAAGAGCGTGGTGGAGAGGAAGAGCATGGAGGAGAGGAAGAGCGTGGTGGAGCGACCAGAGAGTGTTCTCCTGGAGAACCTGAGCGAGGAGAAGGTGCCCAATGGGAGCCTGGAGCCCCTGGGGCCGTTCCCTGGCCGCTCCAAGAGGGACTCGGACTCTGGCAGCACCTCAGCCTCGGAGAGCCTGGACCTGAGCATGTCCCTGTCTGCTGACCTGGCCCTCAGCAGGGACAGCGGCTCCATCTCCCTCAAGGTGAGGATGGGCAGCACAGGGGAGGGAGGGACCCTTCCCTAGGGAATGCTCTCCAGGGTTTGTTTTCCGTGTTGCCTGTGCCAGAGCAGCATTTACAGCTGGGTTCAGCTGTGCCAGGGTGTCTTGGTTTGATTTGGTTTGCCAATTTTAATATATTCAATTTCTTTTAGAGATTTCCTTTCCTTTCCTTTCCTTTCCTTTCCTTTCCTTTCCTTTCCTTTCCTTTCCTTTCCTTTCCTTTCCTTTCCTTTCCTTTCCTTTCCTTTCCTTTCCTTTCCTTTCCTTTCCTTTCCTTTCCTTTCCTTTCCTTTCCTTTCCTTTCCTTTCCTTTCCTTTCCTTTCCTTTCCTTTCCTTTCTTTTCCCTTTCCTTTCCTTTCCTTTCCTTTCCTTTCCTTTCCTTTCCTTTCCTTTCCTTTCCTTTCCTTTCCTTTCCTTTCCTTTCCTTTCCTTTCCTTTCCTTTCCTTTCCTTTCTCCCTGCTCCCTTCTTTCCCTTCCCCTTTTCCCTTTCCCCTTTCCTGCTGCTCCATGCTTTGGTGGCCAGGCTGGGTCTCCAAATTCCCTGGCGGTTTTTGCTCCGTGTGGATTCATTGCGTACACCCCTCACGCAGAACAGCACTGCCATTGCTCTGGGGGCTCCAGCCGTGCTGCTGCAGCCCTGGGGAGCTTTGGGAGGGTTTGTGAGGCATCACAAACCTCCCCTCCCCTCCCCTCCCCCCTCCCTGGCCTCCCCAGGGCTCCCAGCTGCACAAGAAGACGCTGAAGCGCACGCGCAAGTTCGTGGTGGACGGCGTGGAGGTGAGCGTCACCACCTCCAAGATCATCAGCGAGGACGAGAAGAAGGATGAGGAAATGAGGTTTCTCAGGCAAGTGGGGCACTGGGATGGATGGAGGACAGGGTTTTCCTCTCTGTGAGTTAATCCAGGAGTGACCTGGAGTCCTCTTGTCCTCTCTTGGACAGGGGAAGGAGGGATTCAGCTCAAGGCTGTGACAGGGGGGGCTTTGCTGTGGCTGGCTCTGTCCTCTGGGGACAACTGTGAAAATGTGGAAATGAGCTCAGAAATCTTCTCAAGAGGTTCCTCTGCCTTTCATTCTCAGATCTCCTCAAACTTCATTAACAGAAAGGCCGAGGGAGTTGCAAACTCCTGGAGCATTATTTAATATTCATGGGTGCATCCTCCCTCCTCCATGACTCCTCTGCAGATCTTGCAGCTTTCAAACCTCCCTGACTTATTCTCAGAAACAGGAGCTGCTGTTTCTAGCACTGAAATGAAAAGGTCCTTTAAATAATTAAAATACAAATTGTTTCATTTGATGCCCAATTCCAGCCTCCCTCCTGCTGCTCCTGGGGACTCCCTGAGAGGATAATTTGTCCTAAACACTTTGTGTCCCTGCCTTATTCCTCAGCCCCAATATCAGATTTATGTAAAAGCTCATTAGCAGAGCTCATTTGCTGGTGAGCTGGATGCAAGGTTGTCAGAAATGGATCAGAATTTGGGAAAACTGCCCTTTTTGCCACCCAGGTGTGAATAAGAATGGACACAGAGCATAGAGGCCAGGCCAGAGCAGCCCAGTTTGGGATTTGAGGACCTGTGAGCACTAACCCAGCTGGCACAGGGGGTATCTGGGGGACACCAGTGCCTGCAGAATCCCCTCTGCAGCCTTGCCAGGCCTTGTTTGAGAAGCTGAGGATGCTGATGGTTTTCCAGCTGGTGGTTTAGTTTAGGTTTGCCAGTTTTAATATACTCAATTTCTGGTGTGAGATAGTATTTAGGAGCAAAAACAAGGCAGGCTTAAAACTTAAAAGGATATAAAGAAAAACTTTATTAACAACACAGAGGAAAATAAGAAATTCAGGATAAGATTTCCAGACCACTCCCTCCTCCCCCCCACCTCTCACACCTTAACAACCACATACAGAGACACTTCAGTCAGTCCTTCACTTAAATAATCAGTTCAGTTGACTTTAGGGAGAGGAGTTTCTTCTTGTTTGGCTGTAGGGATTTTTTCCAAGAGAAAAATTAAGTTCTCTTGAGTCTTCACTTTCACGAATCACATCCACCTGGGAAAATCTGCAAATTGTGAAACTCCTCCCATCTTCACAGCCCTCCCAGAGCTGGGTTTGTGGGCCATGTCAGACTCATGGGGTATTAATTTTAAGGGTAAGCTATTCAAAAGCAGAACTTCTCTCCATCTCTTTCTCTTCAAATTCCTCTCTTCATACTGCATTCTCAGGAACAGAGGGGCCCCTTTCCCTCAGGGCAAAGGAAAAAACCATCAGCTGGAAAAAAGGAGCTTCCTGCAGTGTCCCAGAGCCTGGAGCACCTCAGGGAGCTGGGATGGGATCTGTGGGATGATGGAGGTGCAGCTCCACAGTGTCTCAGAGCCTGGAGCACATCAGGGAAATGGGATGGGATCTGTGGGATGATGGAGGTGCAACTCCACAGTGTCCCAGAGCCTGGAGCACATCAGGGAGCTGGGATGGGATCTGTGGGATGATGGAGGTGCAGCTCCACAGCATCTCAGAGCCTGGAGCACCTCAGGGAGCTGGGATGGGATCTGTGGGATGATGGAGGTGCAACTCCACAGTGTCTCAGAGCCTGGAGCACCTCAGGGAGCTGGGATGGGATCTGTGGGTGATGGAGGTGCAACTCCACAGTGTCTCAGAGCCTGGAGCACATCAGGGAGATGGGATGGGATCTGTGGGATGATGGAGGTGCAGCTCCACAGTGTGTAAATGCCTGGAGCACCTCAGGGAGCTGGGATGGGATCTGTGGTATGATGGAGGTGCAGCCCCACAGTGTCTCAGAGCCTGGAGCACCTCAGGGAGCTGGGATGTCCCTAATGCCTGTGCTCAGAGCAGGGAAGGGTGCTGTGGGGTCTGTGTGATGATGGAGGTGCAACTCCACAGTGTGTAAATGCCTGGAGCACATCAAGGAAATGGGATGGGATCTGTGGGATGATGGAGGTGCAACTCCACAGCATCTCAGAGCCTGGAGCACAGCAGGGAGATGGGATGGGATCTGTGGGATGATGGAGGTGCAGCCCCACAGCATCCCAGAGCCTGAAGGGCAGCTGGCATCTCTCTCCTGCCTGTGCTCAGAGCAGGGCAGGGTGCTGTGGGATCTCTGGGATGATGGAGGTGCAGCCCCCACTCCCTGCTGCAAAGCTCGTGGATGTGACCATCTCTGCCCCTGCCTGACCCTGCATTTCTGTGTCCCCTGCCCCTCCCTGCCCCCTGCAGGCGCCAGGAGCTGCGGGAGCTGCGGCTGCTGCAGAAGGAGGAGCACAGGAACCAGGCCCAGCTGAACAGCAAGCACCAGCTGCAGCTGGAGCAGATGCTGCGGCGCTTCGAGCAGGAGATGATGGTAGGAGGGCAGGGAAAACCCCTGGGAATCAGCTGGAATCCAGCTCCTCTGCAGGTGGCCCACGAGGGGATGCTCTACAGGTTGGAACAACCTTGGGCATCACAGAGAGCCCTTTGGGATTTGAATCATGGGTGGAGGATGGAGGTTTCGTGGGCATTGAGCTCCCTGCAGCTTGGGAAGCACTGGCAGCACAGGGAAAGGGTTGTTCTGACTTTCTCTCTTTCATAATCTTCTCTTTTATGTCTGTTCATGGCCACTGTGAGAAACAGTTTGTAGTGCTGTTGTAATTCACAGAAAAAAAAATAAAACAAAAAACAACAAACTAACCCTTTCAATAAAGCAGCAAGGCCTGAGTGCGACAGCAGGAAATCTGGCAAGGCTTTGAGTGTAAATTGAATAAACTGGGCTCACACACTTGCTCCCTTCTGTTGAAGTAAAACAATATTGTAGTTAATCACAGAATGGTTTGGGTTGGAAGGGACCTTAAAGATCTTCTCCTTCCATGGCGCTGTTGGAGCACAGAGCTTCAAACTTTGCGAGATGTTGGTTGGAAATTTCCCTTCTCTGTAAAGAGGCTCAATCCAAGAAGGAACAATTCCTTTTTCCTTTTTCCTTTTTCCTTTTTTTTTCTCTTCTCTTCTCTTCTCTTCTCTTCTCTTCTCTTCTCTTCTCTTCTCTTCTCTTCTCTTCTCTTCTCTTCTCTTCTCTTCTCTTCTCTTCTCTTCTCTTCTCTTCTCTTCTCTTCTCTTCTCTTTCTCTTCTCTTTCTCTTCTCTTTCTCTTCTCTTTCTCTTCTCTTTCTCTTCTCTTTCTCTTCGCCTTGCCTTTATTTTTTTCCCTTTTCTTTTTCCCTCTCTTTTCCCCTTTCTCTCTAAACTGTGGGAAGGCAGCAGAGACGAGGCTGAGCATTTGCTGGCTTGCAGGCCAAGAAGAAGTTCTACGACACGGAGCTGGAGAACCTGGAGCGGCAGCAGAAGCAGCAGATCGAGAGGATGGAGCAGGAGCACTCGCTGCGGCGGCGCGACGAGGCCAAGCGCATCCGCCTGGAGCAGGAGCGCGAGCACGGCCGCTTCCTGGAGCAGCTGCGGCAGATGAAGAGGGAGGTAAGGATGGGGATGGTGCCCTGGGGGGTGAAAATGGGGATGGTGCCATGGGGGTAAAAATGGGGATGGTGCTGTGGGAGGTGAAAATGGGGATGGTGCCCTGGGGGGTGAAAATGGGGATGGCACAATGGGGGGTGAAAATGGGGATGGTGCCGTGGGGGGTGAAAATGGGGATGGTGCCGTGGGGGGTGAAAATGGGGATGGCAAAATGGGGATGGTGCCGTGGGGGGTGAAAATGGGGATGGTGCCCTGGGGGGTGAAAATGGGGATGGTGCTGTGGGAGGTGAAAATGGGGATGGTGCCGTGGGGGGTGAAAATGGGGATGGTGCCCTGGGGGTAAAAATGGGGATGGCACAATGGGAGGTGAAAATGGGGATGGTGCCGTGGGGGGTAAAAATGGGGATGGCACAATGGGAGGTGAAAATGGGGATGGCACAATGGGAGGTGAAAATGGGGATGGCACCATGGGGGGGGATGGCACTGTAAAAATGGGGATTGCACTGTGGGAGGTAAAAATGGGGATGGCACCATGGGGGGTGAAAATGGGGATGGTGCTGTGGGAGGTAAAAATGGGGATGGCACCATGGGGGGTAAAAATGGGGATGGCACAATGGGGGGTAAAAATGGGGATTGCACTGTGGGAGGTAAAAATGGGGATGGCACCATGGGGGGTAAAAATGGGGATGGCATCGTGGGAGGGGATTCCCTGCAACTGGAGGAGATGAAAATGGGTATGGCATCATGGGGGATAAAAATGGGGATGGCACCGTGGGAGGTGAAAATGGGGATGGTGCCATGGGAGAGGATTCCCTGTCCCTGGAGGAGGGAAAAATGGGGATGGTGCCATGGGAGAGGATTCCTTGCACCTGGAGGAGGTAAAAATGGGGATGGCACCATGGGAGGTAAAAATGGGGATGGTGCCATGGGAGAGGATTCCCTGCACCTGAAGGAGGTAAAAATGGGGATGGTGCCATGAGAGGGGATTCCCTGCACCTCTGCATTCCTGGGAAGTTTCAGCGTTTCTTGTTGGAAGAACTTTGAGAAGAAAGCAGTTGGTGTTTTTTGTGGGAAGTTTTGATCTTGGGTGATCACTTGGGTGATTCCTGAGGTGGTTTTTGGGTGATTCCTGAGGGTGTTTGAGTGATTCCTGAAGTGTTTTGGTGATTCCTGAAATGTTTTGGATGATTCCTGAAATGTTTTTGGTGATTCCTGAGTACCCTTTTGGTGATTCCTGAGATGTTTTGGGATGATTCCTGAAGTGTTTTTTGGGTGGTGTCTGAGGTGTTTTTTGGGTAATCCCTGAGGTGTTCTTTAGGTGGCTCCTGAGGTGTTTAGGGTGATTCCTGGGCACCTTTTTGGTAATTCCTGAGTTTCTTTTGGGTAATTCCAGAGGTGTTTTGAGTGGTTCCTGAAGTGTTTTTTGGGTGATTCTTGCAGTGGTTTTGGGTGACTCCTGAGGTTCTTTTGGATGATTTCTGATTTTTTTTTGAGGAATTCCTGAGCTGTTCAGTGACTCGAGGTGGGGCTGTTCCTGTCCCAAAGTGACCTGCAGAGAAATTTAATTTCCTCCCCACAGGTCAAGAGCGAGGTGGAGAAGCTGCCACGGCAACAGCGCAAAGGGAACCTGAAGACGAAGATGGATGATTTCACCCAGAAAAAACAAACCATGGTGAGACCCAGGGAAGATCCCCCAATTCCAAGATTGGGAAATGTGTGGTAGGATAAAGAATCCTTCCTGCTGGTTCTGAAACACCAGCTCAGTTCTGAAACTTTCCCAGCTGCAGCAGGAGGAGAGCTCACGGTGGCACCGCTGGTTCTTTAACAGGAGCAGGAATTTTTGGCCAAGCAGAAGGAGGACCTGGAGCAGGCCATGAGGAACATCACTGCCCAGAACAAGAGGGAGATCTGTGACAAGGAGCGTGAGTGCCTCAACAAGAAGCAGCAGCTGATGAGAGGTGGGTGACAAAGGCTGAGTTCTGAATCCATGTGTTTATCCAGCCCTGGCTCTTCCCACGCAGCAGATGCTGTGACAGAGTTGCAAGCTGGCAGGATGGGATGTGGAAAAAACCAGCCTTGCCAGGTCCTGTCTAAATGTTTAACAATAATAATACTTAGTGCTTTAATCTTCCAAGTGCTTTTACAAATATGAACCAATTAGGCTTCATAATTGCAAGAAATCAGGCTCCAATATGGTTTTGCAACCAATTTCTTGTGGAAAACAGGAGGTGAATGATCACCCCCAACATCTGCTGCAGTGTTTGTGTGCACAGAGGTCTCTGGAGCTTGGGATGCTCGGTGTGAGGGGGATGAGAGCCAGGGTGGGTGATGTCCTGCTCCTGCTCCTGCTCCTCCCCACAGACAGGGAAGCTTGCATCTGGGATCTGGAAGAGCGGCAGCAGCAGGAGAAGCACCAGCTCATCAAGCAGCAGCTGAAGGACCAGTATTTCCTCCAGAGGCACGAACTGCTCAGGAAGCATGAGAAGGTGAAGGCTTTGCACTTTCCCACCCTGCTGTGGGGCAGAAAAGTGGCCCTGGGTGTTTCCCTTCCAGGCTGAAAGGGGGGAATCACCAAGGGGGTGTGTGTGTTCAATCCCTTTATGGGCCATTCACTTAAGAGTTGGACTCCATGATCCTTGTGGCTCCCTTCCAACTCAGAATATTCTGGAATTCTATGAATTCTGTGGTTCTAAGGGTGTTAAAGGTCATTATTAGTGACAAAGGACCAGGATAATGCTGGTGACAAGAAGGCAATGAAGCCTCCTTGTTTGGGATGTGTGCTCTGTGTTTTAATGTGCAAGAAGTTGGGAATTTTGGGGGGCTTTGCTGGAAATCTGCCATGCCCAGAATCTGGTTGATTCCCAGAGCAGTGTGTGACCCCTGGCACATCCAGCCCCTTCTCCTCTGCTTTCCCAGCACGTTCCATCCTTGCCATCCCCTCTGGTCCCTTTGGAGTGTCACCAGCCACTTCCCCAGTCCCAGACCTGCCCTGCAGCTCTCTCTGTTCCCCTGAGGAATTTGGGGAGGTGTCCCTGCCCCTCTGTGGGAGTCCAGGCTGTTCCTCTGGATGCCTCCAGACCCCCCTGGCAGGGGGCTCAGAGACCCTGGCATGGTGCCCAGGGGTCCTGGGGACTGGATTTAAGCCCCTGGAGAAATTTGCCAACATTGCAGGAAGAATTACAAGCCACAAAAAATAAGTAGAGTATAAATTAGATTGTTAGCAGGTAGAAAAGTGAATTTTTAGGAATGTTTATATTAGGGGGTTTGTAGCTAAAATGGAGGATTTTGGGCATGGTATGTCTTTTCTTTCTTCTTCTTCATGCCATCCATGTTGAATGCCAGGCTGGCATTCTTGGATTGATTTGGGACAGAGTTGGACAGTGTAATAAGGGTGTCACGTATTGGAAAGTAATTGTAAATATTAGGTATGTAATTAAAAATATATAAATATATAAATATATAAATATAATATATAATAAATAGAATAAAATGTATAATAAATAGAATAAAATATAATAAATATAAATATTATTTATAAATAGAATAAAATGTATAATAAATAGAATAAAATATATAAATAGAATAAAATATAATAAATATAAATATTATATATATAAATATAATATAATATAAATAGAATAAAATATAAATAGAATAAAATATAAATGGAATAAAATATAATAAATAGAATAAAATATAATAAATATAAAATAGAATATATATAAATAGAATATATATAAATAGAATATATATAAATATAATAAAATATAAATAGAATAAAATATAAATGGAATAAAATATAATAAATAGAATAAGATATAATAAATATAAATATTATATATAAATAGAATAAAAATACATAATAAATATAATAAAATATATAAATAGAATAAAATATAATAAATATAAATATAATATATATAAATATAATATATAAATATAATATATATAAATAGAATAAAATATAAATAGAATAAAATATATTATAAATGGAATAAAATATAATAAATAGAATAAAATATAATAAATATAAATATTACATATAAATAGAATAAAATACATAATAAATAGAATAAAATATATAAATAGAATAAAATATTATAAATATAAATATAATATATAAATATAAATATGTAATAAATATATAAATATATAAAATATATGAAAAATATATTAAATGTGAGGCTGAGAGCGCCCCCAGGCAGTGCCGCTGTGCCCCCCGTGCTGCAGGAGAGGGAGCAGATGCAGCGCTACAACCAGCGCATGCTGGAGCAGCTGAAGGCGCGGCAGCAGCAGGAGAGGGCGCGCCTGCCCAAAATCCAGCGCAGCGAGGGCAAGACCCGCATGGCCATGTACAAGAAGAGCCTCCACATCCACTCCAGCGGCAGCGCCGCCGAGCAGAGGGAGAAGATCAAACAGGTCAGCGCCTGCAGAGGCACCAGGGGTCGGCTGGGTGGGGGGAGGATTTGGGAGAATGCAGCTGGTTCCGGGTTTTGGCTGCTCTGCTTCAGCTCCACCCCAATTTCAGCTCGGTGGCAAAGATGTCCCTGCCCCTGAGCAGCAGCAGAGGCTCCAGCTGGCTCTTAAAGAGCTGCAGGGTCAGCCTTGCAAAGTTCAAGTGCCAGAGGTTTTTCTAAGCCAGTAAAACCCAGAGCAGAAGCAAAGCTGAGGTCACAGCTGGCAGCCAGGCACAAAATCAGACCGATGTCCAGGTTTCTCAGTCTGTTACTTTATTAGAGAGGTTTTTACATCATGGTGGGGGCCCCACTGAGGATATTTTACAAAATATTTTAAAAAAACTTTTTATTTGAAACCACATTTTTAAAAGTCATGCCCCATCCCTCTCTGAAAAGCAAGCTGGGTTTAATTGTGGTTCACAGCCCTCTGGCTCTGACAGTCCCCTGGACTCAGCAGGTGAGGCCACACCTCGAGTGCTGTGTCCAGCTCCAGTTTAGTTGAGATGTTTGAGCATCCAGAAAAGGGCAACAAGGCTGGTGAGGGGCTTGGAGCACAAACCCTGTGAGGAACAACTGAGGGAGCTGGAGAAAAAGAGATTCAGGGGTGACCTGATCACTCTGTACAGCTCCCTGAAAGGTGGCTGTGCTCAGGTGGGGTTGGTCTCTTTCTCCAGGCAGCTCTGACAGAACCAGAGGACACAGCCTCAAGCTGCATCGAAGGAAAATTAGGTTGGATATTAAGAAAAAATTTTTCACAGAATGAGTGATAAAGTACTGGAATTGTCTGCCCAGAAGGTGGTGGGGTCACCATCTCTGGATGTGTTTAAAAAAGCCTGGATGTGGCACTGGGTGCCATGGTCTAGTTGAGGAGTTAGGGATGGGTTGGACTCAGTGATTTTGAAGGTCTCTTCCAACCTGGTGAATTCTGTGAATTCTCTGGTTTGTGGCATCGTGTGTGGTTTTCGGTGCTGTCTCCAGGGAAGCATCCTCGGGGCTTTTCCTCCTTTCCTGGGTGCTGATGGAGGCTGGGCTGGGTCTGAGGCAGCCCCAGAGCCCAGGGCAGTGCTGCCACAGCTGCCTTTGTCCTGCAGTTTGCCCTGCAGGAGGAGAAGAGGCAGAAGGCAGAGCGGCTGCAGCAGCAGCACAAGCACGAGTCGCAGATGAAGGACATGCAGGCGCAGTGTGAGAGCAACACCAGCGAGCTCCAGCACCTCCAGGTACTCATGGCTTGCTCTCCCAGAGCTGCCTGGGCAGCTCTCAGGCTCTGCAGTGGCTGCAGAGACCTGCCAGGAGTTGATGTCCCCTTGCTCTTGCCTTGAGAGGTTTTTGTTGCTGTGTCTGAACGTGCAGCTCAGAGCTCTGAATGCCTCTGCCCAATGTCTCTGTTTGACCACTGCATGTACAGTCCAGCTGCTTCATGGCTGTTGTGTTTGGCTGATGTTTTTATTCAGAATGAGAAGTGTCACCTCCTGATCGAGCACGAAACCCAGAAGCTGAAATCCCTGGATGAGAACCACAACCAGCACATGAAGGAGTGGCGAGACAAGCTGAGACCACGGAAGAAGGTGAGGGCTCCTGGCTGTGGGTAGGGTGGAGGGGACAGTGCCACAGCTCCAGAACCACCTCAGACACAGCCCTTGTGTTGTTCTCTTTGCCCAAGGCCCTGGAGGATGAGCTGAACCAGAAGAAGCGAGAGCAGGAGATGTTCTTCAAGCTGAGCGAGGAGGCCGATGGACAAGTGCCAGTGTCCCCAGCCAAGCACGCCAAGTTCGTCCCCTTCAGCTCCTCAGAGAGTTTGTAACACCTGGCAGGCCACCAGCTGCTACTGGCCACATCCTCCTGGGCTGCAGGGGCCAACCTGGACTTGGAAGAGCCCCTCAGCAGCCCCTTGTCACCACAGCACCCTCCTGTCTGTCCCCACCTGCGGGACTCTGAGCTGAGGGGTGCTGCTGGAACTGGGGCTGGCTTTCCCAGGAGCTCAGGCTGGGATTTGGGGCAGGACCCTCTCTGGATTGTGCTTGCACTGTGGCTGGGGGCTCCCTGGGCGAGCCTGGTGCTCTCTGGGTTTGTCAGCTCAGGCTGGAGCAGTGGCCACTCTGAGCAGGACAAGCAGCCCCTCAGGGCAGGGCTGTCACCTCCCTGTCCACCCTGTCCCAGTCCTTTGTCAGGTGTGGCTGCTCCTGTCCCAGTCCCTTGTAAGGCTTGGCCTGGGGCACATCAGCTTTGTTGTCTTAAACTCACCTTGGCCTTACACTTATTCCTCTCCACTATGGCCCTTTATTTTTTTTTGAGACAGAGATTTAGGGGTTTTTTTGCCTAAGGAAGGTTGGATTTTTTCTTTCCTCCTCCTCCCCACACAGACTGTGCAGAAAGGGGCTGGATGTCCTCCCAGGGATGTTTCTGCTCTTCCTTTGCTGTGACCCCTGGCACCTCAGCCCCTCTGGCACTGAGCTAACACTGGTATCAGAGCTGGGTTCTGGGGTGGTTAAACTGCCTGCAGGATTTGGGTCTGGAGGAAGTGGGAGTGCAGGTGCAGAGGGGGAGGCTGGGGACAGTGCTGAGTCCTGCAGGGACACAGTGAAGAGTTTGTCCCTGTCATGTGCCTTTGGGATGAGTGGGAGTGAAGGGTGTGAGGATCTCTCATGATCACACAGGTGCTTGAGGCTGGATTTGAAATCCTTTCTGTGGGTCAGGCAGCCTGGGCAGTGGGTTCTGGCTGCAGAGCATCCTCTGGGAGGGGCAGAGCAGCAGTGGAACAAGGCAGGAGGGGATGCAGAGGGGGCTCTTTGCTCCCAGCTTCTCCTTGTCCACTCATGTCTCACCTCCTCGTGGTGTGCCACAGCTTTTTGGGTGGTTCTGCTGGCTGGGAGGCGTGGGCAGAGTGGCAGAGCAGGTCCTCTGTTCTTTCTGTCCCCTCCCCTGCCCGGGGTGGGTGGGACTGGGGGCACAGAGCTGGGGAGGGGCTCAGGGACCTCACTGGCAGCACCTTCTTTACACAACCCAAAGGGGTAAGGCAGCACTTAAGTTTTTCTCTGGACAACATTGTTTGTTTTAGACCTGTTTCTTTTGCAAGAAAAAAATATTTCTGCTTATAAAAAAAAAAAAAAAAAAAGAAAATATAAAAAAAAAGTTGTTATTTTCAAGTCCCCTCTGTTGATTTACTGGCATTTCAGGGACAGGTGGTATTGATGTGCCTCACTTCTAGGTACTGGGCTGAAGGAGGCAGCCCCTAGGTCTTTAACTCAGTCTGGGGAGTGCATTCCCTACCCTTTTAGAGCTCCTAATCCATATTTATGAGCTTCCTGCAAACCAGCAAGATTCTGTCTCTTTGGGCCATGGCAGGTTCCCTCTGATTTCACAGCAGTGATGTCTCTGTTAATCAGCACAGGAAGGGTCCCTGCCCCTCCCCACGAGCTGGGCTTGTGCCTTTCAGCTGTGCTGACACCAGCTGGGAGCTGATGTCAGGTTGGTTAATGGATGCAAGGGGATGTTCCCAATGGAGACTTGGGAATGTGTCACAGCAGCCCCAGTGCTTCTGGTTGTGCTCCTGCTCCTGCTGGGGCTGTTGTGTGCCACAGCAGCAGTGCCTGTCCTGCAGCACTGTCACAGCACTGTCACCCCCTGGTTGTGCTCCTGCTCCTGCTGGGGCTGTTGTGTGCCACAGCAGCAGTGCCTGTCCTGCAGCACTGGCACAGCACTGTCACCTCCCTGGTTGTGCCCCTGCTCCTGCTGGGGCTGTTGTGTGCCACAGCAGCAGTGCCTGTCCTGCAGCACTGTCACAGCACTGTCACCTCCCTGGTTGTGCCCCTGCTGGGGCTGTTGTGTGCCACAGCAGCAGTGCCTGTCCTGCAGCACTGGCACAGCACTGTCACCCCCCTGGTTGTGCCCCTGCTGGGGCTGTTGTGTGCCACAGCAGCAGTGCCTGTCCTGCAGCACTGGCACAGCACTGTCACCTCCCTGGTTGTGCTCCTGCTGGGGCTGTTGTGTGCCACAGCAGCAGTGCCTGTCCTGCAGCACTGTCACAGCACTGTCACCCCTCTGGTTGTGCTCCTGCTGGGGCTGTTGTGTGCCACAGCAGCAGTGCCTGTCCTGCAGCACTGGCACAGCACTGTCACCCCCCTCAGCTGCTGCCTTCTCCCCCAGCCCAGGGGCATCATCCCCCTCTGCACGTTCAAAAGCCATTTCTGGGGGCTCCCAAAGCAGCTGCAGTGCCCCTGTGGTAAATCAGTTTTCCCTTCCTCTATCCTGGATTTCAGAGAGCACCACAGCCTTGCTGACGAGGCAGGAATGGCTCTGTCCACTCATTTTTGTGGTTTGTGTTCTCTCCTGGGTGTGCCAGGCTCCAGTACCTGTCCCTCACCTAGAAGGGAGGCACATCCTCTGATTGTCATGTTTACAGCCTGGTTATCATTTGTCCTCCTTTCAAAAGAGGATTTTTTTAAAATTTTTTGTTCCCTGTTCAGAAGGAACCACGATTAAACCCAGCTTGCTTTTCATTGGGGGAAGGGACACGATTTTAAAAATGTGGTTTCAAATAAAAAGGTTTTTTAAAATATTTTGTAAAATATCCTCAGTGGGGCCCCCACCATGATGTAAAAACCTCTCTAATAAAGTAACAGACTGAGAAACCTGGGCATGGGTCTGATTCTGTGCCTGGCTGCCAGCTGTGACCTCAGCTTTGCTTCTGCTCTGGGTTTTACTGGCTTAGAAAAACCTCTGGCATTTGAACTTTTAAAGAATTGCAGGATCAGCCTTGCAAAGTGAGCTGGAGCCTCTGCTGCTGCTCAGGGACAGTGACATCTTTGCCACCGAGCTGAAATTGGGGTGGAGCTGGAGCAGAGCAGCTGCTCCCTGGATGATTTCAGTGCTCAGACGGTGCAGGGCTGACCCTGCTTGGTGAGGAGTGAGAATTGCACCCTGAGAGCAGAGCATTGCTGCATGCAGCCTCTTTTTAATGAGCTTTTTAATGGCTTTAACAGCAGCAATCTCAGGCAGAGCTTCAGTTCCCGTGTTTTGGTGGCACAAGGACCTAGGGGTGCCTCCCTGGCTCTTCTCATGCTCAGGATGAGGAAAAAAAAAAAAAAATTGTCCTGTGGGTGCAGGGGGAAATTTCTGTCTCCTCCCCTGGGCTGCTCAGAAAAGCTCCCACCTCAGAAGCCAGATGTTACCCAGATGTTTGTTCCCTGCTCAGAGCCCCTCACCTGCTGCTCTCATTGATTCCTCTCAAGGACACACCACATTAAATTAGGGCAGCTTGGACACACAGAGCTGGTGTGGGTTTACCCTCAATTTTGGAAGGTTTTTGCCAGAAGCTGCCCATTTAAGCTTGGATTTCATGCAGAAAATGACCTCACTGGCAGTGTCCACCCCAGGTAAAAGTGCAGGATGTGAGTTCAGCTGAGGTGCTGGAAAGGAGATGGAATTGGGAGTGTAAGGTTTTAAATGAGCAGGGAGAGAAGGATGGGCAAAGCCTGAGGGTTCCTGTCTCCTTGCTCCACAAGCCAGTGTGGAATGGAGTAGCTGAGCACACATAATTAATCATTTGATTTATGTACAGCAGGACTGCACTGTCTCCTGGGACACACTGGTCTCACTCAGTGTATCCCAGGGAAGCAGGAGATCTCCTGGGAATATTTAACTTCATCTGCATGTCCTTGGCAGTGCCTGAGGGGAGCTTCAACCACGAGGATTTAACATATTTATAACTACTGTATATTCCAGAAATAACTGTAAACTCCCATTCTGTCCAGGTGCTGTGCTGAAAACAGAGCGACAGTAAAAATATTTCTCCAATTTTAAAAACAGAACTGACAGCCCTGAGGAGCTCCTGGTGCTGCAGCATTCCCTGAGGTTTAGGTCCTGGCACATCTGGGCTCCAAACTCCTCTGGGCTGCCCAAGGGCTTTTGCAGATGCTGATGAGGGAATTCCCTGGAGGAAGAAAAGCAGGGCAGGCAGGGAGAGTTTGGGGGTTTTTGGCTGAGTGCTTTCCTCCTACGGCTCTGAGCTCCCTTTGCACGAGTCCTTGAGAGTCATCTGCACCCTCTGAAGTGGTTGTTGTTGCCCCTCTCCTGCCTGGGCTGGATTTTGGGGACACAGCCCCACCCTGGGTCTGATTTCTGCAGGGGCTGGATCTTGATTTCCTCTGGTTTTGGGGACTGGGTGCTCTGGGGAGCTGGGAGCTGGATGTTTGCTGCTCTTCCTCTGGATTTTGGGGACACAGCCCCACCCTGGGTGCTCTGGGTCTGATTTCCAGGCTGCAGGAGCTGGATGTTTGCTGCTCTTCCTCTGGATTTTGGGGACACAGCCCCACCCTGGACTGCTCTGGGTCTGATTTCCAGGCTGCAGGAGCTGGATGTTTTCTGCTCTTCCTCTCCCTCACTAGATGGCAACACACTGGAGCTCCTGAAGGGCTCTCTGGGATTTTTCCCTGGCTTTGGCACTCTCTGGCACCCCTTCCAGCAGATCTCTGCTTCTCCTCGGGCTTTCAGCACTTTTGTTGTCCTCAGGAGTTTCCCAGGGCTCCCCCATTTGAGGGCTGAGCATTCCCAGTGTGGGTTCTGTCCTCCCTGGGCAGGGTGGGTGCTGCCTGCTACAGCCTGGCTGTGATGGGTGCCACCTAAACCCTGCAATTCAGGGGTCACAGCAGTGCAAAATCATTCCTGCTGACAGCTGAGAATCAGAGAGACCCAGCCCTGGTGAAATGAGAAATCTGGCTGCAGGGATTTGTCCTCTCTGGGGGTAGGAGCATCATTTTTGGCTGGTTTTTGTGAGGTGGCTCAGGGAAGATGGATGCCTTAGTTCTGTGCACAGGGAGGACATTCAGTCCCCTGGCACAATGTCCCAGTTGTGAACCTGCAGAGTGAGCAGTGAGTGGGCTCTCCATGGCAGGATGACTGCAGGGCTCCCTCTGCAGCCAGGGCTGGTGCTGGGCCACTGCTCCCTCATTCCACTCCCTCCCTGGCACCAGGCAGAGCTCAGGGACTGCCCAGCTGTGCCCAAACAGCTGGAATCCACCTACAGCCCTGCAGAAACCCATTTGTCCAGCTGAGCTTGAGGGATGCTTTCTCAGAAGTCGTTTGCCCTCTTGTTTTAAATTGCTCAGCTGATCCTGGCAGACTCAAGGGAGGGTGCACAAGCCTGACTCTTGTGTAGGTCATGACCTTTCCTGTGCAGTTATTTTATCACAGTTATTTTATTTTATTTGGCTTCATGAAGCTTCAGCCTCTGGTTAGGGCAGCAGGGGATGAATTATCCCGAAACTCCCCTCAGCCTCACCTGCACCACCCAAGCTTTTTGTGGGATTTGTTTCCACATCTCTGCCAGGACTCCCAAACCCCTCATCTGGGCTCCCTGACAGATCCTTGACAGATTCCTTGATGAATGACCAAGGCACAGCAGAGCCCCAGGCAGGCTCTGCCTCTCACAGCCATTTCTCCCCAGGGAGGTGCTCTGGTCAGCATGCAAAGCTCCACTCCCCTCATTAGACTCGTTAATTAAACACAGGGGCCATTTTGCAGCCTGAGCTGTAATTCTCTCCCAGCCCTGCAGGTTCCTGGGTGCTGCAGGGCCCAGGAGTGATGGAATCCCTGCAGCAGGTCAGGGGGGAAGGCAATGCTGATGCTGAAGTGCTTCTCTACTTCAATTCTTCTTTTCAGCATGTGAAGAGCAGAAATATTTTCATTCCTCTCCTAATCAGCTTTTTCCCTTGCTCCACATCTCAGTGCACACTCCCTCTCTTACCAGCTGCTTTGGGTGTTTTCTTCACCTTCCTCTGGAGAATTTGTGCATCTCCCAAGGCATTTAAACTTCCTCTTCTCCAGCCTGGACACTCCACACAATGTCAGGAGCTGCTGTTCCAGATGTTGGTGCCATCCCAGGCTCTCCATGAGCACTTCCAGCATCCCACACAAATGTCACCATGACAGAAGGAAGGGAGGATTCCCCAGCTCATCTCCACATCCTCCTGCCTTCAAAACACATCTGTCTGAGGAGTGATGGCTGGGTGTGACCTGGGGGTGACAGTAACCCCAGCAGGCACCAGGGAGGTCCCCAGTGCCCTGATGTCCCCTCCAGACAGCCCAGCAACCCTTGTGCAGCCACCCCTGCAGGGAAAATGTGCTCTGGGGCTTTGCTGAGGGGGAGGAGGATGAAGACAAGCCCTTGGGGAGGGGCAGTAAAGCACTGGCAAGCTGCCTGCACCTCCATTAATTCTCTGGGGTGGCTGGAGCAAAGTTAATAGTATTAAAAAGAGCCACATTTAAGGAGCCGCTAAGGAGTGAGATGAGTTGTTTATGATTAAATTAAATTCATATGAAAACTAATGACCTGCCAGTGTAAGCCTTGAGTAACTTTATAATGTAATTAAAAGCCCAACGGGGGAGAGAGCTGTGGTTATGGCACGTGTTGAGCTGCTGGGAAGAAGGAGGCCACGGGGAAGTGCTGGTGCAGAGAGGAGCCTGGGCACTGCCCTGGGCACGGCTGGCTGTGCTGGGCCAGCTCCGGGCTCACAGGGACACGATCATGGGCTGCTCCAGGCTGGAAGGGACATTAAAGATCGTCCCATTCCATGGGCAGGGACACCTTCCACATCCCAGCCTGGCCTTGGACACCTCCAGGGATGGAACTTCCCTGGGTAACCTGTGCCAGAGCCTCACCGCGCTCACGGTGAATTCCTTCCTGGTATCTAATCCCAGCCTTCTCTCCGTTTGGAGCCATTCCCCCTGCTCCTGTCACTACACGCCCTTGCAAACTAAGTCTCTCCCGCAGGTGTGCGGCTCGTCCCAGGCGAGGCGGCTGCGCTGCCCTGAGCAGGACAAACCTTTCCCTGCTCATTTCTGCCTCCTTTAGGGGTGCGGCTGCCGGCGGGGATGGGCCAAGAGCCATCCATCCCGGGCTGCAGAGCCCGCGCGGGTAAGGGGGGCGCACCGGGGGAAAGGGGATCGGGGGGCACCGAGAGAGAAGCTCGGGGCGCACCGGGAAAACTCGGGGCGCACCGGGGGAAGGGCTCGGGGAGCACCGGAGCAGGAACGGGGCGCACCGGGGGAAAGGGGATCGGGGCGCACCTGGGGAGGTTGGAGGCTCACCGGGGGAAACTCGGGGCGCACCGGGGGAAAAGGGATCGGGGCGCACCCGAGACACTCGGGGCGCACCGGGGCACGAACGGGGCGCACCGGGGGAAGCTCGGGCCGGCCGCCCCTTTAAGCCAGCGGCGCTCGGGCCGTCCCTCCGGCCGGGATAGGCCGGGCCGGGCCGGGGCCGCCTCCCGCCCCCGGAGCGGGCGGCGCGGGGAGGTTCGGCCGCGCTGCAGCCTCCGGTGCCGGCGGCGAGCGCCAGAGCGTCCCCGCTCCCCGAGGGGCTCGGCAGCGGCGATGCCCCGGCGGAGCATCGCCGAGGTGAAGGTGCTGGACGTGCAGAAGCGGCGCATCCCCAACAAGCACTATGTGAGTGCCCGAGCCCGGCCCTGCGCGAACAAAGGCCGGGCGCTGCCGGCCCCGCTCCGCGCGGAGCTCCGGGAAGGGAGGAGGAGGAGGAGGAGGAGGAAGAGGGCGGCAGCGCTGCCGGGGGTGCCTCTCAGGGGTGTCCCGAGGGGGTCCCACCGTGCCCGTGCCAGCGTGGGGAAGCTCCGCGGCCGGGGGATGCCCAAGGGATGCCCGGGGGATGCGGGCGGGGGTCGCGCACCCCGGTGAAGCGTCCCCACTTTGGCACCGGGGCCGTGGGACCTGTTGGTCGCGGAGTCCCGGGGCAAAGGGAGCACCCGGCTCCTGCTTTCTGCTCCCTGCATAGTGCTCGGTCCCTATGAAAGATCCCTCGTGTCCCCTGCATCCTGCCCAGCCTTCCTGCGTGCTCTTCCAAACTGTTGTGGGTTTGTGTGGGTTTGTCTATTTTTGAAGTGGTTTTCTTTCTTCTTTTTTTTTTTTTTTTTTTTTAAGATTTCAACTTCGGCGTGTTTTCAGGCACCCGTGGAGAGCTTGTGGGTGAACCCTGGCAAGAGCCATAAAACAAAGCCCGAAATTTGCTCCCCGCCGTTGTGCCGTAGAGCAGAGTGACCCAGTGACACACTGCTCGTGGCACACTGGGCTTGTGCAGATGTGGTGTTTGCTCTGGCTGGACTCAGCTGTCAGCAGAGCCAAGGGCTCGGAGCTCTTGGGAGATCAAGGGCTGCTCCAGGTCCCCTCGGCTGGTTTGTGGCGTTGAGCAACAATTGGAGGAAAGCTGGGGGCAGCCAGCGGCAGGAGGGGAGCGCAGAGGGGTCTCCCCTTGCATCGGGGATGTGGCGTGGCTGCTGCCACCTCCCCCTCATCACCCCTCCTTCCTCCTGCCTTCCCTGGAGCTTCCCCAGCCCTGGCTGAGCTCCAGATGTGCCCTTCCCGTGCCGTGTCCGTCTCTGTGCCGTGCCCCGCTCCGGAGCAGCGCGGACGTGCGGAGCTCTGTGCGCTGCTGTTTGTCTTGGCGGATCGGGGTCCAGCAGCGAGCCCGGGCTGGGCTGGGCTGGGATGGGCTGGGCTGGGCTGGGCTGGACTGGGATGGGCTGGGCTGGGCTGTGGGGGCTGCTCTGCTCCCCCCCCAGCCCCTCTGTCCCCCCGGCAGGGACCCGCACCCCCCGAGCCGCTCTGTCGCTCGCCGTGCAGCGCCGGGCGGAGCTGGGCACGGCACGAATAATCCCTGCGAGGCTGCAGAACTGGGACAGCGCTGTTTCTGCGGGCTGGGTGGCGGGGCACAGGGTGGGGACAGCGGAGCAGGAGCTCCGGGAGCGCTGGCAGAGGCTCGGTGACAGCTGCAGCTGCTCCGCGGATCCTCTGCTCCAGCCTGGCCCTGGACTTGCCTTGGACCCAAACCCAGCAGCAGGAGCCAGCGTGGCTCGCTGAGCCCAGGGAGGGGCCGGCAGCTCGCAGGCAGCGCTGGAGTGAATGGGAGGAATCAATAGAACCAGGCAGATCCACAAAGCCAGTTAATTATATGAAACCAAACCTTTTTTTTTTTTTTTTTTTTCCTCCCTTCCTCCTCCTGCAAAGAGAGGGAGAGGCAGCAAATCATGGCTGAATCATTTGTAGACAGTGGCTGCTGGCACAGCACGAATCCGTGTCAAACCTTTGCCCTCTGTGCCTTGTCCCATCACACAGATGTGCTCTGCTCCCCCTGGGGCAGCACTCCTGTCCCCGGGGAGCCGGGAGGAATCCCTGGCCCTGGGGAGGCTGCAGGACCACGCTGCCTTTTCCTCCTGTTGCCTCTGGGATGCCCTGCCCTGCTCCCCTGCATCAGCCAGAGGCTTCTCAGTGCTGGACAAAGCTGTGGTTGTGTTGCTCCTCAAGTTATGAATTCCACTTTCCCAGCAAAGCGAGATCAGTGTTTCAAAGTCCTTGTTACACCTGCAGTGGGGAGGGTTGGCTCTATTTAGGCTGCTGGGGTTTGCTTTTCACCTGGGTAATTGATACACCAAAAATTGCATTGCCTGAGACAAAAAGTTGGTTGTTTTGCAGCTCTGCTGGGAAGCAGGAGGCACAGTATTTCCCCAAGGTGCTGGGCAGGGTTTGGGTGGCTGGTACAGGTGCTGAGCTGAGTTTTAGGGTTCAACCCTCAAACTCCACTGGTGTTTTTAAGCTTTTTTTCCATGGGCATTACCTGGCAGGGGCACTGAGGGATGATCCTTGTGCAGGTGTTTGTTGCAGGATGCTCTGGCTCGTGGCAGCTGCTGTCCAAGTGAAAAGGGGGCTCCATCCTGCAGGCAGTGGCTGAGGGGACATTTTCAGGGCCATTTCTCACCAAATCCTACGTGAAGTGATCCCAGGGATGCTGCCAGCGAGGCCTCTGGGGCCATCCTGCAAATCTGAGAAGGAAAAGCCCAAGAGTAAAGTTTAAAAATAATCATTGTGAGAGACAGAGTAGCAGACTGTCATTTCTCTGGTCTGGCCAAGTCTCTGATAAATGAATGTTTATTCAGAAAAGACCCAAAACAAAGCCATAGTTGAAACAGAGTGGATTTTCCTTTAAAGGACTTCATGCAGGACCTTTTTATAGTACTGTGTTTGTTTTTCTTGAGTAGAAGCCCTAAAATAAAGCTTTTTCCTACTAAATCCAGATTTGGTTCTCTTTCTTTTGGGCAAGCTTCAGGATGTTTCATTTTGTTGCACTTGCAATGTGTGTGTTTTCTATGTGTTAATAGCAATGCCCTTGAATCCCATCTCCATTTCTGCCTAGCAGGAACATTTCCACAGTTATATAGGTTTAAACAGTTGTTCTGGGGCACCATCCAAAATTATATATATCCATTCAACAGCATGCTGTTTGGGTGGGTTGAATTTTTGGGAAATCTGGATTATGTTCTCACAGGACTTCCATTCCCAGCCTCCATGGAAATGGGAAATATCCATTAAAAAGGGAAATTTAAACAAAGTGTGCAGCACACATTTATTTTGCAAGCCCGGTGAACAAGATGGCAAAACTTTAAACAAGGTGAAGCTCTCATTTGTGGCAGCTGGGTTGTGAAAGTAATTAATTAACAGTGGTGGTGGGATCTGGCTAATGAGATCTACTGTATTTTAAAACAAATTTGAGGAATACCATGTTAAAAAAGTGAAGGTGTTATATATTTTGGATGTGGAATTTGTGATGGATTGGTGTGAGTGTCCTCTCTGTTCCTTGTCCTGGTGAGGCCATTTGAGGTTTCATTCTCCTGCAGCCCAGCCCCACTGCTTATCTGGAGCTGATTATGGAATTTTTCAATGACAGGAGGACAGAGCTGCCAATCTACAGCTCCAGTGGTTCTTGTATTTCTAGAGCTGAGGGTATTTCTGAGGAAATACCCATGGACTGTGTGTTGTGGTTGCTCAGAGCTCGGTGTCACCTTGTACAGCTGAGTTATTCCTGTGGATTTTCGGTGTTATTTCTGCCCTGGTGAATCACTGTGGTTGTTTGGCTTCCAGAGGGTGTCAGGGGATGACTTGTCCCTGTGCTGCCCCTCTGGGAAGTGTGACCATGCCCTTGGAATGTCCTGTGGGCTCTGGAGGAGCGGGGTGAGGAAGGAGGAGGTTGGCATGAGTGTGAGATGTGTGCACTGTGCTGTGCCCACATCACCAAACTGGGAGAGGCAGCGAGCAGGGGAAGCTGCACTTTGACCTCCTCTGAAGGTCTGAGGCCTTTCTCAGCATCCTCAGTGGTGTTTTGCTGCTGTATCCTGTGGTTGGGCCTTGTCTCATCCCATTTCCTGTCAGCTGCACGATGCTGTCCCAACAGGCAGGGAGCTTGGAGCAATTATTTTGCCCTATCCTTGCTCTGCTCCACACAGCTCACCAGTCTTTCCTCCTCACCTCTCAGCAGAGCTGGGGTTTAATGCAGCACTCTCAGCTTGGTGGATGAAAACCAGCACTCAAACTCTGCTTTGCTTTTCTTCCCCAGCCATGTTTCTCAAGGCTGTTGGAAAGCTGGAGGGGCCAAATCCTGCCTGTTCCTTGGCTGCTGAGGCAGGAGCTGTGAGTGGGGAGCTGATGCTTGGGGCGGGATGGTTGATCCCAGCAGTGCTGGTTGATCCCAGCAGGGATGGTTGATCCCAGCAGTGATGGTTGATCCCAGCAGTGCTGGTTGATCCCAGCAGGGATGATCCCAGCAGTGCTGGTTGATCCCAGCAGTGCTGGTTGATCCCAGCAGTGATGGTTGATCCCAGCAGTGCTGGTTGATTCCAGCAGTGCTGATCCCAGCAGTGATGGTTGATCCCAGCAGTGATGGTTGATCCCAGCAGTGCTGGTTGATCCCAGCAGGGATGATTGATCCCAGCAGTGCTGGTTGATCCCAGCAGGGATGATCCCAGCAGTGCTGGTTGGTCCCAGCAGTGCTGGTTGATCCCAGCAGTGATGGTTGGTCCCAGCAGTGATGGTCCCAGCAGTGCTGGTTGATTCCAGCAGTGCTGATCCCAGCAGGGATGGTTGATCCCAGCAGGGATGGTCCCAGCAGTGAGCTGCAGCTCTGGGCCATCCCTGCCCTCTGCCTGCCCCAGCTCTGTGACCTTCATCCCCCACTTTGCTCTGAGGGTGTCTCTGTCTTCCAGCCCCGTGGTGTGACAGTGGGAAATGGGAGGATCCATAAGTGTGACCTTCCTGTGACTTGGGGCACGTGCTGGTGGCTGAGGGGTCTGAGCAGGCTCTGCTGGGGTGTCCAGCCCTGTGTGGGTGCCCCTGGCATCCCAGCAGAGCTGCAGGCTGCAGCTCAGGGGATGAGCTGGAGCTGCTGCTCTGCAGTGCTGAGGATCCTCCTGCCCTGCTGCTGCCTCCATCCCTTTGCCCAGCTCCCTGCAGCCCTGCCTGCAGCTCCTGCCCCCCTTTGCCATCCCTGGTGCCCTGCAGCTGCTCCCAGCTCCCCAGGCCCAGGGCAGGAGGGAGGGGTCACACACGCTGTCTGCTCCCTGAGCTGGCCTTGGCTCCCCCTCTGCTGCTCCCAGCTTTGCCATCCCATGGCCCCAGAGCCCCCATCTCCCTCCCCAGCCCTGCACTCCTGCAGCAGCCAGGGCTGGTGGAGAGGGGCCAAGCACAGCAGCTTGGTGCCAAGAACTTTCTTTGTTTCCAGCCACCTCCCTCTTTTTATTTTTTTATTTTTTTCTTTTCCTCTTACAATTTCCCCACTCCCTTCTCTGTATTAAACCCACTCTGGCTTGGCTGGGTTGCTCAGCTCCTTTGGTTTCTCTGCCCCTTTGGGTTTCTCTTTGGTGGCCACGGGGAGGGTGAGGCTCTCACATCTCCCCTCCTTTCAGGGTCGGGCCAGCGTGGGTGAAATGAAAAGTCTGATGCTTTTGACTGATGCTTTTCCTCTTTGCTGGTGAAAGATGCTTTAAATATGTGGAGTTTTCCACAGAGAGGTTTATTGTGCAGAGTCTCCCTGGACCTGAGACCACACAGGCTCCAAGGCTTTGGAAGGAGCTCTGTCTGGAACTGCTGCAGGAGCTCTGCTGGAGCTGGGGACCCTCCCTGCTGTCCCTGCCTTGCTGTGGAGGTGCCTTTCCAAGTGCCCATGGTGTTTTCTCCACCCTGCCCATGCCAGTGTGGGGGAGCTGTGTGCACAGGGGTGCTCAGGGATGGTTCAGAGGCACCCAGGGAAGGCTGTGCTGTGCCAGGAGAGCTGATTTTGGGATGGCTGAGCTGCTCCTGGGCTGCTCAGCTTGGGATGGACTCACTGCCAGGCAGAGTTCCCTCTCCCACATCCTTTCCTGTGGGATTTCTGTGTCCCCCCCCAGCCAGCATGCCGTGCAAATCCCCATGAAAAACTTTGTTAAACTCCTCTGGGAGGAGAGAAACCCAAACTGCAGCTCCAGGTTTTCCTCACCTTCACTCTGCCTTTTTCCTGCTCACATTTCAGCAGCCCAGGCTGCTTTCCCAGCTTGTCCTGGTGTGTTTATGCAAAGAGTCCAAAGTGATTCCTCTGCGAGGTCACACGGCCTCGTGTTTAAGAACGGGAAACTGGTTCTGTTATTTTGGTTTGGTTTTTTTTTTTATTATTTTTTAAATTTTTTTTCAGTATCTGTTCTTAATTTCCTTGCCTCGAGTCAGCAGTTTGAATCAGCTCCTCTCTCTGTGTGTGAGACTTTGTGCCTTTTTGGGAAGGGCCAAACCTGGATTTGGGAATGGCTCTGGTGCCCTTTGAGCAGTGGGAGCCACCAGGAGCCCCTGCTGTGTGCAGCACCAGGGATTTGCAGCAGCCCTGGGTGGCTGAGTGCTGCTTCATTGCTTCAAGAGGAAAAGAAAGAAAGGAAAAAAAAAAAAAAAAAAAAAAAAAGAAATCTCTGGCTGCCCTTTTCAGATTTGCTCTGGCTTCTCCTCCCCTCTGTCCCCGTGACTCCTGTGGCTCTGGATGTGTCTGAGCTGGCTCCTGAAGCCTCCCAGAGCTCTCATCCTGCCCAGGAGGGGTGTCCTGGATCTGCCTCTGCCTCCTCCTGTCACGAGTGTTCCCTGGGCTGTGGAGCCCTCTCAGCTCCTCTGGCAGCTCTGCTTTGCTTGGCCAGATGCTGTTGGCATTTCTTTCTGACACTTCCCTTCCAAAGCTTTTCAGCCCCATGTTGGGAGAGACCAAGCTGTGTGCTGGTTCAGACCCTTGGTGGGACGGGGCTGTTGGAATATCCACAAGGAGAGAGGGAATTTGCTTTCTTCAGCTTTCACAGACCCCCAGTTCCTGTGGGTTTCCCCATTTCTCTCCTTTCCAGCAGCAGGTCGGGGAGATCCCCCTGGAGCCCTTCCTGCTCTTGGAAAGGGATGTGCAAGAAATGGCAAGGAGCTCTCCTCCTGAGCCCTGGGAGATGTGCATTTCAGCAGAACAGCCCTGGCCTCCTCCCTTGGGGCAGCACTGCTCCCCTCAGCTGCAGAGCACACAGGGGACCCTGCTGTGCCCTCACACCTCGTGCCTTTGTCACCCTCTGCAGCTCAGAATGATTTTGGCTGGAGTATCTCCACATCCTGATTGAAACCCCAGTCTAATAAGCTGTTGACTCCAAATAAAGGCAGGGTAGGAATAAACAATGAGGAGAAGTTGGCTCCTGCTGCTGCCCCAGTGGGAGGCTGTGTGCAGGCAGGCAGCCAGCAGTGACACAACCCCGAGCAGAGCAGAGCTGGGGATGTGCAGAAATCTGGGATATCAGCTGAGCTCCCAGCCCCCATGAGCTCATCCTGGGGACAGGCTGAAGGAGTTTGAACGTGTGGTAACATCAGGTTAACCCGTGGTTTGCTGGAGAGTGCTGCCCTTGGAGCACAGCTCCACAGCTGGAGCAGATGTTGGCTTGGAGAGTCCATCTGTCCCTTGTGTTCATACAGAAAAATCGCAGGTTCTTCAGCTCAAAATAAGAGTTTGTGAATGAGAGCAGAGCAGGTTTGGGTGGGATTTTGGGAGGGGAAGTGTCCAAGGCCAGGGGTTTGATCACCCTGGGACAGTGAGGGTGTCCCTGCCCATGGGAGGGGGTGGCACTGCACCTTTAAGGGCCCCTCCAACCCAAGTTCAACAAAAGTGAAGCTTGAATCACTGGTTTGAACACAGGGAAGTTATTTTAGCAATAACTTGATCCCTTTGCTGCCTCATGTTCTGTCTGAATTTGGAAGTGATTCCAGTGGGAAGAGTTTGTCACCCCCCAGGGGTGTCCTCACCTTGGTGGCTCAGGCTCTGAGCAGCAGAGTGAGACTCAGAGTGAGATCTGAGGGAGATCTGAGGGAGATTTTCAGTGCAGGATTTGAGTAGGTTTGAAAAACTCAAATAACTGAGTGTTGCTCTGTCCTGGTGTTTGAGTTTGGATACAAGTTTGGGATGTTGGTCACGTTCCAGAATGTGGAAAAATGGGCATTTCAGTGGGAAAAACCTTGTGAAATTCCTGAGGGATTCTGTTTTAAATACCAAAACATCAGCCTGTAAGATGCTTTATCCTTCATGCTTGATAATTCTGGCAGGTGCCTTCAGCTGGGTTTCTGAACATCTTGGTCCTTCTTCAAGGAATTGATACTTGAATTTCTGGTGGAAATTGACTTGACTTAGGAGAAAATAAAAAAAAATACCCTTGGTTCTGCTCAATCTGTTGTCAATTTGAGATTTGTATCACTTGGGTGTTCCACTGGCACCTCACCAAGGGTTATCTCTGCTTTCTGTGCAAAACAAGGGAGGACATCAGATCAGTAATTGCCTCATTCTGTGATTTGGTTATTGTCCTTCACAGGATTAATGATGAAATGGGCTGGGTTTGGTGTTTTGTTTTGCATTCATCACCAGCTAAAGCCTGGTCAGGGGGTCTGTGAATAACCTGCAATGGCTGGGTCTCATTTAGTGGCATTTGAAGGACCAGGATGCTGATTTCCACCCCATGAAGTGTTAGAAATCCAAACAGGTGGATTTTCAGACCTTGGGCTGTTGCAGTCCCAGTTCCAGGGGCCAGGCTGGTGCAGGTGCTGCCCTTGGATCTCAACATCCAGTTTGGTGCTGCAGCTGGCAATGGGGTGGCCAAGGTTTGGTTATTAACTCCTGTGTCTGGAGGGATTTGTGCTGTGTTTTTACACAGAAGTGTCACCTCACACTCAATGTGTGCCCCTTTCAGGGCCACAGAGCTCAGTCCAGCACTGGAAATAAACATTTGGTTAAGCACTGGGGCTCAATAATTCAGATTTACTTATGTTGTGGTGCTGCTGAAGTGATCTGAAGTGTTCCCCTGCTTGTCACCCAGCTGCACTGGCAGCTTTTTTGGGTCGTGGTGGGGATTTTTTTTGGGTTCCCATCTCTGATTTCTGCCTCTGTTGCCCCCAGGTTTACATCATCAAGGTCACCTGGTCCAATGGAGCCACAGAGGTCATTTACCGCCGGTACAGCAAGTTCTTCGACCTGCAGGTGGGAATGCAGCCCTGCAGGGCTGGGCTGGGCTCACTCAGCTCCTGGCTTCTGCTTTATCTGTGCAGCTGCTGGGGGTTTGGTTGAGGGGGGTTTGTTTGCTTTGGGGGAGGATTTTGTTGGAGTCAGGTCCAAATTCCATTCCTGGCTTTCCCAGCTGCTGCCACTGGAAAACACTGAATTCCCTGGAGCAACTTCCCCACTCCCCTGCCAGCCCAGAGGGCAGCAGCTGCTTTGGTACCTGAAGGGAACCAACAGGAATGATGGAAAGAGACTTTTTACAAAAGCATGAAGTGACAGTGATGCCTTGAGCTTTAGTTTTTGTACACAGGACAACAGGGAATGGCTTCAAACTGAGAGAGTGGGTTGAGATCAGATCTCAGGAAAGAGGCCCTGGCACAGGGAGCCCAGAGAAGCTGTGGCTGCCCCTGGATCCCTGGAAATGTCCAAGAAGAGCTTGGATGGAGCTCTGGACAAGCTGGTGTGTCCCTGCCCATGGCAGGGTGTTGGAACTAAATGATCTGTAAGATCCCTTCCAACCCAGGCCATTCCATGATTCTGATTTAATTCTCTCCTGGTGCAGGAGGGAGCCAGGAGGAAGATGGAAGTGGGAGGGAGGAGGCTGGAAAGGCAATTGGGACAGGCTGGGCTGCAGAAAAGCCAAGCCCTGCTCTGGGGGAGCAGCAAAGGGTGTTTCCAGCTCCTCCTTGGTGGAGATGAGCCAAGGGGTCTGGCTGGGCTTTGTGAGCCAAAACCCAAACTGAGCTGCTGGAACAGGCTCCGTGCAGAGGAGAAAAGAAAATGCACCAAGGGATTTTTGGGCTGGCAGCAGCTGCCAGAGGGGCCCCTGGAGTCCTCCCTGGGCTGTTTGGGTCCCAGGGCAGGAGCTGGGCACCCTCTGAGCATCCCTGGGGCTGTGTTGAGAGGGGAAGGGCAGAGCCTGGTGTGCTGCAGGCACAAACACTCTGCTGCCACTCCAGCCTGCCCCTGGCAGTGCTGATGCATTCCCCAGCTCCTGCAGATCCTGGCATGGGGACAGCTGCTGCTCTCCTGTCCCCAGCCCCAGGGAGGGTGGCCCTGGCAGTGCAGGGGTTAAAGCTGGGGGCAGCTGCTTGTGTAACCAAGGAAATATGGAAGTAAATAAACAAGGACCAGCTGTTGGGCAGCAGCCAGGGCTGGGAGGAAATGGAACTGGAGCTTCCTTCTGTGCAGCATCTCATCCTCATGGTGCTCCAGGGGACAGAGTTTTGGGGTGTTCTGGGTGGTTTTTGGGTGCTTTCAGCTGTGCTGTTTGCCTGGGCTGGGGAAGGAATGTGGGAATTGTGGCTGTCCTCCCTTCCCTCCATCCTGGCTGGAGCTGTGCACGGAGCTGAGGTGGGAAACACCATCACAGGAGCCAGACACTCTGCAAAAAAACACCTTTAGAAGCAGAGATAATTTATTATTACATATAGATAAATGTCATGGTGGAGGTGGGAAAGTTGAAAGCAAACATCTCCCCCCTTCACTGTTCCCTGCAGCTTTTTCTTTAAAAAAAAGAAAAAAAAAAATGACAACCACTTCTTTCTGGCTCTGTTGGAAGAATGAAAGGAGCTGTGGTTTTTCCCTTCCTTCCCCTTATCACACATGCTTCCTGGTGTCCTTATTTTAAACTTGTGCTGCAGGACAGTGGAAATTGGATTGAGAGGCTTGGAGTGAAACAGATCCTCTGAGCACAGTGGAAAAAAATGCTCTAGGTAGGCTTGGTAGCAGTGACTGTTGCCATTGCTGGAGGCCTTTCTTGTGTGACTCTTGGATGATTCTATGCCAATTTTAGCTCTTCAGGCAGAAATTTTCCATGCTGGAAATTATTCATGCCTCTGGTTATTAAAAAAAAAAGAGAAATTCCAACAGCCCCCCACAAATAAGTGCTGGGCTGAAATGGTTCAGCTGCTTCTGAAAACAGCAAGAGGGGAAAATATTTTTCCTAGGTCCAGTCCTGATGATCTTTTTGATGTGCTGGAGGAAGAATTGGAAATTTGAGTTGCAGGTGATCTCTGTGTCAAGAATCTGTCTTTCATGTCATCCAGGGAAAATCCATCCAGGTTTATCCATCCTTGAGCAATCCCAGCACATGCATGTTTGGGTCAGATATTTGCTCATTTAATATCAATGTTCCCAGTGGCTCTGGCTGCACTTTCCATGCTCCTGTCAGAGCTGAGCAGGGTTTGTTTTTTTCAAGCACTGAGTGAAGGTTGGTGCACCCTCCTTGGCTGTTCCTTGGCAGGGACGTGGAAACTTCTGGATCCAAGTGGGAGAGAGGAGCTTGGGGGGCTGAGGAGCTGCTGAAGTTCACTGTGAGTGGCTGGGGAGTTTCTCCTGATATTCCTAGTGGGGCCACAGCTGAATCATTTGTCACCTTCTGTGGTGGGTAAACAATTATTTCAGGAGCAGGGCCAAGGAAAACAGGAGCAGATAAGTGCTGACAGCAGAGCCACGGGGCAAAGTGTCCCCCCCTCCCCTCCCCAGGCAGGCAGGAAGGACACTCCAAGCACAGACTGAGCCTGCAGCCTGCTGGAGTCTGACTCCACACAATCACTGAGGGTGGGAAAGAGCTCCAGGATCAGAGCCCAAGCTGTGCCCCATCCCAGAGCACTCAGTGTCACCTCCAGGAATTCCTTGGACACTCCAGGGATGGGGATCCAAACCCCTCCAGGAATTCCTTGGACACTCCAGGGATGGGGATCCAAACCCCTCCAGGAATTCCTTGGACACTCGGGATGGGGATCCAAACCCCTCCAGGAATTCCTTGGACACTCCAGGGATGGGGATCCAAACCCCTCCAGGAATTCCTTGGACACTCCAGGGATGGGGATCCAACCCTCCCTGGGCAGTTCCAATCCCTGAGCTCCCTTTCCATGGGGAAATTCCTGCTGCTGTCCACCCTGAGGCTGTTCCCTCTCCTGTCCCTGTTCCCTGAGAGCAGAGCCAAATCCCCCTGGATGTTTCAGGGGTTCCCCTCTTTGGGACAGGTTTCCCCAAGGCTTTTCCCTTTGCAGTTAAAAACCTTTCCTTCATTCCTTGTCCCAGCTGGGGCTGCAGCAGAGGGGGATGTTCTGTGGCTGCTTTTCTGCACAGAGATTTCATTTTGAGGCCAGGGTTGGAGCAGAAATGTGCTCACTGCACAATTCAGGGACAGAAAAATTGAGAATTTGAAGCAACATTAAAATTGGCTCTGGCTCTCCCTCCCATTCCTGTCTGTCTGTGCATCCAGTGTGTTTCCCAGTTCTCTTGTTTTTCCATATGTTTAACAACTCCTTCTTTGCTGGAAACTCTCAGCTTTGACCCACCTGGAGCTGTGTCATCTTGGAGAGAGTCCTGCAGCCCTGGGGCCAACAGCTTTGTGTGGAACACCCAGAAATAAATAGTCTGTTGAAGTGGTGCCTACTTCCATGAGAAAACTGGCAGCAGGCAGTGGTCTGTGCCTGCCATGTCCATGTGGAACAGAGCCTGGCCCTTCTGGAGGGGTTCCTCACCTGGAGAGAGCACACAGGCTCCAGGCAGAGGGAGAGTCTGTGTCTCAGGGATTCAGAGAGGTTTTCAATAATCCACCACTTTTAATGGGCTCTGAACCCTGGAGCTGGCACACAAAGAGGAATTGTTCTCATCAGCTTGTTTCAGGCTTGAAAAATTAAAATGAGCCTCTTGCTTCCATTACTGTGAGCTCAGAGCTTGCCTTCCTCTGTCTCCTTCCCTTCCTCCTCCACTTTTTTCTCCTCCTCCTCCATTATTTAACCCAGGCTCCTGGCAGGAGTTTTCCAAGGTGAAGTGAGTGTTATCTTAATCCTCTTGATCTGGAGAGCAAAGAGCAGCTGAGCAGTGTGTCCCCAGCAGCACAGGGCTCCTGCAGGTGGCAATGCCAGCCTGGATCCCCACTCTCCTGGTTCCCTCTTTGATGGAGGCAGCTCAGCCAGGCTGTGGCTGCAGGAGCTGTGGTTCTGTGTGCCCAGGGATGGTAAACAGGGCTCTCAGGGGTTCTTTCGTAACAGGAATCTTATTTCAACACTTTGGGGATTTTTTTTTTTTTTTTTCTCCCGGGTTTATGGAGTTCAGCAAAATTCTGAGCAGTTGTGTGTGCAATGAGCTTCGTGGTTTCAGCCTCCCACAGAAATAAATCAGCAGGGCCTTGCTCTCAGGCAGCTGGATCAGGAGAGGACAGGGAGAAACCCACAGCTTCCTCCAGGCAGGCTCCTGCTGCAGAGCACCAGAGCTGCTTTGTGCCCTGTGCCCAGGCTGCACCCAGAGCCACGAGCTCAAACACCACATGCACAGCTGTGGGAATAGTGAATTCCCATCCTGGAACTCGAGAGGAGGAACAGTTTCCATTAAATCAGGGCTCCTTCTGTTTGCAGAGGGAAGAACCAGTCTTTTTCCAGCAGTGCATCAAAGACCTTCATCACTCTCCTCCTCTCTCCCCCCCAAAGCACATGCACAGTCCCATGCACTTCAGCCCAGTTAAAAGTTGGCTCCTTCATGGTTTCTCTCTCCAAATGTCTCCCATTTATAGCCTTGAGCCTTTGGCAGCAGCAGCTGGTGCATTCCCCAGCGTGCCAGGGGCAGCTCAGGGGCTGAGCCTGGGCTGGAGCTGTGCCCTCCAAAGCTGAGCCTGCAGCCCAAGCTGAGCCCTCCAAAGCTGAGCCTGCAGCCCAAGCTGAGCCTGCAGCCCAAGCTGAGCCTGCAGCCAAAGCTGTGCCCTCCAAAGCTGAGCCTGCAGCCAAAGCTGTGCCCTCCAAAACTGAGCCTGCAGCCCAAGCTGTGCCCTCCAAAGCTGAGCCTGCAGCCCAAGCTGAGCCTGCAGCCAAAGCTGTGCCCTCCAAAACTGAGCCTGCAGCCCAAGCTGTGCCCTCCAAAGCTGAGCCTGCAGCCCAAGCTGAGCCTGCAGCCAAAGCTGTGCCCTCAAAACTGAGCCTGCAGCCCAAGCTGAGCCCTCCAAAGCTGAGCCCTCCAAAGCTGAGCCTGCAGCCCAAGCTGAGCCTGCAGCCAAAGCTGTGCCCTCCAAAGCTGAGCCTGCAGCCAAAGCTGTGCCCTCCAAAGCTGAGCCTGCAGCTCAAGCTGTGCCTGCAGCCCAAGCTGGGCCTGCAGCCCAAGCTGAGCCTGCAGCCCAAGCTGAGCCTGCAGCCCAAGCTGGGCCTGCAGCCCAAGCTGGGCCTGCAGCCCAAGCTGAGCCTGCAGCCCAAGCTGAGCCTGCCCCTGGCAAGCCCAGCCTGGGTTCCTGCATGAGCCAGGACATGCAGCAGTGCTGGGCAGTGTCTGCAGAGAAAGCACCTTCAGTTCCTGCATTAAAACCTGTGTCCAGTAGTGCTGGGAAGAGCATCCAATGGTTTATTCCAGGCTGGGAACAGCATCCAATAGCCTATTCCAATTTGGGAATAGCACTCTATGGTTCTTGGTTTATTCCAATTTGGGAATAGCACTCCATGGTTCTTGGTTTATTCCAGGCTGGGAACAGCTCTCCATGACTCCTGATTTATTTCAGGTTTGGAACAGCCCTCCATGGCTCCATGGTTTATTCCAGTTTTGGAAAAGTTCTCCATGGTTTATTCCAGTTTGGGATCAGCCCTCCATGGCTCCTGGTTTATTCCAGTTTGGGATCAGCCCTCCATGGCTCCTGGTTTATTCCAGGTTTGGATCAGCCCTCCAAGGCTCCTGGTTTATTCCAGTTTGGGATCAGCCCTCCAAGGCTCCTGGTTTATTCCAGTTTGGGATCAGCCCTCCATGGCTCCTGGTTTATTCCAGTTTGGGATCAGCCCTCCATGGCTCCTGGTTTATTCCAGGTTTGGATCAGCCCTCCATGGCTCCTGGTTTATTCCAGTTTGGGATCATCCCTCCATGGCTCCTGGTTTATTCCCAGCTCCTCTCCCTCTCCTTTTGCTCTGTGTGTGCTCAGTTTGTTGTGAGTCCCTTGGGATGGTTCCCTGTTCCCAGCTGCACCCAAGGCAGGCAGGGCTGGCTCCTGAGCCTGTTCTGTGTCCCTCCATCCCTGCATGGTCCCTTCCCTCTGGAACCTTGGCAGAGCAGCTGCAGGAGCTCTCCCAGCCCTGTGGAGGCACATCCCAGGGGCTGAGCTGGGAGGGAGCCTGAGTGAAACCCATGGAGCCAAAAAGATGGGAGGGATAAAAGTTCTGAGGAGCTGTTAGAGCTGAGGTGCTGAGATGCAGTGTGGATTTTTTGGATAATGCAGTGGTTAAAGGTTTCCTGTTCCCTCTCTCCCTGAGCCAGGCATGAGCTGATGCCCTCCCACTCCCCAGCTATTTATTACTGCAAAAGCTCTGGAAATTCAGCTCCTCCTTCCTGCCAGGGCCCTGCTGGTCCCTCTCCTGCCCCTGCCATGGCTCTGGCCCTGGGGAGCTGCTGCCTGTGCCCTGGGGGTTTTGGGGAGCTCTGGGCTGATGTGAGACCCAGCATCTCTGTGTGCTTTTAATCAACCTAACACAGCCACTTTGCTGCAATTTCCATCATGTGGCAGCAGCCCTGGATCCACACTGAACCAGTTTCAGGCTGATTGATGCTGCCTGGAGAGAAGCTGAGGATGGAGAGCAGTAAATCAGAGTGAGGGAGAGCTGTGCCTCAGGGTGGGGGAGTTTTAGTGGAAAGGCCAGGACCTGTTTCTGTTGTTAAATCCTCCTGGAACAGCACAGGCTGCTCTGAGCACCCACCCTGGGCACTGGGAGACAGAAATAAGAGCTGGGGAAGGTGATGGAGCTGAAGGAGTTTCCCCACACTCCTGATCCCCCATCCCTTCCAGGCTCTCACAGGGCTGCTGGAAATCACTGCCCCTGTGCTTTTGAGGGATTTCTGGCAGTCTGGGCTCTGTGAACCTCTGCAGGGATCTCCTGGGCACAGGGGAACAGTTTAACCTCTTGTTTTGCTCCAGCCAAGAACTGGTGCTCCTCTTTCCTTCCTCCCCTTGCATGTTATTCCCATTATCCAGCACGCCCTGAGGCTTGTCTGTGCCCTCATTCCCATCACTGGGATGCAGCACAGACTTTTCCTGGGTGTGAGGATCCCCCAGCTGGATATGGGGAGAGCTCAGGATCTGCCCTTCCCCTGGGACTCACAGCTTCCAGTGGGGAGGGGACCTTTTAGCCAGAAAAAAAAATAGAAAATAGGGAGGGGAGAAGGTGCTGCAGGGCTCTGTGCTGCCATGCTGACTCCAGGCTTTTCCTTCTGCTCCTCTTCCCACCCCAGGGTGCTGCTCCACACCCTGCTGGGGTGATTGCCACGTTCTGGTCTTTCCTGGGATTGCAAAGTGAGCAGTAACATCCAAAATGGGTTTTGGTGGCAGGAGGACAGCCAGCACTTTCCCTGTCACAGCTGCACCTCCCTGAGCCTTGCTGGGGCCACACCTTGAGGCGTTTGCAGGAGGGGAAGTCCCTGAGTGGTGAATTATAAATGAGGTTTGTGGCTGCCTTTGTGGCAGTGTGGAAATCAGATCTTGGAGGTGTAATTAAGGGAGGTGAATTTATTGTTTTAATACTGCCTTTGAACATTTAGGGTTTCACTTGGATGCCATTTTTCACCATGTTAAATTAGCCAAACCAGGTGTTTTTCAATGCCCAAGGTGCTGTTGTGCAATTTGTGGAGAATTCCTTGTGCTCCCATTTTCCTCTGACCCTTCACCATCAACCATGGGCTGGTGCTTGGCATTTCTGGAGAGGAAGAAAACGGGTTGTTGTGGCAGATTTTGAGGAATACCTCCCTCAGTCAGGAGTTTGGGTGTTAAAAAGAGGATTTGAGACCCTGCTGGGGCTGATCCCCCACCCCAAAGTGGCAGAAAAGCAGCTTGGAATTCCTGGAGAGGCAGGAAGGAGGAGGAGGAGGAGGAGGAGGAGGATGGAGGTGAGATCTTTGTGCTGAAGGCTCAATTCAGGTGCTTCAACTCTTCTGTGCAACTTCACTCTTTTCCTGGGCACTGCAGAGCATCCTTGATCTGAGCTGCTCAGCCTGTGCAGCTGCCAGTTTGATTTGGGTTTTTTTTTTTTTTTTAGGGAATGATATTGCTGGGAAATGGAGGAAATTATTTTTAGAAAATGAAATCGTGGCTCTCCCTCCCTGGGTGAGGATTTTTAGAAAATGAAATCGTGGCTCTCCCTCCCTGGGTGAGGATTTCTGCCCTTCTGCTGCCCTGGGAAGTGGAAACTGCCAGGGGATCCAAGATCTCAGAGTTCTCAGCCCATCTCAGTCAACAGAACTTTGCAATCCCATTTTTTTTCCCCTGCCCTAAAGAAGTTTCTGTGCTGAGCCCAGCTAAACCAGCTGGGGAGCTCCTCAAAAGGGGAGGAGAGTTGGTGTTTAAATTTGAGCAAGGAAAGAAGCTCAGTTCAGCCTGTGTAAAATGTTCTCTTGGGTGTTTTTTGGTTTTTTCCACTATTAATATTTTTAAGAAAAGCTTTCTCCTTGATGAGTCACTTAAAACATTAAAAAAAAAAAAAAAAAAAAGCCTTTTAATTTCAGCAGTTCACATTGAAACGTTAATTGTAATGAATCCTCACCTGCTGATCTTTCTTCTTGGCAAATCAGCATTTTTCTGTTCTCCTACCACCTACAGGAAATTTTAAAAAATCCCCTTGGAAGGTTCCCAGGAGCTCTGAGTTTTCCATTTGGGGGGTGACAGCTTTGCACCTGCCAACAGGTGCTGGGTTTTTAGCAGGCAGGGAATTTGGCCAGAGGCTCCCCAGAATTTCTCTTTTTGTGTCCCTGTGGGGAGGTGACACTTGGAGGGGAACAGAAGGGGAAATAGATGGGAAAAAGGGGGGACAGAAAGGGAAATAAGTGGGGAAAAAAAGGGAAATAGATGGGAAAGAAGGAGAAATAAATGGGAAAGAAGTGGAAATAGAAGGGGAAATAGAAGGGGGAAAAAAAAAAAAAAGGGGGGGAAAAGGGGAACAGAAGGGAAAATAGATGGGAAAGAAGGGGAAATAAATGGGAAAAAAAAGGAAATGGGTGGGAAAGAAGGGGAAATAGATGGGAAAGAAGGGAAATAGATGGGAAAAAGGGAAATAGATGGGAAAAAGGGGGGACAGAAAAGGAAATAGAGAAAGGGAAAATAGGAAAAAGGAAATAGATGGGAAAAAAAATAAATGGGAAAGAAGGGGACAGAAGGGGAAATAGAAGGAGAACAAAAATAGAAGGAAAATGGATGGGAAAAGGGGAAATAAATGGGAAAAAAGGAAATGGATGGGAATGGATAGATGGAAAGAAGATGGGGAAAAAGGAAATAGATGGGAAAAAGAAGAAAAAATAGATGGGAAAAAAGGAAATAAGTGGGGAAAAGGGAAATAAGGGGACAGAAAGATGGAAATAAGGAGAAATAAATGGGAAAAACAGAAGGAAATAGATGGGAAAAAATTGGGAACAGAAGGGAAAATAGATGGGAAAAAAGGGGAAATAAATGGGAAAAAAAAAGGAAATGGATGGGAAAGAAGGGAAATAGATGGGAAAAAGGGGGGACAGAAAGGGAAATAAGTGGGGAAAAGGGAAATAGATGGGAAAGAAGGGGAAATAAATGGGAAAAAAAAGGAAATGGATGGGAAAGAAGGGAAATAGATGGGGAAAAAGGGAAATAGATGGGACAGAAGGGGAAATAGATGGGGGAAAAGGGGAAATATGGTTTGCCAGGAGTGTGATGCAGGGAGGGGAGGGTGAGGCTGCTGCTGCTGAGCTTTGCTCAGCTCAGGCTCTGCCTCCTCCTCTGTGTCACCATGTCTGGGCCTGCCCCAGGTTCCAAAATGGGCACTGATTGCAGGGAAGGAATGCACACTCCTCATCTCCAGTGGGGGAGGGGAGGGTGGGGTGGGGGAGAGATCAGCTCAGGAGTTCCCAATCTTCCAGTTGGGAAGATGCTGGTTTGGGATGTTTGGGGATGTTTGGGGATGTTTTGGGATATTTTGGGATGTTTTGGGGTGTTTGGGGTGTTTGGGATGTTTGGGATGTTTGAGGATGTTTGGGGATGTTTTGGGTTGTCTTGGGACGTTTTGGAATATTTGGGATGTTTTGGGATGTTTTGGGATGTTTTGGAGATGTTTGGGATGTTTGGGATGTTTTGGGGATGTTTGGGGATGTTTGAGGATGTTTTGGGATGTTTTGGGATGTTTTGGGATGTTTTGGGATGTTTTGGGGATGTTTTGGGATGTTTTGGGGATGTTTTGGGATGTTTTGGGGATGTTTGGGGATGTTTTGGGATGTTTTGGGGTGTTTTGGGATGTTTTGGGATGTTTGGGATGTTTGGGATGTTTGGGATGTTTTGGGATGTTTTGGGGTGTTTTGGGATGTTTGGGATGTTTTGGGTTTTGTGTTTGGGGATGTTTGGGGTGTTTTGGGATGTTTTGGGGTGTTTTGGGGTGTTTGGGATGTTTTGGGGATGTTTGGAGATGTTTGGGGATGTTTTGGGGTGTTTGGGGATGTTTGGGGATGTTTTGGGATGTTTTGGGGATGTTTGAGGATGTTTTGGGATGTTTTTGGGATGTTTGGGGATGTTTTGGGATGTTTTGGGATGTTTTTGGATGTTTTGGGACGTTTTGGGATGTTTTGGAGATGTTTGAAGATGTTTGGGGATGTTTGAGGATGTTTGGGGATGTTTGGGGGTGTTTGGGGATGTTTGGGGATGTTTTGGGTTGTTTTGGGACGTTTTGGAATATTTGGGATGTTTTGGGATGTTTTGGGACTTTTTGGGATGTTTTGGGATGTTTTGGGATGTTTGGGGATGTTTGAGGATGTTTTGGGGTGTTTTGGGGTGTTTTGGGACGTTCTGGGGTGTTTGGATGACCCCTCTCTGCAGGTTTCCTGCTGGCAGTGACATCTCCAGCCATGGCTGTGCTGGTGGCTCTGTGCATTTGGCTCCAGCTGTCCCCAGGGCTGTCCCCAGGGCTGCAGCCTGTGTGTCACAGCCCCAGCTGTCCCCAGGGCTGTCCCCAGGGCTGCAGCCTGTGTGTCACAGCCCCAGCTGTCCCCAGGGCTGTCCCCAGGGCTGCAGCCTGTGTGTCACAGCCCCAGCTGTCCCCAGGGCTGTCCCCAGGGCTGCAGCCTGTGTGTCACAGCCCCAGCTGTCCCCAGGGCTGCAGCCTGTGTGTCACAGCCCCAGCTGTCCCCAGGGCTGTCCCCAGGGCTGTCCCCAGGGCTGGGCTGGCCCAGGGGAGGTGGCTCAGAGCAGCAGAGTCCCAGCTCTGTCCCCAGGCTGTCACTGGCAGGGGTTTCCCAAAGCAGCTGATCCCAGCCTGGATCTGCAGCAGCCCCTGGGTCCCTCCCTGGCAGGACCTGGGGCCCTTTCCCACCTCACCTGGGCAGCTGTGGGACACTGGGGATCCCAGTTTGGACGCTGAGGATCCCAGTTTGGACACTGGGGATCCCAGTTTGGACGCTGAGGATCCCAGTTTGGACACTGGGGATCCCAGTTTGGATGCTGAGGATCCCAGTTTGGACACTGGGGATCCCAGTTTGGATGCTGAGGATCCCAGTTTGGACACTGGGGATCCCAGTTTGGACGCTGAGGATCCCAGTTTGGACACTGGGGATCCCAGTTTGGATGCTGAGGATCCCAGTTTGGACACTGGGGATCCCAGTTTGGATGCTGAGGATCCCAGTTTGGATGCTGAGGATCCCAGTTTGGACGCTGGGGATTCCAGTTTGGATGCTAATGAGCCCAGTTTGGATGCTAATCAGCCCAGTTTGGACACTGGTGAGCCCAGTTTGGATGCTAATCAGCCCAGTTTGGACACTGGTGAGCCCAGTTTGGGGCAGCACTCTGCCTCCCTGGCTGCTGGGCAGTGGGGTCAGAGGAGCAGGGCAGGCAGTGTCCCCTCTGGGGTCACCCTGCAGGACAAGGGGGTGTCCCTGTCCCAGGATGGGCTGTGGGAAGCTGGGCACTGTGGGCTGAGGGCTCATCTCTCCTCATGGCACAGAGTCCCTTGTGACTGTGCCAGACTGGGAACCCTTTTGCTGAACTCCTTTTTTTCCCCTTTTCCCTCTGAGTGGTGTCAGAAGCTGGCTGATACATAATCAATAATCAATAATTTGGAGCTGGCTGCTCTGCTCTGGATCCCTGGCCTGTGCTGGAGGCAGGATTAGGGCAGCTCTCCCCACAAAGGAACAATGTGCTTTAGGCTGAACCTCTGCCAATCCAGCAGAGCAAATCCTGCAATCCCAGGATGGGTCAGGCTGGAAGGGACTCAGAGGGTCACTGGTGTCACCTCCTGCTCCAGCAGGGCCACCCCAGAGCTCAGAGCACAGAATATCTGGAATATCCAGGGGAGGAGCCTCCATCCCCTCTGTGCTGTCTTGTCAGGGCTGACCAGAAAAGTGTCCAAGTGGAACTTCCTGAGCATCACTTGCTGCCCATTTCTCTTGTCTCATGCAGCAAATCCTCTTGAAAAGAGGGAAAAAACCTCTTCCCCTGCACTGTGGAGATGAGAGCAAAGCCCAGCACAGCACACCTCCTTCCCTGCTGGGACATGTCCTGCTCCAGGCTGGGACACCTGGGACCCTCTGCACATCTCTGGGCTCACCCTGGCTGCATGCTGGGGTGTCAAACCCCCTGGCACTGCACCTTCAGCCCCTTTTGGGCAGAGCTCTCTGCCTGCCAGCAATCCTGCAGAGCAGGGACATTCCCCTCTCCCTGGGATCCCCTGCAGCACTCTTAATTGCTCTAATTAGGATATTATCTCAGGAGTTTCCTGTTGCTGGAGCAGCTCTCTGCTGGTGTGAGGGCTGTTGGTACAAAGCTGCTTTTCAAAGGCTGCCCATCCCTGGGGCTGTTATCCTGCTTTATTTTTCCTGTATTTCCCTGTTTCATGGACAGCTCAGGATGGGGACAGGGAGTTCTCACACTCTGCCTCACTCCAGACTCACTGCCCAGACATTCCTGGGGAAGGAAAACAGCTAACTGATAAGATAAGTTGGTGCTGGAGATAAATGTGGATAAATGTGGATAAATGTGGATAAATGTGCCCTGGGCTGGATGCCCCACTTGGGTTTGTGTGCCCCACTCCTGGCTCCAGGCTGTGGGAAGCTGTGATCCCTCTCCCTGCTGCAAAGGACTCACTAAAAGGTGGGACACAACAACTTCCCACGTCATAAAACACCCCAAAATCCTTCAAAGTGCATCCACTCCAACCTTTTTATTTTTCCTTCTCTGTCACAAATACTTAAAATAATCTTGGAAGGGGAGAAACAATAGATTAATTGTTGCTGGGGTGGTTTTTTTTTTCCCTTCATTTTTCTCCCTGAGCTGGCTGGGAGCAGGACTTGGCCCCTCTGTGCTCTCCCTTGTTTTGTGTTTTTTGTCTGCAGCTCTCCTGCCCTGTCTGCCCATCTCCCTGGGATTTTGGGATTTTTCCCATTCTGGGAAGGGGGTGTCAGCAGTTGTGTTTGGAGCTGTTGCTGCAAGGAGGGTTTGTGGAGCCCCCCCAAGCCAACCTCCTCCCTCTGGGGTGCTCTACCAAAAAATCTGGCACTGGGAGCTGCAGACCCTGTGCTGCTGCCTGTCCCTGTGTCCCTCCCCAGGGTTTGTCCCTTTTCCCATCCCTTTTCCAGAGCTGGGGCTCCTTTTCCTTTCCCTTTCCCTTTCCCTTTCCCTTTCCTTTCCTTTCCTTTCCTTTCCTTTCCTTTCTTTCCTTTCCTTTCCTTTCCTTTCCTTTCCTTTCCTTTCCTTTCCTTTCCTTTCCTTTCCTTTCCTTTCCTTTCCTTTTCCTTTCCTTTCCTTTCCTTTTTCCCTTTCCTTTCCCTTTCCTTTCCCTTTCCTTTCCCTTTCCTTTCCCTTTCCTTTCCCTTTCCTTTCCCTTTCCTTTCCCTTTCCCTTCCCTTTCCTTTCCTTTCCTTTCCTTTCCTTTCCCTTTCCTTTCCCTTTCCTTTCCCTTTCCTTTCCCCTTTCCTTTCCCTTTCCTTTCCCTTTCCTTTCCTTTTCCTTTCCCCTTTCCTTTCCTTTCCTTTCCTTTCCTTTCCCTTTCCCTTCCCTTTCCCTTCCCTTTCCTTTCCCTTTCCTTTCCCTTTCCTTTCCCTTTCCCTTCCCTTCCCTTTCCTTTCCTTTCCTTTCCTTTCCTTTCCCTTTCCTTTCCTTTCCTTTCCTTTCCTTTCCTTTCCTTTCCTTTCCCCCTTCTCCCTTGGCTCTGGAGCTGATTTTTTCTCTGTTTTGTGCTTTTTGTGTGTGTGTGTGGTGCTCTGGAGGAGCCTCAGCCCCAGGCTGGATTTCTGTGGATCTGTGCTCCTGGATCTGCCATCCCAAACTGCCTCCCATGGTTTCAGCCAGCTCTGGGCTTGTTTTCCTTGGAGTGAGGTTTTCAGCTGCTCTGCCCACAGCTCATGCCCAGGGGAGCTGATGTGATTTCCCAAAATAAGAGTATTGGTCTAATACTGATACTCAACTGTGATGGACAAAAGACTCTCTAACAATTTAAAGTTACAAAGTGTGTGTTTGTTCAGTGCTGGGCAGCAGTGAGTAATACACTGTAATATAATCCTGTATTATAATAATAATCCTGTAATACACTGCAAAATCACAGGTGATCACAAAATCTATTTATGGGCAAAGGATTCAAACAAATACATATTCATAATAACAGCCCCTCCCATCCTTCCCATGGTAATTAGCTTGAATGGCTATTAAGCATTGATTGACTTCTTAAATTAAGTCTGGGGTAGTTTTTGTGGGGAGGGGTCTTAAAAGGAGGAAGTAAGGTGAGTCTTCCTCACCCTGAACTCTTGACCTTTTCTATTAATGACAGCAGAAATGATTTCTGGGGACAGTCCAGTTTTTCAAAGAATGGGTTTCTGGTTGCATTGTTTATATTTCTTTGGGTCTGCTCCCCAGTTTCATCTTTTCCCATTGTAAGCACAGCTGAGCAAACATGAAATGAGAGACAATCAATTATTTGAGTTTCAGATAACTACTCCCTTCTAACTTTTATTTTCAGCAAGGTAACTAAAATCCTAATTTTCTGAGATTAGTGTTTCAGATGAGCTGGAGTTCCATTTCAATGCCCTGGGGAGCAGGGAGCTGCAGAAATCTTGGGAGATCCCTGCCCTAGGGAAACCAATTTTCCAGAGGAGGGAATGTCTGGAGATCTCTGAGCATCTTCTGTCTGCAGTGAATCCCTGACTTCCCTCACCTCTCTTGCATTTCCTTTTCCAGATGCAGATGCTGGACAAGTTCCCCATGGAAGGAGGGCAGAAGGACCCCAAGCAAAGGATCATCCCCTTTCTGCCAGGTAGGAGAGGGGGCTCAGCAAAATCCCTGCTGCTTTTGGCAGGGCAGGAGCTGTTCCCCACTCTGTGTGGGAGCACACACTTATTGTAGCTTTTATCTGCTGAACCATCTGAGCTACAGTGAGTTTCACACCTTTCAAACCTCTGGGTTTGTTAGCAGTGTTCCCAGTGAGGGTTAAATTCTGAATTGTGGAGTGTGAGACCAAGAACCCCACAGGCACAGCACGGGCTGTGTGTGAGGCTCCCCAAAATTGCTCTTTTCCCTGTCCTGTGCAGCTCCAGGGCACATCCAGAGAGAAGGAGAGAACAATGGGATTCCAGCTGAGGGGCAGCTCCTGGTGTTTGGCAGTGACTGCTCAAAACCAGGATTTCTGTGCCATGACAAATCCAACACCAGTGGTTTCCATGCCCAAAACCTGATGTGATAATCCGTGGCACTTTGTGGAGTGGGGATTGCTGGTGGTGGAAAAAAAGAGCCCTGAAATGCCTTGGGAAAATAAGCAGCCTCTCTTTGACCACAGAGTTGTCTTTGCCCCCACCCTGAGTAGTTAATGAGGATGTTTAGGAATGTCACAGCACCATAATCACTTCCAGTGGCTGTCAGGTCTGTTTAGTGCAGCCCTTTGTGCTGTGCTCTGCCTCCTGCCTCTTCCAGAAACATAAAGGCCTTTGTGGGCTGTGCTTTTCTCTGAGTGGTGTGAAGAAAAAAATTAAAAAAAAATAATTTCCACCACTTTCTGAGCAAAAGAATCTGGTCTGGGTTTGTCATTCTGGCTTGTCCTGTCATTGTAACATCAGCAAAAGCAAAGCTCACCTGATTTACAGCAGGAAAGCCTTTGCTGTACAAGTGCCAGCAGGGAGAGTTGGAAGCCAAACTGGCAAAGGGCATCACTTGGAAAAATCAGAGTTGTGCTTTGGCTGTGCTGCACTTGCAGAAAATTCCCACCAAAAGGCTGCTGTTTTTGGAAGGGAAGCCTGGTGGGAGCTCTGCTGCTCACACTCACCAATATTTGTTTCTCCTTGGTGTTGGAATAGTTTCCCTTTGCTCAGAAACAAGTCACTGGGATTTCCACTGTGGGAAAACGGGGTGGAAATTGCTGGGAAATGGAGGCTGGGAGAGCTGCAGGAGCCCTGCAGAGTTCCTGGGCTTGGCATCGTGGTGCCTTTGCCCTCCTGGAGCAGCTCAGTGAGCCAGAGCCTCCCCAGTGAGGCTCAGCAAGCTCTGCTTCTGAAAGGGAATTTCACCTGGTTCTTTTAATACTTGGAGCCTGATTCCTTCCTAGAGCAGCTCTTTGCTTTCCCAGTTTGGGATGACAACAGGTTTTGTTACAGCTGAAGCCCAGCTTTGTGTCTCACATCCAGGTGAGCTCAGTCAGGCAGCCTGGAACTGTTTTCCTAAAAAAAAAAAAACCAAAAAACCAAAAAAATAATTTTAAAACAACAACAACAACAACAAAAAAAGAAACCACCAAAAACCCAAAAAACCCCACAAAAATCCCCCAAACAAAACAAAAAACCAAACCCAAAACCAAACAGTTTTCCTGGTTCTGTCTCCCCAGACTTGCTGGGGTTTTGATTGTGTCCAGCTTCTGGGAATCCTGGACTTTGTTCCCAATCCCATTCTGAGCATCTGAATTTCATTACAGCAGGGCAGGTTTGGCTGCAGTGGTTTCCTGCAAGGGCTCTGCTTTCTGGGAACCCCTTGCACAGCAGCATCAGCATTGGTGGCCACTGCAGTTCCCAAAAATGCAACTCAGGCTTCCTTAGCAAAGCCTGGAGTGTCCCAAGCTCGGGGTCACCACCACGACCTGGGAAGGTGCCACTGGGTTTGTCTGTCAGGTTTGTCTTTCCTGAAATGGGAAAGAATTCCAGGATTACCCCACATCCCAACAGCCAGCCCACAGGAACTCTGCTTGCCTCATTTTGTGAGTGCTGGCCTTGAGGATTTGACTTTTTATGGGAAATTTCTGGAGACTGTGGCCTCTTGAAGCAGCTCTTTGATGCTGTCAGAAAAGGGCTTTTGTAAGTGCAGGTCCTTCAGCTCTTGTGGAGTCAGAGCTGGGTCCTGCAGAGCTTTGGGGCAGGGCTTGTCCCTTTCTGGTTTTTTGGCAGATTTGGATTTTGGGTTGGATTTTCCTGGCAGGGCTCCTGCTCTGTGCCTGACAAGCTCTGCTGCCACACAGGGGGAGTTTAAAGCACTCTTTGAGCTCTCCTAGGCTGGCCTGGAGCCCCTGGCAGAGCTTTTTGGAGCAGCTGGGGCAGCTCCAGCTGTGCCCCTGGCACTGCTCTGCACAGCTGGAGAGGAGCAGAACAATTCCTGCTGGTGCCCAGCTGGAATTTCCACCCTCCCTGGCTGGGATGTGGCAGCTTGGAGACCCTGGAAAGAAGGAGGAAAAGAAGGAAAGCTGAAGAAAAAAAAAGAAGGAGCTGAGAAAACAAATGAGCTCAGGGAGGGCTGTGCCAGATCCTTCAGGAAACAGCTTTTTTAGCCTTTTTTTTTTTTTTGTTGTTTTTTGGGTTTTTTTTTAAGGAGCTTTCCAAGCTCTGTGCAGCCTGGAGCAGATCCTGGCCAGTTTTCCTGCCTCATTGGAAACGTGAGCCTCAGCAAGGGGTTGCCTGAGGCTGAGCTCACTCTGGCTGTAAAATTGCTTTTTAGGAAGATTGAGCTGTGGACAGGAGTGAAGTCCCAAGAAAGGAGCAGGAGAAAAGGAGGTTTGGGGAGGTTGTTTTAAAAAGCAGAATTAATTAATCCTTTCTGCTCCCTTCCCAGCCCACCAACCTGCTGGGTGTGGGCATCAGTGCCACCCAAAAACTTGGGGTTTTTCCTCCCAAAACAACTGTGAGGGTGCTTTAGCTCCCCACAAAACTCTGTGGAGGCAGTGAGGGAAAACTCACCCATTTTCCAGCCTGACTTTGCTCAGTCCTGTTGCATCTTCCTTTGAGCTGGAGATGGAGAAAGGGTCCTGATTGTTATTTTCTGCTCTAATAAGCTGGGATCTCTGTAGAGCAGGTTGGGAGGGCAGCACCAGCCTGCCCTGAGCCCCTGCACAGAGCAGATCTGAGTGTGGGACTCCTGCAAACCCCATCTCCCATTCCTGATCCCCCAGCCCAGGAATTCCTGATCCCCCAGCCTGCTCCAGGGGCTGGGATTCATTATGTGTACATTCAGGGCTGCCTTTTTTTTTTGAAGAGAGTTTGGAACCCGTGCCAGGGAAAATCTGGATGTGATTTGAAAGGTGCAGAGCAGTGAATTCTTTCCGAGGCTGGGGGCAGAGTGGGGGAGTCCTTCAGGGTGAAGCAGGAGGCACAGCTGGAATTTCCACTGCTGGAATACCTGGCTGGCTTCACAGCTGGGATGGCCAGAGATGTGTTTGGGGTTCTGGACATCCAGCCTGTGGCTCCACAATTTTGCTTCTCGAGGTCCCTCTGCCCTTTTTTTTATTTTTTTTTTTTTTTCCCCAGCTCCTTGCTCCCAGTACAACTCCAGCTCTGCCTGGAGAATTCCCTGGAGGGAACAATTTGCAGAGCCCTGAATCCCTGTTTTTGTTTGTATGGAGAGATTAACCCCTCCTGTGTCCTGCCTGCTCTGTCTCACACTGCTGGAGACACAAATTCCTTATCAGCCCTTTCCCCCAACATTTCCTGACACTTTTCAGTCCCACTGAGGGCCAGGCTGCATTTTTAGTTTTTTTCCAGCCCCATTTTGGGAGCTGCTCCATCAGTTTTTGCTGTGGGTCAATCAAATCAACTTTGATTACCCACAGAGGAGTTTGGTTCTTCCACTCCTGGGAGAACAGATCCTTTCTGGCACCAGAGGAATTTTCATGGCCAGACAAAAAACCTTCAGCAGAGCTTCTCTTTTCCTTTGTAGGGATTAAAAGGTTTTTAAAGTCAAAAAAAAAAAAAAAAAAAAAAAAAAAAAGCAGGCAGCACATCCTGGAGCAGCCATTGTGTATTAGTGCCTTATCTCAGCTGTCTTTTTCCAAAATCAACTTGTTGGACACATTCCTGGGTGATAAATGTTCAGTCCTCTCTTAGCTTTGTTTGTGTAAAGGACAGTGCATTTTACCACACTTCCTGCTGGAGGGAATTCCTGCTGCCAGCAGGGATGGAGCCTCACTGCTCTGATTGCTCATGCACAACATTATCTATGTAAATAAGAAAATCTAATTATTTCTGAGGCCTGGGATTGTGACAAGAGAGAGGAGCTGGGCAAATGGAGCCTGCAGCAGCACTGACCTCTGCAGCTGATGGAAAACCCCATTATCAGCAGAGCTGCTGCTCCCTTCACTGCCCTTGGTGTTCTCATCCTGAGGCAGGAGCAGCCCTGGGAGGGCAAAAATGAGTTTGGAATCATGGAATGGTTTGGGTTTGGGACCTTAAATGGTTTGGACCTTGGGACTTCATCCTGCCTCTGCCATGGCAGGGACACCTTCCACTGTCCCAGGCTGCTCCAGAGCCTGGCCTTGGACACTTGCAGGATTTTTTCACATTCTGGAAGCAGCCAAAAAAGCATCAGGGGGTGGGGATGAGGTGCTGGGAGCCATCCCCTGGAGCTGCAGATTGTTCATGTGCTCTGTGTCCCCTCCATCTCTGTGTTTCATTGTCCTTGGCCATGGGGAAAAGCCCCCCTGGGCAGTTCTGCTGTTCCCAGAGTTAGGTCTGGGCCAAGGAAAACATGCCCAGGGCAATCTGGGACTCTGCATCCCCCTGACCCTGCAAGTTGCCCACTTTCCCTTCCAGGAGAAAAGTGCTTTCCTGCTCTCTCCTGCCTGTCAAGTCGAGGGTTTCTGTTGCTGGGTTTGGCAGCACTGAAGAGGCTGCAATTATGTTAATTAGGCATTTTGATTAAAGTCAGCTTTTTGTTAGAAAATAAACTTCCTTGTTGAAAAATACCAGATCTAGAGCAAATGGAGAGAGGAGCTGGATTTCCTGCTGGTTCATATGCTCCGTGCCTGGGCTAATTTAAGATCACTTGTGATGAATTTATTCCCCCAAACTGTATTCTTTTTATTATTACTCACTAGCATATGTTTGTTAAACATTTCAATATTCCCACACCCAGAGCTTATTATTTCAGCCATTTGTAACCTACCCACCCATCAGTGAGTTCATTTTGGCAGACCTGGAACCAAAGCAGCCAGCAGGACTGGTGTGATCCATTCATCTTTTTAGCAGTCATCATTCAGACAGAATCCTCAGCAGCAAACACACTGGGATTGCTGATGCAAAGGGAAAACTTGATCATTCTCTTGTCAGATGGAAAAGAATTGCTCAGGGCAAGGAATGGAGCTCCAGCCTGGGTGCTGCTCCCAGTCTTTCCTGACAAATTCCCTGTTCCCAGGCTATTCATCCTCAAAACAGAAAAAAAAAAAAACCGAATAGAGGGAGGATTTTGTTTTTGCTCCATCAAAAAGCTGCCAGATTTGGTTCTTTTTGGCACAGTTTTAGAAGGATTGCACTGTCCCAGCAGTGTCCCAGCCCTGCTGCCAAGAGCCCAGCAATGAGGAGTAATCCTGGGCTGAGCTGGCCTGACCCCATCCCTGTCACTGCAGGGCAAGGATGGGGCTGGCTCTGAGTGGATTTGCTGTGTGCTCCTCTTTCAAAGCATTAACTGAGCCTTGGAGGGAGATTTGGCTCCTCCAGAAGGTTCTTGCTCTTTGCAAGCTGAAGTTGGCTCAGCTTTAGTTGGTCTCTGTTTCAAAAATGCTCTGGCAGCTTGCACGAGTCACCCGTGATGCAGCTCCTGGCCAAGGCAGGGAGAGCACAGGGGGTGACCCAGCCCTGGGGTTGAAATTGGGATAAATCACCCAGCCCTGCATCTAAAATTCTCATCAGTGACTCAGCCCTGAATTTAAAATTGGGATAAATCACCCAGCCCTGGATTTAAAATTCTGATCAATGACTCAGCCCTGAATTTAAAATTGTCATAATCCTGTGTCCTGTTTTTAATAGCATCCAGCCCCTGGCTGCAGTAATCCCAGGGCTCCTGAGGAGACCCACAGCAGGGACAAAGCCATGCTGTGACTCTCCAGGTGCTTCTTCCCTGCTTTTATGAGGTTTGCAAGGATGGACTGAGAGGATTTGGCTTCGGGGTTGCCCCATAGTGACCCCTTTGATAAATGAAGGGGTTTCTGCTCTCCTTAGGTTTAGGGATGGGATTGAAAACCCAAGCAGGCACAAAAAAGATTTTCCTGTGGTATTGGAGATGCCAGGAGAAACTCGAGGGAGCTTCATCACCAGCCACCCCCCCAAACCATGATTTTCCAGGTGATTGTGCTGCAGAGCAGTGCCAGTTCCTGGAGCTGTGGAAATCCTGCCACGTCCCAGCCCTTTTGATCAGGGATCTGTTTCACTGCCTGCTAATGGCTTTTGTCTCGTTAAACCAGAGAAGCTGTGCTCTGAGAGAGCAGCTTGAAGCATTTAGGACTCATTAGGCTTCAAAGGAAAAAGGGCTGTACCATAAGCCAGAGGGGAGGAAAGCAGTGAGAGGATCCCATTAATGGAGAACAAAAATAAACCCCAGACAGGAAGGAAAATTCTATAGGTCTGACTCAGAGCTGCAGTCCCGACACTGTGGCTTCCAGGAGCTGCACAGGGAAAAACCCTCTGGCTTGGCTGCTGCCCACACCAGACCTGGACATCCTGGGCAGTGGCACAAGGCATCAACTGCCAGCGTTTCCAGGGGATTTTCCACCCCAGACTTGCACAGCAGCAAACAGAGAGGTGTCAGGCACGTGCTTTGATGGGGGATACTCCTCACCATTGTCTCATTGTCACACTGGTGAGGGACCAGGGGGATGCTCCTCACCATTGTCACACTGGTGACAGACCAGGGGGATGCTCCTCAGCATTGTGACACTGGTGAGGGACCAGGGGGATGCTCCTCATCATTGTGACACTGGTGAGGGGTCAGGGGGATGCTCCTCATCATTGTCACACTGGTGACAGACCAGGGGGATGCATTTTGCTGAGTTTCCTCTTTTCTCTCCTGGAATGTCCTTGCCACCTTTACCTCTGCCTGATTCTGACAGGTATTTCATCTGTGTGAGGAAAGGGGCTTTTTTTGGGTATTGTGCTGTGGATGCTGTGAGAGCTGGGGAAAAAAAGAAGCTTGAGTTTTCTCAAGCTGCTCAAAGGAAGACAGGAGAGAAAGAATTAATACCAAAGCTAGCAGCACCTGCTGTTGTGCACAGAAGAGTACAGGGAAATGTGATGTTTTGGTGAAAGTGTGTTTACAAGAGGTGTTACCCTCCTTGCTCCAGGGAAATTCCTCCTATCCTCAGCTCTGCAATCTAGCCTATAAAAGTGTGGTTGCTGCTTTAATAAAATTCCTTTCTTCCACCTCTGAAGGAAGTCATGTTGCTGTATTATTTTCTCCACATCCCAGACCCATAGTCACACCGTGGGCTGAGGTCCTGGCAGGGTGATTGCAGTGCTGTGCTGACCTGTGTCCCTGCTCTGTGTTCCAGGGAAGATCCTGTTCCGCCGCAGCCACATCCGCGACGTCGCCGTCAAGCGCCTGATCCCCATTGACGAGTACTGCAAGGTGAGGGGGGCTCCCCCAGCCTGGTGGGTCACCCCAGCCTCTAGGGTCACCCCAGCCTGATGGGTCACCCTATCCTGATGGGCCCCCCAGCCTGCAGAGCCACCCCAGCCTGATGGGTCCCCCCAGCCTGCAGGGCCACCCCAGCCTGCAGGGCCACCCCAGCCTGCTCCAGCCCCAGCCTGATGGGCTGAGGGCATCTGTGCTGTGCCATGCTGAGACCACAGCCAGGCTGGGCCATCTCCTGCCATAAATCCCTTAATTCCCTTCCTTCCCTTAATTCCCTTCCTTCCCTTCCTTCCCTTTCCTTCTTGTCACTATTTGGATTCAGGAACATAATCAACATTAATTACATATATCTGTTTAGGATAAGTTTTTGAATGACTCTATCATAAAACATCACTTGTAACCAGTTAGGTTAGAACTGGCAGACTGATGATTTTGAAGGAGTACGTTGTATTTGTTTTCACCTCTCACTTGCAAATGATAGAACTTGGTGATGGAACTAAAATTATGTGTTTGCTTTTCTCTGCATTATTTCCTCATATGAAACTGGCAGTCATGGTTTTTTATTAAGGTAAACAAAAGCCTTTAGTTCAAACCCACCCATGGTTTAGCTTTTCTGTCCTTGTGCTTCATGTGAGTCTGGGTTATCCCCTACTATCAATCCATTTTTTTAGTTTGAACCCACCCAAAGTGCTTTAGCTTTTCTGTCCTTGTGCTTCATGTGAGTCTGGCTCAGCCCCTGTTATTAATCCTTTTTTTGGTTCAAACCCACCCAAAGTGCTTTAGCTTTTCTCTCCTTGTGGGTTCATGTGAGTCTGGGTTATCCCCTACTATCAATCCATTTTTTTTAGTTTGAACCCACCCATGGTTTAGCTTTTCTCTCCTTGTGCTTCATGTGAGTCTGGCTCAGCCCCTACTATCAATCCATTTTTTTGGTTCAAACCCACCCAAAGTGGTTTAACTTTTCTCTCCTCGTGGGTTCATGTGAGTCTGGCTCAGCCCCTACTCTCAATGCCTTTTTTTGGTTCAAACCCACCCAAAGTGGTTTAGCTTTTCTCTCCTCGTGCTTCATGCTGGGTGCTTGGAAGGGGAAATCCCACTCCAGTTTGCACCCTGCTGTTGCACTTTTTTTTTTTTTTTTTTTTCCCTTCCTCTGTGCTTTTCTCCAGTTTCAAAGCAGAACCAGCTCTAGGAGGGCTCTGAAGGACCTGTGTCCATCAAGGTCCAAGGCTGTGTCCAGCACCACAGGTTTGGAGTGAAATGGTCACATGCAGGACTTGGTTTGAAGGACTTGGCTCCTCAAACCTCAAACAGAACCTTTCCCTTCTCATCTCTTGAGAAAACACCTCCTGTTTTATGTAGCAGACAGCACTTGGGGCTGCAGGATGGTGGGGTAGCTCCAAACTCCAGTTACTGGTTACAAAAACAGGGTAAGATGACTTGTGCCTCAGAAAATTGTTGGAGCAGCGAGAAGGCTGAGACAATTTGCTCCATACTCTTGAAGGATATAAAACTGGGCTGAAGTGTAAGGGAAATTATGATGTTAGGGCAGATTTTTTTTTTTTTTTTTTTTTTTTTTTTTTTTTTTTTTTTTTGGCAGGGGAAACAAATTACTGAAGTCCAGGACAAATTATTTTCACACAAATCAAGTGTGTCACATCTGGTCATGTCAAAGAGGTGCAGTAGCACTTGCAGCAGCCATGGTGGGGCTGGTATTCCCAAATTCCAGTCTGAATGGAAATTGATTTGCAGTTGTTGGAAATATCTGCAAAGGCTGTAAAATCCATGGGAGAAGATGGGGAAATGGTAGAACAGCCATCCCTTAGTGAGGGAGGTGTGGCAGTGCTGGGTTTGGGGCCCAGCCAGACCATGGAGCTGTGACTGGAATAACAACCCCAGGGATGGAGATGAATCAGGAAATGCATCTTGGCAGCTCTGCAGAGGGGCTGCAGATGAGAATTGCTGCAGAGTGATGGAGGTGTGGTACAAGGTGTGCTCTGAGGGAAGCTGCTGGTGCTTGGCCCCTTTCTCCAGAACCCCTGAGCTGTGTCACACAGACAGACGCGGCCGTAAATCCAATTTTGGGGAAGAAAACGTCCCTCAGTGATAAAAATGCTGCAGCTGCCTCTTCCAGAGAGATGCCATTAGTGGCATAAAACATAATGAACCCATTTGACTTAACAACTGGAACCTAATGGCTGATGTTCTATGACCCACTTAGGGAGCTGTGCCCTCCTCCTGCTGGTAATGCATCACAGGAATCCCCAGCTCTCCCTGCCTGGCCTTGAGCTGCTGCTGTTACCCAGAAAGGAGCTGGGCTGAGCTGGGCTGGACTGACCAGGGGCTGCAGAGATGTCAAATCAGCAAGGAATGAGCAGCAGAGAGCTGTGGGAGGAAGTTTCTGCTTTGTTGCCATGTTGGGCATCTTCGTTCTCTCTGCTGCAAAGGGGATGGGGAGATTTGGGGTGGAAGCAGGGAAGAGGAGCAAGGAGGGAACCACTGCTTTCACAGCTTCTGTTGTGCTGAAAAACCAGGCAATTTCAAATAAAGAGCAGGAAAAGCAGTGAAGGAATCAGAGCAACTGGTAAAAGCAATGAGTTGCTAAATGAGAATTCAAGCAGCCATGGGATTGGCAAGGAGAGGGAGCAGAGGCCTGAAATGTCTTCCCATCTCTCCAGTTTATTCTCTTTGTGTTCCCCATCTGTTGGTCTTTCTCGTGGTGTGGGATCTGCCTTCCTCCTGCCTAAGAGGTTTTTGGGATTTTTAATTGGGCTTGATGAAGGAGTGGTGATGCTCTACCCCAGAGAGACTGGGTGGCCCACTGCACCCTGCTGCTGGAGAATAACCCTTCCTCACTGCCTGCAAAATGGATTTTTAATCCAACAAGGATCCTCTGTCTTTGGTCCTTTCTCCTCTCTTTCTGCAGGCAGCAGGGTGGAAAGGTGGCTTTGCTGTGGCTCCAACACCAAGGGCCAAAACTCTGTCCTGGTGGCCACTGCTTTGGGTGGCAGGGCCAGGGGTGGGACCCAGAGCAGGCTGTTTGTGCCACTGTTGTGGATGTTGTGGCCAGCAGGACAGCAGGGTGGCCAGCTCGGCTCAGCTCTAGCTGGGATTGCTCCAAAACATCCTGGGAAAGGAGCTGTGAGCCTTGTCTCAGAGCACAGGGTGTTCTCTGGGATCTTCCCCTGCTCTCAGAGGGCACAGAGCCTTCTCCAGGCCACAAAATCCCAGATTTTGGCACGAGGGGAATCCCTGAGATCATGGGATGCTGGAGCTGGGGAGTGGTACCACATGGGAATGGCATCCCTGCAAAACCTGATATTTGAATAGCCCTTCCCTGGGCCCAAAAACCATGGGGGGAGAGGTTTTCTGCCTGCTGTGTCTCATGATCCTCCCCATCATTAGTGGTCTGACAGTTGCTGTGCTGGCAGCAGGGCTGGCTGGGGGGGGCTGGGAGGTTTTGGGGGCCAGCACTCGGGGCAGGCAGGAGCCACATCTGATCCCTGTGGTCACCCCCAGGCTCTGCAGCTGTGCCTTTGTCTCCAGCACAGAAATGAGGGGAAGTTTGCTTTGCTCACGCTGCTGGCACGAGGCTGCTGGGCCAGCAGACAGAGGGGAGGGGGAATTGTTCAGAGAACTGGTTATAAATCTGCTCCAGGCCAGGCTGCAGCTCTGCTGCCTGGTTTTAATGCTCCCTTTTCCCACTGCCCCACTCAGCAGGCACTGTCACCCTTCAGGTCCCACTGCTGAAGCTTTTCTACAGGAGATTCCTTGAGGGGAAAGAAGCAGAGGGGATTTTCCATCTCCTGCCATTCCCCAGCAGCCTTCCCAGCCCTGTGTCTGGGCTTTGCCTCCCTGCTTCCCTCCCCATGGCCCAGGGCAGCATTGTTAGGATGGTACTGGGATGATGATGAGACACAACTGGGATGGTGGGAGACAAACTGGGATGGTGGGAGACACACTGGGATGGTGGGAGACAAACTGGGATGATGTGAGACACAAACTGGGATGGTAGGAGACACGAACTGGGATGGTGTGAGACAAACTGGGATGGTGTGGAGACACAATGGGATGGTGGGAGACAAACTGGGATGGTGTGAGACAAACTGGGATAATGATGAGACACAAACTGGGATGGTGTGAGACACAAACTGGGATGATGATGAGACACAAACTGGGATGGTGTGAGACAAACTGGGATGATGATGAGACACAAACTGGGATGGTGTGAGACACAAACTGGGATGGTGTGAGACAAACTGGGATGGTGTGAGACACAATGGGATGGTGGGAGACAAACTGGGATAATGTGAGACACAAACTGGGGTGATGATGAGTCTGCCTCGTGTGACCTGCCCAGCCTTTCCCAAGGATGCTCCACGCTGGGAACTGAGCTGAGAGAGGGCAGGGACAGCCCTGAGGCTCTGAGCTCTGCCACAGCATTGCCCTAAAGGCTGGGGCTGGCTAAGCTGGGCCTGGGCAGTCTCTGCTTATCCCTGAGAGTTCAGTGCAGTGGGGTGGGGCTGGAGGGGCTCCCTGGGTTTGCTGTGGTTCTTTGGGTGCCCCTCTTTGCCAGCTCCCTGCTCCCCCAGGAGTCCTCCCCGGGCTCCTTGCACAGTTTTGGGGTTCCCCATCACCAGTGTCTGTGTTTGCTCCCCAGGCCCTGATCCAGCTGCCCCCCTACATCTCCCAGTGTGAGGAGGTGCTGCAGTTCTTCGAGACACGGCCTGATGACCTGAGCCCCCCCAAAGAGTGAGTGGGGAGGGGACAGACTGCTGGGGGCTGGGACAAACTGGGAGGGGGAGACACAAACTGGGATAATGATGAGACACAAACTGGGATGGTGGTGAGACAAACTGGGATGATGATGAGACACAAACTGGGATGATGATGAGACAAACTGGGATGGTGTGAGACACAAACTGGGATGGTGTGAGACACAAACTGGGATAATGATGAGACACAAACTGGGATGGTGAGAGACACAAACTGGGATGGTGAGAGACACAAACTGCCTTGGGCTTGCTGATAGCCACTGGTGTCTGTGGTGTCCATCAGCAGTTCCCTTGTGAGTGGCAGAGCTGGGGTTTGGGCACTGCCATGGAGAGCAGCTCCATGCAGCTCAGGGTGGGCACCTCTTCCTCCAGTGGGGAAGTGGAAACACTTCTCTGGGACCCCATCAAGTGTTGGTCTCTTCCTGAGCCCCTTTCTGCTTGCAGATCCTGGTCTCAGGGACATGCTGAGCCTGACAATCCTCACCTCACACATGCACACAACCTCTGCCTCCTTGCAAAGGCGCTTTCCCCCAGCCACATCCACGAGCCCATCCATAAAAACTCTCCAGAGCCTCTCCCTGCAGGCCCAGGAGGGATTGCAGGGAATTTTGTGTGCCTTCCCCAGCTCTGTGGTTCTCAGTCTTGTGACTGTGAGCTGCCCTGGCCAGCAGCCACCCATCTCTTACTAATCATCATAAATCTGAGCAGCCTCCTCCGTGTCCTGCTCTGCTGCTCTCCCTGTCCCTGCTGCCTGTGACACAGCTCAGCAGAGCCTGAGCACTGGAGGAGGCTGATGGATTGTGAGGGGACAGGCAATAAATTGATTTGACACCATTCTCTATTGGAGGGGTGTGGAGGTAGATAAAGGGATTTTGTTTTTGTCCCCTGAGTCTGTCAGGTCTCCAGCTCAGTGTGGTGTTTGGGAGGACTGCATCTTCTCCCTGGGATTTTGATTATTTTCATTCCATCTCTTAATTCCCCCTTCCCCCATCCCTGCTTTCCTCCTTTGGCTTGGCCTGTCATCATTTCATCATTTCTCCTGCAGCTCGTGGTGGCTGATGAGACTGCTCTGAGAGCCCCAGAGCCCATTAACTAATTGCTGCTGTCCCTGGTGCCCTCATCTGTCCTGCCCAGTTATTGCTCCCCACTTAACCTGGGTCATCCCTCAGGGAGGGTCATCCTTTAGGGAGGGTCATCCTTTAGGGAGGGTCATTCTTTAGGGAAGGTCATTCTTTAGGGAGGGTCATCCTTTAGGACAGATCATCCTTTAGGGAAGGTCATCCTTTAGGGAGGTTTATCCTTTAGGAAGTTCATCCTTTAGGGAAGGTCATCCTTTAGGGAGGTTTATCCTTTAGGGAGGTTTATCCTTTAGGGAAGGTCATCCCTCAAGCTCAGCTCAGGGGCAAGCAAGGGACACCAGGACAAGGTGATCTTGCAGGGACATCATAGAGGGGGGTATCATGGGTTGGGGCTGTTTTGGGATGTGAGGCACTGCCTGTGCACAGATCTTTGAGCCCTGCAGGAGGGGGAGAAGCTGCTCTGCAGTAGGGGTCAGCCTGCAGCTGAGGGAGCTTTGGCCATGGGGGTGGAAGGGCAGCTTCAGCCTCACACCCACCCTCCTCTCCTTTATTTTGTGTTTTAGGCTGAGCCAGAAGCGAGGCAGGGTGGGCAGGGGTGGGGCAGCCCGAGGAGCTGCAGCTCCCAGCCATCAGTGCAGTGCCCTGTCACCTCCCTGCTGTGGCTCTGAGGCACAAGGGGCTGCCTGCAGCCCAGTCCCAGACATGTTTCTGTGGTGGGACACCCCACAGGGCCCTGGGTGCAGAATTCTGTGTGCTTTGGCCATTGCAGGGCTGGGTGGGCGAGTGGGTGATGCTGAATCCAGTGGTGGTGGTGCTGCCTCTCCTGGCTGTCCCTCTCCATGGACAATGGTGGACAATGTGTGCTTTTCTTTCTCCTCTCCATGGACAATGTGCTGCTTTTCTTTCTCCTCTCCATGGACAATGTGCTGCTTTTCCTTTTTTCTTCTCCATGGACAATGTGCTGCTTTTCTTTTTCCTCCATGGACAATGTGCTGCTCCCTTTTTCCTCTCCATGGACAATGTGCTGCTCCCTTTCTCTTCTCCATGGACAATGTGCTGCTTTTCTTTTTCCTCTCCATGGACAATGTGCTTTTCCTTTTTTCCTCTCCATGGACAATGTGCTTTTCCTTTCTCCTCTCCATGGACAATGTGCTTTTCCTTTTTTCCTCTCCATGGACAATGTGCTTTTCCTTTCTCCTCTCCATGGACAATGTGCTGCTTTTCTTTTTTCCTCTCCATGGACAATGTGCTGGTTCCCTTTCTCTTCTCCATGGACAATGTGCTTTTCCTTTTTTCCCCTCCATGGACAATGTACTGCTTTTCTTTCTGCTCTCCATGGAGAATTTGCTTCTCCTTTTCTCCTCTCCATGGACAATGAGCTGCTCCCTTTCTCTTCCTTTCCATGGACAATGTGCTGCTCCCTTTCTCCTCTCCATGGACAATGTGCTGGTTCCCTTTCTCTTCTCCATGGACAATGTGCTTTTCCTTTTTTCCTCTCCATGGACAATGTGCTTTTCCTTTCTCCTCTCCATGGACAATGTGCTGCTTTTCTTTTTTCTTCTCCATGAACAATGTGCTGCTCCCTTTCTCCTCTCCATGGACAATGTGCTTTTCCTTTTTTCCTCTCCATGGACAATGAGCTGCTCTCCTTTCTCTTCCTTTCCATGAAGAATGTGCTTTTCCTTTTTTCCTCTCCATGGACAATGAGCTGCTTTCCTTTCTCCTCTCCATGGACAATGAGCTGCTTCCCTGTCCCTCCTCTCCAGGAGCCTGCAGCTCACAGAGGGACTCAGTGGGTGTCCCTTTGTCCCTTTGCCTCCAGCAGCCCAACCCTGCAGCATCTCAAGGACATCCCTGCCGTGTCCCCCATCCCATTCCCAATGCCAGAGGGTATTTATTAGCTACAATTCAAAATGCTAATGAATACAAGTCCTTGACTGTCTCCTCTGGAGGGGCTGGGAGCCCATTCCCGAGGCCTGGAATGCTGCCAGCTCAGCAATAACGAGATGGGAGCTGTGATAGACGGGGCTGGGCTTTGGCAGGATGTCATCCTTCATCCAGCAGATAAATACTGTGCTCTGGGAGCTTGAGAGGGAGCCAGGCATGAATGGAGTGGGGGAAAGGGAAAAAAAAAAAAAAAAGCAAAAACAAAACCAAAAACTAAAAAAAACCCAACCAAAAAAAAAAAAAAAAAAACAAACAAAAAAAAAAACCCCAAAAAACCAAAACAAAAAAAAAAAACAAAACAAAAAAACCCAAAACAAAACAAAACAAAAAAAACCCAAAAAACAAACAAAAACTCCTCCGAAAACAAAACAAAAAACCCCAAATGATTTAACTGCAGTCCTTGGAATTCTGATTTAACTGCAGTTCATGGAGCTCTGGTTTAACTGCAGTTTGTGGAATTCTGGTTTAACTGCAGTTCATGGAATTCTGGTTTAACTGCAATTCATGGAGCTCGGGTTTAACTGCAGCCCTTGGAATTCTGGTCTAACTGTAGTTTATGGATTCAGTCCTTGGTTCTGGCAGTGTTTGGGGATGGAAAGAGGAGTTGGACAGCCCAGGCATCTCTCTCCACTCCCTGTGGAGCTGTTTTCCCCAGAGCTGGGGCTCTCCCAGGGCTCTGCTGCTTTTCCTGCAGGGCTGAGCAGCACCAGCTGCTCCCAGCTGAGCTCCAAGGCCCTTCCCAACCTCCCAAATGCTCCCCAAGCCCCAGCCTGTCTCAAGGAGAGGAAAAGGCTCCAATTCTGACTTTATTTATTCCTCTTCCTTCCACCACTGCTCCCAGCTGGATGTCACAGCCAGGGCTCTCCAGCATTTGGTGGGAGGAAGAGGAAGGTGAAACCCTCTCATCCCCTCTTTCCTCACCCCAAATTTCCCTGTGCACTCCTGCCCTGCAGAGATCCACCAGGGGAGCAGAGGGAGGGTTTTCCCTGGTGGCTTTTGTGCTGTGGATCCCTGTCCAGCAAGCTCTGGGCTGGAATTCCTCCCCTGCTTCCAGCCCATGGGGCTCAGAGGAATTTGTGCAGAGCAGTGAGGGGAGAAGGAGAAAAGAAATGGTTGTGGAAAAAAAGAAAAATCTCTGGAAAGTTAGTAGTGATCTGGGGGATGTGGGATTTTTCTCCTCAGCTGGATGGAAACCCTGCAGCTTCAAAGAAGAGAAATCATCATATTCCCTGCTCCCCAAAATCATCACATCCCTGCTCCCCAAAATCATCACATTCCTGCTCCCCAAAATCATCACATTCCTGCTCCTCAAAATCATCACATCCCTGCTCCCCAAAATCATCACATTCCTGCTCCCCAAAATCATCACATCCCTGCTCCCCAAAATCATCACATTCCTGCTCCCCAAAATCATCACATCCCTGCTCCTCAAAATCATCACATCCCTGCTCCCCAAAATCATCACATTCCTGCTCCCCAAAATCATCACATCCCTGCTCCCCAAAATCATCACATCCCTGCTCCTCAAAATCATCACATTCCTGCTCCCCAAAATCATCACATCCCTGCTCCCCAAAATCATCACATCCCTTCTCCTCAAAATCATCACATCCCTGCTCCCCACGTCTCTCTGAGCAGCACAGGATGCTGAGGTGGAGGTTGCAGTGTGCTCCCTCCCAGCCCTGTGCAGCTCAGAGCTGGTTCTAACCACAGCAGAGGTGCTGGAATAAACTGGGGCAGTCTGGAGGGCTGGGCATGGAGCCACTGCTGAGTCAAAGCATTCAGCTGGATTTCAGCTCTGGGATGTGAGGGAGCCCAGGTTAACTCTGGAGAAACAAGGCCCTAATAGTTATTAATAAGTTATTAATAAGTTATTAATAAGTTATTGATATTAATTGTTACATATAGGTAAATACCTTATAAAAGAAAAGCCTTGTAAAATCAAGCCTTATTACTCAGCTGAGCTAATTGCTGGCCTAATTAATAGCCAGGAGAAACCCAGCAACTTTTCCTGAGAACAGAATCCTGGAACAGCAGAAAACAGCTTGTTCTTATCAGGAAGAATCACAGTTACACCTGTGAAAACTCTCCTGAATAGTTAAAGAAAAAGATACAATTTTTTAAAAGAGACATTTGCACGTGCTCTGGTGTGCTGGTTAATCCAGCAGATTAACTAGTTACTGACCAATTAGAGATAGACACAATTCTTCTGTAAAACCCTGTAAATTAGGGTATGAAAATAACCCAAAAAACCCCTTCTTACACTACATAAACAAGAGTGCATGTCATTTCTATCTCTTAACACAAATTATTAATTATTACCAAGCAACAATTATTAATTATCACCAAGTTATTAATATTACCAAGTAGGTTTTTATTAATTTCCCACAGTTACAAGTGGGATGTGGTGGGGAAGGGGCTGTGGTCGTGCTGTTCCCAGAGGCTGGGGATGGAAAATGAGAAACTCCTTCAATTAAAAGCATCTTCCAGTGGGTTTTTTGGGGAGCTGAGCAGCCCATCCTGTATAATACATTTATAAAGTTGTTGCTTTGAGCTTTGTCCCTGCTCTGGGCTGGAGGGGCTGCAGGAAGCCACTGCAGGAGCCTTTGCTGGTGAGCCTGAGTTGGTGATGTTGGTTTGGGTGAGGATTCCTGCTGCCTGCGAGCTCTGGGCTCGTGTCCTGCTCTCCAGACAGATCCCAGCTCGTACACAAAGTTTGTTTTGCATTTCTCCTGATTGCCCACGTGCACATTCAGGAGTTGAGGCCAGAGCCCAGAACAGCCTCCTCTCCCCTTTCTGCTGAGAGCTGCCTTTCCTGATGGCAGCAGACACAAACAGCACATTTCTGCAGAGTCCAGCTCTGTGCCAGCTCCCTGGGCTTTGCTGAGCTCCCAGGGCAGGCTCTGAGCTTGGCCCTGGGCTCTGGGGACAGGCTTTCCTTTCAGTGCTGCTGGAGCATTTCCCAAACAGCTCTTCTCCCAAACAAGGGCTCCCTTGTACCCCATTCCTCTCCTCCATAAATGTTGCAAACATCTCCAAGCTTGCTGCATGCTTGGGAGATGAACCTCCTGACAGCTATTTTGGTGGCATTGCTGTATTGCAGCAAGGTTGGTTGTTTTTTTTAAAGAGAAGGTTTTTTTGGTTTTTGGTTTTTTTTGTTTTTTTTTTTTTTTTTTTTTTGAGGGAGATGTTTTCTGGGAATGCTGACCTCAGATCCCTTTTGATGTGGCTCCTGCGTGGGTTTGCAGCAGCTGGAGTTGTTCCCCTTGTGTTGGTGCTCCAGCCCTTCACCTATTCCATGAGTTGGCCACAAAATGTGGCCCAAAGTCACATTTGGGGGCACTTTTTTCCTGTGAGTCCCACTTCAGGTGGCTTTTCCTGTGTGACAATCTCAGGGCCCAGCAGTCACCAAATGTACCTTAGGAAAGAGTTTAAAAACTCCATCCAGCTTGTAACAGCTCTTCTTTAGACCTGGGTTTATAATTAATGACTTTTAATTATTTTTAATATTTTTAATTTTTAAATTTTAAAATATTTTTAATATTTTAAAAAATCTTTTTATATTTTAATATTTTTAATATTTAATATTTTTAAATTATTTAAATTATTTAATTTCTTGCCTGAATTATGACCCTGTAAGTCCATGAAGAATTTCAGTGTCCCCAGCATCCTGCAGTGAGGAGTTTAGCAGTTTGTCTTACAAGTTGTTGAAAAGCAGCCTCTCTCTATTTGGTTTGATTTTCCCTCCCATTCTGCTCATTTTGCTGAGCCCCATCTCAGCCCTTCCCACCCCATCCACAGGGATGCTGCCTGGAGAAGATGCTTGAGAAATGTGATTTCCTAAAAAAAAAAAAACAACAAAAACAAACCCATGGCATGAGGATTATTGAATGTGCTATGAGTTCTCCTTGTCTGAGTTTCCTTTCAGGGGATTCTGAGGTTCTTGAAGGACACTGAGCTGAGCTCACTGAACCTCTGGTGTGGGCTCAGAGCTTTGAGTGAGGCTCCAGTCACTCAGCAGCCCTTCAGAGTTCTGGGAGCAGCTGGAGGAGCAGTCCTGGCTTTTAGCACCTCTGTGGGGCTTTTTGGTGTCCCCCTGTCACAGCTGTGCCTTATAACTTGGGGGGAGGGCTGAAGTTAAATGAGATTTACAGTGGAAGGCAGAGTGGTTTTTCCTTCTCTTCTGCTGGAGCCACGAGTTCCCAGGGAGCTGCACAGGAGGAGGAGGAAGAGGAGGAGGAGGAGGAGATGCTGCTGAGGGATTTTTGCTTTTGTTGCTGTTTCCTGTCTTGTCTGAGCTCCTGTCCCCTCTGGGGTGCTTGGGCTGGGGCTGCTGCTCTTCAGACCTTGCAGCTCTTTGTGTCCCTGCCAGGAACATCCCAGCAGCAAAGTGGAATTGCAGCTCCTGCCTTGCCCCCTCACTCAGACAGAGCAGAGAGGGGAAGCAGGGGATGGGTTACAGTGATGGCTTTAGCAGAAGGAAAGGGAAAAAGGGAAAACACCAGTTATTGCCATCAGCACGAGGGTGCCATTCCCACCTGCTGCTCTCCAGCCTGCTCCTCTGGCCTTGCTTTCTTCCCTTCCCTGTTGGACCTCTGAACTGGGGGAATTTTAATGGGGTTTATTAATTAAGTCAGATTTAGCTCTGCAATTTCTCTGTTGAGAAATCTTTGGGATGCACTGTCCCACAGATTCCTCCGCTGGTCTCTGAGCTCAACAGGCTCCAGTTTCTGTAACAATGTCCTGTTTGTTTCCACTCCATCTGGGCTGCATTTTATTTTGTTTTGTTTTATTTTATTTTATTGCTGCTTCCATGATGAGTGCCTGAGGTGGCTCAGGGGGAGTTGCAAGGCCAGCCCACCGAGGGAAGGACAAAACATCAGATTTCTGAATGAAAGGAGGGGGGCAGGGAAGGACAAAACATCAGATTTCTGAATGAAAGGAGGGAGGCAGGGAAGGACAAAACATCAGATTTCTGAATGAAAGGAGGGGGGCAGGGGCTGTTTGCAGGGTGGGTGATGCCCTGGGTGGTTGAGGGAGGTCAGAGCCCCCAGCAGAGCCTGGCTGGGTTTGTCACTTGGCCACCACCCCCAACTGTCCCCTCGCTCTGCTGACACTCTTCCTTCTCTTTTCCAGGGAGCCCATTGGGAAGAAGAGGTCTGGTAAGGACTCCTTTTCTCTTTGCTGATCCACAGCTCCTCCTTGCCCCTGAGCTGAGGTCCCAGCCCCAAACCAGCCCTGCTCTGCTCCCCCTGGGGCTCCCCAGCTCAGTGACCCCCTCTGTCCCCTGGGACCTCCCTCCATCCCAAATCCCCCAAGCACTCCCCAAGGTGGGTCAAGCTCTCAGCAGTGCCCTGCCCCCCCCCAGCCCACCCCAGCCCTGCCTCATGCCTTGTCCCCCAATGTCCTTTTGTTCCCCATCAGGGATTATCCAGAGAACAGCCTCTTTCCTGCACACAGGTACTAACAGCTGCTCTGCTCTGCCTTTCTCTGGGCTCACCTGCTGGCTGGGGGGGGTGAGAAGCTTGTCCCCAGCTTGTCACCTTTGCCAGAAGCTGTCACACCCCCTGTGGCTCTCTCTGGTGGCTGGTGGCACAGGGCTTGGTGCAGCTCCACGTGCAGGGGACGTGCCCCAGCTCCTGCTGAAGGGCTGGGTAGGGGCTGGTGGATGTGACAATGGTCAGGATGGTGGTGACAGACTGAGATCTCTGTAAACCAGGTCTTGAAACTTGTGGTTTATTGCATAGGGCAAAAAGGGCCCTGCTGGGAGCAGGGCAGAAAGAGAGAGGGGGTAGAAGGAATTCTAAGAGATAAGAGAGTGGTAAGAGAAAGAAGTAAGAGAGTAAGAGACTGATTTTCCCATTTACAACACAATAAATCTTCTTCTATGTTGAATATTCTAATTTCCACTAACCAATCTAACACAAGATACAAATCCTAGAGCATTTCCATACAGCCTGTAAGAATCATTACATTACCATAATGTGTTACACTTTAAACCCTAAAAACGACTCTTTGGACCCTTCTGCCAAGCCAGCAGGGTCTGCTCTGCCCTTTGGACCATTGTTCTGTCAAGAGGGGATTGCTTTTGGCTGCCATCCTATTGTCTTCTAGTATTTAGGAACTATTTTAGGAACTCTGAGATACTTTGGTATCTCAAAGATGGCTTTCATTTCAATCTCCCTTATAGTTTTATATTCTCAGAATCTTTTGCTAGACAATCATATTGATAAGGTTTTCCTGATTCATCCTTGCCAACAGGTCTGCAGGGGTGGGGATGCTGAATTTCAGCAGTGCAGGGATGGCTGAGCTGCCTGGGGGCAGTGTGGGGCTGGGAGTGCCCCAGTGCAGCAGGAAATTCTCCTTCACCATGGAACTGCCTGGGGGAGTGCTTGGGTCTGTGCTGCTCAGGAGAGGGGATATCTCTGAAAGACCCCCTTGGTGGTGTGGTTTAAGGTTATTTGAGCTTCCCAAAAAGAGCAGAGAGGAGTGGAAGAGCCTTTGATCCGTGGGTTAGGGAGGCCTGGAGCTGCACAAGGTATAAAAATGGTGTGAGGTTCTTTGGGGAGGAAGGTCTGAGCTGCATGGGAATTCTGAGGATTTTGGGGCAGAGAACTGGCACTGCCATCACATGTGTGAGCAAAACTCACATGTGAGTGAGTGGATTCCTCCTGCAGGAGGGAGGAGGGCACAGGAGGGACTCAGACCTGATTCCAAAGGAGCTGCAGGAGCTGGTGCTGTCCCAGTGCTCTCTGACCTGCTGGCAGGTGCAGATGGGAAGCTCTGCTGGTGTTGGTGGCTCCTGCTTTTGATCTGTTCTCATGGGCTGAGTGCTCTCCCCTGGGACTCACAGGCTTTTACCAGGATGGTTTAAACCTTTGCACAGCATTTTCTGCTCAGTCTCTGGCTGATCTCTGTCCAAGCAGGACATTGGGATGATTTTAAAGCTCTCATGAGCCAAAAAATGTGAGGACAAAATTCCATTTAAGGACCTGCCTGTTAGAGCTGCTCTGCCTCGGGTGCTGTGGCCTCTCTAGGGTTGAGAAGAAGAGGAAAAAAATTTCTGCTGCATAACTCAGTTCAATGAGGGCAAAATTCAATTTAAGGGCCCTGCCTGTTAGAGAAGCAGGAGTTCTCCATTGAGAAGGAAGAGTTTGGATAACACCCAAGGCAGAGCCTGCTCTGGCAGGGTAGGATGTGCTGTTCTGCCCCTGGCAGCAGCCACCAGGGAAAGGGGTTTGTTCTCAGTAACCTTACACAGGGCTGATGCCTCGTGCCAGACCTGTTCAGAGATTCCTCTCACTGTCTTGCATTTCCTGGCAGCAGGAACAGAATTTGGTTCAGCTGCTGTCACCCCAGCTCCTTGTATACCTTGAGGAAATCCCTGATGGTTCATTGGGTCCTGCTCTGAGGCAGCAGATGTGCAGCAAGGCACAAAAAATACTCCTTCAATCCAAGATGTCCCCGAGGAGGGGTCATGCAACAGCTGCTAGCAAACAAAAATCACGAGGATTTTCCAAAAAGCAGTTTCCCAACTGCACCCAGAGAGGGGGTGAACTGCTCTTGAGTAGAGCTGGAAAGAGCTCTGAGGTCCTGGCAGCAGCAAGCTGGGTTTGGAAATGGGATTTGAGCAAACACTGGGATGCAGAGTGGGTTAAAGTGCTGCTCCCGTGGTGGCCACGAGACTCAGATGACATTTGGAGTTTTGAGAGGGCCTGGTGTGTGTGTGAGCACTGGAAATAAAATCTGCTTTCTTTGCTTGGCTTGTTTTCCCAGCATTTGTAATCCCACCTGGCTGGGGCTGAGTGTGGGCCCTGCACAGCTTGCAGGGGGTGGATCATTCCCCAGACTTTGGGGCTCTGCCTTGGCCACTGATTTAGGCACGTCTAAAAGTATCATCCCATCAGTCCCCGAGCCTGTGCTGAGCATTTCTGTTCTCTCAGCCTCTCACAGTTGCACAGAAAGCACAGATGGAGAGCCATGGGTTTGTGCAAGCCAGCCTGGAACTGCCTCCAGAGTTTCTATTTGGGTGGAGCTGCCCAAGGAGGCTGCAGAGACCTCAAATGCCCCTTTGCCAGTTTGGTTCTAGCTGCTTTCTTGTGTGCCCACGTCCCTTTTTCTGGGGAATGTCCCTGCAATGGCAGAGAGAGCCCAAAGTGCAGTGTTTGCTCTGAGGAGAGGCACTGAAAACACAGCAGCCACAGGGGAGCTCTGAAGCTCCACTGGTGGATGGTATTTCCATGTTATTGTTTTCATCCCTGGAGGGATGAGAGGGTTTGCAAAGAATTCAGCAATTTTCAGTGCCTGTTTCACTGAGAAATGAGAGCAGCAGGAGGGTCCCCCTTGCAGGACTGATCACCCCAAACTCCTCAGCTCTGGAAGAAGAGGGGCTGTCCTGAGAGCTCTGGCTCTGACCCACACAGGCAGAGGAGGAAGGGACTTACCCAAAGAATGACATTTTTGGGAGATGTGTTAGGCAGAGGCTGCAGTGTACAACAGGCTTCAAACCCAAATACCTGTGTCCCTAATTCAGTGCTGAGCTTTGTTTTCCCCTGGGAACACCAAAGCTCTGTCACAAGCTCCTCACTTTTTTCACAAAGCCAGAAGCTGGAAAGGCTGGAAACATCACAAACTGTGAGATTTCCTTTCCTGCTGGGTTTGTACATCTCAACCCTTGGGTGAAAGGCCAGACAGAACCTGCAGGGATTTTTGGGCTGGCTGAGAGCCAGGGCACTGCTCTGGGGTGTGCTGAATGTCTCTGCTCCATCCAGGGTGAGCATCACTTGTGCAAGCCCAGCCCAAGGGCTGGGCACATATTGGATATGTGCTCCTGGGTGTGAGCTCAGGGTACTGGGTGTGAGCTCAGGGTGCTGGGTGTGAGTTCAGGTGCTGGGTATGTCCTCAGGATATTGGATATGTGCTCCTGGGTGTGAGCTCAGGGTGCTGGGTGTGAGCTCAGGGTGCTGGGTGTGAGTTCAGGTGCTGGGTATGTCCTCAGGATATTGGATATGTGCTCCTGGGTGTGAGCTCAGGGTGCTGGGTGTGAGCTCAGGGTGCTGGGTGTGAGTTCAGGTGCTGGGTATGTCCTCAGGATATTGGATATGTGCTCCTGGGTGTGAGCTCAGGGTGCTGGGTGTGAGTTCAGGATATTGGATATGTGCTCCTGGGTGTGAGTTCAGGGTGCTGGGTGTATGCTCAGGGTGCTGGGTGTGAGTTCAGGTGCTGGGTGTGTGCTCAGGATATTGGATATGAGCTCCTGGGTGTGAGCTCAGGGTGCTGGGTGTGAGTTCAGGATATTGGATATGAGCTCCTGGGTGTGAGCTCAGGGTGCTGGGTGTGTGCTCAGGGTGCTGGGTGTGAGTTCAGGATATTGGATATGTGCTCCTGGGTGTGAGTTCAGGGTGCTGGGTGTGAGTTCAGGATATTGAATATGAGCTCCTGGGTGTGAGCTCAGGGTGCTGGGTGTGAGTTCAGGATATTGGATTTGTGCTCCTGGGTGTGAGCTCAGGGTGCTGGGTGTGAGTTCAGGATATTGGATATGTGCTCCTGGGTGTGAGTTCAGGGTGCTGGGTGTGAGTTCAGGTGCTGGGTGTGTGCTCAGGATATTGGATATGTGCTCCTGGGTGTGAGCTCAGGGTGCTGTTGCTCACCCCAGGGTGTGTTTTTGTGGTTGAGGATGATTAGACCAGGTGAAGATGCTCCCAAAATTAACTCCTACCTCTTCCTCCAGCTCAGTTTACCACTTCCCTTGCTGGTTTAATGGGCACATTGGAGGATCCAGAATTGGCTGCTGAAACTACAAATATCCTCAGAGGCAGGGCTGTAATTACAGCCAGGGAGGCACCAAGGACAGACTTGCCTCTTCCTACAGTTGTTATTCTTCTCTCAGGGGCTGGGTACATCCTCAGATGCTTTAAGCACAAACCTTTAATTGAGCTGCTAGAACAGATAGTCCCAGCAGCCACCATTCACTTTGGAGGGTTATTTTTAACCCTGTGTGCTGCCCCACCTCGGGGTTTTGGTGTGGAGGAAGGTTCCATGAGCAGGAACAGATCCTGCACTGCTCACCTGGAGCTCTGCAGAGTGCTGGTTATAGCACATGGGCACAGACAATTTCCTTCCTTTTCCTTTAAATAACACTGTCCTGCAGCCACAGACTTCATTTAAATCTTGGTTGTGGGCTGCCAGTCTCAGAACCAGTTGTGACCTGCTATGAACAGAACTTCTCCAGGAGACAGCAGAACACCCTGAGAATCCTGATGTCAGGAAAATGAATCCACAAACAGAGGTTTATGTCCAAAAAGGAGACAGTGAAATTTATTTAAATCAAGGGAGAGATTCCACTGGTGCACATGCCTGTGGGTTTTCCCCTCTAGAGGTTTTTGAGGGTGCAGCTTCCTTTTTAAACTCCCACCACAAGGTGCCCTTTTCCTTTCCCCATTGCTGAGGTACCAGGAAGGTGCAACCCACCTTAAATTCCACCTTAAATTTGACATTTTACCCCAAAATTCAGGAGTTCAGCCTTGTGCATCCCTTGCCTGTGTCAGGAGCCAAATTCTCTGGGATTTACAACAAACCTGCTGCCCAAAATCAGCAGAAACATTGAGACCCCTCTCAAAGGGTGACACCCATCCCTCCACCCACCAAATTATTTGGAAAGACATCAGCACAAATTTTCCTCTCAGTCCCTCCTCTTATCTCTCCATTTGTCTTTACAAACCCTTTAGTCTTTTAGTTTTTAACAACCTGGAACATTTGGAAATTTGAAACACCCCCTCCTGACTTTTCCATGTCTGTGGGGTCTCTGCACCAGGTGTGGCAAGTAAATAAGAGAATAAATTAGGCAGTGCCAGTCCATATTAGCCCAGTGATCCTTGTGGATGGTCTGTGGCTCCTGCCAGCCAAGGTCTCTCATCCTTTTCTTCCAGCTGAGAAGTTCCACATCTCCAGGGCATTAATTTAAAGATCAATTAAAAAACACTTTAATGACCTCAAGTAGCCCCTGGATCAATTTAAAAAGGCTCCAATGACCTCAAGTAACCCCTGTGACCTCAAATAATCCCTGTGACCTCAAGTAACCCCAGTCAGGGCCTCAAGTGATCCCAGAGTTCTCTCAGTAACGCTGCAGTTCTCCTGGTTATCCCATGGTTATCCCATGGTTATCCCATGGTTATCCCATGGTTATCCCATAGTTATCCCATAGTTATCCCATGGTTATCCCATGGTTATCCCATAGTTATCCCATAGTTATCCCATGGTTATCCCATAGTTATCCCATGGTTATCCCATGGTTATCCCATAGTTATCCCATAGTTATCCCATGGTTATCCCATGGTTATCCCATAGTTATCCCGTGGTTATCTCATAGTTATCCCATGGTTATCCCATGGTTATCCCATAGTTATCCCGTGGTTATCCCACAGATATCCCATGGTTATCCCATAGTTATCCCGTAGTTATCCCATGGTTATCCCATAGTTATCCCATAGTTATCCCATGATTATCCCGTGGTTATCCCATGATTATCCCATGGTTATCCCGTGCTGACCCCTCCTTATCCCGCAGTGCCCCCTGCTGCCGGTCCAGCTCGGTTCCCGGCATCCCGCAGCTCCCGGGATGCCGCAGCTCCCGCAGCTCCCGGGATCCCGCAGCTCCCGGGATCCCGCAGCTCCCGCAGCTCCCGCAGCTCCCGCAGCTCCCGGGATCCCGCAGCTCCCGCCTCTCCTCTTTCTGGCCACAGCAGCGCTTCATTCCCGCTCTGTTCTGCCCCCTCTGCTCCTCCTCGGGTATTTTTTTTTCCGTTTTTTTCCCAGGAAACAGGAGGAGCTGGGCAGGGAGCAGGGGGCTGAGCACAGCAGGGCCACAGTGAGGACAGGGGGTGCTGCCCTGTCCTACAGACACCCCCAGTGGGGCTCCTCAGCCCGGCAGGACCCATTCCAGACTCTGTGTTCTGCTCAGCTCAGGAGAGTCCCCAAAACCCCAGGCAGGTCCCAGCTGCTGAGAGGTGGCGGCTGGTGGAGGTTGCTTGGAAGGCTCTGGTGTGCAGCAGGTCTCACCTGGCTGTCCCCACCTCACCTGGTGTGCAGCAGGGCTCACCTGGCTGTCCCCACCTCACCTGGTGTGCAGCAGGTCTCACCTGGCTGTCCCCACCTCACCTGGTGTGCAGCAGGTCTCACCTGGCTGTCCCCACCCCACCTGGTGTGCAGCAGGTCTCACCTGGCTGTCCCCACCTCACCTGGTGTGCAGCAGGTCTCACCTGGCTGTCCCCACCCCACCTGGTGTGCAGCAGGGCTCACCTGGCTGTCCCCATCTCACCTGGTGTGCAGCAGGGCTCACCTGGCTGTCCCCATCTCACCTGGAGTGCAGCAGGGCTCACCTGGCTGTCCCCACCTCACCTGGTGTGCAGCAGGGCTCACCTGGCTGTCCCCACCTCACCTGGTGTGCAGCAGGTCTCACCTGGCTGTCCCCACCTCACCTGGTGTGCAGCAGGTCTCACCTGGCTGTCCCCATCTCACCTGGTATGCAGCAGGTCTCACCTGGCTGTCCCCACCTCACCTGGTGTGCAGCAGGGCTCACCTCGTTGTCCCCACCTCACCTGGCTGCTGGTTTGCTCTGTGTCCCCCTCACTCTGCCCCAGTCTCCCCCTGTCACGGCCTGGGGTGTCCTGTTATGCTTGGGACACCTCAGGGGGACATGCAGGGGGTCTGAGATCCAGGTTTTTTCCCAAAGCCACCGATGAGAGACTGCAGGAGACGATTTTCTAGAGGTTTCAAGGCTGTTGATTGTTCCTTAGCTCAGGAATGTCTTGCCTGGCTAACAGCAGTCTGTTCAGCTGAGCATCCAGGGTGGAATCCACCCACAGGGGCAGGACTTCTCTTTTATACTCTAAATTACACACTAAATATTCATAATAACTTTCTAATACAATACAATTTTGTTAAACTGTCCAGCTTTGTCCCCATCCAATCTGAGAGTGCCAGCATGTCACCCAGCATGGATGGCACAAAGAAGAAGGAGGAAGAGATATACCACGCCCCAAATTCTCCATGTTGGCCACAAGTCTCTTGTTACAAACATCCTCAGAAAGTGATTTATCTACATTCTAATTTACACTCTACTAATTTTTGTGGCTTGCTTCTCTTCCCTCCATGTTGATAATTTCTCTCAAGGGGTTAAATTCAGCCCCTGACACACCTGGGTCTCATTCGGGGGTCTTTGAGACCCTCGCCAGGGGGGTTTTGAGAACACCTGGGACTGGCACATCCCCCCTGTCCCAGGCTGGGGGCAGTGCTGACCTGGCCCCGGGTCGGTTGTGTCCCCCCGTGCAGGAGCTGATGGTGCCTCGGCAGAGCCCCTGGTGCTGGAGCAGTATGTCGTGGTGGCCGACTACCAGAAGCAGGAGAGCTCGGAGATCAGCCTGAGCGTGGGCCAGGTGGTGGAGATCATTGAGAAGAACGAATCAGGTACAGGGAGCTGGGGCTGCACTGGGCTTTGGGGCTGCACAGGAGCAGGGCTGTGCTGTCACTGTTGTCCTCGTGCCAGTCAGCCCCCGTGGGCGTGCTGAGCTCAGGTGGGATGTGGAGGAAGCAGCTTTGGTCTGTGAGTGTGGATAACTCTCTCCAGGGCTGATTTCTCCTCTTTTGTCAGTCTCCACTTGGTGCTGAAAGTGTGATGTGTCCTGAGGACAAATCACTGTCCTCTGTCACTTGGGACAGTGACACTCTTGCGGTGGCCATGAAAACCCCTTGGTGCATTCACAATTCCCGTGGGCAGCAGCTGAGCTCTTTGCTTGCTTCCAAACTTAAACTTGCTCTTAACCTCTGCAAAGGGACTGAGCCATGCTGTGGACCCTGGAGCTGGTGAAGAATTGATTCCCTGAAGCTTACAGAAGATGCTTGTAGGGGGGAGTTAAGCCATGAAAATAGATTTTAACATTTTGGAGAGCTGGTCCCCAGAGGATCAGTTGCACCAGCAGCTCTGTTTGAGGATGAGAGAAATAAAAGCAACCCTGAAGCAAATGAAACTATTAGCACAGCCAGCTCAAAAACTGTGGAAAATTATTTATCAAAGGTCAGCCCTGCTTTTCCCTCCCATGCAGGTAGCTGATTCCCTCTGACAATCAGTTGTCTTTGTAAATGACTCGCTGGGGGGGTGCTGAGGGTAATGCTCTGTCTTTATTTTCCCCCCTAAAGACACAAATTGTGCTTTTAATAACGAGCAGGGTTGGTTTTGATTGGGCACACAGGGGGGCCCAGAATTTCTTGTGGCCTCTCTGGAGCTGGCTGGGCTTCCACTGGGAGAGCTGATGTTTTAAACCCTGCACTTGCTCATAGCTTTTCAGTTTTGCTGTTTCCACAAATGTAAAGAAGGCGAGCACAGCAGGGCTCAGCTATCGATTCTCACCCAGGGTATTCATCTCTGCTAATTAGCCCAGGCTTGCTGACCCACACTGAGGGAAAATGAACCATGAAGGGACAGAAAAAGCCAAAAGCAAATGCAGTGGCTGGAGCCATTCAGCTCTCAGAGCCTCTCCTGGTTTTCCTGGGGAGGGAATTGTATTTTTACATGTCACTCAGCTGTTCTCCTGTGCTTGGCTCTGTTGCTTTGGGGTCACCCCAGCTTTCTGTGGGGATACAAGAAATGGGTCACAGCCCCCCAGGCACGTGGTTTGGAGGGAGTTTTTGGCTGGTGTGAGCCCTTGGCTGAGGCTCCTGCTGTTTTCTCCTCAGGCTGGTGGTTTGTGAGCACGTTGGAGGAGCAAGGCTGGGTTCCAGCAACCTGCCTGGAGGCTCAGGATGGAGTCCAGGATGAGTTCTCCATGCAGCCTGATGAAGGTGAGAAGCTGCTGGAGGCATCTGCCCCAGCTTCCTCTGCTGGGAGCACTGCATCACCCTCCCTGGATGGGGCAGGGCACGAGCCTGGGGGAGGGAAAAACCCAAGAGCAAAACCTGGGGAAAGGGATGAAACCAATAAAAGCCCAGGAATGGTCCTGCCTGCCCAGTGCTGGGGTACCCCCTGCCCTTTCTGCTCCTCCACAGAGGTGCCACCTCCAAGGACTCCTTGGCCCAGGGAAAAATTTACAAAAATAACATTGCAGGAAGAATTACAAGTCACAAAAAATAAGTAGAGTATAGATTAGATTGTTAGAAGGTAGAAAAGTGAAATTTTAGAAATGTTTATATTAGGGGGTTTGTAGCTAAAATGGAGGATTTGGGTGTGGTGTGTCTTTTCTTTCTTCTTCTTCATGCCATCCATGTTAGTGCCAGGATGGCACCACTGGGTTGGTCTGGGACAAAGTTGGACAGTGTAATAAAGAAAGTAATTGTAAACATTAGATATGTAATTTATAGTATAAAAGATAAGTCCTGCCCAAGGGCAGGCAGTGTGCCTTGGATCACCACACTGAACAGACCTCTGTTAGCCAGAGAAAGAATTTTTAGATAAGAAACAATAAACAACCTTGGAAACCTCAGAAAACAAAACCAGCTTCTGAAACTTCTTTGAGCTGGGAAAACGTGAACTCTAAACCACCTGTATGTCCTGTTGAGGGGAACTCAGGCTCAGGAGGCCCCACAGACAGGGACAGCTCCTCCTGGAGCTGCAGTGCCACCTCCTCACGTCCTCTCTTGTCCTTCTCCTGCTCCCCTGCTGTCCCCAGTGCCATGGAGGTACTGGTCCCTGCCCAGGCACCTCGGCCGCCGCCGGACCCTTGGGGACTTGTACACCCCTGGATGGGGTCGAGGTGGAGCCACTGAGCCTTCCTTGTGTTGCAGCCTTGTGTGCATGTTGGTTTGCTGTGCATGTGCCCCCCCTGCTCCTCAGCCTCTCCTCTCTCAGCTGCTCCTTCTCATGTTTGGGTTCAGGCTCAGAAACTGCAGTTCCTGCTTTTCCCCAGCAGAATTCTGCCTCAGTTCCTGGGCTAACCATGAGCCCTGGGCTTGGTGCCTCAAGGTGGGGTCAGGAGGAGAAGCTCTGGCTGGATGTGATGGGACATTCTCTGCTTGGTCTCCTCTGCAGGAAGAGGGTGGGAAATCAGAGCCTTGCAGAGCTGTGCCACTCCCAGAAGGCAAATCCATGGTGGGGATATAGGGATGTACAGAGGGGTGGATTTTGGAGGCAGATTTTTCCCCAAAAAAGGCCTTCACCCTGTTGTGGCACTGCTTAAGCACAGGAAATTATTTCTCTGTGTTTCTTCAGAGAGGAGGCTGAGGGAGAGGGGAGGATGGATGGACCCATTTGTCTGACATGTCTGCATGGCTTTTAGGATGTTTCTCCTTCCTCCTGAAGGGAAGAACATCCCCATCCCTGCTTGCCATCCCTTGTCCTGGACAGGACACCAGGCTCTTCTCCAGGCTCCCCCATGGCTCTGAGCCATGTCCTGGGGGTTAAATGGTGAAGTTCCTGCACATCTGCTGCTCTGGAGCAATTTGAGGGCACCTCTGTGTGCATGGGGCTGCCCCTTCATGCTTGTGGGATTTCTCTCCCCTTACAGAGGACAGTTCCTCTTTAAAGACTCTTGAGAATGAAATCTGAGCTGAAATGGATGCATGGAAGAGCTTTTGTGATGAGTTGTGGAAAGTCTTTAGTCCTAAGGGAGAGGAGAAACTGTTTTAGAGAACTCCTTGGGCCAGAGTAGCTCTCCAAAGTTTACATTTCCAAATTCATTTCACTGTCATTTCCCTTTGAATGGTCGTGTACCTCTGTGTTGGCACCTAAATTACCATTTGTATCATAAACATTTGCATAAAGCACTTCAGAGCCATTTTTTCAGCTGAAGCCAGGTTTCCATCCAACAGCTCCTCCCTGAAACTGCTCTTTCTTTCCACCAGAGGAGAAGTACACAGTGATTTACCCCTACACTGCCAGGGACCAGGATGAAATGAACCTGGACAAAGGTGCTGTGGTGGTGGTGATCCAGAAGAACCTGGAGGGCTGGTGGAAAATCAGGTACTGGCCCAGGCACTGTGGGGTGTCCACCCCAAGGCAAGTCTGTGAGCTTGGGTACCAGAAATTATTTCTCTCCTTCCTCACTGATTTGATGTTCAAGCACAGCTTTGGTTGAAAATCTTTGAGATGCCCTGATGTCCTGTGCTGTGCCCCCCAGCAGTGCCAAGGTGTCAGAGCATTCCTGGGGTGTCACATCCTGCTTGGGAGAAGCCACAAATGTCCCAGGGCAGGATGGATCCCCTGGCTCTGGCTGGGGGCTCCTGCAGGGAATGGCCAGGTCTGGGCCAGCTCTGCTGTGTGCAGGCTGAGCTGAGCCAAAGGCCATCCTGAGCTGAGGGTTGTTTTCTGCTGGAATCTTCTCTTCTCTTCTCTTCTCTTCTCTTCTCTTCTCTTCTCTTCTCTTCTCTTCTCTTCTCTTCTCTTCTCTTCTCTTCTCTTCTCTCTTCTCTTTTCTCTTTTCTCTTTTCTCTTCTCTTTTCTCTTCTCTTCTCTCTTCTCTTCTCTCTTCTCTCTTCTCTTCTCTTTTCTCTTCTCTCTTCTCTTCTCTTTTCTCTTCTCTCTTCTCTTCTCTTCTCTCTCTTCTCTTCTCTTCTCTTCTCTTCTCTTCTCTTCTCTTCTCTTCTCTTCTCTCCTCTCCTCCTTGCTCAGGGTGGGAGCACACACTGCAATTTCCTTAACCTTCCCCTGCCCCTGCTCTCCTGGCAGCAGCACAGCCCCACAAACACACCCAGTGATGTTTGAGGCCCAGGAGAGCTGCCCCAGGAGCTCTCAGGCAATTCCAGCCTCAGGGGTTGGTGCCATGAGCAAGGTGAATGCAGCAGGGAGAGTCTGTGCCATGGCAGGGGCACTGTGGATGTGGTTTCTCAATCAGGTCACAGGGCTGCTAAACAGATTTGGAGCAGGGAAGGGATGCAGGCTGCCAGCAGGGAGAGGGTTTGTGCTCTCTCCAAAGCCCAGGTTCATCAATCCCAGCAGCAGCCCTCTGGTTTTTCCCTCTGCTTTCCCTGCCAGAGCTCTCCATTCCTGAACTGGTGCCATTGCAGAGGTGAAAATTGGGTTTTCCAGCACTCCCAGCCCTGGCCCTGGCTGTGTGGGAGCATTAATCACAAAGGAGCTCTCCTGGTGCCTTACAGAGCCTGGCAAGCTCCTGTTGCCAGAGCTGGCAGTGCCTCCAGCCAAGGTGTGTGCTGAGCTCTGGGCTCACATCCCTGTGTGTCCCAGGCACTCTGTGCAGTGACACTGCTGTCCTGTGGCAAATGGAAAAGGTGGAAAACTCTCAAAAAGCTGTGGGAAAGCAAATCTCAGAATGGAAGAAAGCAAGAATGCTGAAGACAAGAAATAAGAAGGTTATGAGCTGTGTAGAGATAGGAAAATGTTTAGCAAAACAGTAGGAATGTGTAAGTTTAATAATGAACCTTTATCCACTGTTTTTAAGCTATTACAAGCAAGCATGTTCTAAGCAAGATGTACATGCAGCTTTAATAATTGCCTGTAAGCTTTTGACAGTATCTTACTGGCTAGAAATCTTTTAAAAAGATTTTTTAGCAAAGAGAATTTTGGCTGTTGTTGTCACGGTGAGGGCTTTCACCATGTCCTGTGTCTCACTCTGTAAAACGAGGCTGGTGACACTAATGGAATAAAAGCTCTAGGACTGCCAAACCTTCAGCTCCATGCTGTTATTGCTGTGTATATAATGTATATAATGTCATAATAACAGATCTATGTAATGTTATAATAACAGATCTATATAATGTCATAAAAACAGATCCATATAATATCACAATAACAGATCCATATAATATTATAAGAACAGATCCATATAATATCACAATAACAGATCATATAATATTAAAATAACAGATCCATATAATATCATAAGAACAGATCCATATAATATTACAATAACAGATCCATATAAAATCACAATAACAGATCCATATAATATTAAAATAACATATAATGTCATAATAACAGATCCAACATTGCCCCCACAGGTACCAGGGCCAGGAGGGCTGGGCCCCTGCCTCCTACCTCAGGAAGGGCAATGGAGATGTGCTCCCACCAAAGCTGGGCTCAGGCTCCTCGGCTCACTCGAGTGCCCTGGAGCTGGATGGTGTCTCCAGGCAGCAGGGGCTGCCCAGCAGGGACAAGGACGGGCTGGGGGCCCCCAGGGACGGGAGGCTGGAGAGCAGAGCCCTGGCCAGCGCCGACATCCGACGCAGTAAGTGCTGGGCAGGGCTGGGGGCTGCAAACAGCCTCAGGTGGGCTCCAAATTCAGCTTCAGGTGGGCTTCAAACAGACCGAGGTGGGCTCCAAATACAGCTTCATGTGGGTTCCAAATACAGCTTCAGGTGGGTTCCAAACATAGCTTCAGGTGGGCTTCAAATACAGCCTCAGATGGGTGCCAAAAACAGCCTCAGGTGGGCTCCCAGGACAAGGGAGAATGGCTTCAAAGTGACAGAGAGCAGGCTAAGGTGGGATATTGGGAAGAAATTCTTCCCTGTGAGGGTGGTGAGGGTACCCAGAGAAGCTGTGGCTGCCCCTGGATCCCTGGAAGTGCCCAAGGCCAGGTTGGATGGAGCTTGGAGCAACCTGGGACAGTGGAAGGTGTCCCTGCCCATGGCAGGGGGTGGAATGGGATGGGTTTTGAGGTCCCTTCAAACCCAAGCAATTCCATGATTCTGGGATTCTGTGATCTTTAACCCCTCTGCTGGCCAGGTCCTGCAATGCAAAAGTAATTTCATGTGGTCACTTGAGCTGCATTTCCCAGGAGAACCTGACAGCTGGGGTACCCTTGAGACTTGGGTGACCTTTGACACTCAGAATTGATTCTGATGAGCTGATGGGTTCTGGGCAGATGGGATCAGGATTCTGAGCTGATGGGTTCTGAGCTGATGGGTTCTGGACTTTTGGGCTCTGGGCTGATGGGATCAGGATTCTGATGAGCTGATGGGTTCTGGGCTCATGAACTTCTCCTTCAGGTTCCTTTCCCCTGGGACAGTTTAGTCCTTCTCTTTCTGTTTTGTCTCTCACTTGTCTTTTCATGAGCACATGCTCAAAAGCCAGAAACTCAACAGCATCTGCAATTCTTCCTGCACAGAGTCACCAAAGATGAGGCAGAGGCCCCCTCCTCGCCGAGACCTCACCATAGTAAGTGCCACTGCTGTGGGAGGGCAGCAGGGGCAGGGGGAGGGAGGGGAGCACTGCAGGGAGCTCTGGGCACTGCTTGGGATGCTGTCCCCGTGCCTGGATGTGGTGTCACACCTGCTGGACAAACACACTGATGGGTTTTCTGTTTTCCTGCCACAGCCCCGTGGTTTGAACCTGCCTAAGCCTCCTGTCCCCCCTCAAGTGGAAGAGGAATATTACACCATTGCTGACTTCCAGACCACCATCCCTGATGGCATCAGCTTCCAGGCTGGAATGAAAGTAGAGGTGAGGCTGTCACCTTCCCTTCACACACCTTCCCTTCAGGGCACTGCTCCTGGCTCCCACTGCCCTGGGACCTGTTCCAGACCAGGAGATCTGCTCCCCATGGTGCTCTGGGTGCAAACCAGGCATGGTTTTCTCTCTGTTAACATTCCAGCCCCTGAGAGTGGGATAAAGACCTGTAGGAGCTCAAGACTTTGGCCCCACACCTTTCCTGGTGGCCTCCTGTCCCCCCAAGTGTGAGTGCTCTGTTTGAGCAAATGGAAAACAAACCCACACCACAAACAGGGTTAGGGATGGGAGCTTTTCCTCTTAGTTAGGCCAGGTGTAAAGTTAAAAGCCCTTCCAAAATTCCTGGCACACCATCTTTGCTGGCAGAATTCTCCTGCAGATGGGATTTTGCTTTCTCCATTGTGATTTCTGCCTCTCTAGGAGGATTTTTCCTTCAGGGCTGCCCCACTGAGCCTCTGCCCTGCTCCTGGAGCTGCAGGGAGGTTGGGCAGTGTGGGATCACAAGGGATGCTGCTGTTCACTGCTCCAACAGTGCCACGCTGTGGCCACCTCCAGCAGCCAGCACTCTGCTCCAGGAGGGACAGAGACAGCTCAGCAGCTTCTCCTCAGCCCCTCTCCTTCCCTGGCAGCCAGGACCAGCTGCCCCTCCCCTTAGGAAGCCACTCCTGGATTTCCATGGCTTTTGATGTGTCACCCTGCCATCATTTCCCTCGAGCCCAGAGCAGCTGCCTGAGCTCTCCTGTTCTCCCCTGGCAGGTTATTGAGAAGAACCTGAGTGGCTGGTGGTACATCCAGATCGAGGAGAAGGAAGGCTGGGCCCCTGCCACCTTCATTGACAAGTACAAGAAAACCAGCAACGCCTCCAGGCCCAATTTCCTGGCGCCCCTGGCCAGCGAGATGGCGCAGCTGCGGCTGGGTGACACCGATGGCAGTGCCAGCGAGGAGGGGACAGGGCCCTGCCGGCCGCTGCCAGAGGCTCCTCCCAACGGCACAGACTGTGCTGCCAGGTGGGGCAAGGACTGGAAGGGCAGGGAGGCTCCTGACAGCAGCGGGGACCTGTCCTTGGCCGGTGGCTACGAGGAGATCCCGGAGCGCGACACGGAGGAGAAGCCCAGCCTTCCCCCCAGGAAGGAGTCCATCATTAAATCAGAAGGGGAGCTGCTCGAGAGGCAGAGACCCCCCCCCAAGCCCCCGGGTGTGATTTTGCCCATGATCCCACCCAAGCAGTCGGCAGCCCCCAAGGACAGCAAGAGGCCGGAGCTCAAAGCGGAGAAGGGCAAACTCTTCCAGCTGAAAAACGAGATGGGGCTGGAGTGTGGACACAAGGTGTTGGCCAAGGAGGTGAAGAAGCCAAACCTCCGGCCCATTGTCAAGCCAGCCAAGCCAAAAGCTGAGCCTGTGGAGGACAAACCTGAGCCCATCACCCAGAACTTGTTCTTGAAGTCGAGGCCTCAGATCAGGCCCAAACCCGCCGCGTCCCCCCGGACTGAGGCGCCCCCGGCCGATGACAGACTGGACATTTGCAGCCTGAGGAGCAAGCTGAGACCTGCCAAGGGCCCAGAGAAGCCCCTGGAGCAGGAGTGCCCTGCAGAGAGCTCCTTCAGCAGCGCCGTGCTCTCTGCAGAGCCGTGCGCCAGGTTTGGGGAGAGCAAAGCCCAGCCCAGGCCGGACAGTGCCCCCAGAGAGGCACTGCCCAAATCTCCCTTAGGGCCAGCAAGCCCCCCCTGTGCCCCTCTGCAGCGCCCCGTGGTGCCACCTCGCAGGCCACCCCCTCCCAAAAAACTGGGGGCTGCTGCCTGTGTCCCCGCCGAGCCCCGAGCCCCTGGCGAGGCCAGAGCCTCTGCAGTGCCAGGGAGGCCCCTGCTGGTCCCTCCCAAAGCCAAACCCTTCCTCTCTGCCTCCATGCACGACGAAGCCAAAGCCAGAAGCAGCGTGAACCCAAAGGTCATCTCCAAACCCGTGGAGAGGGGAGAGGCCAGGGAGAGAAGCTCAGCCCCCATCTGCAGCCAGGACAGCTCCAGGGAAGCTCTCTATGTGGCAGTGGCGGATTTTGAAGGTGATGAGGAGACCAACAGCTTCAGAGAAGGGACTTTGTTTGAAGTTCGTGAGAAGAACAGCAGTGGCTGGTGGTTCTGCAAGGTGCTGGCTGGGGGGCCGTGCTGGGAGGGCTGGATCCCTTCCAATTACCTGAGGAAAAAGCCCTAGCAGCTCCTCAGCCTGCACGGCTGGAGGCTCCCTGGCCTCCCACCTGAGTATTTAATGAGCAGATTAATTTATAGTTTTTTTCTGGAAGGCTGGCTTGAAAAGAAGAGATAATGATTGAGATGCCATGCCTCAGCTGGAGGAAGCAGCTCAGCCTGCCCTCCCCACCCCTGTGCTCCCACCCATCCTCCTCCTCACATCCCCCAAAGGACTTGGCCCCTGTGGTTCCCTGTGTTTGGGAGATGGACCTCGAGGGACGTTTTGCCACTTCTGTGGTGAATTGGAGAGAAATCCAGGCAGGTGGAGTGATACCAGTGAAGGAAATCACAGAAGGATTTGCCTTTCCCTGATGGGCACATTGCTTAGTCCTGGGGTGTAGCAGAGCCACAGGGAACGTGGCAAAAAGGAGGAGTGATTGCTGAGAACAGGTCCTGCAGCTCTGGTTTTTTTGGTTAAGGGCTGTGCCTGCACGGGGATCATCCCTTGATCCTTCCCTGCTCTACCATGACAAGTGTTAACTTCAACATCCTCCTGGTGGAAAAAAAAATAGGGAAAAATCCACCCTCATCTAACAGCTCCTGTGTGTGCTGGTCCAGGACAGCTCTCAGCTTCTCCCCTGCAGTACTGCAACCAAACATCAGAGGGGTTTTGCTGCTGGAGCTGAGGAATTCTATGCAAGGCACAGAGAGCCAGAACGACCCCAAAAGCCCTGCTTTGCTCTCCTCCCCACACAGCCTGCCCTGCCTGTTGGACTAGGAGGGGCTCAGCCCTTCCCAGGACCCCAGAGCTGGGTCCTTCCCTCGGTGCTGATCTTACCAAGTGCAATCCAGAATGGGGAGCTCAGCTCCTCGTCACCACCAGTTCTGAGGTGTGTCTGGTGCTCAGGGGCTGCCTGCTGTCATTGTCACCCCACCTGCCTGTCCTTGCAGTCCACCCCAGGGGCCAGGCTGGCTTGGAGGGGCTTCTGGGCAAGCAGAGCCTGGGGTTTTTCCATGCTGACATTCCTGCCTTGCCCTCAGTGCTGCTTATCCCAGCAGGAGGATGAGCTGTTGTTCCCCAGTGCTGCTTTCTTCCTTTCTGTCCTTGGCTATTTGCAGCTTCAGGGCCACATTTCTCTCCAGAAGAGCTTTAAACCTGGATGTCTGTGGGTTTCACAGAGTCACAGAATTGTTTGGGCTGGAAGGGATCTCTGGAGATCATCCAGTCCAGCCCCCCGTGCCAAGGCAGGGTCAGTTTGGTGTTGACCAAGCCCTGTTGCCCTCTCTGGTCCAATTACAAATGTGAGCAATGCAGCCACATTGTTTTGCTGCTGGAAATAATGACAGTTTTCCCTCTCATTTGAGGCTGGCTGAATTGAAGGAGCATTCTCCACTCCCCCAGATGCTCACTTCCTTCTCTGTCCCATATTTTCCACCCTGGGAATGTGGAAATCAGCACACAGAAGAAAACTGTGCTGCCTCTGGCCAGGATCATTCTGGGAGGTGATGGGGCAGTTTGATCTGATAGAAAAACCCTGACCATCCTCATATCTAGAAACCTCAAAATCCATTTTTAGCCATGGGAATCCAGGCACCCTGGTGTGTGGCTGATTCCTCTCCTCCCACCTGTGGTTTTCTCAGTGGCACATCAGCCCTGATCAGACTGACTCACCTGAGCTGGCAAAAAGCACCAGATTTGCAGCCCAGTGCAATAGCAGGGCTCCTTGCTGGCACAAGGGAGGTGTTGATGTGCTCCCAGAGAGCTGCAGGGTGGGTTGAGCAGCTCCAATCAATCCCTGCTGCTTTGGGAAGGAGTGGGGACAGGCTGAGTGAAGCCAGAGCTGCTCCACAGCCCAATCCAGCTCCTGGGAAGGGGCTGGAGCTGGGTCCCTGCTCTGGACACAGGGTGTGTGTCCTTGCTGTGCTTTGCTGAATGTCCTTTTCATCTCAGCTGTGTCTCAGAGCCCTGCTGGCCTCAGAGGGGGCTCTGCTATTTTATATTTTTTTGTGTGTGGCCTCTAAACGAGGGCTGCTCCCTCTCCCCTCCCAGCCTGAGCCTCGGAACTGGTCGTGCTCCATTTTCCTGACACAAGTACTGTATTTCTGTATTTGACAGGATTGCTCCCTTCTTCCCAAAGAGCTCCCAGGAGGGACTTTCCTGCTGGGATCACCCTCAGGAGGTGCCCACACTCAGCCTTACCCCCTTTCCTGTTAGCCAAGGTGGCCAAACCCCTGTGGGGACGATGCCAGGAGCCCCTGGGCTGGTGGCAGGGCTTTGTCCCCATCTGATCTGTGCCCCAAGCCAGGCTGCCTCTCCTCCCTGCTACCTCTTGAGGAGGAGGAGGGTGGCCAAAAGCACCCCAAATTCGGGGCTAGCCCCCCACCAGGCACAGCCCAGCCTCCCAGAGCAGCCCTGAGGCTGTGGCAAGGGGGGCACTGCCCAGGATTTGGGGACAGGCTGGGCTGGGCACGTCCTGGGTGGGCATCAGCTCCTGCCAGGCTCCCAAAGGCCATTTGTTTGTCCATGTGTGTGTGTATTATGGAATATGTATAAATCTCCATTACTGGGGGTGGGTGGGGGGAGCAAAGGTAGATGTAGCTGTGTCCATGCCCTGTCTATACCTTCACCTTTAAGGGATGGATTTTTTTTTTAATATTATTATTATTTGCTGGGTTTTGGGGTTGTGTTTTTTGTTTTTTTTTTCCTCTTTTGTTTTCTTTTTTTTTTTTTTTTTTTTTAAGAAATAAAAACAAACTGCTTGACTGGTTTCAAGCACCCTGGTGAACCTGTGTGTATGGCTGGTGGAATTTTGGCATTTTAGGGTCTGTCTGTCCTTCCATCCTGGCAGGGAGGCTCAGGGGGACCCTGCAGCTCCTTGTCTCTTCCTTGGTGCCCAAACTTGATATCCCAATAAATGAGGCAGTGGAGTGGGAAGTTTAAACCAGCAGGGTTTGGTGATTTTGGGGAAGTGCAGAGAGAGAGAGGAGGAGGCACTGCCAGTCCTGAGGGGCTTTGGGGGGTTCTGGGGGACAGGGATCAGCTCTGGGGATAAAGTGAGGCAGCAAAGTGTCCAAAAAGGCATTTTGGCAGAAATTGTCAGGCTCCTTCAGCATCCAGAGTGAGTGAGGGGTCTGTGTGAGCACCCAGCTCTGACAGGGTGGAGTTGTGAATTAATTTTTCCACTCTACATAAAGGAAAAAGGAAAAGGAAAGGGGAAAGGGGAAAAGGAAAGAAGAAAGTGAAAAGGAGGGAAAAGAAAGGAAAGAGGAAAAAGGGAAAGGGGAAGGAAACAGGAAATGGAAAAGGAAAAAATTAAAAATAAAAATGAAAATGAAGATGAAGATCAGCCCTCCTGCTGTGTCTGCATCACCCAGCAGGGCACAGGAGGGGGCCAGGCTGGAGCTGCTTTGCCTGAGATTGGATAAGAAATTTGGGGCTCTTTGTGAGGGTCACCAAACCCTTTCACCTCTGTAGCCCTGAAATCCACCCTTGTTCCCCAAATTTCCAAGGATTTGCAGGGTTAAATGAGCCAGCAAAGCCTCCCAGCCATGGAGGGAGTGAGCAGCCCCTGGGCAGCGACTGCCAGGAGCAAAGCAAATCTCAGGAAAGGTTTGTAAAGTCAATTTTTTTTTTTTTTTTTTTTTTTTTTTTTTTTTTTAATTTTGCCCCTCTGGATCAATCTTATCTCACTTTGCAAATCAAAGCTCTCCCCCAGCCCCCTTCACAGCTCAAACTCTTTGAAGCACTCCAGAGCACTCTGTACAAGCCAAAGGTTTATTTGTTTCATAAACAAGTCAAATTATATTCATGGAAAACAGGTAAATGGACGAAAGGAAAACACACAGCACTGAACACTACAGAGCACTGACATGTAGAGTGCAGCTCCCTCCCTCCCTCCCCAGGCCCCCCAAAATTTTGCTTGAAAAGCCTAATACAGAGTTCCAAAATCTGCTTCAGCTTCAACAAGATAATACAGGTCACAGGATTGAATCATAAAGGTAACGACAGGAGAGGAACTGCCTGGGAAAGGGGGAGAGGTGAAAGAGTTCCCCCATCTCTTTCCTTTCTTCTCTTAAATTTTCAAACAAAGGTTAAGGAGGAAAGGAGGGGAAAATCATGGAAATAAACACTTTTTCACTCATATATATATATATATATATATATATGTATGTATATTTTTTTATATATATATATATATATATATATATATAAAGCAGGATTCTCAGTGAACACAAAATTCTATAAAACTACCATTGATCTGTGTTGGTTTTCCCCATCTTTTTTTTTTTTTTCTTTTTAAAAGTTGCTTTAAAAAGGATAAAAAGTGCACAGACACCCTTATAAGGCACAAACAGATCTTCTGTACAAATCATATATCATTGGACTATTTAAAAAAAATAGCAATACGAATAATAACAATGAAATCTGTAAGAGGCTACCTTTTCCTGGAAATAATTTTTTTTTTTTTGAGGCCTATTTTGGAAAAATTCCTGTTGCTCTTGGATAGGCAGGGCCACAAGTCCACTGCTGTCCCATCCCACTCGTTTCCCTTGCTGGCCTCACTGGGTGCTGCCCCTTCTTGCAAACTGGTTTTGGCTGCTACAGCAAAAATTCAGCCTCTAAAACGTGTCCTGAACAGCTCCTGGGGTGGATTTGGTGTTTCTCCTTGCTGGCTTAAAAATACAAAACAGAGCTACACCAAAAAAAAAAACCCAAAATAAAAACAACCCACCCAGGCTGCACCCATTGTGCTGATGGAGGCAAAGGGCACCTGTCAAATTCCAGGCTGGGAATTCCAGCAGTTTTCCTTGAATTCCTCCCCATGGAAAGGCCTCCCAGGGCTGGCAGTGGTGCTGACACACCCCTGGGGCTGTGCCCACTGCCCACAGCTGAGCTGGATGTGCCCAGGAGGGGCTGGCAGCTCCCTGGGAATGCAGAGCCAGCAGCAAAGCTGCAGGTGCAGGGAAAGTGCCCTGGCTCCTCCTTTGGGGAAAGGTGGCAGGGAAAGGTGCAGTGGCTCTGCTGAGGGTGGAGCCACCAAAAAAGGGCTCTGCAAAGCTTGTGCCAGGCTCAGAGCTCTGGCTCCCATTGATGCACTCAATAAAAATGTTCATCAGCTCTCCAAGGAAAGAAAAAAAAGGTTTGTGGGTGTGCTGTGAGCACAGCCTGCTGTGGGAGGAGGATGAGCTGCTCCCTGGCTGTGCCCTCCCCCATGGCAGTGGCACTGGGCTGGCACTGGGCTGGCACTGGGCTGGCACTGGGCTGTACCCAAACCACCTGGGCAGCAGCACCAGGCACCCACAGCCTTGGAGGAGAGAGGGAACAGGCAGACATCCCTCAGGCTCCCTCTGTGCCCAGAAGCCCTGAAATGTACAGGAGTTATTTTTCCATTTTTTCCCTTTTTCCAGACTCAATGTGGTAATTGGTAATTGCACCTTGCTGAAAAGCTGTTCTCACGCACTTGGTAGCACACGGTCACTGAGCTGCAGTGACAGCTCCTCTCTTCCTCCCATTTCCATCTTTTTTTTTCCCCTCTTTATGAGTCTGGAGCAGCTGGAAATTGGCCAGGCTTGGGCTGAAGGACAGGACTGTGCAATGGGCAGAGGATGGAGACTGGAGAGCAGCAGGGAGGAGGATGCTGAGCTCCTCACACCAGCTGCACAGTCAGGTGCTGCCTGTAGCTGACACTACACCCAAAACCCATTTACCTTTTAATTCCCACCATCTAATTCAGCCTCAGAGGCTTTTTCTTTCCCCCTAAGTAAAGCCAAGTGAGAGAGTCCCTGTTTTTCTCAACAAGGTCTCATCTACAGTTGAGATCCAGTGTGCAGGCAGCTGGGAGCTGTGCTGGGAAACCTGCAAAGGCTGGAGAAAGAACAGGTAAAATCAGCACATCCACTCCCCAGAAATAAAGGTGAGCCTGATGGGACTGGGTCAGAAAAGAATTTCTCACCAGAGCCTCCAAAAAATCCCCGTGGTGGGGCAGAGGAAGGCTGAGCCCTGCCATGGCAGCGGCTGCAGGGACGGTCTGGCACAGGTGACAGTCAGGACAGGGTGACACAGCTGTGCCACCTGCCAGGAGGGCAGAGCAAAGAGCAGGGGATGTGCCTGGAGGTGACAAACCCCATCCCTGCAGTGTGCCAGGCAGGATGGCAGAGTGCCCAGCCAAACAGCCCTGTGCTGCACAGGCTGCAGGTTATGGCTTCAGAAGGCAGCAGGGCAGTGCCTGAGCTGCCCCTCACAGCTCCAGCCCTGCAGGGGCTGCCTGGGCTCTCACTGCCACCCCAGGGCAGCTCCCTGCCTCTCAGCCTCCATGGGCAGAAGTCCCTGTGCTGCCACAGAAAGAAAAATCTGATTTATCTAACCCCCACGAGCCTGTTCATGGGGACAGAATCCCAATAAGTGACAACCTGGCAGTGCCACTATTCGGCCTGAGCTAGTTCTCCTTACATGACATTTCCAGATCACTTCTGTTCACTCTGAACTCTCCCAGTTTTGCTCCACCACAGCACAATGCCCTGGCAGCAGCAGCCCAGAGCTGTCAGGTTTTAGGGCAGGGAAGCCCAGTGGCACCTGGCACTGCCCAAGTGGCAACCTCCCCACGCCGAGCCGAGCCTCCCCCGCGGCGGGAGGAGGGAAAAAAAAGAACTTTAGCACGGGAAATTTCTCATTTGCAGCTGGCTCGGCTCCTGGATCAGCCTGGCCAGCACAATCCTCAGCTTTGCTCCCTGAATTGTGCCCTAGCAGTCAAATAAGGAAACACAGATAACGAGCCACTTTGATAACGACTGACCAGCACGATAACCCATAAGCAGGGACGGAAAGGCGGGTTGTGCGAGCGGCGTTCCCCCTCCCTACGGGCGGTAGATTTTAATCACATCTTTGATGACCCTCCTGCAGATGGGGCAGCAGGCATTGAGCTGCTTCTTCAGCTTAAGACCGCAGGTGTTGCAGAGGCACATGTGTCCGCAGGTGTAGATGACCGTGTCCACCTCGCTGTCGAAGCACACGGTGCACTCCCCGTTCTTGCTGCTCGACGGCTCCGGGGGGGAGAACACAGGGGAGATGGGGGGGCTCAGAGGGGAGCTGGGGGCAGTCACTGCAAAAGAAGGAGGGTGTTTAGTCGCAGGGATGGGGCAAACACGCCTGAGTCAGTTTTTAAGGCTGTCCTCGATCATTGCCTGGTTCCTTGGCTGAAGGAATCCCAGTGTTCTCCAGCCTGCAGCAGCCACAGCTCTGGGCACAGCCTGTTATCCCTGTTCTACACATGGGGCAGGTGCCACATCCACACCTTTTTTGAACATTTGTAGGGATGGTGATTCCACCACTTCTCTGGAAGGCTTGTTCAATACCTGACCACCCTTTCCATAAAGAGTTTATTCCTTATATTCAACTTATTCCTTTATTCCTTATATTGACTAGATGCTGTTTTCTCCTATCCTGTCCCTGTTCCCTGGAGCAGAGCCTGACCCCCCCCAGCTGTCCCCTCCTGTCAGGGAGCTGTGCAGAGCCAGAAATTCCCCCTGAGCCTCCTCTTCTCCAGGCTGAGCCCCTTTCCAGCTCCCTCAGCCCCTCCTGGGGCTCCAAACCCTTCTCTGGACACACTCCAGCCCCTCCATGTCTTTCATGTCACAAACTGGAAACAAGCTTCAAGGCGCAGCCTCAGCAGTGCCAGCACAGGGGACAGTCCCTGCCCTGCTCCTGCTGGCCACAACCAATGCACAGCCCTTTTTCAGGCCATGAAAACCTCCCCAGCACTCTTTTCTCCCCATTCCTTCTGCTGGCCTGGCAGGAGAGGGGGTGGCTGTCCTTACCCAGCGAGGACTCGGAGGCTGATGAGGACCTGTTGACGCTGAAGGCCACGTCCGAGTCGCTGTCGTACTGGGAGCCACCAGGGGATCCTGAGGGAGACACCGTCCCTGGGCTGGACTGCACCGTGCCTGGGAACACAGGAGAGAGCTGAGCCCACCCAGGGACACCCAAACCCTGGCCAGAGCCCCCAGCCTGTGCCTGGGAACACAGGAGATAGCTGAGCCCACCCAGGGACACCCAAACCCTGGCCAGAGCCCCCAGCCTGTGCCTGGGAACACAGGAGAGAGCTGAGCCCACCCAGGGACACCCAAACCCTGGCCAGAGCCCCCAGCCTGTGCCTGGGAACACAGGAGAGAGCTGAGCCCACCCAGGGACACCCAAACCCTGGCCAAAGCCCCCAGCCTGTGACACCCCAAAGCCCCCAGCCTGTGACACCCAAACCCTGGCCAAAGCCCCCAGCCTGTGACACCCCAAAGGCCCCAGCCTGTGACACCCCAAACCCTGGCCAAAGCCCCCAGCCTGCTGAGCTGCTCTCACTCCCCTGCACAGGGGCTGCACAGAGTCAATTCTGCCCCAGGGCAACATTCTGGATGTGACCCCAGGGTCTGCACTTGTTATGCCTTTGTATGATGCTTGTTCAGCTTCAGTGGAGCAAGCACTAAATTGGTTATTGGTTATCCAGTATTTGCCTTTCTACTTCCCCACTCTCCCCAGCAGCAGTGGGCTCCAGCTGTGGTAGTCTCATTTTCAGCTGGGAAAGGCCATTGCTTTGGATGAAGAAAACCTGCTTTACAAAGTCATTAACATCTGCTTTTCTGATGGAATCCTTTACAGGAGGAAAGCAGAAAGGCTGGGGCTGGTCACCAGCAATGGATCAGAAGTGCCAGCTGATCCCCGTGCTGTGGCAGTGCTTCAGGAGCAATCACTGTCTGTGCTTAAACCAGAGCTCAACTCACAAAAATCACCATCCTTACCAAGGCAGAAGTTTACTACCTGTTGGCTGGAATAGGGAGTTTATAAAGAATCCCTTCTAAAAATTAAAAAAAGAGCTGCCCCTACAACCATCCTTGTTTATAAAGAATCCATCAGAAAAACAAACCCACTGAAAAATAGCAGCAACTCCCAGCAGCCATCCCTGCCTCCCTGCCTGCTGCTTGTTTCATCTCTCAAGTCTCATCCTTTCCTGGGGGAATCCCAGAGGCTGCACACATCTCTGTGACGGGCACCGCGCTCTGTCCCTCTTGTTTGCAAACACAAGGAGCTGCATCCTCACATCACTGAGTGCAAACCCAGAGCTCTGACTCAGGCCCAAGCTTCCCCAAAGCCAGGTGCTCTGTTGGCTGCACTTACCCAGGATTTTGAGCTGGTTGATCACACCGTGGATTGTAAAAAACACCCAGAGGGACTGGGAGGTGTCCACGCACATGAGCATGCCCCGGCTGGCGCCGTTGACGCCGTGGTGCACCTCTCCGTTGGGCAGGACCATGAAGCTGAGGATGTCACCACTGTTGAGGACAGGGAACGCCCGATAAACCACCCAGTACTCCTTACGGTCCAGCAGGAAATCCGGATCCGCCGGGAGCTCGTTTGTCCGCAAAGTGCTCGGATCACAAGAGGTGATGCCGAACGAGAGCGCCCCGTAGTAGGGCAGCCCCAGGTGTCCCACTTCCACAAAGAGGCTCTCCCCGATGTGCAAAGGCCGGTCAGAGAACACCAAAGTCCTATTGCTCTCCTGCCAGTTGGTGCAGGCCACCATCCTGTCCTGGGAAAAGGTGACGTCGGGGCCGCGCGTGGGGTGGAAGCGCAGGTCGGTGTCCAGGAACGCCGGCACTCCCTGCCCGTGCTGCCGCCGCCCGGGGCAGCAGGGGATGATGTGGTTGTCACTCCCAAGTCCTGGCACCCGGCTGAGGTTTAGGTTTGCAATTTTGGCCACCACCTGGTTGTTCTCCAGCTCGTTGTTGTTGAAGTTGGCCGAGTCGTGGTTGCTCTGCGGAAGGCAGGTGCTGAGGCGGGCGGTGCTGAGGCGGGCGGTGCTCATGGTCTCTGCAAACATGCTGTCTGTGAGAGAAAGCTGCGGGTTAGCCAAGAGAAAACTGCCTGCCTTTGTGCTTGCAGTGAGTACTGCAGCCTGCAGGCTCCAAAAGGGAAAATCAGCCACTAATGAGCAGCTCCTGGTGGGGAGTCGTGTGGAGCAGGCAGAGGAGCGGCTGCAGCTTGGCACCAGCCAAGGAAAAACAAGTGCTCCAAAGTATTCATGTGATCTGGGAGTTCCCTGCCCTGGGGAACTGGGAAAGGCTGCAAACCAGCGTGGTCCTACAGCTTTCTGAGGAGGAGCATCTGATATCTATGAGGTTACACTATATTAAAAAAAGTCTCAATATTTTGTCATCCCAAGGTCTTGTGCAACTCAAATCTACAAATGATAGATTTGATCTACAAGGATGAATGGATATTCTTTCCACACTCCATGGCATTGCCTTACACCTGTGTCCAGGCACAGGTGTGGCCAAGAGAGGTCATTTCAAGCCTCATAACTCAGGGGTGTTCAGAGCCCTGCAGAGGTTTTGAATGGAGAGCTTGTCACAAAAGCTTCTTCCTGCAGGTGTTGGAAAGCTTTCACAGCAGAAGGTTGTTTTCCCTTTTCACAGCAAAGGGAAAGTCAGGATGTTGATCCTTAATTAATTTCCCAGGTTTCCACTTAAGCCATGCCAGTCTTGGGGGTGATGTAAAGGTGTGGGAAAGTTTGGAGTGTTCTCCTTCTACCTCCAGCCCTGCCTGGGGCAGCCTGGACACTTTGAATGGTTTAATTTAATGGTGCACTGACAAAAGTCAAAGCACGTGGAATTTAAGAGTCTGTGTGAATGACTCCTGCTCTTCCCAGAGATGGAGAGGGGTGAAGCAGCCCAGCACCAACATTGCTTGCTCTTTGGGGGAGAGGATCCCCAGGCTTTTGGCAAAAAAGGAAAAACACCCAAATGCAGCCAGCAGCAAATCAGAACCTGCCTTGCTCAGAAGGTCAGGTAGGAGAGGTCACTGAGGTGGGCTGATGGGTGGAGCAGCTCCTCCTCAGCCAGCACAGCTTGTGTGGCAGGAAATGCTCCCAGAGAGGAGTCAGACACATCCAAACTTCATGATGGATGTCCATCCTGGAAGTGTCCAAGGCCAGGTTGGACAGGGCTTGGAACAGCCTGGGATAGTGGAAGGTGTCCCTACCCATGGCTGGGGGGTGGAATGAGATGATCTCTAAGATCCCTTCCAGCCCAAACCATTCTGTGATTCATGATGCTGAAAGAAGCGTTTTGTGCCTCAGAACTGGAGCTGTATTTTACAATTTTCTCAACTTGCAAAATTTTGGGAGGACGAAGCAGAGACAAGGGAGGAGTTTGGGTCCCCTGGTGCCCCAGATGGCTGAGCATGGCCCTGATTCCTGGGGCAGTCTGTGGGGTTGGTAATTAAAAAAATCTCCCATCAGAGTACAGGTGCTCTCAGCCTGGGAACTCTTGGATGCTGCAGGACTGGAGCAGGGAGCAGAAAGAAGCTGCATTTTATTTTTCAAACTCCAATTTAATGAGGAGAAAGGAGAGCTCTGGTGAAGCAGCTGCCTTGGCCAATCCAGCAAACATTCCTTCTCCTCTGTGACGAGCACCAGAGGCTGGAGTGTGTGGCAACTGCAATTACAGGACAAGCTGCTGCTGAGGTTTAATTACACATTTGAGGCACAGCAGACAGGGAAAAGAGTTGTTTATGTGTGGCATTCACGCCTGCAAAATAATTGGCTCTGTTCAGCAGGATGTGTGATGGAGCTGCTGCCCTCTGGACTCGCCATTCCACAGCTTATCCCTGGTGCCAGCTCCATGCCAGGCTGGCAGCACCATCCCCTCGGGCAGCTACAGCTGGCTGGGGCTGTTAAAACTCCATCAGCTCCAAGGAGCCTCCAGCAAAGGGCAACTCTCTTGGATTTTAAAAGTGTTCCCTGTGGTGTAGCCCAGTTCAAACGCTCCGTCTAACGCTGAATTCATTAGAAATTTCAATGCTGTAAAAGCCATGAAAGGAAAATCATTTCAAGGCCATCAGCTGGGCTTGCTAATGGGAACAGATTCATCCCCTCTTGCAGCCCTCCCTAAGGATGAGGCTGGGAATCAGCCTGGATTCCAGGGGTGTGGGTGATGTCCCTGTGCCAGGGAGGGGTCACAACAGCCCCCAAACTGCCAGCCTGGGTGGGACCACGGCCAAGAGTGGAGTGAGGGGCTGGGGAAGGGCTCCAGGAAACTTTTGGGCAATTACTGGTGGTTTTTCAATGGACTGGCAGCAATTGGGAGCTGGGAAAGAATAGACAGAGTCACAATTGGCCCTTTTTGTCTCCTCAGTTCCTGGGACCTTGCTCCATGTTCTTCCATGCCAAAACAGCACATCCAGCTCAGAGAAAGCTGAGTGGAGTTACAAGTAAAGATTTCCATTTATCCCTTCCCATAATATGCAGCCTTAGTACTTTCCATCACTGCCACCTTGGATTATATTGCTTTCTGCATCCCTATTGCTGGCAGAAGAAAAATTATTAACTAGAGGTACCAAACCAACAGCAAATTAATTTTCTAAAGTGTCCCATAGAAATAATCATAAAGATCATCATTTCCTAGAGGATCAGAAAGAACAACCAGAGGAGCATGCTCAAAAACACACTTACCTAGAATTTGCACTTCGTGGGTAATTCCATAGACGTCTATGAGGGCCCAAAGAGGCCCGGAAACTTTAATACCACAGTGAAACAAGATGGGCTCCTCATCATTAATACTGTAGAAGACTCTGCCGTGCCGATCCACCCAGAAGGCCAAAATATTGTCCCTGACCGCAAACCTCTCGGGCAGAGCCTTGGCCCAGTAGCCGGGGCGGGTGACGAGGTCGGGGCAGGCGTACTTTGGTATCTCGTCGGAGCTCATCTGCGAGGGGTCGTGGATGGTGAAGCCGAAGCGCAGGGCGCCGCTCCAGCCGTGGTGCACGGCCACCAGCTTGAGGCGCACCTTCTCGTAGAGGTGGATGGGCCGGTTGGTGAAGGTGACGCCGTTGCAGAAGCTGTTGCGGCGCGTGGCGCGGCGCGAGTGCGCGTCCAGCCGCACGTTCTTGCCCTTGGCCTGCGAGTGGAAGCGCGGCGGCTCCGCCACGGCCAGCGCGAGCGTCTCTCATGGCTGTTGGTGGGCAGGCTGTAGTAGGGACGGCCGGGCACCGAGCGGGGCTGGTGGCTCGTGTCTGCGGGAGGAACAGCAAGGTTGGTCAGAGTCGTTGGGGTGGTTTGGGAGCAAAGCCAATGAGAGACTCCAAGTGAGAAATACAATTTAACAGGGGGAAAAAAAAAGGCCAGTGAGAGACTCCAAGTCAGAAATGCAATTTAACATGGAAAAATTAAAAAAAAAGGGCCTGTGAGAGACTCCAAGTCAGAAATGCAATTTAACATGGAAAAATTAAAAAAAAAAAGGGCCTGTGAGAGACTCCAAGTTAGAAATGCAATTTAACAGGGAAAAAAAAAAAAAAAAAAAGGCCAGTGAGAGACTCCAATTTAGAAATGCAATTTAACAGGGGGAAAAAAAAAAAAAAAAAAAGGGCCAGTGAGAGACTCCAAGTTAGAAATGCAATTTAACATGGAAAAAAAAAAAAAAAAAAAAAAAAAAAAAGGGGCAGTGAGAGACTGCAAGTCAGAAATGCAATTTAACATGGAAAAAAAAAAAAAAAAAAAAAGTGAGAGACTCCAGTCAGAAATGCAATTTAACATGGAAAAATTAAAAAAAAAAAAGACTCCAAGTCAGAAATGCAATTTAACAGGGAAAAATAAAAAAAAAAGGGCCAGTGAGAGACTCCAAGTCAGAAATGCAATTTAACATGGAAAAAAAAAAAAAAAAAGGCCAGTGAGAGACTCCAAGTCAGAAATGCAATTTAATATGGAAAAAAAAAAAAAAAAAAAAAAGGGCCAGTGAGAGACTCAAAGTCAGAAATGCAATTTAACATGGAAAAATTAAAAAAAAAAAAAAAAGGGCCAGTGAGAGACTCCAAGTCAGAAATGCAATTTGATAGCGGAAAAAAAAAAAAGAGAAAAATAAAATACATGCCATAGTACAAAAGAAAACCACTGACACCACCACTAGTCAGGGTGGTGGAAGCAGCCCAGATGAAGTGCTCTTGATGGAGCAGTGACCCTGTAGAAAGGTGTGGTAGCTCTTCTCTGGAAACCAGTGGGTAAGGGCTGCTTTGGTGTCCAAAATGTCAGTTTTTATCTGGGTAGGAAATGTTTGGCTCCTCCCCCTGGCTGGAGCATCTCCCATGGGATGATGGAATTTTATCAGCCATGCCCTGGGACTCAATGGCCATGAACAGGAGATCTCTCCTGGAGGGAGGATGGGCTGTGGAAGATAAAGAACACTGCCCCAGCTGGTTTAAAGCTGGCCCATTAACAGAGAATATCTCCCATAAAGATAAGGATCACTGCCCCACCTGGTTTCAGCAGATGGGGATAGAATACAGACTTTTGGGCACATCTTTACATCATAGCCCAGGACAATTATCAAGCCCATGCCCTAATGCCTCAACTCAACCATGGCACCTGCCAGGAGTGTTGGAACCCTGAATCCTGGGAGTTTTGAACTTTCTGTGCTTTCTGACACTGACCCCCAGGAGAACACTGCTTTGGAATTGAGGCCTTGGAGAAGGCTTCCAAATTTGAGTGATGGAGTTAAAACCATGGGTGTGTAGTTGAATAGAAGTGTGTGGTGTCACATGGTGAAGGGTTTGGAATTTGGGGTTTTAGAATACAGTGATAGGTATGGGAAAAGATGGAAGTTTTGGGGCATTGTCTTTTCTTCCTTCTTTGTTCCTTCTTTTTCATGAGTTTCAAGTAGTAATTTTTGGTTGGACACTCAATGCTGCACTGTGGGTCACAGGTCTTTGGTTATTGGGTCAAAAGTATAAATAATATAGGTGTTAGCTCTTTATTGGACTGTTTAGCTTTAAAAGATTTTGTAACTAGCTAGATTCACCTCAATTTTGCTGGCTTTTAGCTGGTAGCTAGAAGTGCTGCAGAACTCTCTGTATTTTAGATAAGATGTAACAAACAGCCAAGTCCAAAGGAGAGATCCATCTCTCTCATGCTTTATCCTGACTCTGAGTGAAGGCAGGACAAAATGAAGACAACCCACTAATTAGGTGGTACAACTAAACCCTTAGAAGGTGGTTACAAGGCGAGCTTGGCCTGAGCCAGGTCCTGGCTCAGCTGGGTGTGATTTGCACCATTGTGCTGAGACCTGAAATGTTTCACCTTAAACCAGTGTGCTTAGCCACAACCTGCTCTTTGCTGTCCCAGCTTTCTGCAAAAACCCATCGAGTGAAGGTTGGGCAGGAACCCATCAACAAAGGAAGGAACATCCTTTGTTCCCATCAGATGCTTCCTATTGCCCTCAGAAAAGCTCCACGCTGGCAGCTCTGTGTTTCCTCCTCCAGTGCACGTGCTGTTAGCTCCCGTGGTGGCCAGAGACAGGAGCTCTGAGGATTGTGCCTGTTAAAGACCACAGGTGCTCGAGGTGAGCGTGGGCTTTAGGAGATTTTTGTGGGATGCCCTGATTTTGTAATGAGGAACAGGAACCTTTGGCCAACACAAAGAATCCAAGAGATTCAGCAGCTGGAGCACCTCTGTAACATCAGCCTGTTCTTCCTAAACCTTCCACCCAGCCCCTGGCTCAGGTATCAGATGTAACTGGCACATTCAGGAGCATTGCATCCTGCACAGCCTTGCCTTTACCCAGAACCTCCCATTTGAGCTCAAAGCACTTTATAAATGATGATTGTTTTCAGCTTCACAGCACCACAGATGGCACAGAAATCCTGCCATCCTTGTTTTACAGATGGGAGAAGGAGAATTGATGGGTGAGATTCTTGCAGCATTTAAAGTCAATAGCAATTCTGAGACCCACTTCAAGAAAAGCAGATTTGGGGCCTAAAGTGAAGACAATCACACAGGCATGAAGCAGAAATGAAGAAAAAAAGCTCAACTTTGGATCTCAAACCTCAGCTGGAAGCTGCCTGATGTGGAGACAATGTCTTTTGCACATCCCTGAGCACACAGGGACCTGCTCCAGGACCTGGGCTCCCACCACACCGTGGTGTTCCAAGGAATTTGGTCTCACCATTCCCCACCCACTCCACCTCTCCTCCTGTCTCTGCACCTGGCTGTGTAGATTTTTAAAGCAAAAACAGAATGCATCCTGACTGCCCAAAGCCATCCTGTTAAATATAAAACCCCATCCCATGCTCACATTCATTCTGAACTCTCTTGCCACGTTTGAAGCTTTAGCAGCCGCCTGCCAGGCTCTTTCTTCAAGCTGCTTCCTCCCTGTGTGTAACCCCAGGCTTAAGGGAAGGATTTTCTGTCATTTTCCTGTTGGAAAAAAAAACCACCAGAAGATGCTGGTGCTCAGCTGGGTGAGCTGGCAGGAGGGCTGCAGTGGTGGCAGAGCTTTTTTGGGAGCAAAACCAGAGCAGACAGGGCAGGGAGAGGCTGGGACCTGCACTAAGCAAAGAGAAGCGAGTTACAGCACAGGATTAGCCCTTTAAATCAGGCACCTGTGACAGGAGTCAAAGGGCTGTGAAGGCAAAAAGCTCCTGTTTGCAGCAAGAGATAAACACCAGTCAAAAGGTGTTTTGTCTCTTGGTTTGTCCTGCGTGTGACAGTCGCTGTGCAGTGGTTAATCCTGTCAAACACCAGTGGGAATTAATCCATCCTTGCTCTCAGCCAGCGAGGGGAGAGTGCCAGTTCCACACCAGGGCTGTGGGAAAGAGCCCTGGAGAGGATGGGGAAGGGAAAATCCTCCCCAGGTGTTCAACCCCCCTGCCCAGCACAGGGGGGCTCCCCAGGAAGGGGCATTTTGGGTGGATTTCCAGGAGGACTCTCCTTCCTTGCCTGCTGAAATGCAGAAATGGCTGCTCCCAGCCCAGCCCAGCCCAGCCCAGCCCAGCCGTGGCTCATGTGGGTGCTGTGTGCCTGTCAGCACTGCTGCAGCCAGGGGAGCCAGCCCTGGGGGCTCTGAGCCACACCCAGCCAGCACAGGGCAGGGTGAAGCCTCTCCTGGCCCTGAACCCCTTTTTTCCATGGGGATTCTCACAGCCTTTGTGCTGTCCAGGTGGCACCTGGGTCCAGCAGAGCTGGGATGGATCCCAAGGGGCTCCTGCAGGACTGGGTGGGCTCAGTGGCACCTCACACCCTGCCTGGCTGAGCAACAGGCAGAGAAACCTTCCTTTTATAACCCTCTGAGCTGCTTTTTCTTTCTAAAATTATTAAAAACAACCTCCCTGTTGTCACAAGTGCCGTGGCCTCAATGTCCCCACACTGGCCAGAGGATGAAGGAGGGAAAACAGATTCTGTTCTCCTCTCTGCTATCCCCAAAATCCCCTCTTCACCAACCCCAGAGCAGCACCAGCCTTCCCCCCACAGCCCCCTGATGGAGAAGAGGCTCCTGTGAGGGATGTGATGCCCCTGGCACTGCACCCAGGCAGGTTTTTGTCTCAGAGGGCACAGAGGTGGCAGTGCCAGTGCCACCAGCACAGTGACATGACAATAAAGACACTGACACCCACTCCAAACACAGCCTTGGGTCCACCCTGCCAGAGGGGGACTCAGGGTCTGGCGCTGTTTTGTTTTCTTTAAAAAAACAAAAAACAGAAAACAGGAAAGCATATTGTGGCTAAACAATAGGAAAAGCTCCTGATGGAAATGAATGGATAATTTATTTATAACGTTGTTCCCCCCCTTCATGTGAACACCTGCCTGGGGAATAAAACCTGCCATAACCCCAGGCAGGGAGGCAGAGTTTTCCCACTGAAACACGCCCGGGGCTGAGCTGGGGCATGTGCTTTATTCATTAGGTGCTGACAGGGACACGAAAGCTCAACAGGATGTTTGTGCCTTTCAATTGTGCCTTTGAATTGCCCTCATTTGCAGCTCGGCTTCCACAGTTTGGATCTCGCTTTGGTCCCTCTGTGATTGCTCCAAAGCCTTTCCTCTCCCAGCTGTGCATTCCCAATTCTCACCCAAAAATGGGATGAAGGCTGTGCATTATTCCAAATTCCCACCCCAAAGATGGGATAAAGGCTGTGCATTATTCCAAATTCCCACCCAAAAATGGGATGAAGGCTGTGCATTATTCCCAATTCCCACCCCAAAGGTGGGATAAAGGCTGTGCATTATTCCAAATTCCCACCCAAAAAATGGGATGAAGGCTGTGCATTATTCCCAATTCTCACCCCAAAAAACGGGATAAAGGCTCTGCATTCCCAATTCTCACCCAAAAATGGGATGAAGGCTGTGCCTTCCCAATTCCCACCCCAAAGGTGGGATAAAGGCTGTGCATTATTCCCAATTCTCATCCAAAAAATGGGATGAAGGCTGTGCCTTCCCAATTCCCACCCAAAAAATGGGATGAAGGCTGTGCATTATTCCCAATTCTCACCCAAAAAATGGGATGAAGGCTGTGCATTATTCCCAATTCCTACCCCAAAAATGGGATAAAGGCTGTGCATTATTCCCAATTCTCACTCAAAAATGGGATAAAGGCTGTGCATTATTATTCCCAAAAATTCTCCCAGTTCTCAAAAAATGGGATAAAGGCTGTGCATTATTCCCAATTCCCACCCAAAAATGGGATAAAGGCTGTGCATTATTCCCAATTCCCACTCAAAAATGGGATAAAGGCTGTGCATTATTCCCAATTCCCACCCAAAAATGGGATAAAGGCTGTGCATTCCCAATTCCCATCCCAAAAGTGGAGACACAGCCAAGCTCTGTGCCACCCTAGCCCAGGCTGCCTGGCAGGCATGCAGGGCTATGCCAACTCTCTTATTTTCCAGCTGTGAGGTTCCTACAACACTTGGGAAGTCATTTCTTCTCTTCCTGCCTCTCTTCTCTGTCTAAAAGAGAGAAACACCATTCCTCCACCTCACAGGGTTGAAAAATGTGAGGTTCTCAAAGCCTTCAGCCCCTCAGCCCTGCGAGCCTGGCTGCATCACCACAGGGGAGCACAAACCCACTGAGGCTCCATTCCTCTTTTTATTCCAGAGTTTTCCATTTTTCATCCCCACTCTCACCTCTTTCAAACGTGACACTCACAGCACATCCCTCAAACGCACGAGCAAATAGAAAAGGCAGGAAAATGGAAGGAAAAGCTGAAGTGAAGGGTGAGGATGGATCTGAGGCTCGTGAAGGATGAACCCTTTTGGCAAGGCAGCATTTCCATCCACATCCTTGTGGTGTCAGATGGCACCGAGGCAGATTTGGGTTATGGGGGCCCGTGCTCTCATCTGAAGCTTCACCTGCTCTCCAAAAGGTCAGCACACTCATTCCAGAGGTTATGCTGACCTTTGGAGAGGTATTTTAACAGACATGCACTTTGCATTTCAAAAAGGTACAGCAGGCAGACCCTGGCAAAATTCCACATATTTATCATGGTTCCAGGTCTAAAAATAAACATTTTTTTTTTCACCCATTTGTTCCCAGCCCCGGCTTTACAGTGGCACTGTAATCCCACTGACAGCAGCAGACAAAATTCAGCTCCAGAGCCCTGTCTGAGGCTGCTGCTCTCCCAGGGGCGTGGGATGGAGGAGGCTGCTCAGCTGGGGAGTGACCTCCAGCCAGATGGATCCTGTCTTCACTTGCCCTGACAAGCCAGGCAGGAATAAAACCCCTAAAACGGGAGAGAAGGGAATAATGTTGAAGGAGAGCAGAGCTACAGCGAGAGCAGCCTGACAGGAGGAGGAGGAGGAGAGCGCTGCCATCCTCATGCGTCACCATGGTCTGCACCAAACACATCCCCTGGGTCCCACAGCCTTTTCCTGGGGGCTTTTCCCAAGAAAATCCATGACAAAAGACTCAGAGGATCAAAAAGGGGCAGTTTGGTGCCAAACAGGGCTGTACAGTGGAGACAGAGAGGGAAAATCACTGGGATCAGCCACAGCTCAACAAAGCTCTGCCTTGTTCAGGGTCCAGCAGCAGCCAGGGGAGTGTCTGCTGGGACAGGGAGAGGTTCCAGGGCTGCAGATAAAGCAGAGCCCCTAAAGATAACCCTGGGTGTGCTTGGTGGATTGAAGAAGCTTTCGTGAAGGAGTGGAGGAGAAAAGACAGAAAAAAATCACTTTTTCATTAAAAGAAGCTGTGTTGTGGCACTGAGGTAACTCTCAATGCAAATATCTCATGGACATAGATAATTTGTCATTGCAGAACGGTTCAGAAAAATCCCTGGCAGAGATCAGGGATTGACTTTAGCTCACACAATCAAGTTGTGACTGTGTCCACAAGAAAACCCTCCAATACTTGAAATCAAACATTTTATGAGTTTGTTTTTGTTTTTTTTTAAATGCTAAAATCCTAAATCCTTTTTTTTTTTTTTTTTTTTTACAGGTAGGGTCTAATGACATATTTATCCTGCACTTCTAGGTGTTCCTCCATGAAAGCAGAGAGGTATTTGCCAACAGCATAAGGCAAAATCCTTTAGTTCTGATCCTTTTTCTTGAACCAGCAAAGGCAACTCCAGCAGGACCCTGCAGTAATTTCAAGGTTGTTCCACCTCCCATCTCCCACTGTATTTTCCAGGCTGCTCCACCTCCAATCTCCCACCATGTGCTCAGGACAAGACTTCCTGCTCCTTTCAACTTTCAATTGCTGCTCCTTTCAACTCCAACCCTTTTCTTGCAGTGAGGAGCTCACACCAAAGCTCAGCCACATCCCATAAAAGAGCAGTGCCATGAAAGGAAAGCCAAGACCAAGCCTTAACTCTCCTGGTTATCCCAACATCCTCATGGCAGCCAAAAAATGGGAAATGCAGCTGAAACTCTGATGTGTCCCTCCCAGGAACCACCAGCTGGCTCAGGGCAGAAAATAAACCACGACAGAAGCTCTGCTCTGAGGATGGGAAGTGCTGATGGCAAATCCTCCACAGCCTAGAAGAGCCCCAAAAACTGAGGAGAGCCAGGCAGGAATATTCTCCCAGACCTTCTGCCTGGCTTTGCTTTTGGTGGTGGAAGAAATCAAATATTTCAAATAATCAAATACAAAGAAAGCCAGTGCATGACTTTGATGGACAAGCTCAGAGCAAAGTGGGGAGTCCTGAGCTAAACCAATATTGGTGGATCAGGCTGTAAAAGCAGGGGCTGCTCCCAAAAAAAAAAAAAAAAAAAAAAAAAAACTGCTGCTGGGTCTGCAAGGATGGGAACATCCACCCACACTCACCTCTGCCTCTCTGCTGTTGTGCCTCTCACTCTGGGCATGCAGGAATTTTGCTGCAAAGTTGGCCCCATCTTTATTACAGGCTTTTAGTCCTCCTGCATATAAATAGCACTAAATATACACAGAAGCCAGCGATTAAGCATAGGGAAAAAAAAAAAAAATCTCCTCTTCCCTGTATTATTAGGGAATCTGGGTCAATGAGTCTGCAACTCGAGTAACAAATTCTTGGAGCTGGTTAATGAGAGACAGGGATGGAGGAAAGGCAGGGTTCATGCCATAATCCCTGCTCTAGTCCTTCAGTGCAAGCAGTGAAAGCAGCTGCATGATGGATGAGGAGCCCTGGAAATGGCCAAGCTCCTCTGAGCTGCTCCACACCCAGCTCCTGCTCCTGTGGCTCCCAAAGCCAGGCAGCACCCAGGGATTCCAAAGTCAGCAAGCAAAACTCATCAGAACTTTTGGCTACTGGCTAAAGATAAAACCATCTTGTCAGAAATGATCAGCCAGCTGCTCTCACTGCAGCTCTTGTGGGAGTCCAGGGTGTTCCCCTGCCTTCCCTGGATGCCTCCAGACCCCCCTGGCAGGGGGCTCAGAGACCCTGGCATGGTGCCCAGGGGTCCTGGGGACTGGACTTAAGCCCCTGGAGAAATCTACCAACATTGCAGGAAGAATTACAAGTCACAAAAAATAAGTTGAGTATAAATTAGATTGTTAGAAGGTAGAAAAGTAAAATTTTAGAAAAGTTTATATCAGGGGGTTTGAAGCTAATATGGAGGATTTGGGTGTGGTGTGTCTTTTCTTTCTTCTTCTTCATGCCATCCATGTTAGTGCCAGGATGGCACCACTGGGTTGGTCTGGGACAGGGTTGGACAGTGTAATAAAATTGTCATGTATTGGAAAATAATTGTAAATATTAGGTATGTAATTTATGGTATAAAAGATAAGTCCTGCCCAAGGGCAGGCAGTGTGCCTTGGATCACCATGCAGTTAGCTAGAGAAACAATTTTTAGATAAGGAACAATAAACAACCTTGGAAACCTCAGAAAACAAAAACAGAAGTTTTTGAATCTTCTTTGGTGACCAGCTGGGAAAACCTGAACTCTAAACCACCTGCATGTCCTGTTGAGGGGAACTCAGGCTCAGGAGACCCCACAGACAGGGACAGCTCTGAGCGTGGGTTTTTGGGCTGTGCTCTCACCAATCAGCTGCATGTGCAACACTCCAGTTCCTCCAGCAGCAAAGCAAACCCCTGCCCCTCACTTGATGTATTATGGTTCTGTGGAATTGTTGCCTTCTTTAGAAAGTGCTTGAGGAGAGCAGAGGTCTGCTCAGCTCACTTCATCTTCTCAGAGTCCATCACCGAGTTTTGGGAGGTGACCAAAAGCAGCCAGAAGGCTTTGGAAGCAATTCCACAAATGGTTCCTGAGGAATGCTAGGTTGGAAATGATCATCACTAGGTTGGAAATGATCATCACTAGGTTGGAAGGCTGAATGTTTTCCAAATCTAAATGCTGGGTGATTGTCAGTCGGGGATTAAAATGCTTATTTCTGGGATTTATGGTTTTGGTTGGTTTTCTAGAAACAGGCAATGTGCACCAGAAAGCAGAGAGAGCATTAAAATGTGCAAGTGGAAGGATTGGTGTGGGAGGAATGAACACAGCTGGACACCCCAAGATGGGAAGAGAGGAGCAGAGATGGGAACAAAAAAACCTCTTGTGTTCTCTGGGGTGGCTGGGCTCTGCTTAGATTTACTAAATTCCTACAGAAATAGGGTCCAAGGTGAGGCTACAGACACAGCCTAGGAGCAACCCAAGAGACCCCAAAAAGTTCTGTTTTCTGAGGTTTCTCACACAAGAAACTGCCAGTGAGTGCTGCTGGCCCCATGGCCACCCCAGGGCTCTGTGTGAGCCCCATCCCCTGCTCCTCACTCATCCCTCTGCACAGCAAAGGCCACAGAGTTTTCCTCAAAGATTAAAAAACTTGGCTTGGTCTCCTTGCCCCCAGTTCCTCCCCATTCATGTCTCACTCAGAGAAAACTTCTGCCCCACAGAGAAGACAAACAGCTCAGGTTTTCAGAGCAACACCTTGGTTCACAAGCATCATTCTGGTGTTTTCCTTTTCCAATCAGGATTTGTTGAAGAGTTCCAGGAACTTGTTCCTGCCATAATCACTGGCACTGAAAGGATCCATGCCCTCATCCTCCTCCTGCTGCCAGAGCAGGACCATTAATGCAAATAAACTCCCTGTTTCCATTGAGCCTTTTCTCCAGGCCAGCTGCACCAAGTCATCTGCACGGGGATTTATAAATAGTGACCATGTCATTCCAATGGTAATGGCTTTTAATGAGACTGGAGGATGGCATGAATTCCCTTTTAATGTCCTTGGGGCTGCAGCTCTGCTCCGTGCCATGGTTTCAATCTAGTGCTCATGGAAAGAGCTGGGAGCTGGCACATCCTCCCCACAGCCCATCCAGGAACACAAAGAGGGAAATCATTTTGTCATCTCCCCATGCAGGAAACCCACCCATCCCCTACAGACAGGCACTGCACCACGAGGGCAGCTTGTGACACAGGGAACATTGAAAAAAAAAAAAAGAAGATTTGACGAGCGATTGTGGCAATTGAGCTTCACTTTTCCATGCAAAGCTGTGTTTACCTTGTCCCCATCCCTCTGGATTGGGCTGTACACAATGCCCAGCCTTTCCCACCTCCCCAGAGCATGTTTGGAGCAAGGCCAGGGCATGAGCTGTGCTGTCAGGCTCCAGCCAGCACTGCCACACTCACTGCAAACAGCAGAAAACTTCCCCTGAGCACAGGAATCCCCCAGCTCCAGGGTCAGGAGGGAAGAAAAGCTGCACTGGGCTAGTGAAGGTGTTCCTTCCATGGTAGAGGAGTGGAATGAGATGATCTTTATTCCAATCCAAACCATTCTGGGATTCTAGAAAGGGTGAGATCCTGGCCATTCATTCCACCTCCAACTTTTCCCACAAATCCCTCAGGATAAAAGGAACAAACCTGCTATTTTCCTTTGCTTCCTCACTTTTACAAGAGCCTCTTTTGTCTTTATCTCTCTTCACAGTAGTTCTAAGGGTCCTTTTTTTTTTTATTTTTTTCTCCTCCTAATTACAACTTCTCTACGCTCCAAAGAATTCAGTTGAAAAGAAAAAAACAGTGGAGCTACTCCAGTCCAAACAGAGATGGATAACCAGAGAGCCATCAGATTTAACAGGGCTTTAGATCTGCCCAAAAAAAAAAAAAAAAAAAAAGAGGGATAGGCCCCTAGGAAGGTGTTCTTCCCAGTAAACCCCACTCCCAGCATTTTTTAACTGTGTCCACAGTTCCTTTTCTATTTACACACAATTTAAACAGTGATCTGGCAGCAGGAGGGGAAAATGCTTGGGGAGGAATGCATGGCTGAGGATAAATAAAGCAGTGGCCAGCTCTTCAATCATCCTATATTTTATATATACAAAGGCTGCGATTCCACTAAGCTTTTCCAAAACAATATGTAAAGAATCCAAAACAGGGCAAAGCAATGGTAATAACTGGTTATCATTAAATCAGGGGCAGAGCACAGCTCTGCTCCTCTGCCAGGCTCGTTTCCCTGGAGGAACAGTGGCACTGGTGGCACTGGGAGCTCTCATGGGGTTGTACTGGTGGGCTGGTGTCTCAAGCCAGCACTGTCCCAGCAAGGAGATTTCAAATAAATTAAATGTTGGCCAAACTCTCTTTCCAAGTAAGAGCTGATGACCTCACTCAACTCGTGTACAGTCCAACCTGTACAATAACATCACATATTTTGTTGGCTCTTCTAGTAAATATTCAGACAAACAAGCTAGGGCTTTTTTTTCTAAATACTTAAGAAAAAAAAAAATAAGAAAAAATTTAAAGGGGAAAAGAAAAAAGCAAAGGAAAAAAAAAAAAAAAAAAGTAACATTCTGGTCCAGAAACACAGGAAAACATCCCACTAAAAAAAGATGCATCCTTCTTTTCCTTAGCTGAGATTTTTTAAAAATGCAGATTTCTCTGCTAAGCTGTGAAGGCAATCTGAGAGGCAGGTGGTTGTGCAACACTTGGCTGCTGCAAGGCTCAGCTCTGAGATCCTTTTCTGTGATATTTGCAGGAATTAATAAGAGGAAACAAGACCCTCTTCAAGATATTAAACTGTCCAAACAAACAAAAAAAAAAAACAAAAACCATTACAGTCATACCATTACTGGACACACCATGACCTCAGCCCCTTCCTTCATCTCAAATGTCTCCAATTATTTCAACACAAGAAGGATTTGAGCAACAGAAGTTTATTTTTAAGCCTCTGTCTCAACCTTAATTCCAGTGGGGTTTGAACCCAGCACACCTAAATCAACATCAACATTTTTCACCCTTTACTCTTTCTTTGTGCTATCACAGCCAAAATATGATAGAGGCAGGTGAACCAAAAACAATCTGGAGATGAGACACAATTCCTTGCAATGATAAAAACCTTTTTTTTTTTTTTTTTTTTTTTTTTTTTTTTTTTTTCCTTGCCCCAGAGGAAAGAATCATTGGAGTAAATGTGTGAATTATAGAGCAAACAGCACTGCAATGGCCAGGTCCAGGCAGTACCAAGCCCAAATTTCCACCCTGATTTCTCATCTTTTTAATGTGGAGCTTGGATTTTTGTTCAGCAGAACTCCTTTGGTCAACACCTTCCAAAAGTTCACTGCAGACCTGCAGGTGGTTGTCATTTTTATAGCTGTATTTTGGAAATTTTTTTTGGTTTTTTAATTGATCATTTCCACCTGTAAAGCCCAGTGCACAGTCCAACAGCACTCCTTGGTAACTGTGCAATTGGGAATATTAGAAATCCCACATGAAACAACAAAAGCAGCTGCCTAAACCCTCCCATTTCCACCCAGATGGTTCTTGTCTCAATTAACAGAATCAAACTAATTCAGAGCCATTCACTGGCCTTGTTTGGACTGACTTGGAAAAACACACCTATAAATCACATATTTACTGAGGAGAGAAAGAATTTGTTCCTCTTCAGGCTGTTCTTGTTGGGGTTTTTTTTGTTTGTTTGTTTTGTTTTTTTTTTTTTTTTTTTTTTTTTTTTTGTTTTGGTTTTTTTTTTTTTTTGATAGAACAAAATTTTACTACCAAACACAAAATACACAATGATGTGTTGACAGCTCAGAGCCTCTGTGCTTCTGGCCACAATAAAACACAACTCCACACTGTCCCTCCAGTTCCTCGAAATTCAGGGCACCCACAGGCTCCCATTTGCATCATTTTCTTGGGATTCTGAGCTGGAAAAGGGATTCCAAATGCACAGGAAGCCTGGAGTTACCAAAGCAGAGCCACATCAGGGATTTCCCTGGTCCCAAATCCACCAGACACTGAATATTCTGAGTTTCACTGCTCATGGAGCATCTTGAAATGCCAATTCAGAATTGTCAGAGCTGCAGGAAAACCAGCAAAGAATCCCAGAATCACTGAGGGTGGAAAAGCAAAGGGAAATGCAGGAATATGAGAAAAGAAAGGGAAAATGCAGGAATATGAGCAGAGAAAGGGAAATGCAGGAATGGGCACAAAAAGGGGAAATGCAGGAATGGGCACAGAAAGGAGAAATGCAGGAATATGAGAATAGAAGTGGGAAATGCAGGAATATGAGCCCAGAAAGAGGAAATGCAGGAATGTGAGAAGTGGGAAATGCAGGAATATAAGCAGAGAAAGGAAAGATGCAGGAATGGGCACAGAAAATGGAAATGCAGGAATATGAGAATAGAAGTGGGAAATGCAGGAATGGGCACTGAAAGGGGAAATGCAGGAATATGAGCCCAGAAAGGGAAATGCAGGAATGGGCAAAGAAATGGGAAATTCAGGAATGGGCACAAAAGGGGAAATGCAGGAATATGAGAATAGAAGTGGGAAATGCAGGAATATGGCACTGAAAGGAGAAATGCAGGAATATGAGCAGAGAAAGGGAAATGCAGGAATGGGCAAAGAAAGGGGAAATTCAGGAATGGGCACAAAAAGGGGAAATGCAGGAATATGAGCCCAGAAACCTCCTCAGCACTGCCCCACCCACCATTTCTGCCCATCAGCTCCTCTGCAAAGGAGGGAAGCAGGACTGCTCCACTGCCCAGGGTAAGGAGGAGCAGCCAGGGAAGGGGAAATTTGGTCAAAACCCAGAGGGAGCCAGGGAAAGCTCCTCCCTCCTCGTGGGGCTGTGTGACCAGGTCACAGCACCAACCTCAGCTCAAAGGAAAACCTGAGCAAGTGGCTCAAGGGATTCCTCCAGCCTTTGGTATTTTACAGGAGTGCAGTGAATTTGCAGGGCTGTAAACATGGGCTGGACAGGAATGCAAACAAAAAGATGCTGTGAGAAGAGTTTGGTTTGAAATGAGAAGAGTTTGGTTTGAAATGAGAAGAGTTTGGTTTGAAATGAGAAGTGCTGTTGACCTCTCAGGGAGGAATGTCCCTCTGCTTTGGAGATGGTCAGCTGAGCTCTGCACCAGGCTGGGAGGAACAAGGAGCTCGCCCAGGGAGCTGGGAAGGAAATTCTTCATTTTGTTTTGCTTCTCAAAGGAGCTTTTATTATTTCTAAGAGCAAGAGGCATTTTGGAAGCAACACAACCCCTTGAAATGTAATTTTGAAAAGGGGCTCCTTTTGAATCAAAATAAATTTTGAAGAAGAAAAATGTGAACACGCTCTTATTAAGTGATAAACTCCAGCTGGGAGAAATAAATAATAAGTACAAAATATTTGCAAATAATTTGATTAATTAACCATCACTGTGTCCTCACGAGCTGATGGGAGACCCCCCACCCTGGGTTCCCTACAAAATGGAAATAATCTGCATTGCCATTAAAAATCTGCCCTGGAAACCATCAGCTTGAGGGAGAAAAGGACTATTTTAACCAATTCATTAATTATGAATATTAAACAAATCAAGCTTTGAAGTTTAATTCCTAAGGACTCAAACTTCCACTGTTGTTCTGCTTGGGAAAATCCAACTCTCCAGACAGCATCTGTCAGTCTGATCATTATGTGGTTAAATGAGGGAGAAAAAGATGTGTTCTCTCACCTGCAAAAGCTGTGTGAGCCTTGATAGATTTAATTTGAATTTTCCCTTCTAGATTTGACTGGTCAAGTTAAACTATAAAGATTATTCATGGAAAAGCAACGGCAGTTGGTTACTAGGATACAAAAAATCACTTAGTATGTTCCTCCAATGAATAATCCCAAGCAGAACACACACAAATTCAATAAATTATGAATTTCTCGGTCTCTCTTACATAAACATTGGGGTTGCAGAGGCATTTCTTGGAAGCCTTTAATATAAATTCATCTCTTAATGACTGTGCACTGGCAAAACAAACAGAGAGGATGGCTGAGCCCTGCAGGTGAGCTGGATGTGGCAGGGTGCCCAGGGCCAGCAGATCCATGGTTGCCACATTTGGGAGCAGAACCTGGAATTTGGCACACTGGGTGATGTCAGCAGCAGGCTCAGCTCATTTGGAAGAAGACAAAAAAATAAAATAAAAATAAAATAAAATAAAATAAAATAAAAAATAAAATAAAATAAAATAAAATAAAATAAAATAAAATAAAAATAAAATAAAAGAAAGTAAAATAAAAGAAAATAAAATAAAAATAAAATAAAATAAAATAAAATAAAAAAAATAAAGTAAAATAAAATAAAATAAAATAAAATAAAATAAAATAAAATAAAATAAAAAAATAAAATAAAAGAAAGTAAAAGAAAAAATAAAAGAAAGTAAAAGAAAAAATATAATAAAATAAAATAAAAATAAAATTAAAAATAAAATAAAAATAAAATAAAATAAAATAAAAGAAAGTAAAATAAAATAAAATAAAGTAAAAGAAAGTAAAATAAAATAAAATAAAATAAAATAAAATAAAAAATAAAATAAAATAAAATAAAATAAAGTAAAAGAAAAAATAAAATAAAATAAAATATAAAATAAAATAAAAATAAAATAAAATAAAATAAAATAAAATAAAATTAAAAATAAAATAAAAATAAAATAAAATAAAATAAAATAAAATGAATCCACCTTCCTGCACAATTCCATGGATCTGAAAGGCCTTACATAAAGCACCTGTCAGGTGTCTGAAGGCACGAGGCAGAGTTCAGGCTGGAGGAGATCTCTTGAGATGATTGAGCCCAAGTTTGGGAGTTTCCCTGAGTCCACCTGAGGCTCCCAGGAAAGCAGCCTGAGCCACTGGGACACCCTTGGGAGCCACAGCTGGGCTCTGGGTGGATTTTGGAGGCTGAACAGCTTTGGGTTGTGCCTGGTGCTGTGAGTGTCTGTTCCCATCCCTCCCAAAATCCGTGGGGAACAGCAATGCCCAGGCACAAACTGCTGCTCCAGGCACTTGGGATAAACCTTCCCCAATTTGGATTTCCTTGAAATTGAGCCTTGAGAAGCTTCTGTCCTCCCCAGCCTCTGCCTCTGCTGCCAAATCACCTGGGAATTGCTGTGTGAAGCTCACACATCAGGGTGCAGATGTGCACCCTCCCTTCCAGGAGAGAGCCACCAAAACACCTGGAATTCTGAGATACCTGCCAGGGGAAGATGATCTTCATCTCTACGAGCAACAGGCACCTGGAAAATTATTTCTGTTTTCATTCTTGGAAACTCTTTGGGTCCACAGGACAAAAGAATCAAGTTTTTGCTGGTGTTCTGAGGAAAGGAGCCCCACAGAGGTCACAAGGGGACACAGTTTTTTGCCAGCAGCCTGCAGGGATTATCAAACCCTCCTTTAGCCTTGGCAGTCCAGTTCTACTCATTCCTCATAAATTTATTCCTCATTTCCATGACTAGCTGATGGATAACAAATAAAAAGAACTTGTTCTTGAATATCTCCAGTGATAGAACTGTTCTTATTTTTGATACTCCACCCATTGCATCGGTGTTAACCTGCCTGGTTGCATTCTGGAGAGCACATGCTCAAAATTCCTGCTCTTCTCTTCTCCCCAAAATTCCCTGCAGCCTCTTAGCTGCTCCTCCTAACAGAATTTCACCACCCCCAGGTCACCACACCGGGCAGAGCTCGAGTAGAGTTTTGTGTTCCCAGGAAAAAAAAAAAAAAAAAAAAAAAAAAAAAAAAAAAAAAAAAAAGTCCATCCAACCGTGTCGAGTTTAAGACCCCAAGAAAAGCAATTTTCCCTCATTAGGAATTATGTTTTCAAGCTGAGGAGATAACTTTTGAACTGCACTCCATAAATTGCAGAAGACACCGAGCTGAGCAGGCAGCTGTCCCGAGGAGAGCACAGGAGATAACGGGCTCAGGAAAGCTGCAGCCACAGAACCACTTATCTCTGAGCACAGCAAGAGAAACCTGAATGAAATTAGTTCATTCCTGCTGCCAAATGGGATATTCTATCTTTTATCTTTGCCTTCTCCAGGCAGGGCCTGCAGGATTTCATGTTTGAGTTATGGAGAAGGGCAAAAATCAAAAATCTTTATTTCCCTGGCATTTGGAAACCCGATGGAAAACTTTTGATCAAGGAAATTCTTTCTTGGCTGAGTGTTTTCCCTGTGTTGCCACACAGACAGCAAAAATCAGAGCTTTGCTTTTATGAGTCTATTTATTTCTCCCACATAACCATTAGACATTATCCTATCAGGAGTGCAATCACAGGAAAATGGTTAAAACAGGAGAATTTCCAAAGTACAGAATTCTCATTATTATGTAAAAATCCACAGTAAAACCAGCAAACTTCAAAAATGAAACCTGTTACATGCAACTATCCAGCAAACACAACTCCATCCATCTTTCTCCCCTCAAAGCATCAGCAGCTCTTTAAAAAAATCCTGAATGTGATTTCCCAGCTGCACTTGGAAAGCTTTGAAGTGCAGTTGGTGGGTTTTGTCTGTAAGGAATTTTCCCGTGCAATTGAAGCAAGAAATCATTTTTTTTAATCTTCTGATTTGGTTTCCTTGCAGCAGAAGGGTGCAGAAAGGATAAAAAAGACATGGTTTTGCTGGGAAAGGGGAAGGATTGGGGTCAGATCCTCTCAGCAGGAGATTTCTGAGCTGCTCCATTGCCAGAGGTCAGAAAGAACCCAGGGAGGGGAAAAAAAAGAAAAAACTGGGTGGAAAGCAAGCCCTGCTTACACAAAGCAGAGGAGATCTCCCTGGACACAGAGGGGAAAACAAATTAACAAGCAAGAAATCACTTTCTCCTCCCTCTCTCCTCCCCAAAGCCCCACTCTGACTGCTCAGACACAGGAATTCATGTTCCAGCAGTCAGTAATTGAGACAACAGGGCATCCAGGCCTGAAGGGAAAAGCTGGCACAGGTAACTGAAATGAAGCTTTCATTGCCAGTGATTCATTCTTTTTATCATCCACAGGGAAAACAAACACAGCCACCATCAAGGTAGGGAACAACACAGAGTAAACAACATCTCCTTCCCACCAAAATAAAGTCCCAAAAAAGTCTTCCCATAGGCACAGATCTTATCTAAGGGAGCCTTGGGAAGGGCTTGGCCCTGCTGATGCCTCTGGGGAAAAAGGTGGGATGGGGAGGATGTGGAGAAGTGGTAGAAACTCACTAAGGGCGCTGAAAAAACCACCAAAAAAGCATCAAAAAAACACAAAAAAAAAAAAACCTCACCAAAAAAATAACAACAAAAAAAAAAAAAAAAAAAAAAAAAAAAAACAAAAAAAAAACCAACACCCAGGGTCTGTCCCCTCCAGGACACAGCAGGGCAGTGACACCAAGGACAAAGGTGCCTGAATGAGAGGACAGAACAAAGTATGGAAATCCTCCTGCAGCAAAACTTCCTCCAGCTGCTGCAGAGAAACTTCCCCCAGATGTGACACAGACCCACTTCCCCACAGCTCCCAGGAGAATTTGGGTGCCAGGGAGCCCCAAATGTGGGAGAGGAGAGGAGAGGAGAGGAGAGGAGAGGAGAGGAGAGGAGAGGAGAGGAGAGGAGAGGAGAGAGAGAGGAGAGGAGAGGAGAGGAGAGGAGAGGGAGAGGAGAGGAGAGGGAGAGGAGAGGAGAGGAGGGGAGGGAGAGGAGAGGAGAGGGAGAGAGAGGAGAGGAGAGGAGAGGAGAGGAGAGGAGAGGAGAGGAGAGGAGAGGAGAGGAGAGGAGAGGAGAGGAGAGGGAGAGGAGAGGAGAGGAGAGAGAGGAGAGAGGAGAGGAGAGGAGAGGAGAGGAGAGGAGGAGAGGAGAGAGAGAGGAGAGGAGAGGAGAGAGGGAGAGGAGAGGAGAGAGGAGAGAGAAGAGAAGAGAAGAGAAGAGAAGAGAAGAGAAGAGAAGAGAAGAGAAGAGAAGAGAAGAGAAGAGAAGAGAAGAGAAGAGAAGAGAAGAGAAGAGAAGAGAAGAGAAGAGAAGAGAAGAGAAGAGAAGAGAAGAGAAGAGAAGAGAAGAGAAGAGAAGAGAAGAGAGAAAAGAGAGAAAAGAGAGAATTTCCAGGTGGGATCTGTTCCAGGGAATCTCAGCAGCCCCTGGGCTCTGCCCCTGCCTGGTTCTGCCCATTTTTCTCGCTCTTTCTCTCCCGAACCCACCACATCCATCACGGTGACGTGCACGCTCCACCTTAGGAGAGCCTGCTCCTAATTTAGCTGCCAAGATAGGCTCTGTAAACAGTGGGATGCTGAGGAGGAGGAAAACGTTTCCTTTCAAGGCAAACCCTGTGTGCAGGACACCGACTGCCCCCAAGTGCAGCTGCACAGCTCTGGGCAGGACAGAGGTGCTGATTTGCATTCCTGATTGGAATTGGGATGTGATGTGCGAGGAGGATCCTCACTAGGACGGGCAGAGCAGCCCGGCACAAGCCTGGCACTGACTCATCCTTCTGCTGTCACATAAACACTTTCAAACCCGCCTGCCTGGGATTCAGCGCCTCCAACATCCTTAGGCACTTCCATAGGTTGTCAAATGATAACGTGCCGGGAAGCAGCGATTTCCTCTGCCTGCAGGGAGGGCTTTTCTTCCACGGACAGTGGGATTTTCAGGAGGGTGAGGTGGTGACACACAGGTCCTCCTTGGACCTCCTTGCTGCAGCAATTATCCAAAGAAATAGAAAGAAATGGAAAGAAATGGAAAGAAATGGAAAGAAATAGAAAGAAATTGAAAGAAATGGAAAGAAATAGAAAGAAATGGAAAGAAATGGAAAAAAATAGAAAAAAATGGAAAGAAATAGAAAGAAATTGAAAGAAATTGAAAGAAATTGCAAAAAATAGAATTAGATAGAAAGAAATAGAAAGAAATGGAAATAAATAGAAAGAAATAGAAAAAATGGAAAAATTAGAAAAAAATAGAAAGAAATAAAAATAAAAAAAAGGGGGGAAAGTGCTGTTTGCCTAGATCTCATAGCAAAGCAATTCCTCTCTGGAGTATAAACAATAAAATAAAATTAAAAAAAGAGAGAGGGCACCTGCCCAGCACTAGGCAGTGCAGAGCAAAGGGAAGCTCTGGCTTTAATGACACACTTGGCACAGTGCTGAGTGTGTGACAGCCCGTGGGCCACGGGGCACGACACAGCTCCATTGAACACTGGCAGCACTGGGAGGTGATGCCTGCCTGGATTGGAGCACAGTTTTGCCTCCAGCCTCGAGAGCTGAGGTGCCAAAGGCTGAATGAATCGTGCCAGTTGGCTGCAGCACAGTTTGGGGCATGTACAGTGGTTAAAAAGAGTCCTGGGTACACAATCAACCTGTTCCAGCTCTAAATCCCACAGAAGGCTGAGCAGCTTCACAGGTTTTCTTTTGAAGAGTGGAAAAGCAGAAGGCTGCTAGGAAAGCAGTGAATTAATCTTCTCTTTTTTTTTTTTTTTTTTTTCACATCTATGACCTTCTTCCAGGAGATGCTTCATAATTAATTAACTCTTGTACCCCCATGTGAGCCAGGGTTTCCTACCTTCCTTACATTCAAAGCAATCCTGTGATAAAACCACTCGCTCAAAGGTCACACAAAATCAGTGACAGACTCTCAGAGCCTCAACTCCCAGCCCAAAAGATGCAAAAAAACAGGTGAAATAGGGCTGGATTAACACCTGCAGTCAGTGTTGATCAGCATTCAACCAAACCCAAACCAAAAACTGGTCTGAACAGGTGCCTTTTTCACTCAAACCAGAACAACCTGAAGTGGGTATTTTGTAGTTTTCCTGAAGCCAGACTGGAGCCAAATCAAACAATTTACTGAACTCCTGACAATAACAAGAACTCCTCCCACAGTGCATCACCGGCAGCTGAAGGAGGAGGGGCCAGAAAACAAATCTAAACAGAAGTGCTCCTTGAAGTGAGATTTTAGCCCCTGGAAAAGGCAGGGAGATCTTTTCCCACTGCCTGGACTTTGCTCCTCATTTCTTAGAGGAAAACCGAATCAGTGTTTTGAAAAGGAAGGCACAGAAATGTTGTTTTTTTAACCACAAGCTGTGAATTCCTGCTGCTCTGCCATAACCAGGACCCTGCAACCATCCCCGTTGTTCCTGGCAGATGGGAGCACCGGCCTGGTGAAGGTCTAAACTCGGGATTTCTGCCCTGTTGGGAGCTGGTTAATGATTAGAAGGCTTTTCCTTAAGAATACAAAATAATTTCTTGCAACGAAGTCACTTCTGCCAGAACAAGCCCCATTCTCCCTCGTGTTTACCAGCCACAAATGCCACTCATACTTGGTATTCCTCACAGTTGTGAGGAAGGCTGTGGGAGAAGCACAACAATCAGATCCCAGCCAGATTCTAAAAAGGGAATTTGGCTCCTTTGTTAAATACCAATGCCCCTATTTGGGTCAGGACCAACAACTGGAAAGTTTTTGGGTGGTGAGTGCCTGCTGTGTCCCAGCAGCTGTCCAGCCTCACCCTGTCACCACAGGGACACTGCTGCTGTCCCAGCTTAGAGGGGTTTCCCTGCATCAGAGGAATTCTCCCCTCTCCCAGTCCTGCCCTGCTGAGGTCCTGGAATCTTCCTGTTCCTGTTTTTTAACCATTTTCTGAGCCCTGTGTGTGTGCCAACCAGCCTGGAGAAAGGAGCCCCATGGAGAAAGGAGCCCCATCCATGACACCAGGGTGGTTTGTGCCTCTCTCACCCTAATTCCAAAACGATTCCCTGCAGGATTTCATTCTGCATACTTGATCCTCTCTAAGCACCTCCCCATTCGTTCTATAAATAAATAATATTTAAAATAATAAATAAATAAATAAATAAATAAGTAAAATCGTAGTTTTATTTGTTAATAATAGGTTCTCCCAGGTAAGTAGAAAAGTCTTGTTGCCTTATCAAGCACAGCAAATCTGCTGTTGGCTATAGGAGTGTCAACCAGGCAAAGCCCAGGAAAGGAAAGAAAGGAGCCCGGCAGGCACAGAGCCATAAATCCCCCAGAGCCAGCAGCCCATCACCTGCAGAGCCAGGAAAACACCAAAAACCAACAATTCCTGCCCGCAAATCACCTCGGGCCGTGGGAGGTGAAGCAGCGACATCCAAGCATCAATCCCAGCCTGAGCCCGGAGCATCCCGAGGCAGCTCCGCGTGTGTCGGGTGTCACTCGGCTGTCACCCAGATAAAAGCACTTCCAGCAGCACCTCGGGCCTGTTGTTAAGCGTATCTGACACATCCCTTCCAATCCCCCCTTCAAACGCCTCTCGTTAGCCGCAGCCTCATTACTCATTTCGCTGCCGCTCCGCTCGGAGCCTCGCTGCTAATTTGACAAAGCCCCGGCCCATTGTGTGCAAACCATCTTGGCAAAGGCGAGTTTCCCGAGCTCCCGGCACGGATCCCGCCGGCACCGGTAGCGTGTGCTCTTGTATCATCCCACGGAAACGTGCAGAGAAGCGGATGAGGCTGGGCGAGGATTTAAAGATGCAACAAGAACGGTTTGTTCAAGCACATTTTGGACAAAGCCAGGTCTAAAAATGAGTTGTCTTCAATGGGATTTCAAATTGAATTCTGCTGTTTGAGAAGAGCGTTGCTATTTCTATATAAAACCTGAATTGTTGCTTGTTTGGCTTTTCCAGCAGCCAGGTCCCTCCACATTCCCTCTACATTTGATTTCATTGAAAAGGCTTTTTCTGCCTTAAGCTATTTATGGTGAACAAAACGACCACAGTGATTCTGCAGCGAATCAATTTAACTCAAGTAAGCAAATTGCAGTTTGAGGATGTTCTGTTTGGTTGTTTGGGTTTTATTGAGAAGTTTCTTCAGTCCATGGGACAGAGAGCAATTCCTCTGTTTGTCAAAATGAGACTGAAAGCGCCTTGCTCGGTGCAGAAAAAGGTGCATTTTGGACCAAGAAAAGGAAAGTCTTAATTCTGACTGATTATCTTGGAGTAATTCTAAACAGCCCTCGCATTTATAAATCAGACTTCATCCAACCATTCAGTCTTCCGGAAAAACTTTCTAATTTTCAAAAGGACTGTTCCAAGAACAGCTCTAAACCTGCTTCCCTCCGCAATGCCATTTGGATAATGAAAGACAAACAATCCATCCGAAATTCAATTTCATATGAAAAATTGCTGAACGGGGTCCAACCCGACAAAAGACGTTTATAAACTTCCAAATTGCAAACATCCAAAAGCTCCTCTGCAGCCACAGGTTAACAGCTCCTTTGGACTGTCATTACTCTTGTAAAAAGCGAGCTGAATTTGGGCAGAAGACGCATTTCCAGCATCACCCAGCCCTCAGCAAAGTGTCCTGCATAGCTCTGCCTTGCGCAATTTGACAAATGTTTGCGAATGGACCATCCCCAGCGTGCAATCCTCCCAGACAGCCTCCACCTGGAGGGACACACGGAGATTTTCTAGGCCACCAGAACAAATATTAGAGCTGGGAGGTCTCCATAAATCAAGCCTTCATTTTTTTAAATTTTTTTTTTCCTTCCCCCCATCAAACTTTTTCCTGTTTAGCAACTCCTTTTGAAAGCACCGCGAGGAAGGCCTGAATCACGGAGCTGTGGTGCAGCTGATGTCATCCCTTTTTTTAAATTCACGTGTGGAAGGCTGAGCATGTGGAGGCTGCTCAGGAGAGACTGTTCTAGCACCAGGCAGAAGGGCTGATACAACTCCCAGCCTTCTGGAACAGAGCTCTCAGCAAGATCCCACAGCCCGGCAGGTACAGATATTTTTTCCTTCAGGAAGTTCCAGCCTGACCCAGGTAACCTCTGCTGACCCAAAGATGTTTTTCCCTGTTTTTTGTTTTTTTTTTTTTCCTCCCCGCAGTTTTTTTGCTGAAAAGCCAACCCACAAAATAAATTTTCTCCAAGGTCACGCACTCCTCACGATGCCTTTATTTGCCAGTTGGTGAAGTATTGAAAAAAAATGAAAACTTCCTTACTGTGAGAGGAGCTAATGTCCCATTTAAATGTAACAGAGAACGAGAGGAGATGCAACTAGAAATCTAATCACTGCTTCATAGCTAAACCACGAGCTTAGCAGCTTTCCTTTGTGCCCTGAAGGTCCCAGGCACCCTCTCTTTGCAAAGACAATATATGGCACATCCAAATGCAAATCTATTCCTCTCTTTATTTCTATATTCAGCTCCCTGGCTGATTACAGGCAGACGTGTATGTGTTCAATAGGTCCTCCTGCTTCTTTAAATAAGTTTAATAATACCCTTTTTATTTATGGGAGCCTGAAGTACAAAGGATGCAATGCAGGAGCTCTGCAAGAGCAGAAAAGAGAAGAAAAGCAAAGTAGCTGAAGATACAGCCTGGCAAGGGCTCAGTAATTCAACACTGTTGATTCTATAGAGACCAACTGCTTTTATTGTGCACAGAGTCTCCGAGGAGGGAGAAAACCCCTCGGTTACGAACTTGCAAAGGAAAAGGATCTGTACATCTCTCGTGTAAGTGCAGAATTGGCTAAAAAGGCAGATTAAAAGCCAGGGCAGCCCCCCGAACATTTCAGACCTCACTGCATTTTCTCCCGGAGACTCCGAACAACCAAGGTCCCTCCCCATTAAAAAGTTGCATTAAAAAAAAAAACCATAACGAGAAGGGGAAACGAAGCAGAGAGCCCCTCCAAGGAGCCGGAGCGAGGGCTGGGATCAGCCCCGCTTCACCCGCGCTCAGCATCCCCGACAGCGAGAGAAAGGATGGGCGAAACCCCCGAAACGCCCGGCTCCTGCGGGGATTCCTGACATCGCCCGGCTCCTGCGGGGATTCCTGACATCGCCCGGCTCCTGCGGGGATTCCTGACATCGCCCGGCTTCTCCCGGGATTGCTGACACGCTCGGTTCTCCCGGGATTGCCGACACGCTTCTCCCGGGGAGCCTCGCCCGCAGCATCCCCGGGGCAGGACGAGCCCCCCGCCCGCAGCCCCCGGCCCCGCCGGTACCTGGCAGCGTCTTGTGCACCGTGTTGCCCATCGCTCGCTCGCTCGGCGGCGCGGCGGAGCCCGGGGCCGCCCGGAGCTCGGCAGGGCCATGGACAGCGCCCGCCTCCCGCTCCGCTCCGCGCCCGCCCCCGCCCCGCCCCGCCCCGCCCCCCGGCGGGCTGGGGGTGTGCTGCCTTCATCCCGGTCCTAATCCTGTCCGGGGTGTGCTGCCTTCATCCCGGTCCTGATCCTGTCCGGGGTGTGCTGCCTTCATCCCGGCTCCTTATCCTGTCCGGGGTGTGCTGCCTTCATCCCGGTCCTGATCCTGTCCGGGGTGTGCTGCCTTCATCCCGGTTCTGATCCTGTCCGGGGTGTGCTGCCTTCATCCCTGCTCCTGATCCTGTCCGGGGTGTGCTGCCTTCATCCCGGCCCTTATCCTGTCCGGGGTGTGCTGCCTTCATCCCTGCCCTTGTCCCTGTTCCTGTCCCTGTCCGGGATGTGCAGTCTTCATCCCTGCTCCTCATCCTGTCCGGGATGTGCTGCCTTCATCCCTGCCCCTGTTCCTGTTCCTCTCCGGGATGTGCTGCCCTGATCTCTGTCTCTGTCCCTGTTCCTGTCCCTGTTCCTCTCCGGGATGTACTTCCCTCATCCCTGTCCCTGCTCCTCTCCGGAATTTGTTGCCCTGATCCCTGTCCCTGTTCCTGTCCGGGATGTGCTGCCTTCATCCCTGCCCCTGTCCCTGTTCCTGCCCCTGCCCCTGTCCCTGTCCCTGTTCCTCTCCGAGATTTGCTGTTCTGCTCCCTGTCCCTGTCCCGGTTCCTCTCCGGGATGTGCCGCTCCAAGGAGCACCCCCTGGCATCTGTCGGAGGAGCTGCCAGCCGGCAAACACGGGCCTGGATCCCCTAGAAATCCCCGACAGACCTTTTGCCTCTCCCTCTTAAATAAAAAAAAAAAATTAAAAAAAAAAAAAATCCTCTTTGTCCCGTAGCACAACCACACCTGTCCATCATCAACACCTTCGCCAAGGGCACCAGCTGCACTGGAGCCGATAAACCCGAGCTCTTTGCCTCTCCGTGCCGTTTCCTTGCGGGTGACCTTGGCTAAGCCACTTTGCATCTGGGTGACACGGCTTCCCCAGCCGGGACCCGAGGGGATTAGCAGCAGTGCTGTGTCGGCAAAGGCGCGACGAGCTGGAAGCACGGCGGTGGCACGGCGACAAGGGACACCTCAGCATGCACAATATCGGCTCCACAATTTCCCTAAACACGTTTAGAGCCCCGGTGGGGAAGAGCAAGGCTCCCCTCCTCCTGGCCGCTCGTGACGATGCTGAGGAGGGAGGCTGCAGAGCCTTCCTCCCTCGAGGCAGCTCCCAGAGTTTAGAATTTGCTTCTAAGAATTTAGATTTGCGAACCTCAGAGCTACAAAATGTTCTGCAACCGACACCTTGGGCATGACACAGTGTGTGGGGAAAAGCCACCGTGTCCCTTAGCGGGAGCCACATCCCTGGACTGTCACATATCCTGGGACACAAAAGAAAAAGTGGGAAGAGGAGGAGAGCCAAGGAACAGTAGCTCAATAGCCTGACAGAGATCAGCCTCTGATCTATTACAGAGGAGCTAAAATAACAAGCCTTTAATCCCTAGATCATGTTGAACAGGTCAAGTGTGGCTCGGGAGATGAGACAGGACAGAAAAACCTAATTTCCAGCATTTTTTTCGCTATCATACGGATTTGTTAAAAATGGGATTATTGAATGAGACACCAGCAGCTGTTCTTAAAAGCGCCGGCACCCATCTGCTGTCTCCTTAGGTTAGCACACGTCTCCCACTCCCTTGGGTGCAGGAGGGCAGCGGGAGCCCAGTGCTCCTCTTTGGGGACAAGGGGAGGGCAGCAGTGTCACCCCCTGACACCGAGGGGAAAGTCCTTGTGTCACCAGCCAGCGGGGAAAGGGAGGCTCGGCTAATCGCGGCTGCTTTCCCCCGGCAGGGAGTGGCAGTTGTTATTTCAGGGCTTAAATTCGCCTTCAAAAGGCGGCGGCAGCAGCAGCAGCCGGTTCTGCACAGCCGGGGGCTGCTCATGTGTGTGCCATGTGCGGGCTGGTGTCACCTCCCTGTCCCTGTCCCTGTCCCTGTCCCTGTCCCTCCTGCCACACCCCGGCCACACCAGCCCACAGACTGCCCGTCCCAAGGGGGTCCCAGCCCTTCCTCCTCCCCAAAACGAGGTAAAAATAGAAGACAAGAAAATGGAAATGCACATCCTCGGGACACGGAGGCTGCCCGCAGGAACGCAATCAGTGCTCCTGCTCTTGGCACTGGTGGAACAGAGAGTTTGGTAAAATAACCTTCCCACAGTGCAAAACAACACTCCTGAGAAAGGGTACGGACAGGAGGATTTTAACACTCCCCAGAAAGAGAGAGTAAAAGAGAGAGTAAAAGAGAGTAAAAAAGAGAGAGTAAAAGAGAGTAAAAGAGAGAGTAAAAGAGGGAGCAAAGAGAGAGTAAAAGAGAGAGTAAAAGAAAAAAGAGAGAGTAAAAGAGAGAGGAAGAGAGTAAAAGAAAAAGAGAGAGAAAAGAGAGAGTAAAAGAGAGAGGAAAAGAGAGAGAAAAAAGAGAGTAAAAGAAAAAGAGAGAGTAAAAGAGAGAGGAAAAGAGAGAGGAAAAGAGAGAGTAAAAGAGAGAGAAAAGAGAGAGTAAAAGAGAGAGAGAAGAGAGAGTAAAAGAGAGAGTAAAAGAGCCAGGACTGGACATTGAGCAGGGACTGAACAGCACTGCAAAGTCAGCCTGGAGAAAAGCACAAATGGGCCCAACCAGGGCTCCACAGATGAAAGCTCATTAGCATTTTAAGATTCTTTCTGCTCCAGCAAGTTTTGATAACTCTTGATCAAAACACACCCCAACAAATTTTTCTGTGTGCCTGGCACATGGCAGCTCCTCTGAAGAAATCCCCTCCCCTCTCTGACCAGGGACACATGGCTGTCATTTGCTCTGCTAGCTGCACTCCCATAAATATAAAATTGTAATCTCACCTAAGCTCCTTCCTAGCAATTTTTACCACTAGACCTCGAACCGTTCTGCAGACAAGGTGAGTGACATTATCCTTATTTCATAAGGGATGAAACCAAGCCACAAAAACCCAGGAGATTTGTGCAAGGTCACAGGCTGGCCATTGGCAAACTCAGGAGCAGAGCCACAAAATTGAGTTGAATCCATCTTGCAGGACTGGACACTTTTAGCTGCCCATATTTTAATCGCTTCTCCCTCTGCATTTTTTATTGCTCCCTATAACAACTTCATCGTAGTGGGATCAGTGGAGTATGATCAGGATAATATTATGCAAAGGAAAAAGTCTTTGGGAGGCTTTCTGTATCCCACTGATGGCAGACAGCTGCTTCCCAGCTCACTGTAATCACTTCTAAATCTCACTGTGCAGGGGTGTGTACCCAGGCCTTTCAAATATGGACCAAAAAAAAAAAAAAAAAAAAGGAAAAGAGAGACAAATTTCTTTCTGAATCAAAAATGTGATGAATTCCACTTGAGGTTTGTCTCAGACAGGGATCTGACACAAACCCTCCTGTAAGCACCCACGCAGGCCAGGCCTCTCACAGAGGGAAATATTAGCAGTGATATAAACACATTTGTGTAAATGTGATGTTCCCAGAGATGCAAAGAGCTTACAGCTAAATTTCCACTGATTGTTACCAGCTCGAGGAGCATCAAATGGGCTGCATTGTCTTTGTAAATCCCCCGGGGGCTCGAGTTTTGGGGGCTGAAAGCTGCTGGGAGCTGTAAGGTATCGCTGGGAGCAGCTGCCATTCGTGTCTCTAACAGATGGCAGCAAATAATGACAGCGAGATAAAACCCTGAGAAATCTGTCTGTGTGTGGGGCAGGGAGCCCTCCTGCCCTCAGGGGAGTCTCCTCCCCTCCCAGACCCCCCAGATACCAAATCCCAGATCCCAAATCCCAGACCCCAGACCCCAGATCCCAAATCTCAGACCCCAGACCCCATATCCCATATCCCAGTCCAGGCTGGGATCACCTTCCCTGGCCAGCAGAGCCCCTGCTCCCAGCTGCCTCCCAGCAAACACCAGTTCTGCTCCTCCACCCAAACTGGTGTCATTCACAGCTCCACTGAAATCCTGGGTGATCCCAGGAGTGATCCCAGCGTGATCTGTCTCTCCCAAAAACCAGAGTGCTGCTGGCAGAGCCCAGCCCAGCCCTGCTCCTGCCAGCTCTCCTTCCCATTTCACACCCTGCACCCTCAGCTCTGCCTTTTTTTTTTTTTTTTTTTTCCTCTTCTCTCTGACTAAATCTGAGGAGATGCTCAGAGCATCCATTTCTCCTCCAGCTCCATCTGTCTGGAGCTCTGAGGCTGCCCAAACCATCACACCTCACCTTGAAGCCTCCCTTTCCCTCCCCTGCTTAGCAGGAGCTCCCAGGGAATTCTCAGATGGAAAACACCCTGAAAAAGATGTGAGGTGACTGTCCCAGCCTAAAATGCCCTTCCAGGACATGTCCAAGAGAGGGCAGTTCCTCTGAATGCACATCAGTGACATTCAACACATTTTCTTCAACAGGTGCTTATCCAGCATGAAATCATTCCTTCCTCCTGACTCCAGTTCATTTCTGTGCCTGTGCTGGGTGCTTTGATGAGATCCCCCTAAAGCTCCTGCCAGCACCTTGTGCTTTCTGTCCTCCTCCTCCTCCTCCTGGCTGAAGGGACTGTCCAGGAGAGAGCAGATTTGCCTGATAAAAGCAAATGTAACTCGTCTCACAACTTCCCAGCCTCCGCATCTTGCCTATGGAAGGAGAGTACTAATAAGCCTCTCTCCTACTTGGAGACGAGTGAAAAAAACAGAAAAAAAAAAAAAAAAAAAAAGCAGTTCCCTGAATTCCCATCACACACATTTAAAGAGGTATTTGTTTAGGAGGGATGCATGTACAGAGCATCCTCCAGCTCCTGCCACCCACGCCTCCCAAGGCTGGGAGCAATTCCTTCCCTGCCCTGCTCCCAGCACCAGCACAGGATGCTCAGGGTCTCCACAGGTCACTCACAAACTGGTTCTGACTTTTTTTTTTTTCCCCTCTAAGAAATGAAGGGAAGCAGGAGCTTCCAGCACAACAGTAGGAAAATCTTGCAAAGAGCTTCTTGAACTGGCCTTGACTATGAAGCTGTTTCCTGATCCTTGCCCTCAGTGCCTGCTGGAGATTTGGCTTATTTACCCCAAACTGGGAGATTAAACCACACATTCTGGGCTATAGGGCAGAGTGTTGCTGACCCACAGGATGTGGTGCAGACAGGGAAGGGAAGCCTGCAGGGATGGATGGATGGATTTCTGTGGCCAAATTTCCAAAGGAGCACCTGCCCTGACAGAGTTCTCAGTGTGCCAGGCACACAGGGGATGGAGAAGCCATCTCTGAGCTGAGGAACATGAGGAGCACGTGGGCATTCCTGGCAGAAAGGGATTTTGCCACGGATTCCTCAGCTGCAGGAATTAAAGCCCAGGCAGAGAGAGGAAGAGGAAACGGTGAAACCACAGAGCAGCAAAACACAGCTCAGTGTCACTCGTCCCAAGGGGCTTGGGGAAGGATAATGACAGTCCCCAAAGAGCAGCAGAGGCTGCCAGGAAGGGCAGCGAGGATGATGATGCAGGGAGGAGCAAGGAGAGCAGGGGCAGCAAGGGGGACACTTGGTGACAGCCCCTTTTCCTGGGAAAAGTGTAGCCAGGCTAATTCCATTTATTTGTGGTGCCAGGCTAATTCCATTTATTAATGTAACCAGGCTAATTCCATTTATTCCTGCTCTGGATAAACCAAGGTGCTTTCTCTGCACCTTGCCATGGGTGTGGGGAGCAGAGGGGCTCCTGGCCAGGATGGAGCAGGGCAGGTCCATCCCTGCAGCCCAGAAGCTCCAGCCCTGCTGGGAGATGCTCCCCTGGCAGCCCCAGACGAGTGCCCTTTCCTCCTGTGGGGGTGGAGGGTGGGCTGGGCCCATGGAAGGAAGAATTTCCAATTTAGAAACAAACAGAGGCAGTTGCTATTATTGTGAGTGGAATGTCAGAGTCTCTGGTCCCCAGCAGCACTGTCAACAAACAGGCTCACAAATGCTCCTTCAGCATCAGCCAAAATAACCTCCATGAAAGCATCTCTAACTCAGCATTCACCACACACAACAACAACAAGCTCTCCTTTTTCTTTTTAAACCCAGTCTTGTCCACGTAATTTAAACATAAAGGAACTGGTTGTGGGCTGTGTTACCAAATGAGTCATCATTTTATGTGACAGTGTAATATGATTTAGAGAATTCTTGGCACACCAGTGTGGATTATGCATTATAATCTGTTAATTTGGACTCTCAGTGCTGTGTGCCAGTGCCTGGAGCAGGAGGGAATTTGTTGTGTGACCTTCACAGATTTGGTGCCCTGCTCCTGCCCTCCTTCCTTCATCTGCAGAGCAGGAACACTCCTGTGTCTTCAGCAGGGTCAGCTAATGCTCACCCAGGAGGTTTAAAGAACATTATGTAAAAGCAAATTATTATTTCAGTAAGGGCAGGAAAGCAGAAGGAATTTCCAGTGCAACAGGCTGATCTTGGGAAGGACTGGATCCAATTCTGGGTGCTGGATGTGAATCCCAGGCTAACTGGGATAAGGATTTTCAGATGGTGAATAGGAATTCCTAACAGGAAACCTGGAGGTTTGCAAACTGGGATGGGAAAACAAGCATAATTTCTGACAAATATTGATTAAATAAATAAACAAAACCCTTGGGGAAACTCCTCTCACACACCTTCCTTTGCACCATTCCCAAATCATCCCATCCCAAATCCATCCCATTCCCAAATCCCTGACACCCTCCTTTTACCATTCCCAATCCCAAATCCATCCCATCCCCAAATCCCTGACACCTTCCTTTGCACCATTCCCAAATCATTCCATCCCAAATCATCCCATTCCCAAATCATCCCATCTCAAATCCATCCCATCCCTGTATCCCTGACACCTTCCTTTTACCATTCCCAATCCCAAATCCATCCCATCCCCAAATCCCTGACACCTTCCTTTGCACCATTCCCAAATCATCCCATCCCAAATCCATCCCATCCCCAAATCCCCATCCCAAACCTTCCCATCCCACCATTCCCAAATCATGCCATCCCAAATCCATTCCCAAATCATGCCCCAAATCCATCCCATCCCAAATCCCTGACATCTTCCTTTGCACCATTCCCACAGCCTGGGATTAGCAGGGAGCAGCATTTCCACAAGCAAGGAGGATGCATTTCACCAGACACAAACACCACATGACAAATTTTGGGAGACTGAGAAATCCTCCCCAGAAGGAAGAAGAAAATTCTGCTGAAGGAAAAAAAAATTAAAAAAAAAAAAAAATCTACATTTTCTGGCAGGAGGGTTTCTCCTGAGCTCTGTGAAAAGCAGCCAAGGCAAATCTGTCAGAACTGGGAGGCAGCTGGGGGAGAAAAGGCCTTTCCTGGGGCTGCCTAAAGCCCAGCTTTTCCCAGGAAAGCAGGACAGCTCTCCCAAAGCAGGCAGACAGAATTGTTGGAGCTCTTTGGGGGCAGATGGGAAGTGAGAAACAAAGAGAGGAGCTCATCTGCCCCTGCCTCGAGCTCTGTCACCTGTTACTGATTTCCCCAGGCAGGGCAAGGACTGAAAGGCCACTTTTAAATGCAGCAGTTGATAATATTTTACATTTTAGCAGCTCATGGGAAAAACAAACCAAAGCAAACCAAGTCAAATCTTGCATTTACTGCCTCTGTCACCTGCTAAAAATGGGACCAGCTTCTTAAATCTCTACTTAGGAGTTATTCTCTTGAAATGAAGCATTAGGAGAGGGCACAGGGCTGCTGGATAGGCAGAAAACCATCAAGGAAAAAAACATCTTTGACTTCTTGCTTGACCTTCCTGGGCTTTTCATGCACAATAGAGCAAAAAGGAGCTGACCCTTGGTGACCTGGAGTTAATTTATAAGCGAGGAGCTCTGTGCCCAGGGGATGCCCATGCTCCTGTGCCAGCTACCCATTGCCTGAGGGGCAAAACCATCCAAAAACCTGATGGGATAAACCAAAAAAACCAACTTTTTCTGGCTTTTCATGGGCCAGAGGCAGAGCACAGCCCAGCAAAACTCTGCTCAGCTGGACCTGCCTTGCCAGGGACTGTCCCCAGTGTGTCACCTCTGAGGAAAATGCACATGGGGTGAGCCAGGGACACAGAACCACTGAGATATTTGTGTGGGACACTCATGGGATTTATGGAGAGAGCCCAAATGGGCACGAGGTGCTCAGGATGAGATGCTCAGGGTGTCCCTCAGCCTTGGCTGGGGGTTCACATTTGCTCCCACTGGCACTGCAGGGATTCCTGAGGGGTCTCACAGCTTTTCTCTGGGGGTTTTCCTAGAAGAGATTCCCTCCTGGCACAGCCCCAGCTGGCACAAAGCAGCTTTGGGCTGAGCTTTGTCCCTGCTCTGGGCTCCTCTGCCTTGCTCCTAGGAGGGGGGCACACAGAGCATCATTCCTGCTGGCACCCCTCTCCTGCCCAAAGGCCACAGGCTGGGGAGCAGGAGGGCTCTGGGGGACACATGTGGCAGTTCCCCAGGTCCCCTGGCTCCTGAGCCCTCCCTCCTGCTCCCAGCACAGGTCCTTGCAGGTCCTGTCTCAGCTCTGAGGTTGGTGCCAGCTCCCCTCCCTCCTCCAGAACCCCCCAGTGGGACAAAATTCACCCAAATCCCAGCCAAAGCAGCCCAGACAGCAGAGCAGTGACAGTGACACCTCACAGCAGTGGTGCCACCAAACACCCCTAGAGCTCAAACCACAATCCACACATCACTCGAAAAATAATTGGGATAAAAGAGAACCCAAATGAGACACTCACCAGACTTCCCCTCAACTGAGAGCCCACGAGAGCAGCAGGAGAGCTGTGAGCTGCAGCTCTCACACCAGTGCCACCTCCTCTTTGCACAGATTGTCCCTCCAGGGCTGTGCCATCAAACCCTGACCCCACGTGTGACACTGCTGCCTCCATCCCCACCCTGAGAACCACACCAAGTGACACAGAGCCCAAGCTCAGCTCTCCTCTCCAGGCAGAACAAGACATGATTTATACATTTATATACACACATGCCCATCTATTCATCCTTTCAGCAAACACTTCATGAAGTGTGCCTTAAGCCTTTCTGAATCGAGCAATTCTCTGCTTAGACAATCAATTCCTGACTGAGACTCTGCAGGGAAAGACATCATGTTGCAGGAATGCTGCAGAAGCTGTTGCATATACTGTTTCCTTTGTTGAGAATAGCATCTTTGCCTTGGATATATTTTTTTTTCCCCCCCCTTCTTAGCCATTTAATTTCATGAAACGGGGCCCAGTTCCAGCAGGCAAGAAGATTTTGCTTCTCCTTTCCTGAAAGGCTGAGAAACCAGATTTAAAAAATGTGCTCAGTGGGCGTTTGGTGGGACGAATTCTCTCCCAGAGTTCGGCATTTTTGAGCTAGAGCAAGAGCTACATTACATATGGTGCCTGGTTTTTCTTCTCTAGCAGGTAGCCTAGAGATTTTTTGCCATGAAAAAAAAAAAAAAAATCAGAGTAGCTGCTTTAAAAAAAAAAAAAAAAAAAAAGCACACAGTGAGAGGCTTCAGGTTAGATTTTTTGGCTGGGTTCAGGAATTTGGAGAAGTGCTTGTGTGTAATGAAAAGCAAATTATCCCTTGACAGCCACCCAAAGGGCAGGGTCTGGTCTGTCGGGTTCTCTGCAGCCCAGCACCAAAAACAGGGATTTTCCCACTCCAGGGCTCACCAAGAGCCATGGAAAAAATAAAAGGAATTTGGAGGAAGCAGGGGTTCAGCTCTCAGAAGGGCTGTAAGGTGGAGCTGCCTGGGATGGCAGCTCTGTAACCAGGGATCCTAAACTAGTGTAACCAGTGACCTTAAATTACTGTAACCAGGGAACCTAAACCAGTGTAACCAGTGACTTTAAATTACTGTAACCAGGGATCCTAAACCAGTGTAACCAGTGACCTTAAATTACTGTAACCAGGGATCCTAAACCAGTATAACCAGGGAATCTAAACCAGTGTAACCAATGACCATAAATTACTGTAACCAGGGATCCTAAACCACTGTAACCAGTGACCTTAAATTACTGTAACCAGGGAACCTAAACCAGTATAACCAGGGAATCTAAACCAGTGTAACCAGTGACCTTAAACCACTGTAACCAGGGATCCTAAACCACTGTAACCAGGGACCTTAAAGCAGTGTAACCAGAGATCCTAATCCATTGTAACCAGGGATTCTAAACCACTGTAACCAGGGGTCCCAAACCAGTGTAACCAGTGACCTTAAACCAGTGTAATCAGGGATCCTAAAGCAGTGTAACCAATGATGTTTAGCCACTGTAAACCAGTGTAACCAGGGATCCTAAACCAATGTAACCAGGGATCCTAATCCAGTGTAATCAGGGATCTTAAAGCAGTGTAACCAGGGATCTTAATCTATTGTAACCAGGGATCCTAAACCACTGTAATCAGGGACTTTAAACCACTGTACCAGTGACCTTAAGCCACTGTAACCAGGGATCCTAAACCATTGTAACCAGGAATCCTAAACCACTGTAATCAATGATCCCAAACCACTGTAACCAGTGATGTCAAACCAGTGTAACCAGTGACCTTAAACCAGTGTAACCAGGATCCTAAACCACTGTACCAGTGACATTAAACCAGTGTAACCAGTGACATTAAACCAGTGTAACCAGTGACATTAAATCAGTGTAAGCAGGATCCTAAAGCACTGCAGGACTGGTGTGGAGCCCTGAGTGACCCCAGGCAGGTGGGATCTGAGCCAGGCCACCACAGGGAAGAGGCAGAAGGAACAAAAGTCCCAAGGAATGACACTGCTGTCCCTGTGCACCCTCGTTAGCAAAATAAAACAATTGCTGCATGTGTCACATCTGCACAATTGTCTCCAAATTAAACGTACATCCACGTTCTATAAATATCAGTAATTCTCCTATGAAGCATCAGTAATTCTTCAATTCTACTGGGATTTCTTCTTTAGCTGCCAATTTTAGAGTCTTCCCAAGAGATGCTGGCTTGAACCTTCTATCTCAGCTATTAAATAAAGACAGGATATTTTTATTAAAAAAAAACCCAAAGCACCCCCTTGAGACTCAACAGTTCAGACTGGAGATAACAACCCTTGAGTCACGCAATGTGGTTTTAAAGAGACTCCAATAAATCATGGGATGGCTTGGGCTGGAAGAAACCTTAAAGATCATTTTGGTCCCAACCCTGCTGTCATGGGCAGGGAAATCTCTGCAGTTATAAAATATTCCTGCACCTGTATTGGCTTTTTTTTTTTTTTTTTTTTTTCCCCTAATACAAGGTTAAGGAATCTCAATGTTTTTCTCTGTGACTTGGAGGGGGATACAGGATTTGACTCCTCCCTTGAGAGGCACTTTGAGAGAGGCAGCTGAGAGACAGCTACTCCAGCAGCACAAGGATTTGGGGATGTTTACAGAGCCACAGAAACCTGAGCTGTTCAACAGAGGGGAAATGCTGAATGCATTACACCTCCAGGCTGGGTTGGGGCTCAAAGACCTCTCAGATGTAGAGGATGTTACAAAACCTAGGAGGACTTTAAAGCCTTTCTTCTGAAACTGAAATTTTGGGGTGACAATCAGCCTTTCCTTTTGGAAAGCCCCATCCCACCCCTCTGTACCCTGAAGGAAAGGCCCCATCCTTGCAGAGCAGGCTGCCACTGAAGGGCTCTATTTAAAGAAAAACCAGGAAGCAGCATCACGCACTAAAAAGGAGGAGACATCTCCCAATTCTGGTGATACCTCTTGGTATTTAGGACAATTTGCAAGACATCATCTCCAGTGCCTGGCAAGGGCTGAGCCTGCTGCCTTCCCCCTGCTCCTGGCTCCCAGCAGCCCATCCATCACCTGCCTTTTTCTCTGGCAATGAGCAGGAGATGCTGCACGAGAGCAGCCGTGTGCACCACGGGCTGTCACTTCCAGCGTCCCACAGCAAACATTGTCCTGCTGCCAGCAGGTGTTTCAATCCTTCATCTGCACTTTTATGAGCAGTGCTGCTGTGTGGCTCCTTCCAGCTGCTCCCACCACGAGTGCCAGCTGAAAAAACCCAAACTAACCCGAGCCAGGGCATCTTTCTGGGTCACCTGCAGGGGTTTGGTGGTTCAGGAGATGGTGGGAGGGTGGGAGCAAGCCCAGCTGTTCAGTCAGAAACCCCTCAGAGCACAGCACAAAAAACCTCCCCATGGCCAGGAAAAAGCCTCTAAGTAGTGCAGAGTGGCACAGAGATGGCACAGAGGTGGCACAGAGGGGTTCAGAGTGGCACAGAGAGGCACAGAGTGGCACAGAACTGGCACAGAGAGGCACAGAGTGGCACAGAATGGTGCAGAGTGGCACAAAGGTGGCACAGAATGGTGCAGAGTGGCACAGAGTGGCACGGAGTGACACAGAGAGGCACAGAGTGGTGCTGAGTGGCACAGAGAGGCACAGAGAGGCACAGAGTGGCACAGAGAGGCTCAGAGTGGCACAGTGTCACAGAGATGGCACAGAGATGGCACAAAGGTGGCACAGAGTGGCACAGAGAGGCACAGAGTGGCACAGAGAGGTTCAGAGTGGCACAGAGCTGGCACAGAGCTGGCACAGAGGTGGTTTCTGCCTTTTGAAGACACTGGGAAAATCTCTTGCTGCTCCAGAGGAAATTTGGGTTAAAGCCATCAGCCCTCCCCAGACAGGTGAGACCCGGCACAGGTGAGCCCCTGGGCACAGGTGAGCCATGGCACAGGTGAGACCCTGGCACAGGTGAGACCCTGGCACAGGTGAGCCATGGCACAGGTGAGCCCCTGGCACAGGTGAGACCCTGGCTCAGATAATCAGGGTTTGCTGTTTTACCCCCAGAGCAGCTCCCAGGGTGTGAGAGGATCCCACCTTAGGGAAGAGCAGGACTGAGTGGCAGCAGCACCACTTCACATGGCACAAGTGCCCTTCCCACTCACCATCCTCACCCAGCCTGGGAGGAGATGTTTGTTCCTAAAATCAGAGGGATTTATTCCTTTCTATCTATTGCCCTGCAGCACCCCTGTGTTTCTGGGCCACACACAGCCCTGGAGCTGCAGCTCCCTGCTGGCCTGGCCTGGCCTGGCCTGGGGAGGTCTCAGGGCTGGACTCTGTCTGGAAAGGGCTCTGGGCTCCCAGCAAACTTCACATCAGCCTCCAAAACCTCTCCATCTCTGAGCTGTGTCAGCCCCAGCAGCCACGCTCCAAAAACCAAAGGTCAGACCACACAGTGCATGCAGAACTCTCCCACCACAGCAGCTGGGGTGCTGCTTCAGGGTCTGCAGCCTTTTAAAGTCCCCAAAATTACAGATACAGAGCGCTGAGTCCTTCACTGAAACAAGCAAAATTTACTAGAATTGGAATAGGAGAAAACAGGACATGGGTTACTTTCCTTTTTTTTTTTTTTTTTTTTTTTTTTTTTTTGCTGTAAAGGTTCCAGATCTGGCCAAGGAAAGTATCCCTCAGGGCTTATCAGAGCAGCCACCACAAAGGAGAACAAAGGAAACACCAATCATTTCCAGTAAATCAGAAAAATGACAAGCTTTAACCTTCAGAAGAGAGCAGATTCCTGCAAAGGGTTTGGCTGCTCTGTCTTTGAGCTTCCTTTTCCCCAGCCCCAGTTTCCTAGCACGAGTTTCCTCAAACAATAGAGACTGGCATCAAAAGAAGAAAGGGGGGGGGAAATTGAGAAGAACCCTCCTTTTACAAATGGGCTTAAAATGGAAGGACAGGACTTGTCCCTTGGGAGGAATTGGTCCCTCCTGGCAGAGCTGGGGGCTCAGGTCAAGACTTTGAGAGGTCTCCAGAGGTAAAAAAGTGAATCTTTAGTGAACAAAGTGAATAAAAAAGTGGATATTTTGGAAATGAGGGATTGGCCCTGGCACCTCTGACCCTGCTCTCCTTCCAGGACATGCTGAAGTCTCTGGGAATTCTGCCCCAGCTGGGATGTGCTGGTTTAAAAACCAGTGTCACCTAAATCACGAGGAGGAAATAAAGCACCCAAACACACCTGGGACTGGCAGCAAACACAGCAGGCATGGCTAAGGAGCCCAGAGATCCCTTGGGAGTGCAGATGTTAAATACAGCTGGATAACTGCAAATCTAAACTCCAGGGCCTCTTTTCATGGAGGAAACTTTTAAAACCCTCACAAGTGAAATCCCTCCTGTTTTACCCACACATTTTCCCTCACCTAGGAAGAACAGAGGTGTCTCAAACCTTCTTGGGGGAGTGAGGAACCACCAGGGAGCCACAGGATTATTTGGAAAAGCCCTGCAAGACCGAGCTGTGCCTGATCCCCACCTTGTGTCACAGAATTTTGGGTTGGAAGAGACCACCAAGATCATTGAGTCCAACCCACACCCCAACACCTCAACTGGACCATGGCACCCAGTGCCACATCCAGGATTTTTTAAATACACCCAGGGATGGTGACTCCACCACCTCCCCAGGCAAAGCATTCCAATATTTTATTATTCTTTCTGTAAAAATATTCTTCCTATTATCCATCCTATCTCTCCCCTGGCCAGAGCACTGTCCCCAGCCCAGGGCACTGGGTGTCACCCCATGGCCCTTTCCACACTTATGTCTCTGTTTTCCTCTTGTCCCAGCTCAGACCCCGCTGTTTTGTCACTTTTAAACCCCCCTGGGCAGTTACTCACAGCACAGGTTTGTTCTGGGGAGCCCCTGGGGAAAGCTCCACAGCCAAGCAGAGCTGGGGAAGGGCAAGAGCAGCTCCCAGGAATGTGCCCCGACCTGAACGACAACGGGGCGTGCACAGGGCTCTCCTCAGAGCCAGAACTGGAGCAGCAGGGACAGCACAGACACTGCTGGCAGCTCTTGGGGCTGTTCTGGGTCACTCAGAGCCCCCTGAGCTCAGACAGGGCACAGCTGCTCTGGGGACCCTGCCTGAACCCCCCAGAACCCTCCCAACCCCACTCTGCTCACAGCAAACTGCATCTCCTGGCATTGCCCCATTCCCACAAGGCCTCGTTCAGCAGAGGCAAGAACTGGTTTGCTGAAGTGGGAACTGATCAAAGCTACAAGAAAAGTCATCAGCAGAAGAGCTCAGCCACAAATGCTGCTGCTGAGCTGAATTGGTACCAGGACACCAAAAGCTGCTCTTGGCTTCCCCAGAGAGGCTGTGACTGTGCCCTGACAGCAGCCAGGAGTGTCCCTGAGAGAATGTGATTGCACTGATGTTCCTTTGAAAAAATCATTCATTTCCCCTCCTCCAGTGAGCCAGGCCATGGTAATTGAGATACCCTTGATGCCTTAAATTTGAGCTTTTGTATTTCCCAGACTCTGCCCTGCATTAGGATATAACTCTGAACTCCATATTTGTGTTACAAGTTCTCCCCCCAGCTCAGCCACACAAAACAATCCTTGTCCAGCCCCAGAACCAAGGACACGCTGCAGCTCCAGCCCCAAAAGTGCAACCAGAGAGAATTGAGGAGAGAATCTGGGAGGGTGGGACTGCAGAGCCTGGAGCTGGGGTTGGACAATGAACCCAAAATGGGAATGGACCAAACTGATAAAAGTGTGAAACTCCTGACCTGGGTCCATCCTGGGTGTAACCTCAGCCAGGCTCCTGCACTGCCCAAGGTGAATCCTTTGAACCCTTTTAATAAATCCCTGTTGGGAAGGGTGAATCTGAAAATCCTACAAATATAAATGCTCAGATTCTGGGAATATAGAATCCATGGACAGGATAGAAATGAAAGCTACTTTCCATATATCAAACCATCTGCTTTATTCCTTTAACTCTGTCCAGCCCCTGCTCCAGGTCAGCCTCTCCCCAGCATCCCTGAGCTCTGGTTTGGCCAGTTCTGTGTTTGAGAAGTGACTCAGAGCTCATTATCACCTCAGTGCATCCTGCCACTGCCAAACACCCCCAGGAGAAATCCAGAAATCCTTCCCTCTGCTCTGGCACTGGCCCTTCCACCACACCTGGAGATGTTTTCAGGAGGTTTTTTTGTTGTTGTTGTTGTTTGTTTTTTGGGGTTTTTTTTGGGTTTTTTTTTTCCTTTGGAGAGGAAAATATTATGGTTTTACAGCTGTGCTGTACTCACTGGAGCCATGTGTGGGGGGCAGTGACCCCTTCATCAGTGCCAGGTTTGGCCCAAAAAAATACCACACACAGCTGTCATTTTATACAGACAGAACTCTGGGCTCTGAGAGTTTCCAATCCCACCCTTAGAATTCCCTAGTTCTATCCATATTATTCATGTGCTGATGTGATTTATCCTGGCTTGACGTTATTTTTTCAAATATTTCCTTTTAAAGGCGCTTTAAAGGAATTTTAAAAAATTCCTTTTTAAAGGGCATGGGGCTGCAGCAAAACAGAGAGAGCAGCCTGGACAGAGAGGACAGGCCACTGGTGTCCCCAGCAGGGAGCAGAGCCTCCAGCAGCACGTGCTGGCCCCTTTCATGTGCCACAAGCATTGCAGATAGGGCCAGCTCCAAGCAAAGGGGCCAGGCCAGCTGCCAGGTTTGTGATTTCTAGGATGAGGATGGTCTCCAGGAATAGTCTCCATTGTCCAAAATGAAGTCAAGAGCAGGGGAAGGGCAAGGGGAGAAGCAGCACTGCAGCCAGAATATCTGTGTGCAGGGCAAAGCAGAAGATGTGCTCCAGGAAAGGGCACAGGGTTTGGTGATTTGCTTTATTAAATCTGGTTATTTGCTCTGTGCCTGCCCTGCCCTTCAGACTGGGAAGCACCTGGAATTAATGGGCTGAGAGTGGCTGCTGTCCCTCCTGGTGGGGACACAGAGAGCTGCTGTCCCTTCCCCTCACCTCATCCCCACCACCCAGAAGGAAAACCGAGCTGGAATTTAACCCAGGCTGCTAATTAGGAACTATTATCTTCCATGCTCCTCATCTCTGGTGCCTTTAATTACAAGGTGGGGCCCTGAGCTCCACTTGCCTCCTCCCAGGTTCAGGAAAAGTTGGAGAGAGTTAAAAGAGCTCACCTGGGACAGTTTTCCCTGTGTGGCTGAGCCAAGGATTCCTTGTAGCTGCCAAGGATTTCTCCACATCTCTGTGCCTGACAGTCCCAGTGTCTGCACGTGTGGCACCCCTGCATTCCAGGCCTGGCTTAACTTTGCTCCAGTTTGTCCCTTTTGGGATAACTGGGGGCACAGGGCAATGCTGGTGTGTGGCATCACACAGCCTCTCCCCCCTGCCAGCCCTCTGCCAAAATGTGCTTCTACTCCTCCTCTTCTCATCTGAATCAATAAAATTACCCTGGGAGTCCTGTGAAGCAGAGAAAGGAGCTGGTCCAGCTGCAGAAAGGAGCCTCTGCTCCAGCTCACAGACAAGCCAGGAACAGTGTGAGGCTTCCAGCAAGGAGTTATGACATAAATCTGTGCTTCAAACTGATCTGCAGGACAGCTCATGGAGCCTGGTGGGATTGGGGACTCAGCTGAGTGCTCCCAGAAATCATCAGCAGCCCTTGGAAATAAAAGCCCCTGAGATAAAACCACAGCACCTGCACTGCAGAGCCTGGGCAGCCCAGGAAACAGAGCTCAGCCCAAAGCCTAAAGATAGAAAGGATGTGCTTGGAAAAGGGAGCCCTGAACATATCCTGTGGTGGGCAGGATGTGGACATAACCAAAATCATCACTCCTGTTCTTAACTGAGACACTCCTGCAGCTTGGAGCTGGTCCTTAGTATTAAACTGCAGGATTTTAGGGTTAAAACAAGGCCAGCAACAACACCAGATCCTGATTTGATCACATTGAGAACTAAACACATGTAATTACTCTATTCCTAAACCAACACTAAGCTGAGCAGAGCTGTCAATGTGGATGGAACCCTGTCCTACAAACAGATTAACATGGGCAGCAGAAGTTGGTGGTTCTGAAGAATTTAGGTTCTAGAGAATCAGGTATTTCCCAGAAAACAGCATTACCCTCACCTGCATGAGACAGATCTGTTTTCCCTGTGGTTCCTTGCAAAAACCTCCTGCTGAGTTTTAGTCCTGTAGAGAAGAGCCACCAGCTCACTACAAAAATCCTCCACACAATCTTTGTTCCACGTTGCTTTTCCTGCTCATAGAAGAACTTTCTACGTGTCACTGCTGACAAAACCCAAAGTGCCTTCCCCAAACTAAAATCTAACCCAAGAAGCTTTGATCTCACCCTCTCCCTGTGTTACTCAAGGCTTTGCATTGACCAGCAAACAAAACCTCTGGATGCCTGGATCATGTTTGTCCTTTGGGAGATGTGTCAGGACAGGATCAGCAGCTCAGGAGCTGCTGGAGACAGCAAGAGATGCCTCAGCCTCAGCCTGGGGGTTTGCTGAAATCATGTGCCTGAGGGTAGGAACTCCACATAATGGCCAGAAGTGGTCCTGTGATACTGAAATAGTGAAACTATCTGGGTTTTCAACAGGAAATCTATTTTGGGACCTCCAAGGAGGACTCCTTAACCTTCCCTTTTGGGAGGGATTGTTGATGATCTCACTGCATGGCTATCAGTGTCCTGGGCCAAATACTCCTTCTGCTCTTGGACTTCTGATCAGCTAACAAAGCAGATGCAGGAACTAATTAAAGAAGCAGAGCCTGTGTTTTCTGCTTCTTGCAGCTCTAAATTCAGTAGCTGGTACATGACACCTCGTGAGCTGATGCTTGTCTGTCTGTGATCTAAGATGAAAGAAACATTCACCAAATAATCCAGGGGGATGGGAGACTGAGCACTCTCTGCCAGGGCTGCTCCAACAGATGGAGAAAAAAAAAAATCAATTGCAGGATCCCAGATTCACAGGCAGTAGTTCTCAGGAATTCTATGAGGAAAATAACCTGATCTCTGCTGGCTGGAAGGATTTCATACCTGGGATGACATCACCTGGGATTGTAATCCTGGATTTTGCAAGAGGCCAAATTGCAGAGGCCTCTTCAAGCTTTATTTATGGCAGCACATTCAATCCAGATTTCATAGGATGGAAGAGACTAAAATGAAGTTGCCTTGGCTGAACACAGAAAAAAGAGATTTCAGTGCCACTGACCTGTCACTCACTTATGCTCTTGAGAAATTTTACAAGGTACACGCAAGGGACATCATTAAAAATAAAACAAACTAATCTGTAATTTAGAAAAGAACCCTTCTCTTCCCTGAGTTATTTATTAACCAGTTAAGAATCTGTCAAGCCCTTCTTAACTATTAACAAACAGTTGTTGAGGTTGGGACATAATCCCAGGCCAAACTGCACAATTAATGGGCACGAGAGGCTGACATTTATTGCTGTCCTTGTGCAAACATCCATGTGCAGCTGCCCAAAAACCACCTGTGCCCCAAAGCTGCAGGAGGAGCTCAGAGCTTGGGGTCCTGCTCCCCACAAACTCTGCAGGGGCTGTTCCCAACACACAGGAATAAACAGATAAACACACAGTCAGGAAATTCCTGAACACCCAGTATTGAAAAATGTGTTTGGTTGAGAAAGATCATGGAATCATGGAATGGTTTGTGTGGGAAGGGACCTTAAATATTATTTAGTTCCATCCCCTGCCATGAAGGGACATCTTCCACCATCCCAGGTTATTCCAACCTGACCTTGGACATTTCCAGGGATGGGGGAGCCACAATTTCTCTGTGCCAGGGCCTCCCCACCATCACAGGAAACAATTCCTTCCTAACCCCTAACCTAAACCTACTCTCTTATCTGTTTGGATATAGGAAATGTAAAACTTAACTAGCAGGAAGCCAACAGAAATGCCAGGCATGGTAGAATAAGTGCTGGGAGAAATAATGACCAGGAAACAAAATCTCTCAGCCTTAAATGGTCACAAAACTTTGTGCTTGGGAGGAAAAAAACAAACAAATGGCCATGGAGAGCAGGGACTCTCCCACACCAGGTGTGCAGCCACCTTTTCACAGCACAGCTCTCAAATCAAAGCAGCAAATTTTCCATAATTGCTTCAGAGACTGGAAAAAAAAGGATTGCCTGAAGCAGACATTGAAGCTATCATGTCATGAGGAATTTTGAATAAAAATATGTTCTACACTGAAAGCAAGCATGTGAGTTTGCAACCCTGCAGGTGCTTTTGAACCTGGTCTCTCATTTCTCTTCATACCCTGCAGACCTCCCTCACATCAGGATACTGGAGATTTTAGGATGAGCCCACTGCTGGGTACACAGATTTTGCTCAGTTTTCCCTGTGGCTACAATCTGAATGTTAAATTCAAATCCTCTCACCAATAGCCAGGGCTCACCTGCTGTGGTTCCAGAGCTGACAAGGTCCAAACCCACCCAGAGCAGTGGTGTCTGCCCTGACAAGGGCAGGAATGGGGAGAGCTCCTCCCCTCCTAAATTCTGCTGCTCACATTTCCCAGATTTTACCCAGCTGTGCCCTGTGGAACATCCCCATGGGCAGCATTTGCAGAGACAGAAGAATCTGAGAACCTGACAATGCAAGCAACTGGCCCAGTTTCATCTCATGTACAATTGCTGGTGTGAGAGGGAAGAAAATCTAAGTGCAATTTGTTTTTCTCCAGATGTGTCTCTATAAAAGAAAAGGGCTCAGCTCAGTAAAAGACTCCTTTGGGCAAGGACGTGGCATTTAATTTTTGTCTGTGGGCACAAAGCACGTGGCTGATGTAGCATGAAAATAAAAATGTTCTCTTTGTCATTATCCACAAAATGCAAAGGGATCAGCGATGCTGGAAATCTCTGCTGTGACATTTGCTGCTCCCTGCCACTCTCCTGGCTATCCCTTTGGGCTGGCCCCAAATTAAATCTGAACAACATTCTCTTCCTTTTCAATAATATCTAAGGATTTGGGAGTTTCTGTCATGGCTGGGGGGTAGAAATGATCTTTGATGTCCTCTCCAAATCCTGCACTAGGGCATATCCACCCTCCTGACTGGGAAAAATCTGCTTTACTTTGTCTCGTCCCTAGAAATTTCCAGCAATGCTGCATTTTGGTCACTGAGAGTGTCTGTGGTAGAAAAGCTGAATTTCCACCCAGATCCAGCTGTATCTGAGAACTAATGACAACAAGCTGGAAGGAAACCTTGCTGCAAATGTTACTGGAAGGATCTCAAGCAAACCAGATCTTTCAACACAATAAAAAACAAGCCAACTCCCAGCTGCAGGTGGAGATCAGATAAGGCAAAAAAAAAAAAAAAAAAAAAAAAAAAAAAAACCCAACATTGGGAGCAGAAAAAGCCTTTACATCATCATCATTTTTAAGTGTGGTTATCTTGGGTTTCACCTCCAAGTGGACATAATCAGTTCTGTCTTCTCTCAGGATCCTTCAGCTGAAAAATGCCCAGCCACACTCCTCTGGGGAAATGGGTTTTCCTCCTCACCATCTGGAACGTGCTCTTCTGAACTAGGAACAATTACTCTTTTCCCCATTGATTTCATCCCTTCCCACTTGAAAAACATCAGCTTGAGCCACTTCCTGTCCTTCCCAGGGCAGAGCCTCGTTCATCTCCTTCTCCAAAATCAGCATCAACACTTCCCATGCACACTGCAACAGCCTGGAAACAGGACTTTAAATCAGCAAGGAGACCCTGGAAACACCACTTTGAATCAGCCAGGACACCCTGGAAACAGGACTTTAAATCAGCAAGGAGACCCTGGAAACAGGACTTTAAATCAGCAAGGAGACCCTGGAAACACAACTTTGAATCAGCCAGGACACCCTGGAAACACCACTTTAAATCAGCAGGGAGACCCTGGAAACACAACTTTAAATCAGCAAGGCCTTCTCTGCTCTGCTGAGGGAGGAGAGCACGAGTCCCACGGAGTCCCAGGGGCTCCTTTTTGCATTCTGGGATGGTCAGGAGAGATCTCACAATTCAGGATGCTCTCCTTGCCTGTTCCACAGACCCTACAAACTGCTGGAACCACCCAGCTGTGTTTTTCCTGGATGCTGGAGCTTCCCCTGGGATAAGGAGTTGGTGCTTGGGATGCAGTTGCTGTGGAGCACAAAGGGAGCTGAAATCCAGCTGGCAATTTTGGATAATTTGGTGAACATGTGAAAATGTATCAACCCAAACCAAAGAACAAAGTTGTTTTGGGTAACAGAGAAATCATTTTTAGCATCATTTTAACAGCAGCCACATCTCCCATGTGCAGTTTCCTCCAGGTGAATTTATTCCTCAGCTCCAGGTGATTGCTGCTCTGTGTTTGCTCTGTCTCTCACACAAATCCCCACATGGGAACACTTCTCTTTCTCACTCCTTCCTAAATGCCTTCAGAAAACAAATCTCTTCCTCACTTACATTTTGTTTATGGGTACATTCGTTTTGCACTGCTGCACTTTCACACCCATAGGCATTCCTGGGGCTCCTGGTGGGTTTTGCACCCTGGTTTGTTTGGTGTCACCCCCTTGCTGCCACCCCCTGTGCAGTGTGGAGCCCTCCCATTCCTCACCAGCACAGCCCCACTGGGCAGCAAATGGGGTTTGGGTGTGAGTGAGGGAGAAAAGGGAGCAGGAGCTCCTCAGCAGGGACCCAGTTTCTTCCCCAGATGTTTCAGAAGTGTCTCAGTGCCACCCTTGTCACCTTCTGAACTGCTCAGTGTCCCCATCCCATCCCTGGACACATTTTTGGCCAGGGGTTTTAGTTCCCACAGCTGTGATGCTGCTCTTGGGGCAAACCCTGACCTCAGCAGGTTTTTGGGGTGGCAGTGTGGATGTACAGACCAGAAAAGCCTCATTTGTGGAATATATTTCAGAATTGAGCTTCACTTTCCTTTTCCCTTTCTAATTTTCACCTCAGATCCCTCTGGTAAATTCATGGGAGCTGTACCTGTCCCTGGGGCTCCACCTTCTCCAGGTGAGGTCACTCATTCTTTTTAAGGTGCCCCTTATTTTATTGCACTCAGATTTTCCAGGACAACCATCCATTCTGTTTCCTTAACTGGAAATGCATTTTATTTACCAGTACCTTTCAGCTTTTTAGGGGAAAAAAGAACCCTGAACTGTGAGAGGTTTGTCCCAACATGAGCCATCCTGTGGAAATATCCTTCCCCAAAAGAGAAATCATCTTTATATTCAGCAAAATTAATTGTCCCATTGATTCCAGGCCACACCCAGACCATGCATGTGGCTCCAAAGTCTGTTAGCTGGAAAAATGGATGGACAGGCAAAAATATTCCAAGGAATATTTTAAATAACCAATAACTAGTATGGCTTTGCTCCTTCACTAGAGCTCATTTTCCTCTGGCCATGTTAAAAATGTTAAAAATCTGCCTGTTACACACAGTCTTTGGGAGATGAGGATGCCAATTGAACAAAGATGGAAAGGCCAAAGTTTCCACTGCCAAAGCCTCAGAGCTGCTGAGGACAGAGCCTGAGAGCAGCTGGAGCCCACAGCCTGCTCCCATTCCACCCCAAGGGCTGCTCTGCTCCTTGCAATCACCTTCTGTTTTGGTAACAGAGTGAAAAATGAAGAGTGGGACTGAAGTCAGTGAATTCCCACCCTTTTCCTGGATGATCTTAGAGGTTAATCCATGCATGTGGGATTCAAGAACACCGTGTCCATCCCAAGTGCAGGCTCTGGGGTGAGACTGGAAGGTCTGATTTACAAAACTGGCTGGGTCTGGGATCCAGCTTCCCATTTGGATCTCTGGGCAGCAGAGCAAGCCTGCCTGGGTCTGATAGCACAGTGATTAAGCACTGAGGCAAAGAAAGCTCCCAGCTGCTGTGACAGAGAAGGAAGAATCTGGAAAAGCCAGAAATGTTCCCCCCACACCCTCATCCAGAAGGACTTTGTGCTCATTGAGTCAGAATTTGCTGGCAATTTCCAAAAGCACGGGGTGACCTGGGGGACAGCAGGAATCACCTTGGGGCACGTCTGGCTGTGCTCATGAACCAGAGGGTTTTACAAGGCACTGAGAGCTGGGCTGGATGGCCTCGGGCCATTCCCAATGTCCCCACTAAAACAAATCTGTTCTAGTGGATGTGATGTGTCTGATAGCCCTGACTCACCCCCTGCACAGGATGTTTGTGAACTGCTGACCCCACCCTCCAGCTCTTCTTTAATTACAAGAATTATTCACAAGGATTCCTGCCTCAGTTCACAGATCTGCACAAAGCACTTGGAAAGGTTTGCTACATCAAACCACCTTACAGTACATCATCCACCTCACAATATCAATATCAATATCAGTATCAGTATCAATATCAATATCAATATCAGTATGAATATCAATATCAGTATCACTATCAGTATCAATATCAATATCAATATCAGTATGAATATCAATATCAATATCAGTATGAATATCAATATCAGTATCACTATAATATCAATATCAATATCAGTATCAATATCAATATCAATATCAATATCAATATCAATATCACTATCAGTATCAATATCAATATCAATATCAGTATCAATATCAATATCAGTATCAATATCAATATCAATGTCACCTGGAGCAGTGATGTTCAGATTTCAGCCCTACAAACCCCTGTACATTCACAGAATCACAGAATAGTTTAGGTTGGAAGAGAGGTTAAAGCTCATCCCATCCCCAGCCATGCAAAGCTGACACAATTTCTGACCCTCTGCTGAGAGTCCAAAAAATCCATTTCTTCATGCAGAGAGCAGCTTGCAGATTGTTCTGTGTGTTATTTTTGCTTGCTTTCTAACAAGAGAGACCTTCATCCATCAGAAGAATACCCTTTTCTGCACATATTTATCCCTAATTCCCTGCCAGGCCTTCAGCAAGCGTTGCTGTGGAGACTGCAGAGTGGCCACAAGCTCCAGGGTGGCACAAAGGACTGAGCTTGTGCTGGCCCCATTAAACCCCAGGGGCAAAGCTCTGCCTGTGGGGAGGGGTTTGGGCTCACAGCTGGAATTTGGGCACACACCAGGTGCTCTCAGGTGGCCCCAGCAGAGCCCAGAGTGGGATAAAACCTGCCCAGCCATGGATCTGTGCAAACCCCCCCTGGCAGGGGTTGGGACTGGATGATTTTTAAGGTCCCATCCAACCCAAACCATTCCATGGTTCTGTGATTTCAGCATCCCAGGAAGGTGATGCCAGGATTTACACTGTGCTTGGAGTGACAGCAAAAGCCAAGTCTTCTCCTCCACTCCAATGCTTTGAATTACCAGTTTTCCTCAGGGGAAGAAGAAAAATTAAATTCCCTATAAGAAAGGGACCAAAGGAAACCTGGGTCCTGAAACCCTCTCAGTTTTTTGTGGGAAGGTGCATGTCTTTACCCCTGTGATGGTGTTCAGATCTGGGAAAGGAAAGGGGAGAAAAAAAAAAAAAAAAATCTTTTAAAGACTGATTTCAAGTCAAGACCCATGATCTTGTTACCAAGGTATTTAGGATGTTAAAAAAGACAGACTTCTGTGGGTGGAAATGAGCAAAAAGATCAACTGAGCCTCCAGTTCCATGTAGCTGCCTTCAGCAGAATACAGCATGAGAGGGGGGAAAATTCCCCATGAAAGAAATCCAGAAGATGAAAGGAAGCTGGCTGGGAAAGGGAATGATCATCAGAACATCATCTGCTCCTTAACAGCAGGCTGAAGGCTGTGAAACTTCTTTTTAGGAATTGCCATAGACTAGGAAGTATCTCAAATGACCTAAAAAGAGATATAAGGATCTATGCATATAAAATATATATATATATATACACCCCCAGAGATATACCCAGAGAGGGATATATCCTGGATGTAAGGACAGATCCCTGCAGCCTTCAAGGCTTGGAGCCAGCTCACTTCCTGCTGTGCTCTGTCATTGAAGCTCCCCAGCTCTCAGGACTCCAGAATTGCTAAAATTGGGCAGCTCCAGATCTCCATTTTAACCCCAGCCCCTTTCCTGGAGCAGCAGGACACGAGTGGGACCCAGCTGAGGAGCCTGCTCTTCTCCTGGGATGTTCCCACAGAAAGGATGCAGGCTCAAAAATGGGAGCTGTTGCTTGGGTGAAACTCAAAATTAAAAGCAGAGGCAGCTCTGCATCCCCTGTGAGCCCCTGCAGAGCCTCAGGTGGGTTTGGGGTGTCCCTAACTCAGACCAGCTTCAAGATGGGGGTGGCACAAGCAGCAGGCTGCACCTTGAGGCAGCTGCAAAAGGCCAAAAAATGAATGGATCAAATCACACCCAGTCACAGACTCAGTTTCAGTGCTGGGCCATGGCCAATCCCAGCTCCTTGAAGCACAAACTGTTGTGATTTGAGGCAAAAGTGTGAAATGCACAAGCCCTGTGGGAAACTGCATGGAGTTTTCCCGTGGTTATTAATGGCACTGGGGTTACTGATGACACTGAGCTCCCCACCACGAGATTTAGTTTGACAGGAAAAGAGAAAATTACCTCAGGCTGGGCAGGGCAGGCTCAGGGTGGACAGCAGCAGGAATTTCCCCATGGAAAGGGAGCTCAGGGATTGGAACTGCCCAGGGAGGGTTGGGTCCCCATCCCTGGAGTGTCCAAAGAAGGGCTGGAGGGACACTCAGTGCTCTGGGATGGACTCAATGGTCTGTGAGGGCTTTTCCAGCCTAAATTACTCTGGGATTCTATGAATCTATAGAATCTATGATTCTATTCTCCTCCACCCCCAGGAGACCCTTCCTCAGCAAAACCAGGCACATCCCCCCACATCCTCCCTGCATCTCCACATCCCTCTCTAGGGCACCACAGAGCCTTTGCAGGGCCACAGCCCCTCCACTGCTCCCCAGAGAGCCCAGAACCAGCATTCCCAGCCCCCAGGGACATCCTGTCCTCACCCTCAGGGAGACACTGCAAGACAGAGTGGGCACGAGTGAAGGCACACAGAGGAGAGAACGTCCTCTGTGGTTTACAGCCTGCAAATGCTGCAGTCCCCAGCTCTGACAGGAAGCAGAGTCTGTTTTTCCCTTAATTCCCAACCTGACACCAACACTGACATATTCTCCCCCTATATTTAGTGGCCACATCACCTGGCACTCACTGCTGTGCTGTCACCAGCAGCTCTGCTACGTGGCAGAACAGTGGGAACGTGGAGCTTTCCTCTGTTTGGGTTATTTTTTTTTTCCCTTTCTCTTCCCTTCTCTCCAAAACACTCACACACATTTCTTGCAGCATAATCCTCCCTCCCTCCTGGGCAATGCCATCAGCTGTCATCCTGCATCATGTGCTTCTGCCTTCTCTGGATCACTCACTCCCCCCACACCACTTTCCCCAGGTCTGTCACAGTTATTAAAACCTCATAACAAGCTGCTTTGCATTTAATCCCATCTGTCATCAGATCCTGTTTAAACACCAAGAATTACCATTTAATGTGACTGCTTCCTAAGATATGACAGCTTTCTTCCATGGATCTCAAAGAGTTCTGCAGGAGAAGCTGAGTATTCCTGAGCTCCTTTTTTTAATTTTTTTTTTTCCCCTGGATGATAGTTGAGACAAGTGGAAATAGGGCAGCCCAAAATGAACAACCCAATGCCAGGAGACACAAGAAACCCAGCTGGGATATCCCAGCCTGGACTTGGGACTGTCACATCCAGCTGCCTGGAGCTCACAGGAGCACCTCCCTGTGAGAAGAAATTTCTTCTGTGAGAAGAAATTCCCTTTTCCCCAACACAGGAGGGACATGGAGCTGTTGGATTCCACCAAGATGATCACAGGGAGGGAACATTTCTTCTGTAGGGAAAAGCTAAAAGAATTTTTAATGTTTATTCTGAGAAGAGAAGTTATGGAGGGACCCAATTGGGATCAACATGGGATGGGAAATGAAGGGAGCTCACAAGAAAGACAGAGAGAGACTTTTCACAGAGCCTGGAGAGACAGGACAAGGGGGAATGGCTTCACACTGACACAGAGCAGGGCTAGATTGGAATGGGGAGAAATTCACTGCTGTGAGGGAGGTGAGGTCCTGGCACAGAATGCCCAGAGTTGTTCCCACCCCTGGAAATGTCCAAGACCAGCTTGAACAGGGCTTTGAGCAAGTGGAAGGTGTCCCTGGCCATGGCAAGGAGCTGGAATGAGATTTTTTAAAGGTTTTTTTAACCCATTCTGGTTCTCTTCGTGCCCACAGAGAAGTGGTGTTACCCCACAGGAGCACTCCCATCCTGCCAGAGTCTACCCCAAACCTGCAGCACAAACTGCAGGATCTCAGCCCCTTCAGGACCCCCAGCTCTGGGGCAGAGCACGAGGCAGGTGCTGATTCAGCCACCAACACGTTATTTTGTAAGAGAATGAAAAAAAAAAAATAATAATTGAGAAAGCGCATTTGTTATTATTCATTAAATGTACTGGAGCTGCCTTATGTGCTAAATGTTCTTCCCCTGATGATCTTAGCACCTAATTAAAGGAGGCTGATGAGGCATGATAGAGGCAGAGTGTGAGTACATCCAAACCACCAATGGCAAAGGGAGGCAGGGAGAGCACATCAATTACCCACGTGGAACAGGGACAGAGCAGCAAGTCCTGTTGGAAAGGCAGCCCCATTCCTGCAGATCCAAACTCTCCTTCCTCCCTCTGAAAGCCTCTGAAACCCTGCTGGGGTGGCACAGCAGCAATGCCCCCCTCACCTGCACTGGAGAGTCCAAGGCTGATGCTCTGGTAGCTGCTGAGTGCTAAAGTTGGGAGGGTTTTAGAAGGATTTGTCCCAAAAAAACATTGGCCTGGAGCCACTTTTGGAATTGAACTTGAATCAAGATTTCTGGTAGGGCTTATTTATATTTACATGGGATGACAATCCCAAACATTGGGATACCACAAGAGAGTTGGTTCTCATGGAGTTTTCCATCCCACTTTTAGGACACTCTGCTGCAGAGTCCTTTGAAGGAACTGCAGCTCTGTACCTCTTGGGTTTCCTCCAGAAATCCACAGGAGGAACAGGCAGAGCTCCAGTTACAACTCCAGTTCCCAAAATTCCACCCAGATGAAAAAGTCCAGGTTAAAAAACCTAAGTGAGCACCTGGGGATCATAACTTCAGCCAAGGAGGGGAGTTCAGAGACATCCTTGCCTCTTCAGCCCCTGATGAACTTCTGTTGGTGTATTAATTACTGTGCATCCTCCAAAAGCAAGCACAGAAGTGTGGGATACTCCTGCAATGAAACCCCTGGCATCAGTACCACTGGCCATAAATCTTGTGGATAAATTCCTTGTGATTTAGCTCCTACTCTGAGCCAGGCTGGAGTTCCCAAAGGACAGTGTCTGTCAGGAGCCTGACATCAGAAATTGCACATGGTTATGAAAATGGAAACGACTTCAAGAAAAGCCAATGTTGTTTGTTGGGCTTTTTTTATTCAGATTTCTCAAGAAATTCAGTTAAAGGCCAATTCATACGTCTGGGCTGATTCCTTCTTTATGCAAACCTGCTTGCCCTAAGCATGGATCCTATTTTCAGTCACTTCAGGAGAAGGAAGCTCAAGTCCAACAGTCCCATTAAAAACCACAAGACATGCCAGATCTCTGGATTCTGGTTCCTCAGCCACATCCCAAACCAGAGCCCATCCAGCCTCAACAATGTTTGGACAAGGAGAATCACAGCTTGATATTTAACCAAACCATTTGATGGCTCAGCAGCAAAACCCCTCTGGCTGCAAGCAGTGCTGGGCTGCCAATTTTAAATAAAAAGGGGGCTGGGGGTGACCCCACAGAGATGGGACAGGACACAACCTGTGCCTGTGGGATTTGTCCTTGGGATGGGAGAGACCCTGTCCCCTCCAGCAAGATGGGGAAGGAGGTGGCAGCCACCCAGGAGAAGGATTTCTTTGTGGAGAGGCTGCAGGGCAGGTTCAACCAGCTGGAGATGCTGAGAGAGAGAGAGAGAGAAAGAAAGAAAGAGAGAGAGAATGAAAGAGAAAGAAAGAGAGAAAGAGAGAAAGAAAGAGAGAGAGAAAGAAAGAAAAAGAGAGAGAAAGAAAGAAAGAAAGAGAGAGAAAGAAAGAGAGAGGAAGGAAGGAAGGAAGGAAGGAAGGAAGGAAGGAAGGAAGGAAGGAAGGAAGGAAGGAAGGAAGGAAGGAAGGAAGGAAGGAAGGAAGGAAGGAAGGAAGGAAGGAAGGAAGGAAGGAAGGAAGGAAGGAAGGAAGGAAGGAAGGAAGGAAGGAAGGAAGGAAGGAAGGAAGGAAGGAAGGAGAGAAAGAGAAAGAAAAAGAGAAAGAGAGAAGGAGAGAGAGAGAAAGAGAGAAAGAAAGGGAGAAATGGAGAAAGGGAGAGAGAAAGAGAGAAAGAGAGAAAGAAAGAAAGAGAGAAAGCGAGAAAGAGAGAAAGAAAGCGAGAAAGAAAGCGAGAAAGAAAGAAAGAAAGAAAGAAAGAAAGAGAGAAAGAAAGAAAGAAAGAAAGAAAGAAAGAAAGAAAGAAAGAAAGAAAGAAAGAAAGAAAGAAAGAAAGAAAGAAAGAAAGAAAGAAAGAAAGAAAGAAAGAAAGAAAGAAAGAAAGAAAGAAAGAAAGAAAGAAAGACCAGCTGGCAAGTGAGTGTAGGTGGGGAGAGTCATGCTGGCCCTGTTTGCCAAAGGGGCAGGAATAACACATGTTCCTGTGCCTCAGTGGAAGGGGAAGTTCCCAGAATCTTGCCTCATCTGTCTTTCTATTCTTAACCCTTCTCTGGCACCCTCTCAAGTCTGGGTGCTGCTGGAAGAGCTGAAAAATAATGCAGAAAAAGCAGCCCTTGCTAGTCTAGCAGAGAGCAGGGCAATTTTGTCTCTCCAGCATCAGAAAGGCAAGGGCTGGAATGATTTTTCCAGTATGAGCCAGTCCTAAAAGCTTGGTTTATGGAGAGATGGTGTGGATGTCACCAGGGAACAGCTGCTTTTGAGCAGAGGTAGGACTGAAAGGTCTCCAGACCCTCTACTGCTGTAAATCACCTCCAGGACTAGATTTACATCAATAGTAGAGGGATGCAAACCTTCAGGTGTGAGGTAAAAAAAATCCTAAAATCCTTCTAAAATTCCCAAGGTAAGAAGGAGGCTTTCAAAGTAACAAACTTGAAAAGGATTTTAAAAGAAGATTTTTTTTTTTTTCTGGGAAACAAAAATTCTTTGTCTGCTTTCCTCTGCATCATCCCCAGGTCACTGCAGTGAGACACTGAATTTGACCCCAAGGACACAAATATTTGGGACAAGCTGTAAATCTGGAGCAGAGACAGGAGGTCATTGCTCTTTCCCAAATTCCCAAATGAAACTGAGAAAAAGCCATGGCAGCACTGGGGGGAAAACTCTTCTCCTCCTTGGAGGACAATTTTGGTAGGAGCCAGACTGTCCTTCAGGGGCTGTGGTCATTCAGCCACTGAGTTAACCCCAGCTCCTTTTCCAAACTGACTGCAAGTTTCTAGTATTTGTCATTCCAGCCTGAAAAAACATGAACTGATCCCCTGCTTGGTTTTTTTGGGGGTTTTTTTGTTTTTTTTTCCTAAAAACCTTGGAAAACTTCAACTTTCTGCACAGGAGCTACCAAAGCTGGGAGGGATGGGAAGGTGGGGATGGCACTGGTAGGAAATGAATGAATACAAAAGCAATTCCATCTCCAGACCTGAAGGAAGCTCCCAACAGATCCTTTTCCTCCACCACAGATGGAAAGCAGGAAAACCTGGCAGAGGGTGGAGGAGGTGGAGGAGCAGGAGATGGGATGCACACATGGACCCAAAAATCCACGTCAGAAGGAGCTGGAAGAATAGAAGTGGATGGATAGAGAAAGGTAAAATAATGACCTCTCATCCCCATCCTCTGGCATAACAACAACAACAACAAAAAAAAATCTGTGGCAACCCAGCAAGGCTGTGCTGGTCCTGGAAGGGAAAAACAATGTTCTGAGGAGGGTACAGTTCTCTCCAGGTTCACACGTAGCAACCCTGCAAGTTTCTATAGCAACCCCGGAATTATTTTTAGCATTAGTCACATTTGAACAGCAGCAACCCAACATGGAGCTGGGCTGGAGGGAGTTTCACCCTCTCCAAGGCTTTTTTTCCCTCTCCTGGGGCTGCAGAAACCCACCCTGACAACTGCTGGGTGCTGCACACAAACCAGCCATGCCTCTGAATAAATGGGGAAGGTGTTGGGCAGAAAAATCTCTTTTTTTTCCTCCTTTTTTTGGCATCTCCCCAGTCCAGAGGGACAAAGGTGCAGTCCCCAGTGGCAGTGGGGACACAGAGAACATTTCCATGGAGTTCCTGGAGCTCTTTTTCCTGCCTTCCACAGACACCAGGGAGCAGGGAGTGTTGGAGTTTGTAAATTAAGGGTCTTTTTGAATTTTTTTAGAGAGAAATTAAAGTGCAGGAATTAAATTAAAACTTTATATCATATAATCCATCCAAATATTAATTTAATCCCTACATTTTGATTTCTCTCTGAAAAATTCAGAGATACCCTTAATTTACAGACTGCAACATCTCCCTCTCCTATTTGAACAAATGTGTACCAGTAAATAACCTACAAGGGAGGAACCCCATGGCTCGTTTTTCTCTTATTTAGCAGCAAAAAGGGTCGAGGTTGTCTGTCCCAGGTGGGACATGGGTGCAGGAATTTATGGCAGGAGGAGCTGAAGGCAGCTCTGAAACACAGGAGGGTGCAGAATGAATGAAAGAAAAAAAAAAAAAAAAAAAATGAAAATGAAAAAAAAAAAAACGAAAATGAAGAAATGAAAAAAAAAAAGCTGAGCCTGGCAGAGGGGGCACAGAGTGGGGTCCAGCTCCCAGCTGGGATCTCTGACACTGCACATCATCCACAGGAGCCCAGGCAGACACAGCTTGGGACAAAAGCTCTTCCCAAATCCCAGTCCTGGCTGTGACCAGGTGATGAACTCCTGGGAATTTCTTGTTTTACAAAGCCCAGCACAGCACAAGGGACAGAGCAGAGCAGATCCATGGCAGACCCAGCCAGGCAAAAGCAGGAATACAAATTCCAGCATCTCCTAAGGATCTGTTCTCCACCCACACACCCACAGACAGTTCCTACTGCCACTCACAACAACCCAAATCGTTAGCCATAAAATGTGTGCTGTGATAATTAACAATTTCCCTTGCATTCTTTTTTTTTTTTTTAATGCCAAGAAAACCATTGGTGCCCCACAATTCCTGTGACCACTGAATTTCAAGCACCTTTCTGTGGGGTTCAGCCCCCACAGACTAAACCAGGTTTTAAACACCCATCAAGTGAGATATTCTGAGCACATCCATGCAAAGCAGTCCCTGTCCATCCTCATCTCAAGAAGATTCATTTCTGCTCACTCCAAATGAAATTCACTATGGAGTCCAGCTTGGAAGAGCAGGGAAAATCCTGGAAATGGCCACAGCAGCCAGCTGGGGCAGGGAACAAGACTTCCACCTTGATTTTCCTTTATTTATGGGCACTTTGCTGGACAGGAATCACCTCTCATTTTTCCCAACACCACTAAAAAACCAGATGGTCCCTGGCACCTTCTCCAGAGCAGCACAATGCCCAGAGGGACTGGAGTTGATTCCTTTTTCCCACTGGTTTATAAAATCTGTGGATTCCCCAAATATCCTGGAACTGGCAGCAAGCACAAATGCCCCTGGGGAAAGGCCAGTGCAAATTGATTCCCCAAAAAGGCATCCAAAAAAAAACAAACCCAGAAGCTCCTCAGAGTTCACCCTTGGGAAATGACTTGGGGATAAAGATGTTTCACCACTTCAGTAAGAATTTGGTGTCCTCAAAAAAAAAAAAAAGGAGCTTGGCTAAAACAATTCAGCCTTCATCCATCAGCACGAGCCAAGGGAGCAGGGAAGATGGGAAAAGCTGGGTTTGCACTGAAAATTCTGCTTGGAAACCACTGGATGAAGGAATATCTGCAGGTATTCACAGAATCCCAGATCACTGAGGTTGGAAAAGCCCTCCCAGCTCAAGGAGTCCCAGCTGTGACCCCACCCTGTCCCCAGCCCAGAGCACTGAGTGTCACCTCCAGGAATTCCTTGGACACTCCAGGGATGGGGATCCAACCCTCCCTGGGCAGTGCCAATCCCTGAGCTCCCTTTCCATGGGGAAATTCCTGCTGCTGCCCACCCTGAGGCTGTTCCCTCTCCTGTCCCTGTTCCCTGGAGCAGAGCCCCATCCCCACCTCGCTTCAACCTTCCCTTGATTTCTCCAGTGCAGGGCAGGGCAGAAGAAGAAATCAGCATTTTCTGCAGCCAGCACCTCACAGAAAGCCAAATTCAGCACAAGCCTCCTGTCCTGGGAGAAGAAAGGGCAAAAAAAAAAGGCAAAGTAACAAGCTGCACTTGTGGAGAGCTCTGCTCTGCCACTGCATCCCCACTGGATGCTGGGCTGGGTCAGGGAGCACAGGAGTGCCTTGCCTGCCCTCACTCACAGAATGCTTCACTCCTCCCCAAGGAAACATAGGATTTTTCTAATTAAGCATTAAAGTGATTCAATTATGAGGAATGCTCTCTTGTGGAGCTAAAATCCATCCCAGACAAGAGCACAGCAAGGTTTTGGACAATCCTGGAGAGGTTTTGCTGACTGGGGGGGGGTCATGAAACAGCACAGCTCCAAAATGGGGATTTTTTTTTTAATTTTTCCCTCATAAGAAGCACTGAACTGTGCTCTCTGGAAGTGTAAAAGGCAGCAGGAGAACAAGAAATGAGTTTGCAGACAGGAATGACAGGCTCCTCGAGCTGCAGAAGAGGGGCCAAGCCACAGCTGACACATTTTCAGGATTTCAGTCCTGCCCCAGCTCCTTCCAACCCAGCATGGGCAGGAGGAGGTTGGGTTTTGGGCAACCTCTCAGGGCTGCTTTTGGCAACACAACAAATCCCAAAGCCCTGATGAGCCTGGCTAATTAGCACAGCCCACCACTGTGACTGACAGCTGCCAGCCCAGCCCAGTGTCAGCTCAGTGAGACAGAGTGAAAAACATTCCTCAGCCCAGGAAAGCTGCATCAGTGCTTTTATCCTGACAACAATCAGCACCCTAACACAGGGCTGCTGTCCCTGCACCAGCTCTGAGTGCCCAGTGCACCCAGCTGCCAGGGACTGCCCAGAGAAAGTGGTTTTAAAAATAAAATAAATCATTAAAAAATCATTACAGACACTGTCTAGACCTTGCAGGCCTCCCTTCCCTCCCACCCAGTCCTTCTGCCTTCACACACTCCAGCTGGCCTGTCCAGCTCCCTTCCTGCTCTGGGTAATGATGTTTCATGTCTGGGGAGCTCCTTGCTCTTTTTTGGGGGTGGGACTGGATGAACTTCCAACCCAAACTATTCCCTGCTCCCTGAAGCTGCTCAGCCTCCCCAGCAGACAGGATGGATGCAGAAGCTCACCCAGAGGCCAGCACCACAATGGATGCCCTTCCCAAGCTCTCCCTCCACTCTTTCATTTCATTTCAATGAAAATAAGTAATTTTTTTTTTCGCTCTTCCCAACAATTTTGGGGAAAGGAGTTTCTGTCCCACGTGGTGGGTGATGCAATGTCCATGTTCCCAGAGCTCCAGGGCAGCAGCTCCCATGGGAGCAGAGCCCAGGGTGCTGTGGGACAAGTGCTCAGCACTTGTGACCTACCATGACCCAGATCATTTGTGCCCTACTTTACTTAATCCCTGGAAATCCTGGACCATAACCTCAGGACCTGCCTTCAGCACATTGTGCTAAAATTAAACCCAACTTTTTCCAATGAGGTTTACAGACCTCAGGCATGTATTTTTCTCCTCAGGAGCATGAGCATGGCAATTTAACTGTTTCCAGCCCAGAAAGGTGAAATGTGGGTGTACCTGCACAACTGCACAAAAACCACCCCTGGGGGAACAGGCTCTGTGGCACTTCAGGTGAACAGCAAGAGGTGAAGGTCACCTGCAAATTAGAGATGATGATGATGATCCCACCTCCAAAAATCATCTCAGATTCCTCAAATGAAAGTGTGAGGAAATGTCTAAGGGCTGTTTTTCTGAAAAATTACCAGTGAAAAAGTCGAGGGCAGGAAAGACTGAGATTGTCACTTGGGAATAAGGAGCGATCAGTGCTGATTCATCCTCTCACCTAATTCTCTTTGTGTCCATCCCCCTAGGAAGGACAGAGCCTGTTTTTCCACCCAGCCAGAGAAAATCTGTTGGCCAAGAAGTTCCTTTTCTCCTCCTCCCAGCAGGAAGCAGCTGCCCCATTGTCAGGCAGGGGGATGCACCCTCAAAGGGATGGGCTGTACCAGATGAACAGCCCAACACCATTTGGCCCAGGCTCAGCTGACCTAAATTCTGCCTCATTTGCAAGCCTGTGGTCCGTGGGAAGACCCACAGCTTTCAGCAGCATCTGCCAGCAGCAAACATCAGACAGAGACAAATTAGGGCATCTGAATGTGGGCCAGTGCTCTGCAGTGCTGAGAGCCCATCCTTGGCTCTGGTCCTGTCTTGGATGGGAAACCAGAACTCCAATCATTCACCACCCTGAGCATCCAGGGTGGGTTTTGCTTCCTCTGTTGGGCTGAGCAAGAATTGCAGAGGTGAGAGCAGCATCTTGAGGGAGGGAGAAAAGGAAAGGGAAATCAGCACTGGGAAAATAACACCAAAAACGTGGTGTGGGAGAAAATCCAGACTGAAGCTTGGTGAAGTCACACTTTGCTCATCACATTCCCTGCCCGTGGTGCTGAGTGTCCCTGCTGCAGCACAGGCAGAGAGAGGGGTGACCCAGCAGGACACACGAGTCCCCAGCACAGCCTGGGCACAGCCCTCGTGGCCATGCTCACCTCTCCTGCTCTGCCACTGTGGGATGGAGCCCTGGAAACCTCAGCTGAAAAACCAGGAGCCACAATTCCACCAGCAAACTGTTCCCCCATTCATTTTTCATCCCCCCCAAGCACTGCACTCTCCTTTCTCCTGCCACTTCACCACATTTCCATCATTTGCAGCAAAGCAAATCAATCATTTGCATCACTCACTATTTGCTCCATCCTACACACAGCTAAAAAAGACAAGGGCTCTCCTTGAATGAGGACAGCACGCTACTCCAGCGAGGCTGACAAGAACAGGATCTCTTTGGCTCATCTCCTGCCACTCACTGACAGCAATTTAGAAAGGTCTGTTTGACAGTAATTTCCTCTTTGCATTCTTATTCTGCTTAGACTGTGAAACTGCCAGTGCAGAAACAAAACCACTCAGGAAAAGACAACCAGCCATGGGAATCAGGTGCCTCTCCATTTACCAGCAGAGATTTTTTGGAATAATTTTTGAGTCAAAGCAGGGGAGGCCACAGGCTGCATGGCACTCTGCATTCCTCCTCCTCCTCTAAGTGCCACTTCTAAGTGCAGTGTGTCTGTCCCTCCTGTTTGGGGCACCAGGAAGCTGCTGGTGTTTGCTGCACTTTTTTGGGGTGTTTTCCCATTTTGGGCTCGCTGCTCAGGGTGCTGATGGATTCCACAGATGCATCAGATGCTGCAGAGTCCCTCTGGAGCTTTATTATTCCTGAGATGCCCCCTCTTGCAATCCTTCACCCTCTCTAAGCCACTCTGCTGCTGAGCTGCCAGAGGATTTACTTTCATACGTGTCTTCTCCTTGGAACAGTCCCAAAATCTGCATCAGTCTGATCACACCCAAATCCCACATCAGGCAGCTTTCCTCACCTGCTTGGAAATGTTATTATTTCAGCCTGCTGCCATAAAGACACAGATTGGAATCAATTTTAGATCAAGCTATTTAAAATATCCCGTCCTCCTTTTCAGAGCTGACTCAGTGCAGGCCACACACCCCCCTGAACATCCTGGGCATAAATCCTCCACAGGTAAAAATCCTCCTCTACAGGTTGCACCTACAGAAGTGAAAGATTAGGGGGGAAAATTTAGCCCTTGAGCTGTGATGTTTCAACCAGGAGAAGAATTCCAGCAGGGGAAGGAGATGGCTGAAATGCCCAGAAAATATAAAATCAGGGATTTGATGGGAGGAGAGGGAGCCTTGCAGAAGGTCAGCTCCTCCCAGATGTGCTGCAGGCACTGTCTGAATGCAGATGGAGCATTCAGGAGAAACCAGGTGAGGCTGAGGTGAGCAGGAAACCCCTTCTGAGAATGCAAAAAAATCATTTTCATCTCTGTGCCTGCCTAGCCCAGCCCAGCACACACTGAATTCCTAACTCACTCTGATGAACACGTGCTCCCCACTGGAGGGACAGTCCTTCAGCAGCACCAGGACCTTTGCTGCATCTTTTGTGACCCCCTTGGGGATGAAAATCCTCTGCCCACGCCCCCTAAGCAGCAGCTCTATCAGACATCTCTCTATCTATAGCTGCAGAGGTTGTCAGATTAATCCTGGCCCTTTTTAAAAATCCACCCACTCTATTTTCCCTTCAGAGATTTGTGTGTGGCTGCAAATCCTGTGTGTGGCTGCAAATCTCATGTGTGGCTGCAAATATTCTGTGTTCCTGCAAAACCCTGTGTGTGAGTGCAAATCTCATCTCTTCCTGCAAATCCTGTGTGTGGCTGACAAATCTCCTGTGTTCCTGAAAATCTCCTGTTTTCCTGCAAATCTTGTGTATTCCTGCTAATCTCATGTGTGGTACAAATCCTGTGTGTTCCTGCAAATCTCACATGTGGCTGCAAATCTCATGTTTTCCTGCAAATCTCATGTTTTCCTGCAAATCTCATGTTTTCCTGCAAATCTCATGTTTTCTTGCAATTCCTGTGTGTTCCTGCACACCCTGTGTGTGGCTGTGAGTTCACACCCCTGGAACAGGAGCTGGGGAAGGATTTGACACCACTGACACCCTCTCACCTGTGCAGGACATCAGCTGGGGACCTTCCCTTGGGCTGGCATTTCTTATCCCAGCACTGCCAGAAAATCCCTTGGAGATCCATAAAGAAATAACAGGGATGAGATAAATAACAGGAGAGCTGGCAATGAGGAGGAGAAAACTCCTTTAACACACACAAACACACACAGGAGGAGAACAGAAGATATTTTCTTCATTTTTTTAACTTCAAGACATTTCATATTTCAAATATTGAAATATTGAAGATATTTCATATTCCATCTTTTCTTTGCCCTTTTCAACAAGACTATTCTGGGTTGCTCTCTCATCAGAGCACAGAGAATTGAGAGGACAACACCAGTTTCTGTTCTCTACCCAGGAGAAGCAAAGAGGGAAAAAAAGCTTTTGAGAACCTGCCCATTTCCAGGCTGCCTTTGTGTGCTGACAAGAAGGACACAGGGGTCAGCACATCCATTCTTCCCCCAGTCACCCCCAGTGGGAGCAGGCAGCAGGCAGAGGGGTTCAGGAGGAGAAGTGACCCATTTTTGGGTTGTGACATTGCTCCAAGCACAAAGCAGGGCTCAGCACTGAGGTTCCTCACCAGGCACCAGCCTGGCTCCCTTTGCTGCAGCACAGAAAAGCCAGGAGAGAAAGGAGCTCATCAGCCACACCCCAAGGGGATCCTCCAGGGGATCCACACAAGGGAAACCTGGACCCTGGGGCTGCTCCAGCAAACCACGATTTGCAGGATCCACTGACATCTCCAAGCCCAGGAAAAACACCAGTCTGTGCACTGGTGTGTGAGAGATGTGCTGCTGGGACACAAAGGGGACACTGAGACATTTTCTCCCATTTTCCTTGCCAGCATGGGAACACTGGAGAGCTGAAATAGCCAGGAAATATTCAGAAATATGCAGGGTTTCTAGAGGCTGTTACTATCCCCAGACCCAGGCTTGAAGAGCAGGCTGGTTTTGACTCTGAGTAACAAATGGTTGCCCATGTCCTCCTCCCTGCCAACAGCTCATCCTGATTTTCTGCATCCATTTTATATCACCCACCTCCCTTGTCCTCTGCTCAGGCCCAGAGGGATCCCAGCACAAGCCAAGCATTTAGCAGTGCATTGTTTCTCTGCTTAACCTTAAGAGTTTATTCATTCCCTGTTTGTGCTGAGAGGGACCCAGCAGTGTCCCCAAGGAGGGGGTGGCAGATGAACAGAAAAGAGTTAAGACAGCACATAAAGCTCACAGAGGTGCTGCAGAAGCAGAGGCAGGACAGGGAGCAACCAGAGGCAGCAAATTCCCTTCCTCAAAGTGTTTTTCACCTCTCAGCTTCTTCCCCTGGCCTCATCCACCAGCTCCTTCCATCCCAGGCCACGCTTCCCCATCCTTGTTGTTTTCCCAATTTCTCCCTGCAATTTACTCCAAACATTCCTCACAAATTTTTTTCCCCCCTTTAGAAGGCATTAGGAAAACACAAGGGGGGGAGCAGAGAGATGAAGTCCAAACAAACCCAGGGCACTTCAATGTGAACTTGGGATCTCTGACACTTTGCCATTAATCCCTGCAGCCTCCACCCTCCCAGCTTTGGGGCAGCCTCCTCGTTTTTATTCTGCTCTTGACACATTCTTTGGGGAGTGGCTGGAGCCTGAAGTGGGCAGAAAGGTGGATTTTATGAACAATCTCCATCTCCCACACCCCACAGGAGACTGAAGGGTTGTGTTTGAAACACCAGGAGCTGACAGAGGGCACGGCCCTCACTCACTCACTCACTCACTCACTCACTCACTCACTCACTCACTCACTCACACACCCATCTGCACAAACCAAAGCACTCTGGGGCTGCAAAGTGCCAGCTGGAGCAAGCCCAGCCCCAGAATTCATTCTCAGCTCACACATATCCAGAACGAGCCCCCTGAGCCCATCCCTGCCCTGGGGGCTCTGTCCCACCTGAGCTTGGCCAGTTTTGCATCACCAATGTGACCTTTCTGTGCTGTCACACAGGGACCAGCCCCTTCCCACCCTGGTGCCACTGATGTGACACAGCCCCCCAGTGCTGTCACTGTCCCCAGCTGTCCCTGTGCCCAGCCACCCCTCTGTTCCATGCCCCAGATCCCCTCTGACTGCACCAGCCCTTCCCCACAGCAGCTCTCATCTCTCCCAGCTCTGATCTGCACCATTCTCTGCTTTTTCCTTTTTTCCTGGCACTTGGACAAAAACACCTCAGTGCTGACTTGCAGCATTTTTTGGTTTGTTCCTTGCTAGAGCTGCCAGTCCTGTCCCACTGACCCACATTGCACAGTTATTTCTGTGAGGCACAGCATCCTTCTCCAGAAACAAATGGTGCTTTCTCCCTGTGATCCCAAAACTGATGGGAGCCCAGGTTCTCCCTGGGTGATATCAACTTTATGAGTTACCTACACAACCTCTCCAGCATGTCAGATGGGAAAAAAAAAAACTGACAGAAAAGGGAAAAAAAAATTATTTAAGTCACAAAAAAACATCCCCAGCTCACAGTGCAGCCACTCTTCCCTGCTCTGGCTCTTCCCAGAGGGTGGCCAAGCACCAGCAAGTGCAACATGGAGCTGTTCCAGAGCTCAACATGACAAATTGTGCCCTTAACGAGGGGACCAGAGGACAATGGGGAGCTTGTGACATGCCAGACCCTAAGCAGCTCTGACAGGACAATAGAAAAATCCATAAATAGAAAAGGAGAATTGCTGGGCTGCTTTCAATGGGTGAAAAAGTGACAGAAGGTTTTGAGCCAAAAGAGAGAGGAAGTCTGGATTAAGGAGAAGTTTTGAAAGGAGCTGACAGGAGAAGACAGCTTTGATACAGCTCCAGCCTCAGCCAGGGCTGGAAAAGCCAAAGCTTGTGTGGAACATCTGCCTGAAATCCTCCCTGGTGAGCAGAGTGGTTGGGAATCCCATTTCAGATAGTGGTGTTATCTAAAAGTTGATTTTTGTACTGTCTTTGTAACAGAGAAACAGGCAAACCACTGCAAAACCTCATCCTAAGGAAAAGATGATATCCCTCCTCATCCTCTGCAAAAAGGTTTTCCCAGAGAATCTCTGCTCAGTGCCACTTTTTACATCACTTTGCCTGCAAAGCCAAGAAGAATTTGAATCCAGATCTGTTTGAGAGAAAAAAAAATAAAATTCATAAACTTCTATAAAAATCTAAACCAAAATAGATCCCACATAGAGAATATTTTTAAGATTTAACTTGCAATAATTCAGGCAGAGAGAACTGAATTAACAAAGGAAGGTTCCCAGGAGGCACAGAGCACCCAAAATCACCAAATAAAAACCCACCAAACTCACAGGTCTTAAATTTATCCTACACATCAGCTTATGCATTAGGCTCCATTTGACATCCAGGAAAATCTCCAGCATCCAAATCCAAGAGCATTAAAGGCAAAGCTGTGAAACACCTCCAGTCTGAGCACACCCACTGGATGGAACCAGCAGCAGGGAGGAATTCTGAATAAAAGAATTCATGTCACAGTGAGGGCCTCTCAATTTGGGGGGATAAATACACCCTGTGCTGCATCTTGTGTTCACCTCCAGGTCAAATTAGTCAATAGTCTTTGATCTGTATTCAATTTGCTCAGTTCATTTTGGGGAGTTAAAAGGGATACTTTGGAGAGGAAAAAAAAAAACTGCACAGACAAATGTGATGTCATCAGATCCTTGGCACAGCCAGCTCAGCTCTTCCCTGGGGAAGGGAGCTCAGAGAGGGTGAACCAGGAAAACACCCTGGTGGACACAACCCCACAGCCAAGCCCAAAAATGTGAGCTTTTCTTTCACACCTTTGTGCTCAACAGCCTCTTCTTAAGGTGTAGGAAACAGAAAGGGTAAAAAACTCTCAAAATCTGTGTGAAAACAAAGCTCAGAATAGAAGAATGCAAAACTACAGATATGCAAAGACAAGAAATAACCAGGCTGTGTTTTTAAGCTGTATAGAGATAGGCCTTAGAAAGTACATTAAGCAAGATAATAGAAAAATATAAGTTTAATAATGAAGCTTTATCATTTTTTTTTTAAGCTAAGAACCAGCATTGTTAAAAGCAAGGTGTGCATGTAACTTCAGTAATAAATACCTATAAAATTTTAACCATGTCCTATTAACTGAAAATCTTTTAAAAAACCTTGTAATAAAAAAAAAAAATTGGCTGTTGTGATGGCAAAAGTTTCACCATCTCCTGTGTCTCACCCTGTAATGAGGCTGATGTGCTGAAATAAAAACTTTAAGATTGCCATACCTACAGCCCTGTCCCATTATTAATATCAATATATAATATATAATATATAATATATAATATATAATATATAACATACAATGTATAATGTATTTTATATAATGTATAATGTATTACATATAATGTATAATGTATTACATATAATGTATAATGTATAATGTATTATGATATTATATATTATATATTATATATTATATATTATATATTATATATTATATATTTGTTCATTATATTAATAAATACATTATAATTATCTAAATAAATATATGTTAATTATATAATTAATATAAATATCACTACTAAGGGAGTGTGAAATCCCTCTGGATTCTGAGCAGGCACATGCAATGCTGCATTTTGGGGCACCACTGAGAGGAGACCCCAAAACTCTGCTGTGCTCATCCCCACCCTGATGTCCCAAGGAATGGGATGAAGCTGTGCCAGGGGAGGTTTGGGCTGGATTTTGGGAAAGGTTTTTCCCCCCAGAGGGTGCTGGGCACTGCAGGAGAGCTTGGCCACCTCTCCAAGGATGGGATTGTTGGATTTGGGTGATCCTGGCTCCCTTCCCACTGGGAATTCTCTGTGATTCTTACAGAAAAAACCAGCCCAGCTCCTGGGGGTCCCCACGGGCTCTTTGCCTCCAGGGCCACCCCATCTCCTCAGGAAATGCTGGGAATATTTCCCAGCTCTGTAAACTTGAACCCTGAGCACGAGGGAAAGAAAGAGGCAGCTCCCACCGGGCTGGGGGTGAATTCTTGGCACTGCTCGTGTTTCTCTTTGCCAGCACAGCCACAGCTTATGTTTCCTTTAGTGAGTTATCTTTACAGCCAGGAAGTGGCTCTTTCCATCTGGACAGTGTCATTCTCCTGGCTGGTTCTGCCTAAATGTTAACAAAACCCTGCTGCTGCCTTTATTTCCCCTCCTCAGGGATACTTGGAATTTTTATTTTTCTTCATAACCGCTGAGGAATCCATATTTCACAGAGTCCCGTGGTCTTATAAAAGGACTAACAGCAAAAGAAAATCACACTGGGCCCCAAGGTTATCTGTTTAGCCTAAAAAAAAAAAAAATGCAGGCATAATGCAAAACACAAAGGCAGAGGCTGCACAAGAAATTTGCAGGGTCTTAAGGGGATGAAAGTCTCATTTAGCAAATAGATTTCCCAGAGAAATCCCATGAGGGAAAACAGACAGAACAAGATCTAAACATATTTGCATGATGTGAAGGTCCTGTTATGAAGAGGTATTTCAGGAAAAAAAAAAAAAAAAAAAAAGCAGTTTGAGTTTTTTCTAAGTTACTTAAAGGAAAACAGAAGAGCAAAAATTAATAACAAATTTTAACACTTGGTGTTGTAGACAGGAGGAGTGTGTAAGGAATGTCATGTTTTGGTAAAAGCATGTTTACATGAGTGTTGCCTGCCTTGGACCAATGACCTTAATTCTATAGTTCTGTAACTTTAAAACTAGTTTTAAAAGTAAAAAAGAAAAGAAAAAAGTGCAGAGTTGCTATCAAAAACTGTACTTGCTCCCCTGCATGCTCCACACAAACTGTGTTGTCTGCAGTAAACAGCAAAAAACTTTTTTTTTTTTCTGCTTTTATTTAGTTTTCTGGCTAGCTGAAGCAAAAAAAATTCCCCCAAACTGTTCTTTTCCTTTTTCTTAAAATTGTTCAAACCTGCTTTAAACTAAAAACCCAAAAAACCCCACCAGAAACTCACACCTGTGACCCACCAGGCCTGGCCTGGGCCACAGCATTTCCCAGCAATAAAAAAACTAAAAACAAACTGAAAAAACCAAACTGAAACCCACAAAGAGACTCCTCTGAGTTTGTCAACTCCCTTGGAGTGGCAAGAAGTTTTAATTTTTAGTATTGTTCATTTTTGTGCTAAAAAGTGCTTTGTCAGTTAAATAAACAGGTTTTTTTCCACTTCTCTCTAAGAAAATATTTTTTTCCCCTCACCAGTTAAAAGCCCCCATTCAGAAGTTTCCTCCCAAATTTGCCCTAAACCAAAAAAAAAAAAACCCTTCCAGAGGAAATTTCATTTCCATGCTGTGGGAATCTCCTCAAACCTCTGGATGAGAGCTGAGCATCACTCAGCCCAACCCCCAGGTTCAATTCAGCTGTGCCAGCCCAAAAAAGTTTGAGAAATGTCAAGAAATGTCCACTGTAGATCGAATTTTAGTTTAGCTATTCTCCAACTCCATATTTTTTCCTGTGGAAAAATGACTCATCAGGGGCAAAAATATCTATTTTTAAGTCAAGTTCAGCCTTTCCACAAAAACTACTCAGTTCAAGGCAGGAGCTGGAGGGCAGGTGGTTGCTATGCAACTCCTGGGAAAGGTGCTTTCACAGATTTAAGATCTTTATAAAGTTGAGCCAGTCTCATAAAATACTAAAACTCACTGTTTCTATTTAATAATGATAAAAATCTGGCAAATAAACCCAAATAACGAAGGGATGATGTTTGTTAGAGCAGACGAGCCAGGATGTTTAACTAGGAAAGAAGAAAGAAGGAAAGAAGAAGGAAGGAAGGAAGAAGAAGGAGAAGGAAGAAGAGGAGGAAGGAAAGGAAGAAGGAGGAGAAGGAAGAAGAGAAGAAAGAGAAGAGAAAGAGAAGAAAGAGAAGAGAAGAGAGAGAAAGAAGAAGAAAGAAGAGAAGAGAAGAAAGAAGAAGAAAGAAGAGAGAAAGGAAGAAAGGAGAGAGAAGAGAAGAAGAGGAAGAGAGAAGAAAGGAGGAAAGAGAGAGAAAGAGAGAAGAGAAGAAGAAGAAAGAGAGAGGAAAAGAGAAGAAAGAGAGAAGAGAAGAGGAAAGAGAAGAAGAGAGAAGAGAGAGAAAGAGAGAGAAAGAGAGAGAAAGAGAAAGAAAGAGAGAGAAAGAGAAAAAGGAAAGAAGAGAGAAAGAGAGAGAAAGAGAGAGAAAGAGAGAGAGAGAAAAAGAGAGAAAGAGAGAAAGAGAGAGAAGAGAGAAAGAGAGAGAGAAAGAGAGAAACAGAGAGAGAGAGAAAGAGAGAAAGAGAGAAAGAGAGAAAGAGAGAAAGAGAGAGAAAGAGAGAAACAGAGAAACAGAGTTAGAGAGAGAAAGAGAGAGAGAAAGAGAGAGAGAAAAGAGAGAAAGAGAGAAAAGAGAGAAAGAGAAAGAGAGAGAGAAAGAGAGAGAAGAGAGAGAAAGAGAGAAAGAGAGAAAGAGAGAAAGAGAGAAAGAGAGAAAGAGAGAAAGAAAGAAAGAAAGAAAGAAAGAAAGAGAGAAAGAAAGAAAGAAAGAAAGAAAGAAAGAAAGAAAGAAAGAGAGAGAAAAGGCTAAACTCTCAAAATGTTGAGAAGCAACCCAATGTTTGAGGTGTTTCCATGCCCACCATCATTTCATCTCAGGGTCAAAACCATATTTATTCATCCCTGGGCATTTCTGTGGGATCTCCAAAGCCAGTCCAAGCTCTTTAATCACTTTTCTTCCTCCCTCCCATGAATCAGAGCTATCTCTTGTCCTCCCAGCAGTCAGGCACAACGGGGCAGCTGGACACTGACAGCTACCAGAAGGAATTCAGGCTGATTTGGGGACTGGCTGACCCATATTTTTCACATCCTGAAGCAACATAACCTCCCTCTCCTCGGAAAAAAACTATCAGAAAGAAGAGAAAATCATTCCAGCTAGAGCTTTTTTAGCATCCCCACAATTGATCCTAGTGACAGGCTGAATGGATGGCTGTGATGGGCAGTGAGAAAGGTGCTCATGGGATGAAAAATGGCTCAAACATGGCAGAAACTTTTGGTATTATCCCTTCAGAAGGTGAGTGATGCCTCTGCAGCAGTGGTTAGGTGCTGCTGAGCTGATGGAGGGATGTTTAACCCATGGCTCCAGCTGGGAGGGAGAGGTTTGCTGGTCTCTGATCATCCTCCAGTGTAATGGGTTTAATTGCACCACTGAATTAGTGGCTTCATTTTCCTCTGTCTTCACTCAGAACCAGGATAAAAACACAAAGGAGATGAATTTCTTATGTTCAGGCTTGGTTGTTTATTAAATCTAATCTAAAGTTCAGAGTTCCTCAACACTTCCAGTTACCAGCTGAAAGTGAGCAAAATGGAGCTGAATTGAGCTGGTTACAAGGTCTTTTAAAGCTAAATAATCCAATAAAAAGCCAACACTTATTATATACAACATTATATATATATATATCATTATATATAACACTTATATTATCTATCATTTTGATCCAATAACCAAACTCCTGTGACATGGTGCAGCACTAACCATCCAACCAAGAATTACCACCTGAAATCATAAAGAAGGAAGCAGACAGAGACAAAACCCAAAAATTTCCATCTTGTCCCATGCCTATTACTATACTCTAAAAACCCCAAATTCCAAACCCTTCACCATGTGAAATTACACACTTCTATTCTAATTACACACTCATGATCACTCCAATTCAGAATCCTTCTCCAAGGCCTCAAGTCCAAAGCACTGTTCTCCTGGGGGTCAGTGTCAGAAAGCACAGAAAGCTCAAAACACTCAGGTTTTTGGGTTCCAACATCCAGGACAGTCCAAGCTCTTTAATCCTCTCTATTCCTCTCACTCCACCCTGGTGGAGCAGGGCTTGGCAGGATTGTTGTGCAGCCCTGAACAACTCCAGCCCTTTGGCAGCTTCCTCCTCCAGCACAAAGGGAGGCAAAGGCTGGCAGGAGCCAGGCTGGCACACAGAGCCCCTCTGGGCACAATTGTGTTCCCTTATCAGGGTTTTTTTTTTTTCCCCACAGCTCCAGTACAGGAGATGCCAGAAATAGAAGCTGTGCTTTAAATCAGGGCAAATGTTTGAGATGAACACCAGCAGCAAGGGCAGCAAGCCCCAAGCCCAAGAGATAATTTGAAGACTCAGATTCCCAGGGAATTTGGGCACCTCCCAGTCCAGCCCACTGGGGATTGCTGGGTTTTGGTCCCTGAACAAAGAGGCCAAGTGGCCTCTCGTTATTTGGGTGATGGTGACTGGAACCTTTTGTGCCAGACACTGGAGACACACCCTCTGCTCTGCCATAAACAAGCATTTGGAACTAAAATGCAATTTTCCAAGACAGGAAATAAGAGGGGGAAGGAAGAACAGGACAAAAAATTAGTTAGGAATGGCAGCACAGAGACGTGGTTCCTTTCTTTTGTCCAGTGTTTGCCCTGAAGTTCCCAGCAGAATAAGCCACCACCAATTCCCAGGTCAGGACACAAAGCTGTGGCTCTTTTCTGCTGTCCTTGGAAGCATTAACAGTGCTGGGGAATATTCTCCATGCAGAATACAGGAGCAGCCAACCCACAAATCTGAGCATCAGCATCCACACTTGGCAGCAGAGGAGGAAACCACCACATGCAATTAGGGCAGGTAATCTTATTTTCAAGTTGGAAATAATTTGTCCTGGGATGGAAGATGGGCACCACAACCACTTACCCAGCAAACCACAAACAGCAAGGGACTGCTGCAGGGAGGCAAGGCAGAGTATAATAATCTTATTTCTGTTCAGCAAACCATACCACTCACTAATATTCCCACATATTTCAGGATGTCAGTGCAAGGGAGCTGCACTTTTTTTTTTTTTTTTCCCTTGTCAGAGGAGAAAACACAGAGGAAAGTGAGACAACTCAATCCAGCCTGGAATACAGCTCTGATAGCTGCTCCCAGATGGGTTCCCAAGCCTCCCAACAGGATGCTGTTGTGCATTATCAGCAAGGCACAACTTTCCATGTACCTTAATGAGAAACACTGCTGTGCTACCAATTTGTCTGGCTTGGTCTTGGCAGAATTTCTAGGCTGGAAATCCCATAGTTCACATAACTGGTCTGTTCACCCCGCTGCTTAATCTGTCTTCACTTGAGGAGATGAACTGCACATATAAACATGCAATGCTGGGTATAAACAGCCCCCAAGCCAGGGGATGACAAGAATTAAGCATTGCTCTGTGTGTATTTGTGTGTGGGGGGCTGGGAAGGAGTCTCTTGTTTCCTGGTTTTTATAAAATTTCAAATTGTAAATGCAGAGTTCTCCAAAGCTCAGGCTGGGCTGCAGCTTCAGAGATGAGCCCTGAGCAGGGAGGGGCTGACAGGGATCCTCCACTCTTTGGGGTTGGTTGGTTAATTTGGAGATTTTGCTCTCTCTGAACCAAAATTAGGGGGGAAACAGCTAAACCCAAGTGATTTCTGGAATAGAAGATTAAGAGAGGGCCTCAGGAGGCTGTGCTGGCTGGTGGGGTAAGGGGTGAGACACATCCTCCTCCAAAATCTCTCTGGTGCTCAACAGCCCCAAACACATCCCCCCACAGCATTTCCCCACACATGGGGCCCAGGCTGTGTCTTGTAATGAAATTACAACAGGCAAGATCATGTTTTCCTGCTTATTCTTTACAGAATTTGTGAGCTGAATGAAAAAAAAAACTCTCTGATTCCTCAAGATTTTTCTCATGCTGTTTTAGTTGGTGGCTCAATCCTTTTTTGGATGCTAACACTGACTTCTGTCAAAAAAAGGTCAGAAATTACCAATGGAGGGGGAAACAAAACAAAACAAAAAACAAAACAACAGAAAGTCTGTTAAAACCTTCAAAGTGGGGATGGAATTCCCACAGCAAGGCTGAGCAAAATCCCCTGGGCTGGCAGGAGGTGGCTGGGGGATGCTGTGTGTGCCAGCAGCAGCTCTGGCACCCTGAGCATCTCTCTGGGAGAGGTCCAAGCCCAGGAAATAAGAAATTATTCAGGAAAATGTGTGGCTCAAGACACCCATAGCCAAAGCTCCTGCCACATCCCCCCCAGCTCACTTTAACTCAGGGCAGAGGTGCCCTTGGAGCTCACTCACATCTTGCTTTTTTCCTTGAATAAATGCTGGGAAGGGAAATGAAAGGAAGGGGAAACTACAAAAGTGACTATTTTAAAAGCCCATCTTTTGAAGGAGAGGTTAGCACAGGCAGCATCCACCCCACCAGCACAACTCCTGTGAGAAAAGGAGTGGGCAGAAAACATTGATCTCCAGCTGATCACTATTCTGGGGAACAGAGAACACACCAAGAAAAGAGGAAAAAAATTAAATTTTTAAATTTTTTTAAATCCACAGCCTACCCATGTCACTGCATTTCACTGCTCTGAGTCTCTGCTGGCTGTGACCAGATAACAAATTCCCCCAGAGGAATAAAAGGAGTTGGGGATGTTGTGTTTATCCTGCAGCTCATCCCCAAGCCCAGTTCTGTGCCTCCTTCCCAAGCATCTCCAAACAGCCTCCAACACACCAGGAGCAGAAAGAGGAGCCAGGGAATGACAGAATGAATCAATTAGACACACGTGGCCCCCTGTATTCATCTCCCTCTCTCTTGCTGAGAGGAATGGGAGCTGTGCTGTTACCCAAGCCCAGCCCCACCACAAGGAGGAGGATGCTGCAGGCTCTGGGTGTGAAAAACACGGAGAATTAAAAGGTTTAATAAAAAGGCAATAAGAGATATAAATAAAACAAAGGGTTAAAAGGGCTGGGTGCTTGGCGTGCTGCCAGGAGCACACCTTGCTTCAGGAACACCCCTTTAAATACATTTTACAATTTATTTATTTGTTACATATTTATAGACTTTTATGCATAGTCAGCTGTTTCTGGGAGCTGTTCAGCATGGCCACTCCTTGGGTCTGCTTTTTTAGAGCATACCTGTTTCTTGGCTTGTGGTTTTATTTTTTTCTTTATCTTTTCTAATTTGGGTGGTGGTCCCAGCCTTTTGCAGCTGGTTGAGTGTTGATAATTGTTGTGTCAGCTGCAGGGTCCCCATCACCTGTTCATGGGCTGTTATCCTGACTAAACAGGTGGTTTAAGCATATTATCTCTAAAAAAACTTATGTCCAACCTTTACTATTAACATGGTTTTTCTTGATCTATGAACAGGCAAGGAAGAAAGTTTGCTTCACAAATCACATATTAATGGCCTGGGAAGCAGAAAATTTCAGAAACCACACATCCCCCTCCTTTTACACAGCACATGACAAGGCACCAGACCAATGCTTGTTTGTCTCTTGTACAATTACATTGTCTCAACACAAAATTCAGTATAAAGCATGAAAATTCAGAGCCTAAACCAATAAACCATGGCTCTGCCACGTTCTGCCCAGATTTCTTACCACGTCCAACACCTGAAAGCCAATGAGGCAAAGGGAGGGATCTGAGAATTGCTGGTACCAATCACAATCAATTCATTACCAAGAGGCTCCAAAAGCCTTCAGCAAAACACAAATGCAATAAAGGGAACCTGGAGATGACAGAGAAAAGAAAAGGGCCAGGATTGGTCTCTTCTGTTCATCTGATCTGGCCAGGACACACCACAGGAAACCTCTCCTGGTCCTAATAAAACATGAATTTACTGGAACATTGCAGAGACAAGCTGGGTTTGGTTTGTTTAAACTCTACTCACCAAGGCAAGGCCTAAACATCAGCAATTTTCTTGCCAGAGCCCAGAGCATGCTGGAGAAGTTGAAGATCAAGTAGCTGAGCCCAGAGGCCACAGCCTGACAAAATGCACCTCATTCCCTAGGAAGCACACTCAGCTTAAGGAGCTGGCTTTAGATCAGGCAGCATCTGCTTGAGTCAGACCTTTCCAGAGCCCAGAGCAGGGGAGGCAGCCCAGGCTTTCTGCACAAGCCAAAAATCAAATTCTCCAACCTCAGCAGCCCAACCACTGGGGGAAAGTGGAGATTTTGCCCTGAGGAGTGATAGCACTTCCAAAGGAAGATGTAGAAATAAATCAACCCAAATCAAGAGTCACGTTGCCAGCTCGTGTAAGCCGAGCTCAGTCACTCCAGGTGCCTCAGCCTAGCAGGAGGGTTTAATTCAGATCCATCCTCAGCTCTGGGTGCAGCCTGTCCCATCTGGAACACAAACAGTGCCTTGTGCAGCCTGCCTGGCTCCTTCCAGCACATCCCAGTGCTCTGGGAGGGCTCCTGCACCCCACTCCTGCTCCCAGAGGAAAGGCAGCAGCTGCTGTAGCAGCACACAGGCACTCTGCAAATGGAAGAAGCTGTAAAAGTGGGAGAAACTACAGTTTTTTCCTCTCCAGACTAAAAAAAAATCCCTTAAATTTGTCCAGAACACCAAGGCCTTAAAACTCCCCTAAGGAGAGATGCCAGGGGTTTGAAGTGCTGTTCTGTGCTTGTTATCTGACTGTTCTGTACCTTCCAGCAGGGACTGCACATAACCCCAAAAAACCAGATAACCACTGTGCCAGGCACCTGGAAGTGCTAATGACAGAAGTGTGGGGCAGATTTGGCATTCCTACCTTGCAGGGTGCTGCCCTTGCCCCTCTGTGCTTCTCTCCTCAGCGACATGGAGCCGTACATGCCCAGATCCTTCCTCAGCTGCTGCCACAGGAGCCAAGAGACCCCCCAGCACAGCCAAACCCACTCCCCAAGGGGAAACTGGGGCTCAGGGAGCAGCTCCTGGCTCTGGTTTGAGCTCTGGGACACTGAAGCACCTTCCCAGGGCTGAGCAGGGAGTGCCAGGTGGGGAAGCCAAGCCCAGGAGCAGGAGTGGATGGAATCCCTGGGAGAGCTGCAGGTGCTGGCTGCCAGGTGGGCACAGAGGGATGGATTTCAGCTGGGCCAGGTGGCTGAGGGGGCAAAGCCCAGGCAGGACAGTGGGGAGCAGATCCTGCATCATCAATTATGCACACAGGTACCGAGCTGGTGTAGCCTGACCCCCCCATGGGGTTATTCCTTCTCCATCTCATTAACTCCAGCTGCCTGATGGAGTCGGGTCCCTCCTCTGAGCAAATTTCATCTGTTTATCTGAAAACATTTGGCAAGTACAGCGAGGTTTAGAGAAGCAGAACTTCCATTTTACAAGCAGGGGAGTGGAGGCACATTTTTTTCCACAAGAAACTCTCACCAATTCCCAAAACCCCTCAGAGCCAGGACCCAGGGAATCACCATGAGCCCCCAGGACCCTGCTCAGAAGGGGCACAGGAGCCACCTGGGAGCCACAGAGCAGTTCTGCTTTAAACCTGCAGAAAATTCTGCTTTAAACCACACCCCAGGAGAGAATTCACCCCACACTCTGATCAGCAGGGAACAAGGGATGCAGATGTTTTTCAGAGTTAGAGAAGGTGTGACACAGCAGCCTTGGAGAAGGAATGTTTCTTCAGTACAGCTGTTTTCCTCTCAAGGCTGAAAGGATCCCAGAATTTCATACTGGACCCCAAATTTCATACTGGACCCCAAAATGTCATACTGGCAGCACCCAGGCTTTTGTTGAGGGTGATGGGCAGGAGGCCAGTGAGGAGCTTTTGGTGGCTTTGGGGACCAGGGAGGGTTAAAGTCCCTCAAGTCTCATTGGGGCTGTGTGGGAACAAGAAGCTTTAATTCAATTTCCCAGTACAAACCCAGATCCAGCACACAGGAGAGCTTTGCAATCCCCACCAGAGTGTTTCAGCTGCAAGGAGAATTCCCTGCAGCTTTTCCATCAGGCTATTAAGAAACTTCTCATTCCTAACACTGAACAAATAGATGCTGTTTCTGCAATGGCTCTGCCATGAGTAACAATAATTTTACTTTTTAAAAGCAAACCAATTTCCATCTGTACTTAGAATTCCTCAAGAACCAGAGTTCATGATTCAATCCCATTCCCTCTGACCTGAGACAGTTCACCTCAAGCAAGGCCTTTACAGGTCTCATTTGCTTTGAAGGCAAATTATCCAAGGATTGTGTTTTGGAAAGGCATCTAAACATCAACTGTTAAGCACAAGATTATTTTGACACCAGCTTTTAAGAACAGTTTTAGATGTCAGTGAAAAAAACGCTGAGAAAATGTTGGGGGGGTGTTAAGAAAAATCTTAATTAAGACACTTGAAAGCATAACTCATTTTTTTTTCTCTAATTAACACGGACGTATGTACCAGGCAGAGGAGCAGCAAGGCAAAGAAACTAAAAAGGGAGAGCAACAAGCACGTGTAAAAAAATACTTAAGGATAAAAAAAATTTAAAAAACCCAAAAAAACCAAAAACAAACAAACAAACAAAAAAACCCCCCCAAAAAAACCCAAAAACTCAAACCAAACCAAACAAAAAAAAAAAAAAAAAACAAAAAAATAATTTAAAAATCATTTAAGTTTTTTTTGGGTTTTTTGTTTTTTTTTTTAATGCTTTCTTAATTAAGCATTTAATCATACCTTAGTTAATTTAACCCCATTTATTTTCAAGATTTAAGATCCTAAGATCCTTTGGACAGAAGCATTCTGCTGCCTGTTAACACTTCACCACCAGGTAAAGAAATAAATAAAAGCCATGTCATAAAATGACTTCTAAGAGTTCCAAAGCTGGTGAATGATCCAAGGGAAGACACTCCTTTGAAAAAGTCTCCTCTGGCCTCACAGTCTTGGATTAAAACTCATCCAAATAATATCACTATCAAGACAGAAGGGTACTTTTATCTGCAGCCAAGCTCCATATCAATAGTTGCACTGCTCAGGGAGTTATGCCAAGGTTAGTTAGTTGCTTATTTATGTTTTTCATCTCTCACAGCTTCCAAGTGCTCCACAAAAGCCTTTAAGAGCTCCCAGCATCAGCATTCTGGGGAAGAAATTCAGCTGTAAGGGACACACATTGCCCAAATTCACATCCTAAGGAAGGAGCAGATCCAGAGAGCAAACTCAAAAATGGCCAAGTAAAATAAAAGTATTCATTTCTCTTACATGTGCTAGGCAACCTTACCATGAAACCCTTGAGATTAATTAGCTACAGTTGCTAATAATTTATAGCCACTCAGAGAAACTTATGAGAGCTCACATGCCTAACACTTGCATTAAAAAAAAAAAAAAAAAAAAGGAAAATACCCAACTTCTGTAGCTTTAGGATAATTAATTTTGAGAAGCACAACTGCCCAAAACTGCTGCTGGACAAAACACACTGACACAGAGATCTATGTGAAAAATCACATTTATCCAGCAATTATTTATAGAATTATAGGAATGGGTTGGAAAGGATCCTTAAGATCACTGAGTTTCAAACCTTGGCATGGGCAGGGACATTTTCCAGTGTCCCAAGCTGGCCTTGGGCATTCCAGGGATGCAGAGGCAGCCACAGCTGCTCTGTGCCAGCCTCCCCCACCCTCACAGGGAGCAATTCCTGCCCAATATCCAACCGAAATTTCCCTTCCTTCTCTTTGAACCACTCCTCTTTATTTTAAATACAATAAGTATTTAGCTGAGAGGGAAACTGCACTTGTCTTGGTGAGGTCTTCTCCTCTTCAGTGAATATTTCATGGATGAAATTTTCTTTTCTAAATGCTAAGGATAAGACTTGGAAGAATTATGTCAGGAATTAAGGGGTGAGAGGCAGAGCTGTAACTTGGATATCCACGGACAGCAGCTCAAAACAAATCAGGGATATGATGATGGATTGAAAAAAAAAAAAAAAAACAAAAAAACAAAACAAAAAAACAAAAACAAGTGGTGCTCCCACTCCCCTTTGAATTGATGACAAAACCCTGATGGGAGCTGATTCTCAGTAAAAGATCTGACAAATATCAGCCATCAGACAAATGTCTGTGTCCAGACACCCCAAAGAACTGCAAAACTGAGCAACTCAGGGGGAGAGGCATCATCCCACATGTCACAGGCAGAGCAATGGCAGAAGGATTTAAGGGCATCACCTCAAGGCTGAGCTGCAGCTTTCCCCAAACACTCAGAGCTGGGAGTTTGCACCTTTGTGCAAGGATAAAACTGGGTGCAAAACTCATTGCAACAGAGCATCCTCAAAATGAGCCAGCCTCTCCTCTTCCACTTCCTCAGGGGGAGCTGGGCTTTTGGAATATCAGTCCTTACACACTGATGGTGAGTGGCTGGGGCAGGGTTTGTTATTATTTATCTTATTTAGAATCTTATTTAGAAAGATGAGATCTTTCTAAACCACCCACCTCCACCCCTCCTTACCCCTGAAAAAAAACACACACAAAAAACAAACAAACAAACAAAATAAAAAAAAAACAGAAAAAAAGGAGATGGGGGAAGAAAAGGAGATAAAGGCAAAAGGAATGGAGGTGGAGGAGGCCTGAAAGGAAACATCCATTTCACAGAGCTCACATCAGAGCAGAGCTGCCAAAAACTGATATGAAAAGTCATCAAAGCCTTTTCATGCCAGTGACCATCCCTCCCTGGGTCTCCTCCTCAGGCTCTGCCTTTCCCTGGGGAATGCAGGAGCTCATCCCAGCCTGCAGAGCTGCTGCAAGGGGGCTTTGGGGTTATTTTGGAGCTGGAGCCATTATGGCCCTGGTGACTCACTGCCTTGTAATGATGGGAGTGTGTTGTTTGATCTGCACAGACACAGTGGCCAAATCAAATTGTGTTGGTTTTTTTTTTTTTTTTTTTTTTTTTTAAAGAGATCCTGAGAGGGGGAAAAGCTATTTCACAGGAAATGACAAGAAGAAAAGATGGTTCATGGGAGCAGGGTCTCACACTGACACACAAGCACAGTGCCAGTTCTACCTGTTATTTTAACCTCCCTTTTTCACCAGCTCCTCATCCTCTATGTCCTTGGCTTTCCAGGGCCCATCACAGAGCTGGTCCAAGGTAATGACTGCACAGCAGTGAAACAGAGACTGGGACAAACTGGGACAGCCTAAATAGAAAATAAACCAAATTAAAACCAATCTCTGAAACACTTGCTGCCCCTCCAGCTCTGTCCCCATGGGGGTTTGTGAACCATGTTTGTCCTCGTTGTCCTTCCCAGCTCTTTTCCCTGGGCTGCTTTTCCTGGACAGAAATGGCAGCAGCTGGCAGGGAGGGGAGCCAGAGCCCCCAGGATGCTGCTGGGGGTGCAGATGCCAAGGCAGGACCCAGCCCTGCTGCTCTGAGAGCCTCCAAATGCAATTCCTGGGTCAGGAACAACCAAATGCACCTCAGGCACAGCATGACTGAAGGTTGATTTTCTAACACATGGAGGAGCCACTCAGAGAATGCAGCAGAAACCCCAAAATGACTCCAACTTGAGAGTTTTCACTTTTTTTCACTCTTCTTCCCTTACATAAAGAAGCCAAGCAGAGCTGCCCTGGTTTCTGCTCCATATAAATCATATGGCCAGGGAGTGGGGATCACTTTGACAATGAATTAACATTTCTGGGTTGCTATTTCTGTCCCTTTGTTTGCCCAGACACAAAGGCTCAGCCCTCTGCAGCTCCCAGATCACAACATCTATGTTGCATGAGATCATGCCTGTGCTTTTGGATGTGTCTTTTCAATTTATTTTTGTCTGAATTCCCCCAACTCAGCATTTTCCTTCCTCTTGCTCTCAGCTGATCAAACAATATCAACTGGAGGCCAGGAGTTGTGCAGATACATTTTCTTCGTGTTTTTAATGATGTGCTTTGCTCCATTTGGTGATTTTGGGGAAGTACCTGACAAATAAGAGGCAGCTGGAGCAGAGGTGAGCACAGGAGGAGCAGAAAGAGGTGACAGTGACAGGAGGGACAAGTGGAACTTCATCTGGGCAAAGTCCTGGCTTTGTTCATCACAATCTCCCCAGAGAGAGGGAGACTAAAAAACCTGATTATCAACCCAGGCAAGGCAGAACACCACCAGGCTGGGAATCATGGAATGGTTTGGGTTGGAAGGGAGCTCAAAACTCACCCAGTGCCACCCCTGCCATGGCAGGGACACCTCCCACTGTCCCAGGCTGCTCCAAGCTGGCCTTGGGCACATCCAGGGGCAGCCACAGCTTCTCTGGGCACCCTGTGCCAGCCCTGCCACCCTCACAGGGCAGGATTTCTTCCCAATATCCCATCTAAACCCACTTTCTGTCAGTTTAAAGCCATTCCCCCCTTGTCCTGTCACTACTCTTATAAAAATAATACAGAAATAATATAGAGTATAGATATATAGAGAGTATACAGGAATTATTTCTCTTTTAAAGAGAAATAATCTGTTCCAAGGTAGCTTTGGGAAAGGGGACAGGGATGCAGGGACAAGCACATGGACCCTGGAGCCCACAGGGTCAGGAGAGGAGCTCTGAGCCTGGCTGGAGGATTTCTGCCTGTTCACCCCCAGCCTCTGGAAAGCCTGGAACAAATGAACGTGCCAGAGATCCCAGACAGAGCTGGAGACTGTTTGGGATGGCCCCAGGCTGCAGCAGGAGCTCTCCCCGTGCTGACACTGCAGAGGTGCAAGGCAGGGAGCCAAAATAATACTTAGGGTGCAGCAAAACCCAGGGAAACAGATTTTACAGAGACAGACACTCATTCACTCAGTCAGAAACAAATCTCCAATTTCCTGATCTCTCCCCACAGCTGGAATTTTCGAGAGGAAGGAGGAGCACAGAGCCCTGAAGGAGCAGAAATCTCCTCTCTCCATGCCAGCTCACATCCTCCCCATAGGACCATAAATTCCATATCCCCCAAACAGGAAAAGAGTCAATCAGGAGAGCTAATTAACAGTGTGCTTTACAAAGAGAGACTCCCTGAAGCCCACTTCTCTCATTAGCATCCCTGCCCTTTTTAACGAGCAGGGGAGGCAGGAGCTGGCAGCACAAGGTCCCAGCAGAGGGACAGGGTGGCTGCCACCACCTGCTGGGACACACCAGCCCAGCCCAACTGTCCCACAACAAAAAAAAAAAAAAACACAAAAAAACCCAAAAAAAAAAAAAAACAAAAAAAAAAAAAAAAAAAAAAAAAAAACCAAAAAAAAAAAAAAACAAAAAAACCAAACCAAACCAAAAAAAAAAAAAAAAAAAAGCTACAAAAAGAGCTGACAAATTTTGAAACCACTGCTACCAATAACCTTCAGCTTTTTGGCTGACAAACATCCTGGGTTTGCTTTCATTTCTTTAATTGATATCTTATTAAATTCCCTATAAATAGAGTGAGAACAGAGAGTGGTGCTGGCAGCAAGATGGCCAAAGGGGGAAAAGACAGGAATTCAGGAGGGAAATGAGTCATGTCCAGCTTTCCACAGACACCAGCCTGGCATGGGGACAGTGCTGCTGCAGGAACCTTCTCTGGGTGATGTGGAACCAGTGCCACCAGCTCAGCCCTGGGATGCCAAAAAAGCCTTCAGAGAGCTCAGAGCAGTCCCCCAGGGCTGTCTGAGGGAGGGTTTGGCCCCTGCTGCACGTCCCACGTCACTGGAGCTGGCAGAACTCCAGCTGACCTCGAGGCATGGGAGACACAGAACATCTGCACACCAAACATCTGCACCCAGCACAGCCAAATTCCCTCCTTCTCCTCGAGGAAAAAGGCAAGGCTGAGGTGCCCTGTGCTGTGCTGGTCACACGAGGATGTGTCCAAAATCAGCTCCTGATTCTCAGGTCACCTTGCTGTCACCACATCACCTCCCCAAAAAAAAAAAATCTCATCATTCAGCTCCATGCTCTGGACTGGCCACTCCCAAGGAGGTAAGAGAGATCTCATCTCATCCTCACCTTCTCCAAGACAATGGGGCTGATCTCTGAATTTTAAGCACAAAGCTGCTTTATCCCCCTTTTTGAGGTGGCAAAGCAAAGCAGGGCAGGAATAAGAGATGGAACTAAGCCCAGACTGGAGCAGGAGGCAGAAAAGGGAGAGCCCCAGAGCAGAGCATCCTTCCTGTGCCCCCAGGCAGGGCAGGAGCTGAGCAGCTCCCCCAACAAGGGATGCACCTGAGCTGCTCCTCCAGGGCCAGCAGCCCTGCCTGAAGCCCTGCCCAGGGGTTGCTCAGTGCCTGAGTGCCACACTCTGATTCCTCCAGGGCAGGACTGTCCCAAAGGCCACTGCAAGAGCTTCCCAACCTCCACAGGCTGTTCAGAACTAAAAGGCAAATAAACAAACCAGGATTTTGCTTTGTTACACAGCAGCTTTTGTGCAGCAGCTGCCCTGAGGGCTGCAGGCAGAGAAACCCCAGTGGCATCATGTCCCAGCAGCATTAATTACTTTCTCCCTGTAATTAATCACAAAGTTTATGATACTTCTTGAGAAAGCTGGCCATAAATAACCCCATGAACTGACTGCAGGGCACGTTTATTTTCACTACCCATTGTTAGGACCTTTGTCAGGTCCAGGAGAGGGCTGGGGTTTTACAGTCAGAAAAACTGATAACCACATGGAAAACTTGAGAGTTTTTCCCAAATCATACACTTAGGAGTAGTTGCTGTAAATTAACATTTCCATTAAGCCTGCACTCCAGACTAAAAGTGGGAAATGAGCAACACTGTGCCAATTTGAGGTGGAGATGTGAGGCAGAGCAGGAAGCTGAGTGACCCCAGCATGGACACAGTCACAAGGCAAAGGATGCCCTAAAAGTCTGCACAAAACTAAGCAGTGTCCTTATTTAAAAAATAAAAAAAAATCACCAAAAAACAAAAACAAAAACCAAAAACCAAAAACAAAAACACAAAACAAAAAACAAAAAAAACCCCAAAAAAAACCAAAACAAAAAAATCCAAAAACAAAACAAAACCAAAAAAAAAAAAAAAAAAAAACCAAAAAAAAAAAAAAAACACCCCACAACCCAGTCATAGAATTTTACTTTAAAAAAAAAAAAAAAAAATTACTGACCAACCAGTGCCTCAACAAGTTTTGGATGAGGTGGGCTCCCTTCATGAGGGTGATGAGCCCTGGCACAGGTGCCCAGAGCAGCTGTGGCTGTCCCTGGATCCCTGGCAGTGCCCAAGGCCAGGCTGGAGAGGGTGTGGAGCACCCTGGGACAGTGGGAGGTGTCCCTGGTTGGAGCCAGCATCTTTAAGGTCCCTCCCAGCCCAACCCATCCCATTCCAGCACTGGCACCCCCAGTGCAAAACTGCTCCAGGCTCCACCTGGCAGCTCTCACTTGTCCTGTCCCTGACAGGGGCTGATTGCTGTGCCAAAAATCCCACTGGCAATTCTCTCTCCCAGCCAAACCCAACAAGCAGAGCCCTCAGTGCTGTGCTCAGACAGCCCCTGACCTCCTCCTGCTGCTCCTACAGGATAAATTCCATCCTGTTGGGGTTGGTTATTTTGTCAGGAATGAGAATAATCCTTGCCCAGCTCATGGTGCCACCTCCAAACAAACACTTCCCTCTCTGGCCAGGAGCTCTGTTAGCACAGCTCCATGTGCTGGGCTCTGCACAGGGTTTGAGGAGCCACAGAAATTGTCTTTTAAAGCATTCTCTTTGTGGGTGCATTCAAACCATCCCCCCCAGCAGCACTGAACAGCCAGCAGCTGCTCCAAGGGTATCCACATCCAAAAACACACAAGAGTGCTTGGGTTTCCTTGGTGCCTCATGGAGAAAAAAGTTAAAAGAAAAAAAAAAAAACCAACAACAACAACAAAAAAAAAAAAAAAAAAAAAAAAAAAAAAAAAAAAAAAAACCACCAAAAAAAGCAAAAAGAAAAAACCAAGAGAGAGAGAAAAAAGGGTGAGTGAAATTTTGAAAATGAAGCAAGAGAAAAGCTTTTACCCAAGGATTTCCTTCCATATACAGCCTGCTGTCTTAATAATCCTCAGATTGTTTTGCACCCATGCAAAAACTCCTTGTGCTCCAGAGAAGTCAGACCTCACTCTGTGCCTGTGGGCATTAATTCAGGTTATCTCAACTCTCTTTTTGCTCCACCCACATCCATCACTCTCCTTACCTCCTGCACAGACAGGGATGTGCTCTTCCACATCACTTATCTGCCAATTTCCATTTTCAATCAGATGTCTCCCAGCATTCCCAAACTGTTACCCTGCCTTTCTTTGCCTGACATGTTGTAAAAATAACCCAGACTGCAAAGCTTAGTTGATGTTTACAGGAGCCTGTGGAAACTTCCAGCTCACAGTAATTAACTTCCAATCAAATTTTATGCTACATTAAATAAAAAAATAGAGGGCAGTTTGGGGAAATGCTCCAAAATCCACTGGTGGGAGACAGTGCCCTCTGGGAACAAATTAGTGACATCCATTAATGGGAGAATCCTGGGGGATTAGGAGAACTAACAAAAGTAATAATAATTAACATTAGTCACATGAAACATAATTGACTTGCAAGCACTTCTGACATTATTTTTTCTAATAAAGATGCTGGAAAATCATCAGAGTTGGTCAGGGAGTTGATCAGCACAGGCAGCAGGATTAGCTGAGCACAGAGCGTGATTCACTCATCCTTCCCAGCAGGGCAGAGGGAATTTTCAGCAGTGGATTCTTGGCTGCTCTTTCATCCCTGCCCAGCTCAGCCTGGGCAGGGGGACCCTGGGGGGACCCTTGAGGGAGCTGAGCATGGAGCTGCCTGCCAGGAGTTCCCTTTTTAGAGCTCCACACTCATTAATTTGTGCCTGTGGAAGAGCCATCCCTCCCTTCGCCCTAAGCCCTGCTTTGGGTTGGGTTAATCCTGCCTTAAAGTGATGTTTAGCTCTGAGGAAAGCCTCACTTTGCACGTGAGGCTGGCCACAGCTCCAAGCTGACTGCTCTGGAATGCAAACATCTTCCTCTGGGTCAAGAGCCTTTTCCACAAAACCTTTCTGCAAATAACAACTTGCTCCACGCTTTTGCCAGGTGATTTGTCAAGCCCTGAAAATGGACAAATTCTGCTCCTCATTGGAAAAGGAGCAAAAGCCATTTCTTTCTGTCCTGTAAAGCCACAGGCTCCATCAGAACTAATTTCTACACAAAGCAAACTTCACTTTTGGAGCAGTTTTTCCCAAATTTGAGCACACCACTATCCCACCTCGCTGTCACCCCCAGGATGTCTGTCCCTGCTGATGTACCCAAAACTCACCCACTGGTGTCCACAAAGCCTCAGCAGCCCCCAGGTTCCTACTCACTCATTTATTAGTGTCCCTTTCTCCTATGGGGCATTTTCTTTTGACTCTCCCTGCCTGAAAAACCCCACAGAAACACAGAATGGGTTGGGAGGGACCTTAAAAATCATCCAGTTCCAAATCCCCAGCCATGGCAGGGACAACTTCCACTGTCCCAGGCTGCTCCAAACCCCATCCAGCCTGGCCTTGGGCACTGCCAGGGGTTCAGGGACAGCCCCAGCTGCTCTGCACTCCCTGTGCCAGCTCTGCCCAACCTCACAGGGGAGAATTTTTTTCCTCAATATTCAATCTAAACCCACTCTCAGATGAAATCATTCCCCTTTTCCTGTCACTTATAGAGAGTCCCTCTCCATCTTTTCTGTAGGTTTCCTTTTAGTATCTCTCCATCACCCTGCTGCCCTTGCCAGCCCAAAAAGAGCCTGGGTGAGCCCTGCTGGGTGCTCTGTGCCTGGTGACCTCAGCAGGGGCTGCCACTGTCACCAGCAGCAGCTGCAGCATCAGTGGCTGTGTCCCCAGTGAGCAGCAGCTGCAATAACTGCAATAATAATAATAACTGCAATAATAATAATAGCTGGAATAATAATAATAGCTGGAATAATAAGAATATCTGGAATAATAATAATAGCTGCAATAATAATAAATAGCTGCAATAATGAGGATGACTTTGATCCTCATCTGTCCCTCCCTGAGGAACAATGCAGCCTTTCAGCACTCACACTTCATTGGGAATTAATGTCCCCAGCGTGCCACAGTGTCACACACGCTGTCCCCTGCCTGGCTGATGGCTTTGTGTCACATCCCAGCCCAAACCCTCAGCAGCAGCTCCCCAGAGGGTTTGGGGAGGAGGTTCCCACCCAGCTGTGCCTCTGTGCCCCCGCCAGCCTCGGGGACTGGGAGCTTTGTGCTCTCCAGCCATTGCACAAACCCTGCTCACACTGTCCCAGAGAGCCAGAGGGACACAGGTTTGTTATGGAGGAGCCACATCTCATTTTCCCACCCTGAACATTCTCTTGTTGGTGTCCCCTCTCCCCTCCTGTCCCTCCCTCCCTGCCAGCCAAGCTGGCAGCACCACGGGGTGTTCTTCCCCCCTGGAGCAGATGTTTCATTGCTTCTGTTGGTAGGAGATGCAGGTCAGGCCCTGGCCAGGCACACAAATGCTGAGCTGCACACTGGCAGAGCATCTGCAGCCAGGATCCAGCCAGGAGGAGGGGAAGGGCACGTCCAGCCAGAAAACACAACCCTCCCTTTCTAATTGCTTTGTGCTAACACCAAAACATGCATTTCCCAGCAGTTCCAAGAGCTGGGAGAGTGCCTGGGTTGCTCAGCTCCTCCTGTTTGCTGGGCTGAGGGGGGAGAAGGGTTAACAGAATTCCTTGTTCCACATCCAGAGGGGGACACTGGGGTGGCACAGAACCCACACACTCGTCCTGTCCCCACCTGCCTGTGACCCCTCCTGTGGCTGCAGCATCCCCTGGGATTTCCACCAGCCTCTCCCACTTCTCCTTCCCCACCCCACATTCCCCAGCGTCCCCAGAGATGGATCTCAGGCCATTTTGGGGGACAGGGCTCATAAAAGCTGCCTCACACCACCAGAAGGTGAAGGCAAGAGAGCTTGCAATGACCCAGCTCCTATGGGTGATCCTTTCCCCAAGGCAACATCTGGAGCAACAGCTGCCTGCTCCCTCCTGATGGAGTCTGGATGTATTTAACACCAAAAACTCAGCTCTTGTGTACCCTACCCTTTTTCCAAGGAATTCACAACAAGGATATTTGAAGTAGCAAGTCCAGAGGATTCTGACTCTTGCTAACTCTCCACTTAATTTTTTTTTTTTTTTTTTTTACTTCCAAGGCCTCATTTTACAGTCAACTGTTGTTTTCCTTGTGGTGGATAAATGATCTGTTGACATCCTCAGGGCAGAGAAAGTTCCCAGTGGGCAGCTCTTCCTTAGAGACTGCAACAAAACCAACCTGACATGGCATATTTAATATTTGTAAGATTGGAAAGAAGTGTGAAGAAAACAAGCAACACTACTTTTAAAAATGCAGTAATTTCCAGGCTCCATAACAAAGCAGAACAGCAAGCAAGTGACCCAACGAGTCACCTTTAGGCTACAACCATCTATTTTTAATGACAAGGCCCAAATAAATTTTTTATCAGTGTTGTCTCAGTGTAATCATCAGATTACAAATGCTCCTGGAGACCAGGAGGGGCAGGAGGAGCTGGAGGAGATGCCAGGAGCCCAGGGTAAGGTGTGTCCCATGCAGGCTGGGGGATCACACCCTGCTGGGTGTGATTCCCAAACCCTGGCAGTGCCTGCAGGGCTCCCACATTCCCAGGGATGGTTTGTGATGGTGATGCCTTCAGTTTTAGCTTTCATATTTCCAGTCTCTGCCCTGCATTAGGATATAACTCTGAACTCCATATTTGTGTTACAAGTTCTCCCCCCAGCTCAGCCACACAAAACAATCCTTGTCCAGCCCCAGAACCAAGGACACGCTGCAGCTCCAGCCCCAAAAGTGCAACCAGAGAGAATTGAGGAGAGAATCTGGGAGGGTGGGACTGCAGAACCTGGAGCTGGGGTTGGACAATGAACCCAAAATGGGAATGGACCCAAACTGATAAAAGTGTGAAACTCCTGACCTGGGTCCATCCTGGGTGTAACCTCAGCCAGGCTCTTGCACTGCCCAAGGTGAATCCTTTGAATCCTTTTAATAAATCCCTGCTTTATTCCTTTAACTGTGTTCCAGGGAGTCTCTCTGGGCATCACTGGCACTGCTGACCACACGGGATTTGTGTCACTGCTCGGCTCCATCCATGAGCAGGGAGCACAAAGCTGGGCTTGGCAAGGTCACCACACCTGGGACAGAGCCCTGCCAAAAACACTGGCCTGTCTGGGCTGCCTTCCTTGCTGCTGTTCACAGCATTCCCAGACACTGATTCCCCCATGGACACGCTCCCACCTCCTGCTGGACCCCAAACTCGCCTGTGGCTGAGCCACACAGGCAGGGTGAGCCTCCCCAGAGCCACCCAGGGCGATGTCACTCGAGGAGATGTCCATTTCCTGCCTCCAAATCTTCATTATTTACAGGCACTGACAAATTCCCTTCTCCATGGAGCTGGGCCAAAAGCAGCAGACGACTGCTCCTTCCCCCTGCTGAGGGCCCAGAGCCCAGCACACAGGGAAAGCATCACAGCTATGTAACCTGGGGTCACATTTCACCCTGGACTCAATTACCAAGGGTTAAAAATGGAACAAGGCTTTACTTTCCCATAGGAAAGTTGCTCCCTGTTGCTCAGTGACACTTGCACAGCAAGCAGCATCCTCCTCAGCTCTGCTTCAGAGGGAATTTCTCCCTGCTGGCAGCTCCTCTCCAGGCCACCACATCCTGCTCACCCTCAGCATCTCGGGGTGCCTGCTCCTGCTGTGGGGGGAGCCTTCACAGCCCAGCACCAAAAACAGCCCCAGCATCACAGTCCTCCCATCAAAACCCCCTCCCACACAAACAGAGAATGGAGATGATTTCTGCTGGGAAAGAGGATTCAGGAAAAATGCATCTCCAGAGGGTGGCAAGAGCTCCAGTGCAGATTCCTGCTGGCATCCCAGTGGTGGGGATGTGAAAATCAGGTGGAGATGTGAAAATCAGGAGGAGATGTGAAAATCAGCCCTCCTGGGGCACTGCCAGCATTGTCACCAAGCTGCTCTCAGCCCTGGTCCGTGCAAGGTTTGTGTCCCACATGCACAGCAGCACAAGGAAGCACAAACACCTCGGGTTTTCTGTGCACAGCTCTGCTCATTCACCCCCCACTGCTGCTCCTCCTGCATCAGCCAGGGCTCCCCTAAAAGCTTCAGGCAACGTGATGTGAATGGCAGAAAAATGAGGGAGAAGTTCCAGCAGCACAGCCCTTGGGAGCAGAGTGAACAAATGCAGGACCCCGGGCTGGGAGGGCTGTGCTGCAGCCTGGGAGGGTTCCCAGCTGGGCTGGGGGACTCTGGATCTGCTCCTGAACAATGCCTGGGCAGGAAAAATTATCTGGTAGGAGAAAGAAGAGCCCAACTCACGCTGCTAAGTCTCATTTAGAGACCTTGTGTTCACCCCATGCCTTCCTTGCCCATCACTCCTTCACTCTGTGAGTGTCAGGGCTGGGACAGTCCCTGCCTGCAGAGGTGCTGGGACACCCTGCTTGTCACCTGAACACCCCACAGAGGAGAGAAGGGGCAGCACAGGGCTGTGCTGGGCAGAGGGTTGGTGGCCAGCTCTCACTCACTGCAGGTTGCCAAGGGTTTCCATTGGGGTCACATCTCCAAAAAGAGCTCAGCACCCAGAGCAGGAGGGTGTCTGCAAAGCTGGTCCCCAGGGTGCAAACCCAGCACCCAGAACACTCCAGAAAAACACAGCCAGCCCTGTCTATTCTCTCTCCCACACACTCTGCAGCACACATCACCTCCACCACAGCAAGGGACAGACACACATCAATGATCCTCTCTGGTTTCTCTTGCTGAAAGCTGCAGGATCTGGCAGCAGGGAGCTGTGGCACAGCTCACAGAGCTGTTCCAAAGGGGAGCATCAGCTCCACACACAGCCCCAGCCCTGCCCTCTGCCCCGTGGCAGACCAGCCTCATTTCTATAGCTCATTAAAGAGGGATAAAATAACCTTTAAAGGTTGCTTTCATGTGAAACAAGTCTAAAACCAAACAATGACTTGGCAAAGAGTGAATTGGATTTTTAAAAGCGATGCGTTTTACTGGAAATCTTATTTCTTTCCCTTTTTTTTTTTTTTCCTTCCTTTTTTCTCCTTTTGAGCCTGATGGTGGATTATTTTTCCTTGACACAATCCCGCCTCCGCTGTGATAGATGACGGCACATTCAGCAGTGTTCAGCCAAAACTTTTTATCTCCATATGGAAGATGGATGGACAAGCACTCTGAAGCCCTCATCAATTCCTTCAAGAACAAACAAGGATCCAGCCCAAACCCCCTCCCAGGTTTGTTTGAAACACAGGGAGCAGATCCTGTAAAGCTCCATCCATCTGGCACCATTTTGCAGTGTTTATGAAGCCAAAGGCAACGTGCACTGCTGGAGACCTCCAGTCTCATCCCTGGAAAACACTGGGCAGCTGCAGCCTGGATGGGATTTGTGCTGGAGGCCAGCACTGCCTGCACCTTCCTGTGCCTCTGTGGGGCTGAGGAGATGCTCCCAGCTCCCTGAGCAGGGATCACACACAGCTCCTTGAGGAAAGAGGTTGGAAAAGCCAGAGAAGAACCAAGTGGATTTGGGGAAAAAAAAAAAAAATCAGGCACTGCATCACTGCAGCCAATTCTTTGTAGGAATGGACAGGGCAGGAGATCATGGAATGGTTTGGGTTGGAAGGGATCTTAAAGATCATCTGCTTCCAGCCCCCTGCCATGGGCAGGGACACTTTTCACAAGGCCCTGGAGCAGCTCTGGGTGACTTCCCTGCACCACCCCAGGCCACACACATGGGCTGAGGTGAGGGAGCAGCAGGTGATGCTCAGGACTCCAGGTGAGTCAAGGAAAACAGGAAATCCATCAGCATCACAGCTCCTCCTTTCCTGTCTTTGCTTCTCACAAGAGATGAGCCACAAGCCTTCAAAAATCAAATCTGAATGAAGGTGTGGGAGTGTCACACCCCACAGAACCTGTCCCAAATCCCTGACCACTCACGGTGCCCAACAAACACAAAGAGCAGAGGTTTGGGGTGAATTTCCCCTGCATGATGTTAGCAGAATTCCAGAGAAAACCTGCTGGGAGAGCAAAAACCAGGAGCAGGCAGGGCAGAAATGGCACCACAGGATGGACACAGGGTTGTCCAGCTGTAAGGAAAACGTCATGGCCACGTCTTGGCACGGGGTGCAGCAGCAACAGCCATCACACAAAACAACACATGCACCACAGCACTCCCACACCTCATTAATTATGGCTGGGGCTCCCAGCACAACGTGCCAGAAAAGTTACCTAAGCAGCAATAAAAACTCCTTTGGCCCCATCTCTGGTACAAAAGCCAATGCTCCTCATCCCATAAAATATAAAAAAAGCCCCCAGATGTTTATAAAACTCTGTTGGGCAGCTCAGTGCAGATGTTGTTTAGCAGTGGGGATCAGGCCTGAGCCTGCACTGAGAGCAGCTCTGCAGATGCTGCCCTGTGGCTGCAGGGTGATGCTCCCCAGCCTCCCTCAGCACCACAGCAGTGTCCTCAGGCCACCAGCACCTCCTGCCACTCCAACCCTCTGAGCAGCAGCTGCTGTCCTGCAAGAAGGAAGCAGTTTAGATTAGCTTTAGATAGGATTTTGGGAAAGGATTGTCCCCTGGGAGAGTGGGCAGGCCCTGGCACAGGGTGCCCAGAGCAGCTGTGGCTGCCCCTGGATCCCTGGGAGTGTCCAAGGCCAGGCTGGACATTGGGGTTTGGAACAGCCTGGGACAGTGGGAGGTGTGGAATTGAACTGGAAGGGGGTGGAATTTAACTGGGAGGGAGCAGAATTTAACTGGTCTTTAAGGTCCCTCCCAAACCCAAACCATTCCATCCACTCTAATTCCATGGATGGATGGAGGGAGGATGGATGGATGGATGGATGGATGGATCCATGGATGGATGGATGGATGGATGGATGGATGGAGAGAGGATGGATGGAAAGATGGATGGATGGATGGATGAGGGATGGATCCATGGATGGATGATGGATGGATGGATGGAGAGGGATGGATGATGGATGGATGGATGGATGATGGATGGATCCATGGATGGATGATGGATGGATCCATGGATGGATCCATGGATGGATGGATGATGGATGGATGGAAAGATGGATGGATGGATGGATGGATGATGGATGGATCCATGGATGGATGATGGATGGATGATGGATGGATGGATGATGGATGGATGATGGATGGATGGATGGATGGATGGATGGATGGATGGATGGATGGATGGAGAGGGATGGATGGATGGATGGATGATGGATGGATGATGGATGGATGGATGGATGGATGATGGATGGATGGAGAGGGATGGATGGATGGATGGATGATGGATGGATGATGGATGGATGGATGGATGGATCCATGGATGGATGATGGATGGATGGATGGATGGATGGATGGATGGATGGATGGATGGAAGGACGGACGGACACACAGGTCAGTGGAAGATGCTGCCCACACACAGCCCATCCCCAGGGACCCCACGGTGAGTTTTTGGCACCCCCAGGGCTCCTGCTGTCCCAGCCCCTGCAGGGCTGCCCTGAGCTCAGCTGAGGCTCACACAGAGGAGCTCCACGGGATCCCCCAGTGACAAACACCCTCCAGCTCCGTGGCAGGGACAGGCCAAGTAAACACAGAGTGTATTTATTGCTCCTGGGAAATGCTTTCACTCCCCCCCTCCTCCTCCATGTTGAACTCAGGAGAGCAGCAGCGGGCTGGGAACACTCCCTGCATGCAGTGCTGTTAACCATGGCAAGTGAACACACTGCTAGCTTGGACAGATCATTATCCCTTCATGCACGGGGCTGAGGAAGGGGGTGGCAGGCTATAATGACACTAATTAAGTCCTTAAGTGTCTTGGTAAAAAGCAGGTAAGGCTTCAGCAGAAGGCAGAATATTCCATTAGGGCAGGCTTCACCGTAGACACAATGCTGCATAATGGGATCCTGTAATTATGCCTGCACTGCAGAGACTTTTAAAAAAAGGAACCCTGTTTTACATTCTCAAATGCAAACAGCATGAAATGATGTTGCTTAGAAACCTTTACACTCCTACAGTGTGTGCAAAAAAGTTATTCCAGACATCTGTATTTAAAATAAAATTTAAAAACAATCCTTCTGCACACACTCACATGGATCTTGGCTTCATGTTGAGTGATGAAGCCTATGAAATGTCAGAGGAAATTTAAATTAAAGGAAAAAAAAAAATGACACATGCATTTAAAAAACTTGAGCAGCTTGTTAAGTCATTTCAGGTTATGTCTGGTACTGTTCCTCCTCACCCCTTCACACTGAGCTGCATCTCCCTACACTGACTGTGCCTTTTGTACCAACCCAGCCTGAGAGGCTCATAATTATTTCCCGAGCCATGCTGACCTCAAATACCTGGGAAATATTTTCTTTTCTAGGGAAAAGAAAATTCTGGTTTCACTCCAGAACAGGCACACACAGAGCAGAGCACTGTCCAGCAGCTGGAGGCACAGGAAAACCCTTTGGGCACAGAAAATGTGACAAGTCACAGCACAGTGCCCACACCCAAACCCCCCCTGCTGCTGGCTGCTCCTGCAGGGCTCACCCCAGGCTGAGAAGGGTGGAGGGACACCAAAATTTCCAAGGTGACACAACCAGATCTGCAGCAGCCCATAATCAGCATTTTGCCAAGCATCATGCAGCTCCAGGGATGAAGGATGTCCCACAGGGATGGCAGGGAAAGCTCTGCCCCAGCCCCAGCCCCAGCCAGGGCTGCCACTGCCTCTCCCCACCCTCTCCTCTTCTCCAAAAATGTCACCCCTCTGTGCCTTGGCTGATGGATGTGGCACAGCTGGCACAGAGCCACATGTCCCAGCCAGCTGTGCCTGGCACCATGCATGGCACCCAGCTGATGCTCCCCCCTCCCAAACACAGGTTTAAAGCCATTTTTTGTCACTCCCTGCTGGCAGAGGGGTGTGGGCACAAGAGATGGAGCCTGTGTGCCCTCGTCAGCAGAGAGGGACGAGCAAAAGTGGAAATTCCTAAAGGGAAAGTCTTTGCTGATGGGAGATGGGGATCAGCAGCTGTGCCTCTGGTGATTTGGCCAGATTCAGGATGGTCTGAACTGTGCCAGGGAGGGTCAGGTTGGATTTTGGGAAAGGTTCTTCCCCCAGAGGGTGCTGGGCACTGCCCAGGCTGCCCAGGGAATGCCAGAGCTCCAGGAGAGCTTGGACACCACTCCAGGGATGCCCAGGCTGGGATTTTTGGGGTGTCTGTGCAGGGCCAGGAGTTGGATCCTTGTGGGTCTCCTCCAACTCAGAACATTGTAGAATTATTATTCTACAAACTCTACATGAAGCAGCATTTTTCAGCCCTGCTCTCTGAGGTCTTTCCCAAGATTCCCTCAGTCCTCAAGACTACAGAACACATTTGTCTTCAAACCACCCTTCAGAAATGCCACTTTTCCCTCTGTCCACCACAAAGAACCTCCTCACAAGAGGTTCTTTTTAAATTTTAAATGGCAGAGAAAGCACCTTCTCTGCACACAATTCTCTGCTGTCACCTGAGGAGGTCCATAGGAGCATCCCTGGGAATTCCAGCTCACACACTTGGCTCCTGCAGGTGTTTCAGCTCCTGCCAGGGAGCCCTGGCTGGTGGGGCAGGTATCTACAGGCTGCTTCACCCACAGATGCCAAGGATCCAAAGCTGGAGCCTCACTCCCCAAATTCCTTTGCACTGCTCTGGGGCAGGAAGAGCTGCTCACACCTGGATGCAACGACTCAGTTGAGCACTAAGATGCTTTAAAGCCTTCGAGTAAAACAGGCATGAAAAGTGTGAGCAAATGTGAGAATGTGTGCATCACCCATGGGGCAGAGGCTGGAGGCAAATCCCACCCCTCACTCCACTCTGCTCTGACTGGAGCAGCTCCAGGAGCTCATCCTTCCTGGGGGAATGTGCCCAGAGCCTCCTCTGCCAGTGGGGCAGGAGACACCCTCTGCACAGGCACATTCTTCTTCTAGCCTTGATTGCTGCTCAAAATAATGGAGAGGAGCAGAGGGCTCAGCCTGTGCTCAGTGCAGGGTGAGCCCAGAGCAGAACAAATGCAGCTCCATGTGCAGGGACACACACCAGAGCTGAAGGGCAGGACAGTGCACATGGACAATGCACGGATGGAGCCTCCAGAGAGTGGGAGAGAACAGGAACAGGAATGGAAAATGGAGATAAGGAGCTGGGTGTCCCCATGTGAGAAGCTGGAAATCCTGTGAGTTGTGGAATAATGGGAGATCCTGGTGTCAGCAGTCACCTGAAAATTCAGAGTGTGCTCCCCAAACCTTCTGCTCATTATCCAAGTCCAGGCTCAAACCACAGCAGCTACAAAGTCATTTTTCCTAATCCCTCTATGGTGAGAGCAAACAGTTAAAGGACAAGCCCAAAGCCTGAAAGGTACCACTGCCAAATAAAACATCCTGGCAACTTCTGCCCATGGCTCCAGAACAAACCTCAGAACAGCAAGGAGGTCCCGTTCCTCTGTGCACTTCTAATCTGAGGGGCCAGAGCACATCTGATTTTCTTATGGATAACTCAGCAAAGTACAGGCTCCATCTGGCTGCCCTCTGCATGGATAATGGATATTTTACAGGGGGTGAACAGCCAAGAGAAATAAAGCAAAAGCCTAAAATTGCTCTTAGGGATGGGAAGTCAGACAAGCAGCACCTGCAGAGCCCACAGGATCTCTTCACCTCCTGCCCCAAGAACTCAGGACTGGAAAACCTTTGAAGCTATTTCTGCTGTGCCTTTTTTAAAAAAAGCCAATTCTAAAAGCTTGATTCGCCACCCACAGCAATGCAGAACATTCCCACAAAGAGTTAAAACACAGGAAACCTGTTGATTAATTTACAGGCAACAAGCTGCACTACTGAAGCCCCAGGGACTTTAATCAAGCTGTTTGCTGCTTGCCAAACCAAAGCAGGAAGATGGGCAGAGCTGTCAGGATGGATTAGTGTTTGCCCACTGGCAACACTGCTCCTCAATGGGACAAACACACACACAGAGGTCTTTTCCAGCCTGAACCATTCCATGATTCTCTGGAGGGGAAATGATGTGCCTGGAGCTGGCTGGAGCTCTGCAGCTCCCAACCTGCACAGGGCAGGGGTTTGTGTCTTGGCTTTTACCCCCATTGTTTGCAATTCCTTCCTAAAAGGAGCCATTTCTTCCTTTTTTAAATTCTTTTTAAAAAGATCCCATCCTTTTCCATTCAATAAAGTCTCCTGGCCCCCTATTCCAGCAGAGCTGAAGTTGTTTGTAACTGACCCCATTTTGGAGGGTTTGGGTGACACACATTGGGGCCAGGACACTTTGCAAATTCAGCTGAAGTTGAAAAGGGAATTTCTTTTCATTGTGACAACAAGGCTTGGCTCAGGTACCTTTTTCCTCCTGAACCATTTACAGCTCTGACCATGGGGTTAATGCAGCAGAACCCAAACAAACCCTCTGCCTTCCCATCTTTTAACCAACAGCAAGGAACCCAAGTGGAATCAGTGCTGGAAGAAGTCAGAATTGCAGATCTGAACTCTGGCAATCTGCAGGGAAACTTTTCACCCTTGAAGTAACTAAACTTTACTGAATCTGGCAATCCTTTTCCTGTGAGCTGCCAGGGAGCCTCTGCCTTGGGGTTCCAGTTTAACAGGCTGCTGTGGGGCCAAGAGGATGTGGGGAGCTTGTAAAACACCTGACTCCACACAGGAACCAGCAGACAAAGCCAAACATTGATTTTATTTTGCTAAAGCTTAACAGGCCAAAACAAAGGAGCAGAGAATTGCTCAGCTCTGAGTCTTGCTCACATCAGGTATGTTTGAGCAAGGCCATTTCCCCCACCAGCTTTCTGCTGTTCCAGCCAGCAGGAATGAAATATCCCCTGGGAATCCCTGCAGCTGAGTGCTACAGATCCACTCAGCACAGCTTTGATCATTTACACCAGCCAAAGATCACCTTGTCCTGCATTTACAGCTCCCCTGAACACCACAGGGGACACGAGCTGCATGTTGACACCTCAATTCTTGCACCCAGGAAGGGATGAAGGGGATGGTGAGCACTGAGAAAATGCAAATGCAGCTGAGGATTAGCAAAAGGAATTATGCAAAACAAGTAGTGGAAATAATGATTCACCAAGAGTTGGATCAGATGTGGAGCCCAGCCCTGCACTCAGTGGATTTGGTGATGGCAGGGAGGATTCCAGCCTTACAAAAGTCATTTTTAAAGCTATTTAAATGCACAGGAGGCCCAGTGATAGTTTTGTCTACACAAATTTTGCCAACTACAACTTTGTCTACCCTGCTGCCATTCAGACAGACTTTGGAAAATGTCTGTGGCATCCTCCTCACCCCTTTATTATTTGAGTCAAGAAGAAGCACTGAAAGCATGGGCACCAGAGGGGAAGGGCTGAGTGAGGGGCTCAGTCCCTCTGAACCATGAATAAAGCAGCACAAAATTTCCTAGCAGATCTCAGAGCACTCCCAGTGCTCTTTAGGGAATGCTGGCAGTGTCGTGGTGTCCCTGGGAATAGCTGGGAAACGTGGAGGAACAGAAATGCACGATTTTGGTGAAGGTAAAGAGCTCTTCTCCCTGCTCTGAGCAGGACACTGGATCCTCTCAGTCACTCCCTCCTCTTCCTGCTGAGGAAAACTCCAGGCATTGCCCCAAATTCCACAGCAGCTCCAGCTGCAGGATTTTCTCTGGGCAGAGTCACCAACACCAGGCCTGGAGAGACCCCAATAAGCAGGATGAGACAATATTTCCATTGCTCTCTCTAGGAACAGATCTGGAGCTGGAAAAAGGCTGGAAAAGGCACAGAGCCCTGACAGGGGCTGAGACCATCAGCCCTGGGTTAGTTCTTGTCACACCAGGGGAGCAGAATGACCTCACTGCATCCGTGTCAGCTCTCCATCTGCACAGCCTCAGCTTCAAACATCACAATCACAAAGTCAAAGTGTCAAGTGAGTCACTACCATAAAGATGAAATAAGAAAGCTCAGCTCAAATCCATCCCACTCCAGGCTCAGCAGCCAAGACTTTCCCCCATCAGCTGCAAACTTCCTGCCTTGCCAGTGAAATCACAGCAAAAAACCAATAGAGCTTTTATTTTTTTATTTTTTTTTCCTCATTGCTCAAAGCCTGTGCAGCAGTTGGATTCCCACAGGCTGTGATTTCAGCACCCCTCAGCCATCCCAAATCCCTGCCAGGAGCCCGTTAGCACCACGCTGACACACAGCACCTGCCTGGGCTGGGAATCATTCCTGGGACCCTGCCCTGGCTTAGCAGAGCTGCTGAGCAAGGGCTGGCACATGGACTCTGATTTTTGAGGTGACAAAAACATGGGTCCAAACAGAACAGCAGGATTTTCTGTCACAGACTGATGAGCAAACTGCACCCAAAATTTGGCTCCTTGCAGCTCCCTCACCCTCTTCTCCTCCCTTTGACAGAGCTGAGGGTCTAAGCTGGTCTCAGCCAGCTTCTACTCTGAGTTTGCACTCCCCTGGGTGCAAAACTGCCAGGGAGAACATCTGGGGAGAGAAGAAAAACATCCTTGAGGGGATTCACAGCCTTCCAAGGAGCACAAGGATGGATCCTGAGCAGGTTCAGTACCAGAGCCAGCAGCACCCAACATCCCAGCCCAAGCACTGCAGGTCCCACACAGCTCCTGGCTGCTGCCAAAAAGCAAAATTGGCCCCTGGGCTGCCCCAGTCCCCTCCAAGGCTGGGAGGGGGCCATGGGAAAAGCAGAACCACTGACCCCACTCCAGCTCCATGGTCCCAAAACCCCAGAGGAAAAAGCCAAAGAGGAGGAAAAGCCTGGCTAAGCCACGAGTGAATCAAAGGCAACAACTGGAATGGAATTTCCCAGCAAAAAGGCAGAATAGAGACAGCACAGGCATCATGAGACAGATAAAGATGATTCAGGGAAGACAAAAATCAGGAGGGAAAGGAAACTCAGTGTTCAGAAGTCAGACCACACCAAAAAAAGTAAATTGACAAAATACCCATATTTTTTTCTTCACTTACTGTAGCAGAAAAATGATATGAAAATAAATAATATAATCTTCCTGAAGCCAGTGGAGCATGACTATAAATTACAGCTGCCAACAAAATCAAACCTGGAGATCATTTGCAGGAGAATTTCAGATGACTCTGTGGGTCACCTCGATCTCCAGCAGTTACAGAAGGAAAAAAAAGAGCAGAGGAACTAAATTATTTATGTCAGTCAAGCTTATCTGTCAGAGGGATACACCTTTCCTAGCACAGCACATTTCTGGGATTAATGATCAGGCACTATCTGGAGCTGGGCAGAAGAAAAACCAAAGTGGTTTGGTGTTTGGGGAAGGAAAAAAACAACAAGATGTATCACCCAGCACAGCTAACAAACACTGAATTTCAGAGGAATATCTCCCTGAAGCAGGAAAATTATATTTATGATACCTAAAATATTAAGCACTGAAGGATAGGAAGAACAAGATTTCTGCTGAAATGTGAACGACAGTGGTGCCAACGCCTGATAAACTAATTAAGATGCTAATTAAAACCAGAGCACTTTCCCATCTGGGGCTCCCAGCAGAGACTGGGTTGAGCCTGAACAAGTCTCACTGGGGAAAGGGGGATGAAGGAGATGTCAGAGCACTGAGTGACAGCAGAGGGGTTTGTGCCCAATCTGCTGGGGACATTCACAAGGGGCTGCTGAGGACACAACAACAACAACAAGACAAAAAAACCCAAAAAAACCCTAATAAACAAAACAAAACAAACAAACAAAAAAACCCTAATAAACAAAACAAAAACAGACAAAAAAAACCTAATAAACAAAACAAAAACAAACAAAAAAAACCTAATAAACAAAACAAAAACAAACAAAAAAAACCTAATAAACAAAACAAACAAACAAAAAAACCCTAATAAACAAAACAAAAACAAACAAAAAAACCCTAATAAACAAAACAAAACAAACAAACAAAAAAAACCCTAATAAACAAAACAAAAACAAACAAAAAAAAACTAATAAACAAAACAAAACAAACAAAAAAACCCTAATAAACAGAACAAAAACAAACCAAAAAAAAAAAAGCAGCAAAAGACTCAGGGAGAGGACAAGGGAGGAGAAATAACCCAGGGGTTCATTCACCCCAAAACACCAACTCCCCTGAGAGATCACATTTGTCAACCCAGGCTGAGCAAACAGGGGTTAAAATTCCCTTTTTTATACAAATTATTGCCAAAGGAAAGCCGAGAAAAGTTCAGAGGAGCAGCTGTGGGTGGTGGTGGCTGCTGCTGAGGTTCTGTGTGAGCCCAGAAATGGGTGAGAGCAAACTGGAAATCAGCTCAGAGATGTGGAATGAGGCTTGGGAGCCCTGGGAATGGAGCAGGGACCTTAAAAAGGCAGAGCAAGGAGGTGACAGAGTCCCAGGTTTTGCTGTCTCCTTTCTGAGAAAAAAAAAAAAAAAAAAAAAAAAATATATATATATATATGTAAATATATATATATATATATATATATAATATTAATATTATTATTATTATATTCTATTAATATCATATATTATATAAATATATATTATTTTTATATATAAATATATTATATTTATATATTTATATTATATATATATATATATTTATATATATATATATAGTCTGAAATGAAGGTTTGGAAAGTGAGCATTTGCTAAAGTTTGTGCTGGGTGATCCTGACTCAGCATCCCTGGATGCTCCTCGTGCCCAGGACAGGAGCAGGTGCCTGGAAGGAGTGGGACAAAAAGCTGCATTTCAGGGTAAGCATTGTGTGTTTATCTCTGCAGCCTTTCAGAATGTTTATTTTGCTTTGGGTGTGGACAGACTTGTTGGAGGAAACGATTGAAAAGACACCCCATAATCGCACAAAGGGACATTGTGTGGCAACGATCCTCCCTGAAATCCATCCCTGGCTGAGCCCACAGAAACCTCAAAGGCTCAGCCCAACCTGGGGGGGTCACCTTGGTTTTGGTGGCCCTAAGGGACACGGGAGTGACAGGGAATGCTGGGCAGCACCAGCTGTGCTCACAGCTCCATCAGGGGCTTGGCAGAGCCACCAGCCAAGGAAAAGGTGACAGCTGAGCTGGGAATGTCACCACCCCCAAAAGACCCACAGGACCCTCTGTCCTCAGGCACCAGGGGTCTGAAAATCCAGGAGAAGGTGCTAACCTGGAACGAGCCAAGGAACAGATGCACAATTATCCCAAAAAACCAGGATGATCCTGCATTAGGGAAGATGCTGATAACGAGATTTCCATGAGCACTTTGCTGCTGCCCTTAGGATGGTCCCAAAAGGATTTGCTCCCAGTTTGAGAGGCACATTATCCCACCTGGAATTTTACTTCAGGCTTTCCACCATCTCCTGGAGCATCTGAGACTGGTTTGGGTGCACAGAGTATTCCTGCAGCAGCACCAGGGCTAAGAAAAGCTCCCTCCCAAACCACTCTGCTGTGAAAAGGGTGGGTGGAGGGGAAGGCAAAGGGTCATTTTTGGTTTCCACTGGCACCAATTATGCCTCTGGCACGTCGATGGAAATTTTTTTTTTTCCACCATCAAGATAGTGAGGTTGGGCTTTTTTATTTTTAAATAAACAAAGGCTGTAATGGGCAGTCTGTGCTGGGGCATGTCTGGAGCCTCCAGCTTATCAGAACTGTCATGGGACACTGAATTTTTGTTTAAAAAAAAAAAAAAATAAAAAAAAAAAATTGAAGCCCACAGCTCAAAGGGGTGGAGGGAGGTGTCCCTTCTCTCCAGCAGGTGCTGGGTTTAACATGCCAGCTTTGCCTGGAGGCCACCAGGGAGCAGACACAGCAATCAGCAACCAAACAGCTGCTGCTGCCACCTCCAGCTCTGGTGAGCAATTCAAAGTTCCCATCAGAGCCCACCAAAGCCATGTCCAGAGCTGCATTTACAGCCCAGGGTCGGTTTTCAGTCCCTGCCTCATGCTCTGAATTGACCCTTGGCTGGTTCAATGTCCAGCCTGGGACTCCCAGCCCTGGGCAGATCTGGTGGCATCCAGGGACAGAGTGGCTCAGGTGACCCCATGCCACGTCAGGGGCAGGGAGGGCACCCCAGGTCCTGCCTGATTTTCCTCTCCCAGCCTCACTTCCCCCATTTCCACATTACTGGGGGAGCAAAGGTGCTTGACAGCTGCAAAAGAAGCAGATAACTCTGCCTGCCATGCCTGTGTTTACGTAAAAGCTGCTGGTTTATGAGGAACAGCTTAGTCAAAGCACACAAAGAAACACCCTGAAATATTTTTTGAAGAGGGTTGGTTTTTCTTCTTTTTTTTTTTTTTTTATTGCTTCGAGAAGCAAAAGGTTAGCTACAGAAATAGAGAGAACAAAGCAGCTTAACAAACAACTGCTTCTTGTTTTTCTTATCCTGCACAGCCTCTCCCAAACCCTGCTCAGCCCCAGCTGCTCCCCACACCCAGCAAGGAGCACCCAAAACTTCCAAAAACATTCAGCTGGGAAGGGGCAAAGCAAAAAAGGGGACTTTTCCCAGCCTGGGCAGCTCAGTTTGGGTTTGTTCCTCCACATCAGAGTGAGGGGAAGGAGAGAAGTGGGGGATCCTCCCTCCTGCTCAGCCTCTCCAGTCCCCAGCTGTTCTCCTGACACCAAAAACTTCAGCAAAGTCCTGCTCTGACCCTTCCACAAGTCCTGCTCTGAGCCTGCCAGGTTTTTTCAGTGCACATGCAGGTATGAATATCAAGTAAACCTGGATTTAGCATCCCTGCTGTCAGCAGGAGCATCCTAAAATCACCTCTGGCCATAACAGAGCCCCAGCTGAGCCCCAAGGCTGTGACAATCCAGGCCATCCCCAAGGGACAGGGACAGGCAGCTCCCCTGCTCACAGCCCTCAGCAGGAAATGCTGGGGTTATTCTTTTCTTACCTTGTGGTATTTAAGAGGTTTGTTTGTCTCAGCTCCATTAACCTTCAGCAAATTAAAGATAGAGGAAAATAAAAAAATCATAAATTAGCAGCAGCTCTCAGGCTCTGAGTAACCTGTTTTCCCTGTTTCCAACACTGTCCCCAAAACAAACCACGTTATCCCAGTTTGGATAAAGAGAGAAAAAACTGTCCCTGCAGCATCCCTCCACCTTCAGCTCCTGTCTGCAAGGCACAGGAGAGGAAAAGGAGGAGAAAGCTCCATACCTCCCAGAATTAAAATGGTTTTTCCTGGCCAGATGAAGGGAATGGCTTTGCTGATGGCTCAAAAGGGGAACCCCATCCCTTGGGAATGGCTGAGCTGGGACCCAGAGCCATCCCTGGATGGTGGCTGGGCTCCTTCAGAGGGTTTGCAGCTTGATGGTTTGGATTTATTGGCATGGGAGTGCCCCACGCAGGACAAGAGAGGCACACACATTTCTGGGAGTTGGGTTCTCCCACTCACAGTGCTCAGGCAAAAAAACAAAACAGGTTTGACAGAGAACAAATTAATTCAGCATGAAGAAGCTCTGAAAAAATAAAAAATTATCTTTGACACACAAAAAAATAGATAAATCCTCATGGAAGATTACTTTAACAAGGCCAAAAATCCATCAGAGCCCTGCAGAAAGGAGGCACAGATAAGGCTTTCAGATGGATGGGATGTTTTTATACCCACAGGCACCAGGAAGGCAGCAGAGCTCAGAGATGACAGCAGGGATCTTAGCCAGGACTCCTGAACTGCCTCAGGATTTGGGGGGTGGCTGCAAGCAGAAGAGAAATCATCCACAGCAGGTGGTGCAAACCCCAGGTGAGCTCAGGCACCACCTCAGGCCTCAGTTTCCCTCTCACACAGCCAGGACAGCCCCACAGCTGGGGGGTCTCTCAAGCCTTTCCATGCTCTGCAGTGTGATATTTGTGAGTGCTGTGCCCTGAAAATACAACATTAAAGACAATATTAAACACAAAAGCAATCTGGGTGTTGTGGGCATCATTCCCATCCCCAGCTCTCCATCCCCCTTGGCCCTGCAGACCCCAAAAACTTCATATCCCTCCTTTGTCCTGCCCTGCCTTCCTGGCTTTGCTGGTCTAAGATTTCATCCTTGAGAGGCACATCAGAGCTACTGTTCAAAGCATTGAGATTGTCTTGAAACTTCTTAAATACACACAAACACACACTTCAGCCTTTGAAAAGTACACAAGTACTTGTATCCCCTCCAAAAAAAAAAAAAAAAAGTAACAACAGAAAATTATTCTCAGTAAATCTCTACAGATTTTTCTTTGTATGGGCTCTGTGAGGATCCCAAAATCCTGCTCAATTTTCAGGCTGCAGCAGACCCTCCCCAGCTTGTGCAGGTCCAGAATCCACACAGGCTCCCCATCTCCCACCAGTGCAGAACATCCCTCTGTGCTTTCCTTTCCTCCTGGGCCATTTCCATGCCCTGTCCTCCCTGCAGCAAGCAGTTCCCTTCAGTTCAGCAAGTGCTTTTACTGTGCTCAATTCCCTTGCAGAACAAACAGGTCCCAGGTTAGCAGCCCTGAGGGTTTTGTAGCTGCTTTCAAGCTGGGCACACCTTGTGACACCTCACATTTGTATTCATGGCTCTCCAAATGTTTCACACAGATATTCTTGCCCTTTTTATCCACCCGAGGACACTGAAGGGTAAAAGATCCAGGATGCAAGCAGTAAGACAGAACAGAGCCACGAAGGGAAGATAATGCCTCAATTTCAGAGCAAAAAGAGCAGCCAGGCATGGGCCAGACAGGTTATTCTGCTCCATAACTGCATCTCTGATACCCCTCATTGCTTCACAGAAATCCAAGTTAACCTGCTCAGCCCAAAGCCTGCACCTCCCCTGAGCCAAGCCTGACCTTTGCATGTGTGCTAAATTGGAGTGCACATTGTATTTCCCCGGCCTCTGGTCTGTGTTTTGCACAGACACAATGACACAAAAGAGGCAGAGCCCGCCAGCCAAGCCCTGCAAAGAAGGTGGCTTTAAATAGCCCCTTTGTCTTGCTTTTCCTTGCTGAAATATTGCACATTATTTAGAACCCGGGTTTAGTGTTATCAGGGGCCCAGAAATAGAGACAATGGAGGGCTGGGTGAATTTTTGGGTCATGTTAAGACTTAAAGTTGCTCATTCCTTTCTACCCTCTCCCCTCACTGTGGGATTTGTAGCTGTGCCCCAAGAACCATTCCCTGAGAGGTTCTCAGACCCAGAAGGGAAGGGGTGCCCTGAGGAGGTGGGAGGTGTGTGAGAAACTTCACCTCTGCAAATTGAGGGCAGAATTCTAAAAGCAAAGTTTCTGCCCTTGATGGGGAAAAAGCCAGCAACTTCAGCAGACTCCAGGCTGGTCCCCAGATGAGGTCAGAAATTAAAAGGTGTCTTGACACTAAATTAATGGGCAAACTGTCTAGAGAGCAACAGGAGTTATAAACATTTATGTTCCAGTTCAAGGCATTTATAACTGCGTGGTTTGAGTGCCAAACATGAAAACTGGAGTCCTTGCTGGTCAGGGCATGTGGATGCTCCTTTTTAGGTGTGTGCAGCAGCCTCAGAGATGATAAAATGCTTGGCCCCACTGAAGAGCCCTGAGCAGGGGTGTTGGAGTGAACACACACCCACAAGACATTTTCATCTCTCCTCAGGGCTGTAATTATTGTGTCCCCCTCCTCAGGACAGCCCCCTGCCCTGGGAAGGTTTGTATTTTTGTGTTTGCCCCAGAGCAATGCAAAGCTGCCTCCAGCAAACCAAAACCCACCTGGATCTGCAAAAAAAGGCATCACTACCAAGCATCAGCTTTTCCTGAGCATCAGGCTGGAGCTCTGAGCAAGCTGGTCTAGTGGGAGGTGTCCCTGCCCATGGAACTGGATGAGTTTTAAGGTCCCTTCCAACCCAAACCATTCTGGGATTCCACGAGATGAGGCTGCAGGGAATCCCCCACAGCCAAACTTCTGGGATGATTTCACATCATGCACTGAGAAGGAAACACAACCACGTACTCTCTTATCACCTCCATGACAAATCCACATAAATTCTGCTCTTTAATCAGTAAAAAGTCCATCTGAGACAGGAATTTCCATCCCCAGGTGAGCTGAGCTTGGCACAGCCCCCACTTTGGGGAGTGCAGAATTGCAGCAGTGCAGCAGCAATTTGTTAATGAGAGCAGATTCTGTGAGGTGAAATCAAAGTGTCTCTGAGCAAATCATGAGTGCTGCTCTCCCCACGCTGCCCCAGCCTGCAGCTTTGCTCAGGGCTCTGAATCCGTGCAGGATGGGCAATTCAGGAATTCCAGGCTGGAATTCACTGAGTTGGGATATTTTGGCAGCTGGCTCCAGTGACTCAGGGTGAGGAGCAAAGACAAAACACGAGTGGAGAATTTCCCAGCTGCAGGAATCAAGATCCCAAGCGAAGCTCACACTTGAATGCCCAGGGCAGAGGCAGCTCCTGTGCCCAGGTGAGGGATGGGCTGGGCTCAGGGTTGGGCTCAGGGTTGGGCTCAGGTGAGCTGAGCTCAGAGGTGCCAGTGCCAGGCTCGGGCTCCACTCTGGAGCCCTCCAAGATCCTTTCCCGAGGCTCTGGCGCCATCTAAACCCAGAGCTGGGATCCTTCATCTTCCCCTTTCAGAGCAGAGGGAAAACAAAACCGTGCAGTAACAAATTGCTTTTGCATCTCCAGCGCGGGGTCTGTCGGAAAACTTCCTACAGAAGGAGAAATCCGGGAGCAAAAAGCCGAGTAAAACCCAGGAATGGTCCTTTGGGAGAGACCCAAGTACTGAAAAAGGTCGGATCCACCAAAAAGTGACCCGGCACAGCCGTGTGTGTGCTCTGTGCTCGCTTGGAACACTCCCAGAGCTGCAATTTGGGTTTACACTCCAAGACCATTAACAGAGCTCAGCCAGGGAATGATTATCTAATACAGCCATAAGTCTGCCTGAATTATGCAAATAAACCTCTCAGCGACTTTTGACCTTGTTGAGCTGCACAAGTGCAAATAATTCAGAGTTTTTCCCCCACTGAGGGAGTTCCTAGTTGTTCAGAAGAATGCACACTGCTCCTGCAGTGAGAAGTCACCCTCAGCTGTGTCCCCCTTCGAGCTTTGCTCTCCTGGGACCAGCTGCTGCATGGTTATTTGCTTTTCTCTTGATCTCTTAAGCAACCAACTTCACAGTGTCCTTTTCCTGGCATTTATTCAGCTTTGCTATTTTTTTTTTTTTCCCCTCGGTGAAGTACAGAGTAGCAGCGCTGACTTTTTATCCTCGGCTGCCCTCCAGTGACAATGTCCACCCTGGAGCCCCACCCGAGCCAGGACCAGGGGACATGGGGACCTGCACAGCTCACCAGGAGGCAGAACCTCACCTCTAACAGACATACACATTATTATTTCTTAGTATAAATAATAATACATATAGTATTATATACATTATATACTATATATATAGAGTATATAATAGTATTATAATGTATATAATATATATAATATAGTATTATTCATTATTATAGTATTTATGTATTATTATTTATTATTTCTAAATTAAAAACCCTCGTGCCTCAGTGACAGCTCCAGCTTTAAGGATTTACCGATTTTACAATCCCACATTTCTGCTTTCTACCCAAGCACTGATGATCTTTCTTTTAGTCCCTGACAATTAATTCCATCTTGGTTCAAATTCTCCAGTCCAATATTAGAAGTTTCATCAAATGCATTTATTTACCTTTACTGTTAAGCAAACGGGAGCAGGAGCAGCTGTTGGCACAATGTATTACTGAGGTCTGACTTACCTAACAGTTCATTAACTTCCAAAATGTTATCTCCAACTCTGTTTTGCAAAACTGGCTTTATAATCAAAGACTGGATGTTTAGATTTCAAAACAAAAACCAACATGGGGGAGCAGAGTTATTCATCAGTTAGAAATAATCTTGCATTATAGAGCAAACATGTAAATCTGATGGGGGCTGACCAACCCAAAACTAAACACAGCAGAAGCAGCTCCTGGGAAGGAGAAATACAAGAGAGGGGAGAATAACCAACTAGAGCAGGGTTTAAAAAGCACCCAAAGCACTCATCTGGTAGGAACAGCCAGCTCTCAATCCCCTGGGGTTCAGTGAAACCCCACAGCACAGCAGAGACCCTCCCTTGAGGCACACACACCTCTGAGCCCAGAGATGCTCCACACACCTGGGAGCAGCAGCCAGCAGGAAACAAGGACCAGGAGTAGTTTGGTTTATTTTGTTCTTTTTGATTTTGGGTTTTTTTCTGTCTATTTTCTGCCCAATTCCTGCAGGGAGAAGTGTTTGCTACAGGTGCAGACACCCCAGTCTCACTTTGCATTGTCCCACATTCCTTTTTCTCCTGCTGGAGCATCACTGGGAGCCCGCTCTGGATTTCTGCCAATGAATTTGCCACTCGGGGCAATGCAACCTCCTGCTCCAAAGGTTCCTGGCACAGCTCCAGGGGGACTTTTCCCTCCCCTCCATACCACACACACCTGTACAGAGGGAGGCTCAGGCAGGAGCATCCAGCAGTGCAGCTTCACCTCTCTGCACATCACACTGCTGAGTAAATGACAACACCCTCATCCTGCCAGCAGCAAAATATTTTGGGTTCCCCCAGAGGAAGAGAGAACAAAACTAAGGACTTTGTGAAAGAAGTCATTAAATCAGATCATGCTGTAAATGTCCAAAAAAATTGATTGAGTTTCTGACGTGGGAAGAATGACAATGTTTTGCTGAAAGCTGAAACTGCAGCGGGTCACGCACATCCAAAAAAAAAAAAAAAAAAAAAAAAAACAAAACCAAAACCGTTCTGCAGTTTTTGCAAATCCCAAAGGCCCTGGGCCAAGGAGAGGTTAACAAGAAACAAGTTGAGGCTTGCAGGACCTCACTGCTCTAAGGCAACCCCAGTAACTGAGATGCTGCTTCTCCTTTGCCCGCACGTTACTCAATGCTTTTCTTATTCCCACCCAGGATTATTTGTATTCCAGAGCGCTGGCATCTTGTGCCGGTTGGCTGAGCTCAGTTATCAGCTCCCTTCAAATGCAGCCAACCAGGCTGGCGGCTGTTGGACTTCTTGGACACGAAAAAAAAGACGCATAAAAGGCAACAAGAACCTGACACCCGGCGGCGCGGCCAGCTCCGAGCCGTTTGTTTCCCCAGGTCTGTTCTCCCGGCCCTGGAGCTGGGATTGGCAGGAGATTTTGGAGCGCAGCGCTTTGAATTGCGGCGGGCGGGTTTGGCAGGGCTGCAGCGCGGGCAGCAGCTGCGAGGGATGAAAGTACATTCACGGCCTCGGCTTTGGTTTGGTGGGGGAGAAAAAGCCCCCAAAGCCTCTCGGAGGTGTCTGGGGTGGTCACAGCACAGGTGAGCAGAGGGTTTAGACCTGCGGCACCTGCGCTGAGCGCGGTGCCAGCGCTGACATGTCACCTGCCACCACCTCCCATAGAATCTCTGACGCTGCTGTCGCATCCTCCCCACCCGGGTTTTGTGCTCAGCGCTGAACGGGGCATTTCCCATCCCGGAGGGGCAGCGGGACCGGGCAGAACCGCAGGGACCGGAGCGGACCGGACCGGACCGCACTTACCGGGAGCGGCGGCGCGGCGCGGGACGGACTCGGCGTTGCCCATGGGCGGACGGAGCGGGGCCGGGAGGGTCCGTGCGGGGCCGGCAGGGTCCGTGCGGGGCGCTGCGGGCTGCAGGACACGCTCGGGCAGCTCCGGGCTCTCGCTGCGATTCGAAGCTGCCGCCCCGCCCCGCCCCGCGCCGGCACCGCCAACCGCGGGACACGGGCGGGACACGGGCGGAGCGGACCGGCACCGGCTCGGCTCGGCTCGGCTCGGCTCGGCTCGGCTCGGCTCGGCTCGGCTCGGCTCTCATAGGCTCGGAACGGGGCGCTCCGAGCCGTGCCAGGCTCCTTCGGGTCGGGTGGGCTCAGGTGCCCACCCCGCTGTCATCCCGCGATCCCAAATGTTCCCATCCGTGCGCCCGCACCACCCGTGAACAGTGGAATTAACCCAACGCTCCCTGAACGCAGAATTGTTTAGGAAAAGGCTTCAAAGCACAGCCCCGAGGCACAGCAGAGCCCTTGCTCTGTCACCTGTCCCCTGACACCTGTCCTGCTGAGTTGTCACCTGTCCCGGGGCACAGGAAAGGTCAGGAGCCAGTGCCACACAACAGGGTCAGGATTTCTTCCCAATCCCAAGCAGCGTGTGGTCCTGTCGTGCCACAGAGCTGGGAGATTTCCAGCTGGGATGAGTCCTGCTGCCTTCTGTTCCCCATTAGCTCATTTACTCTTCTCTTTGGCGCGGGACTGATGTGGACTTAGAAGGAAGTAAAAGAACAAATTAAAAGGGTTGAAATTCCGAATTCTACTGTCACAGCAGTCCGGCCACTCCTGGGAACAAGAGAAAGAAGGAAAAGGACAGTGGGGAGGCCACCATTTGTCCCTGTGCCGGTTTCCTCCTCCACAGCTGCATCCAGAACATCATTACCGGGTGCCAGCAGCTTTGAATTGCTGAAATAGAGAAGAAGACACATCCCGCCCTGAAAACCATGTACAAAATAATGGGAACACGATGTGCAGACGAGTGGGAGCCTGGGAAAGGGCTGAGTTGGGTAAAAAGGGAACCACGATGCTCTTGCAGGAGCGCTGCTGCCTCACCCGTGCCCACAGCACACCCAGGGCTAGGGCAGCCCGGCTGAGGAAGGGATGTCCAGCCGGAGTGTGAGCAGGGGTGACAGTGACATGGGGATACTCCTTATCTGGCTGCTAATGCACTTTTTATCTCCTCCCTTAGGTGCCAGCGCTGTGACAAGACTCTCGATCGACCTTCAGAGCCGCTTCCTGAGCTGACAGTGCTGCCCTCACACATGGCAATTTATTGTCCCTCAGAGGCAGGTTCGGGGGCTTTAGTGTGGCTTGGGTTTCTGATAATAACCCTGACACAGCAATCTCAATCCAGCACAGCCTGGAGGAGACTGAAGTCAGACCTCATCAGGGGCTCCAATTTCTGTGACAGGAACAGGGACAGGCTGGAACTGTACCAGGGGAGGGTCAGGTCGGATTTTGGGAAAGATTCTACCCTCAGAGAGTGCTGGGCACTGCCCAGGCTCTCCAGGAAATGGGCACAGGCCCGAGGCTGCCAGAGCTCCAGGAGAATTTGGACACTCCAGGGATGCCCAGGGTGGAATTTTGGGGTTGTGCAGAGCCAAGGGTTGGACTGGATATTCTGGGATTCTATGGATAATAACAGCAGTACAAGGCAGAAGTGCTGAGTGTTCCCAGGGTACCCTGAGCAGGCTGGGACTGGTGGCAGACGGGAGCTGCAGCCGGTGCTACAAAAAGTCAGAGAAATCAGTGCCTGTCTCAAAGGCAAAGGGGGGAGGCACCGAGCTCTGTTTGTTCCCAGAAAACACTAAAACACTCAGACACGCTCACATTCCTGAGCAGGGCGAGTAGCACACGGGGCAGCTTTCCCAGCCCTCTAATAACAGGGAAGTCGCTTCCACCTGAGCAGGTGCAGTGGGACCCTGAGTGCAGAGGCAGCACGTGCAGAGCTGCTGCTGCCAGGGCAGGGCAGGGCCCCGGGGCAGGAGCTGCAAAATCCCTGCAGGACAAACCCTACAGGAGAAATCCTGCTGAATAAACCCTACAGCAAAACCCTGCAGGACAAATCCTGCAGGAAAACCCTACAGGAGAAATCCTGCTGAACAAACCCTGCAGGACAAATCCTACAGGACAAACCCTACAGGACAAACCCTACAGGAGAAATCCTGCTGAACAAACCCTGCAGCACAAATCCTGCAGGAAAACCCTGCAGGACAAATCCTACAGGACAAATCCTGCAGGAAAACCCTACAGGAGAAATCCTGATGCACAAACCCTGCAGGAAAACCCTGCAGCACAAATCCTGCAGGACAAACCCTACAGGAGAAATCTTGCTGAACAAACCCTGCAAGACAAATCCTGCAGGAAAACCCTGCTGGACAAATCCTGCAGCACCAACCCTCCTGAACAAATCCTGCAGGAAAACCCTACAGGAGAAACCCTGCTGCAAAAATCCTGCAGTAAAACCCTGAAGGACAAATCCTGCTAAACAAACCCTACAGGACAAATTCTGCTGCACAAATCCTGCAGCAAAACTCTGCAGGACAAATCCTGCTGAACAAACCCTACAGGACAAATCCTGCTGAACAAACCCTGCAGGAAAACCCTACAGAACAAACCCTACAGGACAAACCCTGCTGAACAAACCCTGGGACAAATCCTGCTGAACAAACCCTACAGGACAAACCCTGCTGAACAAACCCTGGGACAAATCCTGCTGAACAAACCCTGCAGGACAAACCCCACTGTACCAACCCTGCTGCACAAACCCTGTCCTTTTTCTGCAGCTGGGCCACAATCTCAGCCCTGCCCTCCAGGCAACAACTTCCCAACCTCTCAGAGCAGCCTCCTTTTATCTCCATGTTCTCCCACCACTGCTCCAGCAGCCACCAGGCTGTCCCCAGCAGGAAGAGGAGCCCCAGGCAGGTCACATCATGTCACTGAGTCACAGAGATAAAACCCAGAGGGACCCCAGGGGAGTTGTGTGGCACCTTCCCATTTAAATCCTCTGGGACAGGGCTCTCAGGAGGCACAGGGGTTCAGAAGATGTTCTGGCAGAGGTTGTCTGTTTTCTTGGGCAGGTGTTGGCAAATCTGTTTAATCCCTCCCTGCATCTTCCCCCAAAAAAGAAGGATAGCACCACTCAGGGAGGGTTGCATGGCTGGTTTTTAAAACTGGCCAAACTGAGTTGTTTGACAGTGTCTTGAGCAGGGAAAGGGTTATCAAGCATCTCATCCCCCCAAAATAGCCCCTGCATTATCCTGGACTCTTCCTGTGTCAGGATCACATTTTTGGACAAAAGCCCAATTAGGTTAAATTTTCATAATGTATTTTCCACATCTAAAATATCACAGAGAGCACAGATTTCCCAAGGATATTTAGAGCCAAAATGCATTGATCCTGAGCTGAGGAAAAGCTTTTTTATTCCAGGCAATCCGGCTGGCAATAACCATAGTAATGATTTTTTAAAATCACAAACATCTGTCTCTGCTGAGAACTGAGCTGAGCTTCACCCACTCACTCCATGCCAAGACCACCAAGAATCTGTCAGGCAGGACTAACCCTCAACATGTGTTATTGGCCTGGAACCAAAACCCTGCAGCAAAGAGAGGTTTAACTCCCTTAAGCTCTCCCCCCTCAGCTCTAGGGACAGAGGATTTGCACTATCAGGTGGCTGGCACAGCTGCAAGGGGCAGATTTCCCAGAAGAAATGGGGAGGAAGATGCTGCTTTGCATTCCTCTCCTCTGCCTTGCTCTGGAGGCTCTGGAAGAATAACCCAGTGCATGGAACATGCAGAATGAGAGCAGCCCTTGCAGAGGAGGCTGCCCAGGGCACATCTGGGCTCAGGAGGTGCCTGTGCACTGGCAGGGGCTTTTGGAGATGCTCTCAAATTCCCCTGTCCCCTTGTTCTGCCAGAGAGATGCTTGGGAAGGTGCAGGAGACACCCTGCATGGAGCAGTGTGCAGCAGCAGGGATCAAGCCCTTGCTAACACAGTGATATTTTTAGTTCTGTTACTCTGATCCTCAAAAAAACCCCCAATCTTTTCCTTCCCAGAACTCTGATAAATGCAGTAAGAGCAATGACAATCAGCTGCTCTTGTAGTTTTATCAGCAGATCCCAAAGCATTTCACAAACCTCAGCCCCAAACTGGAGTCCCCAGGGAAGAGGAGGAATCAAGATTTCATCAGTGGCTTAGAGGCTGTCCTGGTACAAACCCCCACATTTCCCAGTGCTCACACTGGGTTTGTACCCCACACCTTTAGGGTTTGGTTTAAAAACCCTAGATGGTTTTTAAAGCCCATTACAACCCAACCCACCCCATGATTCTTTGATCTCACCCGAAATTTGGATGCTCTGAGTGTCTCCCCCTCCACTCTGACAATGCTACTGAAGAATAAAGAGTTACATTTCAGTCACTTCACATTTTTCAGACACAGCTCTGTTAAGAACCACTTGCAGAATAACAAAACTTTGTTCTTTCTGTGCAGAACAGCTGAGTGATGTGACAGATCAGCACAGCTGATTCAAGTGAGCCTCCCTCCAGCATCACTCGAATCCTGACCTTGGATGACTTTGCCAGCCAATGTTCTTCCCCTACTTTTCCAGCATTTTCTCTCTCTGTGAAAAGCAGGTAACAACACCACTGAATTTTCCCCTCAGGATGCTGAGGGGATTAAACAAACAAATATTGTTAATAAAATGAATGCTCTAAAAACACAGCTGTAAGGACTGGGCAACTCAATTGCATCATCACAAAAAACAAATAATAACAAGACAAATAATCAATTATGGACCCCCTCTCTCTGGGTCTGCAGGGACACACTCAGTGCCTCTGCTTTGAGTTTTTCACAGAGCCACAGGTTGGAATCGAGCTCCAGGATCACCGAGTTCCAGCTGTGTCCCATCCCCACCCTGTCCCAGCCCAGAGCACTGAGTGTCCCTCCAGGAATTCCTTGGACACTCCAGGGATGGGGATCCAACCCTCCCTGGGCAGTTCAATCCCTGAGCTCCCTTTCCATGGGGAAATTCCTGCTGGTGTCACCCTGAGGCCGTTCCCTCTCCTCCTGTCCCTGTTCCCTGGAGCAGATCCCAAATCCCCCCGGCTTCTGGCTCATGTTCAGCCGCTGTCACCAGCATCCCCAGGTTCTTTTCCAGGTTTTTTTCCCCAGGGTTTCCAGCCTCTCTGCTCCGGGAGCTGCAGGATTCCCCCGCTAGAGGGGAGCTTCTCCCCACGAACAGCCCGGGCTGCGGCGCCGCCAGCGCTCCGAGAGGGATTTACAAAGCTCCGCTCTCACAAGAAATGGTCCTGGCGAGCACTGCCAGACAAGAGGAGGAGTATTTTAATCCATTTAGCTCAGGGAAGGGGCTTGTGGCGAGTTCTGGTGGTTCCACGCACACCCCCAGCCCTGCTGGTACCTCCCAGTTTATCTCTGGAGGGAATCACGATGCCCAAAAACGATGGCGAGGCAGCCAGCAGCAGCCGAAAAAGGGAGACATCCTCGCACTGAGCCTGTCCAGGGTCCTTCTCAGACAAAGCTGAACGCTTTCATGTCATCAGAGCGTTTTGGAAGATGTCAAAGGCTCCGGGGAAGGTTTTGGTATTGGAGAAGCTCTGTGGAGTAACCAGACCCTGCAGCAGGGAGGGGATGCTGTGCAGACATCCCTCACCTTGAAACACTAATCTTAGAAAATTAGGATTTTAGTTAAAATAAAAACTTGTGATGAAACTTAATGAAACTTAAAAAATTGATTGTCTCTCATTTCATGTTTGCTCAGCTGTGCTTACAATGGGAAAAGATGAAACTGGGGAGCAGATCCAAAGGAACACAGACAATGCAACCAGAAACCCATTCTTTGAAAAACTGGACTATCCCCAGAAATCATTTGTATTGTCATTAATAGAAAAGGTCAAGAGTTCAGGGCGAGGAAGACCTGCCTGACTTCCTCCTTTTAAGACCCCTCCCCACAAAAATGACCCCACACTTAATTTAAGAAGTCAATCAATGCTTAACAGCTATTAAAGCTAATTACCATATGAAGCGGGGAATGGGAGGGGCTGTTATTATGAATATGTATTTGTTTGAATCCTTTGTCAATAAATAGATTTTGTGATCACCTGTGATTTTGAGTGTGTATTAGAGGATCACCTCATGCTGCCCAGCGCTGAATAAACACATAAACACACACTTTGTAACTTTAAATTGTTGGAGAGTCTTTTGTCCATCACAGTTGAGTATCGGTATTAGACCTACACTCTTATTTTGGTAAATCAACCTGCTGCCTCCTGTGAACAACCTTCCCCGGGCCAGGAGAGGGCAGGGGGGGCACAAAAATCCCTGCTGAGAGCACAGCACACCCGGCAGACACCCAAACGTCATCCGAGAAGGGCACGGAAAACCAAAAGAAAAAGCAAAGCCACATGAAATGAGATCACTGGCAGCTCCCAGAGATTGGTCCCCCCCAGCAGAGGGCACAGACACACGGACACAGACAGCCAGAACTCGCTGTAATTACATGGACATGCCCATTTCTGGCCTGGGAATTTTGTGTTAAGTGGATGCAGGCACTGCCCTGAGGACTCTGTGCACTCCCTGCAGCCTGAACACAGCAAGAGACACTCCTTGGGCCTGTTCATCCAATTCCCTCATCCACAGAAAATCTGGTTTTCCCACAGCCCCCACTATTGTGGCCTCACAATATCCAGGAATTCACAGCTGAGTGTCTCAGTTCCTTAAATTCAGCCTGGAAAAAGATTTCTGTGCAGGAAAACAGATCCTTCCAGAGAACACAATGAGCAAGGTAGCCTTATTTAAACCCCTGGCAGCTATTTATTTACTCATTTTGCCACAGCTATTTTAGAGGTTGTCATATGAGATGGAAACTAAAAAAAAAAAAAAAAAAAAAAAAAAAAAAAAAAAAAACCAAACCACCAAAAATCTTCTGGCTAATGTGACAGCAAAGCTGGACAAGATGAATCTCTCTGATTGTGACTCTCGTTACCACAAGTTAAAACACATTTGAGTTAAATCTTAACTACTTTTCTACCAGACTGAAAATCTCATTTTTCTCATTGTAGGTAGAAAATATGTTGTTTATCACACAAGATACATCCCTCAGTGCCACAGAAGAGTGGGTGGTGCTGCAGGTCTCAGGGCTAAGAGTTAGCAGCAGTTTGAAATGGAGCTGAAAGTCCAGATGTGTGAGGTGTCTGAGGGCAGCTTCTGCTTTGGCTTAGCATGAGTCACTCCATCACTCCCATAAGTCACAGGATTTAGTGGATTCTCATTTCAAATGGAAACAAATGGTGGAAAATGTGCTGAGGAATATTTCAGTGAGTGGAAGCTGATAAAAGCACTGACATTTGGTGCCTGGGGCCTGCCAGGGTTACTCAAGCAACGTGAACCTGACTTCTTTCCATCCCTCTCTCCCCTTCATTGATTCCTGGGTGATTTTTAACAGGTTACTCCATGACTCAGTCCTCTCTGTCTTTTGTGTAGAGGTGCTGGAGACTCAGCTCCTTGATAAGGCACAGCAGGTTCTGCAGCAGATGTGACTTCAGTGTGAATAATCCTGAGCTCACCGGTGGCCAGCGCTGACGCAACGTCTCGCTGGGTGACATCTGAGTGACATCGTGCTCCTGACACGCCAGGCACTGCCAGCCCACCAGCCCCACCTCCCTGGGACTCCCAGGCACCCCTCCACACCCACACAGCCCCCTCAGCTGGCAGGATTTGGGGTGAAAAGAGCCACCTGGGGTGGTTTTTTCCTTCTCTAACAGGCTCCAGATGGCTGGTTAAGGTCCTGTCACACTCTGGAGGTTCAGGTCACTGAGTCACAACCTGGTTTTCTCCTCCCTGCATCCAGGATTTCACTGTGAAAGCCTTGAGGTGTCCAAGCTGTTTCCAGAGGCCTGGGAGCAGACAGCTCCAAGAGCTCTTCAGTGACAAAAGTGACAGAGGAGCAGCACAGCTGGGACAAACCTCCCCCAGGGCTTCTGCTTCACCCAGAAAATGCCAGAAAAGTCCAGAAAAAATATCAAGCAGCAAATAAAATCAGCACTATGGGTAACACATAACCTGCCAAGAGCTGGCTGGTGTGGGAAGGGGAAGTGCTGGAGGTAGCAGGGCCAAGGTATGTGGGAGGAGGCATAGAAGGAAAGCTGATCCATCCTCCTCCTCCTCTGCTTCAAAATAGGAGACCCTGCAGTCACAGGGGAGGCTCTGAATGTCCAGCCAGCCCAGGAGCACTCAGCTGTGTCTGCAGCACTCAGCAAACCTCAGAATGTATGGCCAGGAGGGTCAGGAGAGAGCAACTGTGCAAGTTCTTCAAGGACTACCTGGGGTTTTTCTTCTATTACTAATTATGAGAGCATTAAGCTCAGCTCCTGCTCTGTCCTGGACCTGATCAGGGCTTTCTTTGCTTCCCTCTCTGGCCATGTTGTTCCCACCTCCAGCAGAGGCAGGACCTGCTCTGAGCAGAGGATCCAGAGGGAGTGCTGCCTCTGCCTTCCCTGACCCCCCTGCAGCCACTCTCCATCTCCCACCCAAAACCCTGCTCATGTTTCTCCCAGGAGGATGCACAGTGGATGAGCAGCTCCCTGTGCCAAGCCTGCACTCAGCCAGGGACCTGTCCCACAGCTGTGACCCCAGTTTCCTTGCTCTGCAAGGGGCACTGGTGCCACTGGGCTGGCAGGGGTCCTGCCCAGGAGGGCTGGGGGCGAGCAGGGTGGTGTCTGTCACACAAGGCCTTGTCTTGCTCTCATAAAGCTGGGCCCTCTGAGCTCCCTCAGGTCAGGATTTGATCAGGACCACAGACACTGAGCTGGGCCCACTGCAGAGACAGATGTGGCACAGATTGGGGGGTTGCATTTCCCTGGAGCTCCCTGCAGCTTTTCCCTTTCTTCTGAAGTGGATTCCAGGACTTAAAACCCCTTCAAGGCCAGGCTGGCTGGAGCTCTGAGCCATCTGCTCTGGTGAAGATGTCCCTGCCTGTGCCAGGGGGGTTGCAATGAGATGGTTTTGAGGTGCCTTCACCCCAAACCCTCGTGTGGCTGTGGGGCAGTTCCTGGGGCAGAACTCAGCCCCTGCCCCTCTGGAGGCTCGGGGGGCAGAGCAGAGCCGTGCCCAGGTGCAGAGAGCAGCTCAGAGCAGAGCAGAGCAGGACAGGCAGCCCAGCCCTGCACAGCCAGCCCCAGTGAGGCTCCCCAGCACTCCCTGATGAAAGGGCTGGCATTTCTCACAGCATCCCCAACAATCCCTTCACAGGGATCCATTTCCTGGAAGCTTTGCCTTTTTCTGTGCTGTGAAGCCCAGGCAAGCCTGAAAAACCAGTTTGGTTTTGTTTCATGTTGATTTTGTGTTATTCTTTCCCCCCTGTGCTGTTGCTATGTTTTGTGGTGGTTAAGCACAGCCCAGTGCCAGCACTGACGTGAACCCTGAGGATGGGGAAGGAGCCAAACCAGCCCCAGAGCCCTGCAGGGACAGCCTGGGGCCACCCCTGCCCCAGAGCCCCCTCCTCACACCCCCAGCAAGGGAGAAAAAAAGCAGCAGCTCCACATTTTAAATTGAGCCAAACTTGTCAGGGAAGGTTGTGGCCAACAACGACACCAAAACAGCTGCAGTTCAGCTCAGAAACTTCCCAAGGGAATTTTTGGAGCCTCCAAGCTGAGGTTGGGATAAGGTGGGTGCAGCAAGATGGGATTTGGGATCTGCTCCAGGGAACAGGGACAGGAGGAGAGGGAACAGCCCCAGGCTGGGCAGGGGAGATCAGGGTGGGCAGCAGCAGGAATTTCCCCGTGGAAAGGGAGCTCAGGGATTGGAACTGCCCAGGGAGGGCTGGATCCCCATCCCTGGAGGTGGCACTGAGTGCTCTGGGCTGGGGATGGGGCACAGCTTGGACTTGGAGCTCTTTTCCAACCAAAGTTATTCTGGAATTCTCTGAGACTGGCAGCACTGTGGGTGGAGAGCATTGCCATGGGTCTGGTGACCTGTGGGGACCCAAACCCATCACCCAAAGCGCTCAGGGCTGTGTTTGCTGTCCCAAACCCCCAAACTGGCTGGGGCTGATGCACAGGAGGGTGCTGGGCTGAGCCCCCAGACCCTCCTCAGCCCATTGCCCCCGCCGTGGGATGCCTGGGGCAGGAGGAAGGGGCTGGGTGCTCCCCCAGCCCCCCGGGTGTCAGCAGAGCCCCGGGGCTGCTGCTGCGATTGCAAAACCCTCCCCGCACCCTGTTTGAGGCTGGTTTTTGCCAACGTTACCAGGGTACAGCAGTGACTAATTCTCTCCGAACTTTCAGTTTCAGCCTCAACCGCTGCATTTCAGAGGGATCTGGTGTGTGTTGTGTGGGTAAAAATCCCTCAGACAGCTCAGGGCTGCGGGTATCTAGGGCAGAAATACCCAGATCCAGAGATCAGCCTCATCACCCCAGTGCTGCAAGGAGGTGGCAGAGCCAGACCTGGCTGAGCCAGACCTGGCCCCACGAGGCAGATGGGGCAGGGATGAGCACACACTCTTCCCCTCTCTGACTTTCCTACAGCTGCTGAGGCACTGCTGGCCAAAAAAAAAAAAAAAAAAAAAAAAAAAAAAAAAAAAAAAAAAAAACCCAAAAAAAAAAAAAAAAAAAACCATCTGTGTTTTTGAGAAGTAAATGAAAAATTCTGCAAAAAGGAGAATATTTGCAGATTTAAAACTGAGCAAAATGCAGCAAGCAGCAGATTAAGTAATTTCTATAAAAGCAATCTCAGGACATTCATTAGACCTTAATTAGCAATGAATGAGCAGCAAGAGGGGTGAAGGTACAAGGACATGGATGTTTTTACTTGTGGGGAACCTGTGTTCTTGTCCTCCCTCCTGCTTTCCAGGAAGCTGTGGGGCTCCATCCTGCACATTCTGGAAAAGTACAGCTGCTGGGAGAAGGCTCTGGGGCAGGGAGGGGGGTTTTGCTTCCACCCCTGGCGTGTGAAAAGGAATATGGGCTTGGAGAAGTGCCCTGGAAATGGTTTTCAATAACAGCCTCTGGAGAGGGGAGCGGGGAGGGGACGGGCCCGCAGAGCTATGGCAGGAATGTCCCCTCAGGAACTCACTGTTCCTTCCTGCAGCACCGACGTCAGCCTGGGCAGCAGGGCTCACACAGCCCTGGCTGCAGGGATGCTCTGTGCTCAGCCCCACACACACAGGGGAATGGGGCTGTGATCATTGGTACATGATTCGTGTTAATCAGAGAAGTTTTGGAGTTTGTATAAATCAGAATTCTTAAAATAAGAAAAGAACGTGGACCTAGATAAAGGGAAATATGTGATTAAACCCATTCTGTTTAAATCCCCCTGGTATGAATTTTGTATATTGAATATTGCATACCAGTTTGTAAAAGAAAAAAGAAAGAGTTTGCAGAATCAGATTTCCTGCCTCTGTGGAATCAATCACAAACTATCTGCTAAGGATCAGCTTCCCACTTCTCCTGTTTTTATCCACCAAGAGCAGATGGTTCCATGACCAATTGTCCCAAGAGCTGTCCCACAGGAATTTGGAAATTTCTTTGACCACCACTGCTTAACTTGCAGAATTACTACAACAAAACAACAGCAATTATTGATTACTACAAGGAAAACCAGACTATAAAAAGGGAGCTGCAAACCAAGTTTGACAGAAGCATAGAGTGGGTGGTGACCCCTCACGTTCTCCCCAGCGCTGCTTGCTCTGTCTATATAAAATAAACCAATCTAAATTTTGCTAAATATCAAGACTTTGTTTCTCATTTATAACAGGGGGAAAGGGGAATGCAAGGATCCAGGCATGCAGCTGCCTCCTGGAGTGGGTGGTGAGAGGCCAGGGTTGTCACACTGCTCCCTGAGATGTGGCCAAAGGGCTTGTAAAACCCCATGGGAGTCCCCTGTGGGTCATGTGGGGGTTCCCAGCACGGCAAACACCTCCAAGAGTGGTCCTGGCTGTTGGTGAGCATCTCCTCCACCTTTATGTGAGAGGAGAAATCCAACACACCCAGCTGGTTCTGCTGCTGCACCCTCGCAGAGGGGCTGGGTGGGCACTGCTCTGACACAGTCACTGTGTGTGTGTGGGCAGCAGGAGGAGCCTGAGGGGTCCCACACACATCCCCCATGTGCAGGGGAGGGGAATGAGCCAGCCAGGATCCCAGAATCACCCAATATCAAATCCAGCCTGTGCCCCATCCCTGAGCACTGAGTGCCACATCCAGCCCTTCCTTGAACACCTCCAGGCTTGGGGACTCCAAACCTCCCTGGGCAGCCCCTTCTCCTTCATTTCCATGGAGAAATTCCTCCTGATGTCCAACCTGAGCCTCTCCTTCAGGCCATTTCCTATTGTCCCATGTCACTTGCTCCCTGGCAGAAGAGCCTGACTCCCACCTGGCTGGGAGGGATAAAGTCACCCCTGAGCCTCCTCTTCTCCAGGCTGATCTGCAGAGCTGCCCCTGTGCACCCACAGAGTGCCCAGCACAGCACCTGGGCCATCACTTTTTATAACCAGTGAGCTCCAGCCCTCTCCTGAACTCTGCAGCACGAGGGAGCAGCAGTTCCCACAGCTCAGGGAGAGGATAAGCAGATCACAGCAGCCACCAGGCAAGGGGACAGACAGCACAGCCCCTCTGCAAACACCAGCCCTGACAAGTGACAGCTCAGCTGCCACCACACTCCTTGCAAAGCCATTTCTCATCTCTTCAGCCACACTCTCAGAGACCCTGGCTGCAGGGGAGGAGGGTGAGGAAATTGAGATCCCCAGGACGGGTGATTTGGTAGAAAGCCAGGTTAAAAGGGGAACAGCCCAGAGCAACTGGTGCCACTTCTGACACTGCGATATTTTATCTCCACTTATGTCATGGTGGGAAGGGCAAAACAATGAGGAATTAGCACCTCTTCTCCAAGGGTTAAACTGTGGTCCTGAGTGGAAACTGGGGAGGGGAAATGCAGCAATAAGCCAGCCAAAGCTGGTGAGTGGCCTGGGCAAGCACCAGGACAGATTTCAGGCTCTCCAGTGCCTGGATCCTTCATCCAGCAACATGAAACAGCTCTGCAGCTTCACTGCACCCAGCTGCTCCTCCCTACTGCATTTCTGTGCCTCTCCCTTCCATAAGGAACAAAGTTGTCCAAAGCTGGAAGTGCTGTGGCACTGCAGCACCCATGGAAAAGGAGTGTCCCAGGTTGCTGTAAGAGAAATGCATCTGCAGCACTGCACAGCTCAGCATGGACCACTCTGTTGGGGATGGAGACCTCCCAGAAAACAGTGCTCAGAAACAGAGCTCTGGAGGACCCAGCTGGACACGAGTGCCTGGCTCTAGGTGAGAACACTAGTCAGAAACATTTCACCCAGTCTCAAAACCACTAAATATTCCTCCAAAAGAACATCACCAAGGAAAAGCTGTCAGCTTTGGAAATACAAAAAGCCCTTCCTGGTACAGGGGTGGGTGCAGGTAAGAGAACAGCAGGTTTCAGGAGCAGGACTTGGATTAGCACAGTGATTAGTGTCACATTTTTTGTGCCACCAATCATTGCAGTGCAGGTCCTTAGAAGGTACTGAAAAAATTAAGAATGGCATTAAGCCTTAAAGAAAACTTTTACATCCTTTTCTATCTTCTCAGAAGCCTTTGTGTCACCACCAGCCCACCTGTGTGTCAGAGGAGGAAACAATTCAGACTTCCAGTTTCAGATGTTGCACTGGCAGAACCCACAGCCACGAGGAGCCCAATCCATGGCCCTGCACATCCCTGCCTGCCTGGGGAATAGGTTCCTGCACTGACCTGGAGGCAGGAGCAGAGGTGTCCTTTGCTACCCCAGCAATGTCACATCCCCTCTCTAAAGCAGTCTGCAGCGCTATTGGGGCATTTTGGTATCACTACAGTAAACCTGCAGTAAACCATCAACTCCTTTTGGTTCTTTTCAGGAATTTCTTTAGGCCCTGGTGGACAAATGGCATCCTGCTCCTCCTGAGATCTGGTTGATCTGGAGTGAGAAATGGGTCCAAAATTGGTGAAAGCAACCAGCGAGTTTACAGCTCTGCATTTAGCATCCCTCTTCATCCCTCACAGCCTCATTAAAAGTTTTGGAATCTCAAACTTGCCCAGCAGCCCATTTCAAACAAATGCAAAGCCCTGCAGCGTCCTCAACAAACCCCAGCTGTAAACCAAGCCCAGGCCTTTGTGATTCCTGATCCATGAGCAAACCATTGGCAAGGAGCGCTGCAGAGCAGAGCTCTCCCTCTGGACGAGACCTTCACGTCCACCAGCTCTCCCTGCTTTTCCTCCTGCCTCTCTTCCAGTTGTGCCCAGCTGTTTCTCCCTCTCTCCCTGCCTCCAAACCCCATGAGTTTCATATTAAAAAAAAAAAAAAAAAAAAAGCCCGCACCCTCCACCCAGGAAGATCATTTTGCACCAGAAATAGAGCGTGCTATACTTGGGATGCAGCCCGGGCACATTAAAAATAGCAGCTGGCGGTGCCAGGCGGGGTGTGCCAGCTGCCAGGACAGACAGACAGGGTGCCAGGGGCAGGTCCTCCCCTCTCCAGGCCATAAATGACCATGGCGCTGCCCAGCGAGCCAATTGCCAGGCGGGGACAGCAGGGTGGGCTGAGCGCTGCCGCCTCCCCCCTGCCCTCCCCGGGACCCCTCTCCCCACGCTCCGCATTCCTGCGGCTCATGGGAGGCATTAACACCAGATAAAAGTACAGAGGAGCCCAAATGGAGCATCCTGACGTCAGCCATCCCCGAAAGCCTGGAAGGGAAGCTGTAAACAGAGGAACAAAAGGAGTTATAAACACCCATCCCCGCTGGCGCCTGCAGACACGCGTTTAAAGGATGGAGAGAAATGGGGGAAGGTGCTGAAATTTGGGGGATGCTCAGCGCTGGGGTGTCCCTGAAGGAGGAAAACCTAACAGAGCCGGAAGAGCGAAAGAAGAGACTGAATTTTTTTTTTTTTTTTTTTCCTCCTTGCGAACAGCTTTGTTCCCTTCAGTTCCTCCCGTCAGTAGGAAAGGGTGGGAGCTATTGTTCGATCCCGCTGTTCGGGGCAGCCACAAATCCTCCGGCTCCAAGTGATGCAACAGAGGCTCCACCAAGCTCCAGCAGCCAAAAAAACTTCGATTTTGCCCAGTCCGACTGTTCCACTCACCCTGTGCTAACCCCAGTGGGTGCCAAGATGCTTGGAAAGCCCTGAGCAGCCGGGTTCCTCATTCTCAGCCATCAATGGGGACTAAAGGTGTTTCCAGTGGCCACCTCTCAAGGTGTTTCCAGGGGCCACCTCTCAAGGTGTTTCCAGGGGCCACCTCTCAAGGTGTTTCCAGGGGCCACCTCTCAAGGTGTTTCCAGGGGCCACCTCTCAAGGTGTTTCCAGTGGCCACCTCTCAAGGTGTTTCCAGGGGTCACCTCTCAAGGTGTTTCCAGTGGCCACCGCTCAAGGTGTTTCCAGGGGCCACCGCTCAAGGTGTTTCCAGGGGTCACCTCTCAAGGTGTTTCCAGGGGTCACCTCTCAAGGTGTTTCCAGGGGTCACCTCTCAAGGTGTTTCCAGGGGTCACCTCTGAGGTGCCAGGTGTGACCCACCCAGGGCTGGGAGAGGCAGAAGTGACCATCACACAGACACGGTTACAGGAGCATAGAATGACCTGGGATGGAAAAAAAAAAATCATCTCACCCCATCTCCTGCCACAGCAGGGACACCCTCCACTACCCCAGGGTGCTCAGAGCTCCATCCAGCCTGGCCTGGGACACTTCAGGGGTCCAGGGACATCCCCACCTCACAGAGAACAATTTTTTTCTGTATAACTGAGCTGAATTTCCCCTGAGGCTGGCACCCAGACATGAGTGACACGGGGGAAATGCCACATGTGCCCAGACAGCGCCGAGTTCACAGCTGATGCTATCGCAGCTGACACGTGGAGGACTGCAGGCTCTGTTTTAACAACAAAGCCCAAGAAAACATCCTGTAATGTAACATTGAAACCAGCACCTACGTGATTAAAATAGAAATACTCCCCCAGCCGCCGAGTTGATGCCATTTGTTTACATCAGCGGCGTCTCTGGCTGATGGCAATGAGTCCTGGGCACTTCAAATCACTGAAAAGGAGCAGAGATCCCATTTTCTGATCTGTATTTTATATTTAGGGTGGATTCTTGATCACTGAATATTATCCCATTTTCTGATCTGTATTTTATATTTAGGGTGGATTCTTACAGTCACTGAATATCCTGAAAAGCAGCAGATATCCCATTTTCTGATCTGTATTTTATATTCAGGGTGGATTCTTACAATCACTGAATATCCTGAGCTGGAAAGGACACACAGGGATTACCCAGTCCAACCTCTAACCCTGCACAGCCCCAAAATCCCAGCCTGGGCATCCCTGGAGCGGTGTCCAAACAGTCCTGGTGCTCTGGAATTCCCTGGGGAGCCCAAAACCCTCTGGAAAAAGAACCTTTCCCAAAATCCACCTTAAACCTCCCTGACACAGCTCCAGTTGTTCCCTGGCTCTGTCACAGAGAGAAGACTGGACATGCTTTTGGGACAGCAAACAACTGATGTAATTTTAAACTTTTTAATAAAATAATTTAAATTATCACCCCAAAATTTTTAAGTTATCACCCAAAACAAATTCCCTGAAATACATCCCCACAATCATCAAGATTTCATTGCAGAAGACAAGAAAGGACAGGAGTTACCAGTTGGTTTGCAAGTACAGAGTATCAGGAAAAACTGCTAGAATTAATGCACATCTGCAGTTTATATCCTCCCTAAATTACAAAAACCTGCCATTAAAACCACATGGAGCTATGACCCAGCTGCCAATTAACAACACCTTAACAAGATTTCAAAGAAGAACAAGATACTGATGTGTGAAAATTTTACTGTAGATCATATTTTGACAAGAATTTTGAGAATATATTGAAAATAAAACACATCTTCCCAGTGGGTAAAAGCCCTGAAAAAAGCCTTCATTAACCACAAAAAAAGCCTTCATCTCTACCACAACTGCTGGAGAACAAAACAAAACAAAAAAAAACCAAAAAAACATCCTTTCAAATAAAATTAAATTTTCTCAGAAATTAAAGTCTAAAAATGACACTAGTTTATTATTTGAGTACAGGTGGGAGTTAGATTTGGCTCTGAGACAGTGTGAGATTCAAAAAAATATACTGTGTAGTAAAAACCTGTTAATTTGCAGCCAACTGGTTACTGAGTTAGAAGGTAACTACGTCATATCAGAGTCTCTGGGAGTTTATTTTTAAACCTGGCCTACAGTTTAGGGATGAAAATGTATTGATATGAGAGGGGCTGGTGTCATACAGAACCCTGGATGAGAAATAAAGCATTTTCTGTGGTCCTCACCATAGAGGAGACTGGAATGAATAAATGAATGAATGAATGAATGAATGAATGAATGAATGAATGAATGGCTGATGAAATGACTGTTCCCACAGCCCTGAGTCACCCATCTGAGCACCAAATAAACCTGGGGGAGATCTAAGGAGGCTCCTGATGCCCACCGAGCTTCACACACCCAGCTCATCCACCCAGTAACCAGTTGGCTGCAAATTAACAGGTTCTTACTATATAATGGATTTTTTTTTTATCACACTCTGTCTCAGAGCCAAATCTAACTCCCACTTGTACTCAAATAATAAACTACAGTGTCATTTTTAGACTTGTAATTTCTGAGATAATTTAATTTTATTTGAAAGGCTGGTTTTTGTTGTTGTCCAGCAGTTGTGGTAGAGATGGCTTTTTTGAGAGCTTTTACACACTGGGAAGATGTGTTTTATTTTCAGTATATTCTCAAAATTCTTGTCAAAATATGATCTACAGTAACATTTTCACATATTAATATCTTGTTCTTCTTTGAAATCTTGTTAAGGTGTTGTTAATTGGCAGCTGGGTCTTAGCTCCATGTGGTTTTAATGGCAGGTTTTTATAATTTAGGGAGGATATAAACTGCAGATGTGCATTAACTCCAACAGTTTTCCTGATACTTTCCTGTACTTGCAGACCCCAAAGCACAGCGGGCTGAGAGCCCACCTGAGAGCAATGTCACATTTGTCTTTACAAATAAGCTGTGGATCTGCTGGTAGATAAGATTAGCACTAGGAGATAAAAGAAACAATGGGAGGGATTCCACTCACTGATGAATGGAAAAAGAGATTTGTCTTTACAAACAAACTGCAGGTTTGCTTATCAATGAAATTGGATATCAGAAGATGAAAGAAGTAATGGGGAAAAAAACATGAATTGTATAAGAATTAAAAATTAAAAGGGAGGGTTGTACATGAGAGTGGAATCTCAGGTATCAGGTGTTTGGGAAGTCTGTGCCTCTCAAGTACAAAAGTCAATGGAGAAAGAGAGAGGGAAATTGGGATAAAAGGAGGCTGAGTCCTCCAAAAATTGGAGATCCCAGGGGAATGCCCCATGGCCTCTCCCTTTATTCGAATAAAGCAAAAAGGACTCCTCTGTCTCCTTTTTGGGCATAGGTCTCTGGTGTTGGCGGATTCACTGTCCTGCCCACGGTGTCTGAGCTCACCCCCTCCCCTGCCAGGGGAAGCCCAGGGCGCGTCAGCAGGAAACGCATGCAAATGCTGCAGCTTGAGAACCCCGCTCAGGAAACCCCCAGCCCAACCTCCCCGCGCCTCTCAGCCACTTTTTGGGGTTCAGCACAGCCAGGCTGGCACTGCCAGGGGGGACAGCAGCCACACAGGGCGCTGCAAAGCACCGGGAATGAAAACTCCCACGGCGAAGGGAAAAAAAACCCCCCACCTGGAGGACGGGCTGCCCACACCATACAAAGATAAAAAGCAAAGCTGTTTTCTGGCCTGGTTTTGGCTGCTTTTCTTACAATAACAGAGCCAGCTCGCCCTGTGCCAGACTAACAGGGGCAGCTCCAGGTGGGACCTTGGCACTGCTCCCCAGACAGGCACAGGTTTGTCCAAGTGCACTTCCAAAGTGGGAAACAGCTCCCAAAAGCAGGAATTCCTCACCCAGCCCAGCAGCAGAGCAATTCAGCTGTGTCCCCCCAGGTACCTGGGTTATCCCTCGGAGGTTGTGCTCAGGGTCACAGCCACAGGCAGCTCACAGTCCTCACAGCAACACCAGAACATTCTGCTCATCCCCTGTCTCTCCTTTAATACTTTTGTCACATTTAACCTTTCACACCCTCGATGGGGGCTAACAGGACCCACCTGGGCCAGGCCACTCCTGCATTGCCAATCCCCATCAGCTGTGGCCTCTGTAGTAGACAGAGTGTTGTGAGGAGCCACACACAGCACAAATCTGAGAGAGAATTTGTTTTCAGCACAAATGGATTTGAGGCTGTGTTTTAATTGTTTTCCCAAGCTCCCTCCAGCCTTGGATGGGAGCAGATTTGGGGAAGCCAAAGCCCTGGGCAGAGTCTGGCTGGCTGTACTGAGAGTCTGTCACAGACACTGCTGTTGGACCAACAAAAGGATCAGAAAGAGGTTTAGATGGGGGTTGAGGTGTTGTGATTTCTCACCACGCTGTGACAGTCACACACCACGACCTTTTCTCCTTCCCCATTGCACTGTGACTGCACAGTTGGGGAGTGGGCTGCACTAAAGCATCACCTCCAAACAACCCTCAGTGCCCTTTCTGCTGCCCTGGAGCCAGGCAGATGAAAAATCCCAGCTGGTAACCAGGCCAGACAGACCTGCCTGTGTGTGATCTGGATGTGATGTTCTCTTTTTTCAAGGCAATGGCATCACACATCCTTGTGGCCCTGCAAGTCTGATCCTGGGGTGACTAATCCAGGATAGTCCCTAAGCCTGAGTACACCCTGCACCTCTCCAGTGCTGATTACAACAGGCAAAAGCTTTGAGAGCAGGGGATTACCCAAGACACAGCTAATCTGGAGCTCTGGGTCTGTTTGCCATGTGATAACCAGGGAAGCTGTGTCCCCTGAGTTTGCACCTTGCTGGGGGGATTACACAGGGCTCCTGTGCTGTGTCCCCATGTGGGCTGGCCAGGGACACTCCTGGGCTGTGGGGACACATCTGTGGGTGCTGTGCTAAGTGCTGGCATGACTTCTGTTCAATTTGGGGCATTTTGGGGACCCCAAGGGCTGGTCTGTGTGTCCCCATGGCTGCTGCAGGGCACACAATGGCCATTGTTTGCCTTCGGGGCTGGTGAGCAGCCTCTGGCTCAGGAGGAACAAAGCCCGGAGCCAGTTCCTGCAAACACAAAACATGCCTTTTTATCACTTCGTGACAAATTGGTTTGTCAGCAGCAGGAAGTGATGTTACTGCCTTCCACGAGGAGGGGAAACTCCTCGTGGTTTCCATGGGGATGTGTGCAAGTGGAGAGCTGCACATTTACCCAAACTGAAAGCCCCACACACGCCTGGGGTCTGGGTACCACGGGATGGTCCCAGCTGAGTCCTGCTAGAACAGAGGGACCAGCTCATGTTGGAGGCAGAGAAATGGGAATTTAAAGCCCCAAACCAGGGTGAACTTTTGTGCCTTCCAATCAAACAAAGCAGCGGAGCTGGGAGAATAAGGGGTGGGAAGTAAAGATTCTTTCACAAAGTTCAGCCTGGCTGTGGCACCGAGGCATCCTTCTCCTCCAGCTCTCACCTTGCCTTCTCCATCACTCCCAGCCCCCAGCTGATCCCATCTATCTCCCCAAAACTGTCCCTCATCTCTCAGTCTGATTCTCCCCCATGTCCTCCCCTTAACACCGGGCGCAGTTTGGGATCTGGGTGTGATCCCATCCACAAAATCTTTGCAGGACTCTGAGACTGGGCAGCGTCAGAGTCGGATTACAGGGAACAGCAGAAGGATCCCGATAAAGACTTGGAAAAGGGCATCAGATGTCAGAGCTGGGAGCGCTGGCGGCTCGCAGGGAGCGCTGCCCTGGCTGGCTGCTCACAGCAGGCTTTGTGCTGAAGCAGCTCTCTTTTGCACCCCTCTGTCAGGTGCCTGCTTAGGTTATAAAAGCTGATCTGCTGCCAGGTAATGAGTTTCATTGTTCCAAGAAACACATAAACAAGCTCCCGCGGCTGTCAGGGAGCGGATTTCTGTTTGAATTGCGATTAACAGGCAGGATTTTTTTTATTGGTTGCATGGCCAGGGCTGCCAAGGTTGTATTTTTCCACTGAGCGAGCTCTGCTTTGCTTTGAAGGTGAAAGTTTGTTCCACCCTTTACAGCAGGTGTAAAAAGGCTCACGTATTCAGAGACACTCTTGAATATTTAATCAGGACAGCAATGACAAGTTCGACATGCTGAAGGATTTTCCATGGACAAAGGGGTTTTGCAGGATTTGCAGCACGGGACAGGTTTGGGGGAAGATATTCTGGTTCACTTCAGGAAGATCTGAGTTTCTAACTTCAAACTTCTCAGTGCCCTGGGATCTCTCCTGTTTTAGCTGCTCCATTTTCCCCTCCCTTGGTGTCAGGTTGAAAGTCGGTGCGGGCTGACGCCGGTGCTGACGACAGAGCTGCTTCGGAGGGGCAGCTCACGTGGAGAACTCCAGAGGCAGCAGTGCATCATCCCGTCCTTCAAGGGCACCTTCTCCCACGAGAACAGTCCTGGATTTTAGCACCATTCACACCCCAGGAACTTGCAGAACTGCAGCAGGAGTTTGTGGTGCTTTGCTCATCTTGCTGTGTGATGACAGCACAGCTGCTTTATGCTCACCAAAACATACTAAAGATCACAACTTAATTTCCTAGATTTTAGTCACAACCTGCTGTGTGTGCCCAAGCAAAACCATTTTTGATGGGGCAAATTTGGATGTGACTCTTTGAATATCAGATATGCAAGAACTCCCTTCTGGAGTGAGTCTGGGAAACTCAGAGTCCTGCTGCTCCCTCAGCATCCCTCTCCCTGTTACCAGCATTACTCTGCCCAGGAAATCAAGCTTCCAGCTGCATCCCAGAGCCATCAGGGATGGGGATGTGACAGCAGGGATGCTGTCCTGCCCCACAGAGCCCATGAGAGGTGCTGTTCTGTCCCAGGACAGAATTCACCCTGCTCCTGCACACAGAGCTGCTGTTGGAGCTCCCCTGCCTGGCTTTGGCTGTGCTACACCAACCCTGCTCATTGCCTCAACAGGAACACCAGATCCAAGTCACTCTAGTGATAATCTCCAGCAGGAAAGAATTTATTTGGGTCTGGGTAAGGAAATCAGTGTGTTGCTGGTTACCTGATCCCTTGTCATGCCCTGATTTGTTTACAGACACAGCCCAGCCAGGCAAATACCTCACTCCAGGCATCAGAGGCAGTTTGAGTTGCAAAAAGGATTTAAGGAGGTGGGACAGAAAAAGAAAAACTCTGAGTTTGTGCCAAGCCTTCGAGATCTGTTACTAACAGGTTAATTTTTAGACTTAACCTTTCAAGCATTAAAAGTAAACAGGGAATAAGGAAGCTTATTCCTCCTTCTTAGGAGAAGGACTATTTTAAATTGACTGTAGCCCAGTGCCCAAGGCTCAGCTGGTTCAAACTGTTACAGCCATCAGGGCAGCCAAATCCACTCCCAGCTGAGAAGCCAGCCTTGGCTCCCTGCCACTGCACACAATTACATGGGGACAAAGAAAAGCTCAGGTTAAGAACCTGCAGTAGTTTCTAGTCAATTATGTTGTTTAAACCCATTTTTCTCAGTCAAGACCCGAGGCCAGAAGAGTTGAAAATTACAGCTCTTCACCCTGGAGCTTCCACAAGAGTTTTGGGACTGTGAAAGGCAGTATTTTAAAGAATATGTAATCCAGATGAAAAGAAATATCATAATTTATTCCATTTGTATAAAAAAAGTTATAATCATGTAACAAAACTATGTCTTCATAAGAAGAAATATATTATTTCACATCATAAATAAACCAGCAAACATACAACCCTTGGCAACTCAAAAAAAAAAGCACTCGCCTGGTGCTTCCATGTCAGTGCTTGGGAAACAAGAAGAGCTGACAGATATACACACACAGGATTATAGTACCAAAAAATACTGAGGTATTTGGTTTCTCTAGAAATGAAACTTTACGCTTGTGAAGGAAAAAACAAAAAACCCAACAACAATGCACTAATGTAAAAATAAATAAATAGGACTGTCATACAAAAGGGGACAGCATCAGTGTTGCCTAAAGTGTCCAGGAATGGGAATACTGGTGAGCATGCTACTAAACATGGAGCAGGCTTAGGACAGACAGAAAACAAGGAGGGACAGCTCAGGAAGAGCCAGTGTCCTTTGATCTGTGTGCAGACATCCAGACATTTGCTTGAGAAGGCAGAAACACCTGGTTTCTCTGGCTTTGGGTGAGCTCCTCTCCACTGACACCGCTCTGGGACACACGAATGACTCCCCACAAAACACAAGTGCCACTGTCCCTGTAGTTATTGCACTTCTGAGACAGCAAGTCTGAGTCCTGGCCACGTTCTTCAGCTGCTTCTTCAGCAGCTCGGGGAAGTAGTGATGGGGCTCTGAAGGTAGTTTAAAGCACTGGACGTGGTGTGAACCGGGATGGAGACGGGGAAGTTGAAGACTGTGGTGGTGGATGCCCCTCTGTCCAACACTGCCATGGCAGGGCTCCCGGCTTCTGCCGAGCAGTTGGGGGCAAGGACCTGCGACTCAAACTGCAGCAGCTGCCCCATGAAGCTGAAATTCGGCGAGATGATGCTCCTCCTCTGCTTGACAAACTCGAAGGCTTCGTCCAGTTTGACTCTGTTGGTCCTCATGAGGTAAGCGAGGCAGATGGTGGCTGAGCGGGAAATGCCAGCCTGGCAGTGCACAAAGACCCTTCCTCCCTCCTTCTTCACAGAGTCTGAAAGAATCAAAGCACACGGTTAGCAAACAAGTCTCACTGCTTCCAGAGGTGGGAAAAAGCACACACTGCTGCTTTACATTTCTTTAATCTATCCCTTCCTTACCCTAATAGGTACACCCGGAGCTTTCGAGACAAAGGGAGTCTTTGTCCTGGGGAAAGCAGCTATTTTCACTCTGGGCTCCAATTCCAATTACACTAATAGCTCCTCCAGGTCACTTTAGCAGTCTTGCAAGATTACTTTAATACTGATCCGCTTAAATTCACTCTTTTCTGCAAGATCAGTGCCTCTTGAATCAAGATGTTAAATAGCTTTACGAAGCTAAGATTATGCCTGTGAGTAGAATTAAACTAATGGAAATGCTCCCCGAGAGTATCTTCCCAGTAGAATGTTATTCCCCAATCTCACGTAGACGTTTTACCGGGGAAAAAAACATGCCAAAAAATATCACTTCCCAAGGGACATTAACCCAGAAAAAGCGAGGATTGCAAAGCGAGCCCATTTACCGATGAAATCGATCGCCTCGTTGAACCAGGAGCTGATATCTGCCTTGTGGTTGTCCTCCACGGGGATACTTTTATACTGGTAGTGCCCTTCGAAGTGGTTGGGGCAGTTGGCCGAGACATTGATGAGCGCCGTGATCCCCAAAGCGTCCAGCATGTCCTTGCGGGAGGCGTGATAGGCGCTTCCCAAGTACAGGAACGGCAGGATTTCCACGGGCCCGCCCTGCGAACAGAGAGGAAGAGCGGCGGTCACCCCCGGCCGGAGCTCGGCGGCCGCGCTCCCCGCCCGGCGCGGGGCCGGCCCCGGCTCCGCTTCCAGCTCCCCCCGGCGCTCACCTGGTCGTAGAGCGGGGTCCCGCAGGAGCTGCAGCCCGAGTCGGCGCTGCCGGGCGCGGGGCTGGCGCTCAGGGGCAGGCTGAGCCCGGCGGGGGCGGCCGGCTTGGTGCAGAGCTCGGAGCAGGCGGACGAGAACGCTTCGTAACCTCCTGCGGGGGGAGAGGAGCGCGGGGTGAGCGCCGCACGGCCGGGAAAAGAGCGGGGCTGCCCGGCCCGGCTCCCCCGGCCCCTCCGCGGCCACTCACCCTTGAGGAAGCAGATGCGAGCACCGCGGGCTTCCCTGCAGAGGGTGCCGAGCGCCAGCAGCATGGTGCTGTCGCGCTTGGGCACTTCCAGGTCGGCGCTGCGCTCGTCCAGCAGCACCACGGTGTGGAAGAGCCCCTGGCGCAGGCGGGCGCGGAGCTCCTCGTTGGGCACGACGTGCTCCAGAGCCAGCGCGCCCTTGGCGCGGCGCCGCACGATGGTGCTCAGGCGGACGTTGCAGGAGCCGCGGATGTGCGCGGCGTTGAAGGAGAAGAAGGAGCGGCAGTCGAGGACGAGGCACTGCGAGGCGCGCTCCTGCAGCAGCCCGCGCAGCGCCTCGCAGTCCAGCGCGCACACCCGCAGGTTCACCATGGCTGGGCAGCGGAGGGAGGGCAGTGAGGGCAGGGCAGAGCGCGGAGGTGCCGCTGTCCCCGTGTGTCCCGGTGTCCCAGCCGCGCTCGGCCGCTCCCGCCCTTATATCGGGGCCGCGCCGGCGGGACGGCGTTTTCTCAATGGGGCCGCGTCACGTGGTGTCAATGGAGGGGCGGGGCCGCTGCCCTGGGTGACGTCACCCTGGCCGCGCGCCAGCGCGGGCGCGCCCGGCCCCGGCTGGAGTGACGTCATCGGCCGCGGGCACGGGGGCGCGCACGCGCGCGTGTGTGAACCCCCCCATACACACATCTGTACACAGCTGTACACATCTGTACACAGCTCTACACGCACAGACCTGTGCAGGCACACGAACTACACACAACCCCCGATAGAAATATATATTTATATATAAATATATAAATATACAAATATTTTAAAAAATATAGAAATATTTATAGAAATATACATAGAAATACAGAAATCTATATGAATATATATACACAAATATAAAAAAAACTAAGTATATATAAATAAACATGTAAGTATATATAAACACATATATGAATATATACATATAAATATATATAAATATATATAAATATATATAAATATATATAAATATATAAATATATATAAACAACCCGATCAACCCGATATAAATACATCTGCATATATAAATGCATATAAACATATAAAATATATAAACATATAAACACATAAATATAAAAATATAGAAATATTTGAATATATAAATATATAAACATATAAACTTATAACACGTGACATTTAAATATATAGGTATATATAAACAAAAAAAATTAATATCTATTTATATAAATATATAAAAGCCCATTTCAATATAAGTATAAAAATGTATAAATATATAGATACATATGTGTATTTTTATATATATGTGTATGTATATGTGTGTGTATGTATATGTGCCTCTTTCTATGTATCTGTGTATATGTGTGTCTATATATTTATAAATATCTGTGTATATATCTCTGTATATATTTATAAATATATATATGTGTATATGTGTATATGTGTATATGTGTGTGTGTATATATATCTGTATGAGGATGTATATCTATATATATATTTGATTAAAAACTCTGCATAAACTCTGCATCATGGAACACAATGATCCTTAAGGTTAATTCCAACCCAAACCCATCTGTGACTTTCTGAAATATTATATATATACATATATACATATATATATATATATATACACACATATAGATACTCTGTGTCTATGGTACACGGGGCCACAGGGACAAGGCTTAGTGGTAGACTCAAAACGGGGTTTAACTCGGGGTTTAAAGTGGCGTTTAAGGGTTGTACTCGATTATCTCCGGGGTGTTTTCCACGCTGAACGATTCTGTGTTTGCACACTGGAGCACTCGGGCTGGGTCCCCTCCGTGCCAGCTGTCCCTGTCCTCTGCCCCACATCTCTGTGCTGGCTTTATCCTTCCACCCCCACCAAAGACTGCTCCCTCCTGGAATAATCCAGGCTGTGATTATTATTCTCCTAAAATATATGTATAAAGGAACGAGCATACACATACATATATTTGTATTCATGCATAGGCATATCTACAGGTACAGACAAACCCACACACAAATAAATACGTGTACACATAGATTTGTGTATATATTTGTAATGTAAACACATATTTGAGAGTCGTTCCCATTATGCTTCATGGATATGGAAAAAAATGCAGCAGACCCACACAAAATTCGCTTTTCCCCACTGAGAACTCTCCCAGGGGTTTCCCCCTCTTCGGTGCATCAGCACTTCCCAAAAGTTTTCTTTTTGGTTTCTTTTTTTCCGTGGATGACTGGCTTCCACCGAGCCACTCGGGTGTTTCTTACTCAGGGCTTCCAGTCAGCGCTGCTGCCACTTCCCCTGCTCTGCTCTGTGTGTCCCCTCTGTGTGTCCCCTCCATTGTCCCATCAGTGTGACTCCTCTGTGTCCCCTCTGCCCAGCCCTTTCCCTCCCAATTCCCCTTCCCCCGCACTGCCCAGCTGCTCCTTCCTCTCCCCATTCTGCAGTTTTATGTCTCACTTCCCCCCTCCAGCTGCTCCTTTTGGAGGAGATCTCTGCACCCACCCACCCCTCACTCTGGGACTCTTCTCTCCCCTCCTGTCCCACCAGGATCCCACCCATCACTCCTTTCCTTTCCATTTTCCTCCCATCACTCCTTTCCTTTCCATTTTCCTCCCATCACTCCTTTCCTTTCCATTTTCTTCTCATCACTCCTCACATTTTCTGTCTCCCCCAGCATCTCCCAGGCTTTGACCACCTCAGCCAGCTGTGCTCTGTGTCAAACTGAGATCTCCAGGGTTTTCCAGGTTCCCAAGGGGGGCCAGGAGGACAGGAATGGACAAGGGCACGGGTGGGTGAGTGCCAGCTCTGGCTCACCCCCAGGATTGTCTCTGCTCTGCTGAGCAGAGGGTTTTTCTGCCAGAACTGCAGCCTCAAAGTGAATCTGTTATTTCAACACGTTCCTTTAAAATAAACACAGGATTGCACTTCTCATTCCATTTATTTATTGTTGTTCTTTTAGCAGTGGGCTGGAAGCAGATTGTGGGAGGAACACTCACACATTTGGGTGCTGGGAAATGATTCCTCTCCATCACACTGGCAGAGGGACCCTGCAGCACCCACCAGCTGGGCAGGTGACACAAGTCCCACCACAGGGACCTCACCCCTGGTGGCAGCAGACCCAGCTGTCCTCCTTGGCTGTGCTCACCCCCAAAGATGTGATATCACTGTGACAGCAAGCTCTGGTGGCCTGGCACATCATCTGTCCAACACCAGCCTGCCCAGATTGTTCTGAGGAGATGAACAGCAGGAATTCTGCCTGATGGATTCCTTGCCAACTTCTTGCAGCAGCAGCCAGCACGGCAGATGGCCACAAGACAGGGCTGGAGCCATCATTTTTCCTGGAGGAAATGGACCTCAGGCACGGAGCTTTCTGCGGGTCTGTACCCAGGAATCGCTTCACTTTTCTCCTTTAGATGTGATGTGTGATGTGTGGTGTGGGAGTGATTTAAGGCATCTCCTGGCAAGAGCACGGGAGAGGCAAGGACTCTGTCCAGCCACAGTGGAGGATCCCTGTGGGATCAGGAGCTGGGAACACCCTTTGAATAATAAAATCACAGAATGGTTTGGGCTGGAAGGGGAAAAAAAGCATTTATTCCACCCCCTGCCTGGCTCACAGGTATCCCTGTGCCACTGACAGGCTTTTCTCTCCTCGTCCTAAACCCTTCCTAGTGTCCCACAAATCTAAAACACAGAGATTTTTTTTTTTCCCCCCGAGCCTGGCATCTTCAATTTTTCCCAAGTTTAAAGAAATTTCCAGGCCTGCCACCTGACCAGCCAAGGGACAATGTGCTGTCCATGACATCCACTTTTCTCATCATGATGTTAACCAGCACCACACAAATATTGAATATGGGCCAGGCACCTTGGCTGCTGTGAGCCAGTGCAGGGATGACACCCCTGCCTTGCACAAAGGGAATTTACCTCCACAACAATGATAATTGCTTTTCGATGCACTTATGTAACTGTGAGACTTTTGAATCTGGTCGTGTTTATACCCAGTGTAAATCAGGAAGAAAAAAATTAATCACATGTGGCAGTGTGTACTTAATCACTCACAATCCTGGGCTGGCTATTTCCTTGCTTTATTTTTGTTTTCTTTTCTTAAATAAACCTGCCGTAAAAATGCAAGAAAGAAGAATACAAAACAGGCCTGAAGTGGCTTTTAGCAGCTCATAACGACTTGAATGACTTGCTAAAGGGTTCGTTTTCCTGCCCTAACAAAAGCCAGGAAACACAAAATTAACCCCTTCCTCCAAAACAATCCCTGTTTGCGCTGGGGCCACGATGCCTTTGTGAGGGTAAGAATAGAAACATGAGCAGGGAGCGTGGGGGTGGGAGGTGACGCTTTTCTGGGAGCAGATGGGACCCACTGCCTTTATCCCCGGGGCTTAAACAGCTCCCTGCTCCTCTGCCAAAACCTGTCCGAGGACATGAGGACATGAGGACATGAGGACATGAGGACATGAGGACATGAGGACATGAGTGTGAGCATTAAGGACTTCTTGGGAAAATGACTTCATGGCACTTTGATCATGGGTTGTGGGCTTTTTTTTTAGTCTCAGCAGGACCTGAGACCTGTCCTGGCTCCTCCAGGGACCAGGGGTCTCTCAGTGCAGCCTGGCTGATGGTTTTTTTTGGAGATGACAGAGCTGCAGAGAGTTTCTGCTCTGCTTGACAGCGATGCCAGGCTGTCCCAGCTCGGTGACAAGCGATGATAACCCCTGTCCTGGAACGGGCCCATTGCACAAACCAGTTACCCAGTCACACTGGTTATTCAGGCTTTTTAACCAGTCACCCATGGCCAAAATCAAATGGAACCACTCCAGAATTACGGCACCACTGGAACAGACCCCAGCCTGGATCTCGCTGCCTTTTCAGTGCAAGTTTTGCCTGAATAAAGATATGAAGTATCAAGCCCCAACACTTGAGACACAGGACAAAAATGCATGTGGGAACATTTGGAAACCGTGCTGGATGCATTTCTTCAGCATGTGTAACATTTTCTCTGAATTCAGTTTCACAACCCAGCATTTCCTTTTGTAAATATTTGGACAGATTTTACAGAGGCACAGATTCATAAGAAACAGAAGGAAAAAGAAAAGAAACATACATAGGGAGAGAGAGAAATAAAAAGAAGGAAGCAAGCAAGGAGGGAAGGAAAGATGGAGAGAAAGAAAGAAAAAGAAAGGGAAACAAAAAAAGGATTCGGAGATGAAAGGTCACAATACACAGAACACTAACAATATAGAATTACTGATGACTCACACTACAAGGAAAACACTATTTTTATGCATTTAAATCCCAAGATTTAACCCTTTGGCCAGGGTTTGGCTGAGCTCAGACTGCCTCAAATCCTTTTTCTCAGAGCTGATGAGAAGGAGGAATAGGGTAGCAGGAGGATAAGTCCTAACAGCACGAAAACCAGTTTTGGGTTGGGGTGACCCTCCTGGAGAGAGACTGGCTGGAAAACCTGGTACGTTTATTTCTGTGGGCCACGAGCTCAGGTATTTCAACCAGGGACACATCTGGATCCTGATGGACTTTGGGGAATATGGAAAACCCCTTCTCCCACCCCTGCCTGAGGAAATCTCAGCTCCAGCTGCTCTGGCACAGCAGCAGTGGTGCCAGTCCTGCACAGAGTGGGCACTGCCTGGACCCCGGGCTCCTGTGAGCTCCCATCCCTTCCTGACACTGCAGGCAGCACCCCAAACCCTCCAAACCACGAGGATCCCAGAGCTGCAGCTGGGCTTTGCCACCAGCTCTGCCAGCAGCCACCCCTGTGTGACCCTGTCCCCACCAAATGCTTGTCACTGAAATTTCCACTGTGGCCAGTCCCCCATCCCAACTCTTCAAGGCTCGTGTGACCCTGTCCCCACCAAATGATTGTCACTGAAATTTCCACTGTGGCCAGTCCCCCATCCCAACTCTTCAAGGCTCGTGTGACCCTGTCCCCACCAAATGCCTGTCACTAAAATTTGTGTGGGCAGTCCTTCCCAATCCCCATCCCCAAATGATTGTCACTGAAATTTCCACTGTGGCCAGTCCCCCATCCCAACTCTTCAAGGCTTGTGTGACCCTGTCCCCACCAAATGCCTGTCACTAAAATTTGCAGTGTGGGCAGTCCCTCATCCCAATTCTGCAAGGCTCGTGTGACCCTGTCCCCATCAAATGATTGTCACTGAAATTTCCACTGTGGGCAGTCCCCCATCCCAATTCTGCAAGGCTCCACTCTGCTGGAGCAGCTGCTGCAAGTCCCAAGTTCTGCTTTCTCCTGCAGTGACTCACGGAGCTGCCTCGGGCGAGTTGCTTAGTGCTGCGTTTTAACATGATTACAGAGCCAGCCAGCCTGGGATACCTCGGATTTGATATTCAAAATCGTTAAATACCTGCCTGCAAAGGAAAATCTCTGGGAATTAGTGGCACTGATACACTTCACAGCTCTGGGATCAGCTTAGTAGGGCAAATGGTTTAGGCAATTTAATCTTACATTTAATTGCCTCTATTAATCTGCTATGAATCATGCTTGCACTAGGCATAAGGGTATTTATTCAATAAAATCGCTGCATTTGTAAAGTTCTCCTACTTCAAGATGAAAGGCATTAGATACACAATAAAATATACTAATGGGAAATTATTCTTCCTATTGCCGGAGCGGGTATTTTCTCCATAACATCTCCCGATGGTTGGTAGGGCAAGGCAAGGCTTCTGTGGGAGGAGGCTGAATTTGAATAGAAAACAAATGACGTAGCTCGCACCAAGGAGCAGGGAGAGGCGTGTTCTCCTCCCCAGAACATGAGCCCTGGGTTCATTGCCTGTCAGGTGATGTCAGCGTTTTGTGGGCGCAGTGACTCTGTAAGAGCTTCAGATTCCCAGAACCATCCACTCTCATAAAGATTGAGATAAGAGCTGCTGAGGCACTGCCGTTTGCAGGTTGTTCTTCTGTTCTTCTTATCTTTTCCAGTGGGGTGGAGGCGTCATAAACAGACGTGGCACACGAGGGGATGATGTTGAGCCTGGGATTACTGTGCCCATTAGGATAGAACAGAGCTGGAAGGGGTAGAGCTGGAGTTTGGCAGCTTTTCCCTGTCCTGGAGCCACCACAAACCTGTTCTCCACTCCTTGTAGCTCCATGTCCTCCCACCAGGGAAGGATCTGTAAAGCCAGTGTGACCTGCTGCTGTGAGAAAAAATTTCACACATAACAACTTCTCCCAACTCACAAATAACTTTAGGTGGATAAAGCTTGGGATAATACAGGACTGAAAGCTGCAGAGCTGATGGAAAGGCATTTCTGTCTCCTCCTGAAGTCCTGTGCTAAGTGCAGGAATCAAGGGAAATCCTCCTGCTGTACTTCCACTGCTCATCTGTGCCACTTCTGCCATCCTCCAGGTCTAAATTTATCCCACATCTAATGGTGTTAAAAGGGGTTATTTGCTGAGGGAACAGAAAGGGAGGGAGGATGTAACTGCAAAAGCAGCTGGAAACTGTCCGAAATAAAGTGAGATTTCTGTTATCAAAAAACACAATTCCTGCATTCCTGGACTATGGAGTAACTCAGTGTGGGGACCCAAGAGTGACCCTTCATGAGAGCATGTCAAAAAATAAAGAGACTCGTGAGGAAAGCAAGGCACGAAGACATTCCAGTGGATATTACACTGCACATGGTCCCGCTGAGTCCCTTTGTCACCCTTTTTCCTTTTTCTGTGCTTTCTGAATCTGAGCTTCCAAGGTGTTTATAACCAATCGTGGTGTTTAAACCATAACTGTTAAAAAATCCCCCCGTGCTGGTAAATACAGAACTGCTTATTCATTCAGTGCCCTGCCGTTTGTGACAATGTTTGCAAAATGACACGATTCCCTCATGTGATGGAGGGAGGTGATGTGTGTGTAATAGTGGTCAGTGAAAACACAGCATTACTCATAGGGGAGAAGAACACTTGGCTGTTTGGGCTTTGAAAACCTTCAGGCTGTGGAAAAAGCCAAACTTTGGCCCACGGTGTTGTTTCCAGGAGAGTGGGGTGAGTCAGCTCCCTGCCACTCCAGGGGGACAGGCTGTGGCATCCAGGAGAGGGATCTGATGATCCATTCCTTTGTCCCTGAAATGCTTTGCCATGGCCACTCCTGACCCTCCCACGTTGCTCATGGGCCACTTGATAAAAGCCAGGCTGAGCTGATGTCACAGCCTGGCTGTGAAACCTCCAGGTGAGCCCAGTTTCGTGCTGTCCTCTCAAGTGTTGGACAAACTGTTTCTTGGTGGGGATGGATGAGGAGTGAGGTCACACAGCAGCATTGGCTCAAATGAATTTGCCCAAACATGGGATGTTTCTCCTGAAGGGTGGCCACATGTGTGGACAGATGCCCTGTGGCTTTTGGAGCCTGTCCCCAGCTGTGATTTCACCTCGGCCGCCGCTCAAAATCCAGAGCTCTGTTTAGAGAGAGGCCCAGCCCAAGGGATGCTCACATGAACACACTTCTGAGAGTTTCATAAGCTGCTGTGCTGTAAAAAACTCCATTCCCATTAAAATAACCAAAAAGCTAGCCATAAAAGGATGTGGGGAGCCCTAAAATGGAAACGGTTGAAAACTGGGGGAGACTTTTCTTTGAGTGTGGCATCTCCTGGAGGGCACGAGCAGCCAGAGAGCCCCACGATGGTCCTGAGCTCACCTGGATCATCCCAGCCTCACCTGGATGGTCTCAGCCTCACCTGGATGGTCCCAGACTCACCTGGATCATCCCAGCCACACCTGGATGGTTCTAACATCACCTGGATCATCCCAGCCACACCTGGATCATCCCAGCCACACCTGGATGGTCCCAGACTCATCTGGATCACCCCAGGCTCACCTGGAGGGGGACCCTGGGTCTGGTGAGGCTGGCAGTGACAGAAGGAAGGCAAGAGATGCTCTCTGAGTTTAAAACTGATCTCACCACTGAGAAGCACAGTGTCTCACGTGGAAATTGTGGACAGAAATCCAAGTGTTTTCCCAAGGCCTGGCACAATTATTTCCTTATGTGTTTATGTATCTTACAGCCATCTCTGAGAATGCTCTCGTGTAATCAGGTCAATCAATAATTAACACTGCCATCCCCCAGTTAATGGGTTGAGCCAGTCACAACCATAACCAGGCTGGAGGAAAAACAAATTTGAATTGAATAACTGAATAAAATAAGGGACTTCTATTAAATATTAAAAAAAAACAAAGAAACTTTATATTGGGTATGTTTGAGCACATTTATTTGAACAGAGCCCCTGACTTGAGCACACAGGATTTCAAAAATGTGTGAAATGTGAGCCAGGGGCTGAACTTCTCCATTTGGCCTCTGATCAATTTAATAATTCAAGGCAGTTTTTTCCTCTTTTTTTCCTGTCTGTCCAGCTCAGGTTCAGCTCACGTGCCAGGTTCACCAGTGGGATGTGCCTCATCGATCAAAAATCACTTTTGTTTCTTCTTCTTTTTTTTTTTTTCTTGAAAAAGAGGAACAAGAAGTGAAAATAGCTGAAGGAGTGAGGCACATTCTCAAATGGTAAATACAAGAGGAACATGAATCATCCCCTTATAGAAATGACGAGAAAGGATGAAAAAGGTAACGGTTTGGGAGAAGCAAGTTATGTTCTACATGGCTGATTCAGCTCTCTGGAGTGAAAATGAATCATCAGAATATTTAAATCATATTACCAGTATTAACACACACAAAACCCCCAAGCCCAGAAAACCTTTGTTATGAAATAAATTTGATAACGGGCAACAAAAGAACAAAGGAGCGCTCGCTAAAACCCCGCGCTGGGTTCTGCTGCGTGTCCCAGCCCACGGAACCTCAGAAAATGAGAGTTTGCTGCAATTACCATCACAATGCCCCGCTTAAAGCAGAGCACTGAGGAGCCTCACAGCCCCAAACCCTGCAGGAAAAACCAGACAGACTCTCCTGTACCTTCCAGAGCTTTTACACCGGGGCAGTGACACGAAGTTTTGAGTAGAAATGCACTGGAGAGTGCATTTTGCAGGGTAATTATTGCTGAGGAAGGATTCATTACCCCTGGGCAGCACAGTGTGAGTGCATGAGACAGCCAGCAGCTCACAGAGCTGAGGAGGAGGTTTGACACCAGAGCTTCTCTTATCTAATTGAACCCCAGCCCAAGTTACAGCATTAATGAAGATGTAACACATCAGATTTCAGGCAGGCTCCAGGTGGAGATAACAGAAAGGTCAAAGGATGGTTTTAAATCCCTTTATTTTCCTTCCATCGGTCTGGCTCAGCTTGGCTTGGCTGGGACAAAAAGTGACCCACGTGTCTGGGGATGTTTTCTTTGCATAGGAAACATCCAGTACCAGGATATATCACAGCAGAGGCAGCAAAGCAAACCACAGGACTCCTTTACATAATGAGCTGCAAAAGGATTTCTAGTGAGGTATCTTGTTGAGAAAAAAAAAAAAAAAAAAAAGTACATTTGTGTAAAAGATTGTCACATTTAAATTTCTCAATACCAAAAGAAACACGTCTGTTCAATAGCTGGAATCCCCAGAGGGATCAAGATGAGGTAGAAATCCATCTCCAGCTGATTTCTGGTTTGTTTTTCAGTCTAAATCCTGTAGCTTCTATCTCAAATATCCAATTTTATCATTCAACACCGGCACTAAGGAACAAAAGCTTTCATTCTCTGCTGGGGAGCAGAGAACCCTAACAAAGATTAGCCAAAAAATCCTGAGCAGTTATTTATAACAAAAAAAAAAAAAAAATTACTAAAGGAATGCATATTTCTGAAGTAAACATGGACAGGAAAGGCAGAGAGGGAGACTGACAGGCAGGGAGACAAACGCTGCTCCACAGAGAAGCCTCTGAAACATCTGGAATGTTGCAGTAAAAGGTTATTTACCAGGAACGTCAGCCAGGCCCAGTGCAGATGGTTCTCATTAGTCTGAGATCAAGAGACCAGCAAGGCTAAAAATATGTGTTTGCTTTTTTAGCAACTGGACTTGGTTTTCTGAGCTTCAAAAATAATAATCACCCTTATGCAACTCGTGTAACTTAGAAGTATTTTCTTGGAATATTGTTTGGCACGCTGGTTGGGATGCAGGCTCTGCCATTGCTATTAGTCACACAGCCCTTCCCCCTGAGGCTTTGGTGATGTATCTTTTACTTAGAAACAGGAGGATGGCACATTACGCTGAAAAATGATGAGTTTTGTTTATAAAGTGACAACATATCTGAATTTATGCTCTGGGCCTGGAGTAAGTGAGTGCAGCTTCCCTGGAATCCACTGGAATATTGGATGGGGGGATGTGGGGGCAGAGAGCCCCTGGCAAGAGCACATTCCATGCCAAGCACTGCACCTGGGGCAGGTTGGGAATGCTCGTGGTTTCCTTGGGGATCTGTTTGGAAATAGGTGGTTGGAATCAATGGGAAAATGTTGGGTTACATTGGCTCAGTGAGAAGGGGAGCAGGCAACTGCAATTCCAAGGGGAGAGGAGAGGCTCTGATTTCTGCTGACATGGTTTATGAGGGCAGCTCTCCAGAAATCCACCTGCCCTGGAGGCACTGGGGACTTAAATGAGATAAGCAGCTCTTGCCTTACCCATCATAACACATTTTGTACTGAAGGCTCTGACTGTCAGCCAGCAGAGCACGGGGAGAGGGAAATGTCATTCCACAGGGAATGGTTCTGGGCTTCTCAATGGCCTTTTACAGCTGCCATGCAGCTTTTGAAACCATGGGTTTAGTGGAAGGGAAAAGAAGGGGAGGGGAAATGTGAATGAACAATTCTCAATGAAAAGATTTGAGCTCTCAGTGGAAGCACCTAAGAAAATTGTTCACATCTTTCTGGCAGACCCAAATTGAAAAACCAGGTTTTGGAAAAATGGAGTTGATAAAATGGTTCCCACTGCCATGGGCTGTCCAGTTGTAACAAATCCAAATCAGAGGAAAGGCATAGGGGCTACTGGAACCTGTTACTAAATCCAGTATTTTTGCTTGGGAAACAGAATTTGGGAGGACACAGACCTTTAGTTTTAAGCCTGGGTACAGCAGGTAGTGTGATCACCAGCAGAAAGCTGATCAGATGATAGACGAGTGCACTCTGTCACTTAGCTTTGAATCACTTCCTTTCTTTCGTTTGTTTTCTTGCGGTCAGTACTGCCAGAAAAAATAATATTTTGAAGGGGAAAAGTGTGATCACTGCTCTCACATGGGATTTCAGTTTGTGAAGGATGATTTCTCAGAGAGGCTGGCTGCAGTGGGAGATGCTGTGAGCTCTGTACTCCTGGACAGGAGATCTACAAAAATGACTTTGTGGACTTTTATTAGAGTTTTTGGGGTTTGGGCTTTTTTTCTGAGCAGGGCAGTAGAAAAAAACATTCCTGGTGTCTTTCTGTCAGTGAGAAACAGTCCAAGCAGGCTGCAATGAGAGCAGGAACTCTCTTGTCTCCTTTGGAAAACAGGGACAAAAAGCAATGGATAGAAACTGATACACCTGAACATGAGGAAGAATTTTTTTCCTGTGCAGCACCCAGCCCTGAACAGAGAGCAGAGAGGGGATGGAGTCTCCCTCACTGGGGATGTTCCAGAACCAATTCAGCATCAAACTCACCTCAGGAAAAGAGCAAAGTAAATGCAAAACAGGTGAAAGTCAGAGCTAGCGTGGTCAGAATGAGTAAACAATCCCCAAAGTGACAAATTCCACTCTCATACACAAAACTTTTTTTTTTTTTTTTTTTTTTTTTTTTTAACTCAGCACTGAGCATTTCTTGAAATAACATCAGCCCCTGTCCAGGGCTGTGCTCTGCTCAGCAGGGCTGTCAGCTTGGCAAGTGGGCGACCTTCTGTGTAATGTATAATTCAAGTATCCAATACACAAATGATTGCAGCAGAGGCAGAGAACATGCAAATTATGTCCCACATCCTGCTGTTAGTCATCCTCGGGGGGGAACTCACCCCTCCAGAGCCAGGATCCCAGAACACCAGAACACACTGTATGTTTGTTAATCCTCACTTTTTAAAGTGTTTCGACAGCAGCAGCAACCTCACAGCCCTCCTCTAGAAAATGACTGTAACCTAAAACTCCTGGAGTAAAAGACTCAATCTTTTCCCCAAAAATAGCAAATGAATTATCCATATTTCATTTTACTGCTGCAGAACAGTTAGAGGTATTAATTTAAAATATGATAACAAATTACACAGAATCTTCCATCAAAGGGGATCAAAGCACTTTGCATATTAATTACATTTTGGAGTAAGTCTCTGAGCTAAGCTTTATTACAGGAGATAGTGAGTTCTAGGGATTCATTTGGGTGAGAGGAAATCAGGACACCTGGGATTTACTGCCTGTGACGTGCAGCCAAACCTTCCTTCAGATCCTCTGTGCCTCAGTTTCTCTGTCTGTAGGAGAAGAATGGTTATATTTAACTTTGTTTTCAAAGGCTGAGAAAGCAAATCCTCTGGCATAAGTGAGTTTGCAATTACAGCAGCATGCAGTAGGAAGGGAGGTGAAGTGACAGATGTACCCAGTGGAGTCCTGAAGCTGCTGTGTCTGCCAGGAAATTTCCCACTGGGGTTTTCTTGGAGGTGCCAGGATCACTCCTCCCCCCTTCCTCCCTCAAATATCCTGCAGGCACAGCAGGGACCACTCCTCACTCACAGCCCTGAGCATCTCCTGGGCTTGGGGAGCTGCCACTTTCACTGTGACTTCCTAGGAGAGAATTTCTGTTTCTATCTTACAGCTCAGTGTAATCTAAGGGTGAGATCATCCAGGTTTTCAGGGGCTATCAACAGGAAATAGGTAGCAAAGCTCCTCTAAAATTTCAAATTTCAGTTTAGAGTGATCTACAGGCTTCATGCTTGTTGCTCCACTTGTGCTCTGTGTGCTTGAGAAATCTTTCTAGAAGAGACCAGAAGGACAAATCCTGCTCATTTAGTGTATCTGGGACAAAATAATTAATGAGAATGAATCTAGAGTCACTTTCTAGCAATAATGACAGGAAAAATCATCTCATTTTACAACACTGATAATCAGTGGCTTATGAAAAAAGAATCGAGAGCAAACACCTTGAACAAAGGTTATTTTCCTTTGTACATCATTTAAATAGGTCACACAGAATGGTAGATGTGACTAAACCTGAGTGGCTGCATGTCACGAGACCAGGGATAAAACGATGAGAATCAGCACCAATAACCCAGCCCAAGAGTGAGAGGATGGGCCAAGCAGCACTTGGCTCCTCATTATCAAACGTGTCAAGAATAACCAAAACAAACATTAAGCCCAGCCTTGGGTGAGTTCAGGATTAGATAGGAAGTGCAGAAGGTTACTGTGATCCCAAATCATGGCAAATACCAACTTCCTTTTGGACTTTGGCAGAAAAGATGTTTTTGAGTGCTACCTGTGTGCCCTGAGAGGTGCAAACTTTGTTTGCTCTACACAAAGTCCACATGCTGGGGGGAGGCCTGTCCTGCTATTGCCAAAGCCTGTTTATCTGGCTTAATCATTTACTGGAATTCCATCTGGTGCTGCCTGCAGTGGCAGAGGAGGGGTTCCTGTGGGAAGCCAGTGCACTGGGATGGGATTTGTTCTCTTAGAAAGGAACTGGGATGGGGTTTGTTCTCTTAGAGAGGAACTGGGATGGGATTTGTTCTCTTAGAAAGGAACTGGGATGGGGTTTGTTCTCTTAGAGAGAGGCTGGGATGGGGTTTGTTCTTATAGAAGGGAACTGGGATGGGATTTGTTCTCTTAGAGGAACTGGGATGGAGTTTGTTCTCCTAGAAGGTAATTGGGATGGGATTTGTTCTCCTAGAAGGTAACTGGGATGGGATTTGTTCTCTTAGAAGGGGACTGGGATGGGATTTGTTCTCTTAGAATGGAACTGATATGGGATTTGTTCTCATAGAAGGGAACTGGGATGGGATTTGTTCTCTTAGAGAGGAACTGGGATGGGATTTGTTCTCTTAGAAAGCAGAATGACCTGTACAGCACCCAGCAGGAAGGGGAGCCCAGCTGGTCCCATTTTCCTGTGAGGAACAGAGCCAGGGGAAGCTGAAGGAGACAGGAGAGTGTTCTGAGGTGAGCCCAGACCTTTTGCAACCAATCCAGTGCTCCCCATGGGGCTGCCCTTCCTCCTTCCTACGTGGCACTGCCAGCAACAGGAAAGCCACCAACGTCACCGTGGATTTGCTTCTGTCACACTCAGCAGCTGGCACAGAGCCCCCTCCCCAGTGGAGCACAGCTGGGGCAGGGGATTTCTGCAAACTCCATGGAGAAGCCCTTGGCAAAGTGCTCTGGCAGAGTGGAAGCAAAGAGATCCACTCACTGACCCCCATCTCTGTGCCCCCCTCGTCCCATCCCCATTAAAACAAGGCACAGCATGATCAGCAAAAAGAAAAACCTTTTGGTTTTAAAGGTGCTGGGCTGCCACTGCCACAGTGCCAGCACTTGACAGAGCTGTTCTGGGATTTGGCTTGCTAATGTCTGAGGAGTTGAGATGAGAACGATTATGGAGATGAGAGACAGGAGTCTGGGACAAACACTGCTGGATTGCTTCTTATGGGGCATGTTCTCATCTGCAGCCCTTTGTAATTGCAAAAAAATGGGGCCTTGCAGATACCTTGAAGGGACTGGAGACAGACAGATGCATCTCCTCATCAGGAAGTCTGTCTTGACAGGCAGCCAAGATGTGAGGGGAGCGTGCATTATTTGCTTTTATCATCACCATCACCATCCCTAACCTCATTTCCCTGGAGATTTGACTCCAGTGGAAATGCATGAAGGGCTGTCCCGGGGTTTACACTGTTTTTGTCAACCATGCTGCCACACAAGTCCTTCCCATGGAGCTTTGTGTCCAAGGAAAGGGTCACACACTGCCCAGAGCCCCCTGAACACGGCTGGTTCTTATTGCAAGCTGCACTTGAAAGCCATAAGAGAGCTAAAAACTGAGTGTGCTGTGAAACAGCTGCAGAGGCTGCCTGGCTCCTCTCAGACACCAACTCCAGGAGAGCAGAGAATCAGCAGCAACGAGCAGAAGTTGTTTTATTTGTGCCAAGAGCAGAATGATGAACCCTGAGCTTTTTTTTTTGCACGTTGCATGTGCAGGAACATGATGTCAACACCTCCGTGCTGCAACAGGAAACAGAAGATAAGACTTGGTGAAGCCTCAGCTCTTCCTGAGAACTGTCCTGCCACTGTTTTTGTTTATGTTGTGCTTTACAAAGCCGAGGTTACCAACACAAATCATCTTTTTTGGCAACTTCAGCCTTGTTTTTATTTCCCAAACAGTTTTAGGTGATTGCCATTACATCTTTTATTTCTAAGTACTTGCCTAATTTTGAGAAAGATGTGTGTACACAAATGCTGCACCATCTGCAGTTTGGGCTGTACAGGCACAGCGTGGAAATTCTTGACTGGATGACAAAGAGGAATAAAAAAGAAAATGAGAAACGATGTGCTAGTCATAATTACCAGGCATTCCAGAATATATTTCTGGTGAAGTTATTTGTCCTGAAGATTCATATGCCTGCTTTATAATTGCCAGATGACTATGCAAATACTAGCAGTGACATGACAACAAATGACATCCCCCCACGTATGGAAATTAAGTGAAATCTAAATTTACGAACCACTCATTTTCATTATTCATCTAAGCCTAATCACAAGCACTGGGAAATGTCACTGTAAAATCCAGTGAGGGTTTGTTTTTGGTTTTTTTTTTTCTGAACTGAAAATCAGAGGGCTGTTTCTTTACTCTGACAGCTCACTGAATTTAGCACCCGCTGCCCCTGGTGTGCTCTCAGCTGAAATCCACCTGAGTTTGTGGGGCACTGATGGCTGAGAGCACAGAGAGTGACACTCCACGAGGAAAACTGCTCCTGAAAGGAGCAGCAGCCGGCACAATGGAGCCACTGATGAAGGAGAACAATCCTGGAGGATTTCCTATTTTCAGGAGGAAACAGCGAAGCAGCGCAAAGGAAATGAGTGCATTCGCTCAAAATGAAAAGGTCAGCCAGCCCCAACTTTTCAGCTTTGATATACAAGTAACATTCCAACTCCCATTTTTATCACGGAGTATAGCTTCCCAAGGCCCTCAGGAAGTTGACAGAGGGATTGTGAGGTTATTGGGTGGTGTGAGAACGGAACTACCTGTGATTTACAAACTTGTCATTGCAGCGCGGCCGCTTCTGTGCCATGGGGAACAAAAAACCCAGCAGCATCCCTTCTGCATCCTCATCACACTGCTTTAAATAACAGCTGCAGCCAGCAGCAGAGAGATCCAGGCTTCCCCCTTAAAGCCCTCTGCAAAGGGAGTTTAACAGAGTGCAGCATGGACAGGCAAAAGCTGGTGAATGGCAAATCTACACAGATTATCCCAGACCTCCTTCACGTGGACATCACTCCAAGTTAAACAGCAGTGGCTGTAAATACAGCAAAATCTTTGATGTAAAATTGTGTTACAATTGGGACTTACATAGAGGACTCCTGGGTTCCATCCACAATAATCCCATTGCTTCCCTATCACAACTTTATCTCCCCTAAATTTAATTTGCTTATTTATAAAATAAAAACAATAATATTTAACTTTCTGTCGTGAGCCATTGTGAAGTGGTGAACCTTCACTGCTTGTCTGAAGGAAAACCAAATTATTACTGACTGAACAAATGGACTATTTCTATTAATGCAATAGAGACAATGGGATCCATATTATTTCAGTTATGCTTCAGCTTTCTCAGATTTTGTACAGCTTTGAAAACCAACTCTCAACTCTTTCTGTCTGTTGAAAACAGATGCTGAACTTGTTGATGCAGGTGTAAAAGGGTTTTATGGGATTTCAGCTGAGGAAGGACACAGCACAGAGTGAAACCATGTCACTGCTGAGGTAAATGGGAATACTCACAGCATATAATACAATCCAGCTCCTTGTACAGCATCTTTTGTATCTCAAGAGCCTCACTGAGACATAACTAAAATACCAAATCTAAAAGGCTTCCAAACACTACCTCAAGATGAGACTGGTAGAACAAAATTTCAGTCTGTGGTACTTGAATGTATAATGAAAAATCCATTAGTGACTCACTTTTCCTAAGGATAGAAGGCAGCATCCTTATGAGTCAGCTTTCTGCTGAGAAAAAACTCCTGCCTTCAATGGAGCAGGAGCCACACCATTGAAAAGAGCTCAATTATCAGCCATTACACTGTGGGACAGAGTGGGGAACAGGTAATGAAAAGAGCAAAAACACATGAAGGACTTAGCTCATGGAGGACCTCTCAGCATTATAAGATTGACCTTTAAATTCAGTGAGGAATGAGAGTTGCATCAATCCATCCCCTGCCTGGGAAATTTACTGCAGACCTCTCTGGAAGTCAGAGCACACATGGGTGCTGGCTGCAATGCTAACAAGGATAGGGTTAAAAGAGGCAGGTGTCTGAATCAACCAAGGGAAAAAAATGAAAAAGAGGTAATTAGATGTACTGAGCATTATCAAATTTGGAAGACTGTAAGGGATGAGCAAACTTTTGTAGAGTGTGACAGATAACATCTACAGATAAAGAAACAGTCATATATAAGAGGAAACGTGTTGAATACTGAACAAAAAAAAAGTGAAATGTGTTCTGAAATGATTTAAAGGAAGTTTCTTGCATCTCTTTTAGAGTAAATGAAGGGAGTCACTTCTGTGAGCACTGCACTAGCAAGTTACATTTTATTTTTCATCTCTCACTTCAGCTCCTAAGTCCTTAATCAAGCAAAACTCCCAGTGGAGTCAATTAAATCTTCCTTCTGATTTGAAACAACACAACTAATGCAAGAGAAAGCTTTTCATGCTTTTTCACACCTCTTGGCTGCCTGGAGTCACCTGCAGCAGTGCAGGGTCCACGTGAATCCCAGCACCCTCGGAACCACATGGCCAAGGAGGCCAGAATTTTTGGAGGCTGGAATTCTCCCTCAGATTAGTTCTCCACTAGATTAATTCCAGTCAGCTTCAGCCTGCTTTTTGTACGGGTGAGTCAGGGAGTCTGGCCCTCCACCTGAGATAATATTGTCAGTGGCTTTGGACAGGCACGACTGCTCTGTGCTGCTTTTTCACGCTCCCACTCCTCCCCCTGGGATCCCTGCCTGGGATGTGCTGCCCACACAAGGCCACCAGGACAGGGAGTGCAGCACTGTGCCACTCAGCAGCAGCACCTTCCCTCATTTATTCCTAAATCAGTTTCTCAGCTGTGTCACAGATGCCCCATAAATCTCACTACAGCTGACTGATTTCGCAGTGAGACAACTCTCTGCTGAAATTCTTTACTTCCCCCTTCTCTGGCTCCCCCCCTCCCCAGCATTTACCATCAGTGGCTCAATCACTTTTGCAATTAACAGCAAAATGCAACAGAAAATTTTCTCCAGGCACTGCTGCTGGGAAGGAACCCTCCCTTCCAGGGGTTCACTTTCAGCTTCACCACCAGTTTTGACCAATTCTTGCCCTCTCTGGGGAAACCACAGCCACCTTGCCCCATTTCCCTGCCCTGCCTCACTGGGGACATGGGGACACGTCACTTATGTGAACTTTACGTGGCCCCACGGGCACGAGGGGAACACCAGAGGTTCCTCATTTACATAAAGCAGCTCCAGCCATGACTCATCTCTGCTTTGTCACGGTGATGAGGCTCCTGATGGCGAGGGGACACGCTGTGCCCTCCGTCACTCCAACGTCCCCAACGTCCAGGCTCTTGCAGGGAGTGGGGAAATAACAAAATGCAAAAGGTGCCCAGGAAATTTCCCTGCAGCGTGGGAAAGCTGAGCTTCTCCTGCTTCATCTCCTACACCTCATCTGCAAGGCTTTGCTGGCTGTAGCTTGGTGTCCATCAAATCTCTGCTCTCCTGGAGAAAGCTCTTGTGTGAATTAACATCATGATTTACATCATTTCCCATCCATCAACCAAGGCCAGAGGGATCCCTGCTCAGAACTGCTTAGAAAATTGGAAGAAGGCTGAGGGATGTTGTCCTGCACCATAAACCAGTGGTTACTCAACTGAGAACATCCCTGTCCATGTCAGCAACAAGCCCACAACTCTGGAATTGGGTATGACTCCCTGAACAAGAGTGGATTTCAAATTCCTTAAGCTTTTAAGTTTTAGGTTTGAGGAGTTAATATCTGTGGACAGCCTGTGTCCTGCAGGGAATGAGGTTTCTGCTCTGCCTTACCTCTGGAGGAGACCTTTGAGAGGAATGTAGGAAAATCAGTTTTATTAGGTTAATGTTAGCCTCAGTGACTGCTCTGTAATGAGGTTTTCTTCTTCCTGACGCTGTTCACACCACTGTCACCAGCAAAAAAAAAAAAAAATCCACTGATATGGAAAAAGGAGATCAGGGAAATTCCACTGAAATAAGTAGAATTGGAAAGTTCTCTTTGTTTTTTGGTTTTTTTTTTTTTTTTTTTTTTTTAAATTATGGTTGTTCCCACAGTGATTTCAGGGAAGAGAGTGAGTGAGTGTGTGAGTAAGAAGTTGAGGAAGGGGCAGGGAAATACCAAATGCTTTCAGTGTACGCCCTCAAACAGTGAATGAAATTTGAAATCAGTAGAATGGAAACATTTGGGATGAAGAATGGAAGAAAGTGAAACACAAAGGACGAGAGACTCATGTTTCAGTGCTGGAAAAGTCATGATGAGCAGGACAGTCATTTTTACGTGTTTGTTATATCCACACTGCAAAGCCAACCAAAACAGAAGGGGCTAAATATTGTACCACTGAACCCAACCCAATATTCCAAGGTTTATTGCCTAGAGATCAGAACTGGGATAACCAAAATCTGTGCACAGATTTCAGAGCCAGCACTGGCCAAAGAATTTCCCTGGGCATCACAACTTTGGCAACCAATATTGCAAAATGATAGAACAGGAACTTCAAGAGAACATGACATGGATGATTTCTAGACCTTCTTCCACCAGAACCTCATCCAATGCCTGCAGATTGCATGTCAGGCAATCACACTCTGCCCAAAAGTCTGACATGTTCCCTTTAGTGGCCTCTGACACCAGAGATTGTAGGTACAGACATATTTACACCATAGGATGCACCAGAGCCAAGCTGCATTAGCATATGGCAGCTGAGATTAATGTTTGGAAGTAGCCCAGTCTCTGAGTCAGACTGATCCTTTCCGTTCATAAACTTTAAAGTGCCAGGAAAAAAAGTGAAAAAGTCCAATTAAAATAAATCCTGGCTAACTCCACTGCAGGCTTATCATCACAGCGTGAGCAGGACAGGATTTGGTTCTTTCTCCTGTGAGAAGCTTGAGCAAGAAACCATGAAGTGGCCTCAGCAGAGCCAGGGTGAAAGGAGTGTTCTTTGGCCAGGGAGAAGTCTGGAGACTGCTGGGCCTGTGTTCCTTTAAAGGCTGTTTAGAGTTTTCTGGAAGGTTTATTTGTTGTTTTGGTTTAGTGATTGCTGATTTTGCACACTGTCATTGAACTTTTCACTTCATTTCTGACCATCCAGCTCCCCCAAGTACATCTCCTCTTAGCTTCTGCCTTAAGCTAAATTATCCTCACCTCCAAATTCCTGCACAGGCCTGCCTACATGTGTTGTCTGTTTGTTCCCAGTTCCCTTCTCCAGCAGCTTCTCTCTTCAGTCATTCATATCTGTCCAGGCTCCCTTGCATGCTCTGTGTCTTACAGCACTCTCCTCACCCCCATCTCAAGCCAACACCTTGAGACAGTCACCAGTCTGGAGTCTCTGTTTGGCCAAGTGGGGATTGCTGGAGCTGGCCCCAAGGATGGATGCTGGATTGGATCTCAAGGCATCTGGAGCTGACCATCAAAACTAACCCCACTCCTAATCTGAGGCTGGGTACTGTTTACAAGGGTGTGGAGTTACAAGGGGGAATGGCTTCAAAGTGAAAGAGAGCAGGGTTAGGTGGGATATTGGGAAGGAATTGTTCCCTGGGAGGGTGAGCAGGCCCTGGGATGGAATTCCCAGAGAAGCTGTGGCTGGCCCTGGATCCCTGGCAATGCCCAAGGCCAGGCTGGACACTGGGATAGAGGAAGGTGTCCCTGCAGATGAAACAAGGCCAGAGACAATGATTTCTGCCTTAATTCATTAGAGGGTTAATAAAACATCTTTATAAAATATTTTTATTTGGCCACGCCCTGATTTCTGCAACAGATTCTTTAGCACTGACAAAAACTCCCCAATCCACTGACCACCACAGCAGTGCCAAGAGACTGAGTGAGAACAAGGAAAACACAAGTCTCATTTGCAGCAGAGGCAGCAATTAAAAATCCATATCCTTACTATGAAAAAGATTTAAAAAAAAAAAAAAGGTATGTATTTCTTGTCAGTAATGTCCCATTGGGCTTACTCAGCTCCACAATATCTAGAGGAAATCACTGAGAACGCTGATAAGGCAGCACAGAGGACGTGCCAAAAGCAAGTCAGGGAAATCAGCTCAACATCTCACGCACAGGGCTGGCTCCAGAGGCTCAGAGGATGGGACAGAACCCACTAAGCTGCAGTAGCAGGACTGGCTGCCCACAGCAGGACTTGGCAAGCCTTCCAAGGAAACTTCCAGAGCCTTGTTTGAGAATTCCTCCTTGTCAAGTTGTTTGGGTTCACTTGTTTGCTGCCTGAGGGCCTTTGTGATGTCCTGGTGCTGCTGAATCCTCCCATACTCGTTCTGGTGTAAAAATCTGCTTTCCAAGTGTTGGGAGAGCTCGACACAGACCTGACCTTGCACCTGGGTGCCTGAGCTCTTCCACAGCTCACATATGGAAGAAGAGAGGTCATTGTGGATGACCCATTCAGAGAGGTGATTCTGGATGCAGGCACAGCATCCCCATCCCTGCTGAGTGCCCACGGAGAGCCTGCTCTGGGAGAGATCCAAAACAGCACTCAGGCACCAAAGTGCAACTCCTGCAGACTGCTGGCGCCTGTGCTGGTGAGAGCAACCCAGGCCAGCTCTGCCTGCCCTCCCCAGCTACGGCAGATGCTCTGAGTGCCCACAGCTCCTGGGGAAGCTCCCGAGGCGCCGCCAGGTCTGGCGCCTTTCCGCGCCCCCCTGCTCCGGGTGGGCTCCATTCCCTCCCTGCCTCCTCATCCAGAAATCAGGTGGGGCTTTGGTCAGGAAGACCTTCAGGACCTGATTTCCCAGGCATGATGTAGGCAGCAGAAGGGAGCTCTCAGGAGTATTTGGGTATTTAACATCAGGGACTCAGGGGCCCCTTCTCCAGTATCCAACAGTCACTGTGCCCAAGGTAAAAGCCCTAATCCAACACCAGGAATTCTGCACTTCTGCTTACACAGTGGCTCAGCCTTCTGAGCTGGGCAGGGCACATGTTTCTCCCTTCCCTTCAAGCTCTCAAGTTTCTCAGAGCACTCTGTGTTCAAAGGCCCAGACCCACCTTCCAGGGAAGAGCTCTCCAGCACCGGGTGAGTATTTAAAGCAGAATTTAAGGCTCATTTCCCAGGCATATTTTCACTGACAAGACTAATATAATGTAGATGCCAAATGTGTTACCTAAGCCCAGAAGCAAACACTTTGTGGCCTGTATGAGTTTCACAGGGAAGCATTCAGAGATCCCCTTCTCCTGAGTATTTCCCACTGGCTGATGTAGGAATCTCACCATCACTGTACAGGCTATGGGCACTCAAGTCCTTCAAGTCCTGGTCCTGAACTATTCCTCTCCAGTGTAAAGGGAATTCAAGGCATTTAACTCACTAGAGAGCATTACACCTTTGAGAATCAGGTTCTAATCCTCAACTCTCCCTACTGCTGATCCCAAATCTCCTTGAGATCTCAGTGTTCAAAGTCCTCTACCCAGGATTTCACCCTAGTTAACTGTTAACTTGCATCTCCCTTTGGCCATGACCTTTGGTCAGGTGTTTGCAGCCTCCTGAACTCCACTGAACACTCAGCACCACAGGTGTGCTGTACAAAGCATGAGGTAAACCTGGGACAGGGGCTGCAACTTCCTTGTGGCATTCATTTCCACAGTGGAAAAAGAAATAAAATACAAAAAAATGTTCTGCTCGCTGCAACTTTCCCATAGTAAATTCTGGCACCCAAAACGTGCAAGAAAAACAGGCTTGAAAAAGGAAGTTTGTATTAAAAGCAGGGTAAATTTTCTAGGGGTTTTAAGAGTGCCAGATTCCCCTTAGCATTTGCCCACTGTCCCAAGAGAAGGGAGAGGCCATGGGGCTGCACACATCCCCTTCTCCACACTCTTATACATCAGCTGTACCCATCCCAGTGACTGAAAAATAATCAGATTATTCCTTCTGCCTATTGAGCAGGAATAAGAGAGGTGGTTGTTATGTCTTCTTAAGGAAAAAGCTTAGCTATTCAATAAAGAAGGAACTTACACAGTAAATTCAGTAGACACTCATTTATTCTGTGTATTTTAAATCCAATCTCACAAAAATAGATGGGCAGCATTACATATGTGGTAATGATAAACAAACTACATTGCAACAAGACTTTAAGACAACATTTAAAGCTTGCTTTTTGTTCCCTGGAATTTGGGAAGTACTGCCAACACGTAGCTTATCCAAATCCTAAGAGGAAGGGCTGAACTTTCATTGCTGATTATACTTAGCACAGCACTTGTATTTGAATTCTTCACCTCCACGCGCATCCTGTTCCTGCAGCAAGATTTCCTCACACGCTGTTATTTATATTTTGAAAACGCTTTATAACATTTTTTTTTCTCTTCATTCTCTGCAATGTTTTTTCCTTTTCCTGAACGGCAGCTGTGCTCAGGGCTCCAGGACACACCCTGCAGAAACACAACACATAATCGGGGGCACACGCCCTGCAGAGCAATGCGCTCAGCCCGATTCCCAGCCCACCCCGCCACACCAAAATGTGAATAAAAGCACCGGGGAAACGGCCTGGGGTGGGCCCTGCCACACAACATCCCAAACAAAAGCCACGGGGCAGCTTTTGGATGTTTTTACACACCTCTGCAGCAGAAGGGGCAGAAGTGAATAAGCACTGCACCTTCCTAAGAGTCACTGCATTCCCCATTGATGAACGGAGCTGATTGACCCCAGGGATGAGTGTGTGTACCCAGCTTTACCTTTGGCAAACAACGCTGCTCATGACCCAGTCACAGCTCCCAGTGCAAGAGCTGTGGCAGGAGCCAGAGGCTAAAATAAAACTCAGCCGTGTGTAAGGAATCCCAAAGAGAACAGAAAAGGAAATCGTATCTGTGAGGGTTACAGGATGTTAATCACCCCGAGCTGTGCTGGACAGGTGAAGATTGAGGTTACACTTCTCTGGGAAAGAGAAAACTTTGAGATTACAAAATTGAGAATCATGGAATATGCTGAGTTGGAAGGGACGGTCCCAGTCCAGCCCCTGGCACTGCACAGATCCCCCAAAATCCCACCCTGGGCATCCCTTGATAGGTGTCCAAACTCTTCTGAAGCTCTGGCAGTGCCCAGCACCCTCTGGGGAAAGAAACCTTTCCCAAAATCCACCCTAAACCTCCCTGACACAGCTCCAGCCCTTCCCTGGGTGTTGTCCCTGTCACAGGGAGCAGAGATCAGAGTTGCTCCTACAGAGGAAGCTCCAGGAGATCTCCCCTCAGTCTCCTCAAGGCTGAATTATCAAAGATTAGTATCAACTCTATAAATTAAATTTATTCATGTGAAGTCAAAAGGAGATGAAGAATATCCCAGAAACCTGGACATGAATCATTTTACCTGCATAAACAAATTTATTAAATAAATAACCAAGAAGATGATTCAAATAAAGCACATTTTTAGCCACTATTTTTTGTCATAGGAAGGAGGTACCAGTTTTGTTGCTGTGAGGCATTAGTCAGGCATTCAGATAGACTCATCCATGATCTGATTTACCTGTAAGAAAGTGATCTGGAATGAGGAAAATGCTCTTTTTTGCAAGAAGAATCATGAACACGAATTAGGACTGAAGGGATTTGTTTGCTAATTTAGAACTGATCTTACTCTGTAGTCTTAGGTGAGTCAATTCATCCTCCTGCTTTGGTTTCTTGGTTGCTAAAGAGGTCTGAAAATATTGGTTTACTGGTTTCAGAGTAGCAGTTTGGCTCAATGAACATTCCCAATGCAATCTGAAGAGAAATGATAGTTTTAAGTGTACTGTTATCAGAAAAAGGTTAGTTTATTGCTCCCATGGAAAAGAAAGTTAACTTTTCCATCAGCTGTCAGTATCAGTTTGCTCATTCCAGTTCTGATGGTGGGACAACCACCACCAATAAACCCCTTGCTTTGGTTCCCTTTCTAGCATACACCATGAGCTCAGCAGCCGCACCCAGCTGGACCGGGGACAAATTCCTGTTCTTATCTGCAGCTCGATAGAAGCCTGATGTAATTAAACAATATTGTGACGAGGGTCTTATCTCAGGGCATTAACTTCTTCTTCCCTTGGCAAGGATGTGAGCGAGCTGGACTCAAGTGCAAAGCTGCTCTGAGCCCACTGCTTTCTCCAGTTTGACCTTTTGGTGGAAAATAAAATCCCCACAACGTGAGCTCTGCCTGCGCTGCGTTCTTGAGACTCGAGCCTGCAGAAGGAGAACTCTTCAAGGCCACCTCCAGATTTATCTACTGTACAAGTGAAGAGCTTTTGTAAACCCTTCAGCACTCTCTTGGCTCCTGAGAGAGCTGATGCCTCTGCACAAGGCAGTTAATAACAGCTAATGATGTGGGGGCCTTGCCAGGAGCACTTGGTTGTGTAACCACCTCGACAGGCACTGTTTGTTTTGGTTTTTTCCACTAAGACCGTCCCCCCTGGCTATGCCTGTGCAATCACTTGACCTCATGAGAGATGAGAATTGTCTCATTAATTTCACTGCTCAGATTTGGAGCACAATGCAAAGTGCAGCAGGATTTTGTGGCTGATCTGTTAGCAATCTGCTGAATATGCTCACACAGTGCAGTCAGATAGTTTAGGTGTCTGAGATAGAAAAAAAACAAACAAAAAAAAACCAATTAGGTATTTTTATCAATTCCCTGGGGGCTTGTGGGGGATAATGCTGTGTTACCTCATACTTGGGATTCCTCCAGTTTAGTTTTTCATATTCCCAGCATGAATTATTTTCCCTTTCCTTGAATGAAACTGGTATCGATTAACAGCTTTGACTCTTCAGTACATTTCCCCTGCTTGTTTCAATCTGGATTTTTTTTTTTAACCAGGTATGGGCCTAGTTTCTATGTGAAAGGAAAAAAAAAAGAAAATATGTGCATCTCTTAGGTAAAGAAATGATGACAGCAAGAGGAAGAAAGGTACAGAATAAATTAGAAATGCAGTATACTGCATACTCAAGACTGCTGTCATTTCACTCTTTCTCTTGCCCTGTTTTTAGACTTAAAAGGTAAGAATTCTTGTATTTTATTCCTGCAGTGCAGTCTAACCTGCACTGCAGGTGAGTGGCAGCAATTGTGAACACAGCAGCAGTCACAGTGCCTGCAGCAAGACATCCCTGAGGGATGCTGTTAGCTGGTGACAGAATTATGGGAATGCTGCATGGAGCAGGACAGGATCAGCCTCGTGCACTGTACTGAACCTGACAGGGATGCAGCCAGAAAAAGGCATGCAGGCAAAATGGAAAGACTGGGAAATGCCTCATTTAACCAATGAGAAGATTTTTCTAACTTTAATCCCTTGTCTTAATTGCAAAAAAATTTCCAAGAGCAGGTGAAAGAGCTGTGCTGGCCCTAAAAGAGTTTATCAGAGATTCATGGAATGGTTTGGGTTGGAAGGGAGCTTAAAGATCATCCAGTGCCATCCCTGCCATGGCAGGGACACCTTCCACTATCCCAGGGTGCTCAGAGCCCCAATGTCCAACCTGGCCTTGGACACTGCCAGGGATCCAGGGGCAGCCACAGCTGCTCTGGGAATTCCACCCCAGGGCCTCCCCACCCTCACAGCAAAGAATTCCTTCCCAATATCTAAGCTAAACTTAAAGTGTGCACAGGGATGGAGGGGTGGGTGCTCTTCCTCCGTTTGTGGCACTCGGAGCTGTGAGATTTTCCCCCGGCTCTGTGTGCAGACACAGCCCGTGCTGCAGCCACTGACACACTAACACTGATGGTGTCATTGGGATGCTGAGAGTGCAAACAGCCAGACAAAGCCTGAAACACCTCCACACTCCGGGCTGGAGCCCCAGGAAGGGCGGAGGGAGCTGGAAAGGGGCTCAGCCTGAAGAAAATGAGGCTCAGGGGGAATTTCTGGCTCAGAGCAACTCCCTGACAGGAGGGGACAGCCGAGTGGACATCCAGGAGGAGAGGGAACAGCCTCAGGCTGGGCAGAGGAGGCTCAGGATGGACAGCAACAGGAATTTCTCCATGGAAAGGGTGGTCAGGGATGGAACTGCCCAGGGAGGTTTGGATCCCCATCCCTGGAGTGTCCAAGGAAGGGCTGGAGGGACACTCGGTGCTCTGGGGACAAAGTGGGGACGGGGCACAGGTGTGACTGGATGATTCCAGAGCTCTGTTCCAAATTCCGCGATTCCAGCAGCACCCCGAGAGCCGCGGGGCCGAGCGGAGCACGGCGGGCACCGAGCGGGCCCCGCAAACCGCAGGAGCCCCGCGGTCTCTATCCCGCACCCCTCACACCCCGCATCCCTCACAGCCCTCACACCTCACAGCCCTCACACCCTTCACACCCCTCACACCCCGCATCCCTCACACCCCGCATCCCTCACACCCCTCACACCCCGCATCCCTCACAGCCCTCACACCCCGCATCCCTCACACCCCTCACACCCCGCATCCCTCACGCCGCTCCCGGATCCCGGATCCCCGAGCGCGGCGCCTCTCCCGTAACCCGGCGGCGGAAGCCCCGGCCGGCCCGGCCGCCCAATGGGCTGGGGCTGCGCGGCGCCGGGGCCGGGGCCGGGGCCGTCACTTCCTGGCCCTGCAGCCGCCGGCAGCGAGGCCACAGCCGGGGCCGGGGGCGCCCGCAGCCCGCCCGCCCTCACCGCCGCCAGCACCATGCCCTTTGACTTCAGGAGGTGAGTGTCGCCGAGAGTCGCGACAGAGCCCGCCCGCCCCGCGGGGAGCGGGGGCAGCCGCCCGCCCCAGCCGCTCGCCAGCCCGCGGGTGCGCGTGGGATGGGCGGATGGATGGATGGATGGATGGATGGATGGATGGATGGATGGATGGATGGATGGATGGATGGATGGATGGACGGATGGATGGATGGATGGATGCGGTGTGCACAGCGAAAGGGTGCCCAGCTCCACAATGCAAGCCGAAGGGGATGTGTGCACTTTGGATTGTCTGGGCAGGATGAAAGAACCAGCGGGATTTTTGGGGTGATGGATGCGGGTGTTGGGGTGGAGGTGCTGGGCTGCTGCACCTCCCGCAGGTGTCTGGAATCTCACTCTTTGGGAGGGGGTCACTTTTTGTGGTGGGGCTTCTGCAGCACCATTAGAAGGTCATGGTGCATCTCATGGCAGCTTTAGGGTATCATTCCTTACAGTGGGGGTTCACTGCAGATTTAGGGCATCATTCCTTACAGTGGGGGTTCACTGCAGCTTTAGGGCATCATTCCTTACAGTGAGGGTTCACTGCAGATTTAGGGCATCATTCCTTACAGTGGGGGTTCACTGCAGCTTTAGGGCATCATTCCTTACAGTGAGGTTCCCACTGCAGCTTTAGGGCATCATTCCTTACAGTGAGGTTCCCACTGCAGCTTTAGGAGGACACAGTAGGGTTCCCACAGTGTCTTTAGGGGATCTCTGTTTAGGGTGGAGCTCCCAGAGCATCTTTAAGGGGTCACTCTTTGCAGCAGGGCTTCGTGTGCCAAAGCTGTGCCACGTGTCTGATGGCTGAGAACCAACATCGACGCCTCCACCTTTGGTTTTGCCATTTTGAGTAGATGCAAGTTGTAGGATTTGACCTTTCTGTGCAGCTCCTGCATGCCCTGGGCTGTGTCAGGTACCAAAGCAGAAGTGAAAAAGACCCCTCTGACTTCATTGGAGCCAAAATAGCAGCTGTGGGTTCATTTTCTTTTTTTGAGCTGTTCTTGAACCAACCATTTGCACCTTTCCAAATTCAGAGATGCCAAGGGGAAGATGCAGAGATGACTTTTCTTATCCAGATTTTACTGCAACATAAATACTACAATAAAAAAACACACTCATTTTGAGGAATATGCAGTTAACTACAGTCCTTTCCATGCAGGATCATCATGACCCCTACATGTGCACCCTCTTGATAGTGCAGTGCTTTAATTCTCCCAAACTAAAAGTTGTGCATTATATTTTTACTGTAATTCTAAACCAGGCCTCTCATTTATACAGGCTAACAGGATCCTGTGTGATCCATGGGGCATTGTTGAACATGGAGGCAGTTGCTTCTGAATGAAAACTTGCTGAAGCTGGAAACAGCATCTGCTGGATCATGTGGGATCTGGGGCCCAGAGCCTCGTTTCTGCTTTTGTGTAAAATTTGATAGAAAAATTCTTCTTTGGAGACATTCTGCCAGCTGCGAATCCTATTGCCATCCATTTTCAGACTCATAAAATACATGAACAATAAGAGATCCTGGGCTGTGGCTGTCACTTTGTAATAGCAGATAAAGAAAATGTTATTTCTGATGTCTTTGAAAATGTAATTTCTGTTGGGTCTCAGAATGTGCATATGGAAACATTGGCTCACCAAGAGCATAATCATCTTAAGAGACAGCACTAGTGCTTCACTTTGGAATGGAACAAAGATGTTCAGTAAAAGCTGAATTGCAGGGTTTGTGTTAATGAGTTACAAAAACAGACACATCAGTTCAGATCTGCATTTTAAAGATTCACAGTTGCAAATAACTCCTTTGTCATTCAGAGTGGAGGATTAGAAATAGACACTTCAAAGCTCTTCCTCAAATAACATAAGCTCACTGAACTTCAGCTTTTCTGCAAGGATGAATTTTTCAAGAGCTGCCATTGATAACAGGAATCTCATATTTAAAGTACAGAGGAACTATTGTCACGTGCAGCAAACCACTTTCCTGTTTTAGAAGCATGAACAGAGTTCAGGACCAAAAGGTTTGCAAAGGTTAGAGCCCTTTTTAGCTGTTGTGGGTTTTGTTCATAGTGCAGGCAGTGGAACAAAATCTGCTGAGGCTGGAAAATTTTACTGTTGTAGAGGTAAAGTATGATGCACATGTTAAAAAAATGCACAGGTACTTCCTGACAACTCTAGGACATGCAATTCAAGGCTCTTGGAGAAATAAGGTCATCACCTTGAGTAAGTTTCTGAATGAAGAAATGACATTTTCACCGTGTGAATGTCAAGGTTTTTCTCTCAGAAATTTCAGCTGGATGTTCTTGGTTCCCTGTCTTTTACATACCTGGATTGTTAAAAGAAACTTTTAGAAGTGCCCCTGCTTATCTTCTAGAGTCCAAAATTCCATGTGGAAATTCCATTTTGGAGGCCACACATTTCAGGTTGCATCTGAAGGAATTCTGTCCTTAGCTGCTCTGCCAAGGACGTTTGGGAAGGCAAGGTTTTGTTGTTTTTATATCCTCCCCTTTCTTAGAGCTTTATTTTTGGTATTTTAGGGTGGCAGGATGTTGACAGCTGGCACCAGGTGTAGAGAGGAGCATTGCAGACCAGATGGAGATTTAGGCTTTGAGCTCTGTTTCCACACAAAGTAGCTCTAAGAGGAATAGATTCCCCAAACCTTATCTGGAAATGATGGAGACACAAATGATAAGTAATTAAAACAGCCCAGGACCAAAAATGTCTCTGTTCTTAACCAACTAAAATTCAAAGAAATAATTTACTTCTGTAGGACTTATCTCTTTCCTCAGTCTTAAACTTAGCTAGATGGAAAAACCAAAATTGCTTAAAAATATTTTTTGGAATTTGTCTCCATCAGTCAGTCTGATGTGGAAGTAGCTTGGTTTATTACCTGTGCTTTTCTGTACAATTTTTGGGTTTTTTTTCTGTAGGACTTCTGTTTTCTTGGCTTAATCAGTGGTTCCCTTTCCTAATACAAACTGCATTTAATTAATAAATAAACCAATATTTTCACAGTAATCTCACATGAATAATAATTATTCTGTCTCGGGTATCTTTAGGGTTTTAATAATACTCAGTGTTTACCCAATGCTTTTCATTTTTCAAAGCATTTCATTCAGACTAATCCCCCCAGTCCTGCTGTGATGTTGGTACAGAACCAAGTTTTCAGCTTCCAGATTGGAGCCTTCAGTACAGGTCTGTTCAGTCTGTTCAATGCCTGTCACAAGGCACCAGCCCTCCTACAGAACTACTAAATCAGTTTGTATTTCCAGAAGGCCTGGCTCTTTCCTATTTTTTAACACCCATTTGGCTGAAAGAGAGAGACAGATTTTTCCCTTCTTGCCCATCTCCTGGCTTTTAGGACTTGTGTCAGCAAAGCAGCTTTGTACGTGTTTGATTGGGGATTTTGAGTTCTCTCACTGGAGCTCAAAGGGTATTTCCCCTTGGAGCCTTTAAGATCTGGTGTCACCTGCACACTTGCAGCCTCTAAGGGTGGTTCAAATCATAATTAGATTAAACTCTAAGCCTGGGTCATCTTGAGTGGTGATTGGGAGCCAGCCAGAAGGGTTCCCACATGTGTGATCCTTTTAGCAGGAGGCTGAGCTGGTGCTGGGACATCAAACTGCTCAGGGGTTGAGAATGACACAATAAAAATGAGAATTACAGATGTAAAGATGAAGTGACTCCCTTGCAGTGGAGGGGGATGTGGTGGACAGAAGCACTGCTGCAAGTTCTCTTGGCTCTGGTGGATTTTCTTTGCACCTGCCTATTTGCATGGAACAGTTACTGGTGTAAGAGACTGAAACTTCTGAACCATCTTGGTAACTTTAGTTGGTTACACTGAGGAAAACTGAAATAGACCACTCTGAAACACAAGTTTTTGTTCTAATTCTGGGTAATTCACAGTTGTGCCCTGACCAGGTGTTTGGCATAGAGTGGCAAATACCTGTGAATCCTTATTTTTATGTGTAACTGAGAAATTCAGAATTTATTTCCCACTGTTAATCATTGTGATGTTTTCATTCGGGTTTTTTAATTGTTCCTTGTTTGGTTTTGGGGTTTGGTTGTTTTTTTTTCACAGTGTGATAACCTGTATGAAGTAACAATGTGCTGTACCCGGATTTTAGAGGTCATGGGAAAGGAGCCAGGCTTAGAAAGGATTTAGATTTAAATGCTGATCTAGAGTGGAAGGCAAAAACTCTTATTCCATCTGCACAGTAATGAAAGGCCCCCACTGTCAGCTGTTCTTTGGCATGTCTGTGATAAATGATATTTCAGTGTGGGTGTGCTGATTCAGACCTATGGATCATTTTTATTGTTTTGGGACACAGGCAGGTCTTCGCTTTAGTTCCTGAAGGTTTTTTTTTAAATCAGGTTGTTCAGTCTTAACCAAAGCTGACACACTCCAACCTTCCTGCTCTTAGTAAAGGGAGTATGTTTGGGTTTAAATTAGACCTAAGAGTTGTGATGGTGAATAGACAGACTGATGCTCAGACATGTGACCTGGCACAGTTGGGAAATCAATTCCTGACCAAAAGAAAAATGGGGGGGGAACCATGAAAGACAGTTTTATTCCTTTTTTTTCTGAAGCCTGGAGACTAAAATCAAGTTATTTGCCTTAAGCTCACAAGTGAATGAGAAGGTGTCTGAGGGGTGATTAGTTTGGAAAAGATTCTTCTCCGTAGACTCAAAATCACCTAAAATCTGGTTTGTGCTCATTAATCTGGTCAGGAATCGATTTCACAACTGTGCCAGGTCACAAGTGTGAGCATCAGTCTGTCTATTCTCTATTCCCCATCATGACTCTTAGGTCTAATTTAAACCCAAACATACTCCCTTTGCTAACAGCAGTAAGGTTGCAATGATTTTGTCCAAAATATTAATTCCTGTATGTGATTGAGCTGGTAGCCATCACTTCCTAAATTAATGTCTAGGTGCTGTAACACAGCTCTGATTTGGGTAATTACAGATTTACAGAATTGCAGAATAGTCTCTGTTGGAAGGAACCCACAAGGATCATCGAGTCCAACCTCAGAAATTTGGCATTTTTAGCACCATGCTCTGACAAACTGAGCCCATTTCAGCAGTAGCTGCATTTCCATCCCCACCTGCAGCCACGTCTGGCGAGCCTGTTCCAGTTCACATTGTGCAATGCCCCTGGTAAACAACCCTTCCAAGTGGTATTGCTGCCACCTTACGTAATGAGCAACGTGGGTTTGGGTGCCAGGCAGTGCCATGAGTAACTTTGGCTCAACAATGGCCCTTTGAGGGCACCTGAGAAATTATTCTGCAGTCACAGCAGTCAGATGGGCAGGCAGAGCTGTACAGACAGAGTCTATTGATGTTTGTGCCACAAATAACTGATTATCCATGGTGTGCATGTATGTAAATATTTCTTTCTAAGTCTCCCCAGTGCATCATTTCTCTCAAAATATCATCAGAGTGGAGATTTTTTTTTTTTGAGTAAGTAGAGAAATATTAAGGTCTGGCTTTGTAGGAAAGTTTTGCATTGTTCCTTCTGAACTTTAACTGTCCTCCTTTGTTCAGTGCTTGGTGACACAGATGCTTCCTTCATGCCATCATAGTTCATTGCTGTGAAAATGCCTGAATCACACTGTAAACAGAGCTGAGGCAATGCCACCAGCCTGGACTGGGAGCTGGGCACCTTGTCGAGCTTGTATTTTGAAGTGTGCTGGTGTATTTTTTAGGCATGTAGTTCAAGTGGTGGAGGTGGTGAGGAAAGAATAGTCTTGCAATGAACGAAGAAGTGGAGAATCATCTGTTTTTCTTGTCTTCTGTCCAAGCACAAGCCCTGAAGTGATGTCTAGGTATTCCTGTGCAGAGCCAGCTGCTCTTGAAATGGAAAATTTGGTCTGCCAAAAAATTAACCACAGCCTTGCCACAATCTACAACAGCTTCCTTATGCTGAAATGCCTGAGTATTTTAGTAGTAAATCTTTATACTGAAATGTCTGAGTATTTCAGTAATAATCATGGCAGACACACACACACAAGTTGTAGTTGGCCAGTGCAACTCACTGTTTGAATTGTGTGTGTTTGGGTGTTTGCTTTCCTGATTGTTTTTTCTTTTTTTTGAAGGATGTTTCCAAATAAGATGTATTTAGTTTAATTCAGAGAAGACAGAAAGATTGGCATGTAATAGAAAAGCCTTCAAAATGCTTTGTTAAAATGTGCAGGACCTGAATTGCTGCTGACAGGATTTCAGGAGGTCATGATTCCTTAGTGTTTATTTAACAATTAAATAAATTAAAGCAGATCACTGGCTTCTAAATTGTCCCTTTCCATAGATCACTGTGTGCCCCATAAAACATCAGTCATGTAAATGTGACTTTGTTTTCTGATAAAGGTGAAGTCTTCAAGCCTTGCTTGGATTGTGTGCCACTCTAAGTGAAATGTGACCCAACTGCTGTGAAATTTGAATGTGACTGCTGCATTATAACAGATGATATCTGTACCAAAAACCAGTGGTAAACCTGCAAGTTGCAGCTCTTGAATCTGTGTTAGTTATGTTTTTTTAGTGGGCATCCATACAGATACTTCTTGGAAATTGTGTCAAACCAGGAACTCAACTTGGGAGCCAGGTGATGCAGAGGAGTTGTACTTGCTTGTGGTAACACATGCAAATAAAAACCAGGGCTGAGTTGTAGAAGCTTGTACCGAAATTCTTGTCTTCTTGGGTTGGAATTGAAATAGAAGAACCTGAGCTGGTCACTGCAGAGTTCCTGGTATTCTGGAAAAGTATAATATCTTTTAAACCCTTGTATGGGATAGGAGTTTCTCGTACTGGTATGGAGAAATCTCAATCTGCAGTGGGAATGGATTGGCCTGTGTGCTTTTGAGGGAAGCCTTATGAATAAGGAGTTGTTTGCTTCACATATCCCTCTCTCTCCCCCTTTTTTTTTTTTTTTAATTTAATTCCCTGGATGTTATATTTCTTCCTGCTCTTTTGTACCAATCTCTGATTTTTGCGCTGAGCAAGCGCAGCTGGGACTTAAACCAGAGAGCAGCTTCTCCAAATACAACCTGCACATTTCTGATCTGAAATAGTTCTTGTAGATCTTGTTTCAAAGTGTTCAGCAGTGCAAGGCAGCAGCAGAGCTTTGGTGTTTTGTGATTCCTGGAAGCTGTGGGGAAGACTATGGTACAGCTCTTTTTTCCCATAGCTCTCTATGGTTGTGTGTAGGTAAATCCTTGGAAATCATAGTCCAGCTTTGAATTTTGTTCAATGTCTGCTGCAGATTTTGTTTGTTTGTGGGAAGGGAATGTGGCAGGAGGTTGAAAACCCTGAGCTGTCCCATGGGGAGAAGGAGAAATGTTCAGGACCGAGGGGATCACAAAGGGTGGGATGTGCTGGGGAGCTGCAGAACAAAAATCTCTGAAGAGCTGAAGGCTCTGTTCCAGGAAGGGTTAGAGTCAGCTTATGGCATTCAAATACCTGAACAATCTGCTTCGTTTGGGGAGCAGCCATGTATGTTCAATGCTCTTCCCCATTCTCTCTGCTCTGCAGAAAATGCTGCTCCCACTCAGGAGTACAATGGCTCTTGCAGTCCAGCAAAGGGCTGGATCCCTTTGAATACCAGTCCCCTTACTTGAACATTTTTTCTTTGTGACACTTTTCTCCTGTATTGATGAAGCAGAATGTAATTTGCTTGCTTTATTAAAAATACATTTCTCTTCCATCCTTCATCTTGACACCTGCTTCACTGCCTAAAAGGAAATAAAATGCTTGCTGGCAAGACTCCACCTTTGAGTATTTGAGATTATATTTTCCTCCTCCTCCTCCTAATTGCCTTTGGAATGTGTTTGAGCTCACATTTTATTTTGAAGGAAAAAGAAAAGTGATGTACCTCTTCCTGTCTTCCATCCTTCAGTGTCACCTAAAATAGTTGCACTTTTGGCTTATTGCAGCAATACAATTGCTGCGTGTGCTCCTGAGAGAACAAGCTTGATATGCACTGGAAGAATAAAACCACAAAATTTGGCACATGGTTGACAAAAAGGTGTTCTGCAGGACAGCACAATAGAACGACAGTGCAGGCAGAAAGGAGGAAAAAAGAGAACTGGCTCCTTGGAAAGGAGTCAATCTAAGTGGGAGCAGAATGTATGAATTTTCATGCCTTTTTTTTTTTTTTCAGCAGCTGCTGTGAGGATTGAAAGTGTTTTGTCCTAGAAATAAATGGGTTTGTTTTTCTGTCCCTATGCAGATCCTGTACCTGCTAAGTACCCAGCAGGCCAGATGACATAATGGGCTCAGGCTGGTGCCTCCCAGGTTCTCTCAGCCCCTTTCCCTAAATGTCCACTTACCCAAAGGCTGGATTATATAATTAATGACAGTCCTGGCCTAACCTTGTTTTCTTGTTCTCAGTACTCCTCCTTGTTTCAGACACTTCCTCTGTTAGTTTCATTATGTTCTTGGAACTAGAATTAAGAGGGAGGAGCTGGCTGGCAAGGAAACCTATTCCTGCATTTCACTCCTGGGTTTGTAAGTGTGGAGAGTCAGCAGGTCAGAAAAAAAAATCCTGTTTGCTTTGAAAACTGTGTGATGTGAGTGAGAAGTCACTCATACAGCATTTGAAAAATTGCAGTCTTCATCTGCTTGATAATCTGGTTTAAAACTCCATCAGCCCCTCCACCTCCCTGTCTGGTCCTTCTCATATCAGAGCTTGCTCAAAGTAATTGAGGATTAAACAGTTCCCGATGTGATTGTGAAGCCTTGAGAGTCAGTCGGGTGAAGCTCAGGTTGTGCAGAGTTTGTGTTCATGTCCCATTGTGTGTAAATGAGGACTGGTGATTGCTTAATGATGTGTGTGTTATCTGCTGTTACGCGGGTGTTAATCTTATAAAATCTGTTAATGACTGCTTGGTATTTACAAGTATCGGCTTATTGGTCCTGCTTTGGATGTGTGTTTGCATCTCCAGCTCTCACTCAGGGCCAGGCTTTGGTGTTTGTGTATTCAGTGTTTATTTTCTGTGTTTGTGTATTCCGTGTTTATTTTCTGTGTGAAACTGCGATTAGCAGGATCGCTTATCTTACTTTGCACATGCTTCAAAGTTTGTGTCCCAATTCACAAAAGCCAGCAAGACTGGTCACAAACTGCTCTTCAGGCACAGTCCTGGTACTGAACCCAGCTCTGCTCTTTTAGAGCACATCCAGTTTATTTTCCTAAAGCCACCTTCCTGCTGCTTTCCTTGTACAGACCTTCAAAGAGTCAGAGAATCACAAAACGTTCTGAGCTGGAAGGGACCCACAGGGGTCATTGATCCAGGTCCTGGCCCTGCACAGACACCCCAACAATCCCATCCTGTGCATTCCAGACTCTCCTGGACAGCCTTGGTCAGTGCCCCACGACCCTCTGGGGAAAGAACATTTTCCTGATATCCAGCCTAAAATCCCCCCAACCACTCCTTCAGGTAGAACTTGGAGCTTTGCCAGTTTAGCTTCAGGTATTTGCACTTTTCCCATCTGTTCCCACGTGCTGGAGGGAAAGGTGGGCAGATGTTTTCGGGTACTGCTGTGCAGAATGAACAGGCTGAAGAAGAAAGGTTTAATTGAGTGGAACAGGAATTATACAGTGAGTCACAACAAACTCGGGTCTGTTGGCTCCCACTGCTCATCCCATCCCTGGGATCTCAGCCTGGCTCTGCCAGAGCTGTCCTGAGCTGCTCTCTGCACATCATGTTCTCATCTGCCAGCAGACAGGAAACATAGAAATGTCATCTAAACAAAGAATTAGCAGAATGAAGGGCTTAAAAGTCGGTAGTTCCTATTTTCTGTCCCTGCTGCTGACTTCCTACCATTGTTTTCCCATTAATTTAAACAGATTTCACCTACTTGGTTGGCTTGGGAGAAGAGTGATTGATTTTATTGTCTATGCTGGGTTGTAGGAGCTAAATGTTCTTGCAGAGTTGTCAGAACATGCATTTGTCTTCGGTTGGGAAGAAAAACAGTTAAAGAAAGGATTTCAGAATTAAATTTTGGACTAATATTTCTCAATGAAAATAGAAAAAATAATGTTTTCTAAACACATGTAAGAATAAGGCACTTCTACTTCTTCACCTGTTTCAGAATGAATTTCTTACGTGTAGAAATTCTTTCTTTGTTAGGTTTGGGGAGCAAAATTGGACAGGTACAGCAAAGCCTACAGGAACTGAAAATGCAGAGGGCACTGGAACTCCCCACTTTTTAGTGTCAAGTAAGAAAGGCTTTGCTTTTAAAGGCCAGGCTTTTCTTGATGCTTCTCCAATTAAAGCCACCCTTTCCCAGTTCACAGACTTGCTCCAAAATGCTGATCAAGTTAGGTCTGACTTTTTTTTTTTTCTGTAGCAGCTCTCAAGCACCTGGGGAACATAATCCAGCCCAGGGCATTGCTGAGCAGCCTGTATCCCTTGCCCTGCCTTTTTATTCCTCTCCTCAGCAGTCTGGTGATGCCCAGCCTCTCTCAGGGTCACTGAGCAGAGGGGAGCTGTGTCCCAGATCCCAGCTGTTCTCCAGGGCCATCTTTACTGTTTTACTTCACATATTCTGTCCTTAGGCACATGGAATGGGGTAGCTGATCTTTGAGGCCATCTCTGCACACCCCAGCTGTTACACTGCTGAATGAGAGCAATTTAACTAGTAAAGAGGTTAATATTCTTATCTCTGATCCTGGGCACAGGAGTTCTGGGGATGGTTTCAACAACTGTGAGCAGTAAAACTCCCCCCAGCTACTTCAGACAGGCATCTGGGATTTTATTTTTATTTTTTAAGTAGATGGTATTTTTCTAATCAAAGTAGCGCCGTGTGTGCAAACCTGACACAGCTGTGCTGTTTGTTCTACCTCTGTATTTCCCTCAGCTTGAGCTGTCACATTGAAAGCTAAATTGGTGGCTTTAGATTTATCCATTTTACAGAAGTAACAGCTTTGCTTTTCAAGTTCTTACCACGAGTGTCTGATGTGCTTTGCAGGAGGGAATGAATGTTCTGATAGAAGTACCTGCCTGCCTTTGGTGGAGTGAGACTGTGTCTAAGCCTGCTCGGTTTTATCTGGAGCTGAATGGCCCCTGAAGAGGTTAAAAGCTACCTGATGGCTTGTGCTTCTCACCTGGTGTGCTTGGGCTCCTGGTGCCCAGCAGCTCTGTTGACAAAGGTGGGATGAATTGTCCCAAAGTCATTGTTTGGGAGCAGTGACCCAAGGGAACAGAGGAGGAGTCACTGCCTGTTAAACAACTTGGAAGCTCTTAGCTAAGTGATTGGATTTTTTATTTAAAATCTATTTTTTTCAGTAACCCTTCAGTATTCTCTGTGTCATCTTAGTTTCTCTTTTTTTTTTTTTTTTTCCTTTTTTTAGCCCCATCTATTTTTTTTATCTGTCTCAAGAGATCAGTTCTGGGGGCAGCAGTTTAACAGGATGGATCAGGTTGGAAGGGACCACAGAGGGTCACTGGTGCCACCTCCCTGCTCAGGCAGGGCCATCCCAGAGCTCAGTGCACAGCAGGGTGTCCAGGCTGGTCTGGACTGTGTTCAGCCTTTGCTGAGATGCTCCAGGCCCTTCCTCAGCTCCACAGCCTCTGCTGGATCTGCTCCAGGAGCATCCATTCCTGATCTAGAAGCTGCAGCCTGAGAATTCAGTTTACTTCATTAAACCATTTATTTCCTTCATTTATTTCAGTTTTGGATGCTGGGGAGAGAGCTGGCAGTGCCATCCCTGGGTGTTGCAGTGGCTGATCACAGACCCCACCGTGCCAGGTTTTCTCCTGGGCATCTCTAATTGTCAAGCTTTGCTGAGATGACCAGAGGAGCTGCCAGAGAAGTCAGCAGAGCACACAGACAGAAATGTCCTTGTCACTGAGCAGCATGCCTCTGCTGGGAAGGTTTCTCTAGAAATGCCACTGGGGATTAAAGATTAAAGCCAGGGCGTTTCCATTTGTGTCTCCAGCCTGAGTGATGCTGCTCTGACAGGAGGCAGAGCTTCCTTTTCATACCTTGAATTCACATGGAAAATAACCAATATGTCCTGGGTTTTTTCCTCCCCTTCTGCCTCCAAGCTGCACTGATTTGGGGAAGGGAAGCTTGTGAGACAGGGTGGTTAAACTCTGATCTCCACTTTGTCATACCAACCTCCTCTGAAGTGTTCCTGGAGAGAGAAAATGGAGTCTGTTTGTGCACAGTCATCTTAGAATGTCAGATGGACTTAATCCAAATTATATTTACCATGACTAAGTTTCTCTCTGCTTCCCATGCCCTCCTAAAAAATGATGAAGTGTTTTATGCAAAGTGGATTCTCAGTTGTACTTGGTATCTCTGCTAAGAGCCTTAATAGTAGCAGCTACTGGATGAATCATGATCCATAAACTCTTTCTCTAGGAAAGGGTCTTCCAGAGGTGGGAGCAGCAGGAATATGAGGAAACAAAGCTGTGAGGTGGGATGGGGTGAGACTGTTCAGAACCACTGTTCCAGCTCATTTCACGTGCAGTCAGATGTGTTTCCTGAAGTGGGGCTGAGGTTGCTCATTCTCTTCTTGCTTCACACCTGCCTTGGTTTCCTGAATTGCCACTGCAGCTCTTCTGTTGTGAAATCAAACTTCAAAATAGACCCAGTTATACAGACCTTGTGGGAAGAGCTGGGTGTCCCTGCACCAGATCTGTAGGTCCTATGGGGAACCCAAACAAAGGGGGTGGAACCATCCATCTCTGCTCTCTGGCATGCAGTAAAACACCAAAAAGGTTCAGGGAGGCAGAAAGGAAGTGGTCAGAGGAAGAACAGAACTGTGTCGAGTGACAAATCCCAAGGTTATGTCCTTGTCTCCAGGGAAAACTCATCCCCAGAGCTGAGGATGATTCTTCTCCTTAAAGGCACTCAAATAGAAATTGTAGTTGGCTGGATTCACTGATATCTACGTGAAGTAATTAGAGAGGCTTGTGTAATTCTGAGGGATATGGCCTAAAAATGAATTTCTTTAGGATGTCTAAATGACAGATGCTCCCAAAGAAGAGGCAGTGGGTTTTTTTCAAGCCTGTTATCAGACAGACTTGCCTCAAAGTGACTCTTATCAAAAACCAAATGGATGCTGGCATGGGCTTGACAGTGTTTGGCACCTGCCTTGCTCTCTGTGTATCTTTTTTTTGATGTTGTTTTCATCAAAAGCCATCTGGGATTGTTGTTTTGAATGAATGTTCCCAGAAATGCACAGTGCAGCAGTTTTTCTGAAGGAGAAAACCTGAGTAACAAATAAAGTACTTTATCTTCTTTTGAAAAAAGCACCTTTTTTTTTTTTTTTTCCAAGACTGAGTTTTTTAAAACTTAATGTCTGCCTGGGCTGCCTGTGTGTCACTTCTTGAACATGACAAATACAGTGTGTAACAGGAGAAATTCTCTCTTCCATTTGTAACTGGCTTTACTGGTGAGTATGTCATGAGTGGACTTTGTAAAGAACAGGCAAGCCCTTTGTTTAGTCAGGAATTGGAGAAATAGTGACCTCATGCCTTCTTGAGATTTGAGGTTTGCAGCCATGCTCTGATCCCCTTTGCAAGGAGGACTGGACAAATGGGGAAAACCAGCAGCAGAAATATTCTAGATAATTCACTTGAATTTATCTCCAGTTTGCAGCTCCTTGCTGATGAATGGGGAGGGGCATTACCAGCAAACAAGAAGGGTAAACAAGGTTTGGAAACTGCTTTAACCTGCTTGTATTTATTCCCAGTTCTGGCATGAAATAATTCCTCAAAGGCCAGCTTAGTGTCTGCCTAAAAATGTAGTGTTAGCTGCTGTGCAAGGTTTAGAGCAAAAAATTAGAGTGGTTTTGGTGTGACCATGATTTCAAAGGGGATGTGAAAAAACAGACTTATTCCTGCTTCTGCCTTAGGCAGCTGCCTTGGGAGTGAAGTCATTGCACTGCAGACACATAAATTCTGTGTGAGAAGAGGGATCTCCACAGAAACCTGAGTGGTGTGGCCCAAATCAGCCTCCCACCAAAGGGCTGAGGAGAGGGGTTGTTGTTTCTTTGCTTCTTTGTGCTGTCTTTTCAACTGGAGCCCCTTGAGTGAGGGTTTTGTTGATCCAAGAAGCCACCTCAGCCTGGAAAGATTTTTCTTTATTTTTCTTTATTTTTCTTTATTTTTCTTTATTTTTCTTTATTTTTCTTTATTTTTCTTTATTAAGGGTTATTCTTTATTTCCACCCCATGTCTTTGTGCCATGGTTGTCTTGCCTTTCTCTTTCTCAACCTGCAGCCCATCTCTTTCTCAGGGAAGTCACATTTCTTACCAAGACAGAAACAATCAGGGATGGCATTTCTACTGACCCTAAACCCCTTTTTTTCAGGATCTGAGAGTCCCAGGATGGGTCAGGTTGGAAGGAACCACAATGGGTCACTGGTCCAACCTTTTACATCCAGACAGTTCTGGAATATCCCCAGAGATGGAGACTCCAACCCTCAAAGTTGACTTTTTCTCTATTTGATAATTCCTCCTTTTTGTAGTTTAGTCACTTCTGCTGTAGAATTGCCAGGTGTTTGATTAACTTCATAGTGAAGTTCTGTTTCTGCTGGAAAATGTGTTGTCCCTGCAAGTCACTTCAGGTTTTTTATTAGTGAAACAAATTGGTTCAGCAGCACCAGGCTATCTCATTTATTTAAAGAGATCTCAAGGCTACTGATGTGTAATAAAAGGTAGTTGTTCACTCCACACTGGACTCGTTACTGAGAGTGAGTAATGTCACCAGGAATTAGTGACCTCAGCTCCAAATGTGGTACCTGCTGAAAAATAGATGTCACTTCTCTAGGTTGTTGAACATGGGAGGTGGAGAATCAAGTGTTGTTTCAACACCCACATTCTTCTGGGTGAATCACAGCCATGGACCCTTTCTGCTGAGCCAAGATGACAATGGTGTATTTACACCACCACAGACCAGCTAAAAGTCAATGTCAGCCTTGATACTGATTGGTTTGTTGGTTTTTTTTTAATCATCTTTGACATCAAAAATGTAATTTGTTGTAAAGAATGATCAGGGCCTCCAACTTCCAGGATGTGCTGAAGTACCTACAATAGAACCAGTGTGCTTCAAAAAGAAGAGTGATGTTTAAATGTTTGGTTCTCCTGGGGTAAAATATAATCTGCCTGAAGAACAAAACCATTTTTCCCCTGTCTGTGAGCATTAATTTCTGGAAAGGGACAAAAATTAATCTTTTTGCTGCTGATTTACAGTGCCTGAATTCTGTTCTGTGACCAAGTGCCACATGAAATGTGTTACAGTTCTGCTTGATTAACTGGAATCCAAAATACAGCTCCAATACAGCTTTTCCCTGGCCCCTCAGGTAAATCAGTAAAACTAGACCTTGCAGAATGGTGCAGGAAAACTTTCCACTGCTGGTCTTTGCACACAGTAATTTTGGGAGAAATTCAGCCCTGGGTGCCATGGCCAGTGCATCCTTCCTGTCTTTGTGCCTGGGAGGGGTGGGCAAATGCTGGAAACTGAAGGAGGAATTACTGCTTTTCCTTCTCTGATATGAACTCCTTTGGGTATCAGAGTTTCCCTTTGCTACAAGACATTCAAATTTCACCATTTTCTAGTTAGTTCTACTTAAAGTTGTTGGGGTTTTTTTTATTTGCCTCACATTCTTTGCTTCTTGTTCATGAAAAACGTAACAGCGTCTTACAGAGTTGTTAAAAACTCTTTTCAGATTCCAGAGATGTCAGAGAGGATTCTTCTGTTTTGGAGGTGTGGAAATCTTCAGTGAAATAATGTATTTATTACTTCATTTCCTGAAATATTTCGGGTCCAAACTTGAAACTGTTCAAGTGTACATAAAGCTCTGGCAGGCAGCCCTGCCTGTGGCTGCTCCTGCTGGGGGACTGAGCTCATCCTCTGCTCAGGTGAAGCTTCAACTCTAGAAAAAACCTGCAGTGTTTGGGTCCTGTGCCCTCCCTGGCACTCCTGCAGCAGTCACAGCTCAGGTGAGACCCCACCTGCAGAGCTGCCCCAGCACAGCAAGGAGCTGGAGCTGTGCAGAGCCCAGGGGAGGCTCCAGGATGGGCAGAGGGATGGAGCAGCTCTGCTGGGAGAGCTGGGATTGTTCACCTGGACAGGAGAAGCTTTGGGGTGACACAACTGTGACCTCACAGTGCCTGAAGGAGCTGCAGGAAAAACGGAGAGAGAATTTTACCAGGGATGGAGTGACAGGACCAGAAAGAATGGCCTCAAATTGACAGAGAGCAGGGTTAGATGGGATATTAGGGAAAAATTCTTCCCTGTGATGGTGGTGAGAAGGTGCCCAGAGCAGCTGTGGCTGCCCCTGCATCCCTGGAAGTGCCCAAGGCCAGGTTGGACAGGGCTTGGAGCCACCTGGGCTTTTTCATCAATCCAAGAGTTGCAAGGACAGGGCAAAAAAACTTTCTCACCTTCCTGGTGGGAATGTCAGCAAAGTGGTAAAGCAGAATGCCAGAGGTGAGCAGGGGTCATTCCTGACTGGGTTCTAAGTGAGAATTCACAAATCTGTGTGTGATTGAGCCAGGTCTGGGGCAGAACTGCAGCTCTCTGATGGCCAGGTCCAGCCTGGCCTTGGACAGGCTTGGAGCCACCTGGGCTAGTGGGAGGTGTCCCTGCCCATGGCAGGGTTTGGAATGAGCTGCTCTTTAAAGTCCCTTCCAACCCAAACCACTGTGTGATTCTGGGATGTGCTTCTGTCTGAGGAAAATACCTGAGTAGCAGCAGCACACCTTAGAGCAGGTACAGCTTTTGAAACCCTCCTGACACTTACTGGCATTTGGAATCTGCTTGGCCTTTGAGGTCACCACCTAGATGTCACCTCTCTCTTTCCAAGAGGGCTGTGGCACTCCTGGCCATCAGAGAGCTGCAGTTCTGCCCCAGACCTGGCTCAATCACACAAAGATTTGTGAATTCTCTGTTAGAGCCCAGTAGGAATGACCCCTGCTCATCTCTGGGATGCTGTTTCAACAGTTTGTTGACATTCCCACCAGGAAAGTGAGAACGTTTTTTTGCAGTGTCCTTTCAAGTCTTGGATTGATAAAAAAGTATTGTAGCATTCCTCATGGTAGTTATGAATGTTGGTTCCTGACATTGCCAAACAGGCTTTTTTTAATTTCTTTGTTTGCAACCCATTGAAAGAAAAGACACTATGGATGTGTCAGGAAATTCTTTTGTTATACTGATGACAGCCTAATTCTATCTTTAGCCTCATATTCTGGAATTGCAAGGCCCAACCTTCCCTTTCTGAGAACACGTATGACCTGGAGGAAGAACTTTCCTAGCAGCAAGTTTGTTGTTTCCACTCTGAAAGGATCATAATTGATCAACTCAAAGATACAACTTAGCCTTACAAGTCTGCCTTTCTGAGGGGAGGAAGAAACTTACCAAAAGCTAAATATAAACAACGTGCAGTGGAAAATGCACATGTGCCTGCCTTGGGAGTGTGAAGTGATGCCTCCCTTCCTAAAGCACAGTGAGCTGCAGGTTAAGGGAGTTCACTGAGCAGCTGTAAATCTATACCCTGGTTTCTCCTGGTCACTCATGATGACTCTCAGGCTGTGCCAGTGAATGCCCAGGATGGCACAAGGTGTCTGTGAGCCCCTCTGCACATCCAGCCTCCCTGCAGCATTACTGGTGCCTTCCACTGCTTTGAGTACAGCAAGGAGCTCTTGCAACAGAGCACAAGGTTCCTGTCTGTTCCCAGGGTACAAATACTCCTCCAAATGACCAATGCCTCAGGAACCTGGAGGCTTGTTGGAATTTTTACTGCTGGTGCTTGCAGGAACGCCTGACCTGAGGGCAAGTAAAACCTGTTCCCCTCTGCCATGCACACAGCTCCACTCCCTCCTCCCTCCTGCATTACAAATCATCTCTGCTAGCTAATCCTCATTCTTTGCTCTTCCCAGGACAGTGTAAGTGCTCTCCTGGGATTGCTTTCAGTCCTGGGAGGTAGGCAAGGAGCCAATGGCAAGAGGAGAAAGGTTTTTCTTGTGAAGGCAGATTTTTAACCCTTAGGTCTGATAGGAGCTGCCACAAATCTCTAATTTCTTGGTGCTTAGGGTCTTCTGTTAGAACAACTCTTGTCAGCTTCACAGTTTTGTTTGAGATGTTTGCTTGATTTACTTGTTTTTATAATTATAAATAATTACTGAAGCCTTCTTTGGGCTTCTGTCCTCACTGCTAGTATCTGATCTCTCTGATGTCTCACAAACATACTTTTTAAGCTGTCATTGAATCCTTCACATTTCGAATCTTCTTCTAACTTGGAGTTTAAGTAGAGTGAAGAAGGTGGCTCTTTGTCCTGGCCATGCCACCTCCATCATTCTCCTCAAACTTTGATGTCTTTTGTGCTTCCCCCTTGCCCAAATAAACCCCACTGCTGTTTTCACTAACAGGGATCAGACTGAGGAAATTGTATCAGTGAACCCTGAGGTCTGCTGTTCCTTTGCCAGCCTTTGAACCCTCCTAGCTCAGAACGTGTCTTTTCCAAGCAATTGATTGTTCTGCCAGGAGACTTGCACTTAGCCAGTCCTTTTTCTTCTGGTGATCATTTGGATTTACTGGTATCACACATCACTGAGCAAAATCTAACTAGCAGTGTTTGCCTCTTATCCCAAACTTGTCTTTTTTGATTGTTGTGGTCATTTCAGCATCCTTGTGCAAGCTTTAATACACTTTCTTTCTCTTCTGCATGGGTCAGGTTCTGGATGTCATCCTTCAAGCTTCTGCTTTCATCCTTAAAACCTTAATTGAGCCCTTTTTGTAGTGTCTCTGCCTAATCCAAGCTTACTTAGGCTATGGAAAAGTAAACTTTTTGTATTGGGTGTTACTGATGTGATGAAATGACAATCTGAGAGAACTCTGCCTCCTATGACATCAGCTTTGCAATGAGTTGTTTAAAAAGCTGGATTTTTTTTTCTTTTAATACTGTGATGGGCCATCATTTCAACACTAGTAAATATTCCTGATGGTGAGAACAAACTTCCTTTTATAGTATCCACACGCTGCAGATTTTACTGAATCCAGCCTGGAGCTGTTTCCTATTTCTGAGTGTTGGCTCACACTCAGCAGCTCCTGGTGTTCACGTGCTTGTGTCTCTCTGTTTCTCTCTCAGCTTTTTTAGCCCTGTTGATCTATTATTGTGACTTTGGCCAGACGACGCCAGCTTTCAGCATTTAATGGGCTGGGAGAGCAGCAGCTTCCTCTGCCTGTGAGACCATGATGTCATCAGCTACTTTGGGTTCTCTCACCATCCTGATGCTTCGGTGGATATGGAAAGAATGCAAACAGAACTTTCCAGATGTTCCCAGGGCAGCTGGAAAACCGTACATGGATTGTTTGGTCAGGGAATATTGCTGGTGTGTTCAGTTAAAGGGTCATGAAAACACAGCTCCTGTGCAGCAGTGCTGTCAGGTGCCTCACAGAGGGTTCTTGGGGTGTTGAGTGATGGCACAGTAATTCAGGACTCGAGCTGGGCAGCTGGAATATCTTCCTACCTGCTCTCCATTCCCTCTCTTCCCTTCTTTCCTCCAGCTCCAACTCCTGAGTGAAGCACAGTGTCCTCTGATCTCGTGCAAGGCGAATACTGTCCTGTTCCTGCAGCTCCTCAGAGTTATCTCAGCAGTTGAAGACTCAAGAAAAGAACAATAATCTAGTTTTTAAACTCCCAGCAAAATATTTGATACAGTAGGAGCTACTGAATAAACACAGGGGTGTTTCACCTTGCAGTGTAGACTGGGAATTTGGAAGCCCTTTCCAGGGCTGGAAAAAGCATCAGCTCTCCTCCTGCTTGTGGCATATCCAAAAAAGTCTATTTTGAGGGAGAACCGGTCACTTCCTTCTTTAGGGTGGGTGGGAGGGGTGTTTTTAATGCATTAATTAATTTTTATTGAGTGATGGAAAGACTGATGTCAGAGCTGCTTTGTGGTTGGGCGTGCAGGGACACAAGGTGGTAGGAAGTAATCCAGCTAACACATGAGGGTAGGGAGAGTTTAACCATGGGCAGTTTAAAATAGCAAAGCTGAGCCCTATGGATATTAAAAGCTATGACTGAATCAAAACAACAGTCTAATATTAAGCTGGATTTTGCTGGGGGAGGAACAAATCTGTTGGGTTAATTTCTGTTGTTGTATCCAATGTCCAAGGGATTTTTTTTGTTTCAACACCTGGGGTTGTCTATTTTTGGCTTTGCAGGATACAAATGACAAGGGGCAATATAGGTTGTGTTTCACTGGGGGTTTTTTGCCACACATCTTTATTCAGGAGTCTGTAGAGTATTCTTTTCTTTTTTACAGTGGTCTGTAAACTTGTCCAGCATGACTTCTTGCCTGGCTGCTCTCACAGTTCAGATTGCACAGATCCACAACAAGGAGGTGGAGGGAAGTGCTTTGGAAATGGGAGCCAAGACAGAGCACAGTTACATAATTGTACAAAAGAAATGGTTTTGTTTTGTTTTGTTTTTCCTTCCCATATCCTCCTGCCTACTGAAAAAAAATGTTGTTGGAAAACTGGATGGAAAAACCTTCAGCATCGTTCATCCCTGTGGGGGCATGAAATGTATTGAAATGTTCCACCTGTTTTATGGCTGATGCTTTTCCTCTTTCAGGTTTGACATCTACAGGAAGGTGCCAAAAGACCTTACACAGCCAACCTACACAGGGGCCATTAGTAAGTAACTTCTTTTTGATGTCCTTGCATAGCCCTGGTCTAAAATTAAAGATTGTTTGGCCTCTCTGTCTGCAGGGAATTTTTTTCAAGGGATGTTAAGCATTGGAAAGGTGTCCTTTGTTGCTGAGACAGCTTGTTCTGCCCATCAAACAGTGGAATAGCTTGTGTGAATTCAGAATTGTGGAATGGTTTGGGTTGGAAGGGGCCCTCGAGAGCCTCCAGTTCCAAGCAGTGATAGAGATCCACTCTCACTCCCATGTATCAATACCCAAATTTTGGCTGATACACATCTCTTGCCTTGGGCCCCTTTTCCTTCCTTCCTGCTCCTGAGGGAGGCTGGAGGCTGAGTAATGTCATTTCACACAGTGATGTGCAGCAAACTGCCTGGGCAGAGGGCTTGGTAAACATTGATCAGGCTGATCCTGCCAGGCCTGTCATTCCCCTCCTCCTGCAGCTTTCCTGTCCCACTGAGCAGGACTGGCTTTGATCAGGGAGCTGTGCCCCATCCAGCCATGCTGGTAGATGGGTCAGTAGTCCTGTGTGTCACTGCTGACGTGAGTGATGTCACATCCCTTGGTGACAGCATGCAGGACTGAGTCAGTGCCAGTGAATCAGGACACAAAGGAAAGCTCTCTGTGAGCTGCAGGAGCTCCTGGCTGTGAGCAGGGTCCAGGAACAGGCTGCTGTGGGGTCTCTGTCCTTGGGGATGCTCCAAATAAACCTGAGCTGGCCCTGAGCAACCTGCTCAGAGCAGGGGAGTTGGATGGGATGATCTCCAGAGAGGTCCCTGCCAGCTTTGACTATGCTGTGCTTCTGTGAAGATAACATTTCCCTAAATATTTACTCTCAGAGTCCTTGTCCCCTGAGTTCTCCTGGCCACTGAATTACTTGTATCCCAACTCCCATTTGGGTTTGCTGAAGTCGTGAACAAAGAGCTTGACTCAAACTGTTTGGGAATTCAGAGGTGGATGAGATTTAGTGTTTTGAAAGAACACTTTGAACTTGTGAGTGATCCTGCCTTCTCTTCTGTTTTGGAAAGGAAGAGTTCCCACACTGCCACTGGGCTCCCTTTGAGAATTTGTCTTGTTATGAATCACCTGCAAAAGAGTATTTTAGAAGCAAAAAAAAACCATCAAAGGCCGTCCAGTTTAGGCTTTCAGATCTGCAGTAAACAGCTCAAGTGATAAGTCTGTTGTGGGAAGGCTTGAAGGTTGTGACTCTTACTTACAATTATTAGCTGACTCCTTTCTCTCTATTGTTATTTACAACTTCTCAGGCTTTGATTTTCTTCTCTAACTGGTTCTCCTTCTTTTTCTCAGGGTGTTTTTAGGCAGCCTGATAGAAGCTTCTGAACCACACAGCAGCCAACAAACTGGTGGCTTTGCCTGTGAGGATCTTGGGAGCAGCTTTTCTAATGGGCTTTTCTGTCTGACCAGGCTTGTAATTTGAAAGCCACTAATCTTAGGTGTTGTAAGAGGCCATGGATGAGCCCAGCCCATTGCCAGGCCAGTTGGAAGCCTGGGAAGGTTGCATGACCTGGTGATAAAATGCTTTAGGGAAGTCAGCTTGTGTTAACACTGAGGGCTTGAATGCAGGGAAAGGTTCTGCCTTTCAAAAAATCTTTTAGGCTTTAGTAATCATATGGAACTACTATGACTGCAACTTTATTTTGGCTTTCTTTAAGTCCTCCAAGTTTTACAGAGCAGATATAAAACAATCTATAATATCCAACTATTAATTTAGGTCTTTTCCATATAATTTCTGCTGAAACCTTAGTTCAGGTGCTGAAGGCTTTCTGGAATAGGACTGGACTTACTGCAGGGTTTCAACAGTGGATTTTGGATGGTGAAAAGATCTATTTAAAGAAAAAAGGTTTGAGGTTTATTAGGGAAGAAGGCACAGATCAGATTACAGAAGAAAAGAGATGGAAAAGAGCAGCTCTGCTCCTGACACCAGGGCTGAGGGGCCAAGGCTTTTAGGGAAGAAGCAGCTAAGGGAGAGTAAGTGTTGGGGGATTTTGGGGGAGGAGAGTAGGTGATCCTAAACATGAACAAGTTCAGAAGCCAGCTGGAGTGTTATTGAGGTTTTATTAGGTATGGCTTTTAAATTCCCAAATTTGCAGTGAACTCTGCGTAGAAGATACTTGAGATCTGTGTGGCAACCACTCAGCTACAATTAATTTTTTTAGGAATGAAGGAACCAAGAACAATCCACTGCTGTTTACGTGGAGTGAGGTTTGTCCAAAACAACACAGCCACTGCTGTGGACTTTTTTGGGAAGTGTGTAGAAGTTACTCATTCCTTTTCCTCCATAAAAATCCCTTCTTCAGGCAGCATCCCTGTCATGCTGTTGTCTCTCCCAGCAGTTTTTGCAGGTGTAACGTGTCTGTGGTGCCACTGTGGCAGACGTGGGGACAGCCTGGCCATGTTTGGGTACAGAGGCAGCAGCAGCAGCACTCCTGGCTGCCTGACAGCTGGCATCTGGCTGCACAGGAGCAGTGGGCTCTGGAGAGGAGCCTGCAGCCCAGGCAGCTGCTGTCACCATCCTGCTCCCCAGCCATCAGTGTGGATGCATAGTTTGCATGCACATGTTGTATGCACACATGGAAACGTTATCCAGAAATACTCTGGTGCTGTTTGGGGGCTGGAGTTTTAAATACACATCAGGAAATATCCAAGTTATGATTCACATGGCGCCTGTAACAGGACCCGCTCCTTGTGCTTCGTAACAGTTTGCTCCACTGAATAATAAATACTATTAATTTTATGCCTTAATATAGACATGGCTCCACGTTCTCAGTCTGTGTGATGTGTTAAACACTTTGCCTTTCTCTCATTTCTCATGGGATGGGGAGGCAGAGGCAGGAATACACGTAGATGGGATATGTAGTGGAAGGGACAAATAGAAAAAGGTTAGTGCAGGAATGAAAAACCTTGGCAGAGTTTCCCATCCTTTTTGGGATTGCAGATTAGCCAACAGCAGCGTGTCTACACCAGCAACCTTTGATATATTGATCATGTTATCATATTAGAGCTTTAAAAAACCTGTCTCAGATGTTGTTGGAGCTCTGTGGGAACATCGCGGTGCCCTTGCAGTTAAGTGAAGCTTTATGCATGAATTGTTTGATTCTGTCTGATCCCAGCCTTTAATCTACTTTTCCAAATAAAATACACTTGTCAAATGTGGGTGGTAGGACTGCACATTTGCATGGAAGCAAGTAAAAGGCTTCAGTGTGAAAGAAGCAGCTGAAGCATCCCGTGCATAAATTCCTGTGCTGGGAACGTCGTCTGTGCCTGCAGCTCCACGCTGAGAGAGGAGCTCCTGTTCTGCAGCTGAGGAAATGCTGCCTCTGCAGAGAGTAACTGATAATGCTGTCACATGAGTCTCATGCCAAAAACTCCCCCTGTCCTGGCAATGTGTGTGTAGGGAGAGTTCAGCAGGCAGTGCGAGTGTCCAGCGTTCTCTGTCCCAGAGTGTTCACAGCAGATGCCTGAGAAGGAGCAGGAGGGGCAGGTTAAACATTTGTCCAGGCTTTGCTCAGTTGGCTCCTGAGTTTCCTAAGCTGGAGTTGGTTCCTTTGTCTTTAGTATCCCTCAGTGGATTTCTTCCTCAGGGCATGTATGATTCCTTTTTGTAATCTAACACGTTTTATTTCTTGAGCATCCTCAGCATCCGTAGTCATGATTCTTCAGAATTCAGTTGTGTTAAGGAAAACCTTCTCTTATTTTAACATTCCCTTTCCCTGTTCTTCCCATACTGGAAGAGACAGTGAGTGGTTGTTCCCACTCACCTCCTTCAGGCTGATTTTATATCCCTCTCTCATGTCCACCCTCACTAATCTTTTTTACAGCTTCAAAACTGACTCTGTGGTTTGAAGACTGGAAAAAGCACCGAGGAGCTTTGAAAGTCAGCTCCTGCCAGGCACTTCAGGGCATTCTTGCAGGGTTTTTTAGATATAGGTTAGTGGAATTTTTCTGTGCTGTATTTTTAAGTATTGTCATGAACCTTCACTGCAAGAGCTGAACTGAAGATGGACTTGAAGGAGCAAGTACTGGAAAAGAAGATATTTTGATGATATAAGTGGCAGAGAAGGAAGTTTAAAAATTGGAAGAGAGAGGAAGCTCTGGGAGAGAATTTAGTTAAGAGAGTCAGTAGTAGCAGGCTTTCCTAGAAGTGCTTGAGAGCAAAGGGGTCTGGCTGATGCTGTGGAAAGCCTTTATGGGATTATAACAAGCAGCAAGGAATATGGGAAGCAATTAAAGAAAAAAGAGCTGTCTACGTCAAACACTCTCCCCTGCAACTGCTGGGGATCAGAGATCCAGAGTCTCTGTCAGTGATCAGCAGTACAAACACTGGGCCTGCTCATGTCCTGCCTTGGTTTCTTTTTTTGGGCTCCTGTGGAGGTGTGGATGTTCTCACAAGAATTTGTGTGCTTCATGCAGACCTTTCTCCTCCCCAGGGGCTCAGCTGGGTCCCAGCCCTGGTGACCTTCTGTGTCCTGGCAGCCAAGACTTGGGAGCAACTGTGTGGCCATCTGAGGTTTCTCTTCAGGATTTAATATCCCTTCTTTCTTTCTGTTTTCCTACTGGTATTCAGGATTTTTTCCCCTCTCTTTCCTTATCCTAGCTAGTGGATTTTTTGGCATCTCTGTTAATCTCTTGTGCTTTAGAGAGCGTCAGTAAATGAATCCACAGTTGAAATTATTCTGATGAGGAAGGGGAAGCAACACATTTCTCTTTCCTCAGAGCTGGAAGAATGAGGCACCAGGCTTTAGGTCACTCAAGGCTCTGTCTCAGTGCTTCCCTCAGCACCTCTTCCCTTCCCTTGCCTCTCACATTTTGTACCAAGGGAATTTGGACTGTGGCTCTTGTGTGATAAAATTGTTCCCAGCCTGTTGTTACTCGAGTTTCCCGAAGGAATGGGCAGTCAGGCTGTACAGGTCATCTGGAATAAAGTTGAGGAACAGGGCTTTCTTTTTTTTTATTTTTTAATATATTTCTCAACACTAATTAGTGGTAAAGTGGTCATTTCACAGAGAGCTGTGCTGGGATGGAGGGGCTGTGCTGGGATTGTGCTCTGGCTGTCAGAGCCCTGGAAGAGCCTGTCAGTTCCTGCTTTGCCCTTCTGGGAGTGACTCATGGTGAATTTGGGTATTGTACTGAACACAGAACTGCAGCCCTGTCTCCTTGAGCTGGCACATCCTTGTCTGCTCCAGTCATCCCTGATCCATGGGATTTACAGCTGTGCTTCCTTCCAGCCCTCCTGTGTGTGACTGTCACTGCTGCTTCAATGGTCAGTGGTTTGAATAATTTCCTGGTGAGGAGTAAACTGTGACATTCCAGTTATTTTGGGCTCCTTCCATGCAATTCCAGGTTGGAATTCCTAGGAAAGACAAGGGACTTGTTGTCTGGGTACCTCACAATTCCTTCAGTGAGGATTTTCCCTCTCTGCAGAGTCAATATGTCAGCAAATGGAGAAATTAGAGAAGTCAGGCACTGGCTGCACAATTCCAGTGTTGCCGCTGTCCCAGCCGGATGTGAGGTGCCCTACACAGAGCTTTGGAACCTGACAAAGAGCCAAAATGTCTCCTCATCCCCAAAAAAACGTGTTAGGGCACTGTGTGCTTTCAAAGCAAGGTTATTCCTGTCTTCTGGAGGTTTTAATAGTTACAAAATTGGGAGCCAAGGCTCCAAAGAAGTGATGTTGTCAAGGAGTTGTGTCAAGAAGAGGGGGTGCTGGCACACCAGCATTGTGTGCTGGAGGTGGAGAATGCAGGAGATGTGGGGAGATGGAAATCATGGCAGAAAAAGTGGCCCAAAAATGGATGTTTGGATATTGGAATGGCATTGAAGTCACTGCTCTGTTGGGTTCTCTGGGTCATGGACCCTAAATTAATTCTCAGTTGTGTATGGGTGGCATATCCATGGGGGAATGATATGGCTGTGGGAAAGCAGTTTTTGTCTTTGTTAGACATACAAACCTAACCTTTTCCTCTCTTACCTCTGTTCCAGTCTCTGTCTGCTGCTGTCTCTTCATATTGTTCCTCTTCCTGTCTGAGCTCACCGGATTCATAGCTACTGAAATGTAAGTAAAAGTCACATTTTCCCTTGTTTGTGTGGATGTGAATCTTTACAGCTTTACTGTTATCTGAGAAAAATATTCCTGTAATTACACTAGGTCACTTAGTTGCCTAATGGGTTTGGGATTCCTTTAGGTTGAGTCCAAATTCTCAGACATCCATTCACCTTTTTAATTTGCTAAAATTAATAGGCAAACTTGGTTCTGAACTATTTTTGATAGAGGAAGCTGTTCCAGACTTGCTTGATCCTTTATTAGCTGCATGCTGGCTTGCATAATTAGCAGCATGGAGAAATGGATTGCATAAAATAAGAATTATTAGTTTAATATCGATAATTGCTTTTTTTTATAATGTCAGAGCTGAATCTCTGATTCATACAGGTAGCTTTATTAATTTGTGAATTTTTTCTTCTTCTGTTGAGCCTTACTAGGAAGCCTTATTCACAGTTTTGTGCCTGAGGACAAGTTGCCCCAGGTGGTGACAGCTTTGAGACAAATGGAAATAATTTCTAATTTTAAAAATTGCTCATTGAGCAAGCATGAAGCACTTATTAACACCAAATTAATCAGATTTTTTTTTCCCCCCTGTTCTGATATTCTTCCTGCCTCAAAGTAAACTTTTAGTAACTCTTAACACATCTAACTTTGTTTGGGGCTCTAGGAAACCTTCTCCATCACCCTGCTGATGTGGCAGTGAGCTCACTGTGAGGCACAGTTCCTGGATAGTTGAGAAGGGTGGAACTTCTGTCAGGCTCACATGATGCTCCTGATAGCAACAGATGTCAGTGCTGAGCAAAAAGGCTCTGAAACCTTGGTTAGATTGGCCATTTTGATAACCAAGAGGCTCTTTCATTGTTTTTGTGCAGCTCTGTCATAGATCAAGAGTATAATTTCAGAAATAACGTTAATGTTGACTAATGTTTAACTGAAGGCAGGAGTGTAATCGAGCTTGAGATCATTTTCTGTGCCTGTTGCACGTTTACTTCAGAGATGGTATCTCAGAGTTCTTGCTTGCTCACTGTTTCTTTGACTTCAGTTCCGTGTGTTTGCTTGTGAAATCCGGGGTCACCTTATCAGCCACTTCACAGAGCTGAGTTTCCTTGGGTTTCTTGTTTTAAAAAACAGAGAAAAGCTAGACAGACTGCTTCAAGTAAAGCACTGCTCTTTCTTGCTCTCCTCTTAGATCACATTCTCTTGCCTGGTTTTCTTTTTTTCTTTCAGTTAATGCTTTACAGGAGGAATTAGTAATATTTACCTAGTTTTGACCCAGTTATTGGAGTGCACATCCTTATCTAGTGGCAGTTTCCTGACTAGAAATGCCTTTTTGAACAGCACAGTTGCATAATTCTCTGAGGCCTCTTCTTGCTTTTTCCTTAAGAAGATGATGCATTTTCCACCAAAATATTGGGAAGTGCTGTAAGCATGCTCAGCTGGCAAGTTCCTGATGAAAACCTCAGAGAAGTGGTGAAGTGCCTTTCCCAGCAGGAGCTGTGTGGGGAGGAGGTGTTTGCACACAATAAAGCAGTAAAATTTTAGAGAGGATGTCAGGCAAGGGTCTGGGACAAATGACTGCAGGAACCTGATTTGTCATGGACCATCCAACACAAAAGCTCACACAAAAGAGTAGGAAAACCTCCTTCTGATGAGTTAAAAGTCATCAGGCTCTTGCTGGGAACATTCACCCCCAGCACTTGTGAAAAAGGCTCTCCCAGAATAGTGGAAATACTTCAGAAAGTCACTTCAAGTCCTGCTCAGGTCAGCGACTTTGAAAGCGGGAGTAAACTTTTATTTTCCATTTCTTACTCACTGGTTTCTCTTCTGAGAAACCCAGTACAAGTTGTTGTGAGCTTCTTGTGGTTCCCTTTCAGTCAGGTGTTACTGGCAGTGTGTTGTGAGGCAGCAGAGCCTTGATACTGGGAATAAGAATTGGGAGCTCTGCGTGATCTGGAACTTGTGAGAGCTCTGTGCTGCCATTAAACTGGGTAATAGCAAACAGCAGGGGAAATACTGTCTCAAAAAGGTTTTTGAGCCTTGTTTGCCCATGATCAAGTACACAAATATATGGAATATTCCTTATGTGCAAACTGTTCAGTTCTCATCGACTTTTATTGCAAGCTTCAAGGGTTTTTTTGTAGTATTAAGAGTCTCCTACAAAGGATACCTCACCCAGACTGAAGTTTCCCAATGCCAGCCAGGACCTTAATGATTACAGGTGTGCAGTTACATGGGATGAACTTTCCTGCTTTGTCACTGCCAGCTGTGCTGTGAGACTGCATCACTCTTTCTCCTTTTGTGTCATGTTTCCCTTAAAGCACTTGACAGAGCCAAGCTGGGTGGGGAGAGCTGCACAATTCTGATGACAAGGTGAGCACTTGGTGTTTTACACCAGAGATGTGGCAGGTTCCCTGCTGAGCACTCCTGCTTCCCTCAGAGCCCTGTTACAGCGAGTAATTTGTGGGGTGTGGGCAGGGACAGCTTCAGGGCAACCTCAGTGGTGGCCACAGGATTCCCTGTCTGACTCCCAGAGCTTCCCTTTTAAAGCAAGAGCCTTCCATTTAAAGCAAGAGGTCAGCGTGGTTTGTTGAGCTTATGCTGCAACATGAGAAAAGAAGGTCTGCACCACACTGACCCCAAATTCTCACTGGCTCTTGCACTGCTGGACTTTCTTCCACATTCCCATGGATGCAGCAACCTCAGTGCCTGGCATTACTCGAAATCTCGGTTTGGCTGCTCTTGCCCAACTTCAAAGCTGTTTTTCCTTGACCAGCCCATTGTTGTAGCATTGACAGTCTCAGCTGCTGAAGGCTTGTCTGGGTGGCAGAGAGCCAAGAAATGACAGCCTCATCTCGAGGATCACAGTCACAGCCCTAAAGCCAAACATTACCTGTGTGGGGAGGACAGCAGCTGTGTCATAACTCGTGTGGGTATTTCTAAAGAGTGCTGTGTCTGTGCTGGCTCCACTTAGGAAGCCAAACCAAGGCACTGCAGGAAGCTCATGGAAGAGGTAACACACTCTAAAGGCACATCCTGTTCTGCTGCTGACGGGTTTCCTGGGGAGACCAGCCCTGAGCAGGGTACAAAACTCCCAAGTTGCTCATCTTCCAGATTTATCGTGTGACCCTAAAAGGCCTGTGAGGAGCCATGAAGGAAATCCAAGCTTGGCACTTAGGTGGGGCTGCATCCTTCCCAGGAAAATCACAGTGAGGGAAAAGAGCTTTTTTCTTCTCTCAGTCACAACCCATCGTTGCCATTAAGGGGAGGGTGAGTTTAACTCTGGATGTTAAGGATCCAGTTGATTTTTAGTTTTCTTTTAGACTTAGTCCAAACTTCAGGCATTGGAATGTCCCCATCCCTGGAGGTGTCCAAGGAACACCTGGATGTGGCACTCAGTGCTCTGGGCTGGGTGACAAGGTGGGGATGGGTCACAGGTTGGGCTCAGTGGCCTTCTCCAACCTAAATGATGCCATACCAAGAACCTTGGTGAATCTCCTCAGTTCTATAAAAGGTAAAGGAGGTCTGTACTCCACATTTGAACCTCTGAAAGATGAGCAGCATCAAACACTTTTGTCCCACCTAGCCAATGACTTAAATGGCTGAAGAAATTAAGCTAAAGGGTTAAATGTGTCTGGTTTTTCCTGGGCAAAAGTTGAGTTGGGAGTAGTCTGAGGGCTAGAAATGGCTTGTCCTGCCTTTACCAGCCTCCTCATTCCTCTGCTGCTGTGTTGCAAATCAGAAGCACAGAAATCACCCATCTCTTTTCTAATTAACTCAGCTCAACGCTAGACGTTATTAGCTGGCAAGATGGTAATCTCACAGTTTTATCACCCTAATTAGGTCATGAATTATGTCCTGTAAGATCAATAATAGTTTTCCAAGTATTCCATCATTAAGGATTAAAGATGTAATTAACTAATCTGGTCTGCCTTGCATTGGTAGCCAGGGGAAGGGGTAGGAGGGTATGAATGTGGTGCTTGTGGTATGAATATTGCTGCTCAACACTAATTCATCTGCCACAGCACACTGTAGGAAGCAACAGACTGTTCTTGGCAGTGTTTGCTTTTTCTTTCTTTTTTTTTTTTTTTTTTAATGTAATAACAGACAAAAACTTATCTGAAGTGACAAGTTTGCTAATTGGAAAGCTGAGCCCCCCTGCGAGGCAATTAATTACTTCAGCAGAATATCTGCAGTAAAATTACTGCCTTTTCATGAAAGCATAAACCATGAATCATGGAATCACAGAATATCCTGAGCTGGAAGGGACCCACTAGGATGATCAAAGCCCAATTCCTGGCCTGAAACAGGATAGCCCCAAGAAAGCTGTCAGGAGTGTGGGAGGAAGCAAAACTCCAGGAGTTTCAGTGAGCAGTGTTCTTTATTCACACTGGATTCATTTGGAGTTTCAGTGAGCAGTGTTCCTTGTCCACACTGGATTCATTTGGAGTTTCAGGGAGCAGTGTTCCTTGTCCACACTGGATTCATTTGGAGTTTCAAGGAGCAGTGTTCCTTGTCCACACTGGATCCATTTACATGCCCAGGACTATCCTGCAGAGCAGCAGGATTGTCACCAGACCTGTCTTCAGAGGCTCTCCAGAGTGTGTGGGGTGTGTTTTGTGGCTCTCAGCCCATGGGAATGGACCAGCCAGCAGAGTGTGATCCTGCTGCAACAGAGGTTTCTTCTGCAAACCCTAATCTGGGAGCACAAGCCAAGAGATGCCACAACTCCTGTATCCTGACACTAAGCTGGAGATGCCCCTCCAACCCTGCAGCTGAGGCAGGTGAAATGCTGGAGCCAGCAGCACAGGCAGCACATGTTTGCAGGCAGAGGGGAATGGGAGCTGTAATCCTGCTCCTGACCTTGAGCCAGACACTTTTCTGCAGAAGGATGTAATCCTTAGCAGCCCTGAGAGAGGTGGGCAGGTAAGAAGCTTAATTGCTGTTTGTGTGGCCCCGTGGGGATTAGCTAAGAGGAGGTGCTGGCCCTTGGTGCAGGTTGTGTGCCCTGTGTGGGCTTGCAGGAAGCGGAAGGTCGTGGCGTGATGTCATTTGCAATTCCTGACTCAAGTCTACACTGACGTCTTTCCAACCCTTCTCCTTTCTTCCTGTCTCCTGGAGAGCTGTAATTCCTCCCTTTGTAGGGCAGCATGCTTGCTGTGCTCCACAGCTGATCTGGGACAAGGAGCTGCAGGCTGAGGAGATGACTGGGATGCAGGAGATGACAAATCTCGGAGCAGCAGACACACGACACAGTGGAGAGTTTGCTGACCTGCTTGTTGTTCCTTCACACAAACTGAAAAGAAGATTTTTCTGATCTCTGTCTAATGCTTTCTGGTCTGGCATCACTGGAAATGTGGTGGTGCAGGAATGTCAGCATTGGAGGGTTGTGTTTCTGGAAGGTGGATGATTAGAGCTGAAAGGGCAAGTGGAGCCAAGAGGGCTCACCTGAGAAAGTCTTTTGAGAAGCTTTGGACTTCTTCAAGAAAGAATAATTATTTTCCCTCTTAGGCATAGGGTCCTAGAGATCAGAGGGTGCCTCCTGGGAGTTGGAGGACAAGGTAAAGTGCAGCTTTCTGCAGTAAGTGACTGTATTTTCTCTCTGGCTGATGACTGAGGAGGAGGCTGGGTGATTGTTTACTGTAAAAGGGGGAGAAAAAAGGCTAAAACCTGGAGCAGGGACTTAGGACAAGGAGGAAGAGGACAAGGCAGGTATGTTTAGAGAGCACCCACAGTGTGTGAAGCTTGGGAAGGTGGATGCAGTGCACACCCTTGGATCCAAAGGGCTGCAGGATCTTCAGCTGGTGAAGTGAAGTTAGTGGCCAGAGCTGCTGGGTAGGAATAAGTAACTGGGGAAGTTTTGTTTCTGGGGAAACAAAGCTGTTGTGTCATAAATCTGAGACCTAAAGCACAGGGAGCAGGTCTGACTTTGTTTGGGTAAAACCCTGCAGCCATGCTGTGCCCTCTGGCTGCTGTGGCCCCCTTTCCCTGGCTCCCACGTGCCATTGCCATGATCTGGCCAAAGGGCCCCTCCAGCTTTTTGCGTGGAACGCTGGAAGTTTGCTGGAAGTTTGTAAGCAAGCAGGGTAAGCAGCCCAGCAGCATCACTCAGGAATGTGAAGTATTTCCAAGTGGCTCTTTCTAGAAGTGAAGCAGATTCCTGGTGTCTGGATCATGGAGAAACTTCTCTCCCGTTCCCTGGGTCAGTGGTGGGAGGCTCCAGCTCTCACCTGTGTTGCACTCTTTGTACTTTCAGAGCTCTGCACCCTCACCCTCCTTTGCTGTGCTGCTTTTATTCAAATATTCCTTGTAGCAGCCAGGAAAATACCATGTTTGGAGAAGGTAAACCCTGCCTTTGGAGTCACAATATGACCAATTTCACTGCCTCTCTCTGCCTGGCCTCAGGTTTTATTTCCCTTGAGACCATCCCAGATTTACTCCTGGGACACTTTGTATTCCAGGACAGACAGCTATAAATTAGAGTCAACTTATTTTCTTCCACCAGAGACCTTACTCCTTCAGGGAGAGTGCCTACAGGGGTAAATAGTGCTTTTCATCCCAGCAGAGTCTGATTGAATGGTAGGAGGGCTGTGTGCAATTTGGCTTTTTGGCCTGGGGAGGGGATAGCAAGGGACGTGTGAGTGCCAGCCCTTTGCCACCCAAACCTGGGTGCCAGTGGCTCACTGGAAGGAATAGCCTTGACCCTGGAAATTTGCATTACCTGTGAGATTTCCAGAATTCCAGTACTCCAAATATTTGAGGAGATAAATGTCCAGTTTGTTGAAAACAACATTTCTTGTGAGGTTTGCCCCAACAAGTGCAGCCTGTGGTGTGCTGTCATTGTACCCCTGGTTCCCCATAGTGAGAGGGGATGTCAGTGACACACAAAGGATGCACTTTGGAGCTGGATTTGTCAGTTTGGTTCCTCAGCAAGAGCTGATTGAGCCATGGGGAGGCAGTGGCTGGAGCTGGGAGGGAGAAGCAGGATCCAGCTGGATGATGCTCCATGGAAGGTTGAAATGAGGGGAAGGAAAGGAGGGATCCACTGTCACAAGCTGTCTGATGTCTGTGGAGTGATAGATTGGGTCGTGAAATTTGGAACATGAGCAGGAGAGGGGCAGGGGTCTACTGAGTGAAGAGGAGGAGGAGGAAGTGGCCCTGAGCCTTGCCCAAGGGACAGGTTGGGAGCCACTGGTGCAGTGACCGGAGTGCGGGACAGGAAACCAGTTTCCTTTATCTGCAGCTGATGGGATGTGTGACCTGGACAAGCTGCCCTACTTCTGTGTGCCTCAGTGATCCAGTGAGCAGCCAAGTGACCTCAGCACTTGCTTTCCTCTGTCAGAGCCTCCACAAGCTCCCTGTGCACAGAAATTTGTCACTCACTCATTGCCAAGAGGCGCCTTCACTGCTGGAGCCACCCAAAATCTGACAGGTTCAGGGTTAGAAATGAGAGGAATGTTGGACTTGTCTTTACAAACAAGCTGTGGATCTGCTGGTAGATAAAACCTGTACTGAGAGATAAAAGAAACAATGGGAAGGATTCCACTGATTGATGAATGGAAAAAGATTTTTGCCTTTACAAACAGACCTCAGGCTTGCTGATCAATGAAGTTGGATATTGAAAGACAAAAGAAGCAATGGGGAAAAACTATGAATTCAATAAGAATTAAAAAATAAAAGGGAGGGTTATACATTAGAGGGGAATCAGCTATCAGGGAAGTCAGTTCCTCTCAAGTACCTCAGCCTATGGGGAAAGAGGGAAATTGGGATAAAAAGGAGGATGTGTCCTCCAAAAATTTGAGAGATCCCAGGGGAATGCCCCATGGCCTCTCTCTTTATTCAAATAAAGTAAAAGGACTCCTCTGTCTCCCTTTTGGACATAAACCTCTGGTGTTTGTGGATTAATTTTCCTGACAGAAATCAGCAAATACAAACACTGCCAATGCTGGGGCTCTTCTCCAGAGAGCTGGGATGTTCAGCAGAGCTGCTGCACCTGCCTGTGCTCTGCTGTGCTCTGGGCATCTCGGCCAGCACAGTGCTGGGGAGGAGCCAGGGGTTATGAAATGGGCTGGCTGGAACTGGGAAATGGATGGCAGCACTGAGAGCTGGCTTGCTCTGGGGGATTAATGCCCATCCTTGCTGGAGCTGCTCCTCCTGGCCCTATTTGGATATATGACTTAATCCCAATCTGTCAGTAATGAACACGTAGAGGAGAGAATGCATTCCACCCAGGAGGACAGGGCTCAGCCAAAAAACTGCTAACTAGGTCACTGATGAGCAATCTTTCCCCTCCCTCTGTGTCATTTTTATTAATCACTTGAAAAATAGGTTGAGTAATGATTGCAAGCAACTTGTCAAGCCAATTAAAAGCAGAGAAAGGTAGGGCTGTGAAGCTGAAGACAAATGCTGTGCTGGTTTTAAATGAGTGTCTGTAAACCCCACTGACCTGTGAGTAATTGCCTCCAAAAAACCTGGCAGCATGTGTGTTTCTCAGTGTGAAGGTTTTGTTTTTTCTCCATCCACAGGGCAAACAGTTCATCGTGGCCCAGAGATGTATCAGCAGAGTAAAAATCACTTTGAATTCTGTCTTGTAGCTGCCTTAGTCTGGTGTGACTGTTAGCATGTGGACTCTCCAGTGGGGCTTGTCAAAGAGTTTAATGCACTTTGAATGTGAAATAAAAATGCTACAGAGCACTTACTAGTTTTATTTTATGTAATTTGCCTGAATCTAAGTTCCCATTGCTTTATAATCTGCCCATATATAAGATAAATTGTCAAATCTTATTGGTTGGAGAGGGAAAAGAGCTTCTAGGTAATCTCAGCATTGTCTCAGTTCAATGGGGTGAGTCTCCCCAGAGTGGATTCTCCAGGACCATTCAGCAAATTCAGCACTAGGGTTGTTTTGGTTTATTTTTGGATGGATTGTGTGTGCCAACAATAAATATTTATACTCCTGTACTGCTCTGCCTCTCTATCTGTGTTTTGTCTCCTGTGAGATGAGTGCCAGCACTGTGGGTGCTATGAGACAGCACTGCTCCTTGGGAGGCTGCTGTAGAGTGTGTGAGATCCTGCTGTCCAGGATGTTTCTTCCCATCTGTTCCTGGCTCAAATCCTCTTCTCCTCAATTTTAGTCACCACTTTTGGTTGCCATTCATAGATTGAAATGTGATATTAAGGAGAAGGGTACAAATATGTCCTGCTGCCTTCCTTCTCTTGCTGCTCTGTCAGCTGGGTGGCAATAACAAAAGGCAATTAGAGACACAAATAAGCTTTCCTGGGGGGTAGTTGAGAGCAGCTTTTCTCTTGAACTATTTATGGAACAAGTGGAAAAACACGTGCTTCCCTCCTGCCTGAAAGGAGCAGCAGCCCAGGGGAGGGGAGGGTTGGATCAATAACCTGCCACCTCTTCAGCATTAGGGTCTTGCTTGGTAACACCTCTGAAAACTCTGGGTAGAGAAGGGCACAAGAAGCACAGAGCAGAAGTTTTGTTTTCTGCTGGTGCAGAACTTGTTTGAAACCTCCTCCACTTGCCAAGCAAGAAGTCAAATTAAGCCATGATTTTCCCCCATTCCATCCTGGAGAGCTTTCCCTGCTCTCTGTCACTCTGTTGTAGCCATCACACAGTCAAGCCTCCTCTCTCCAGTCTCCTTTTCCCCCTCCCCATGCAGGTTTTTGGGTTTTCCCTGTGGGAAGCTGCCCTGTGCCTGAACCCACCTGTGTTTTTTCCCTCTAGAGTTAATGAGCTCTACGTGGATGACCCAGACAAAGACAGTGGAGGGAAAATAGAAGTGAACCTGAACATCAGTTTGCCAAACCTGCACTGTGAATGTGAGTACCCTTTCACTTAGCAGCTTTCTTTGTGCTTTAAGTAATACTTGAAATGGGCCCAGACTAGTACAGTGGCCCTTCTCCTGTAACGTGATGGAAATCAAGTATCTGCAGCCTCTGCCAATATCCCATTGCTTTCTGTTCCAGGCACCTGGTTTCTTGGACCATGTGTTAGTGGCTGATCTCCCTCACTGGCTTTTTTCCTTTTTTCTAAATCTCATTTCCTTTTCTTTTTTTTTACATTTTTTCTTAATAACAGCCTTTTTGTGTCTGGGAGCAAGAAACCCCCCAAGTTCCATTTGGAACTCTGAGTGCACCAGCTGGTTGTTGGCTCTTCCCAAGTCACCTGTCCTGTGTGCCTGAAGCTTTTCTGTTTGTGGGATTGGAATTTACAGGCAGCTGGCAGGACATGGGAGGTGTGTTTGTGTCAAATAGGCAGCATGAAAAGTTTGGTTACAAAGTTTTTCTGGCATAAAAATTTTTGACAAAGGACATTATAGCTCAGTTTAGTCATTCAGCAAAAATGTGGAACTTTTTCAAGTAAAAGCAATAGATGCTTTTCCTATGCAACCTTTCTGTTACTTATTTTGTTTGATTTTTTTTTTTCTTCTCTCTCCCACCCCTGCAGTGGTTGGACTGGACATCCAGGATGAAATGGGAAGGCATGAAGTGGGTCACATTGACAACTCAATGAAGATCCCTCTCAATAATGGGGAAGGCTGCAGGTTTGAGGGCCATTTCAGCATCAACAAGGTGAGTGGCAGTGAAGTGGCTGAGGCTGTGCTGGCTGGAAATGTGGCAAGATCTATTGGTAAAGTGAAAATTTGAAAATCTGTCTCTCCTGCCACTGTGTGTGTTGATGACCCTGATCAGACAGAAATTGAAGTCACTGTGGGGAGAGCAGCCTGCATGGCCAGACCCACAGAGAATGTGTTGGGGGTTTTCTTCCCTCTCCAAAGCAGGTAATGGAGACAGAGCTGAACTGGGAGAGCAGCTCTGTGCAGCAGCCCCATGTTCAGGGGATGTGTGAAAACCCTACAGATGCCAAAGGGCTTCTGTGTTTACTCCTCACAACTTCTGCACCTCCAAGACATGACTCAGTGTGGAGAGGTCTTTGGCAAGGGCTGCATCCCAGCTCTGCTTTGTTCTGAGAGCTGCAGAATGACAGGAATGCTCCCTGCTGGAGGGTGCCAGGGCTCAGTGCTGGGCTGTTTGGAATACAGCACGAGGCCCAGCACATGCTTGGTGGGGATGCTCTGCTTCTGTCTCAAGGAATGAAAATCCAGGCCTGGAGGAGGCTCCTCTTTGGGATGGGTGTGTTCCAGATTGAATAATCTGGCTATGTAATGCTGGAGATGACTTGCTGGGGTGGGGGAGGCACTGGTGGGACCCACTGATGTCCTAAGAAGGGCACACCCTTTATTCACTCCTCTTGTGTACCACAGGCTACAAAATCCTACTTCCTTCTTTTCCTCCCAGGTCATGTTAAAGCACATCTAAAAATAACAGACAGAACCTCTTGCTGATTCTGTGGCATGGAAAGGAGCAGGGATTTAAAAAGAGGACTTTTTGCTCATCTCCAAGCCACCAGGTTTGCTGGCAGCTGGTAGTCCACAAAATTGGGAAAGGGCTTCTGGAAAGGTAGAACAATTCCCAGAGCACAGAGCTGAGATCCCTGGGGCTTTGTCTGCTGGATGTGGTGTGTCCTGCTCACAAAGCAGCTCCAGGAGAGGGTGCAGCATGTGGCAGTGGGGAGCTTCCTCCACTGATTTGTGTGTCATTTAGTGGGACAGCTGTCACAGGGAGGGTAGCTGACCAGGACTTCTGGCTCTGGAAACCTGAATCTCTTGTGTGTGACCTGGAAATCTGCAGTCCCTTGGCAGGAATTGGACAGGCTGAGCTGGGAGCTGGAGTAGGACCTGGCCAGGCTTGGGAACTTGAGCAAAGCTTGCACTTGGGTGTTGCTGTCCCAGCTGCTGAGGGAGGACAAGGTGACAGTGTGTGACAATGATGGTGTGTGCTGCTTGCTGCAGGGCCTGACGCCCTGATTGCTCAGCTTGTTTATGACACAGCTGCTGTCCACACCTGAAAGTGTTCCCAGGAGTGCACTGCTGCTCCTCAAGTCATTAAATCAGCTTTCCTGAAAGCACATGGAGCGGGCATGTGGCCTCCCATGGCCCTGCTGCTGAGCAGTCTGTGCAGAGAGCACACTGGGCACCAGTTGTATAACCACCCTCCCACTCCTGCCTTGGGCTGTGCCACATTCATCCAGTGTTGCTTCATTTCTCAATAGGAAAATATTCTTGCACCCTCCATGACAGTGATGGAGCTGTATCTGCTGAAAGACTTCAGGGCTAGTGACCTGGAAAGTGTGTGCATGCAGAGTGGTGCCATCAGAGTGACACCAGGGCTCATTCTGTGTCTTGGAACTGAAACTTGTGTTTTTCAGTTCTTTGTGTTTCCCTCCATTAAAAAAGTTAAAAGGAAAGGCTCCTCCTGGCTCCTGCCAGGTGGAAAAGGGGAAGATCTAGATTAGTTTGTATGGGATGCCCACATAGGTTTGGTGGTGGATTTTCTCTGTATGTAAAACTCATTCTTGCACACAATCTCAAAGGTAAAGTTGCTCGTGACTGGTACCAGAAGAGAAATCCATCCCCAGCTTCCTGCAGCAGTGGGCCCCTTTGCAAATGCCAGATGTGGGAGTAAGACATTGAGCAAGAGAGATGAGAATTTTATTTTAGTAGGGATGAAAGATGTAGCCTTAAGTGGTGGGAATCCCTGGAGCTGGGAGTGACCCATCTCAACATCAGCAGTGTGGGGGGTGCCAGACTCTGGGGCTGCAGGATTTGAGTGTGGTGGTGTTGGTCATGTGCAGGAAGGTATCACAGATCCTTCCATCTTCCTGGATGGATCCAGGCATTCATTCCCATGTCACACCACAGAGCCTAGCAATGCCTTGGGGGATAAAATGTGAAATCCTGTCTTCCCTGTCTTGGCTAATTTTAGGTCCCTGGTAACTTCCACGTGTCGACGCACAGCGCAACGGCGCAGCCCCAGAACCCCGACATGACTCACGTCATCCACAAGCTCTCATTTGGGGACAAGTTACAGGTGAGTCTGAGAATTCCCTGGCTCTAGGGGAATGCAGTGAGAGTGGTTTAATACCAGACACTTTGGTTTTATGGAAGGCATGTGTGTCCCTGCAATGTAAGCTCAAGTCTGGTAGCATTCACAGCTGCCACCAGTTCGGGCAGGAGCAGTGTCACAGAAAAACTGTGCTGGTTCTTTTCCAAAACTGGAAAACTCTGTGGCTGTCTTCTGCAGGGAGTTAGAAATGAGAGTTTGTTGCTCAGCAAAATCCTGTTTTTAGCATGAACACAGCAAACAAACCTTTCTGCCTTTGTGGAGGAGCAGTGATGCACTCAGGGAAGATGTGTGCTTGCTACTGTGTTCACCCCAGCAGCAGTCAAGCTCTTCTTAATTCACCTCACTGTACTTGTACAGCAGACACCTATTAGTCAAATCTGTTCTGTGAAACACAAGTCAGACTTAGCACTGCCAATTCTCTGCTGGGAAGAAGCTGAATGCATGCACTTGCCCAGTGGATAGAGTTTCACCAGGTGCTGCAGGTTATGTAACATTACATGATTTCTCAATAAGGACACATTACAGCACTTCTCTAGCCTACTTCCAAGGAGCTGGCCTCACAGGTGGGAGTTCCACATGTGCACACCCAGCTTGAGACTCACCCTAAACATTGCTTACCCATAGTCTCTCTGTAATCTTCTCTCCTCAGCACAGACGTCTCATTAGTCTGCTCCTTGTACACCCACTTCCAAAACCCTTTTTCATGCTAACAAGTCTAAGCGTTGCTTTGTAGTGCTCTGATTCTGCTCCTGGCTTCTTTTAGGAATTATCTTGTGTGGGAACCAGGAAATATTAGCGTATAAATAAGCTTGGCTTAGTGTCTGTAAAGCACACTGAGATTATGAAAAATACTAGGTGAGTGGTAATAGGGAGCTGTGCAGCCTGCGTGGGAAACAGGAGCTCTGAGGGAGCATTCCCATTGTTTTACCATGGAATCTGGAGTGGAGTGAATCAGCATGAAGGAGGAGCCTGGGGAGACAAGCAGCAAGTGTTCTTCAGTTCTTGTGGTGAGAAACCTGTCTGGCAAACGTGGAGCTGGCTCCTGATCCAGACAAGCTCAGCTGAGTTTTCAGAGTTCAGGGTAACTGCTCATGGTCAGGGTGCTCAGGGTGCTGCAGGCACTTCAGCAGCACAAATTAAAGAAGGATGTGTTCACCAGACAGGTGCTACCACGACTCAGCAAGCAGTGGAGAGCTTGAAATCTGTCTTGGTGCACCTTTGAATATTTCAGGTTGTCTCCACCTGCTTTGATGAAATAAAAGCTTATATTCCTTAAAGAGGGTGAGGAGCTCCTCATTCACTTGTGCTGGGAGTTTGTGGGTTACTGACTCTGCCACAGTGATCCACTGAGGAGCAGGCTGTGTTCTCCAGAAAAACCAGTCTCTTTGAAGCAGAGATTTAAATATCATCTGGCACTGAATGAGCTTTTGAGTCCTCATCAGTACTTGGTGCATAATAGTGGCAGACTTCCTGTAGATTTTTTCTCTCATTTAGATGAGATCAGAATTAATATCTGCAGAATTAAAACTCATGCAGTGATTTCCTGCATGTCAGGTAACCCAGTAAGGAGAGAGATGAGGAAAGCAGGAGATGATGCCTTTTTACTATCAGGGGCAGACAACTCTCCTGGCAAGGTTAAAACCAGGATTATTCAACACCATAATGAAGAACTCAGTAGAGATTAGAATTAAAAATGCAACATCTCCTATTTCTACATCTCTCTCCTCACTGGGTTACCTGATAGCTGGAGGTAGAAACTCATTGTTTTGAATTTTGGTCTTGTCTACACGAAGGGAAAATCTGCCAAAAGTTTGAAGTGGATCTTAAAGTCTCTGGCCCAGATATTCTATAAGAGACTTCTTAGCTGTATCATAACAACATAGCACTGTAGCCCCCTCCAGGGGCTTCTTTTTCTTCTTAGGCCTTTCACAGTGAGTAAAGAATGAGCACAGCCTGCAGATGTAATTTGGGAATGGTGGTGGTTGTGTGAAATTCCAGCAGAGCAAAGGGCCCTGCAGCAGGATCAGCTGCTGCTTTTGCTCTGCTCCTGTTCCCAGCACCTTTCTCTTGAACTTGCTGATGGTTTTGTCTCTCCAGAATTTTCTTTCTGTTTAGCAAAGCACTTCACTTTCTGCTTCCTCCATCATCCTCTCTGTAGGGCTGGGAATAGGGAAATGTCCACTGGGATGAGACAGATCCATGTGCTGTCAGTTGTTGAGAGGGTCTGGAAGGAGATGGCAGTGCCCTATTGCTGAGGTGAAACTGTCACACCCATGGCCAGATCCTCCTTCCAAACTCTTCTTCCCTGAGTTAAGGTCAGGAATTTCTGGGTTGTGGAGTTCCTTGTCCTTTCTTTGTGAGCAGCACAACCTCTGACCTACAGCTGCTGCCAGGCTTTTCCCTGCCTGGAGAGCTCACACATGGGTGGCTCTGCTGGTGGAGATGAGACTCCAGGTCACAGCGTGTGCAAGGCATGGAAATCCTGTTCTGGGCAAGCAGATCCTCACAGGTCTGAAATCAGCTGCAGGAAGAACTGAAGGGATGTCAGGTTGGGGTTTGTCCTTTCCATCTCCAGGCTGATGAGCTGTACAGACCCAGCTGCTCTGACATGAGCCACCTTTAGAGGAGAACTCTGAGTTTTAACCCCAGTGTGACTCCCATTTATTTCCCTGATAAATTAATTTCACAGTTAACAAAGCTCATAAGAAATACCTCTCAGTGAAAATTTCACAACTGGCCTCTTCCAACTGCAATTCCTTCAGCTTTGGAGTGGTTTTGGAGTTTCATCTTGTAAGATGTTGTGAAATCAGCTCTTTCACTTGGAACCAGCCACTGTGATGATGGTCACTGAAAGATATTTGGGGTCATCTTTTACTGGGTTGAGGCTTTGTTTTTTTGGGAAGGTTGAATCAGGCTGATCCCCTGGTTAAAGGGTAGGGAAGCAAAGGTCAAGAGAATCAAGTCAGAGCAGAGTTTCTTCATCCTCCTTTTTGCTTTCCAGGTCCATAACGTTCACGGAGCGTTCAATGCCTTGGAGGGAGCAGACAAGCTCAGCTCAAACCGTGGGTATTGCTGGGGATTGCAGCTCTCAGCCCCCTCTGCAGGGCCATTCCTGCAACACTGCTCTATCCAGAACTCCTTATTTTTCCTCTTTAGCCAAAATGATCCAGGCATTGCTGGCTGACATTTCCATTTCCTCCAGTGCTACAGAAAAGGCTTAGCCCTGAAGGTCCTTTGCAGTCCTTATGGAATTTTTTATCCATATCCTGTTCCTGTAGTGTCCCTTTGCTGCTGTTACTTCCACCAGAAATTTTTCTTCTACTTGTGCTGCAAATTACCTTTAAATTTCCACTCTGTGGATGGCATGAGGGACATTTTCATGGCCCTTCTTTATGACCAGCACAAAAATGAAAAAATCAATGCTACAATTCAATGCAGAGAGTTGTCTCTCAAATGTTCATGCTCCTCCAGGACATCAGTCCTGTCCATTTGTTGAAACAAAATTTCTGTGGCTCTTCCTGAAGCTATACAGATGTTTGTTTTTTTTTTTTTATCTCTAGGAGCCAAATATCACTATGTTACACTTGGCTACAGGATTCTGCAGAGATGTCATTTAGAATTCTGTTTTAGAACTGTTTTAGCAGACACAAAAACCAGACTGAGCCATTTAAACAATGAAAAAAAATAGTTAGGAGAAGGAAGTTGAGAAAACAAGAAAGAAATGGAAGTACACAGGTTGTGATACCTCATGTTTTTTTTGTCAAAATGATCTCAGTGGGCTGCAGCCCTAACCTCAGCCAGTTCCTGCTTTAACCAGGCTGTTTGTGGTGATGATGAAAGTGTTACCATTTATAGTTGCAGGCAGTTAGGAGGGTTCTGGTAACCCAGACCTTGGGTGGGTTGTGGTCCTACAGAAGTGGTGGGTGGCTTCTGGTGTCACCCAAGTACCTGCACAAAGGGCAGAAATTCGGGACGTGAGCTTTGTCACCGAGATAAGGAGGAGGGTGACACCCTTTTGTGTGATTTTTGGAATTGTTCTGTGGGCTGGCTCCTTGCTCTGGGTGCTGACTTGTCTTTCCCTTTCCTTCCCTGAGCACAGCCCTGGCCTCTCACGACTACATCCTGAAGATTGTGCCCACGGTGTACGAGGACATGAGCGGCAAGCAGCGCTACTCCTACCAGTACACGGTGGCAAACAAGGTAAAGGAGCAGCTGCTTCTCCAGGAGGCTCCTCTGCATCCCAGGGGATGCTCAGCCACCATTCCCTCCCCTCTGCTCCTCTCTGTGCCCTGAGTTTGTAGGTGAGCAGTAGCCTCTGCTGGGAGAAGGAGGAACTGAAGCTCTGCAGAGCTGGTGTTTGGGATTGTGAGGGTTTATCAAAGCAGGTGTTGCTGTCGTTCCTGGGGAAGGTGTTTTTTTCCCTCACCTGTCAGTTTAGCTGATGTGGATTTCTGTGAATTGTGTGGGAGGTGTTTACAGGCTGCAGGAACTCCTGTTGTGCCTGTCAAGATGCATCTGAATGGAAGCTGCAATCCAGCTGAACACACAGAACATCACTGGCACCTGGTTTCAGTAACAAAACAGCCATGGATGGATGAGACAAATCAATCAGCAGAGTTTTTAGCTTTTTGCAAATGTTGATTTCAGACATTGAGTCACTGAACTGTAGCAGCAAATATGTGCTGGTTGAGTATTTCACAGTCCCTGCTCTATGATAGTGAATTATCACAGAATCTTATTATTTTGTAAAAAATCCAAGATCACCAAATCCTAGCAGTGACCAATTCCCACCGTGTCACCCAGCCCAGAGCACTGAGTGCCACATCCAGCATTTTAATAATTCAATGTATTGAATTGTTTTAAAGGGAAAAAAAGGACCCTATTTACTTTTTAAGGTAGAATGCATCTTCCAGTTGGGAATGATTTGCCATTCAGGGGCTAAATGAAAGTCCAAAATCTGTTTGTAATATCTAATTACTTCTAGTTTGCCCTAACTGATAATGAAGCACACACTCTCCTGGACTAGTTCTCAGATTAATGTTCCTGACAAGTGACTTTTGGGTTTGCTTGTATGTGTGTCCCAGGGATTTGGACATCTCCCTCTGTCCAGATTACAATGTATTAGTTCTGCTTAGTGTCACAGCTGCTGTTCTGATAAGACTCCTGTGACAGGAGTTCTGAAAGTAATTTGGAAAATAGACAGCAGGAGCTTTTGACACTTCTGTGAGCTTGGCTGTAAATTGGGGCGTTCAGCCAAGTCTGACTCATGAGGGCAGGATTGCTGGTGGGGAGAAGGGGAGAGGAAGGAAAAAATGAGGTCAGTTCTGTCAAAAATGAGGTGTTGAGAAGCACTGCTGCCTCTGTGCTTTCTTCTCGTGCTGCTTCAGTCCTTTTCTCCCACACTGAGCAGTGAGAAAGGGAAATGGGGATAAAGTGGGAAGGGAAATGGGAAAGCACTGGAAGAGTCTGGCAGAGAGGGGCTGGGATGAGCAGAGTCTGAAGGGTAAACTCTGTCTCCTCTCTCAGTTCCTCTGCTTCCCCACTTCCCACATAACCACTGTCCCAAAGTGAGCTGCAGAACTCCAGTAAAAGTCCTGAAAATGACATGACTGAGGATTTCTGCTTCTTTTGTCATCATGGGATGAACCACCTAAAAATCAGGAAATTTGGGATTTATATAAGTGATAGAAGAGAAATGCTGTTCCACTAGCACACAGAGAGCAAAATTAATTTTTTTTTTTTTTTTTTTTTGTCATGCTCACAAGCATCCTGTTGCTTGTTCTTTTTTCATCTTTTTGAAGTATCTGAGGCTGTCTTTGCCTCTTTGTGAAGGAGAATTGAACCAGGAGAGGAGATCTGAGCTGGCAGCTTGTCACAGAGCTGAGAAGAAGAGCAGCTGGGTGCAGAGGCAGCTTGTGCCACACTGGGCTTTCCTTGGACTGCTGGGTCCCCAGCCTGCTTTCCTTGGATTTTTCTTCACCCTCTGAATGTCTTGATCCTTGAAAACTGAAAATATTACCTGAAGAAGATGTGACTTTTTAGTTACAAAGCTGGTGTTGGTGTTGGGGCTGGGCAGTGTGTCCTGCTTGGTGCTGTCCTGTGGCCCTGGACCTGTGAGGAAACAAATGGAGATTGTCACTGGACATCTGGAAGATGTCTCTCCCAAACCAGCCTGGGATATTTTTTTGTACCTTTGCCAATATTTTCTGAACTTTTGCCAATGTTTTTCTGTATGCAGTTTCATCCTGGCTCTCAGCAGGAGTTTTTAACGTGGTTTGAACATGGTTCCAGATGATTCATACTAAGAGGACAAAGCATTCCCATTGCTGGTCCCAGTGGGGAGGGGGCCTGACAGAGGAATGCAAGGACAAGGAGGGATTTTCAGGCTCTTGCAAACTAAGTTCCATTTGTCTGGGCAATGATTTATATACAAAATAGAGACATACATGTGATTTAGAGAACCAAATCTTCACCTTCAACTGTTTGTGTTTAAATAGAGCAGATCTAGGATGCAGAATCAATGACAGCCTTTGTGCCTAGTCCTGTAACTCTGCATGAAGGTGGGAGTAATCACCATGTAATCATCACTCTGTCCCCTGCTCTTCCATTATCAGGCTATAAGGAGATGGTTTTGCTGTTTGATAAGGATGGGAGGTGAGCAGGAATTCCTGTTTGCTTCTTTCCATCTGGTCACTGGTACAAACCAGTGGGGTGAGTGCCTTACCCACAGAGGCAGTGTTATGGCAAACACTCTCTGGGAGGAGGTTGCTCACGTTTTGTGCCATTTTTGCCATTTTTTGCCCCAGGAATACGTCGCCTACAGCCACACCGGCCGCATCATCCCGGCGATCTGGTTCCGCTACGACCTGAGCCCCATCACAGTGAAGTACACAGAGAGGAGACAGCCCTTGTACAGGTTTATCACATCGGTGGGTGACCCAAAGCCTCCTTCTCCCTTCCCCTGCCTGCCTTTCCTGTCTCTCCTGAGCCTCTCTTGTCCAGAGGAGTTGAGTTTGTGCCTCAGAGCGCTGTGATGTGGGGGACATAAAGCAGCACATCCCTGGGGAGGTACTGAAGTGTGGGGTGACTGATTCTGACAACTTGATTTAATAGCTGGGCACAAAAAGAAGGGAAATTCACCTATTCCAGAAGTGCCAGGCTCTGCCTAGGCAGGATGGGCTCTATTGCAGCATGGCAGAAGCTTGGAAGTAAAGCTGATGTGGTGAGCAGGAAAACTGCAGTAAACTGCTCAGTAATGATGAGATCAAATGTGCAGAGAATCTGGGGTGGTTTGGATTGGAAAGAACCTTAAAGCTTATCTCATTCCAGCCCCTGCCATGGGCAGGGACACCTTCCACTGTCCCAGGCTGCTCCAAGCTCTGTCCAGCCTGACCTTGGACACTGCCAGGGATCCACAGCTGCTCTGGGCACCCTGTGCCAGGGCCTCCCCACCCTTTTCCACCCCAAAGTCATCCTGGTCTCACCTAGAGAGTTTTCCTTTGTTCAGGTGAAAGAAGGAGAACTCTTAGATGACACAGAGCTGTCTGTCCTTGTTATCTGCTGCTATTTGGGTGATTTTTACAGTAAATAAGAAGAAAACTGCCAGTGGAGATTTTTACCAGCAGCCACTTCTCTCCTCTCCTACAAGACACTGAAATGTTTTTATTTTTACACTGAGTTTTACTCAGTGCTGCTGCTTGGCTTAATATGGGAATGCCAGTTCCAGGCATTTACTCCTGGGTAGAAGTGGAGAAGAGCTGCATTATCAAATTCCAGAGGTGTTTTCCTGACGAGTTATGTTTGGATCTGTCCAGAGAGCATCCTGCAGTCCTGATCTCAGCATCCAGAACAAAGCTATGCTGGCCAAACTACTCCTTATGCAAAGAGCTATTTAAAGATCCTCCAGAACTTAAAAAAAAAAAAAAAAAAAAAAAAAAAGTGTCTTCAGGGAGTTGGCTTAAAATTGAAGCTGCAGTGAGCTGTGCCTATGAGGCATGGTGGAATGTGAAGCAGTTGATAAATTGGCTGAAGTGAAGACCTCAAATTCTGATTTTTAAACTGTTTGACTGTTTTAATTGGAAGTCGCATAAACAGTGTGGCAGAGTTGCACTTCAAGATTTTGATTTTGCAACTTCTGATAAACAGCAAGTTCCCTTCACTGAACTTTAGACAGTGACCTCTAGAATACACAAATAACCAGATAAGGGGGCTTGAAATAAAACCTAAATGTCGTGGTGAAAGACTTTCTCTTCTTAGCACGTCTGCGTGGCTTCAGAACATAATCCTAAAAAAGGTCAAACATCAGCATTTCATAACTTGGCATCTCATTCTGCTTCTGCTTCTTTCCCTAAAATTATGCTCCCAGAGGTTTCTTACACATCTAGTTGGGGGTGAAGGTGTGGAGGTGTTTCCATGGGAAATCATTTGATAGCTGGGATTATTCTTTAATTTTATTATCAGCATTGATGCACTGCTGATCTGCCATTATATGCCTATAAAAAGCATCTTTTTTGAGTGATGCCCTGCTTCTGAGTTGACATAAGGGACCACAGGAGAGAATTCCCTCCCTGGTTGCCACAGTGACATTTCTGGGTTTGTATCTCATTTGAATTTGTATCCATAACCTTAAAAACTGAAATATGTGTTTCCTACTGAGAATCCAAAACTAGAACTGTGGTTCCACTTCTATTTCTGAAAAGATGGAAAGGTTGATTAATTTTCATTAAATAAGAATTTCAGTTTCTTCCCAAAACAACAGTCCTCTCCACACACCATATTCCTCACTGGCCCCAGGGTGAATTTTGCCCTGTTCTGTCTTTAAAGGTAGCCAGGCACTTTCTGGCTGCTGGGCTGCTTAAGGAGAGTTTGCAGCTGATTTTTGGCTGCTTTTTTTGGTCTTGTAAATGGCTGTGGTGTCAGGCAGCACACTGGGGGCTATTCCAGTGGAGTGTCCTTCCTCTGGAGGATGAGGATGGTGCTGCTGCTGGCAGGAGCTGTGTCAGGACATCCCCCAGGTGTGACAGACACTCAGGTGTGGAGGCAGAGCCTTGTTGCAGGCTCAGTCTGGGCTGTGTGGCCCTGGTGAGCTGCTCTGGGTCTCCTTTGGGCCAGGATTGCTGCACAGGAGGGCAGCCTTGGCTCTGCAGCACAGCTTTGCAGCCTTGCAGGAGGCACTGAGCAGCTTGGGAGGGAGAGCAGCCCTGCAGAGGATCAGAACACCTCCAGCCCTGCCCTGTTTGCATGACATGAGCTGTTCTTTAGCCCCTTCCTGTATCTCCAGCGTGGCCTTTTGCATCACAGTTGCTCTGGAGACCAGTTAGTGATGACCAGCACTGGGCTGAGGGCCAGCAGGGGCTGGGCTGGGGCTTGTGGAGTCACTGCCTGGCTGTGGAAAGCATCAGCTTGTTCTGGGCAGCAGCTGCTCAGTTGAAAAACCACCAGACAGGCTCTGGGACAGGGACTCCTTCACTGCCTGCTTGGGCTCCCCTGTGGCTCTCAGTAAATTTAAATTAATCCTGGGATGGGGGGTGATCCTGGGGACCTCACAGGGGCTTTAGGGGGGTCAGTGTTGTAGGGAGGAACACCCTGAGGGGTGATCCCATGGGAGAGGGGTGTTGGCTGTTCAGCAGAGTCAAAGGCATCTCCTGCTGTTGCCAAGGTTATCTGATGCTCCTTGTCACTCATGACTTTGCCCTCCAAAACCTCAGCTCTGCCAAGAGCAGCATTCTAGCCCTGTAGCAGCATTCCCACATTCTCTGTCTCCATTCTAACTCATGCCTGCTCCTTAGATCTCTGTGGTGTGAAGAATTATCCTCATTTTCTGTACCATGTGAGAGATGCTTCCTGTGCAAAGGCTTTGCTTTAGCATCAGTTTCTGGTTCTTTTGACTTGCCATGCTCAAAAAAGCTCAGTGCTAAAAAGGATTTTACATTGCTTGTGGGTCAGTGCTGCCACTGTCACTGTTCCATGAGTTTGCCAGGGATCCTGGAGTTAACCACAGACACTTGGCAGAGTGTTAAACACAGAGTTTTTTTGCCTGTCAAACTGCACTGCTTAAAATCAACTCATCCCTCATAAAGAGAAGCCATTCAAGACCTCCTGGTTGAGGTTATGAAGCAAGGGGAAAAGTTTCACTGCTGAAAATTCATGAGTTCCTATAAGTGGCCAAGCTGAAAGAAAGTTTTATCATTAGATCAGTGTAGGGACTGAGAGGGGAGAGCAGGCAGAAAAGCAGCCAAAGTTCTGATGAAGCATTCATAATTGAACAAATATTTTTTTTCCTAGTATGAGAGGACTTATCTGGCCTTTAGGTGTGAAAAAAAATTAAACTGGAAATAATGGAAGGTGGGAACTGGAGCAGAGTGGTTGCAGGCAGAGTAATTTTTTGCCAAGGGAGCTGGTCATGACAGGTGTCACAGATTCAGTCCTGGGGCATTTTTAAAGCTAAGACCCTTTTCTGCAAGATGTGCTGAAAATCTCTGGGTGGGATTCTGCAGTTTACCTTACTAGGAATTGCCTGAGGGTCCTACTGGTCCCCTATGACTTCAAAAGTAATTTTGAGACTTTAGGGCATCCAAGAGGAGCTCAGTCATGTATCTGACACCTTTCTGTCACCTTGCTTGCAGCCTCGCCTTCTCCTATGTATGCACTTGTTTAGGCATGAGCCTGCATCCCACTTTCCTGTGATCACCTGTCCCAGGTGCATTCCTCATGCCCAGAGGATGAGGGATTATTCCACTTCTGTGGAATTCCACTCACTGCTGGGATTATTCCAATTCTGTCTCTCTTTCCCTTCATCCTTTCATGGCTGGGCCTGAGTCAAGCAGACCATGGAGCTAAAGGCAGATCACTCCCAATAATTGATAATTAAATCTGAAGAAGTGCCTGATGCCTGCCTGTACGTATTGGAGCTGTGATGATGAGGGAACACTGTGGTGCAGCTCCTGTGCTGACCTGGAGCCCAGCACTGGTCACAAGGACTCCAAGCCCTTTTTTCGTCACCAGGACCCAAAGCTGTGTGTGCAGGAGGCCCTGAGCCAGTGCCAGGTGTGTGTGACTCATCCCCACTCAGCACTACACAGCTCTGCAGATGAATTTTTTTTTTCTATTCCCCAGCGCCTTGTGCTGCTGCTCTGAAGTCAGATTTTCCTGCTGTGTGATGCAGGATCTGGCTGTTGGATGGGGTTTGTGTTTGTGGTGTGACATCTCCTGTCAGCTGAGCTCTGAGCTGAAATAACCCAGCTCCATGGTGGGCATTTCCCCTGGGAACTCACCCTGTGTCCTACCCTGAGGGACAGCAGGGCTGAAGCTTTTGTCCCCTAAAAATCCTGACTTTGCCTCAGGCTGGTGCTCTGGTTTTAGCAGCCTTGATCTGCTGGAATGCTGAGTGTCCTGCAAAAGCCACATTTCCTGCAGCTCCCTGTTTCACTGAGCTCACTAAATATCATCTCTTGGTTATAAATACCCATGGAAAGGAGCTGTGGTTCTCACTGCCTTCGCCCACCATTCATGAGCTGTTTGTTCCTTCCCCTCAGCCATTGCTGCTGCTGCTGCTCTTATATTATTTTTTTTGTCTCTGACTTTGCCCATGGGGTGCTGTGTGGGAGAAGAGACGTGGCAGGGTGGCACCAGTTCCCTTCTGGGCCAGCTGTGTTGCAGTTTTATAATGTTTATCATAGAATTATTTAGGTTGAAAAAGACCTCCAGGGCCATGGAGTCCCAGCTGTGCCCCATCCCCACCCTGTCCCCAGCCCAGAGCACTCAGTGTCCCTCCAGGAATTCCTTGGACACTCCAGGGATGGGGTTCCAACCCTCCCTGGGCAGTTCAATCCCTGAGCTCCCTTTCCATGGAGAAATTCCTGCTGCTGCCCACCCTGATCTCCCCTGCCCAGCCTGAGGCTGTTCCCTCTCCTCCTGTCCCTGTTCCCTGTTCCCAGATCCCAAATCCCCCCTGGGTGTCCCCTCCTGTCAGGGAGTTGTGCAGAGCCAGAAATTCCCCCTGAGCCTCCTTTTCTCCTTCTGAGCCCCTTTCCAGCTCCCTCAGCCCCTCCTGGGGCTCCAGCCCCTTCCCAGCTCCATTCCCTTCCCTGGACATGCTCCAGCCCCTCCCTGTCCTTCCCAAATTGAGGGCCCAGAGCTGGACCCAGCACTCACAGTGTGACCTCAGCAGTGCCAGCACAGGGGACAGTCCCTGCCCTGCTCCTGCTGCCACACTATTTTTGGCACAAAAACATCTGGGTTATGCTCAAGACTGGCTTCATGCAGCCCACCTGGTGGGGAGGCAGAAGTCAAACACCACAGGAGGGGAAGGAAGGCCCAGGGTGCCAGCAGGGAGTGTGATAAACCACAACGTGCCCTAAAAATGTTACAGCCATGGTCTCATTACACAGTTCTAATTTCCTACCTCCCACATTTTTAACTGTGATGCTCTTTTAATTTGGGCTTTTGCACTGTGTAGGATGAGCTTGGTTCTGAATAACAACACCAGGTTGTGAGAAGGGGAACAAGATATGGAGCTTATCTCCTGACAAGGGAAAAAGGGGATTTGTTATGAGCTAGGAGCTGAAGGAGAGAGTAATCCCAAAGCAGTGAGCCACTGCAGCAGGGAAATATTTTGTATTGTTGGTCTTCTCCAGCCTAAACAGTTCTGTGATGCTGTTTCCATGAGGACTCTGGTTTGACAGAATACACAGAATATTTCTGTTTTTATAGCACTTGAGAAGTGAAGTAGGCTAATCAGGAGATTAATTTTTTCCCTTACCTTGTTCTTAGAATTAATTTTGTGTTTTAATTCAACCCAAGATCCACATCTTGTGTGGAAAACTGTCACACAAAGAGTTAAGTTGGCTGCTGTCAGCAGCCCTTGTCATGGAAAGTGTTAGGCAGAGCTGTGCTGTCACTGGGAGCTGGGTTTCTCTGTTACTCACTGCCCTTCACGTGCTCTTCCAGTGGCTTTTGCCTGTTTGTAAATTATTATCTTGTGAAATGGGGAAAAGACTACAAGACTGTGGTGTTAATAACAGAAAACAGCAGTAGGAAGATGTGAGAAAGCTGAGTTAGGTGGAGTTTAGCCCAGAAAGGAGCAGTGTTCATGCCTGGGAGCTGGGATTTGTGCTGGGCTCAGGCTGTGAGGAGTTCAGCACTAATTTATTCCACTCTAGGGAATGGTTTTTGTGAATGATCATCATGTAATTCCATCCTCAGTGCTCTTACCCAGTTCTTACTGTGCTTCCAGAAAATACCCCAGCAGCAGGATCCCTCCTCCAGCTTCAGCTGTGTAAAAGTTTCCCTCATTGATGACAAACATGTCTCTTCTCTCTGTAATTCCAGATATGTGCCATCATTGGAGGAACATTTACTGTAGCTGGGATCCTGGACTCCTGCATTTTCACAGCATCAGAGGCCTGGAAGAAGATCCAGCTGGGCAAAATGCAGTAGCAGTGAAACTCTACCCTCGACTCCAAGGACAGGAGCAAAGATTGACAAATCTACCACTACCTGTTTTTGTCTTTATTTTCTATTTGATTGAATCAGTATGTTTTTCTCTAATCAGGCAGTTCAGTGAAGAAGTCTTCAACAAATCAAAGAAATCTCCATGCATTTCAGAGCTCTGAGAGGGAAAAATCAGTGGAATCAGGGTGTGGATTTTGATTCCCTCCCCCCAGAAAGAGAGGTTGAAATGCCATGTCAGATCTACGTAAGGATGGCAGTCTGTCCTCTGGGAGGTTCCTATGGCAGTGTACAAGCTAGGGAGTAGATGGCAAAGAGCTGAACTGTCTTGTGGCACTTTTTGGAGTTCTGTAGGATTTGCATGATCAGACAATCGACTTTTGTATAGGGCAAAATTACACATGAGGAAGAAATTCCACCCGTGGTGCCAAAAAGGTGATGTATCTGTTGGTGAGGAATGGAAAGTGTTAGTCCCCACAGCAAACCTAAGAGACAGAGGGCAGAAATAACATGTCAAGAAATGTTTTGTGCTTCTGTTGAGAGCTCAGTTGTTCAGATACAACCTTTCTAAAGAAGTGAAAAAAGGAGAAGAGGAAGCCTTCCCCAGCTACCTTTACCTGGGCAATCTGGGATCCCAGCAGTGGAGGGCATTTCTTTTACCCTGGATGTAAAAGTGGTTTCATTTCTTCCCACTAACTGAATATCCAGTCTTTTGTTTACAGGTGGCATGAAGTAAAAACCAAACTGAGCAACACAGTTTTATGTGGCCTTTGCTTTGAAAGGGAATAGTTGTCTTTACAGCATTAGCTTTTATTTCTTCTGTTTCTAAACACAGACCACCCAAAAGTCTGGATTCTGCACTTCTGCTTTTATTATTGTTGTTGTTATTTTTTTTTTAAAAAGATATTTTATATTCTCTGTGCTCAGAAAAATGGTGCAGCCTTCTGGGTGGATGAGCACAGCTTCCTCTCTTCATGTGTGTATTCAGTACACCTGTCAAACACAGGAATTCTGACTTTTCAGGATTTAAGGTGCCTCCCTTTTCCTTTAAAACTCAGTCAGGCATCTTTTCTGAGCCCTGGACTGACACTGCTCTCCCACAGGTACACAGGGCAGCATTCCCACAGGCTGACCCTTGCTGCGAGTTTTGTTTGATCCCTTCAAATGGTACCTGAGCTTCCCTGCCCATTCCTTCAAGCCTTGCCTTCTGGAGCCTCCAAAAAAAAAGGAGGTGTGAGGGGAAAACTCCTGCCAGGAGTGTCTTGCATGTCATGGTGTCATGAAATGAGACCAAATGTCCATCAGTGCATTTTCCAGAGCCTCATCAATTGTTCCTTGAGTAGTGACAGTCTCCGCATGCCTTGTGAATGCCTGAGCTGAGGTTACACAAATTTTAAGTCTTTCAGGATGGATTAAAAAAAAAAATTATAAAATTCTTGAACTCAGTGCTGTAAATTCTAAGATGGGTGCAGAGTTTCTCTTGGATGATATCCATTGCCTTTTCCTGGAGGCAAAATATCCAAACCTTATGCTGTGATGGTATGAATAGTTGAATTTTCAGTGTTATTGTTAGAGTCAGATACATTTCAAAAGAATTTCTGATTGTCTGTTGAAATTGTCCCATTGCTTTGGTAGCAGGGAAAGTGTAGCCAGTTTTATCCACCCACCAAAAAGCAGCAGCCAGCTGCTCTTCCCCTGCCATGCTCTGCCCTGTAGTGACTTGGGACAGCCTTGGAATTTTTCCCTGTTCTTACTCTGGACTGATTGTTCTTATTTTAAGTGTAAACTGGATTGTGTAACTTCCTGTGCCCATTCATGTAGGGATAGATTTCTTTACTTTATTTTTTTCCCCATTTTACAAAAATGAACTTGAAAATGAGATGCTTGTGTTCGTTTGGGATGTGTGCATGTGCCTGTGAGTGGATCCCTCTGATGTGGGATTTTCCATGGCAATTGCTTCTCCTGCTGGCTGAAGGATTTCCTCTAATCCACTGTGGAACTCACAGCTAAAATATCCTCATTTTTCCTTTTGGATTTGGTCTTTGCTGACAGCTTGAGAACAGTGGATTACTACAATGAAATTTTTAATATTTTAGTATCTTCCTTAAACTGAGATTGATTTAGTGCCTCCTTCTCCTGAGCTGAGCAAGGGGAGATCTTTGCAGTACAGTTCATTTTCTAAAATGTCTCCTCTGGTACAATTTCTTTGGCACAAACAAAGGTGGTTGCAGATTCTTTGTGTCCCCTGGTGTGTTATTCCCATCCTTCTGCCCATTCCCTGTCTGTATTAAACTGCCTCCTGTGCAGTCCAGGCCAGTTCTCTAAACCAGACCAGTGAAATTGGTTTGTTTGGGTTGTTTTGTTTTTTGAGGGTTTTTTTTTTTTTTTTTTGAAATAACACACTTCAGTGTGCCTGCTCTCTCTGCCAAAATATCCCCTGCAATAAGGTAATAAATCACTTTTTTTTTCCTTCTTCTTTTTTCTTTTTTTTCGTTTTTTTTGCAAGATGTGGAAACCAAATTGTACTTAAGTTCTGGCAGGAGAAACAATCTGTACCTTGGTTCTCTAAACCAGTCTAAGCCTTTGAGTGCTGCCAAGCCAAGGCCACTTTCTGGGGCTGTTGGAAGTTGTGGTGAGCTTGTCCTTTTGTCCTTCAGGCATGGCTGAAGGTCACACCATGGAAATGCTTTGTGTGTTTGCAGAAGAATCTGCTCTTCATCTCTCCAGATGTGAAAGCAAGGCAGTTACTGCCTCTGCACCCATGAGATTTCACTTTTGTTCTTGATTTTCCAAAGACAAAATGAGCTTAGTTGTGCTTTTAAACATCCTTGCAAACAAAAGAATTTTGAGTCAGAGCAGAAGGAAACCCTCAGTTTTAGGATTCTGACTTTGCCCTTTCAAGTCAGTGTTTTCATAGAAGTATTTGAGTTTCCAAGAAAGACATCCCTGTAGGAAATATTTGAGACTCCCATTTTAAATTATTCCCTGTAATTCCAGACTCCACCTTACGGTGAGAACTTGAGGCATAGGATGCTTTGCAGTGGTGGAGTTAAAAACTACTAGCTGTAGGGAAAGTTATTAGCTGTATTCTAGGCAGTATCTGGACTGCTGAAGAAGATTTTTACAGGAGAACAAAATGGAAATGGGGTACAACCATCCAGGAGAGATGCATCTGTGAATGTTTGATCTGATCTCTCAAATACTTGCATTTATGTGCGCTGTAAAAAATGAGATCTGTAATGTAGGTGGCCCTGTCTGCCACCAATTCCTGAGTATTTCTCATTTAATGTTCTTTCTCTGTGTGACACACGGGGCTGGGAATGGCTGTGATGAGTCTCTGCTTTCCAAGAGTTGTTGGAATTTGCAGTTTTGGGATGTCAGAGAGGGGCAGGGAGGAGGAGCAGCCCTGCTGTGTCTGGTACAGCAATGTTTAAAGCACAAGTCTTTTACATTTCTACAGTGAAGACTGTTAAAGGAGTTCTGGCATTTGTCTTTTTTAATTTGCAACCTTATGTTAATAAACTATTAGCCTTTTTAGTTCCATAATTAAAAATAAAACTCTTACGTGTTTCGATTGGCTTCTTGCTGCGCTCCTGTTGCAAAATCAATCTAAAGGAACTTTTATTCTTTGGTTTTTAATTGTGATTTCAGTGAGCTGAGCATTATCACACAGTGAAATCACTGGGAGCCAGGTCACTGTGGTGAAAGTTAGCACGAGGCTCTTTTGTAATCAGCCCTGAGTCATGTCTGGACATTCAGTGCTCGGTTTTGTACAGCACCAAGTGTCCCACCCTCCCTTTTTTAAGGAAAGGTGAGTGGATTGTGCTTGGGACTTGCTGGGTTTGGCTTTCATTGTGGTCCTTAGTGTATGAAATAATCCCATTTTTGTCCCCCTCCTTTAATGTCCACTTAGCCTTGCTTCATAACTATTTAGAAATAAGTGTCTGAGGCAATTAGTAAAGATTAAACAGTGAAGAGTTACACCACAATGAGTTTCAGCTCAAGATATCTGCCCCATCTTAAGAAACAAATTCCCTTTATGTTGGTGTGGGCTGTACAAGATCTTTGTGCAGGAAGAGATCCTGCCTGTTCCAGTGGTTGGAACTTGCATTTCCACCAGTGATGGGGTGGTGCTGAAAGTCCCTTACTCAATAAATGATAAATAAATGCTCTGGGGAAGGTGTTTGTCCAAATCCCAGCCTGCTGCAACTCAGTCCCAAACTTTCCCAGCCTATCTTTATAAAAAACCCAACCCAAACCCAACCAAGCTGTGTCTCAGCCACTTAATTGGTTAATTTCTACCAATTTTCATTGAGAATAAATTAAATCTGAGTGCTGAAAATATGTACTAGGGCAACATCTGCCTGAAATGGACGTGGTTTGTACAGGTGAGCTGGGTTAAAGGGGCAGGGATGCAGGTGACAGTGACACTGGAGCGGGGACATGGGAGCCCTTGGGTGTCCCTTGGGGCGGAGGGACATGGGAGCAGTGTCACTGTGCCACTGGTGTCCCCTGGGGCTGAGAGACATGGGAGCGGTGTCACTGTGTCACGGGTGTCCCTTGGGGCTGAGGGACATGGGAGCAGTGTCACTGGTGTCCCTTGGGGCTGAGGGACATGGCAGCGGTGTCACTGTGTCACTGGTGTCCCTTGGGGCTGAGGGACATGGGAGCAGTGTCACTCGCAGCCCAGCCCAGTGGAAGGTGCCAGTGCGTGCACTTAAAAGTTGTGGAGCTGAGCAAAAGCAGCCTTTAATTTAATTTATCCTTGGTTTAATTTATTCTTTGCTATCAGCATCCATGGTGCCCTGACAGGCAGTTATTAAAACTTAGGAGAGGCCAGAAGTATCTTGGATTTGCAGATGTGTTATCTGTACGCGTGAGGATCGTTATTGGAGGTGCTGGAGCAGTGCGACTTCTCTGTGCGAGCCCAAAATAGACATTTTTACAAATGGATATAAATGAGAGCGGCATGACTGCGGGGCAGGATCCAGGTGTCCTGAGAGCTGAGAAGGGGCAGCTTTGGATTGGAAGAGTGGTCTGATGTGTGTCAATCACAGGGTCAGTGCCAGTCAGGGAAGAGGCTTCAGCCTTACTTGGAGCCCGGAATGTCAGGGTTTGTTGATTAAAAAGAGTTGAAATTGCTTTTTTGCCGCGGCAGACTCTGTGGGTGTGGGTGATGAAGTGTGCTGTGAGCACCTCTCCAACTTGTTGGATTTTTGGTTTTTTTTGTGCAGCCAAAATGAAGTTCAACCCCTTTGTGACCTCGGACCGCAGCAAGAACCGCAAAAGGCATTTCAATGCCCCCTCCCACATCCGCAGGAAAATCATGTCCTCGCCCCTGTCCAAGGAGCTGCGGCAGAAGTACAACGTGCGCTCCATGCCCATCCGCAAGGACGACGAGGTCCAGGTACTGCCCTGCCCCGCTGCTCTGGCACACCTCAGCTCCTCCCTGGGCAGTTTTCAGCAGGAATTTCTCCATGGAAAGATCCCTGGGAGGTTTGGAGTGCCCATCCCTGGAGGTGTCCCAGGAATGATTGGATGTGGCACTCCGTGCTCTGGGCGAGGGGGCAAGGTGGGGATGGGATAATTTGGGTTTGATGATCTTGGAAGTATTTTCCAAGCCAGCTGATTCTGGGATGCTGTTTTCATCCCTTTGCAGCCTGTGGAAAAAGGGAAGGATGAGACAAACTCATTTTGGTGCTGGTGCTTTGCCCTCAGCATGGCAGAAATCATCTAAATTAATCAAGTCATGTCAAGTGTTCCTTAAATTTACTTCAGTGACAGGGATGACACCAGGAACATAAGTGTGCTGGCAGTTCTGCTGCACTTCATTGATTATTGTGCTAAGTTAAATGTTTTAAACAATAAAGCACAAAGCAAATAACCATTCCTTTTTTATAGGCTGCTTGCTACCTGTGATATTTGAAAGATTGGATTAGAAATGAGTCCAAGCTAAGTGGCTTTTTTATATAAAACTCAAGGATTGGTGAAAAATTAGAGTAAAAACTTAAAAGTTGAAACCTGACTGCAAAGCTACAGAGCTCCCTCGTTAGGGTTTACTGCAGGGAAAATGGGGGAGAAGCACAATCCTGATCCATTGTTCCATGTTAGTAATGCTGAAATTGCCAGGTCACTCGTGGCTCTGTGGGCTGTGTGTGCAAGGAGCAGAGCTGGGGTTTCACCCTGGGGAATTCACTCATGGTTGGTAGGATGGGGTGGCTGTTCAGGGGTGCTCTGGGAGCGTGGCTGAGTGTGTTGGCTCTGTGCAGGTGGTCCGAGGACACTACAAGGGGCAGCAGATCGGGAAGGTGGTGCAGGTGTACAGGAAGAAATACGTGATCTACATCGAGCGCGTGCAGCGGGAGAAGGCCAACGGCACCACCGTGCACGTGGGCATCCACCCCAGCAAGGTACGGGGACACTGGGGGCTGGCACCTGCCAGCAGAGCTGGGGGCCACTCTGGGATTGGGTAGAACTTGTTACCAAGTGCTGGGAATGTACCTGGGTCAGGGCAACCCTGGGAGAAGGATTTGGGGGTGCTGGTGGCCAAGAGCTGGACCTGCCTTGGCCCCCAGGAGCCCCCATGCCCTGGGCAGATCCCCAGTGGGCAGCAGGAGAGGGGCTGGGATTGTGTCCCTGTGCTCAGGTGAGATCCCACCTGCAGAGCTGCCCCAGCACAGCAAGGAGCTGGAGCTGTGCAGAGAGCCCAGGGGAGGCTCCAGGATGGGCAGAGGGATGGAGCAGCTCTGCTGGGAGAGCTGGGATTGTTCACCTGGACAGGAGAAGCTTTGGGGTGACACAATTGTGACCTCAAAGTGCCTGAAGGAGCTGCAGGAAAGATGGAGAGAGAATTTTACCAGGGAGGGAGTGACAGGACACAGGGAATGGTTTCACACTGACAGAGGGCAGGGTTAGATGGGATGTTGGGAAGGAATTGTTCCCTGACACAAGATGCCCAGAGCAGCTGTGGCTGCTCCTGGGTCCCTGGAAGTGCCCAGGCCCAAGCTGGACAGGGCTTGGAGCCACTTGGGATAGTGAAAGCTCTCCTTGCCCAGACCAAGATGATCTTTAGGTTCCCTCTAACCCAAACCATTCTGTGCATAAGAAATGGAGATCCTGCCTCAAGGAAATGTTAGGGTGTTATGAGCAGAGATGTGAGTTGAAATCAAGAACTCCTTGCTGTTTCTGGGAGTGGAAAGCCACTATAGGCTTTGGAATCTTGCTAAAATACTTCTTTGAAGAAAATGATGTTTTCAAAGAACAAAACAGATCTCTTAAAACAATGCTTTGTCTTTGCTCTGTGCCCCTTTCACTGGATGAGGAGGATGGATGTTGGAGAGGCTTGAAGATATGCTCAGAATTGTGATTATTCTTGCAGACAGTTGTGACATGAATACTTCTGAATCTGGGTTTAGCCTGAGGTATTTAGAGCTGGTATTTAGGCAAAGCCTGTTTAAATCATAACAGGAAACATTTCAAACTAAACACAGGAACTTGCCAAAACCTGGTTTGAAGCAGATTAATTCAGTCTGCTTCAGCCTTGCCATGTGGGCACAGAGATGGAAGTGCTGGTGGAAAAAATCCAGTTGTAACAGGTTTTCTGGTGTAAATAGTTGGTGTGTTCAGCAGAGGGAGGGCAGAATTATTTTCCAAAACATCACGACTTGTGTGCAGCAACAACATCTGACTGATAAGGTGACATTGTGGTGGAGCTACTGAATGTATCTGTGTGCTGAGCAGGGAGAGAAACAGAATTTTCAGCTGGTTCTTCACTCTTAATTTTCATTAATTTGAACTAGACCTCAATAAATCTTTGCATAAAGATTCTGGGTATTAATGCAGAGAGCAGAGGAATGTTTTGTTACAGGCTTGTAGTGGGCTGTGTGAACAGTTTGTACAAAAGAGATGGGAATTACAATTAAGAGAGACCTAAATGCACGAGGAATTAAGGAGAAAGTGTGCTTATAAGGGATTTCTTGCATTTGATTGTTACTTCAATTTTCTAAGTAGTGCTTTCAGTAATACCAACACAGCAATTTCTTTGCCAGTTTGAGGAGGCAGGAACAGGAATTGTTGGATAAATTCTTCCCTGAAAGGATGGTGAGGCAAAAGGTGCTGGAGGGGCTGTGGCTGCCCCATCTCTGGAAGTGTCCAAGACCAGCTTTGAGTGCTGCCTTTGTGGTGCTGGGACCAGCTCTGTGCTGTGCTCCAGGTGGATTTAGCATTGCTTGCTGCCCTTCCCTCTGGATGGGGACCCTGAATCCCTTGTGCTCTCTCTCCCAGGTGGTGATCACCAGGCTAAAGCTGGACAAGGACCGCAAGAAGATCTTGGAGCGTAAAGCCAAGTCCCGCCAGGTGGGCAAGGAGAAGGGCAAGTACAAGGAGGAGACAATTGAGAAGATGCAAGAGTAGATGTTTTCCTGATTGACACCATTAAAAAACTGCCAAAATTCAACCTGTTCTGTGTCTTCTTTCAAAAATATGGATGTGTCCTGCTCGGCATTTAAATATTCCTTCTTGTATTTTGACTTTGTAAAAAATACACTTGATTAAAAAGCTCTTTTTACTATATTTTATATTTTTTACCTATTTTTAGTGTTATGAAAAACAGTTTCTTCCCTGTAAAGAAATGTTTCAACTAACCTAAAAGAGCAGTGCAATCCATCTTAATAGTCATTGTATTTCTGTCTCTTAATTAGATGTGTCCATGGATTTTTTTTTTAATAGTAACATGTTAATTCTGTGCACTGTATCTATAATTAATTATATTTTATTAATAGAGCTTGAGGACAGAGGGGTGCTCATGAGGCAGAGCTGACTGGTTTGGGAAGGGATGGGATGAAGCAGTCTCTGCTGTTGGTGGTGCTATTTTGGATGAATTTTCTGTCAGAGGAAATCTTCCCTGGCATTTTGTACCTCCATAATTGAGAGCTGCTGCAGCGTGTTGAAAACAGCCCTGCAGTTAAATGACTTTACTGGCTCAGTGAATGGCCCTCTAATTGCTGGTACAGAGGGAAAGAAATTCATCTGCCTGAGCAACAATGGAATCAGAAAAAGAGGATGCTGGCAATCAAGGAAAATTGCATTTTAGAAGCCATTCATCGGCCTGACAATGAAGCTGTTTGGTGAGTGGATTTTTCTCATGAAGGCTCAGAGGTTTGGTCCCTCCAGCTCGTGCTGCTTAATGTGAAATTTCTTTGCCTTGAGGAATTGGTTGAGGAATTTCATGAGGTTTGTTCATTACTGGGACCTTTCCAGGTACGGAGCTGCTCTGTGGGATCGTGTCCCGCATCCCCTATTCCCTGGGGAGCTCAGAGCCAGCTCTTACCCGGCAGGAGGAGCTTCATGTCCCCATACCCGGCAGCCTTTATGGGATGGGGATGAGAGCCGGGCAGGGCCGGCGATCCCATGGCGCTCCCGATCCCATTTCACGGGCAGCGCGCGCTCCCGCGGCCCCACAGGTCCCGCCCCGCGCGCTCCCGCCGGCGCCGGTGACGTGGCGGGCGCTGATTGGCGGGCGCCGGGCGTGGCGTGGCGGGAGGCACCGCCCCCGCGCCCCTCAGAGCGCGGCCATGGCGTACGGCGGCCTGGCGGTGCCCATCATCGTCATGAGCGTGTTCTGGGGGGTGGTCGGCGGCGTCCTGCCCTGGCTCGTACCCAAGGGGCCGAACCGCGGGTGAGTGACCGGGGGGCGGCGGGCAGCGGGCACCTTCCCTTCTGTCCCCCGCGGGTTTGGGGGGAGGCCCTGGCGGAGGCGGCCCCGGAGCCCTGAGGCGCCCCGAGGTTGCCCGGGCCTGGGGCCGCCGCAGCCCCGCGGGCTCCCGGTGCAGCCTAGGCCGGGCCGAGGTGTCACCACCCCTGGGGCTGCCAGAGCCGGGCTGTGCCCCTGGAACCCCTCACGGGTTTGGGTTTCCCCTGAGGCCCTGGCACAGGGTGCCCAGAGAAGCTGTGGCTGCCCCTGGATCCCTGGCAGTGCCCAAGGCCAGGCCGGACGGGACTTGGAGCAGCCTGGGATAGTGGAAGCTGTCCCTGCCCGTGGCAGGGGGTGGAACGAGATGAGGTTTAAGGTCTTTTCCAACCCAAAGTATTCCGTGAAACCTCTGCAGACAGAACGTCCTGTGTCAAGGTGGTTCATTGTCAGGCGGTATTTGAGCAACAACTTCCTCTTTCTTTCCTTACTTGACCTTTCCTAACTTACTCTGTCCTCTGGTTTCACACGGGGTGACACTGGAAGGGCTGCAGTAGTGTGTTACAATTTTGGCTTAAATGTGTGCTGGTGCCCTTGTAGCTGAGGACAACAGCAGGTCCTCTAAACTGAGGTTTTGCCTGCAGTAGTTGTGGCTGCTCAGATTAAAAAGCAGACAAGTTTTTGTCTTTCTCTTTTCTCTAGGAGATAATGGCTTCTTAATCTCCCTTCCTCTCTCTGACACTCCCTCTACTCTACAGGTACCAACTGTCTTTTCTCTCAGTTCTTTATCTAAACCCTCAATATTCCTCAGCCTCTGATATTTCCTGCCTCACTTTCGAACCTGATGTGTGTTTTATGCCTGTCCTCAGAAATACCTTGGAAAAATGGCTTCCAGGCATGGAAATGTGGGAATTCTGTGCCTCACCAGCAGAAGTTACAGACCTACCATGAGGTTTTGTTACTCAGTTGGGGGAAAAAATACATACATGGAAATGCCTTTTCATAATTTAAAAAGAAAAAGAAAAACCACTCCACTTTGCCAATGAGTTCCATGAGCTGCAGAGAATTAGGAAAATTTTCCTCTCTTCCCATTTCAAACCCATCTGGGTGTGTGTGGCTGCAGTTTTGCCATTTTCAGTTTCAAGAGCTTGGTTCTTCCTTCTTTGCAGCTTTTCAGTGGTTTCTGACACAGCTGTGTTTCACCAAGAAAGGACAATTTTACACTACAGCTTTGAGGTTTTATTTTGTATTCAGTTTGTAAACCCCTCATTCATTATATAAAATTAAAAGTGACAATTTGACACTAAAATTTTCTTGAAGTAGAATTCTACAAATGGAGAAATCATTTATTGTGTGCATCCAGCCTCAGTGTTTCAGTGATGTGAAGGACACTGCATCAGATTTTGCTGCTGTTCACAGTGATTTTGTCAAACCCAGCTGTAAATGTTGGGCAGAGCTGTGTCAGTCCTGCAGATCTGAGCCTCTGCAGTTTACTCAGCTGGAAGGAGCCAGAACATTCACATTGAGTCATCTTTCATATGATCAAAGTTAAACTTGTCCTTGTTTGCTGTGGGGTTTTTCTGTGGATCTTGTGGTCAGTCACAACACCACACCTGATCACATTTCTCCTTCCTCTTGCAGGGTTATCAACACCATGCTGGTGACCTGTGCTGTTTGCTGCTACCTGTTGTAAGTACAAATAATGTCCTGCCTCTTGAGCAAGGCCCACTCCTGTTGTCATCACAAGTTCCTTTCTTTTTTATAGCCTCAGAGCAGTTAGGAGTTTTTAAATGTGTCACAGAGATTTAGACACGTTCTTTGACAGCTCTTGGAATTCTGAGGCTCTAAAGACCTTCAGTGAAGAAATTTTCCAATTGGAAAATGGTGAATTAAAAGGAACCTGAATTCCTCTTGTTGTCCTCTGACACAACTGTGAGCTGTCCTCTGCCTGGACTTGCTGTTCCTCTTCTCCAGTTCACTGCCTCATTTGCTCAAAGTGTAATGATATTTAGTCAATTCTAAGATTTTCCTGATTCTTAGGGTTTTTTTTTTTTGCCTTTTTCCTTTCCACGTTAATTCTGAGGTAATACTAATTCAAACCCACTGAACATTTTTGCTTTTAAATTCCTTGAATATATTCTCCAAATCTGTTTGAGTAGTGGGTGGAAAAGCTGCTGCATGGTGGTTTTTTTAGTGAGACTTTGATATATTAAAACCATTTCTGTTTAAATGCACAGTGTGTTTTGAGGCTGCCTCTTTTCTGTAGGAGATTTGGTAGCAATAACAAAGTGACTTGTTGAGAGCTCTTCATAGAATGTTTTTTTAATCAAGATTTAAGCCAGCTGTAGCTGGAAGCTGCAAGACAAAGCTTGCTTGTGGTTTTTTCTCTCTCTTTAAAAACTGTAGAGACTGATCTTGTGAAAAAAGAAATCTACTGTGCAGAAATAACTTTGAAAAAATGTTTTATGGAGAGTAAAGTGGTAAAAGTCTGGTTTGATCTTAAGGGTTAACTTGTTATAAAAAATTATTATTTGGAGTTCCATTCGAACCTGAGTAGTATTTGTACTTTCTTGAACTATTTAGGCATTATTTATGCTATTCAAAGGAATTTAATAGGAATATTTACAGAAATGCATTTCAGTGTTGACATAGCAGAGGCCAGTTGGGTTAGACTGTAGTACAACTTATACAGGTTTGGTTGTTCATATCAATTTATTCCTGGAAAATTTATTTCTGTTCAGAGTATTTGATATGTGAACTCCTAAGAATTCACTCTTGCTTAACTATAAAAGTCCAGCAAACTTGGGTCTATTTTGAATCCACAAAAGTTTTTAAATTAAGTTTTTCTGAGTGGATATAGAAATTTGAGAATTTGTGCAAGCAGCTTGAATTTGAGAATCTCAGTGCTATGAAGGTCTCCTTGCCCTGCACATGAAGTTTGTAGCAGCCCAGTCTCATAACAAGTCCCAAATGTTTGGCTAAGAAGGGGCAAATTTTTTTTTTTTTGTAATTTTTACTGGGTTGCTGCATTTATGTCACAGTAAGTTGGGTGGTTTTTAATTAGGAAGAGGGTTGAGCTTTGTTTTGGTTTTGTTTAAATTTAAAGTTCTCACTTGGGTTTTTTTGCCTACAGAAATAATGTCCCTCTCTTCTAAAACCCTTGAGGCTTAGGGTTTGGTGTCTTTATTATTTGAAGGAGAGTTTTCCTTGAAGTAGAGACCTTGTGACATCTGCAGCTTCCCCTAGATTGTGATGTGAAATGCATTTTTTGTAGAATTTCTTAACTTTTGGCTGAATTCTATGAACCCTTCAAATGTACAGTGGTGTTTGACTTGTAGGTTTAGTTGATTATTTTATCTGAACAGACCCATTATAAATCCTGCTGTCATTAACATGTTTCATAAACTGTTCCTGCATGTCCAGGGGTTCTTTGGTAATTTTGTGGGCTCTAATGGGCTCTAACTTGTTTTCTGAATTTCCTTTGGCTTCCTCCAGTTGTACTTTGGGGAAAAAAAAAAAAAAAAACAGCAGCAAAATCTTAGGATGTTTTCAACCCTCAGTAGTTGTACCCAACCACAGAAATTGCATTTGTAGTGCTGCTTGCCAGAATGCAACAAAAAGCAGATTTTCCTCCTCATCTTCCAAGAACTTGCCTCATCACACAGTCTTTCTTTTGTTATTTGCTCATTTATTCTGTATAAAATTGTGGAACAGCCCTGGTTGGAAAGGACCTGAAAAGATCTGGTCCAACCTTTTCCCTCTGTTTTATTCAGACATTGAAGTTTATTGTTCTTGTATCCTTTTCCTGTCGGGGGAGGAGGAGGCACTGAAAACATTTAAGACCTTAATTTGAGTGATTAAAGAAAGAGATGAATTTTTCATACCAGTTTTGAAGGAAGCCCAAAGAATTGTTTCTGAGGGTTCTACACTGGATATGTTAGGATTGAAATAATTTCTGCTGTCCCAGGTGTTTGTGTGTCCTCAGGAGGTGGCTGGTGCTGTTCTGTGCTCCTCTGCACAGCTGCTTAGTCTCTGCTGGACCTGCTTTTATGCTTTTGAGTTACCTTTCCAGTTAAAAATAGGGAAAAAACAATTTCCTGTCTTCATTAAACACCACTTGACTGACAAATTGATTTCGACTGGACTGAATTCAAAGTCAATCACATTTCAACTTAAAGCCATTTCTTCTGTATTTAGATTTAACAGTGGTAATTTTGAATAACCATATTGATCACATGGAATTCATTTGGTTGTTCTGTGGAAGATATTTGCATCTAATTTGTGTACAGATCCTGTACCCAGCAGCCTTTTGAAGAATAAACCATTCCCAGGAACCTCATAAAATCTAAGGCAAAGTCTAAGAAGTTACTGCTGCAGAAATTAGAGGTTACACCATATTGTGAGGTACTGTCAGGGTCTAAATCTATTTTGCTGTGCACAAAGCAGTTCCTGAACAGTGTCATCATGTCCTAAGAGAGGACAGGGTGCCTGGAAAATCGTATTATTTGCTACTGATTTTAACAGGATTAAAATATGGATGCCCAAATTGACATTTAAACAGAGATAGCAGGACCTTAATTTGTAACACGAGCACAGACAGATGGCAGTTGTGGTGGGAAGACCTTTTAAAAAATCTCTCTGGTACAACAGAAGGGACTTTAATTTCCTTGTCTGAGCTGGATAATTAACAGTAGCTGTTCCAAGTGGGATCTGGTAGAATTTAAGGACCTGTGGGTGGCTTGAATGCCATACCTGCTTTTAGCAGCTCTGGAACATTGCATCTTGGATCCAGAGGTTTGTTTTACTCCGAGTGTTGCATTTTGTTGGGTGTTGTCAGGCTGGATTATTGTATAAAGCAGCATCACTTAAGCAAAACACTGGAAAAGCTTTTTCATGACTTACCTTGAATGCGAGGCAGTTGCAGCCTAACAACTGCTTTAAATTCCTCAGCCCTCAGAGCAGGGAGCAGGAATGTGCTGCTGCCCTGATGCCACCCTGGCTCAGAGCTCCAACAAACGCCTTTTGAAACCTCCAGGCTGCTTTTCCCAAAGCCTGGGTGCATAGGTTGAGGTTCTGAATGTGCTCCCAGCTCCTTTAATTCACAGCCATGCTGGGCCTGAGCTCGGGAAGCAGGAGAGGTGAGAGATTCCTGCATGGAGCTCCTTCCTGCTCTGCAGTGACAAAGGCAATAATGTGCTTTAACAGGCTTTTAGTGTTCTACCCTCCTCCCACTTGTGTTACTTCAGGATGCTGGAGGCAGATGGCACAGTGCTCTTGGGATCTGTCTGTTGGATGTAAAAAATTAACCCTCACAAAAGAAATTCCGTGATAATTTGAAGAGCTAATTTGTTTTTCTCTTAAGTAGATTTAACACCATGGTCTCAAAATACATTGTTGTCACTGCTTTGGACAGCAAAGTAGAAACGTGTCACCCTAAAGGTTTTTGGCTGCTCTCAGTAGTGTCTTGCTGATGTTTTAATTCCTTTGTAGAGCCTGCTACGTGTTCCAAGGCTTGTGTGACTGAATGCTGCTGCAGGCTCAGCTCCTTGTTTTAGCTGGAGTTCTACCCCGTGCAAAACTGAAAGGGGCATTGCAAAGAAATACTGATGAATGTGAAGAGGATTGATGTATTTTCTTTAAGTCTGACCCACATCTCTTGCCCGTGGTTGTTGCAGGCGTTTTGCAGCCGACCTGCACTTGGTTTGCTGGTCAGAGCATCAAGGTTTGTGTGGAATTTTCCATGACTGCCTAAGCACTCTGATACATTTGTGGCAGCTCCCATTACAAAGCTGCTCTGCTTTTTCTCCTCCTTACAAAGCATTCTAGAAATAGCAGACAGATGAGCCAGTGTGTTCACTAAATGTGTTTATATAGTTAGTATTTAACATAGATTTAAATCCATGGAAGCATCCATTGCTTTTTCTGACTCTTGTAACGTTTACAAAGCAAATATATCTTTTAACAGTGGAATATTTATTTCTGTTTAGCTTTCCTGGATATTTTCCACAAACTACATTCCTCTTGTTCTCAGTGCTGGCCATGGCTTCTGCAGTGTTAGTTTGTGCCCTGCTCCAGTGCAAGGCTGCTGTGCTGATGATTTGGGGTTTGTGTCATATTGGGATCGTTTTTTGGTCTTTTTTGTGTTCTTTTGTACCCTTTTGCTTCAGGTCCCTGTTTCTTGACCTCTGTGCCAGGTTTAAATTCACTTTTGTACAGTCTCTGAAAAATATACCATGTCTGAAAGGGACAGGTTGTCAGGCACTGAGAAGCAAATGAGAGAGAGGATATTTCTCAGAGGTTGTTGTTCAAGGGATGCTTCAAAGGCACTGAAAAAAGGTCTGTCTCTCTTATGTTTCCATCTTCTGAGCCCCCAAATAACTGAGTTTCATGTATCTCAAAACACTTTCCTGTCAAAAGAGAGGGCAATGCTCTCAGGTGGTTTTGTGTTGCTTTCAGTTGAACAGGACAACCTATTTCAGTTGCAGAATGATTTGGTGCCAGACTTCAATGCTGGTGGCTGCTCCTTGTGTATGAGCTTGAGTAGAATTTTTATTTGAACCTAGACCTTCCTGAAATACCCTTTTATTCTCTGATAGTTCTCATATTTGGACAACTTTTCCATTGTCACAAGCTGTCATTTGGCTGATTTGTCTCTGTTGGGTTGGGGGGTTGTCTTGCAGTTGGCTGATTGCAATTCTGGCTCAACTGAACCCTCTCTTTGGGCCGCAGTTAAGCAATGAAACAATCTGGTATCTTAGATATCACTGGCCTTAAGGATGTCTGTGCTGTGCTGCAGTTCATTGGCAGGTGAGTATGATGAGATTTATTGATATATTTGGTGTGTTAAAGCTTCAGGAGACATTGAATAGTAATGGGAGCAGTGTGCTCCAACTGCTGCAGCTCTTTTGGAGGAGAAATCTGTCTGTAGACTGCAACAAAACATTTTGGATGTTAGTCTTGATTGGATACGTGAAAAGCTTGAACTGAATTATTGACAATTATTTTTCTTTCTGTCCTGTTGTGTGGTGCTGTGTTCAGGGGTTTGTAAGGAGAACAAAACATTACTTCTAAAAAAAATATATAATTGGACCAGGGTGTTTTTAATAGCTAACATAAGTGGATTTCCTAATCTTTACCAATTGTTAAACCTCTCCTCAAGCCTGCTACCATTTCATCTAAGACCTGTCCTGATTTCCAAGGCAACACAGCATTGCCCTCATTCATCTGGGAAGTTGGACTGGGAGCTGCCATTAGAATGTTCTTTATCTCCTGAGCTCACAGCTTGATGGTTTATTTTGTTTTTAATGACAGCCTGTGTGCAGCTTTAATCCTGGGTGAGCCTGGTGGTTGCTATCTGGGCAGTGCTGCTGGAATGTGGTTCTTGCAGCTCCTGGGCTTTCTGACAGGGCCAGCAAAAATAAAGTGTTGTACTAAAAGTACCTTGATGCTGTTGGGCTTCTTCAGGAGGGCAGCATTTGGAATTGAAGGTTCAAGTGAAGGAAATGTGGAAACAAGCAGCCATGATTATAGTTTTTAAGCTGGTAACTGAATAATTAAACACATTTTTTTTTGTCCTTGTACAACACAGTCTCAGTTCAGTGCAGCAGGCAGTGACAGTTGATGCTATAGCTCTGTTAAATGCCTTCTGTGAAGTGTCCTGAACATTTGCTCCCCTTCAGAGAAGGTTTCCTGTGGACTGGGATGTTGTCAGACTGGGCCTGTGTGTGTGTCTGCAGCTCCTTTTAAGCACCAAGCAGAAGCTAAAGGTAGACTTGGCCCTGCTTCAATTGCAGGCCTGTAATTAGCTAAGCCAGTCAAGCAGAATTTCCTAGGAGCATTTTCACTGCTTGGGTGCTAACATATAATTAGTTAGCTAAAACAGAGAACAGCGTGTTTTGGTAATGGGCACAAAGATCCCTGAATCCCATAGGATGAATCAGTTGCCTGGGATCTGAAATTGGAGTTATCTGGACATAAAAATTTGGCTTCACAGTCGAAACCAGCAAAGGCAGGCAGGAGGTGAGACACAACCTCTGGATTCCTGCTAACAGAATCAGGCCTTTCCCTCCATTTCAGTGAAGGATTTTCCAAAGAACTGGAGCTAAATTTGTACCAAGGAAGAGAGGGAACTTCTGTGTGTTTGAAGATGACTGCAGAGTTTCTGTGGAGCTGTCATTTTTAAACTTATTAATGGAGCATTTCAGCTCTGCAAAGCACATGCAGTTGTATTACATGAAGGAGTTTATTTTAACCTTTCATCTGATTTTATTGGCTTGATTTTGGAATGAAATTAAGTTTGTTGTCTCTGAAAAATAAAAGTTTAGAAGCATATAATAATCCTCAAATATCTGTTGCTTGAAATGTGCTGTCACAGGTCACACCACTACAGTGTTTGAGTGCTATTGCAGGGCTGAGGTGCTCCATGTCCTGTCCTTGCTCTTGTGGAGTTTGTGCCTAGTCAGAGCTGGGAGTGAGATTCCATCTGATAAGAGCTGGGATATCTCTCTGACACTGCATGGATTCCCATCAGTATAGCAACCAGTTATTTCTGGATTTTGAGATGTGCTTTTCCAGCATTCAGGGGACATGTACTATACTTGTTTCTGCCTCCTGCTCCTTTCAGTTGAGGTTTGGGTGGATTAGTATGGAAAATGCAAAGAGAATGAAGTGCTAACTCCCAAAGTGAAAAGATCCTTAAAAATAAGGGTGATTAAAGCAAACCCATTTTACTTTTACCAACTGAGCCTGGAAATGCTCCAGTGAGCTCCTCATGTTCTGCTGAGCAACTCTGCATATGCTGGCTTGATTGATCTGTGCCAAATTCCACGAGTTTGCTCTGTGTTTTCAGGCAGTTTCCCTCCCATCCAGGGGATGGTTTTATAGCAATTCAGCTGATACATCACCAGGTTAATGGCTTGGATGGCAGCGTGTAAGAGCACACAGAGCTCTGTAAATCCACTGTGGACTCTTCCAAAGTGTGTTCCAGCACTGCCTTTTCTCCTTAGCTTGGTGAATTCACAGGCTGTGTTCTCAGAGCAGGAACAGTCTCTGTGCAAGTGGAGAAGGGCTGGCATCCAGCTCACTGGGTGCTGTTACAGCAGTGAAAACATTCCAGGGAAATAGTTGTTCTACCAGCTTATAATGTAACTAAAACTACTTGCAGTAACTTCAGAAATGAAACTGCCAAGAAAACATCCACACAGATGAATTATCTCCAGTTCTTGACCACTGCTCAGTGCATCTGTGGAATGGAAATTGCTGTGGTTAACAGCCAGGCCTTCAATTAGCAAACTGTCTCCTTGGAAGGGAATAATGAAGTTGCCTCTTGCTTTGCAGGTGAAGAAGAGATGAAAATCTCCACTGACCCAAAGGTGCCCTTGCTGTAGCTGGTTGGACACGCAGCCTGCAGTAATGCCTTAACCTTTCTAATGTTCTTCAAGTGGCCTCTTCCAAATTCTGTGGTTTTTCCTACTACTCCATTTAACAGAGTGCCTCATGCAATTGATACTCCTCTTTGGTGCTCTCAATTTTTGACTGTTAACTCCAGATGTGATGAAAATTTCTGTTTTTATGGGTCATGGAATCACATTTTATCTGTAATAACACTTTATATTTGCAGGTCTTAGCTTGTCTGTCATTGTGTTGTTCACCCCTGTTCTGCTTGCACTGGACAAAAATGTGTGCAATAAACTGTGTGAGGAGAGGAGAAACAGTGGTACCATGTGCTGATGGCAATTTTTTTTTTTTTTTTTTTCAAATGAATTGTATTCTTGAAAAATCTGGCCTTCAATTTCTCATGCCTGGAAATAAAACTAATCCTCTGCTTGATACAAAATGTTCTCGTGCCATGTTTAACTGTTACTTTTCTGTGGGTTTAATTGGATACTTGGAGTTGAGCTGAGGATATTTAGATAATGTGGCTAAATTATAAGGAAGTTAAATAGTAGGAATAAATGGGGGATTGTTGCCTGTATCGAGACCTCTGGGGTAGATCTATAATAGGATTAAATTTGCAATTTAAAATTGCTGAAATGTACAGTAATAAGTGAGTGCTTGGCTTGAGAGCCTCTTTTGCAGGAGCTTCCTATTTTCTGAGAGGGACTCAGAGTAGCAAAGGTAACATGGTTAATTTGGATGAAACCTTCAGAGAGATTTTGACAGGAGGCTGATTTAATCCCTGGCATGTTTGTAGGATATTTATAGGAATTGAACAGCAAACATTGCAGTTGCTTTGTGCTGACCTGACCCTTGCATGTGGAATTGCAGACCTGGGAAAGCACATGGCAACATCAGCAAGAGGTTCCTGAGGCTCTTGGGTCCGTGGGATTGGGGATGGATCTGCTCAGTTGTTGGCTGAGGAGCAGCTTCAAAGGATAAAAATGCTGCTTCCTGAATGCTTCCTTACCTCATGGCCAGATAAATTACAGTTATTCCCTTCACTGTTATGCACAAGGACATAATGGAATGGTTAATATTTTATTTGCTTTTCCCTCTTGGATAGCACCATTAACATGTTCAGTGGGACAGCACTCATTACTACACAGGAAATTCCAAGATCCTGACATCTAACTTGCAGTGATCCAAAACTGGACAGTGTGAATTGCAAAAGAAGGAGGAACGTGCCCATTTTTACAAATAAGCACAGCAGCTGTTGGGAGTGGAATAGTGGATTTTTTTGTCATGTTACCTTCTAAGAGCTGTATTTTACCATGCAGTATGTTGTAAACCATCATGTTACACAGTCTGTACCAAATAATTCCTGAGAAAATTGAAACCAAGTGATCATATAAAACCTGAAGGTTGTTGTATGATTTTTGAAGTGTATGGAGGGTAGAATATGTTGACGTTGTATGAGGAGAGAGAGAAAAATCAACATATCATTGACAGTTTTGAGATTTTAAAATATGTTTATCTGCTTGTCATATTTATCCTGAAGTGAAATATCCCAAAAGAAAACACTTGGAGACAAACAGTGCTGTTTATTGTGTTACCACTGTCTTTAACAAGCTTTCTATTTTAGGTCCTAAGCTATCACTTGCTCTAGAAGAGAGAAGTAAAGCAGAGTTCCCATGGGGTGTCTCACTGGTGCTGAATTTAATGGGAAGAGCTATTCCAAGCCAGGACAAAGAAGCCATAGAGCAATTTTCACCTAGATGCTTCCCAGAAAGACATTCTCCTTTTCCAGACTGGTTAATATTTCCTCTGAAGCAGATGCCAGGTGGCAGCACGACTGAAGAAGCTGAAATAATAATATTTTGTGTCTGTTCTGCTGGATGTTGCATGGTGGTTGGGGAATGGTCTGCTCCATGTGTGCCAGGAATTAACACTGCTTGGGATAATTTTTTTTTTTTTTTTTTTTTTTGCATGAGGAAATGAGAAGAGAGGGATTCAGCCAACAAACAATGCAGAGCTTTTATCAGTCATCCCTCTGTTTTCTGACAGCAGAAGAGAATGCAGAATGTTCAAGTACAAAAGAAAGAAGTTTGTGCTTGAAATGGAAAACCTGTGCCTGTGTTGAAAGACATTTGGGTAAAAAATGAGGCAGGTGGAGGAAACTGACTCCATAGACAAGTGTCAAAGACTTTGAAGTTATAAACTCTGGCAATGTGTAAAGCGAGAGTTCAGGCCAGGGTCATTTCAAATGCTTGTAACTGCTTTTGTTCATATTGTTTAGGAAATGCAAATATCTGCATCTCTGTCCCTCTCAAGAAATTGTTCTGGAGACTTTATAGAAGTTTGCTTTTCCTGTCATGGAAGTGTTTTGCTCCTGTGAAGGGCTGAGGTGGATGGCTGCTCCCTTGTTTCCAGAATTAAATGTCATGGGGCAAAAATAGAAGAAATGGGGTGAAATGAAAAAATTTCTTTAAAGAATAGAAGACATTCTTTACAAATAGCAAGGTAAGAACGAGTGGGTCTATTTTTTGTTATGTTTATTAGTAATAATTTATCCAGTTGTATCTGAAGCAGTCGAGGCTAGCCACCTGTCACTGTGAAAGGTGGTTGTGCTGTAGTAAATACAGATCTGCAGGTAGAGGATGGATGGATGGATGGATGGATGGATGGATGGATGGATGGATGGATGGATGGATGGATGGATGGATGGATGGATGGATGGATGGATGGATGGATGGATGGATGGATGGATGGATGGGTTAAATGCAGAGCAGCAGGACCGGGGTGTCGGACACGAGCCCAGCGCGTCCACAGGAGCTTCTGCCACTGCCGCCCCCCGCCGCGCTCTGCCCGCGGGCAGCCGCCTC